>OY292316.1:21073718-22555151 GCA_958496155.1 Sisyra nigra | reverse complement strand
GTATCTAAACAAAGTTGCTGGTTCTATATAAGAGTGTAATACTATGATTATTTTTTTCCTGGGTCAACCGCGGGACTAAATGTGACACACGTAGGTCATTGCTATTACTCGCCCTTATCGGGGAAAGAATAAAGAATATTAGTATTTAACCAAAGATGAGATAGTTCCATATATATATGAATGTAATATACAATAATTATTTTTCACGGGTAAACCGCGGGACTAAATGTGCCACACGTAGGTCATTGATATTACTCGGACCTCACCGGGGTAAGAATAAAATATATTAGTATCTAAACAAAGGTGCTGGTTCTATATAAGAGTGTAATACTATGATTATTTTTTTCCTGGGTCAACCGCGGGACTAAATGTGACACACGTAGGTCATTGCTATTACTCGCCCTTATCGGGGAAAGAATAAAGAATATTAGTATTTAACCAAAGATGAGATAGTTCCATATATATATGAATGTAATATACAATAATTATTTTTCACGGGTAAACCGCGGGACTAAATGTGCCACACGTAGGTCATTGATATTACTCGGACCTCACCGGGGTAAGAATAAAATATATTAGTATCTAAACAAAGGTGCTGGTTCTATATAAGAGTGTAATACTATGATTATTTTTTTCCTGGGTCAACCGCGGGACTAAATGTGACACACGTAGGTCATTGCTATTACTCGCCCTTATCGGGGAAAGAATAAAGAATATTAGTATTTAACCAAAGATGAGATAGTTCCATATATATATGAATGTAATATACAATAATTATTTTTCACGGGTAAACCGCGGGACTAAATGTGCCACACGTAGGTCATTGATATTACTCGGACCTCACCGGGGTAAGAATAAAATATATTAGTATCTAAACAAAGTTGCTGGTTCTATATAAGAGTGTAATACTATGATTATTTTTTTCCTGGGTCAACCGCGGGACTAAATGTGACACACGTAGGTCATTGCTATTACTCGCCCTTATCGGGGAAAGAATAAAGAATATTAGTATTTAACCAAAGATGAGATAGTTCCATATATATATGAATGTAATATACAATAATTATTTTTCACGGGTAAACCGCGGGACTAAATGTGCCACACGTAGGTCATTGATATTACTCGGACCTCACCGGGGTAAGAATAAAATATATTAGTATCTAAACAAAGTTGCTGGTTCTATATAAGAGTGTAATACTATGATTATTTTTTTCCTGGGTCAACCGCGGGACTAAATGTGACACACGTAGGTCATTGCTATTACTCGCCCTTATCGGGGAAAGAATAAAGAATATTAGTATTTAACCAAAGATGAGATAGTTCCATATATATATGAATGTAATATACAATAATTATTTTTCACGGGTAAACCGCGGGACTAAATGTGCCACACGTAGGTCATTGATATTACTCGGACCTCACCGGGGTAAGAATAAAATATATTAGTATCTAAACAAAGTTGCTGGTTCTATATAAGAGTGTAATACTATGATTATTTTTTTCCTGGGTCAACCGCGGGACTAAATGTGACACACGTAGGTCATTGCTATTACTCGCCCTTATCGGGGAAAGAATAAAGAATATTAGTATTTAACCAAAGATGAGATAGTTCCATATATATATGAATGTAATATACAATAATTATTTTTCACGGGTAAACCGCGGGACTAAATGTGCCACACGTAGGTCATTGATATTACTCGGACCTCACCGGGGTAAGAATAAAATATATTAGTATCTAAACAAAGGTGCTGGTTCTATATAAGAGTGTAATACTATGATTATTTTTTTCCTGGGTCAACCGCGGGACTAAATGTGACACACGTAGGTCATTGCTATTACTCGCCCTTATCGGGGAAAGAATAAAGAATATTAGTATTTAACCAAAGATGAGATAGTTCCATATATATATGAATGTAATATACAATAATTATTTTTCACGGGTAAACCGCGGGACTAAATGTGCCACACGTAGGTCATTGATATTACTCGGACCTCACCGGGGTAAGAATAAAATATATTAGTATCTAAACAAAGTTGCTGGTTCTATATAAGAGTGTAATACTATGATTATTTTTTTCCTGGGTCAACCGCGGGACTAAATGTGACACACGTAGGTCATTGCTATTACTCGCCCTTATCGGGGAAAGAATAAAGAATATTAGTATTTAACCAAAGATGAGATAGTTCCATATATATATGAATGTAATATACAATAATTATTTTTCACGGGTAAACCGCGGGACTAAATGTGCCACACGTAGGTCATTGATATTACTCGGACCTCACCGGGGTAAGAATAAAATATATTAGTATCTAAACAAAGTTGCTGGTTCTATATAAGAGTGTAATACTATGATTATTTTTTTCCTGGGTCAACCGCGGGACTAAATGTGACACACGTAGGTCATTGCTATTACTCGCCCTTATCGGGGAAAGAATAAAGAATATTAGTATTTAACCAAAGATGAGATAGTTCCATATATATATGAATGTAATATACAATAATTATTTTTCACGGGTAAACCGCGGGACTAAATGTGCCACACGTAGGTCATTGATATTACTCGGACCTCACCGGGGTAAGAATAAAATATATTAGTATCTAAACAAAGGTGCTGGTTCTATATAAGAGTGTAATACTATGATTATTTTTTTCCTGGGTCAACCGCGGGACTAAATGTGACACACGTAGGTCATTGCTATTACTCGCCCTTATCGGGGAAAGAATAAAGAATATTAGTATTTAACCAAAGATGAGATAGTTCCATATATATATGAATGTAATATACCATAATTATTTTTCACGGGTAAACCGCGGGACTAAATGTGCCACACGTAGGTCATTGATATTACTCGGACCTCACCGGGGTAAGAATAAAGTATATTAGTATCTAAACAAAGGTGCTGGTTCTATATAAGAGTGTAATACTATGATTATTTTTTTCCTGGGTCAACCGCGGGACTAAATGTGACACACGTAGGTCATTGCTATTACTCGCCCTTATCGGGGAAAGAATAAAGAATATTAGTATTTAACCAAAGATGAGATAGTTCCATATATATATGAATGTAATATACAATAATTATTTTTCACGGGTAAACCGCGGGACTAAATGTGCCACACGTAGGTCATTGATATTACTCGGACCTCACCGGGGTAAGAATAAAGTATATTAGTATCTAAACAAAGTTGCTGGTTCTATATAAGAGTGTAATACTATGATTATTTTTTTCCTGGGTCAACGCGGGACTAAATGTGACACACGTAGGTCATTGCTATTACTCGCCCTTATCGGGGAAAGAATAAAGAATATTAGTATTTAACCAAAGATGAGATAGTTCCATATATATATGAATGTAATATACCATAATTATTTTTCACGGGTAAACCGCGGGACTAAATGTGCCACACGTAGGTCATTGATATTACTCGGACCTCACCGGGGTAAGAATAAAGTATATTAGTATCTAAACAAAGGTGCTGGTTCTATATAAGAGTGTAATACTATGATTATTTTTTTCCTGGGTCAACCGCGGGACTAAATGTGACACACGTAGGTCATTGCTATTACTCGCCCTTATCGGGGAAAGAATAAAGAATATTAGTATTTAACCAAAGATGAGATAGTTCCATATATATATGAATGTAATATACCATAATTATTTTTCACGGGTAAACCGCGGGACTAAATGTGCCACACGTAGGTCATTGATATTACTCGGACCTCACCGGGGTAAGAATAAAGTATATTAGTATCTAAACAAAGGTGCTGGTTCTATATAAGAGTGTAATACTATGATTATTTTTTTCCTGGGTCAACCGCGGGACTAAATGTGACACACGTAGGTCATTGCTATTACTCGCCCTTATCGGGGAAAGAATAAAGAATATTAGTATTTAACCAAAGATGAGATAGTTCCATATATATATGAATGTAATATACAATAATTATTTTTCACGGGTAAACCGCGGGACTAAATGTGCCACACGTAGGTCATTGATATTACTCGGACCTCACCGGGGTAAGAATAAAGTATATTAGTATCTAAACAAAGTTGCTGGTTCTATATAAGAGTGTAATACTATGATTATTTTTTTCCTGGGTCAACCGCGGGACTAAATGTGACACACGTAGGTCATTGCTATTACTCGCCCTTATCGGGGAAAGAATAAAGAATATTAGTATTTAACCAAAGATGAGATAGTTCCATATATATATGAATGTAATATACCATAATTATTTTTCACGGGTAAACCGCGGGACTAAATGTGCCACACGTAGGTCATTGATATTACTCGGACCTCACCGGGGTAAGAATAAAGTATATTAGTATCTAAACAAAGTTGCTGGTTCTATATAAGAGTGTAATACTATGATTATTTTTTTCCTGGGTCAACCGCGGGACTAAATGTGACACACGTAGGTCATTGCTATTACTCGCCCTTATCGGGGAAAGAATAAAGAATATTAGTATTTAACCAAAGATGAGATAGTTCCATATATATATGAATGTAATATACCATAATTATTTTTCACGGGTAAACCGCGGGACTAAATGTGCCACACGTAGGTCATTGATATTACTCGGACCTCACCGGGGTAAGAATAAAGTATATTAGTATCTAAACAAAGGTGCTGGTTCTATATAAGAGTGTAATACTATGATTATTTTTTTCCTGGGTCAACCGCGGGACTAAATGTGACACACGTAGGTCATTGCTATTACTCGCCCTTATCGGGGAAAGAATAAAGAATATTAGTATTTAACCAAAGATGAGATAGTTCCATATATATATGAATGTAATATACCATAATTATTTTTCACGGGTAAACCGCGGGACTAAATGTGCCACACGTAGGTCATTGATATTACTCGGACCTCACCGGGGTAAGAATAAAATATATTAGTATCTAAACAAAGTTGCTGGTTCTATATAAGAGTGTAATACTATGATTATTTTTTTCCTGGGTCAACCGCGGGACTAAATGTGACACACGTAGGTCATTGCTATTACTCGCCCTTATCGGGGAAAGAATAAAGAATATTAGTATTTAACCAAAGATGAGATAGTTCCATATATATATGAATGTAATATACAATAATTATTTTTCACGGGTAAACCGCGGGACTAAATGTGCCACACGTAGGTCATTGATATTACTCGGACCTCACCGGGGTAAGAATAAAGTATATTAGTATCTAAACAAAGGTGCTGGTTCTATATAAGAGTGTAATACTATGATTATTTTTTTCCTGGGTCAACCGCGGGACTAAATGTGACACACGTAGGTCATTGCTATTACTCGCCCTTATCGGGGAAAGAATAAAGAATATTAGTATTTAACCAAAGATGAGATAGTTCCATATATATATGAATGTAATATACAATAATTATTTTTCACGGGTAAACCGCGGGACTAAATGTGCCACACGTAGGTCATTGATATTACTCGGACCTCACCGGGGTAAGAATAAAATATATTAGTATCTAAACAAAGTTGCTGGTTCTATATAAGAGTGTAATACTATGATTATTTTTTTCCTGGGTCAACCGCGGGACTAAATGTGACACACGTAGGTCATTGCTATTACTCGCCCTTATCGGGGAAAGAATAAAGTATATTAGTATTTAACCAAAGATGAGATAGTTCCATATATATATGAATGTAATATACAATAATTATTTTTCACGGGTAAACCGCGGGACTAAATGTGCCACACGTAGGTCATTGATATTACTCGGACCTCACCGGGGTAAGAATAAAATATATTAGTATCTAAACAAAGTTGCTGGTTCTATATAAGAGTGTAATACTATGATTATTTTTTTCCTGGGTCAACCGCGGGACTAAATGTGACACACGTAGGTCATTGCTATTACTCGCCCTTATCGGGGAAAGAATAAAGAATATTAGTATTTAACCAAAGATGAGATAGTTCCATATATATATGAATGTAATATACAATAATTATTTTTCACGGGTAAACCGCGGGACTAAATGTGCCACACGTAGGTCATTGATATTACTCGGACCTCACCGGGGTAAGAATAAAGTATATTAGTATCTAAACAAAGTTGCTGGTTCTATATAAGAGTGTAATACTATGATTATTTTTTTCCTGGGTCAACCGCGGGACTAAATGTGACACACGTAGGTCATTGCTATTACTCGCCCTTATCGGGGAAAGAATAAAGAATATTAGTATTTAACCAAAGATGAGATAGTTCCATATATATATGAATGTAATATACAATAATTATTTTTCACGGGTAAACCGCGGGACTAAATGTGCCACACGTAGGTCATTGATATTACTCGGACCTCACCGGGGTAAGAATAAAATATATTAGTATCTAAACAAAGTTGCTGGTTCTATATAAGAGTGTAATACTATGATTATTTTTTTCCTGGGTCAACCGCGGGACTAAATGTGACACACGTAGGTCATTGCTATTACTCGCCCTTATCGGGGAAAGAATAAAGAATATTAGTATTTAACCAAAGATGAGATAGTTCCATATATATATGAATGTAATATACAAAAATTATTTTTCACGGGTAAACCGCGGGACTAAATGTGCCACACGTAGGTCATTGATATTACTCGGACCTCACCGGGGTAAGAATAAAATATATTAGTATCTAAACAAAGTTGCTGGTTCTATATAAGAGTGTAATACTATGATTATTTTTTTCCTGGGTCAACCGCGGGACTAAATGTGACACACGTAGGTCATTGCTATTACTCGCCCTTATCGGGGAAAGAATAAAGTATATTAGTATTTAACCAAAGATGAGATAGTTCCATATATATATGAATGTAATATACAATAATTATTTTTCACGGGTAAACCGCGGGACTAAATGTGCCACACGTAGGTCATTGATATTACTCGGACCTCACCGGGGTAAGAATAAAATATATTAGTATCTAAACAAAGTTGCTGGTTCTATATAAGAGTGTAATACTATGATTATTTTTTTCCTGGGTCAACCGCGGGACTAAATGTGACACACGTAGGTCATTGCTATTACTCGCCCTTATCGGGGAAAGAATAAAGAATATTAGTATTTAACCAAAGATGAGATAGTTCCATATATATATGAATGTAATATACAATAATTATTTTTCACGGGTAAACCGCGGGACTAAATGTGCCACACGTAGGTCATTGATATTACTCGGACCTCACCGGGGTAAGAATAAAGTATATTAGTATCTAAACAAAGGTGCTGGTTCTATATAAGAGTGTAATACTATGATTATTTTTTTCCTGGGTCAACCGCGGGACTAAATGTGACACACGTAGGTCATTGCTATTACTCGCCCTTATCGGGGAAAGAATAAAGAATATTAGTATTTAACCAAAGATGAGATAGTTCCATATATATATGAATGTAATATACAATAATTATTTTTCACGGGTAAACCGCGGGACTAAATGTGCCACACGTAGGTCATTGATATTACTCGGACCTCACCGGGGTAAGAATAAAATATATTAGTATCTAAACAAAGTTGCTGGTTCTATATAAGAGTGTAATACTATGATTATTTTTTTCCTGGGTCAACCGCGGGACTAAATGTGACACACGTAGGTCATTGCTATTACTCGCCCTTATCGGGGAAAGAATAAAGAATATTAGTATTTAACCAAAGATGAGATAGTTCCATATATATATGAATGTAATATACAATAATTATTTTTCACGGGTAAACCGCGGGACTAAATGTGCCACACGTAGGTCATTGATATTACTCGGACCTCACCGGGGTAAGAATAAAATATATTAGTATCTAAACAAAGTTGCTGGTTCTATATAAGAGTGTAATACTATGATTATTTTTTTCCTGGGTCAACCGCGGGACTAAATGTGACACACGTAGGTCATTGCTATTACTCGCCCTTATCGGGGAAAGAATAAAGAATATTAGTATTTAACCAAAGATGAGATAGTTCCATATATATATGAATGTAATATACAATAATTATTTTTCACGGGTAAACCGCGGGACTAAATGTGCCACACGTAGGTCATTGATATTACTCGGACCTCACCGGGGTAAGAATAAAGTATATTAGTATCTAAACAAAGTTGCTGGTTCTATATAAGAGTGTAATACTATGATTATTTTTTTCCTGGGTCAACCGCGGGACTAAATGTGACACACGTAGGTCATTGCTATTACTCGCCCTTATCGGGGAAAGAATAAAGTATATTAGTATTTAACCAAAGATGAGATAGTTCCATATATATATGAATGTAATATACAATAATTATTTTTCACGGGTAAACCGCGGGACTAAATGTGCCACACGTAGGTCATTGATATTACTCGGACCTCACCGGGGTAAGAATAAAATATATTAGTATCTAAACAAAGTTGCTGGTTCTATATAAGAGTGTAATACTATGATTATTTTTTTCCTGGGTCAACCGCGGGACTAAATGTGACACACGTAGGTCATTGCTATTACTCGCCCTTATCGGGGAAAGAATAAAGAATATTAGTATTTAACCAAAGATGAGATAGTTCCATATATATATGAATGTAATATACAATAATTATTTTTCACGGGTAAACCGCGGGACTAAATGTGCCACACGTAGGTCATTGATATTACTCGGACCTCACCGGGGTAAGAATAAAATATATTAGTATCTAAACAAAGTTGCTGGTTCTATATAAGAGTGTAATACTATGATTATTTTTTTCCTGGGTCAACCGCGGGACTAAATGTGACACACGTAGGTCATTGCTATTACTCGCCCTTATCGGGGAAAGAATAAAGAATATTAGTATTTAACCAAAGATGAGATAGTTCCATATATATATGAATGTAATATACAATAATTATTTTTCACGGGTAAACCGCGGGACTAAATGTGCCACACGTAGGTCATTGATATTACTCGGACCTCACCGGGGTAAGAATAAAGTATATTAGTATCTAAACAAAGTTGCTGGTTCTATATAAGAGTGTAATACTATGATTATTTTTTTCCTGGGTCAACCGCGGGACTAAATGTGACACACGTAGGTCATTGCTATTACTCGCCCTTATCGGGGAAAGAATAAAGAATATTAGTATTTAACCAAAGATGAGATAGTTCCATATATATATGAATGTAATATACAATAATTATTTTTCACGGGTAAACCGCGGGACTAAATGTGCCACACGTAGGTCATTGATATTACTCGGACCTCACCGGGGTAAGAATAAAATATATTAGTATCTAAACAAAGTTGCTGGTTCTATATAAGAGTGTAATACTATGATTATTTTTTTCCTGGGTCAACCGCGGGACTAAATGTGACACACGTAGGTCATTGCTATTACTCGCCCTTATCGGGGAAAGAATAAAGAATATTAGTATTTAACCAAAGATGAGATAGTTCCATATATATATGAATGTAATATACAATAATTATTTTTCACGGGTAAACCGCGGGACTAAATGTGCCACACGTAGGTCATTGATATTACTCGGACCTCACCGGGGTAAGAATAAAATATATTAGTATCTAAACAAAGTTGCTGGTTCTATATAAGAGTGTAATACTATGATTATTTTTTTCCTGGGTCAACCGCGGGACTAAATGTGACACACGTAGGTCATTGCTATTACTCGCCCTTATCGGGGAAAGAATAAAGAATATTAGTATTTAACCAAAGATGAGATAGTTCCATATATATATGAATGTAATATACAATAATTATTTTTCACGGGTAAACCGCGGGACTAAATGTGCCACACGTAGGTCATTGATATTACTCGGACCTCACCGGGGTAAGAATAAAGTATATTAGTATCTAAACAAAGTTGCTGGTTCTATATAAGAGTGTAATACTATGATTATTTTTTTCCTGGGTCAACCGCGGGACTAAATGTGACACACGTAGGTCATTGCTATTACTCGCCCTTATCGGGGAAAGAATAAAGAATATTAGTATTTAACCAAAGATGAGATAGTTCCATATATATATGAATGTAATATACAATAATTATTTTTCACGGGTAAACCGCGGGACTAAATGTGCCACACGTAGGTCATTGATATTACTCGGACCTCACCGGGGTAAGAATAAAATATATTAGTATCTAAACAAAGTTGCTGGTTCTATATAAGAGTGTAATACTATGATTATTTTTTTCCTGGGTCAACCGCGGGACTAAATGTGACACACGTAGGTCATTGCTATTACTCGCCCTTATCGGGGAAAGAATAAAGAATATTAGTATTTAACCAAAGATGAGATAGTTCCATATATATATGAATGTAATATACAATAATTATTTTTCACGGGTAAACCGCGGGACTAAATGTGCCACACGTAGGTCATTGATATTACTCGGACCTCACCGGGGTAAGAATAAAATATATTAGTATCTAAACAAAGTTGCTGGTTCTATATAAGAGTGTAATACTATGATTATTTTTTTCCTGGGTCAACCGCGGGACTAAATGTGACACACGTAGGTCATTGCTATTACTCGCCCTTATCGGGGAAAGAATAAAGAATATTAGTATTTAACCAAAGATGAGATAGTTCCATATATATATATGAATGTAATATACAATAATTATTTTTCACGGGTAAACCGCGGGACTAAATGTGCCACACGTAGGTCATTGATATTACTCGGACCTCACCGGGGTAAGAATAAAGTATATTAGTATCTAAACAAAGTTGCTGGTTCTATATAAGAGTGTAATACTATGATTATTTTTTTCCTGGGTCAACCGCGGGACTAAATGTGACACACGTAGGTCATTGCTATTACTCGCCCTTATCGGGGAAAGAATAAAGAATATTAGTATTTAACCAAAGATGAGATAGTTCCATATATATATGAATGTAATATACAATAATTATTTTTCACGGGTAAACCGCGGGACTAAATGTGCCACACGTAGGTCATTGATATTACTCGGACCTCACCGGGGTAAGAATAAAGTATATTAGTATCTAAACAAAGGTGCTGGTTCTATATAAGAGTGTAATACTATGATTATTTTTTTCCTGGGTCAACCGCGGGACTAAATGTGACACACGTAGGTCATTGCTATTACTCGCCCTTACCGGGGAAAGAATAAAGAATATTAGTATTTAACCAAAGATGAGATAGTTCCATATATATATGAATGTAATATACAATAATTATTTTTCACGGGTAAACCGCGGGACTAAATGTGCCACACGTAGGTCATTGATATTACTCGGACCTCACCGGGGTAAGAATAAAATATATTAGTATCTAAACAAAGTTGCTGGTTCTATATAAGAGTGTAATACTATGATTATTTTTTTCCTGGGTCAACCGCGGGACTAAATGTGACACACGTAGGTCATTGCTATTACTCGCCCTTATCGGGGAAAGAATAAAGAATATTAGTATTTAACCAAAGATGAGATAGTTCCATATATATATGAATGTAATATACAATAATTATTTTTCACGGGTAAACCGCGGGACTAAATGTGCCACACGTAGGTCATTGATATTACTCGGACCTCACCGGGGTAAGAATAAAATATATTAGTATCTAAACAAAGTTGCTGGTTCTATATAAGAGTGTAATACTATGATTATTTTTTTCCTGGGTCAACCGCGGGACTAAATGTGACACACGTAGGTCATTGCTATTACTCGCCCTTATCGGGGAAAGAATAAAGAATATTAGTATTTAACCAAAGATGAGATAGTTCCATATATATATGAATGTAATATACAATAATTATTTTTCACGGGTAAACCGCGGGACTAAATGTGCCACACGTAGGTCATTGATATTACTCGGACCTCACCGGGGTAAGAATAAAGTATATTAGTATCTAAACAAAGTTGCTGGTTCTATATAAGAGTGTAATACTATGATTATTTTTTTCCTGGGTCAACCGCGGGACTAAATGTGACACACGTAGGTCATTGCTATTACTCGCCCTTATCGGGGAAAGAATAAAGAATATTAGTATTTAACCAAAGATGAGATAGTTCCATATATATATGAATGTAATATACAATAATTATTTTTCACGGGTAAACCGCGGGACTAAATGTGCCACACGTAGGTCATTGATATTACTCGGACCTCACCGGGGTAAGAATAAAATATATTAGTATCTAAACAAAGTTGCTGGTTCTATATAAGAGTGTAATACTATGATTATTTTTTTCCTGGGTCAACCGCGGGACTAAATGTGACACACGTAGGTCATTGCTATTACTCGCCCTTATCGGGGAAAGAATAAAGAATATTAGTATTTAACCAAAGATGAGATAGTTCCATATATATATGAATGTAATATACAATAATTATTTTTCACGGGTAAACCGCGGGACTAAATGTGCCACACGTAGGTCATTGATATTACTCGGACCTCACCGGGGTAAGAATAAAATATATTAGTATCTAAACAAAGTTGCTGGTTCTATATAAGAGTGTAATACTATGATTATTTTTTTCCTGGGTCAACCGCGGGACTAAATGTGACACACGTAGGTCATTGCTATTACTCGCCCTTATCGGGGAAAGAATAAAGAATATTAGTATTTAACCAAAGATGAGATAGTTCCATATATATATGAATGTAATATACAATAATTATTTTTCACGGGTAAACCGCGGGACTAAATGTGCCACACGTAGGTCATTGATATTACTCGGACCTCACCGGGGTAAGAATAAAGTATATTAGTATCTAAACAAAGTTGCTGGTTCTATATAAGAGTGTAATACTATGATTATTTTTTTCCTGGGTCAACCGCGGGACTAAATGTGACACACGTAGGTCATTGCTATTACTCGCCCTTATCGGGGAAAGAATAAAGAATATTAGTATTTAACCAAAGATGAGATAGTTCCATATATATATGAATGTAATATACAATAATTATTTTTCACGGGTAAACCGCGGGACTAAATGTGCCACACGTAGGTCATTGATATTACTCGGACCTCACCGGGGTAAGAATAAAATATATTAGTATCTAAACAAAGTTGCTGGTTCTATATAAGAGTGTAATACTATGATTATTTTTTTCCTGGGTCAACCGCGGGACTAAATGTGACACACGTAGGTCATTGCTATTACTCGCCCTTATCGGGGAAAGAATAAAGAATATTAGTATTTAACCAAAGATGAGATAGTTCCATATATATATGAATGTAATATACAATAATTATTTTTCACGGGTAAACCGCGGGACTAAATGTGCCACACGTAGGTCATTGATATTACTCGGACCTCACCGGGGTAAGAATAAAATATATTAGTATCTAAACAAAGTTGCTGGTTCTATATAAGAGTGTAATACTATGATTATTTTTTTCCTGGGTCAACCGCGGGACTAAATGTGACACACGTAGGTCATTGCTATTACTCGCCCTTATCGGGGAAAGAATAAAGAATATTAGTATTTAACCAAAGATGAGATAGTTCCATATATATATGAATGTAATATACCATAATTATTTTTCACGGGTAAACCGCGGGACTAAATGTGCCACACGTAGGTCATTGATATTACTCGGACCTCACCGGGGTAAGAATAAAGTATATTAGTATCTAAACAAAGGTGCTGGTTCTATATAAGAGTGTAATACTATGATTATTTTTTTCCTGGGTCAACCGCGGGACTAAATGTGACACACGTAGGTCATTGCTATTACTCGCCCTTATCGGGGAAAGAATAAAGAATATTAGTATTTAACCAAAGATGAGATAGTTCCATATATATATGAATGTAATATACAATAATTATTTTTCACGGGTAAACCGCGGGACTAAATGTGCCACACGTAGGTCATTGATATTACTCGGACCTCACCGGGGTAAGAATAAAATATATTAGTATCTAAACAAAGTTGCTGGTTCTATATAAGAGTGTAATACTATGATTATTTTTTTCCTGGGTCAACCGCGGGACTAAATGTGACACACGTAGGTCATTGCTATTACTCGCCCTTATCGGGGAAAGAATAAAGTATATTAGTATTTAACCAAAGATGAGATAGTTCCATATATATATGAATGTAATATACAATAATTATTTTTCACGGGTAAACCGCGGGACTAAATGTGCCACACGTAGGTCATTGATATTACTCGGACCTCACCGGGGTAAGAATAAAATATATTAGTATCTAAACAAAGTTGCTGGTTCTATATAAGAGTGTAATACTATGATTATTTTTTTCCTGGGTCAACCGCGGGACTAAATGTGACACACGTAGGTCATTGCTATTACTCGCCCTTATCGGGGAAAGAATAAAGAATATTAGTATTTAACCAAAGATGAGATAGTTCCATATATATATGAATGTAATATACAATAATTATTTTTCACGGGTAAACCGCGGGACTAAATGTGCCACACGTAGGTCATTGATATTACTCGGACCTCACCGGGGTAAGAATAAAATATATTAGTATCTAAACAAAGTTGCTGGTTCTATATAAGAGTGTAATACTATGATTATTTTTTTCCTGGGTCAACCGCGGGACTAAATGTGACACACGTAGGTCATTGCTATTACTCGCCCTTATCGGGGAAAGAATAAAGAATATTAGTATTTAACCAAAGATGAGATAGTTCCATATATATATGAATGTAATATACAATAATTATTTTTCACGGGTAAACCGCGGGACTAAATGTGCCACACGTAGGTCATTGATATTACTCGGACCTCACCGGGGTAAGAATAAAATATATTAGTATCTAAACAAAGTTGCTGGTTCTATATAAGAGTGTAATACTATGATTATTTTTTTCCTGGGTCAACCGCGGGACTAAATGTGACACACGTAGGTCATTGCTATTACTCGCCCTTATCGGGGAAAGAATAAAGAATATTAGTATTTAACCAAAGATGAGATAGTTCCATATATATATGAATGTAATATACAATAATTATTTTTCACGGGTAAACCGCGGGACTAAATGTGCCACACGTAGGTCATTGATATTACTCGGACCTCACCGGGGTAAGAATAAAATATATTAGTATCTAAACAAAGTTGCTGGTTCTATATAAGAGTGTAATACTATGATTATTTTTTTCCTGGGTCAACCGCGGGACTAAATGTGACACACGTAGGTCATTGCTATTACTCGCCCTTATCGGGGAAAGAATAAAGAATATTAGTATTTAACCAAAGATGAGATAGTTCCATATATATATGAATGTAATATACAATAATTATTTTTCACGGGTAAACCGCGGGACTAAATGTGCCACACGTAGGTCATTGATATTACTCGGACCTCACCGGGGTAAGAATAAAATATATTAGTATCTAAACAAAGTTGCTGGTTCTATATAAGAGTGTAATACTATGATTATTTTTTTCCTGGGTCAACCGCGGGACTAAATGTGACACACGTAGGTCATTGCTATTACTCGCCCTTATCGGGGAAAGAATAAAGAATATTAGTATTTAACCAAAGATGAGATAGTTCCATATATATATGAATGTAATATACCATAATTATTTTTCACGGGTAAACCGCGGGACTAAATGTGCCACACGTAGGTCATTGATATTACTCGGACCTCACCGGGGTAAGAATAAAGTATATTAGTATCTAAACAAAGGTGCTGGTTCTATATAAGAGTGTAATACTATGATTATTTTTTTCCTGGGTCAACCGCGGGACTAAATGTGACACACGTAGGTCATTGCTATTACTCGCCCTTATCGGGGAAAGAATAAAGAATATTAGTATTTAACCAAAGATGAGATAGTTCCATATATATATGAATGTAATATACAATAATTATTTTTCACGGGTAAACCGCGGGACTAAATGTGCCACACGTAGGTCATTGATATTACTCGGACCTCACCGGGGTAAGAATAAAGTATATTAGTATCTAAACAAAGTTGCTGGTTCTATATAAGAGTGTAATACTATGATTATTTTTTTCCTGGGTCAACCGCGGGACTAAATGTGACACACGTAGGTCATTGCTATTACTCGCCCTTATCGGGGAAAGAATAAAGAATATTAGTATTTAACCAAAGATGAGATAGTTCCATATATATATGAATGTAATATACAATAATTATTTTTCACGGGTAAACCGCGGGACTAAATGTGCCACACGTAGGTCATTGATATTACTCGGACCTCACCGGGGTAAGAATAAAATATATTAGTATCTAAACAAAGTTGCTGGTTCTATATAAGAGTGTAATACTATGATTATTTTTTTCCTGGGTCAACCGCGGGACTAAATGTGACACACGTAGGTCATTGCTATTACTCGCCCTTATCGGGGAAAGAATAAAGAATATTAGTATTTAACCAAAGATGAGATAGTTCCATATATATATGAATGTAATATACAATAATTATTTTTCACGGGTAAACCGCGGGACTAAATGTGCCACACGTAGGTCATTGATATTACTCGGACCTCACCGGGGTAAGAATAAAATATATTAGTATCTAAACAAAGTTGCTGGTTCTATATAAGAGTGTAATACTATGATTATTTTTTTCCTGGGTCAACCGCGGGACTAAATGTGACACACGTAGGTCATTGCTATTACTCGCCCTTATCGGGGAAAGAATAAAGAATATTAGTATTTAACCAAAGATGAGATAGTTCCATATATATATGAATGTAATATACCATAATTATTTTTCACGGGTAAACCGCGGGACTAAATGTGCCACACGTAGGTCATTGATATTACTCGGACCTCACCGGGGTAAGAATAAAGTATATTAGTATCTAAACAAAGGTGCTGGTTCTATATAAGAGTGTAATACTATGATTATTTTTTTCCTGGGTCAACCGCGGGACTAAATGTGACACACGTAGGTCATTGCTATTACTCGCCCTTATCGGGGAAAGAATAAAGAATATTAGTATTTAACCAAAGATGAGATAGTTCCATATATATATGAATGTAATATACAATAATTATTTTTCACGGGTAAACCGCGGGACTAAATGTGCCACACGTAGGTCATTGATATTACTCGGACCTCACCGGGGTAAGAATAAAATATATTAGTATCTAAACAAAGTTGCTGGTTCTATATAAGAGTGTAATACTATGATTATTTTTTTCCTGGGTCAACCGCGGGACTAAATGTGACACACGTAGGTCATTGCTATTACTCGCCCTTATCGGGGAAAGAATAAAGAATATTAGTATTTAACCAAAGATGAGATAGTTCCATATATATATGAATGTAATATACAATAATTATTTTTCACGGGTAAACCGCGGGACTAAATGTGCCACACGTAGGTCATTGATATTACTCGGACCTCACCGGGGTAAGAATAAAATATATTAGTATCTAAACAAAGTTGCTGGTTCTATATAAGAGTGTAATACTATGATTATTTTTTTCCTGGGTCAACCGCGGGACTAAATGTGACACACGTAGGTCATTGCTATTACTCGCCCTTATCGGGGAAAGAATAAAGTATATTAGTATTTAACCAAAGATGAGATAGTTCCATATATATATGAATGTAATATACAATAATTATTTTTCACGGGTAAACCGCGGGACTAAATGTGCCACACGTAGGTCATTGATATTACTCGGACCTCACCGGGGTAAGAATAAAATATATTAGTATCTAAACAAAGTTGCTGGTTCTATATAAGAGTGTAATACTATGATTATTTTTTTCCTGGGTCAACCGCGGGACTAAATGTGACACACGTAGGTCATTGCTATTACTCGCCCTTATCGGGGAAAGAATAAAGAATATTAGTATTTAACCAAAGATGAGATAGTTCCATATATATATGAATGTAATATACAATAATTATTTTTCACGGGTAAACCGCGGGACTAAATGTGCCACACGTAGGTCATTGATATTACTCGGACCTCACCGGGGTAAGAATAAAATATATTAGTATCTAAACAAAGTTGCTGGTTCTATATAAGAGTGTAATACTATGATTATTTTTTTCCTGGGTCAACCGCGGGACTAAATGTGACACACGTAGGTCATTGCTATTACTCGCCCTTATCGGGGAAAGAATAAAGAATATTAGTATTTAACCAAAGATGAGATAGTTCCATATATATATGAATGTAATATACAATAATTATTTTTCACGGGTAAACCGCGGGACTAAATGTGCCACACGTAGGTCATTGATATTACTCGGACCTCACCGGGGTAAGAATAAAATATATTAGTATCTAAACAAAGTTGCTGGTTCTATATAAGAGTGTAATACTATGATTATTTTTTTCCTGGGTCAACCGCGGGACTAAATGTGACACACGTAGGTCATTGCTATTACTCGCCCTTATCGGGGAAAGAATAAAGAATATTAGTATTTAACCAAAGATGAGATAGTTCCATATATATATGAATGTAATATACAATAATTATTTTTCACGGGTAAACCGCGGGACTAAATGTGCCACACGTAGGTCATTGATATTACTCGGACCTCACCGGGGTAAGAATAAAATATATTAGTATCTAAACAAAGTTGCTGGTTCTATATAAGAGTGTAATACTATGATTATTTTTTTCCTGGGTCAACCGCGGGACTAAATGTGACACACGTAGGTCATTGCTATTACTCGCCCTTATCGGGGAAAGAATAAAGAATATTAGTATTTAACCAAAGATGAGATAGTTCCATATATATATGAATGTAATATACAATAATTATTTTTCACGGGTAAACCGCGGGACTAAATGTGCCACACGTAGGTCATTGATATTACTCGGACCTCACCGGGGTAAGAATAAAATATATTAGTATCTAAACAAAGTTGCTGGTTCTATATAAGAGTGTAATACTATGATTATTTTTTTCCTGGGTCAACCGCGGGACTAAATGTGACACACGTAGGTCATTGCTATTACTCGCCCTTATCGGGGAAAGAATAAAGAATATTAGTATTTAACCAAAGATGAGATAGTTCCATATATATATGAATGTAATATACAATAATTATTTTTCACGGGTAAACCGCGGGACTAAATGTGCCACACGTAGGTCATTGATATTACTCGGACCTCACCGGGGTAAGAATAAAGTATATTAGTATCTAAACAAAGTTGCTGGTTCTATATAAGAGTGTAATACTATGATTATTTTTTTCCTGGGTCAACCGCGGGACTAAATGTGACACACGTAGGTCATTGCTATTACTCGCCCTTATCGGGGAAAGAATAAAGAATATTAGTATTTAACCAAAGATGAGATAGTTCCATATATATATGAATGTAATATACAATAATTATTTTTCACGGGTAAACCGCGGGACTAAATGTGCCACACGTAGGTCATTGATATTACTCGGACCTCACCGGGGTAAGAATAAAATATATTAGTATCTAAACAAAGTTGCTGGTTCTATATAAGAGTGTAATACTATGATTATTTTTTTCCTGGGTCAACCGCGGGACTAAATGTGACACACGTAGGTCATTGCTATTACTCGCCCTTATCGGGGAAAGAATAAAGAATATTAGTATTTAACCAAAGATGAGATAGTTCCATATATATATGAATGTAATATACAATAATTATTTTTCACGGGTAAACCGCGGGACTAAATGTGCCACACGTAGGTCATTGATATTACTCGGACCTCACCGGGGTAAGAATAAAGTATATTAGTATCTAAACAAAGGTGCTGGTTCTATATAAGAGTGTAATACTATGATTATTTTTTTCCTGGGTCAACCGCGGGACTAAATGTGACACACGTAGGTCATTGCTATTACTCGCCCTTATCGGGGAAAGAATAAAGAATATTAGTATTTAACCAAAGATGAGATAGTTCCATATATATATGAATGTAATATACCATAATTATTTTTCACGGGTAAACCGCGGGACTAAATGTGCCACACGTAGGTCATTGATATTACTCGGACCTCACCGGGGTAAGAATAAAATATATTAGTATCTAAACAAAGTTGCTGGTTCTATATAAGAGTGTAATACTATGATTATTTTTTTCCTGGGTCAACCGCGGGACTAAATGTGACACACGTAGGTCATTGCTATTACTCGCCCTTATCGGGGAAAGAATAAAGAATATTAGTATTTAACCAAAGATGAGATAGTTCCATATATATATGAATGTAATATACCATAATTATTTTTCACGGGTAAACCGCGGGACTAAATGTGCCACACGTAGGTCATTGATATTACTCGGACCTCACCGGGGTAAGAATAAAATATATTAGTATCTAAACAAAGTTGCTGGTTCTATATAAGAGTGTAATACTATGATTATTTTTTTCCTGGGTCAACCGCGGGACTAAATGTGACACACGTAGGTCATTGCTATTACTCGCCCTTATCGGGGAAAGAATAAAGAATATTAGTATTTAACCAAAGATGAGATAGTTCCATATATATATGAATGTAATATACAATAATTATTTTTCACGGGTAAACCGCGGGACTAAATGTGCCACACGTAGGTCATTGATATTACTCGGACCTCACCGGGGTAAGAATAAAGTATATTAGTATCTAAACAAAGGTGCTGGTTCTATATAAGAGTGTAATACTATGATTATTTTTTTCCTGGGTCAACCGCGGGACTAAATGTGACACACGTAGGTCATTGCTATTACTCGCCCTTATCGGGGAAAGAATAAAGAATATTAGTATTTAACCAAAGATGAGATAGTTCCATATATATATGAATGTAATATACCATAATTATTTTTCACGGGTAAACCGCGGGACTAAATGTGCCACACGTAGGTCATTGATATTACTCGGACCTCACCGGGGTAAGAATAAAATATATTAGTATCTAAACAAAGTTGCTGGTTCTATATAAGAGTGTAATACTATGATTATTTTTTTCCTGGGTCAACCGCGGGACTAAATGTGACACACGTAGGTCATTGCTATTACTCGCCCTTATCGGGGAAAGAATAAAGAATATTAGTATTTAACCAAAGATGAGATAGTTCCATATATATATGAATGTAATATACCATAATTATTTTTCACGGGTAAACCGCGGGACTAAATGTGCCACACGTAGGTCATTGATATTACTCGGACCTCACCGGGGTAAGAATAAAATATATTAGTATCTAAACAAAGTTGCTGGTTCTATATAAGAGTGTAATACTATGATTATTTTTTTCCTGGGTCAACCGCGGGACTAAATGTGCCACACGTAGGTCATTGATATTACTCGGACCTCACCGGGGTAAGAATAAAATATATTAGTATCTAAACAAAGTTGCTGGTTCTATATAAGAGTGTAATACTATGATTATTTTTTTCCTGGGTCAACCGCGGGACTAAATGTGACACACGTAGGTCATTGCTATTACTCGCCCTTATCGGGGAAAGAATAAAGAATATTAGTATTTAACCAAAGATGAGATAGTTCCATATATATATGAATGTAATATACAATAATTATTTTTCACGGGTAAACCGCGGGACTAAATGTGCCACACGTAGGTCATTGATATTACTCGGACCTCACCGGGGTAAGAATAAAGTATATTAGTATCTAAACAAAGGTGCTGGTTCTATATAAGAGTGTAATACTATGATTATTTTTTTCCTGGGTCAACCGCGGGACTAAATGTGACACACGTAGGTCATTGCTATTACTCGCCCTTATCGGGGAAAGAATAAAGAATATTAGTATTTAACCAAAGATGAGATAGTTCCATATATATATGAATGTAATATACCATAATTATTTTTCACGGGTAAACCGCGGGACTAAATGTGCCACACGTAGGTCATTGATATTACTCGGACCTCACCGGGGTAAGAATAAAATATATTAGTATCTAAACAAAGTTGCTGGTTCTATATAAGAGTGTAATACTATGATTATTTTTTTCCTGGGTCAACCGCGGGACTAAATGTGACACACGTAGGTCATTGCTATTACTCGCCCTTATCGGGGAAAGAATAAAGAATATTAGTATTTAACCAAAGATGAGATAGTTCCATATATATATGAATGTAATATACCATAATTATTTTTCACGGGTAAACCGCGGGACTAAATGTGCCACACGTAGGTCATTGATATTACTCGGACCTCACCGGGGTAAGAATAAAATATATTAGTATCTAAACAAAGTTGCTGGTTCTATATAAGAGTGTAATACTATGATTATTTTTTTCCTGGGTCAACCGCGGGACTAAATGTGACACACGTAGGTCATTGCTATTACTCGCCCTTATCGGGGAAAGAATAAAGAATATTAGTATTTAACCAAAGATGAGATAGTTCCATATATATATGAATGTAATATACAATAATTATTTTTCACGGGTAAACCGCGGGACTAAATGTGCCACACGTAGGTCATTGATATTACTCGGACCTCACCGGGGTAAGAATAAAATATATTAGTATCTAAACAAAGTTGCTGGTTCTATATAAGAGTGTAATACTATGATTATTTTTTTCCTGGGTCAACCGCGGGACTAAATGTGACACACGTAGGTCATTGCTATTACTCGCCCTTATCGGGGAAAGAATAAAGAATATTAGTATTTAACCAAAGATGAGATAGTTCCATATATATATGAATGTAATATACAATAATTATTTTTCACGGGTAAACCGCGGGACTAAATGTGCCACACGTAGGTCATTGATATTACTCGGACCTCACCGGGGTAAGAATAAAATATATTAGTATCTAAACAAAGTTGCTGGTTCTATATAAGAGTGTAATACTATGATTATTTTTTTCCTGGGTCAACCGCGGGACTAAATGTGACACACGTAGGTCATTGCTATTACTCGCCCTTATCGGGGAAAGAATAAAGTATATTAGTATTTAACCAAAGATGAGATAGTTCCATATATATATGAATGTAATATACAATAATTATTTTTCACGGGTAAACCGCGGGACTAAATGTGCCACACGTAGGTCATTGATATTACTCGGACCTCACCGGGGTAAGAATAAAATATATTAGTATCTAAACAAAGTTGCTGGTTCTATATAAGAGTGTAATACTATGATTATTTTTTTCCTGGGTCAACCGCGGGACTAAATGTGACACACGTAGGTCATTGCTATTACTCGCCCTTATCGGGGAAAGAATAAAGAATATTAGTATTTAACCAAAGATGAGATAGTTCCATATATATATGAATGTAATATACAATAATTATTTTTCACGGGTAAACCGCGGGACTAAATGTGCCACACGTAGGTCATTGATATTACTCGGACCTCACCGGGGTAAGAATAAAATATATTAGTATCTAAACAAAGTTGCTGGTTCTATATAAGAGTGTAATACTATGATTATTTTTTTCCTGGGTCAACCGCGGGACTAAATGTGACACACGTAGGTCATTGCTATTACTCGCCCTTATCGGGGAAAGAATAAAGTATATTAGTATTTAACCAAAGATGAGATAGTTCCATATATATATGAATGTAATATACAATAATTATTTTTCACGGGTAAACCGCGGGACTAAATGTGCCACACGTAGGTCATTGATATTACTCGGACCTCACCGGGGTAAGAATAAAATATATTAGTATCTAAACAAAGTTGCTGGTTCTATATAAGAGTGTAATACTATGATTATTTTTTTCCTGGGTCAACCGCGGGACTAAATGTGACACACGTAGGTCATTGCTATTACTCGCCCTTATCGGGGAAAGAATAAAGAATATTAGTATTTAACCAAAGATGAGATAGTTCCATATATATATGAATGTAATATACAATAATTATTTTTCACGGGTAAACCGCGGGACTAAATGTGCCACACGTAGGTCATTGATATTACTCGGACCTCACCGGGGTAAGAATAAAGTATATTAGTATCTAAACAAAGGTGCTGGTTCTATATAAGAGTGTAATACTATGATTATTTTTTTCCTGGGTCAACCGCGGGACTAAATGTGACACACGTAGGTCATTGCTATTACTCGCCCTTATCGGGGAAAGAATAAAGAATATTAGTATTTAACCAAAGATGAGATAGTTCCATATATATATGAATGTAATATACCATAATTATTTTTCACGGGTAAACCGCGGGACTAAATGTGCCACACGTAGGTCATTGATATTACTCGGACCTCACCGGGGTAAGAATAAAATATATTAGTATCTAAACAAAGTTGCTGGTTCTATATAAGAGTGTAATACTATGATTATTTTTTTCCTGGGTCAACCGCGGGACTAAATGTGACACACGTAGGTCATTGCTATTACTCGCCCTTATCGGGGAAAGAATAAAGAATATTAGTATTTAACCAAAGATGAGATAGTTCCATATATATATGAATGTAATATACAATAATTATTTTTCACGGGTAAACCGCGGGACTAAATGTGCCACACGTAGGTCATTGATATTACTCGGACCTCACCGGGGTAAGAATAAAATATATTAGTATCTAAACAAAGTTGCTGGTTCTATATAAGAGTGTAATACTATGATTATTTTTTTCCTGGGTCAACCGCGGGACTAAATGTGACACACGTAGGTCATTGCTATTACTCGCCCTTATCGGGGAAAGAATAAAGAATATTAGTATTTAACCAAAGATGAGATAGTTCCATATATATATGAATGTAATATACCATAATTATTTTTCACGGGTAAACCGCGGGACTAAATGTGCCACACGTAGGTCATTGATATTACTCGGACCTCACCGGGGTAAGAATAAAGTATATTAGTATCTAAACAAAGGTGCTGGTTCTATATAAGAGTGTAATACTATGATTATTTTTTTCCTGGGTCAACCGCGGGACTAAATGTGACACACGTAGGTCATTGCTATTACTCGCCCTTATCGGGGAAAGAATAAAGAATATTAGTATTTAACCAAAGATGAGATAGTTCCATATATATATGAATGTAATATACAATAATTATTTTTCACGGGTAAACCGCGGGACTAAATGTGCCACACGTAGGTCATTGATATTACTCGGACCTCACCGGGGTAAGAATAAAATATATTAGTATCTAAACAAAGTTGCTGGTTCTATATAAGAGTGTAATACTATGATTATTTTTTTCCTGGGTCAACCGCGGGACTAAATGTGACACACGTAGGTCATTGCTATTACTCGCCCTTATCGGGGAAAGAATAAAGAATATTAGTATTTAACCAAAGATGAGATAGTTCCATATATATATGAATGTAATATACAATAATTATTTTTCACGGGTAAACCGCGGGACTAAATGTGCCACACGTAGGTCATTGATATTACTCGGACCTCACCGGGGTAAGAATAAAATATATTAGTATCTAAACAAAGTTGCTGGTTCTATATAAGAGTGTAATACTATGATTATTTTTTTCCTGGGTCAACCGCGGGACTAAATGTGACACACGTAGGTCATTGCTATTACTCGCCCTTATCGGGGAAAGAATAAAGAATATTAGTATTTAACCAAAGATGAGATAGTTCCATATATATATGAATGTAATATACAATAATTATTTTTCACGGGTAAACCGCGGGACTAAATGTGCCACACGTAGGTCATTGATATTACTCGGACCTCACCGGGGTAAGAATAAAATATATTAGTATCTAAACAAAGTTGCTGGTTCTATATAAGAGTGTAATACTATGATTATTTTTTTCCTGGGTCAACCGCGGGACTAAATGTGACACACGTAGGTCATTGCTATTACTCGCCCTTATCGGGGAAAGAATAAAGAATATTAGTATTTAACCAAAGATGAGATAGTTCCATATATATATGAATGTAATATACAATAATTATTTTTCACGGGTAAACCGCGGGACTAAATGTGCCACACGTAGGTCATTGATATTACTCGGACCTCACCGGGGTAAGAATAAAATATATTAGTATCTAAACAAAGTTGCTGGTTCTATATAAGAGTGTAATACTATGATTATTTTTTTCCTGGGTCAACCGCGGGACTAAATGTGACACACGTAGGTCATTGCTATTACTCGCCCTTATCGGGGAAAGAATAAAGAATATTAGTATTTAACCAAAGATGAGATAGTTCCATATATATATGAATGTAATATACAATAATTATTTTTCACGGGTAAACCGCGGGACTAAATGTGCCACACGTAGGTCATTGATATTACTCGGACCTCACCGGGGTAAGAATAAAGTATATTAGTATCTAAACAAAGGTGCTGGTTCTATATAAGAGTGTAATACTATGATTATTTTTTTCCTGGGTCAACCGCGGGACTAAATGTGACACACGTAGGTCATTGCTATTACTCGCCCTTATCGGGGAAAGAATAAAGAATATCAGTATTTAACCAAAGATGAGATAGTTCCATATATATATGAATGTAATATACAATAATTATTTTTCACGGGTAAACCGCGGGACTAAATGTGCCACACGTAGGTCATTGATATTACTCGGACCTCACCGGGGTAAGAATAAAGTATATTAGTATCTAAACAAAGTTGCTGGTTCTATATAAGAGTGTAATACTATGATTATTTTTTTCCTGGGTCAACCGCGGGACTAAATGTGACACACGTAGGTCATTGCTATTACTCGCCCTTATCGGGGAAAGAATAAAGAATATTAGTATTTAACCAAAGATGAGATAGTTCCATATATATATGAATGTAATATACAATAATTATTTTTCACGGGTAAACCGCGGGACTAAATGTGCCACACGTAGGTCATTGATATTACTCGGACCTCACCGGGGTAAGAATAAAATATATTAGTATCTAAACAAAGTTGCTGGTTCTATATAAGAGTGTAATACTATGATTATTTTTTTCCTGGGTCAACCGCGGGACTAAATGTGACACACGTAGGTCATTGCTATTACTCGCCCTTATCGGGGAAAGAATAAAGTATATTAGTATTTAACCAAAGATGAGATAGTTCCATATATATATGAATGTAATATACAATAATTATTTTTCACGGGTAAACCGCGGGACTAAATGTGCCACACGTAGGTCATTGATATTACTCGGACCTCACCGGGGTAAGAATAAAATATATTAGTATCTAAACAAAGTTGCTGGTTCTATATAAGAGTGTAATACTATGATTATTTTTTTCCTGGGTCAACCGCGGGACTAAATGTGACACACGTAGGTCATTGCTATTACTCGCCCTTATCGGGGAAAGAATAAAGAATATTAGTATTTAACCAAAGATGAGATAGTTCCATATATATATGAATGTAATATACAATAATTATTTTTCACGGGTAAACCGCGGGACTAAATGTGCCACACGTAGGTCATTGATATTACTCGGACCTCACCGGGGTAAGAATAAAGTATATTAGTATCTAAACAAAGGTGCTGGTTCTATATAAGAGTGTAATACTATGATTATTTTTTTCCTGGGTCAACCGCGGGACTAAATGTGACACACGTAGGTCATTGCTATTACTCGCCCTTATCGGGGAAAGAATAAAGAATATTAGTATTTAACCAAAGATGAGATAGTTCCATATATATATGAATGTAATATACCATAATTATTTTTCACGGGTAAACCGCGGGACTAAATGTGCCACACGTAGGTCATTGATATTACTCGGACCTCACCGGGGTAAGAATAAAATATATTAGTATCTAAACAAAGTTGCTGGTTCTATATAAGAGTGTAATACTATGATTATTTTTTTCCTGGGTCAACCGCGGGACTAAATGTGACACACGTAGGTCATTGCTATTACTCGCCCTTATCGGGGAAAGAATAAAGAATATTAGTATTTAACCAAAGATGAGATAGTTCCATATATATATGAATGTAATATACCATAATTATTTTTCACGGGTAAACCGCGGGACTAAATGTGCCACACGTAGGTCATTGATATTACTCGGACCTCACCGGGGTAAGAATAAAATATATTAGTATCTAAACAAAGTTGCTGGTTCTATATAAGAGTGTAATACTATGATTATTTTTTTCCTGGGTCAACCGCGGGACTAAATGTGACACACGTAGGTCATTGCTATTACTCGCCCTTATCGGGGAAAGAATAAAGAATATTAGTATTTAACCAAAGATGAGATAGTTCCATATATATATGAATGTAATATACAATAATTATTTTTCACGGGTAAACCGCGGGACTAAATGTGCCACACGTAGGTCATTGATATTACTCGGACCTCACCGGGGTAAGAATAAAGTATATTAGTATCTAAACAAAGGTGCTGGTTCTATATAAGAGTGTAATACTATGATTATTTTTTTCCTGGGTCAACCGCGGGACTAAATGTGACACACGTAGGTCATTGCTATTACTCGCCCTTATCGGGGAAAGAATAAAGAATATTAGTATTTAACCAAAGATGAGATAGTTCCATATATATATGAATGTAATATACAATAATTATTTTTCACGGGTAAACCGCGGGACTAAATGTGCCACACGTAGGTCATTGATATTACTCGGACCTCACCGGGGTAAGAATAAAGTATATTAGTATCTAAACAAAGTTGCTGGTTCTATATAAGAGTGTAATACTATGATTATTTTTTTCCTGGGTCAACCGCGGGACTAAATGTGACACACGTAGGTCATTGCTATTACTCGCCCTTATCGGGGAAAGAATAAAGAATATTAGTATTTAACCAAAGATGAGATAGTTCCATATATATATGAATGTAATATACAATAATTATTTTTCACGGGTAAACCGCGGGACTAAATGTGCCACACGTAGGTCATTGATATTACTCGGACCTCACCGGGGTAAGAATAAAATATATTAGTATCTAAACAAAGTTGCTGGTTCTATATAAGAGTGTAATACTATGATTATTTTTTTCCTGGGTCAACCGCGGGACTAAATGTGACACACGTAGGTCATTGCTATTACTCGCCCTTATCGGGGAAAGAATAAAGTATATTAGTATTTAACCAAAGATGAGATAGTTCCATATATATATGAATGTAATATACAATAATTATTTTTCACGGGTAAACCGCGGGACTAAATGTGCCACACGTAGGTCATTGATATTACTCGGACCTCACCGGGGTAAGAATAAAATATATTAGTATCTAAACAAAGTTGCTGGTTCTATATAAGAGTGTAATACTATGATTATTTTTTTCCTGGGTCAACCGCGGGACTAAATGTGACACACGTAGGTCATTGCTATTACTCGCCCTTATCGGGGAAAGAATAAAGAATATTAGTATTTAACCAAAGATGAGATAGTTCCATATATATATGAATGTAATATACAATAATTATTTTTCACGGGTAAACCGCGGGACTAAATGTGCCACACGTAGGTCATTGATATTACTCGGACCTCACCGGGGTAAGAATAAAGTATATTAGTATCTAAACAAAGGTGCTGGTTCTATATAAGAGTGTAATACTATGATTATTTTTTTCCTGGGTCAACCGCGGGACTAAATGTGACACACGTAGGTCATTGCTATTACTCGCCCTTATCGGGGAAAGAATAAAGAATATTAGTATTTAACCAAAGATGAGATAGTTCCATATATATATGAATGTAATATACCATAATTATTTTTCACGGGTAAACCGCGGGACTAAATGTGCCACACGTAGGTCATTGATATTACTCGGACCTCACCGGGGTAAGAATAAAATATATTAGTATCTAAACAAAGTTGCTGGTTCTATATAAGAGTGTAATACTATGATTATTTTTTTCCTGGGTCAACCGCGGGACTAAATGTGACACACGTAGGTCATTGCTATTACTCGCCCTTATCGGGGAAAGAATAAAGAATATTAGTATTTAACCAAAGATGAGATAGTTCCATATATATATGAATGTAATATACCATAATTATTTTTCACGGGTAAACCGCGGGACTAAATGTGCCACACGTAGGTCATTGATATTACTCGGACCTCACCGGGGTAAGAATAAAATATATTAGTATCTAAACAAAGTTGCTGGTTCTATATAAGAGTGTAATACTATGATTATTTTTTTCCTGGGTCAACCGCGGGACTAAATGTGACACACGTAGGTCATTGCTATTACTCGCCCTTATCGGGGAAAGAATAAAGAATATTAGTATTTAACCAAAGATGAGATAGTTCCATATATATATGAATGTAATATACAATAATTATTTTTCACGGGTAAACCGCGGGACTAAATGTGCCACACGTAGGTCATTGATATTACTCGGACCTCACCGGGGTAAGAATAAAATATATTAGTATCTAAACAAAGTTGCTGGTTCTATATAAGAGTGTAATACTATGATTATTTTTTTCCTGGGTCAACCGCGGGACTAAATGTGACACACGTAGGTCATTGCTATTACTCGCCCTTATCGGGGAAAGAATAAAGAATATTAGTATTTAACCAAAGATGAGATAGTTCCATATATATATGAATGTAATATACAATAATTATTTTTCACGGGTAAACCGCGGGACTAAATGTGCCACACGTAGGTCATTGATATTACTCGGACCTCACCGGGGTAAGAATAAAATATATTAGTATCTAAACAAAGTTGCTGGTTCTATATAAGAGTGTAATACTATGATTATTTTTTTCCTGGGTCAACCGCGGGACTAAATGTGACACACGTAGGTCATTGCTATTACTCGCCCTTATCGGGGAAAGAATAAAGAATATTAGTATTTAACCAAAGATGAGATAGTTCCATATATATATGAATGTAATATACAATAATTATTTTTCACGGGTAAACCGCGGGACTAAATGTGCCACACGTAGGTCATTGATATTACTCGGACCTCACCGGGGTAAGAATAAAATATATTAGTATCTAAACAAAGTTGCTGGTTCTATATAAGAGTGTAATACTATGATTATTTTTTTCCTGGGTCAACCGCGGGACTAAATGTGACACACGTAGGTCATTGCTATTACTCGCCCTTATCGGGGAAAGAATAAAGAATATTAGTATTTAACCAAAGATGAGATAGTTCCATATATATATGAATGTAATATACAATAATTATTTTTCACGGGTAAACCGCGGGACTAAATGTGCCACACGTAGGTCATTGATATTACTCGGACCTCACCGGGGTAAGAATAAAATATATTAGTATCTAAACAAAGTTGCTGGTTCTATATAAGAGTGTAATACTATGATTATTTTTTTCCTGGGTCAACCGCGGGACTAAATGTGACACACGTAGGTCATTGCTATTACTCGCCCTTATCGGGGAAAGAATAAAGTATATTAGTATTTAACCAAAGATGAGATAGTTCCATATATATATGAATGTAATATACAATAATTATTTTTCACGGGTAAACCGCGGGACTAAATGTGCCACACGTAGGTCATTGATATTACTCGGACCTCACCGGGGTAAGAATAAAATATATTAGTATCTAAACAAAGTTGCTGGTTCTATATAAGAGTGTAATACTATGATTATTTTTTTCCTGGGTCAACCGCGGGACTAAATGTGACACACGTAGGTCATTGCTATTACTCGCCCTTATCGGGGAAAGAATAAAGAATATTAGTATTTAACCAAAGATGAGATAGTTCCATATATATATGAATGTAATATACAATAATTATTTTTCACGGGTAAACCGCGGGACTAAATGTGCCACACGTAGGTCATTGATATTACTCGGACCTCACCGGGGTAAGAATAAAATATATTAGTATCTAAACAAAGTTGCTGGTTCTATATAAGAGTGTAATACTATGATTATTTTTTTCCTGGGTCAACCGCGGGACTAAATGTGACACACGTAGGTCATTGCTATTACTCGCCCTTATCGGGGAAAGAATAAAGTATATTAGTATTTAACCAAAGATGAGATAGTTCCATATATATATGAATGTAATATACAATAATTATTTTTCACGGGTAAACCGCGGGACTAAATGTGCCACACGTAGGTCATTGATATTACTCGGACCTCACCGGGGTAAGAATAAAATATATTAGTATCTAAACAAAGTTGCTGGTTCTATATAAGAGTGTAATACTATGATTATTTTTTTCCTGGGTCAACCGCGGGACTAAATGTGACACACGTAGGTCATTGCTATTACTCGCCCTTATCGGGGAAAGAATAAAGAATATTAGTATTTAACCAAAGATGAGATAGTTCCATATATATATGAATGTAATATACAATAATTATTTTTCACGGGTAAACCGCGGGACTAAATGTGCCACACGTAGGTCATTGATATTACTCGGACCTCACCGGGGTAAGAATAAAATATATTAGTATCTAAACAAAGTTGCTGGTTCTATATAAGAGTGTAATACTATGATTATTTTTTTCCTGGGTCAACCGCGGGACTAAATGTGACACACGTAGGTCATTGCTATTACTCGCCCTTATCGGGGAAAGAATAAAGAATATTAGTATTTAACCAAAGATGAGATAGTTCCATATATATATGAATGTAATATACAATAATTATTTTTCACGGGTAAACCGCGGGACTAAATGTGCCACACGTAGGTCATTGATATTACTCGGACCTCACCGGGGTAAGAATAAAATATATTAGTATCTAAACAAAGTTGCTGGTTCTATATAAGAGTGTAATACTATGATTATTTTTTTCCTGGGTCAACCGCGGGACTAAATGTGACACACGTAGGTCATTGCTATTACTCGCCCTTATCGGGGAAAGAATAAAGTATATTAGTATTTAACCAAAGATGAGATAGTTCCATATATATATGAATGTAATATACAATAATTATTTTTCACGGGTAAACCGCGGGACTAAATGTGCCACACGTAGGTCATTGATATTACTCGGACCTCACCGGGGTAAGAATAAAATATATTAGTATCTAAACAAAGTTGCTGGTTCTATATAAGAGTGTAATACTATGATTATTTTTTTCCTGGGTCAACCGCGGGACTAAATGTGACACACGTAGGTCATTGCTATTACTCGCCCTTATCGGGGAAAGAATAAAGAATATTAGTATTTAACCAAAGATGAGATAGTTCCATATATATATGAATGTAATATACAATAATTATTTTTCACGGGTAAACCGCGGGACTAAATGTGCCACACGTAGGTCATTGATATTACTCGGACCTCACCGGGGTAAGAATAAAATATATTAGTATCTAAACAAAGTTGCTGGTTCTATATAAGAGTGTAATACTATGATTATTTTTTTCCTGGGTCAACCGCGGGACTAAATGTGACACACGTAGGTCATTGCTATTACTCGCCCTTATCGGGGAAAGAATAAAGTATATTAGTATTTAACCAAAGATGAGATAGTTCCATATATATATGAATGTAATATACAATAATTATTTTTCACGGGTAAACCGCGGGACTAAATGTGCCACACGTAGGTCATTGATATTACTCGGACCTCACCGGGGTAAGAATAAAATATATTAGTATCTAAACAAAGTTGCTGGTTCTATATAAGAGTGTAATACTATGATTATTTTTTTCCTGGGTCAACCGCGGGACTAAATGTGACACACGTAGGTCATTGCTATTACTCGCCCTTATCGGGGAAAGAATAAAGAATATTAGTATTTAACCAAAGATGAGATAGTTCCATATATATATGAATGTAATATACAATAATTATTTTTCACGGGTAAACCGCGGGACTAAATGTGCCACACGTAGGTCATTGATATTACTCGGACCTCACCGGGGTAAGAATAAAATATATTAGTATCTAAACAAAGTTGCTGGTTCTATATAAGAGTGTAATACTATGATTATTTTTTTCCTGGGTCAACCGCGGGACTAAATGTGACACACGTAGGTCATTGCTATTACTCGCCCTTATCGGGGAAAGAATAAAGAATATTAGTATTTAACCAAAGATGAGATAGTTCCATATATATATGAATGTAATATACAATAATTATTTTTCACGGGTAAACCGCGGGACTAAATGTGCCACACGTAGGTCATTGATATTACTCGGACCTCACCGGGGTAAGAATAAAATATATTAGTATCTAAACAAAGTTGCTGGTTCTATATAAGAGTGTAATACTATGATTATTTTTTTCCTGGGTCAACCGCGGGACTAAATGTGACACACGTAGGTCATTGCTATTACTCGCCCTTATCGGGGAAAGAATAAAGAATATTAGTATTTAACCAAAGATGAGATAGTTCCATATATATATGAATGTAATATACAATAATTATTTTTCACGGGTAAACCGCGGGACTAAATGTGCCACACGTAGGTCATTGATATTACTCGGACCTCACCGGGGTAAGAATAAAGTATATTAGTATCTAAACAAAGTTGCTGGTTCTATATAAGAGTGTAATACTATGATTATTTTTTTCCTGGGTCAACCGCGGGACTAAATGTGACACACGTAGGTCATTGCTATTACTCGCCCTTATCGGGGAAAGAATAAAGAATATTAGTATTTAACCAAAGATGAGATAGTTCCATATATATATGAATGTAATATACAATAATTATTTTTCACGGGTAAACCGCGGGACTAAATGTGCCACACGTAGGTCATTGATATTACTCGGACCTCACCGGGGTAAGAATAAAATATATTAGTATCTAAACAAAGTTGCTGGTTCTATATAAGAGTGTAATACTATGATTATTTTTTTCCTGGGTCAACCGCGGGACTAAATGTGACACACGTAGGTCATTGCTATTACTCGCCCTTATCGGGGAAAGAATAAAGTATATTAGTATTTAACCAAAGATGAGATAGTTCCATATATATATGAATGTAATATACAATAATTATTTTTCACGGGTAAACCGCGGGACTAAATGTGCCACACGTAGGTCATTGATATTACTCGGACCTCACCGGGGTAAGAATAAAATATATTAGTATCTAAACAAAGTTGCTGGTTCTATATAAGAGTGTAATACTATGATTATTTTTTTCCTGGGTCAACCGCGGGACTAAATGTGACACACGTAGGTCATTGCTATTACTCGCCCTTATCGGGGAAAGAATAAAGAATATTAGTATTTAACCAAAGATGAGATAGTTCCATATATATATGAATGTAATATACAATAATTATTTTTCACGGGTAAACCGCGGGACTAAATGTGCCACACGTAGGTCATTGATATTACTCGGACCTCACCGGGGTAAGAATAAAATATATTAGTATCTAAACAAAGTTGCTGGTTCTATATAAGAGTGTAATACTATGATTATTTTTTTCCTGGGTCAACCGCGGGACTAAATGTGACACACGTAGGTCATTGCTATTACTCGCCCTTATCGGGGAAAGAATAAAGAATATTAGTATTTAACCAAAGATGAGATAGTTCCATATATATATGAATGTAATATACAATAATTATTTTTCACGGGTAAACCGCGGGACTAAATGTGCCACACGTAGGTCATTGATATTACTCGGACCTCACCGGGGTAAGAATAAAATATATTAGTATCTAAACAAAGTTGCTGGTTCTATATAAGAGTGTAATACTATGATTATTTTTTTCCTGGGTCAACCGCGGGACTAAATGTGACACACGTAGGTCATTGCTATTACTCGCCCTTATCGGGGAAAGAATAAAGAATATTAGTATTTAACCAAAGATGAGATAGTTCCATATATATATGAATGTAATATACAATAATTATTTTTCACGGGTAAACCGCGGGACTAAATGTGCCACACGTAGGTCATTGATATTACTCGGACCTCACCGGGGTAAGAATAAAGTATATTAGTATCTAAACAAAGTTGCTGGTTCTATATAAGAGTGTAATACTATGATTATTTTTTTCCTGGGTCAACCGCGGGACTAAATGTGACACACGTAGGTCATTGCTATTACTCGCCCTTATCGGGGAAAGAATAAAGAATATTAGTATTTAACCAAAGATGAGATAGTTCCATATATATATGAATGTAATATACAATAATTATTTTTCACGGGTAAACCGCGGGACTAAATGTGCCACACGTAGGTCATTGATATTACTCGGACCTCACCGGGGTAAGAATAAAATATATTAGTATCTAAACAAAGTTGCTGGTTCTATATAAGAGTGTAATACTATGATTATTTTTTTCCTGGGTCAACCGCGGGACTAAATGTGACACACGTAGGTCATTGCTATTACTCGCCCTTATCGGGGAAAGAATAAAGAATATTAGTATTTAACCAAAGATGAGATAGTTCCATATATATATGAATGTAATATACAATAATTATTTTTCACGGGTAAACCGCGGGACTAAATGTGCCACACGTAGGTCATTGATATTACTCGGACCTCACCGGGGTAAGAATAAAATATATTAGTATCTAAACAAAGTTGCTGGTTCTATATAAGAGTGTAATACTATGATTATTTTTTTCCTGGGTCAACCGCGGGACTAAATGTGACACACGTAGGTCATTGCTATTACTCGCCCTTATCGGGGAAAGAATAAAGTATATTAGTATTTAACCAAAGATGAGATAGTTCCATATATATATGAATGTAATATACAATAATTATTTTTCACGGGTAAACCGCGGGACTAAATGTGCCACACGTAGGTCATTGATATTACTCGGACCTCACCGGGGTAAGAATAAAATATATTAGTATCTAAACAAAGTTGCTGGTTCTATATAAGAGTGTAATACTATGATTATTTTTTTCCTGGGTCAACCGCGGGACTAAATGTGACACACGTAGGTCATTGCTATTACTCGCCCTTATCGGGGAAAGAATAAAGAATATTAGTATTTAACCAAAGATGAGATAGTTCCATATATATATGAATGTAATATACAATAATTATTTTTCACGGGTAAACCGCGGGACTAAATGTGCCACACGTAGGTCATTGATATTACTCGGACCTCACCGGGGTAAGAATAAAATATATTAGTATCTAAACAAAGTTGCTGGTTCTATATAAGAGTGTAATACTATGATTATTTTTTTCCTGGGTCAACCGCGGGACTAAATGTGACACACGTAGGTCATTGCTATTACTCGCCCTTATCGGGGAAAGAATAAAGAATATTAGTATTTAACCAAAGATGAGATAGTTCCATATATATATGAATGTAATATACAATAATTATTTTTCACGGGTAAACCGCGGGACTAAATGTGCCACACGTAGGTCATTGATATTACTCGGACCTCACCGGGGTAAGAATAAAGTATATTAGTATCTAAACAAAGTTGCTGGTTCTATATAAGAGTGTAATACTATGATTATTTTTTTCCTGGGTCAACCGCGGGACTAAATGTGACACACGTAGGTCATTGCTATTACTCGCCCTTATCGGGGAAAGAATAAAGAATATTAGTATTTAACCAAAGATGAGATAGTTCCATATATATATGAATGTAATATACAATAATTATTTTTCACGGGTAAACCGCGGGACTAAATGTGCCACACGTAGGTCATTGATATTACTCGGACCTCACCGGGGTAAGAATAAAATATATTAGTATCTAAACAAAGTTGCTGGTTCTATATAAGAGTGTAATACTATGATTATTTTTTTCCTGGGTCAACCGCGGGACTAAATGTGACACACGTAGGTCATTGCTATTACTCGCCCTTATCGGGGAAAGAATAAAGAATATTAGTATTTAACCAAAGATGAGATAGTTCCATATATATATGAATGTAATATACAATAATTATTTTTCACGGGTAAACCGCGGGACTAAATGTGCCACACGTAGGTCATTGATATTACTCGGACCTCACCGGGGTAAGAATAAAATATATTAGTATCTAAACAAAGTTGCTGGTTCTATATAAGAGTGTAATACTATGATTATTTTTTTCCTGGGTCAACCGCGGGACTAAATGTGACACACGTAGGTCATTGCTATTACTCGCCCTTATCGGGGAAAGAATAAAGTATATTAGTATTTAACCAAAGATGAGATAGTTCCATATATATATGAATGTAATATACAATAATTATTTTTCACGGGTAAACCGCGGGACTAAATGTGCCACACGTAGGTCATTGATATTACTCGGACCTCACCGGGGTAAGAATAAAATATATTAGTATCTAAACAAAGTTGCTGGTTCTATATAAGAGTGTAATACTATGATTATTTTTTTCCTGGGTCAACCGCGGGACTAAATGTGACACACGTAGGTCATTGCTATTACTCGCCCTTATCGGGGAAAGAATAAAGAATATTAGTATTTAACCAAAGATGAGATAGTTCCATATATATATGAATGTAATATACAATAATTATTTTTCACGGGTAAACCGCGGGACTAAATGTGCCACACGTAGGTCATTGATATTACTCGGACCTCACCGGGGTAAGAATAAAATATATTAGTATCTAAACAAAGTTGCTGGTTCTATATAAGAGTGTAATACTATGATTATTTTTTTCCTGGGTCAACCGCGGGACTAAATGTGACACACGTAGGTCATTGCTATTACTCGCCCTTATCGGGGAAAGAATAAAGAATATTAGTATTTAACCAAAGATGAGATAGTTCCATATATATATGAATGTAATATACAATAATTATTTTTCACGGGTAAACCGCGGGACTAAATGTGCCACACGTAGGTCATTGATATTACTCGGACCTCACCGGGGTAAGAATAAAATATATTAGTATCTAAACAAAGTTGCTGGTTCTATATAAGAGTGTAATACTATGATTATTTTTTTCCTGGGTCAACCGCGGGACTAAATGTGACACACGTAGGTCATTGCTATTACTCGCCCTTATCGGGGAAAGAATAAAGAATATTAGTATTTAACCAAAGATGAGATAGTTCCATATATATATGAATGTAATATACAATAATTATTTTTCACGGGTAAACCGCGGGACTAAATGTGCCACACGTAGGTCATTGATATTACTCGGACCTCACCGGGGTAAGAATAAAATATATTAGTATCTAAACAAAGTTGCTGGTTCTATATAAGAGTGTAATACTATGATTATTTTTTTCCTGGGTCAACCGCGGGACTAAATGTGACACACGTAGGTCATTGCTATTACTCGCCCTTATCGGGGAAAGAATAAAGTATATTAGTATTTAACCAAAGATGAGATAGTTCCATATATATATGAATGTAATATACAATAATTATTTTTCACGGGTAAACCGCGGGACTAAATGTGCCACACGTAGGTCATTGATATTACTCGGACCTCACCGGGGTAAGAATAAAATATATTAGTATCTAAACAAAGTTGCTGGTTCTATATAAGAGTGTAATACTATGATTATTTTTTTCCTGGGTCAACCGCGGGACTAAATGTGACACACGTAGGTCATTGCTATTACTCGCCCTTATCGGGGAAAGAATAAAGAATATTAGTATTTAACCAAAGATGAGATAGTTCCATATATATATGAATGTAATATACAATAATTATTTTTCACGGGTAAACCGCGGGACTAAATGTGCCACACGTAGGTCATTGATATTACTCGGACCTCACCGGGGTAAGAATAAAATATATTAGTATCTAAACAAAGTTGCTGGTTCTATATAAGAGTGTAATACTATGATTATTTTTTTCCTGGGTCAACCGCGGGACTAAATGTGACACACGTAGGTCATTGCTATTACTCGCCCTTATCGGGGAAAGAATAAAGAATATTAGTATTTAACCAAAGATGAGATAGTTCCATATATATATGAATGTAATATACAATAATTATTTTTCACGGGTAAACCGCGGGACTAAATGTGCCACACGTAGGTCATTGATATTACTCGGACCTCACCGGGGTAAGAATAAAATATATTAGTATCTAAACAAAGTTGCTGGTTCTATATAAGAGTGTAATACTATGATTATTTTTTTCCTGGGTCAACCGCGGGACTAAATGTGACACACGTAGGTCATTGCTATTACTCGCCCTTATCGGGGAAAGAATAAAGAATATTAGTATTTAACCAAAGATGAGATAGTTCCATATATATATGAATGTAATATACAATAATTATTTTTCACGGGTAAACCGCGGGACTAAATGTGCCACACGTAGGTCATTGATATTACTCGGACCTCACCGGGGTAAGAATAAAATATATTAGTATCTAAACAAAGTTGCTGGTTCTATATAAGAGTGTAATACTATGATTATTTTTTTCCTGGGTCAACCGCGGGACTAAATGTGACACACGTAGGTCATTGCTATTACTCGCCCTTATCGGGGAAAGAATAAAGTATATTAGTATTTAACCAAAGATGAGATAGTTCCATATATATATGAATGTAATATACAATAATTATTTTTCACGGGTAAACCGCGGGACTAAATGTGCCACACGTAGGTCATTGATATTACTCGGACCTCACCGGGGTAAGAATAAAATATATTAGTATCTAAACAAAGTTGCTGGTTCTATATAAGAGTGTAATACTATGATTATTTTTTTCCTGGGTCAACCGCGGGACTAAATGTGACACACGTAGGTCATTGCTATTACTCGCCCTTATCGGGGAAAGAATAAAGAATATTAGTATTTAACCAAAGATGAGATAGTTCCATATATATATGAATGTAATATACAATAATTATTTTTCACGGGTAAACCGCGGGACTAAATGTGCCACACGTAGGTCATTGATATTACTCGGACCTCACCGGGGTAAGAATAAAATATATTAGTATCTAAACAAAGTTGCTGGTTCTATATAAGAGTGTAATACTATGATTATTTTTTTCCTGGGTCAACCGCGGGACTAAATGTGACACACGTAGGTCATTGCTATTACTCGCCCTTATCGGGGAAAGAATAAAGAATATTAGTATTTAACCAAAGATGAGATAGTTCCATATATATATGAATGTAATATACAATAATTATTTTTCACGGGTAAACCGCGGGACTAAATGTGCCACACGTAGGTCATTGATATTACTCGGACCTCACCGGGGTAAGAATAAAATATATTAGTATCTAAACAAAGTTGCTGGTTCTATATAAGAGTGTAATACTATGATTATTTTTTTCCTGGGTCAACCGCGGGACTAAATGTGACACACGTAGGTCATTGCTATTACTCGCCCTTATCGGGGAAAGAATAAAGAATATTAGTATTTAACCAAAGATGAGATAGTTCCATATATATATGAATGTAATATACAATAATTATTTTTCACGGGTAAACCGCGGGACTAAATGTGCCACACGTAGGTCATTGATATTACTCGGACCTCACCGGGGTAAGAATAAAATATATTAGTATCTAAACAAAGTTGCTGGTTCTATATAAGAGTGTAATACTATGATTATTTTTTTCCTGGGTCAACCGCGGGACTAAATGTGACACACGTAGGTCATTGCTATTACTCGCCCTTATCGGGGAAAGAATAAAGAATATTAGTATTTAACCAAAGATGAGATAGTTCCATATATATATGAATGTAATATACAATAATTATTTTTCACGGGTAAACCGCGGGACTAAATGTGCCACACGTAGGTCATTGATATTACTCGGACCTCACCGGGGTAAGAATAAAATATATTAGTATCTAAACAAAGTTGCTGGTTCTATATAAGAGTGTAATACTATGATTATTTTTTTCCTGGGTCAACCGCGGGACTAAATGTGACACACGTAGGTCATTGCTATTACTCGCCCTTATCGGGGAAAGAATAAAGAATATTAGTATTTAACCAAAGATGAGATAGTTCCATATATATATGAATGTAATATACAATAATTATTTTTCACGGGTAAACCGCGGGACTAAATGTGCCACACGTAGGTCATTGATATTACTCGGACCTCACCGGGGTAAGAATAAAATATATTAGTATCTAAACAAAGTTGCTGGTTCTATATAAGAGTGTAATACTATGATTATTTTTTTCCTGGGTCAACCGCGGGACTAAATGTGACACACGTAGGTCATTGCTATTACTCGCCCTTATCGGGGAAAGAATAAAGAATATTAGTATTTAACCAAAGATGAGATAGTTCCATATATATATGAATGTAATATACAATAATTATTTTTCACGGGTAAACCGCGGGACTAAATGTGCCACACGTAGGTCATTGATATTACTCGGACCTCACCGGGGTAAGAATAAAATATATTAGTATCTAAACAAAGTTGCTGGTTCTATATAAGAGTGTAATACTATGATTATTTTTTTCCTGGGTCAACCGCGGGACTAAATGTGACACACGTAGGTCATTGCTATTACTCGCCCTTATCGGGGAAAGAATAAAGAATATTAGTATTTAACCAAAGATGAGATAGTTCCATATATATATGAATGTAATATACAATAATTATTTTTCACGGGTAAACCGCGGGACTAAATGTGCCACACGTAGGTCATTGATATTACTCGGACCTCACCGGGGTAAGAATAAAATATATTAGTATCTAAACAAAGTTGCTGGTTCTATATAAGAGTGTAATACTATGATTATTTTTTTCCTGGGTCAACCGCGGGACTAAATGTGACACACGTAGGTCATTGCTATTACTCGCCCTTATCGGGGAAAGAATAAAGAATATTAGTATTTAACCAAAGATGAGATAGTTCCATATATATATGAATGTAATATACAATAATTATTTTTCACGGGTAAACCGCGGGACTAAATGTGCCACACGTAGGTCATTGATATTACTCGGACCTCACCGGGGTAAGAATAAAATATATTAGTATCTAAACAAAGTTGCTGGTTCTATATAAGAGTGTAATACTATGATTATTTTTTTCCTGGGTCAACCGCGGGACTAAATGTGACACACGTAGGTCATTGCTATTACTCGCCCTTATCGGGGAAAGAATAAAGAATATTAGTATTTAACCAAAGATGAGATAGTTCCATATATATATGAATGTAATATACAATAATTATTTTTCACGGGTAAACCGCGGGACTAAATGTGCCACACGTAGGTCATTGATATTACTCGGACCTCACCGGGGTAAGAATAAAATATATTAGTATCTAAACAAAGTTGCTGGTTCTATATAAGAGTGTAATACTATGATTATTTTTTTCCTGGGTCAACCGCGGGACTAAATGTGACACACGTAGGTCATTGCTATTACTCGCCCTTATCGGGGAAAGAATAAAGTATATTAGTATTTAACCAAAGATGAGATAGTTCCATATATATATGAATGTAATATACAATAATTATTTTTCACGGGTAAACCGCGGGACTAAATGTGCCACACGTAGGTCATTGATATTACTCGGACCTCACCGGGGTAAGAATAAAATATATTAGTATCTAAACAAAGTTGCTGGTTCTATATAAGAGTGTAATACTATGATTATTTTTTTCCTGGGTCAACCGCGGGACTAAATGTGACACACGTAGGTCATTGCTATTACTCGCCCTTATCGGGGAAAGAATAAAGAATATTAGTATTTAACCAAAGATGAGATAGTTCCATATATATATGAATGTAATATACAATAATTATTTTTCACGGGTAAACCGCGGGACTAAATGTGCCACACGTAGGTCATTGATATTACTCGGACCTCACCGGGGTAAGAATAAAGTATATTAGTATCTAAACAAAGGTGCTGGTTCTATATAAGAGTGTAATACTATGATTATTTTTTTCCTGGGTCAACCGCGGGACTAAATGTGACACACGTAGGTCATTGCTATTACTCGCCCTTATCGGGGAAAGAATAAAGAATATTAGTATTTAACCAAAGATGAGATAGTTCCATATATATATGAATGTAATATACAATAATTATTTTTCACGGGTAAACCGCGGGACTAAATGTGCCACACGTAGGTCATTGATATTACTCGGACCTCACCGGGGTAAGAATAAAATATATTAGTATCTAAACAAAGTTGCTGGTTCTATATAAGAGTGTAATACTATGATTATTTTTTTCCTGGGTCAACCGCGGGACTAAATGTGACACACGTAGGTCATTGCTATTACTCGCCCTTATCGGGGAAAGAATAAAGAATATTAGTATTTAACCAAAGATGAGATAGTTCCATATATATATGAATGTAATATACCATAATTATTTTTCACGGGTAAACCGCGGGACTAAATGTGCCACACGTAGGTCATTGATATTACTCGGACCTCACCGGGGTAAGAATAAAATATATTAGTATCTAAACAAAGTTGCTGGTTCTATATAAGAGTGTAATACTATGATTATTTTTTTCCTGGGTCAACCGCGGGACTAAATGTGACACACGTAGGTCATTGCTATTACTCGCCCTTATCGGGGAAAGAATAAAGAATATTAGTATTTAACCAAAGATGAGATAGTTCCATATATATATGAATGTAATATACAATAATTATTTTTCACGGGTAAACCGCGGGACTAAATGTGCCACACGTAGGTCATTGATATTACTCGGACCTCACCGGGGTAAGAATAAAATATATTAGTATCTAAACAAAGTTGCTGGTTCTATATAAGAGTGTAATACTATGATTATTTTTTTCCTGGGTCAACCGCGGGACTAAATGTGACACACGTAGGTCATTGCTATTACTCGCCCTTATCGGGGAAAGAATAAAGAATATTAGTATTTAACCAAAGATGAGATAGTTCCATATATATATGAATGTAATATACCATAATTATTTTTCACGGGTAAACCGCGGGACTAAATGTGCCACACGTAGGTCATTGATATTACTCGGACCTCACCGGGGTAAGAATAAAATATATTAGTATCTAAACAAAGTTGCTGGTTCTATATAAGAGTGTAATACTATGATTATTTTTTTCCTGGGTCAACCGCGGGACTAAATGTGACACACGTAGGTCATTGCTATTACTCGCCCTTATCGGGGAAAGAATAAAGAATATTAGTATTTAACCAAAGATGAGATAGTTCCATATATATATGAATGTAATATACAATAATTATTTTTCACGGGTAAACCGCGGGACTAAATGTGCCACACGTAGGTCATTGATATTACTCGGACCTCACCGGGGTAAGAATAAAGTATATTAGTATCTAAACAAAGGTGCTGGTTCTATATAAGAGTGTAATACTATGATTATTTTTTTCCTGGGTCAACCGCGGGACTAAATGTGACACACGTAGGTCATTGCTATTACTCGCCCTTATCGGGGAAAGAATAAAGAATATTAGTATTTAACCAAAGATGAGATAGTTCCATATATATATGAATGTAATATACCATAATTATTTTTCACGGGTAAACCGCGGGACTAAATGTGCCACACGTAGGTCATTGATATTACTCGGACCTCACCGGGGTAAGAATAAAATATATTAGTATCTAAACAAAGTTGCTGGTTCTATATAAGAGTGTAATACTATGATTATTTTTTTCCTGGGTCAACCGCGGGACTAAATGTGACACACGTAGGTCATTGCTATTACTCGCCCTTATCGGGGAAAGAATAAAGAATATTAGTATTTAACCAAAGATGAGATAGTTCCATATATATATGAATGTAATATACAATAATTATTTTTCACGGGTAAACCGCGGGACTAAATGTGCCACACGTAGGTCATTGATATTACTCGGACCTCACCGGGGTAAGAATAAAGTATTTTAGTATCTAAACAAAGGTGCTGGTTCTATATAAGAGTGTAATACTATGATTATTTTTTTCCTGGGTCAACCGCGGGACTAAATGTGACACACGTAGGTCATTGCTATTACTCGCCCTTATCGGGGAAAGAATAAAGAATATTAGTATTTAACCAAAGATGAGATAGTTCCATATATACATATATGAATGTAATATACAATATATATTTTATTCTTTATTCTTTTATTCTTTTATTTTATTTTATTTTATTTTATTTTATTCTTTTATTCTTTATTCTTACCCCGGTGAGGTCCGAGTAATATCAATGACCTACGTGTGGCATATTTAGTCCCGCGGTTGACCCAGGAAAAAAATAATATGAATTGCTTAAATCGGGTAATTTGGAACGATTTTCGCGGAATAAATGTGGACGTTTCTTATTAATATGTAAGAAATGAATTATTTTACAATTTTTTCGAAGAATTTTCTTATATTAAACTCTGAAGCAACGTTTCGTTTTGTTGACTAGTTGTTGTTGTTGTTTAGTTTGATCAATTTGTTTGGATCAATTTTATTTTGTGCTGTTGTTTCCAATAATTATGATTTAGGTGAATTGACTAAGGGTATAATAACCAGCAAGAGAGGAGCATACCAAAATTTCATAGCCAAAATGGACTATAGAAAGGAGGGCCAAAAAGCGCATCGTTTTATTTCAACACTTAATAATGAAGGGACCAAAAAGGAAATTACACCACTCGTGGTTAACAACAAAATCCTCCACGACAAAAGAAATATTGCTAATGCTCTATGTACCTATTTTGCCAAGGTTTCAAATATAAAGTTAAATAAAAGAGCCAACACAAACCTGAAGAAGACCCGTCACCACTCGTGTGCTACAGAATCTCAATCAAAACTTATGTTCGACGAATTCTTACTGGACTGGACTTCAGCACTGGACCACATGAAGCCGAAGAAAGCAGCTGGCCCAGACAAAATCTTTCCGGAATTTCTAATTCAGCCCTGAGGCCAAGCAAACTCTTTTACTTTTAATAAATCTAACTTGGAATTCTTATGTTCTAGATCAATGGAGAAAAGGCGAGATTGTACCGATCCTTAAAAATGGAAAGCCTCCTAAACTTCCACAGAGCTACCGGCCGATTGCCCTTACCAGCAGTTGCTGTAAACTAGCTGAGCGTATGGTTGTATCAAGACTTCACAACGTGTTGGAACCCATGAACGCTATAGATAACGCACAAGCCGGATTCCGAAAAAATCGCAGTACAATGGACCAGATTCTCACCTTCGCGCAACACGTTAAAGATGGTTTTCACTGAGAAATGAGCACATTTGCTGTTCTAATAGATATCAAAGCCGCATACGACAGAGTGTGGAGAGCGAAACTTATCTACAAATTAGCACAAAATGGCGTAGCTGGAAACCTTATGAATTGGATTAAGTACTTTCTTTCTCAAAGCCAAACTTACGTACGCTTTGACAACATCAAATCAAGGTACAAAATTCAGCGTGAAGGCCTACCTCAAGGAGCTGTTTTAAGCTGTATACTCTTTAATATTATGATCAATGATATTCTAACAGCTATAAGAACCGTACCCGGCGTGAATGCTAGTCTCTATGCTGATGACTTATTAATCTGGGCAACCAGCAAGCATATTGAAGGATTAGAAACCGCCATAAACCAAGCTCCAGAACGCCTTTCAAGCTGGACCGATGAGAATGAAATGACTTTCAGTGTGGAAAAAACATATTCCAAATCTTCTCACTATCCTCCACCAAAAGAAAACATGTTAACCTGTACTATAAGGATAATACATTAAAAGAAGAGTCAGTGTCAACGTATTTTGGAATCTTCTCAGATAAAAAATTATCATGGAAAACACAGATTGAAGGAAAAAAGCGATCCCGAATACTGAAGCGACTTACAGCCACCAAATGGGGAGCCAACCAAGTTACACTCCGCACAACCTACCTGTCCTAAGTGCGACCTGCAATGGAATATGGAAACGAAGTTATGATTACTGCAAGCCAGACACAACTTCAGAAGCTTGATAAAGTTCAGAACGTGGCACTAAGAATCATCACGGGTGGTGCAAAATCAATGCCGATCACAGCAATGCAAATACAAGCTGCTGTCGAACCATTACAGACACGTCGAGAAGTGGCCACATTAAAAACATGGGAACGTATAAAGAGGATGAACCCGAACAATGGCAACACTATCGCAAAGCTCCAAATAGACTCAAAACGCACACCTCCCCTCTTGCCAAAGCAGAAGAACTAATTAATAAATATAATATAAAGCTAGGTGATCCTGTTTCGGTTAATATAATGAACGATACATATAGCCCCCCCCCCCGCCACTCTTCGATTAATGGGTCAAAACTTATCAAAATCATCATATTTGGACATCGAACTACGGAAAGCCTCTCTAGAAACGATCCACTCCATGTACCCAAGGTCAGAATTTCTACACATCTATACAGATGGTTCATCCATTCCAGGATCCGGAAAAACTGGTGCTGATTACTACAGCGATATATTTGAAGGATGCGCCGCAGTTGGAGAACCTCTCAGATGTTTTGATGGGAAATAGAGGCAGTTTTACTACCTATATCTAAACTTCACGAAGTTAAGACCTATCATAAAGCTGTTTTCTTCATTGATTCTCAAGCCGCGATAATAGCATTATCCTCCAACTACCCCAACGATTGCGTTCGTACCAACAAATGTCGAGCCGCCTTAGACAGTCTTGCTAAAATAGGTTGGCACCTGTCACTACAACGGATTCCCAGTCATGTTGGTATCTTGGGAAATGAAAAAGCAGATGAGCTCACAAAGTCTGCCACTGCTCTAAATCAACCGCCAACACTTATGTCTTTAACACAAGCTCAGAGCCACATCGCAAGCACTATCAACTGGCATTCCTACAATATTCAAAAAAATGAAGCGCAAGGAAAAAAATGGGAATCCTTACTGGAATCTCCTATCTCACGACTTCTCCCCCGTCAAGTGTCAGTCGCAGTTTTCCGAACTACCACGGGGCACGACTACCTATTCGAACACATGCACCGTATTGGAATCTTACCGACTCTAATCTTTTCCTTCTGCAATGAGGAACCCATGAATGCCATGCATCTTGGCAATTGTCCTGTACTTGCAGACGTCAGAGAGAACAACGAAAACAACCAAAACCAATTAATCTCTAACCTCTATTGGACGGCGCGGCACCGAATAACAGAAATATCAAGCGTGGGCGTTGGATAAGAAGAAGAAGAAGAAGAATAATTTTGATTGTTCTACGGAAAAAAAATTTTCTCTTTAGATGCCCAGAAATCACACAAGAAAAGCAACACCGCGGCACACAATTGAAAATCTTCAACGCGCGAGACAAGATGTGAGATGTCGACGATTTTCTTTAAGCAAAGCAGCAAAAAAATACGAAGTTCCAAAATCTACATTATTCCGACAAGTGCATCAAGAAGTATTTAAGAAACCGAAAAATGGACGACACCCTGTCTTCAATCATAGTCACGAAAATCAATTGGAAAAATACATCCTCGATTGTTGCGAGTCTTTTTATGGCATTACACCTAGATCACTACGAAAGATTGCTTTTACATTTGCTGAAGCCAACAAATTGAGCCATAAACTTAACCAAGAATTTCAGATGGATTTGTACCTCCAATGTTTATCTTCAAAAAAAGGCGTATGTGTGACCTGTTGCTAAATGGCGCTAATAACGATATGATTGGCACGGTTTCTGATTCTGGTTGGATAAATGAGTTCATATTCGTTGATTATCTACAGCACTTCATTACTTTTGTTAAACCTACCGAGGACAAGCCAGTCTTGATAATACTAGATAATCACAAAAGTCACATTAACTTGGGGGCATACACGCTTTTTCGAGAACATAATCTTCATGTTCTTTCCTTACCGCCTCATGTATCACATAAAATGCAACCGCTGGATTTAACTTTTTTCAGTGCACTGAAAAGTGCATACAATCGACAGTGTGAGCTCTACATGGTTAATAATCCTGGAAAACGGATCACCCAATACAAAGGGGCCGAGCTGTTTACAAACGCGTACAACAAGACAGCCAACATAGCAAGCAAAGCGATCAATGGTTTTAGAGTGGCTGGAATTCAACCCATCGATACGGACAAGTTTAACGAATGCTTCGAAAATATGCCTTTTATTGATAAATTCAACAATGACAGGCATGATCCACATACTTCCGTTCGTGATACTACTACAACTGAGAAAACAATTCCTGTGGACGATCAACCGACAACATCATATAATAATCATCATGAACATCAAATCGATTTAACCATTAATACTTTTGTTTCTCCATTAACTCCTGTGCTCCTTTCTGACATAGCCAATGTACCTATCATTCCTAAAATAAAAACTTCACAACGAAGAAAAAGAAAACATTCTCAAATTTTATCCAGCACTCCCATAAAACATCAATTAGAAGAGAAACAAAAAAGACAAACTACAAAGAAAAATAAAAATATTCAATTACAACAACGAAGAAGTACAACATTAACTTCGAAGCCACCATCAGCATTGTTGACTATCTTCTACCGGGGAAAAAGGAATGGCAATATATTTACATACTTACGGCTTAAATTGTAACAAAATATATTTATATTATTTACTTACCGTGACAATATATCATATATACCATATATACCGGACGTGTTTTTAATTATATTACTATCCAGGAACTAATGCTCAAAACAATTATGAACATTTTTGCAAAAGAAGAAACAATTAAAATTCATCTGTTTCAAATTACTCGGCGTTCTCAATTACCCCACCTTCCCTTGCATTATCCTCGACAATTGTTTTTCAGAGAATATCGGCAGGGAATTTAAAAAAAGGTTTTTTTTATTCTTAAATTATATAATTTAAATTAAATTTTACAAATATTCAATATTTAAAACATTAATTAAACTAAATAGTTTGAAACGCAACAATATGTACTTAATAAAATTTTGGGTATTCGTACAAAAAATTAGTATCCTAAGTAAAGTTCTTGTACGATAAAAACAGAAGGATCGTTATTGTTATCGTCTATTTAATTAATATTAAATGATAATCTCATGGTAAAATTTAGAGTATTTTTATTTTTATTTAAGTCTCTATGGTACAAGAACTTGTGAGTTTCGGTTTGATTATTATTCGTTGTCTTCTGCAAAGTCCACGGATTTCAAACTCTGTCTTCACTATCAGTTTCATTGTGTAATTTTTTAATTTAGATACAATCTTTTTTCGTGTTTAATTTCGGAAGTACGGTGGTCGCCCGGCTGTGTATGTACTCATTGGAATTCCTCCACCAGATGGATGTTTAAACATCTCACCCTGTTCGTAATCTACGTCATAGTAAATTCCACTCTGATTCTTGAAAAAATATATTGTTGGAAATATTTAGATTATTATTAAAAAAATATATCATTTATGTGTCAACTTACTGCTACACTACTCCTAGATTTTGGTCTTGGCACTTGAAAATTTCTTCCGAGAAGGTCGGCGCGGTCCTCTTCTTCACTCGAGCTTGTGTTATCGTTAGCCGCAGCAATCGCTGCGGACGGCCGTAAGCTCATGTTATGAACGCTAGCGGCTCGAGCCGCCGTTGCCATATGTAGTCCAAGTCTTGGAAGCGGCACCGGAGGACCCATCGTGCCATGAATCGAAAGCGTCGGATATCCACCAAATACCGCTGAGGACGGCCGCGTTATACCTCCACCTCCCGGTTCGGGCTGCTAAAACAAATAAATTTTCAGAAAAAAAAAACAATCATATCTTTACATAGTATAAAACAAAGTCGCTCTCGCTGTCTGTTGCCTTAGATCTTCTAAACTACACAATGGATGTTAATGCAATTTTCAACAATTGGGTCATTCAAGAAGAAGGTTTGCAGGTATAATACATGCATATTATAGTAGAGAAAAGTTGGAAAATTTAAAGATTTATAATGTGAGGTCATAATCAACATATTTTTGTGCACTTAAATAGCAAACGTTGGCTAAACCTTACAAGATAGATCATACATATATGATTGATAAAAAGCCCGCGACGGTGTATGTCTATCTCCTAAAGATAACCCACAGGAACCATTTTTATCTATTACGTATTACAAAAAAATTATTGGTTATTTACCCAGCTATTTTAAACAATACCTTATTATTCTTTATCCAATTAAATACAAGTAAAACTAAATAAATATTGCTCATCCTACACCACGGAGCTAAAAGCCATCTACAGAGCCTTATCCTATATTCGTGAATTAGAAAATAATAGTCAAAATTTTATCATTTGTACTGTCTCCCTAAGCTCCATCAACGCTATCAGGGGGAAAAGCGACGAAAATCTGATAGAAAATATAAAATCGTTGATCTGGCAATTGGGTCCTAGAGTAGCTTTAATGTGGATCCCGGGACACATAGGCATTGAAGGGAACGAGATAGCTGACCAAGCAGCTAAACGTGCCATTACTGCAGAAGTTCAGGACGACAAAATAACCTACTGGGACGCCCTAACGATTATAAAAGAACGACTGACTAAAAGCTGGCAGAGAGGGTGGAATCTATCATTCGATAGACTGAGGCTGATCAAACCTGAAGTGGGGAGGGTGACAAACTTCGGCAGAGTTAGTAGAACGGAATAAATAGCCCTCACAAGACTGAGAACAGGCCACACCAGGGCTACCCATTCCTACATCCTTTCTCGAGAGCCTGCACCGAATTGTCGAAGTTGTGGGGCTCGGATAGATGTACCGCAGCTGGTTTTCCCAGGTCCCAGCTGCGACTTGTTCTTCAGCCAATCAGACCTGAGGGCTGCTCTCGACCCGGAACACCCCGAATTTGACAAGCATTGGAGTAGAATAAAGAACTCCACCTTTTACAAAACCCTCTAATTAACCATCAAACAAATGGATTGCTAAACACTAGTATTTTAAAATTTTAGCATTATATTCTATCATCTAAAACAAAATACCCCGTCAATACTATTGCTATTATTATCATTGTTACCACAATTCAGCTTATATCAATTTTTTTTCAATTCGCATCTATTATTTTTATCAAAAATCTAATTAATTACTAGGCATAGTACCACTATGCGCAGTCGCTAATAGCCCTAGAAATTGAAGCAACTTTAAAAAAAATTAAGAAAAAAAATACATTAGATATGTTGTGCATTTCATGTAGATCATTATTTGCCCTTTACAGCATATCAGAAAATGAATATTTTAGGAGATATCACAGATTTAAATAGAAAAGTGTTGGCTATTGTACGTCGTACGTATTTCCTGTTTTATTGGTATCTTCTTCTATATTATGTAAAAATCTTATGTTGGTCATTATTTGGACAAAAACTCGAAAAATTCAACACCTATTGGAATCAAATTTTGATACAATATACAATCCGCTTGATATGATATCGATTGCTTCTTATGCCGAAATAATGCATAATTTCCCATTGAATAGCATTAGAATTGTATCCAACAGGAACCGTGTATTTAAGAGAAGTTTCGTTAAAGTTCATGAAATAGCATTTTAACGCATTTTCTTCTACAAGGTCTGACCAATTTTAGTAACGAAATAAATCTCTACAAAGTTTAAATTAAATTATTGTACATTTTTATTGAAAAATAAATATGTACATATTTCAACTAACTCCCGATAAAATTAATCATTAAATTTTTTTAAATATTTGAATTTCTTTATTGTTCATTGTCGAAGATTTTAATTAGAAAAAACGTATTAAAGTATTTTTAAGTTATAAACAATTACGTTACGGAAAGTATTAAATGAAGTTTAGATAAAGAACGGTTTTAAAAGACATTTGGTATGAGATCTTCAAATTTTCTTAAGGGGGTATTCTAGTCTAGGATTTTGAAAAAATCAAAATTTTTTTTTTCATAATCCGATAGTTTATATATTCAAAAATATCTCCCTAAAAGGATTTTTTAAAATTCAAATTATTTCCGAAGTTATAGCCGTTTTAGTGTCGTGCCAACTGGACCGGTTGAGACTTAACGTAAAACTTTAAATGCGTTTTTCTCGAAACTACTTTTTTTGATGCGGTCGCCATAATATCTAAAGTTCTAATCAGCCGATTTACTTGAAATTTTGCATGAATATTCTTTAAACATCTCTATATTGCATGAATCAACAAAAAATGGAAATTTTAAATTTGTAATATTTTTAAAAATTCGACAAAGTTAAAAAATGAGTGAAAAAATCGATCTTTATTTTTGATCAGCCGCCATTTTATGAAAAAAAAATTTTCTTTCAGTTTTGGAGGTTCATGCGATAGCGGCATTTGTACTTATCAAGAATCCATCATTGTTTAATTTTTCAAATAACCACAAGGGTAGAAATCATGACGACGAGGACACGGTCTTTTTTTTCCCCCTCTACTTCAAAGACGCGTAACTCAATGAAAATTTTTTTTTTGTTTTGAAACTAATTTTGTGTACTCTCTGAATATGAATAAGCAAATAATAAAAAAATGGATACTAAAAACATCAAATGCTTTTTTTTTATCAATTGCCAAAAAACGCTTGAAATTCGGGCCTCTAAACTAGAATACCCCCTTAAAAGAACTTTTTATACTTAAAATCGTATAGAACTTCTGTGAGATGGCTAATATCTCTTCCTAGAAAAGTAGTTTTACGGATTTTGATGAACTTACTTTGGATCTAAGGTCTGGAAGTATCTATCATCTTTTTCTGACAAAATAGATTATTTTTTTTTATATTTCGTTATGAAGGTAGGGAATCTATTAATCAATCAATTAAAATGTAGCTAACCACAGCAAAGCGAGCGGGTATAAGCTAGTAATATATAACTTACAGCATAATGGTTGGCCTGGGCCATCACATCGGCAAGATGTGCCCATCTCATTCGATCTTCTAATGTTAATTGATATGGAGGTGGACCTACTGCAGGTGTTTTCACAGTACCACCCGCCCCAGTGGTCATATACCCAAAAACGGGACTTCCAAGCCCCCCAAGACCTCCATGAGCAGCTGCAGCTGCTTTTTGTTCCCGATTCCATTTACGACTCCACATCACCAAACACACCAGAGTCAAAACGATAATTATAAGAGCAGCAACGCTAGCACCGACAGCAACTCCAACTACTTCACCATCAACTTCACACTGAGACCCATAAAAATTACCCTGGCATCTAAAACCATAAAAAATTTTAAAATGAAAAAATATATTTTATTTATTGTTTCTAGAGCCTTACACGCAGACTTGTTGACCTTTTTCATATTTACACTGCCCACGATTGTTACAGTAAGAAATAGGACAAGATTCACATTTTCTTCCAGATCGTGCCCGATTGTCAGACCAAGGATCACGAAGTCCAGCTTTGCATTGACAAGTGAAACCTCCGAAGACATTGTTGCAAATAGCGTCTTTGTGACAGTCATTTAATTCGGGACTGGAGCACTCGTCCAAATCTAAAAATAAGTTATTTGATTAGAGCTCATTGTACTTGAGTAAAAAGAACCTTTTATCATCCTTTATCACAGATATGGCTATATAAGCTATTATTGCCCCCGAGCCAGATTGAAAAAAAACTAGTACGGTCGAGGAACCTTTGTCCGGATTAAAGTTTTTTACGTTATTTTTTTGAAACTAACAATATTTATACAACATTTCTTGATTATAAAAATTAAAATTCAAGTTTTTTCTCTTTTGGCTTTCGTTGACTTCTAGTGGTTGATAAAGACCACTTGAAAATTACGGGTTTAAATGGTTATCTTACCGCTAAGACCAGAAACAGCGCCAGCGGGTCCATCAACCCACAAAGCACTATTCCCTATGTTATTACTTCGGCGTTGGATTGCGCCTAATAAGTGTCGTTGGATATCGCCTTTGACTTGGGGTCTTAATGTGTCACCGTCTTCTTCTAGATGGATTGTTAGATTGATGAAAACACCAGCCGTTCCAGCGGCTGGGTCTCCTTTGTAGATATTATTGACTTTCGCCTCTAAGAAATCATCACTAAATGGTGTCATCGACATAGCCGAATCAACCTAAAAAGTCAAAGAATATGAATAAATGTCATGATTAAAAGACAATATTAGTTCAAATCGTAAAATCATTATCATAATACACAACAATATTGGCCATATTTACTTATTGGAGGATATAATGACTAAGTTCTTGATATATCTAACGAGTGAACGTGATTTTAGCTAGTAGTAGATTAAAAAATGCATAGCAAATTCTTCGGTATTCCAACAACAGTTTTTTTTTCTGTCCAAAATAATTAAAAATATATATAAATATATAATTATAAATATATTTCAGATGAAAATAAAACCGTACATTGTACGGTACAAGTCACCCAATTCTAAAAACTCGTTTGACTCTACAAGCAATCCCTACAACTTTTTGCTCCTTTTTTGCTAAAAGTGCTCAAAACCAAGATTGTTAAGGAGCTTCGTAACCGGAGTCAAAACTATCAGATATCTGAAATAAATATCTATCCGTAACCGTAACCGAACCCGATTTAAAAAGTATCAGATAATTCTAGATAGGGAGCTAGAAGTATTATAATTTGGTTACTATTGCATGTTTAAGTAAATAACATTGAAAACTAAATCGCTATAGTACTTCTGTATGTCGCTTATTGAAGTACCAAATAATAACTTAGAAATAAAGAAAAGTTATTATTGATTCATGTTTTACTTTTACAATTTCCTAAAAATCTAATATCCGTAATCTAAACCGTCCGAAACTAACTAACTATCATAAACTAAAATAATTTCATATCCGCAACTGTGTTTGAAACCGATATACCCAATATTATTTCTATACCCATTTCCGTATCTAGTTCTAAAAGAAATGTTATATTCATAACATCTCGACTCGAAACTATACTCTTGGGTGAATTATGTTGAGTTGTTAAATTCGATAAAAACCTTGGAAGTTGTAATTAAGAATGAAATCATACCATACTTAATAGAAAAGAAAACATAAAAATCTGATAATTCCGTTAAAAATTACTATTTCATCCCCATATCTTAGGGTATAGCCCTTAAAGTGTGAATTTTTTTCATCGAAGTGTAATGGGGGCAATCAAGATTATTCGTAATTTTTAAATAAAAAAAAATCATCAAAATCTTGAAAAAGTGAAAAGGTACTATATCATCCTCTATTTTTACCTTTAAGAGTTGAAATTTTTGTTTTTTTAAATGTACTACTCTTCTTAATAGAAAAAATTCGGATCATTTAATTAAAAGGTACTTTTTAATCCTTTATGCGTGGAGTTTTTTCTTTTAATAACTATATATTGAAGTTATGTTCCGCTCAAAAGAAAAAAAATCATAAAAATCGGGCCATCTAATAAAAAGTACACTTTCGTCTCTTATTTTTCAAAGGTTTTTACTCAAAGTGAAATGGAACCAAATTGTGAATACTTCCTACCGAATAAAAAAAAGTCATCAAAATCGGTTCATTAAGTAAAAAGTTATGCGTAATGTGACATAAAAATATACATAAAGAATTTACAACCTCTGTTTTTGCGTCGACTAAAAATAGTTTAATCCAGTAATATCTACGTAGTTAAGATTTATTAACTTTTTTTTTATTAGTCTAGATATTTGAAAAAATCGATTCTTTTCATATTTTCAACGTTTTGACCTTTAAAAATAACTTTCTAAATTTTTTTTGGATATTCGAATTATTTTCGAAGTTCTAGTTATTTTTGGGGCGCGTCAATGAACAGCCAAAAAAAATTTGTTTTAAATATTATTATTGATTTTGCAATCTGTCCCAAGACAAAAAGCGAATCTGGTTAACGTATGAATGGGACAGGTCACCCCAGAAGGGGTGGCTGCTGTACTGCTACCTATAGGACAGCTCCAAAATTGGCACGCGTTTCAGTCTGGAGGATTCCTCACTGTTGTCAAGGCTAGGAAGTGCGTTTAGGCACCGGAGGTATTTAGAACTGAACCTGACTGCCTCCTCCCTGACGGTAGAACACCCAAAATGAGATTTCAAATTTCAAACATGTTTTTCTCAAAATTATATTATTCGATAGGGCATTGACGTGAAATCTCCGATCTAATTTACCGATTTACTTGAAACGTACAGACCATTTTTAAATGTCAATGATAAAATAACAAAAATGGTTAGTAAAAATATTCCGAGTCCTTTTTTAACTGCGTCCATAAAATTACTTCAAAATCTAGCTTCTAAACAAGAATACCTCCTTAAAACAGTACTTAAAACCTTTTTCAATAAAAAGTGTAAAGCAGAAACATTGTACTTATTTAAAAGGCAACGTACCGCTCTACTGGCTTCAAAGGCTAACTGCCGAAATTCGTCAGTTTCCTTATCTCCGAGTTTCGAGTCCCAGACAATTCGCCGCTCGTACATTTTATCAACACGAAGCGACATCAAAATTGCAACGACTCGTCGACACGGCTCCCGATGTTTTCGTCGTGAATGTCCTGGGCGACAATGACACGACGAAACTCCCATATCCGTACGACACATCTCTTGTTGTCCAGCATCACACGTGGAGTCATCACCAACGATACACGTGTCGATTCTACAATAATTATTTCCGTTCAAATTGATTGATTAGTTCAGTCATTGTAACAACTAATCAAACTCTTTTCTCACCTGACAGGTGGTTGAGGCCTTTTTCCAAATACCGGCCGCCGTGACGGGGCTGGTTTGACGGGTCCAATACTTCCAGGCCTCGCGGACGCCTGAACTATATCGGACTGTGGCACGGCATATCCCGTTCCCGTTACTTGCACCGTATTATCCACTACCGTTTTCGTCGGTTTGATCACACTACTCGTCTTTGTCACCGTTGCGGTACTGGTTTGTTCAGTTGCATCACCAAATAGATTCAAATACGTGCGTTTCCCATCAATTGAAACAAAGCCTTCACTTCCTGACTGTGACGTAATCACATCAGCATTGGTTGGTTGTAGATGAACCCCGTCTAATTCAACTAAAAACTATGTTAATTTCTTTCAGGAAAGATTTAACCAAATCAATCGTACCAGGTATAATAAACGGTTTTCCATGACCATCGTCTTTTTGATCACTTCCTCCAGGCCCTTGAATAGCAGATACTGTTACATCGAATATATCTCCTTGACCATTGAGGGTGGGACGAGCTGTTATGATAGGAGGAGGTCGTCGTTGGCCTCCTGGTTTATACTCGGTATCATCCAAAACTATACCAGGCCGTGGTCGATAGGGATAATATGGGAAACTGTTAAGCGTTGAAGATGCCTGACCAACTGTACAAAACATTAGAAAAATATATTATCATTAACACCAAGTAAAACCGGTTTATTTACCGCCTGTTGGTTGACTGTTAATGACGTTCACTTCGCTTGTTGTAGATGTGATTGTTGCGGTTTTGGTTTCGGTTATGGCTGATTGGCTCGTTGTGTAATGGACGGGAAGACCGTCTGTCGGTGTGCTCAACGAGGTATCCACTTCACTCTTCGAGACTAGTGTTTCGATTTCTTTAATCGATGTCTCCAGAACGGGAATTGCCTCGCCAATTCCATGGAACTCGGACACGTCGGGTTTTTCTTCATCGAAAGTGTGTAAAGAAATATTCATTGTGGAAATATTGATTTCCGTACGGGTCGGAGTTGGTTCGATTGACAGGGTGGTTGTCGGCGTCGATTGCATGTCGGAAGGAAGCGATAAGGACTCCTGGTCGATTACAGTTATGGTTTTTTCCGATTTAATACTTAATGGCTTGTCTTTTTCCCGCATGAATGGTTTCTTTTCATCCTTGACAAACTCATCTTTGTTGACAAATTCGACTGGATTTTCAGAGGTGGTTAAAACCGGAGCTTCAGTCACAACTAAAACGTTTTCAGAACAAATTAATATGGTTGTTCTATAATCATAAATCCTAAGAACTCAAATCCCAAAACTCTGAATTCCAGAATATCTACTACCATTTAAAATTGAAATATTTGGGATTTGGAATCTTTGGCCGCAACAAAAATGTATTTCGTGTTTAGGTATATTGAAATCAAACTTACCATTGTCATTTGTTTCGTGCCGATTGACTAAATCACCCAAGTCGTGGAAAGTGGCTTCGGTTTGTCCTATGTTTGAGTTAGTTTCTCCAGGAGGATTCCCTTCGTTTTCACTTGGCGTGACAGGATTAGAAGGATCTTCAGACGTTAGACTAACTTCTTCACCAATATCGATTTCTCCCACTGGAGGAAGAGGTTTATAAGGTGGGATTCCTAAATTTGGAGGAAGTCGTGGCGGAGGAGGTCTGGGTCTTCGATGCCACGGTGGTATTTTTTGTGGTCTTCCATGATAATTTCCTCCACCGGGTCGCAATGGAACTAGTTGTTCTGGAAGAGGCACTCCGTTCAAAAACGGTCGAATTGGCGAACTGTTTTGAGGTGGCATATCGAACGGATATGGTGGAGGCATTTTCGTTGGACCCGGAGAAATCGATGAAGAAATTGGTGGTGGAGTCATTTGACCAACAGGAGGAGGTGGAAAGTTACTAGACTGGGAATTGGAATTGGGTAGTTCAAAGTCGGGAGGCAAAGGAGCAACCTCGGAAATTCGAGGAGGTCCTCGATTGTTAATGCGAGTATTAGAAGGACGAACTGGGCGACTAACGGTTGGAGCCGTATTGGCTTGAACATTCACATTTCCATTTAACAACTTGACGATTCCTAAAAGAATTGATACAATAAAAATGACTGAAACCTATATGTTCTTATGAACATGCGTTCGAAGTTTACTTCTAAAACATTAGTTATAATAAGCCCTTATTTTATTTTGTTAGCAGCCTCTTTCAGAAGACTAAAAGGAGGTTTACTAGTTAACATCATATTTGTTAATTTTGTGATCATTGTACATATATAGGCATACAAATTCCAAGAAACGAAACTCAAAAATGATATTTTCAAAAGTTTTTTTTTTGTTAGGTACCTGTGATTATGTCTTGGATGTCGGGATTGGCTTGGCGTGATCTAGGGGTTTCGGAAGCAAACTCCTTGGTCGGCTCCGTCACAGAATCCGGAATGGTGGGCTCCTGCAGAAGCAGATTCCTGCCACGCGGAGCCCGTAACTCTTCCCCCGACTTGGTCGATAGGAAAATTTCTTCGTTCATTTCATTGGAAACGGTTTGTGTTGGTGTCAAATGGTTATATTTTCCGATCCGAATTTCAACATCATTTGTTTCACCATCGATGTCTGCAGGCGGTGGATTAAAACGACCAAGAATTGGGGAAGCCGATCGTTCAACTATAACATGTGAAGGTGTCTCTGCTTCATTCGCAGCTTCCTCAACAATAGCATCAATTGCCACAGTTTCCTGGATGTCGGACGATGGAAATATCATATTGGTTGGACTCGAGGTAATATCAACATTTTTCTCGTTGACTTGATTTTCGAATTCATGATACTGCGAATTTGGTGATATGTGCGAGTTAGAGTATAAATCTTGAAGGCCTGAAAATTTTAAAGAAAACTCATTTAAATCGTGTAAATATTTTATTAATTTAAATTAGAACGTGGAACATCTAAGAGAAAATCGTACATTTTTAAATAATCTTTTCGAGAAAGTGATTCCTTAATTATTTTCACGCCGAGTGATCACAAAACGACAACATGTACCTATTGTTCAACGCCACACGCCAAATCTGATGTCAAATTGTCCACAATATGAGCAAAAATATATTGAAGAAAACAATTTCCTTTTGTCATGATGAACGCGATTTGACGTCAAGTTGAGCCGCGGAGGCTTTCTCGATAATTTTTCTGGTCGAGAGGGAAAAGTAAAAGCGTTACATTCCTCACAAGACATCATGAAATTGTAGAAATTGCGCTTTGAAACTTTTCGACTATTTAAATTTCTTTCATATATAGCTATCTAACATAACGTGGATGGGTCAACGTACGACGATAAACTCCATCCATTATGGAAATTCATGGACGTGCCACGCTAAGACGTCACAAATAAAAGCCAAGAAGAAAATAATAAGACAGAGAGAATAATAATTATAAAATCTTTGAATTTGCAAAACAAACGAGAACGTTTTCTGATTCAAATCAATAAAATGAAATAGAATTGTGAAAACAAATTAATTTAACAGAAAACTGCTATAACAGGAATCAAGTCGAGAAATAAGTAATTTTGTTAAAATTTTCTTTATATGAATTATAAAGACGAGAAAACAATAATTTAAATCAACCGTGCAGACAAACCTCAAAAACCACAAAAGATTTTTTTTTGATTTTTCAATTCAATATTCGAAAAAAAAAACCTGGAGGAAATAATTTATTTTTTATAGCTTAAATAGTTGAGTACGTTAAGAATTTGTATTAAAACATACTTTAACTTTTTATCAATCTTCTTTTTTAAGTTTCAAACTAATAATATGAATAAAGACATTTCTTCTTTAATACTTAAGATTTTACCGCCCTGGGCGGTAAAATAGGAGTAATCATTAAGGGATCTATACCTATACTGAAAAATAATAATGATTGTAATTTAAAGTATTTTTTATTTACATTTATATATCACAATTATTCTTTTTAGTTATATCAGATCAGTTCAATATTTTGATAACACTAGCCAAAATTTTATAATTTCGTCACTAGTAAAATGTATTTAAACACAATCATATAGACATAGGCTAGTCAAAATCGATATAAAAAATAGCTAAATTCGCAAAATATGATGTATTTCTGATTTTTTAGTATGTTGTTTGGACCCATTAGGGTTATGTATTCTCAAGTTTGCAACTCTCAAAAGGTTGTGGAAAAATTTTTATGGAGGAAAAACCGTGAAATTTTTGGACTTGTTTCAGATTCTGCTCGGTATCTCCTAATCTATGCATTTTTCTTCAAAAGCTGTTCTGTACGTTTTTTAAGAGCATCTTTGTGACAAATTAAGCACAATCAAAGCTCTGCATGTTTTAATGGGTCACTGAGTTACGGCACTTTGAAAATAGGCTAGTTTTTTTCAAAAAATTAAAATTTTAGTTTTAAACCTTTTTTGAATCGAAGTTGCGTCGAAACCGTTGATCCTACAAGAAGAACTTATTGAATATAATTTGTAGAACATTTAATTAGCGTTAAACTAAGTACAAAGCGGGAACTGTAAGCCTCGTAGTTCTCTCAAAATTTTAGAGAACCCATATAAGGTAAAATTGATTTTTGGTGGGTACTCCAATATTGGTGGAACGTCAGGGTTTATTTGAGGCTAATCACCGTCGTCCTCTTCATTTCAGTTTTGCACATACCCTCAGAGTAAATAGCACACATCGCAGAACATCTAAGCCCTGCTTTCAGGCAAGTGCAGCCACCACCCAGCACCCCTTCTTGCATTTACAAGAGAGGTATTTTAGTAGCCCAGCCGGGGTCATACATGATTAAAAATCACTTCATGCAAAAAAAAAGTGTTAAGGTACATTTCTGGGAAAATGAAATTATACCTTTTAGGTTTTTTTTAAGATTTTAAAAGAATTACCAGGCTTACAGACTCCGCTCTTCGCGTTATTTAAAGTAAATTATATAAATAAATCATTTAACAGAAAGCCCCACTTTATTATATGGGTTTTTGTTTTTTTCTATTGTTTTGACACAAACGAGTTTCTTGAAACATACTGGTTATTAATTTTTCCCTGGAAAATTCATATAAAGAGGGTTCTGGGGTAAAGGGTGGGAGTTCGTGTATAAACACAGGCTATGTCGCTATATGTTTACATAGGTATATATTTATTATTTACTTCTGTTTATATAGATATTTAAATATTAATTTTGTTATATTTTTTTAACCAATCGTGGGTTTTATTTATGTTCTTTTAACGTTGATCAAAACGAGTTTCCTTTAAAAGAAAGTTCTGTGACGCGTCGCAGCAGATTATTTCAATAATAATCTATGTCAAATTTTAATTTTTAAGGATAAAATTACTTTTGGTTATATCTCGGTTCAGAAATATCCTCTACCCTCAAAAATGCAAGATTATGTTTTTAACGATATTATTGATTATTCTGTTAATTTTCATTACAGTAAATGTACATATAGATTTACTTAAGTCGGGAACAACCTTAAATTGCAATCAAAGCAGAAAGAGAGCATCATAACAAAGTTAAAACGGCTATACTTTTTCATAATTATGATATCATTTCGAAAACTATTTCATAAACATGTTTTTTGTATTTGAAATAAAAATAATTTTCAAATAACTTTAAAGAATAATTATAAAAACTCCTTAAGGCTTAGGTTGAACCAAATATAACAAATTTCGAGGAATCGGTTTCTCTTTGTGATTAGGTGCTTCAATCAATTTCTTATTAGAAAAAAACTTCAACAATTAGCAAATAAAATGTTCTAAATTCCTCGGCACGCATCGTTATTTCAACTTCAACGAGGCTTTGCATGCTAGCGTTTTCTTATATAGTTAGATAATTAAAGCATTCCTGCTGCATCTCATCTCTATACCACAAGATACATTATTGCATCAAACGTAAATTATCGCATTTAGTTTTTCACAACAATAATGAACGCAATTCTTTTTCTTTAGTTTTCAGTATACTCAACGACTGAATTTTGTATTATACATAAAAAGTAGAACATGGAGCGGTCGTCAAGTCAGTGAAAGAATTGCATTTTACATGATGAGAGACTTCATTATATAAACTTGAAATTATTTGTTTCTTTGACAACAAAATTGAAAGTTAGATCTCTTAATTACACGAAGAATACAACGAATTTGGAACGGTGTATTTTGTATGGAATTTTGCTGTGTTAAATTCTTGATTGATTTCATCATTATCTATATATAAATAATATATTTTTAATGGTAAAACTGTCGTGGTTTTCCAACCAATTAATCGGGCAATTAAAAAAGATTTAGCTCGTTGAAAAAATAGAAATTGTTTCTATTGTACGTTACATAAATTACAATTAGCTGGTACCTTTATTTTTATGTGGCTTTTCAGGTGTAGATTGAAATATTTGTTGGTAATTAGAATGAACAAATCGATTTTTTTTTCACCTAAAGCTATGAAAAAAAGTATATATATATAAATAAACGCAAACAGTCCCGTTATTCAAATTCCATCACATCGAGAGATTCGATAATGGAAATGTTGGCGTCAAGCAATACGTCTTTAAATACGTATACGTATACGTGTAGGTACAGAACCTACATTTCTTCTTTGAGCTTGAAAAATGGCTTAAACCTTGAAGGTAATTTGGTGTTTTTGACGGGTCGACTGGAATGAGAAAAATCATGAAATATTTTTTTATTGCGACATAATATTACATATTTATATGTGTGTAGTGAGGGGGGTCCCGTTACGAACCTGTTGCTCTGCAAGTGAACACACATCGACCCGTTATGTCCCCCCAATACAAACACACAATGTAAGTAATATAAATGAAAAGAACGTTCTTGGTCTTTGTCTTTGATAAAAATACAAAATGAATTTTTTTTCTTTCCCCACATATAATAGGATGAATTATCTTCTTCATTTGTGAACTTTGTGTCTTCGTCACCATTGTTTGCGAATTTCTTCCACGACTCGCGCCAACGTCGAGTGTGTCATTAGGTTAACGTATAGATGTAAATATTCATTCGACGACTCTTTAAAAAATTAATTTCTTCGATCAAAATTTTATACATTAATCAAAGGTTAATCGAACAAACGTATGCACGCACGTTCTACCAAAAAACAAAGGCATGACTAATTTCCTCAATTACAAATCTTCAAATTGGACATCTATACGCAATGTCTTAACGGAAAGTTTTTTTCTTCATTATTATTGTTAATCATTCATTTTTCCACAACATTTCATTTCGATTAGGTATTAAATAAAAATGCATGTCGTAATTCGTTTGAGCCCCGTGACACCTTATTTTCATCGCAATTAGGCGTTAAGTTACTAAAAACGGAAAATACGAAGCCAAATCAAAATTTCGAAGACCAAAATCAAATTAATTTTTGAAAATGTATAATTAATACATTACGTAAATTGGATGTAAGAAATCTCGTTAATTAAAATAAAAACTAAAGACCAAATATTTCCAAATATATTTCCATATTAGACTGAGGTTTGCGGTTGAAAACTAGGATGAGAATAGGATTTGTTTGTTTTGTGGTAAGGTTGGAGTTTGATTTATTGGTTAACTGACTGTTACCCTACTGCTTCGCTAGACTTTAATAAAATTTGATCGATTAAAACTGAGAGCTCAAGAAAACATTAAAATTCTATATTTACTAATTATTCGGCGTTGATACCACCTTGTAATTCAATGCCGAATCAAATGATATTAACGTTTTTGAAGAAAAATTATTTTTAAAATAAAAATTATTGTGTGGTTTTACAAAACCACGATGTAAGTGAAACTTTTTTCGGATTTAAGGCACTTAAGTAACTGAAAATTTTCGGAAAATTATTCGATTTAGGGTAAGCAAATAGAATATAAAGAAAGGGATGTGGCACGAATTCGCTGTCTGACTTGACGCGCGCAGTTGCAACTAATTTTGAATTTCTATTATTGATGTTAATACTCGAATGTTATTTCCATTATTGAATTTATTGATTACTGTTAAATCGATCATCTGCCTGTTGTTATCTATTGTAACATCACCGTCGGATATTTTTGCACTATTCTCACCAGCTGTATCTTTGTCTATCATGATCAAGTGAACAACATTATTTATATCAATACACTGATCAAAACACAAATACAAACATGATTGGCAATTAATGAGAACTTATAATATACTAAAACGTTGTCATGGAGAGGAAAATAGCTCATTACATTCATTAATAACTCACGCAACAACCCTGGTAAAACGACATGGTATATAACTAACAATGTGCATACGAACTCTACCAAACACTTGCCGATTCCCTGCGGGGAATGTAACACACATTTAGCGACATGCTAAAGACAGGCCAAAAAATTTGAGACGATAGATAAAAAGATTCACTTTAAAAAAATATAGAGGCTCAATAACATTGCATGTAAAGAAAATGTGCAGAAAAACTGTTTGACTTTCAGTTGAATTTCGCATATAAACAACGTTGTTTGTCTTTGTAATTAGACACGTTATATCAGTGATTTCAAACGTTTTGTTGTCAAGATACACTTTTAAAAATTTTAAAAACTAACGGTACACTAACAATAAGTTTAAATTTTTTTTTTACTTATCTATAATGAAGTGTAGTCCACTTAGTGGTGCAGCGTTAGAGCAGTTGTTCTCCACTACATCTCTCAGTGGTCTGGGTTAAGATTTAAGACCCGCATAAATCTGTGTGTAAGACAGACAATCGTGATATGACCTTAGATGTTAAAGCGATTTAAAACACAGTGTCTAAAATAGTTTATAAAAATTTATTTTAATGTAAAATACGTAGTCAATTTTGAGATGTCTCTAACGGTAAGATTGCTTAGATCTTCGTTCCATACGTCAGTGGTGCTCGGTTAGATTCCTATGAAATCTTAGATTATTTTAGAATCAGTATATCACAGACATTTTCTGTGTTTACACAACTATGAAATAAGAATTGTATCTATAAGAATCTATAATATTAGTTATTAGAGCAAATTTAATTTTTTTTTAAAAATAGTTAGGTAATTAATTTGTACATACTGACAATAGAATTAGGTTTTTGAAAAAAAAATTGTAATAGATGGAAAGATCGCATTTTACACGTTTTATAATGAAACTGTTTTTATTTTTTTTTCTAAAAAGAATTTCATAAAAAATAAATTTTACTGTTGCATTTCTCAAATTTGTCGATATATTTTAAGAATTTGCGGCATTTTAGTGCACAGTACAGTGCAGTGATTGAGAATCACTACTTTGTATAAAAAGAATTATTTTTAGACACATTATTTACATAAAGGTAGCCATATAAAGAATATTTTTGCTTATTTGGTCATTAATGACTGCCAAATCCGAAAACCCAATTTTTTTTTTGCTTTTATTGAAGTTTGCCATTAGAACCACTAGCGCATAGAACGATAGTTTAGTCACTACGCCACTAAGTGACTTCAAAAGAAAATGATTATTTTTTTTTTACTTTCCTTGAAACCTTTGAAAACTAAATTATTTTTCATTGAGCCCTTCAATTAATATTTTATATTAAAAATATTTCTTAGAATCTGTCAGGTTTTAATTCTTTAGCAATGAAGCAGAAAACTCATTTTACCTCTCTACTTCAAAAACTTGATGTATGTTACGTAGATTTAAAGAAAATAAAATAAATACCGGTGGCAGCCCATGACGAAAACTTTAAGGAAGTATCTTTTTACTTTACCGTTTTACGGGTATATCAAGACTAAATGTTATAAGCTACTTAGCAAAAATTGATTTTTTGTATTTAAATGTATATGATAAAAGTTAAATATTTAAATTGGTTATAAATGAAGGTAACTTAAATTTTGTTTGAAGAGGCACTGCTGCTTCCATTGCCTCTGTAAATGAGCTACAAATGATACACAATCACGGCGTTTACACACAATGACACAAAACTTAAAACTTTTAAAAGCGTGTTACAATTAGTAAAAAATAGTGACTGATTTGTCAGAAAACTATATCAATATATTTATATTTACTCACGTTGAAGGACTCTTCCTTATTTTAAGTTTTTACCAAAAAATGTTGAAATTTGACATTTCCTTAAATTTATTCCCTATTTTATTTTTTATTTATTATTGTTACAATAAGTGGATTAAAATATCCAGATCTAATTTGGTTTGTCAAAAAGGATGATATTATTTTTGCTTCTAAAGCGCCATTAATTCTTATTTTTTTGAAAAAAAATTTCAAACAATTTTCTTTCAATCAATGTCAAAACATCAAGAGTGTAACGGTGCAAATATTTCATTGAACTCAAGTAATTTTCGGTGTATTTCAATGAGTTTTTCGTTCGGTTTTAATTTATTTTTTGCACCAAACCAAGAGTGAACGAGCGGCTAATTGCAAACAATATAGTTCCAAAGTTAAACGACCGAAAGTTAAAACATTTCTAGTTTTTTTTTTCGTAAAGAACCGTTCTTTTGGAGCACAATTGTTGTGGTTGTCGAATGATATTTGCCTTAAATGTTAGCAATATTTAGAATACGTATACAAATCACTCTCGCACGTAAGATAAAGAATTCAAAATAAAATATTTGAGGTGCACACGAAATTTTGCTTCGTTTTCATTTCATGTTTCACATTTTTCTCAGACGATAATCAACATTTGCTATTTCAATTTTCATTGAAGAAAAAAAATAAGAAAAAAACATGAAAAAAACGAAGATTAAATTTAAAAAGGTTAATAAACTTAAAAGTAATTTAGTTTCGAATTATGTAACATATGGAAAACGAAATATGAAGATATCATGATTTTAGATTTTATTTTACTTAGGTCTATTGAATGAAGCCAATCAAAAAGATAGGGAAAATTTCGTATGATTTAGGTCTCTGTTACGCTATTTTTGTATTTCCTGTGATCGTGTTGATAAAATTCCAAATATTTCCTCACATCGATAACTGTAAAAATGGCTTAAATGTTTTTATGAACTCCGGTTATTCGGGCCTCAGTCACCCGCGGCTATCATAATTCCATAAACAACACAAAACTATTAACATTAAATTATGTAAATCTCACTCTCATAAGCCTCTCATATTATTTCGTTTAAAGAAACTTCTACTATTTGTATGAAAAAAGTAATAATTTTATGAGGTATGTAATTGAAGCGAAAATCATTATAATTGAAACGAAATCAGAGAGATAGAAACACTCTATGTAGTTCTATAATAAGTTTTTAAAGTTAATAATTTCTTTGAGTCAAAGTAGCACAGAATAAATGACGAAGACGATAAATGCATAACGATCTAATGTTTATGTACTAACTTTCTGCTCTTATTCGTACGCTAGCGTTTAAAATCCGTGAAGCTTGGACGATCTGTTACAATTAATTCTTACAATTAACTTTATAGAATAATACAATTACTAATATTTAATTATCTTCTTTTTTTCTACAAAAAAAAATTTATTCAATTACAGGTACAGTATGAGAAATTATGACTTTTCAATACTAATTGACTTACTTTAAGCTAGTCTTAAGAGGACTAATCGACTTTTTTGATTTTTTAAGTTGACAAAAATATTGTTTTTCATAATGTTTTTTTTTATTTGGGTTATTAAGTCGAAATGTCGCTTATTTGCGGTCACTTTTAGATTGGCACCCTTATATCATTATGTACAGAAAAAAGAGCTTTAATGCTATATTATGTATAAATGATTAAGCTACTTTATGGGTGTAGCAATAATGCAACGGTCTCCTAGGCTATTAGTATTTCCTTTGGAAGAAGAAAAAAAGTACCTTGAAACCGGATCCAAAACTTTATCGAATTAATCGGTAGGGATAGTGGTTTGGTTTATTACTCAAAAAATATTGATTTAAAAAAATTTACCAGATAAAATTCAAGACTATGAAAGTTTCTACAAAGAAAAAATTATTATAAAACAATAATAATTCAAACACTTCCAATCAAAAAGTATAAAATTTGAATTCAGAAATGTTAGACAATTAGCAAAATTTTATAAATTTTTCTTTATCTTATCTAAATATTATTATTTATTTGAAATATAGATGAAAAATATTCTATGTCTTATCTGCTTTTTTTTATCACTTGTATTTTTATATCAACGGTAGTAGCGGTTATATCCTCTTATTTATTATAATATTGATGTAAAATATCTTGATTACTAATGGAAAAGGACGGATTTTGGGAAGGGTGGGCACGTGGAACCACCCCCCGCCCCCTCCCCCAAACGCTATTTTTGAGTACCTACTGTGGAGATTTCATCACTTACTTAGAAGCAAATCAAATTATCAGCGTTGTTAAAATATATGAATAAAATAATAGAAAGAACATGAATGAAATACTATTTCTGGACATAAGAGCTTTTGAATGAATTGGACGTTAAATGGACGTTAAATGGACGCTAATGAAGTGTTGGACATTTTTAGCAGGAAGCATAAAAGAAAAGAGTCTTTATTAAACATTAAATTTTTCTATTCTTTTGACACGTTCATAAACCTTCCTATAAATGCTTGATATTGTAGCAATAAAGTATGATACTTCTAGTTTATTTCTAACAGTTATTGTTGATTTTTTTGTCCGTTCACCCCTTGTGTCCCCCAGAAAAAAATCCTGGATCCGCTCTTGGTAATAGATAAGGTTGATAGTAAGAGGGTGAAACTTGTTTTTGCAAATTAAAAAAAATATGTACGTAATAATAGTACGTAAATTTTGCGACAAGCTTTTATCTTACTTATATTATAAACGTGAAAGTTTGTAAGGATGTTTGTTGCTCTTTCACTCAAAAAGTACTGAATGGATCTGGATGAAATTTGGCATAGATATAGATTAAAATCTGGTTTTACATATAGAATACATTATATCCAGAAAAAATGTACGGTTCCCGTGAGATAGATATTTTTTTGTTTTTACAGAGCAAAGGATTTTACTTCTTTTTTGTAATGTGGTAGTTTAGGGGGCCAGAAAATTATATAGATTACTTCTCATACCGGAATAATAAACGGTTCTAATGGGATTGCAAAACAAGTATGTATTCTATAAGAACCGTGTATTTAAAAGCAGTTTCATTAAAATCCACGAAATAGAGTCTTAACTCATTTTCCTTAAGAAGATATTATCCACTTTTTACTTTTTTACAGAGTTAAAGATTGATATGATTTTTGCAATGTGGTAGTTTGGGGAAGAATGATATAGTTTACTTTTAAGGCTAGAATAATGCATGGTTCCCATGGGATGGCAAAACAAGTATATCCTACAGGAACCGTAAATTTAAAAAGTTTCGGTAAAGTTCGTGAAAAAGAATTTTAACGCATTTTCTTCCAATTTTACACAATAACGAAAGAAATCTTTACAAAGTTGAAGTTAAAAAATTTTTAGTGGAAAATAAATATGAATTTCAATTTAACACCCGATAAAATTAATAATGAAATTGTTTAAAATATTCGATTTTTTCATTGTTCATGGTCGAAGATATAAATTCGAAATAAACGTATTAAAATAATAAACTAAAAATTTTAAAATTTAACAATTACTTAACGGAACAAATTTTAATAAAGTTTTTTTAAAGATCCTGTAGAATAGTTGCTAATCTATTCTTTTAAGGGAACATCCATTAATTAATGAGGCGTTCAGAGGCCGATGGGGTTGAGCCGAATCTTACTTTGGAGAAAGGGAAGGTCTCGCAAATATCACGTATTTTTTTGTTTTGAAAAATATCATATTGGATTGCGGGTTGGGGGAAAGGGTTATGCCAAATCTCATGACATCTTACCAGAGGGGAGGGGATGGGATTTAAAAAATCACAATAAACGCCTCGCGTAATTAATGGATGCCCCCTAAAATAGCTGAACGGTTTTAAATGACATTTGGTATAAAAAATGTTCAAATCCTAAAGAAAGGAGTACAGGTACAGGTTTTTACTAAAAATCGTATAGAAGCTGATGTGAGACAGCTAAAATCTTTTTCTTGAAAAGTAGTTTTACGAATTTTGATTAACTTTATTTGGATCTAAAGTCTGAAAGTATCTATCATTTTTTCTGTCAAAACAGATTAATTTTTTTTGCTATGAACGTAGGGAATCTTTTAATCAATCCGTTAAATTTAGATACACTCAGCGAAGCGAGCGGGTATCAGCTAGTATCATAAAAAATGTATCTAATATACAATAAATTGTTGGGTTTGATTTAGTTCAAAACTTAGTTTTTTTTTTTATAGTGTTTAAATAAAAGCTTATTTTTAAAAATGTTTTTACTTAAATTTATTAATGTTATACTTTCAAAGTTATTTCAACTATAAAAAAATTAAGATATATTTTCCTTGAAAAATATAGGTATCATACTTTGATACTGCCGAAAATAATTATTTAACAAGCTTTCTTTTCCTTACGACCATACGTTACTTATGAACCTAAATGTTGTCTTTTTAAGTTTTAAAAATTTAGAACTCATCTTATTTTAATTTTTTTTTTTAATTAAATCTTCTTATTTTAGTAGATTTTTTTACAAGCATGCTTATCTTGTATTCACATGGAATTTTTAATGAAAATTAAACATTTTTTCTGGCATTCAATGTAGAATAAGTCTAACACTGGATTCACACGGAGTCGTGAACTGCACAAAATTTCTACTTATCGGTCAACAGATCGTGGTCATTACCTTGTTTGAACCAACAGTAGCGAAAAGGGGTCGTTCTCACCCTTGAAAAAGCAGGAAGCCGTTCGTTAAATCAATTGATGAATGAAAATTATTAAGATTAATATTATAGAACAACTATTTTAACAAATGTTTTCAATTTTGTAAAGAACATTGTTTTCTCAAAAATGTACCTAGAATATAAATTTCGCTTAATTACTTAGGTATATACGAGTAATACAAATAATTTAATCTATCTTTTTAACAAACTGTTGTCTTAATTTTTCCTCAATTAGATTACATATTTTTAGGGTTTCATATGTCAAAAACGAGAAACGAATCCCTTATAATATAATCCGCTTGTCTGGCTGGCTGCTTTCTCAAATTTTCGCAATTTTCTCCGAATCTGAACGAGCAAATATTTTTAAAATTGCTATATTTATAAATTTTGGTGAGGACATGACAAATCGATGTTGAAAATCACAAACACTGGTTGTGAGGGGTATTTTTGGGGGTTGAAGTGGAAAATTAAAAACAAACATTTATGGCAAATGCAGTAAATGAATGTGATCAATCAAAAGTGATACATCAAATAAAAGAGAATTTATGTTCAGTATATCAAATGTAGTTTTTTATGTTTTTAAAATGCATAAGTAGTTATATACATGTATGTATATAACATACATATATATGCAAAAGATATTGCAGAAATTGAATGAAAAATAACCCTCTCTATCTCTAAAACGGAACCGAAATAAAAAAGCCCAACATAGGTTCTTAATCAAAGTTTACAAAGATTTTCAACTCTTTTTGTCTCATATATGCCTATCATACGATTTTAGCTAACTCGTATTGGCGCATAGGTCGCTACGAATATTTTTTTATTAAAATAGTGTCTTGGTAATAATGCAATAATTTTAAAATTCTTGTTTCTTTTTTAAGTTTTAGTACTTAGTTCAGTTCCTTATTATTTCATCATATCTTTTTTTTTCGTGTTTTCCTAAGATTCAACGGGGATCGAATACGTACCACTTGACGCATGAAGCGGAGAGAACTACTGTTCTAGCCACTGCGCCAATAGGTGGTTCTCTTTTTTATACGTTAAATATTGGGCTGTTCAAAAATTAATTTCGTTTTTTTTAATGGAAATTATAGAATGTTCTTATTGCTCAGTCTGGTCCAATAACGTTTGTCATCTTTCTAGCATTAGCCTGATTCCACGTTCATAATTTTTTTTTTTACTGACAAAAATCTGATTCAGGTGGTTTTTAGCACTCTTATTTAAAAGGAATGTTCTATTATCTAAACAAGTTTCTAGAGATCATAGCAATTATATAGCTTGAATGAAATATATTGTCATATAATATTATCGAGATCTGATACTTTCTGATTGTTATTTTACAATCTCTTTAACAATTTTTAGACCATAAAGCATTTTACTTTAATTGAAGGTGTCAAAAAGCATCTGGACAATTTTGTTGCCAGTAAAAACCAAAATTTTATGAGCGTAAAATCATTTAAATGCCAGAAAAATGACAAAAACTACTGAACTAGAAAGGACAATAGATAATTATTATGAATATTACAATTACATTTTACAATTTTAAATAACAAAAAATTAACAAAAATTCAAAAATGTATCTATTTAAACTACAAAGAAATCGTTTTTTTTTTTTCATAAAAATATAATTTACTTTCCGAACAACCTAATTTTATTCTGCTTCCAATTTTTTGTAATTTGCTTCCTCTTATCCATGTTTGACAAACTTGTAGTTAATGCTTAAATCTAAGTGTACACTTAAAGTGAATTTACATAGTTTTTTAAATTAATATTCCATTAAGTAAACTCCTCCAAAAAGAGAACAAGTGTTACATAAATACTTATGGATGAACATTTTTTAATAAGCCTATTATGAAATAACATGTTGTTTGAGAAACTACCCTTAAAAAGAAAAATGTTCCACTTTTTTTTAATCACAACCTTCAGTCATTAAAATATGAATGATCTCTAATAGCTTTTGGAAATTGCCTCAAGGGTTCCAAATCACCACAAAAGACAGTAATTAACCTTTAATTTCGTTTGGTAAAAGTTAATGTAAGCATTCTAATATTTGATCACTTAATACATTAAAAGTAACAAAAGGAAAGTCTATGACTCATTTTTTGGATGAAGTGATCAACCCATAAAAGTTTGCATAGTTTAAAACTGAATTTCTTCGTGTGGGTTAAGTAGGTTTTTTATTTAGTAGGTGAAATTCTTAAGGTTTTTCTGTCGGCCATAAAAGTTGGTTAAAACTCCTTAAACCAATCTTCCTCCTTTTCATCAAACTATTTTAAAATTTCTTTTCTTTTCAAAATGTATATTCATAAGTTAAGCTTGATTCTGAGTAATAATAATTGACGTCAATTAGTAGCTTCGAATTGGTTCAGATTTTTCATTCAGGTTCTTTACACAAGTAGCGTGAATAATTCGAGATAACACGATTAAAAAAAAATTTACGGGCCGCACACAAAAGATACCAGCTAGCAGTTATTTTCCGTTTTCTGGTTTCACGTGTTCTTATCGTGCCAGAAAAATAGTACGTGTGTGAAAGACTTTGGAAAACAAAACGTTACATTTTCCTTATCTGCCATTACTATAATTAGTCGCGGTCGTGTATCGATGTTTTCCACGACTTTTCCCGTTTCCAACAATCTATCTAATGTCAACATACCAAAGAAGTAGTTGGTGATACATTTTTTTTTAGTAAGTAGTCGATAATTTTTTACCTCTATGTTAAATATTGTTCAAATGAAAGTGTTCGTAATTTCAGTGACGCAACACATGCGGGGTTTTCGAAAAGAAAGTTTTCAAAAAGAGGTCAAACGGAGTTAAACCGCAAAACAGTGACGAACAATCAAGTCAAGGCTTCAATAGAAAAAATTCAAAAAAATCAAAACAAAGACTTGTCTTATAGATTTCAATCGATTTTTTTAAACCAATACAAGAGAAATTATCTTCGTGACTTAAATCTGACAAAGTTCTTTTCGTCGTGCTATTCTTTGTACATGTAATATGTTCACGGATGTCCGGTTTGATTCTTTCTTTCTTAGGACATTGATTTACCATATAAGTTAAATTATTATGGTATGTAAAGTGATTGGTGAGGCTTCGTCTTGGAGTTTACCGTTCCAAGAGCTTTGACTATAAAATGATTTCCTTACATATTTATAAAACTTCCGACTTCGTATTATCGATGAAAAAGATGACTAAAGCCGTGGTTGGCATTGAGTACAAATTCATACAAATTATTAGTACGAATTCGTATGCAGTGGCGGATTCAAGGGAGGGGTCACAGGGGTCACGACCCCCCTCCAAGATTTTATTGCATTAAAAAAATTAAGCTTATTATTCAACTGTCTACCAAATAAAAATGGCATTTCTTATTTTCAGTTAGGGTTTTCTTCCTTTCTTAACTTAGGTACCACTTGATTTTAAGCAAACGTTTTTGAGAGATGTATTTTTAAAAATTTTTCGGAGGAGGACCATCGAACCCCTCGGTTAGTGAGGGGTCCCCACTCGGTAATGATCCCCACCAAGGTACATCCTAAATCCGCCCCTTTTCGTATGCATACTATTTTGTATGAATCTATATAGGTACAATGCAAAAAAATGGTATTCTCTCGAATTCGTGTGAAATATTTCGGACAAATTTGTACGAATAATGTGAATACTTAGGTTCGTTCCAGATTACATATTTTGTACGTAGCGCGACGACAAAAGAACTGTATGTACATAATTACATGTACATAATATATAATTAGTTTTGGACATTTTCAAACGATACTTGCTCGAGACTGGTATTACTGTTTCTGATTTGTACAGTAAAAAATCACAAGTTCATCTAAAACCAAACACAAACTAACCCGTTCAAAAGCAGTCCCAAACTATCTGGAACGCTATTTTGCCGCTAATGTACAGTTTGTGTGTTATCACTTTTCTGTTGGAAATACTGATAGATATGTGGGTAGGTACTACTTTACTGGTAAAATAGAAACCCAATCCTTCAGTTTGTAGAGATAATATTTGGAGGAAAATCTACTGTCTTTCGAAATAATTTTCTTTGAAGTTGGATGATCAGCTCCAAATATTATTAAAACATTCTGAAGTACTTTCTTAGTACTTCACGTATAAGAATATTACCTTTTTTTAGAAATACTTACAATTTTTTGTAAATCGTATTGAAACAAATAACTAATTTCCTATAAATTCTGATAAAAAAAGAAATTATTTTGGTCGCATTAAAACAGCCAAACAAATCCTTATATTGTATATTCGTAAAAAATCACTTAAGGTTTTTCCCGCACTGTCGACAATAAGTTTTTGTTAAATATTACTAAATCAGAGTCCGTTTCTTCTCTCTTCCGCTTGTTTTCTCTTCTCTTTTCTCTTGTAGGACATAAACTTTATAGTATTTGAAGAATATTTTATTTATCAAAACATACATCACAATATCCTCTGCAGAATTTTTTTTAATTATATTTTCTTAGTAAGTTTGTTAGTTTTCTTCATGGTTTTGTCGAAATCTTTAATTTTTTTTTAAATAAATTTTTTTCTGTCAGATATTTTTCTATAAGAATTCATGTTTTTGACTTCTGGAGAATAATTTCTCTTAATTATATCTCCGTTTACAATGTATTATTCCCCACCCTCAAAAATTCAAAATAATGTTTTTAACGATTTTGTTGATTTCTCTGTTAATTCTTTCATTAACATCTGTAATTTAGTTTAGATAATATATTCGGAACAACCTTAAATAAACTTCTGATTAACTAGTACGAGTTGGTAAGAATAAAATTTCGTACAAATTCGCATCTAATGTAACCTCGGTTAAGAATTAATTTTAAATGAACCTGTTTTGTAATTTTTTAAATGAAAACTTCGATATAGTTTCTAAGAGATTTCCTTTCATTATTTGAAATTTCTTAACAGTAAATATTACTTTTCCTCGATTAATTATATGGTTCTTTAATTATCGATAATTAACGTTAAACACAAAGATTTTTCAAATTAATGATTTGATCGTTAAATCGTTTTTCTTGTAAAAATTATCAACATATAATAGAAAATCAGTCTAAAATTTGTTGTGATAAAATACAGTAAGTTTTCAGTAAGTGGAGACCAGGAAAAGAGTTCATGTTGTAAATGTTAATATCGCGCTGTGACAAATCAATTTCCCATAAAATATAAAAATTGTTTGGTCGAGAAATATATGATGACATTCCGTTATCTCCTATCTTCTGATATTTTTTTAAACGAGGTACACCGAGGAAAATTTTCATGTACTCATAGATTCAACCTTTTGTCTTTGGGTTTTATGAAAGACTTCCACACCCAATTACTGTCAGTCATCGTGAAAACACAATTAAACTCTCAACACAAAGACAACACAACTCAAGTTTCCTCTTCATATAAATATTTTTTAAAACCCGGAAACGCGACGTGCATTTCAATTCATAATTTCCTTAAACTTCCAAAATTAAAATTCCCAAAAGTCACATACTTATATAGGTAGATAATTAACACATTCTTCGCATGCAATCGGCTCGTTTTACTTTTTTTAAGATTTCAGTCGTTGAGAGTTTTTCTTAATTAAAATTAGAGAAATAAACAAATAGATATTTGCATTTTGCCTCTGGATTTCAAATCGTTAACGATGTTGATCGTCTCGTTAGCGAATTTCCGGTCGAAGTTTATTACACTAAAAAAGGATTTAACAAGACATCAACGATTAATTATCGCATTTTAATGTGTTTATAATTTTACCTTAATGAATATTTCTTTCTTAGTGTCAATCGGTTGCGAACGAAAAGCCTGGAGATATCAAAAGGAAATCAAGAACAAGATATTTGTGATAACACCTTCAATTGAGGGCTTTCAGATTATTTTTTTGGTTTATTTAAGGTCGCATCAACTACTATGGTCATTAACGACCGTCGAATCCGAAAACCCATGAAAAACATCTTAGGCTTTCATTGGGATTCGAACCTAGGACCACTGGCGTATATAAGGCAACTATCTTGTCCACCACGCCACTAGTAACCTTTCAGAATTTATACGAGCAAGTATTTGCTATTTTTTATTCAGAACATGAAATATATTTTTCTTCATTAAGAAAAACATTTTCTCAATTATTTATAATTTTAGTTGCATACCACTCAAATAGAAATTAGTTTTAAACTCTAACCGTCTTCGCTAAAGAAAGACAAAATTAAAAATAATTTATTCTGTAACGTATTATTCAATGATTCATCGGTACGGAAATGAAAATATTTTAAATGTAAATATTTATTAGGAAATTCTTGGGTTTTATCTGTTTCTGAAAGAGTTATTCTCAAAAAATGTCTAACTTACAACTGCCAAATGCCAAAAGAACTCCCCAGTAACGCAATCAAGTTCATCGCAAAGTTATCGTTAACGCATTAATATCAAAGGAAAACTTTCTCTCGTATTGTAGGATTAGTGATTACTAATCTATATATTAATACGTGAAGCAAAAATTTTAAACCCCTTTTACCGAATATTATATTATATAGGAAGTTGCGTTTTGAGATAATATTTTTTTATAATAATGCTTCAAAATACCTTAAATTAATGAAAAAAGACGTCACACACACTACCACGCGTTTGACACACACAGACACACAATACACACAAATAGTAAATTTTTAAATCTCAATTGTTCAGTTTGACCACAGACTTCAACCATATTCCAAATGTCATTATTTAAACAAAATGTTGTGAGAGGAATTTAAATTTTGAAATTGTAATTATTGAAATTGAAGGAAACAAATTTAACCGATTATTTGATTATTGAGTAATATTATTAAAAATATATTTAAAAGAAACGTATAACTTCAAATACACAACGTTTCAACCATTTTATTTGGTCTTCATCAGGTGTTTCTTGATAATTATATAACGTATAAATAATTCATACTATATTCTTTTGGCAAAATCATTCAAATAAATTACACAAAAAATTAATTTCGATAGGTAGGTGCTATTTGAAAAAAAAAGCTTAGCTTAATTCAAAGTTTTAAACAGGACTTATGCAGCCTATTTCCATTTTTTTATCTTTGGCTTTTAAATAAAAAAAATCTAAACATAAAGGTACTTTTGTTTTACTTTTGAACGTAGGAAACTCACTTGAAATTACTTCTGATGTTTCATAGTCATATTTTTTTTTGTTTGTTTAAAAAATATGTCAGAATACTGTAATTTGAATTCACATACAACATTATAAAAAGAAAAATATCTGCTGCGTGGCGTCACAGTACTTTCTTTTACTTTCATTTATGAAACTCGCTGTTGGTTCAAAGAAATATAAGCACTTTATAACTATACATAGCAGAACTATATGCATACAAGTATACAACATATATGTATTTATGAATTCCCAACCTTCACCCCAGAACCGTCCTTAATCGAATTTTCCCAAGCAAAGTTTCAAATAAAAGTTTTAGCCATTAATAAGTCTAAGAACTATCATAAGCTTAAAGAAAATCTCTGCAGCCGTTTTTGAAAAAATTTGAAAAAACTCAAAAACTCCGAGAATAAAGTGGAGCTTTCGGTTAACCGATTTCAACTAAAAGCTTCACGGCAAAACAAGATATAATATGAAGGAAAATTTCCAAGTTTGGTAAAATTCGGAAAAGCGTTCGATACGATATGACTGTCACACACAGACATGTTTCTAAAAACTACTTTTTTGGACTCAGGGGACCTCAAAACATGTATGATATGAACGAATTGATATTTAGTTTTGAAATTTTTAGAGAATATTCTGAAATAATTTTGTAAAAGATTTATGGAAGAAAAAAAATAAATATATTGCAACCTCTTCACCTACTTTCTTCCTTAACTTAAAATAAATCTTTTCAATCATTATATGATGCACTTTCTTTAAACGAACCTTGAAGAAAAAATTAGTCAAGAAATTATTTTCCAAACATTCGCAAATGCAATTCATTATCTGCTGTAGTTAGCTTAGTAACTAAAGTTTTTGAGGCAGTTACAAGTGAAGTGTACCCTTAGGTATGTAAAAATTGTAACGAATTATGGTCGAATTTCGACCACTGGGCGACCTCTAGTATAATTATAAAGAGTCACTGTTTGACTTAATTTTTAAGCTATTTCAAGCTTGTTTATCTACACTTTACTTAAAATCAAGTTAAATATTGGCATTTATTTCATCGTTTCACTTCATTTTCAAATCAAAATGTCAGACGCAATTCATTTCACAAAATTCCCTGCTACTTGGCTTGATGAATCCTTAATCATGCGATTCATATCCCAGAGAAGTCTAAGAACGATGTCAACCAACCTATCAGCCTGCTGCCAATTGTGTCAAAACTTGAAAAAGATAATTTTTGAAGAAACTGCAGTCTTCTACTTATTCAATAAACTATTGTTTTCTTTCTAGTCATCAGCTCGAACTTTATAAAGAACACTTACCTATTGAACGAACTTGCATGGCGGTCTTCACAATATTGGGAATTCTCAATAAAAAAGCATAATCTTACTCAACATTTTCGAGGCTTTCGATAAGATGTACCACTGTTAAACTGTGTAATGCAATATCTTGTTCATTCTACTTTGTTCTTCACTTCTACTTAATAGATAGAATCTTTTTTGTGACCTACAACTGGGCACAATCTGGGCTAAATCGGATAAGATAAAGAAAATTACAAAACAGTACATTAGGATTCATCTAATGTCTCATTTATCCAGTGGACCTATCGATTGCTGGAAATGTATAATAATTTCAATGACGTATACCAACAATGCTCTAATTAACAGCAGGGTGCTCTTAGCGAATTAAAACTTTGACATATAAGGAATAAAAGCTAGTAAAACTCTCTGTGTGACATTCAAAACGCAATAAAAACTTTGTCTCCTATAGTCCTAAACAATTTCCACCTGCAGCAGAAGACAAAGACTTGCAGCCTTATAACAAAAACTAAAGTGGTGGTGACCTGTAAAAACTAAAAGCATTCAGTGAAAAACCAAATATCGGTAGTTTTAGTGGCTAACTAAAACGAGATTGTAACTGTCTTTCGAGGAAAACATCTCTAAGTACCTACTTATAGCAAAAACTATCAAAAAAGCTAAGTAACCATATCAGCTCCTAGAAAGTTAACTTAAAACATCGATGAAAGCGTAAGGCTACGCTGAAACGCAAAATATTCTTAGAACTACTATACAGAACGTAATACTACTACCTTGTATACATAGATACGATTTAGAAGATTTACTCAAGAATTTTGAGGAGATTTGGTGTTCGGATCCGTATAGCTGAATCCTAATAGAACTGCCTCTAATTCAATTCTAAACGAACTTGTTCTAGTTAGTAGACGTTTATGCAGTAGTGATAATATTAATAATGTACCTATTTATTTCAGTTTTTTGAGGTAGTAGATAATATAATTTATTTTAGTGATTGCTATTTAAAGAAACATTACATCAAGTGAACCGTCTGTATGTATCTGAAACATAGTGGTAGTATCTTAAGCTTACTACTTGAAGAAGTAAGTTAGCGCTTACAATACATACATAATATTTACATACCCGAATACATATTAGATTTACTTAATATTTAAGAAAATTTTCAGATGCAAAAAAACAGGGGTTATCCTGATAATTGGACTAAAAAAAGTAATATAGGTAAAATTAAAACAAGTTATCGTTTTATATAGTTTCAAATCTTGTTTAAGCCGGCTCAACATATAAGCCAGCTTAACATGCTAAATGTAATTCGCGCTTGTTGCTTCTTCAATTTATTTATTTATTCTTTTACGTGTGAATAAAATAAAAATTAGTGGAACTAATTTTATTAATAATGTATGATCTAAGTAATTTTGCTCGTTACAGTTAGTTTAGAAATTGGCTTTGAAAATTGAAATAAAAAAAAAAAAACATTTTTGCACGAGTCGTCGCTCTTCTTGCAATTCAATCACTTGTAATTATTTCCATTGAAATTTTGCGTCTTCAAAGGCGTGTGACGAAATGATGATGGTGTGACAATCACAGTGAATGCGTGTGTTGGATAATAAAACAATATCCAATAAAAATACAAACGGAAAAAGGGAAAAATGTCCGACTCGACTAACGGATTTTCGCATTCCATCAAATCGTTGGTGACAGAAGAAATGTTGATTTGCCAATCGATCGATCGATCGACAACGTGCTATAATTATTATTACTAGAGGTACCTAGCTGTTTCAGTGTCTATATGGAACTAGAAGATACCATTGACAAATCGAACAAGGATTAAATGCCGTTTGATCAGCAACTATACCGTTTAATCGCTAAAGATGTGTTTGGCGTTTTGGAAGAATTTTTATGAGACAATTTTATTAAAGTTAATTTCTCCATATAAAATTGTTCATCTTTTAAATGTGTTCTTAGTCAATTTAGGTTTCAGATGATCTTATATAGAGCGGCGACCTAACTTTTAAGGGTGTAAACATTTCACTTTGTACTTTTATGGTCATATCAAAACATAGCATAAATATTATAAGTTGTTTAGGGAAACAGTATTGTTAAATCTTTTATGGTAAAAATGGTTATATAAATATATAGGTATTGTGTCTGAGGAGGCACTGCCTCCATAGACGAGCCTGATTCGATGACAAGGAACGATTTGAGATGTTTTTTTTTTTAATTTTAAACGACAGAATCTTGTCTCGGACGGCAATTTCTTGGCAATATTCCTTTCCAACTCATTCACTTATAATTAATGTGGCCTTGTTCGGTTAATAAACCGGCTGTAGATTTACCACAAGTTACTTACTGAATTTTCAAGTCTTAATTTTTCGCTTAATTAATATTTTCTCTAATTATTCATTAGGCAAATTCAAGTGTCTATTTTAAATGTGTGGCACTTGCTTTCAAAAGACGTTCACAATTAAAATCTAGTTCATGTTTCAGACATTAAACACCTACTTACTTTATTCAACTAAAACTATGCGAAGAGAAATCGCAAGTTTGACTTGAAAATATTTTTTATGTCGGGATGATCAAGGATGATTAAGATTAAGGTAAGTTGTGGGAACTTACCGTGGCAGAACGTTGAAAATCCAATTTGTAAAACGATTATTGATAGTGTAAAAATCGTCCTATTTATTTGTTTCGCCGCCATATTTCTTCGGCAACACTAAGGTCACTAAACTAAAAACTAAGTTCACAAAACACTTCTTTCCTTTTGGAATTAATCAAAACATCACTTTGTTGTCATGGAACTTGTCGTGAGTCGTTAACTCCTCGAAACACTTTAAACCACTAAAAATTTTCTCATTTTAATTCTCGCCATTTCAAACATGTCACTAGCCGATTGTTGAATAACTTTGATGGTTCTATTGACAAATTTTTTTATTAATTTTGGAAGCGAATGTTGTTTGTTCACATATGTGGTGGTCGACTTGTGCTGGTGCACTTGTGTTCGTCGATGGTCATCTTTGTCCGGTTTCACGATTCTAACGGGTCGTATACCTGACCATGACCGCGGTGAGTCTCTGTAATTCTTCGGGCCGAGTTGTGGATAGTCGAATGGAGGAATCCTGATACTGGTGGTGGCATCGGCACGGTGTGGCTTCGCGGAGCCGCGGCGTGCGGGTTGCACGTTCGCTTCCACTTCTTCTTGACGCGGTCTTCCGTGGCATTCCTCCGTAACAATGCGTTTCAGTAAGACCTTACCATGGTTCGAATTATTGCAAGAATCATTCAAATATAAAACGATACAAATATTTTTCCAAAAATTTACAACTTTTGTCTCCAAAGTTTAAATAATGAAGAGAACAATTGTTCTTCAGTGTTCCTCCACAATAATGCATTCTAATACGGTCTTAACATAGCTCGGATTATTACATTTCAATATGAAACCATATTAAATATGCAATTTTTCCACTTTCTGATGAGATTTTCAGCTTTTACCCCCAAAAGATGCATTTCAGGAAGAGTTGTTCTCTTCCAAAAATATGAATTCTTTCAATCATTTTTTGAAATGAAATTCTATTCAATACTTTAGCTTAAAATTAAATAATTTACAGTCTTGAAAATATTGTCACGTCATTGACGTGTGGGTGTGGGCTGAGACCTCCCTTCTTAGACCATTTTATCTGTCTTCACGCTGAGAGCTCACTAAGGCGTGAAGGGTAGATAAAAGGGGCGTGATCGACCCGACAATAAAAATTCTAGAAAGTTCTTCACGGATTTTATTTGGCGCCGGGCCTCCCAGGGTGTGTCAACGAAAAAAGAAAGGTGAACAGGGGAGGAGTGGTCAATACCTGAGGAGGAAAGGAAAGAAAGATAAAGTCTAGAAATTTCTCTATGAAATCTCTATGAATAATGTATGAGAAAAAATTAGCAGTAAAACATTTGAATCGATTATTCTAGTAATAGAACAATCTGGCGTATATAATAATTAGTGCACTAAGTGAGTGATAGTGAACTCGTGATACACAGTGAAATATAAACAGTAAGTGACAACCAGTGAATAAGTGACAATTTAAATAGAGAAATAAACCATTGTTAAAGAGTAATAGTGTTAAATAAATAAATAAACCTTTCCATAAAATAAATTGTTCTGAAACACAAATCATGGAAACCGTCGAAATAAATAAGTAAAAACGTAACAATACTATATAATAATATTTATTTTAACTAAATTTCAAGTCAAGAAAAGCAGCTTGAAAATCAAGCCAAGTATTTTAAAAACGTAATCAAGCAATAAATCTTTATTAAAATTTAAATGGAGTTTAAAAATAATTGTCAATTGTCTTTTGTTAGTGTTTTAAAGTCTCTTTAACATCCACGGTCATATCAGGACTATCTAAACACAGAAAATTTCTGTTGGTCAATTTTTTATCTTAGGTCTAGGATTCAACGGGGATCGAACCCAGTACCACTTGACGCATGAGGGGAGAGAGCAACTGCTCTAATCACTGCGCCAATTGGTGATACTTCCCAATTATTATTGATTTTTCTTAATCAATATTTAGGAGGACGGAGGAGGAGAATGGAACCGTCGTGAATTTTTCGAAGTGTTTATTTGTAGAACCAAAAAACGCGTAGTTTGCGTTTAAATCTGGAAAATGACGTAATTTTTGATTTAAGGAGAGTTTTTGAATCAGAAAACGCTGGATTTGAAGTATATTTTACCAAAATATTTACAAGTAAACACGAACTTTTTGATTAATATAATTTCTCTATTGAAAGAGTAAATTTTTCGAATTTCCTTTTATATCTCAAAAAAGATGCATCGAAATTGAAAAAAGTTTTCTTCTTGAAATCGAAAATGAAGAAAGTTACTTCAAAAATATCGCACAAAAATATTTTTCTAACTTCGAGAGTTTTCTAGATATTCACTGTTGAAAATGATGAGTTTTCGGAAAGTCTTATTGATGAATTAAAATTTCTTCCCATTAAAAGTAGGTACCTAATTCAAACAACTTCAAAATTTGTTTCCATCCAAACTAGTGGTTCCAATTCCTGTTATCCAGGATCCCGGGATTGGGACCATTTTTTTTAAAATCGTAATTCCGGTATTAGGTACAATATGGAATACCGGTATTCAATTTTATGTATGTATTTCTCCTGCATTGTAACTTTTTAATTATATTTTTTTTCAATTTCCTTCTTCCTACTGTATACTATTACTTTTGTTTGATTACATTGTTTCCCTTTTATTATTGACGATATTGGTAGCGATAACAGTGGCGTTGAACTGGAAGGTATCGAACGAAAACTGGATGCAGTTGCTCAGAAAAATACAGAAACAAACCAGCCAACTTTTAGCGAATACAATCGTTCCGAAAAATCCTAAGACTCTGATGGCCAAAGTGAAAATGGAATGAAATTTTACGAGGATGCAGGGCTGAGGGGGATCATCTTTCAATCGGTCTACGATTTCCTCCTCACTATACCACCCATAAGTGTCGAAAGTGAAAGAAGTTTTTCCATTTCAAGTAATTTTTGCTCCAAAATCCGATCAAGATTAGGAAACGATACGCTAAATACGCTGGGCTTTTTGATTGTTCATTTTCTAGCAAAAAAAAATTAGCTAGAAATGTTTTGTATGCTGTTTATCGCTTTTTCAACTAAAATCCCTTATTAATTTTACAGTTTATAATACTCTACTGTGAATTAAAATGGCTATTGTGAATTAACTCCTATGAATTTAATTTAATTTTACATGTATTATCATTTTTTTTTGCCATATTTATATTAAGAATAATTTATTATTAAATTATTAGTAAACAAAAGAACACATATATTTTATTTTTAAATTTCAATATCGGTTTTGATACCGGGATTCTGGTATTGATATTTTATAATACCGGTATTAAAATTTTTCTGGTATTCTGTAATCCCTAATCCAAACTATTTTTAGATGTTTACACATTTGGAAGAAAAATGTTATTCTTTCTAAGACGAATGAAAATATTTCAAAAAGGACGCGTTTTTCTAGAAAAAATATTATTTTAATAAAAAATAAAAATAAAATCCAGTCAATGGCAAGTTTACATATGTGTACAGGTACATAGTAGGTACTTATGTCGATGAAACGCTTAAGAAAGATAATTGTAATTTATTGGAGCGTAGAACAATCAGCCGTAATCACCTGTCGTTCGTTTTTATTAATGTTCCGGCGATACGGGCGTTTATTATATTGAAGATTCTCCTTGTACCTATGCACGATTTCAATAAAAATTTTCATTTAAAAAGTTTTTTTTTTATCTTGATGGTTCATTAAATCGAGCTCCGCGACGTCAACTGCTACAATTAAATTTCTATCAACATTTCATATCCTGAGGAGTCATTCGTACAAAAGAGAAAGCCTCAAATTGTAAAAGTGAATTACTAATAAAAAAATCCACAATTGCATAATATGTTAAACCCGGACAGACACCGAGAAGATGACACAGCTTTGTATGTCGTTTGTGGGGAAATACTGAATACACCTATGTTCGAAGGACTCAGCGAGAAAAAATTACATCTTCAATGTTACTGATTTTTCGATTGTGCCAACTTGTAATAGGGAAAGATTTAGTATTTTAGAACACCGGGTAATTTGAAACAGTTGAGATTTAATTATTTCTTCTTTGGTGAAAATGTTCATGTCTTTAAATGGACATGTTTGATGACCATTATTTATAAAAATGTAATTAAATAGAAGTCCGATAAGTAAATAATTTAAATATGTTCTTTGTTACAACTTTAGACGTATGTAAAAATCGTTAAAAAAAGTATTTTTTGAACTTTAGTGCGTCATATCTTGTTATTATCTTTCATGTACAATGCCTTTATAAATTTTGTATAAGCTTTATATTAATTAAATGAAGATATCGTGATAATTAGGCAACGTTTCGTTAAGTTATTTTTGTTTAATTTGATCAAGTTTTGTGTATCAATTTTGTGTTGAAATGTTGTTTTAAGCGAGTTCAAAAAAAAGGAGGTTCTCAATTCGACTGTATTTTTTTATCTTTAATACCTCAGAACTTTCGACTGGATGAACCGATTTTAATGATTTTTTTTATATGAAAGCTAGTACTTCCCATGCTATGTGGTTCCATATTAATTTGAAGTAAATTTTCACTTCTAACGGGTTGAAAAACAAGAGATGAAATATTGCCTTTTTACTGGCTTACCCTATTTCGATAATTTTTTTCTATTACGTACATTGTACCTTTAAATTGTTCACATTCCAATTTGAAGAAAAGAATCCATCCTTTAATATAAAAAAAGGGGATAAAATAGTAACGTTTAGGGATATGTATAAATCCCTTATTCATATACGAACTCCCAGCCTTTAACCTAGTACTCTCCTTCTTTGAAAAATTCGGAACTCTTAGAATAAAGTGAGGCTTCCGATCAACCGAAAGCTTCTAAGCATAACTAATTCTAATATGCAGGCTGAATTCCAAGATTGGTGAAATTCGGATGAACCTTTCGATACAATATCGCTGTCACACATACACATTTTCCTAGAAACCACTTTTTAGGATTCAGGGGATCTGAAGAAAGTAAAAATCAATTTAGATGTTCCACAATGCCATTTCCTGTGATTTTGAAAATATTAAGTATGTAATTATTATTGATGTATGTATAGTATAGGCATTACAGTTTACAGAACAGAATATGTATAACATACATATACAAACAAAAATAAAACACTAATAAAAATATGTTTGTCATCAATTACACTGATCGCGATTTCACTATCTTGTTTGTATTGTAAACCAAGATGATATTAAATTTTTAATTGTAAAATGGAAACTTGGATTTTGTTAGTATTCTGTAGATGCTTTGAACACGTCTTATATTCTTCATACGAAGAGATGCAAATTGCTAATTTTATAACAGGTATGGAATGATATTGGTTCCATAGATTTTGTTAATTTGATCTGTACTTCTCCGATTGCATTTAAATGCGTGATCTGGTATGGGAAAATGTTGAAAACAAATGATTATGCACATTCAATAAAAAACCAACTTTGAAAACATAATAATTTCGATAAAAACTAATTTCAAATTGTACATACCTGCTGTATTTGAGGGTCAGCAAGCCCTTCAATGATTGAAGATTGGACATCAATAAGGGGCTAAGTGCCACAAAAAAAATTAAGTTAAACCCGAAAAAGCAGGAGCTAAGTGCAATTGCCAACAACCTAATACATTAATATTTACTATTAATGATAAGGGCATTTAGCCCGCTTTTTACATTGCTGGCAACAGCACATTAGCTTGCTCTAACTCAATTTTTCGTTCTCGGCACGTAGCCCAATAATGATGTCCAGTCTTCAATTGTAGAATAACTCGATGAACATTTGTTGACTTCACTTAAAATTTTCATATATTTTCAAGACGTTATACTTTGAGAAAATCGAAAAAATCGATTTGATTCAAATTCTGATCGTCCCTAACCCATGAAAATGTTGTTTGAAACACTGTAAAATGGATTAAATCAATATAAGCATTGAAAAAATTTTATTGTACTTTTATTAAAATACACGGAAGTTTTTATTCGTGTAAAATTATATAGTTCCGGGTGAATTAAGAATTTCTGGAACAAAATAATGTTACCTTCCAATGTGAAAGCCAACTCAAACAACTCAAGTTAATTCATTTTCTTCGACATATGAAAAGTTATCCGTTAAGCATTCTTTGATTTTCGCTATGTATTAAAATACAACCATTTTTCAAGGTACACCCATACCTACATATATGACCGGTCTATTTACGGCTTTTCGCTACAACGACCTTTTTAATTCCAACACTTTTTCGATATACGGCCCAAAATGTTTTGTTGTACGACCAAAAAATTGAAAAAATATATGGAAAAAACGTTGTGTTAATTTTTTTGATTGATTCGTTTTACGACTGTTCGCTTTACGACCAACTTTCTTGGAAAGTATTTAGGCCGTAAAGTGAGGTATTGGTGAATCTTCAGTGTATTTAAAAATTTTAATATATTTTCATTAAATCGATACGAACGTTTTGAAAAAAACCTTATTTATCTGAAAATATAATAAGTCACAATCGATAAAGTAATTTTATGAATGAATTTATTTGAATAAAAAGGGATAGTCTTTAAAGACTAAAATAAACTTTATTTTTCTTACAAATGAATGAATTGTTTACTCTTGTAAAATTACAAAACTGAAATTAATTATAAAATCCTCGATTATTAAAATTATTCCCTCGATTATTATAATTATTTTGCATATTGTAATCAGATGGGTTCATGTTGCTTCCATAGTGATATTGCTGATTAAATTGTGAATTGTTAGGCCCAAAATTATCATATTGAGGCTGATGCTGTTGAGGATATTGTTGATAGTTATTCATGTTATAATTGGCATTATTGAACGATCCATAATTCACGTCGGTATATTGATTAGGAGGAGGATAGTCATTTTGTGGGGGATAATTAGTTTGATTCCTCTGTGACATAGCATTGAAGTTATATCCTGGATTAGCATAATTTCCATTACTTGAACCTGCTCGGTTATAATCCAAATCTGTAGGATACCCCACAGGTTGATTGTTATATCCTTGATTTGCCTTATAAGACGGTGCCGGGTCTGTGTATTTTTCTGACTGAACCACATTAGCAGTTCGATTATCCGGCTGCATCCGCAATGCCATATCATCTTTTTTACCAATCGACGAAGTTGATGCGTTTTTCTGACCAATTTTCCCCATAATATCGGCAATCATCATTTTAGCGTTGTTCAAAACCACATTCGGATCGAGAGTTTTCTCTTCGGATCTGGTCGCTTGCCGTTCTTCGATCTGTTTTTCTTCCTCGTTCAATTTCTTCGAGGCGGCCTTAAAAACGTCTTCGTACGAATAATCATCATCGTCTTCATCCGAATCAATCGTTACTTGATTAGTGGATTTTTCAGTGGGTTTTTTCACTTCAATGATCTCCTCGATATCGTCGTCAATTAAGTTCTTTTCTTTTTCGAACGTATCTTGGACGACATTCTTTTCGAGTTTATCGCGTGGATTTGGTTCGTTTGAGCTTTGGCCTAAATTAACAAACTGTCGCAGTGTTTCAACCCGTTCCGGCTCTTGAGACTCGAGTTTTTTCAAATATGAAATAAGTCCGTGTTGTTCGTCGTTCGATAGATCTTTGAAATTTTGAAGTAACGTTTTTAAATCTGAATCGGATAAACTATCCATGTTACTATCGAAATGAAGTCTTGGGTTTGTTGCAGGTTTTGCGATTACAACCTCTTCAGATGATTGAATTTTAGCCGCGTACTCGGCGGCAGTGATTTTATTTCCTGTGCCTTGCGACTCTTGTGCCATACCAACAACAGCGTTAATCAATTGTTCAAGTTCAGCCTGTGATACATCGACTCGGCCCTGAGTGATCAATGCAGCTGCGATTTGTTTAGCAATCGCTTCTTTATCGACTTCTCCCACTCCCGGAACACTTACAGGTTTCGACTTTATCTCAATACGTTCTACCTCGAGTTGGCTACGTTTTCGCTCCGAATTCATATGTAACAAAGACGCGATTTTCTTAATGGCATTTTTCACAGGTTTTTCTGTAATAGGTTCAATTAAACCGGCTAAAAGTTGACCTTTTAATTTTTCTTTAACCGTTTCAAAAAGGACACAGTTTGTGTCATTATCTAGTAACGTCTCAGCACTGTTGGCCTCAGCTTTTTCCATCGCAAGTGCCGTTGAAAGCATATCAATAACTTTTGGACCTAAAGAACCTAATTTCTCTTCCAAAGCTGTTAAAAGACGAAGCACAGCCACAGTATTTAACTGGCCATCATCAATATCGTTTTCTTCTTCTTTCCTAATTTTCTTGTTAGAATATTTATATCTTTCGCTTGATTTCGAATAAGGTCTTGGTTTATATTCACGATGATATCTATCTGATTCTAACGATTCGTCCGATTCCCATCGATTATGGCTGTAGGACGAACGTTTAAGTTCCACTTTTTCAACAATTTTTTTAGGAGGACTTGGTTCTGCTTCCGGTTCATTTTCAATTATGATAACTTCTGAATCTGAGTCACTGTCACCTTTGGTTGATGTCACCGTAGCTGAGGTCGACATTGCAACCGGTCCTTTCTTCGATGCGATTTTAAACTTAATCGGCTGCGGTTGAGGTTCTTCAATCGGTAAATTAAGTTTTCTCCGCAGAGTATTCTTCCGTAATTTCACCTCGTTATCGTGCATTTCTTTCATTCGTTGGTTCCAAAAATCAATCCATTCCGGTTTGAAATCGTGTTTGGTTGGATCTTTATGTTCGGCTTGTAGTTCCTTGTAGCGACGGTTCCAAAACTTTTTCCATTCCTCCGGATATTGGGGATGTTTCTCGGGGTTTTTCTCGTGGTCAAGTAATTTTTTTTCAAGTTCTTGTTCGATTTGAATGCAACCATGTTTAAATTCCTCCCAGCGAGACGACTCTGATTGTAACTTGGAGCGAGAGCTCGACTCCGATGTTTGTCGGTTGTATGAATAATCGTTACGACGCCATGGGACGGTGCTTTGATAACGATAATTGTTACGAGGTGAACGACTGCGTGAGCGCTTTGAATAGCTACGTGGTCGACTACGACTCCTTGGTCTATTTGAATATGAGTTTTCACGACTACGTGATCGCCGATTTCGGAAATGTGGACGTCTATCGTAAGAACGTCGATTGTTTGACTTGGGCGAGCCGCTCAATGACGAGCTCGATATTGAAGAAATTGGTGAAAGGGATGAACGTCGTGGTGTGGCTTTCGCCGAATTTTTTTCATTAAATTTCTTTCTTTTACCTAAAAATTTAATTTAAAAAAGTAAGACCTGTAAAAAATAGAACCTAGCAATGTAGTTACCTGGAGCACTGACGACCGGTGGTGACGGACTACGTCTTTTAACAATTTCTTTTGAAATACACCCGGGAAACCTTCCAAATATTTCCGTTTTTTCCCCCTCAATATTTGAAGACGGGTCTAGAAAAATTAATTCCTTTTAGAATTGTATGAAATTGATCAGCTGCATAATTGCGGTATTTAGAACTACAATTATACCCGACACAATGGTGAAAACTGTTATAAGGTTCGTTCGAAAAAACAATTCAAAATAAGATATTTGGCATTTGACTAAAATAATTTATGTTGTTTCAAATATGACTATATCTATTTATAGATTGCAATGAAAATTAACAGAAAAATCAATTATACACAAGGGTCGTTCAATAAGTCCTTTTCAAAATGTAGGAAACGGATCCCAAGTCCATGAAAATTACTTATTTTTAAAAGTACCATTCAGTAGAAAGTTGATAAATTTTTAGATTTGTCGATCATGAGGTTAAAATTTTATCGTCGATTAAAGCACAGAACTTTAATCTATTTGAATAAATTGAATAAAACTGAGTATCAAACAGTAACAAATTAATATAATTCACATCTCTTAAAACAGTGTCTCTCAAGATTTTGAAAAATTTTAAAAAACTGGAAAGGTACTCCAAATAAATACGTAGGTGTATTATGGACATAAGGGTGTTTCAAAAGAATTTTTTTTTATCCAAAAATTGATAGAAATATGAAAATAATTATAGTGCCAAAACGAGCTCTTAATATCAATATTAAGGTTTGTCTCAATCCATTTATTCATTTTCCATTTAAATAACACAAGATTTTATTTTGGTTTTCATAACTTTGGAATATTTTATCGTAAAAATAATCTGAAAGAAGGGATTTAAAAGAAATTTCACGCTCTATAAAAAAATCCTTAGAACAAAGTTCTCCGCATAAACTGTTTTAAAGATATCAGAGTTCAAAAATAACACCAATAAATTTTTTAAAATACTTCCCAACTTTGTTGTGAGTTCCTTCTTTGTAAAGCGTAAAATTTCCTTAAAATCAATTTTTTTAGATTGTTGTTACATTGAACTGTTCTAGAGTTATACAAATTTAAAAAGTTTTCAGTTTTATGGTCACTCAAAACTTAAAACGCGTTTTTCTCGAAACTGTATTTTCAAAGTCGGTTGTCAAGATTTCTCAAAAACTACTGGATCAATCTTGAGGAAATTGTACGCACATCTTCGAGATATTATTTACAAGGACTTGGGAAAAGTATTTTTTTTTAAATATAGACCAAATTATACCGAAATTTTTAATTTTTTGGAAAAAAGGTCTGCTAAAAATTAAATTTTCACTTCCTTGTTCTTTCGTCCAAATTTTAGTTTACGGTATTAACTAAAAGAAGCAATTTGATTTTTTGAACTGAGATGATCCTTACATAAGTTCTGCTGTCAATGCGCAAGTATTTTTTCTTCGAGGGGTCACCGGAAATGACGTCACAATAGCAGAGTTTTAAATATATTTCCACAAATATTTCAGAAAGTCTTTGTCAAATGTGTATATTTAAGGCAATAAAAATTTTGAATTAAATATTTCATTTTTATATTAAAAAAATTGTTAAAAATAAGTCATTTTTACCCGAAGAAACCCATGTAAACCCTTAAATGGAAAATGAAAATATGGATTGAAACAAGCCTTATTATTGATATTAAGAGCTCGTTTTGGCACTAAAATTTTTATTTAAATATTTACCATTCATTTTTGAAGAAAATAAGGAAAGACATTTTTTTTTGTAACATCCTATTGTGTACATATTATGTTGAATGCCTATGTCAAATAATATAGGAAAGGTGGACAAAGAGAGAATTATTTTAATCATAATCAATAATTTGACTATGCGGGCTTTTTAATTAGATTTTCTCCTTTGAAACTATAGCAAACGTAGCTTGAACACCGCAATCTTAACTTTGGAAATTTCTACCTAAAATATCTAAAATAATATTTTTACCAATCACCATTAAGCTTATGTATGTATGTCATCGTGTATAATAGATATAAGTGGCAACTAAGATTTTGGCACTCAATGAATTTGTACTGAGGAGGAGAATCAAACTAACATTAAATATATAATTGGGTCTATTTCATAAGACGTGTCTCTTGTCAAGTAAACCAAAAGCAATGAACATTAGGAGTGAGGTGAACCAACTCACGAGCAGCGACAATTTTCATAATTCGTAGAAATTGTATCACCAGCAATTTCTACTGCAATTCGTCGAATTGAGTTCATTGACTATACACCGTCAGCGTAATAGATCAATCGATGATGTAGCTATCCAAGTTGGGATAATTACTGGGGAAAGACTATGTCTTTCCACATTATACGTAGCTTAATCAAATAATATATAAATAAAAATTATTACAAAATAAAAGAACGACTTCAAAATAAATAAAAAATCTTAAACAAAAAAATGCACTAAAAAGTAAAAAAATAATTGCGTATCCTTGCAGTGTCTACAACTTACAAATTATTACGATGATATAATGTACAACTATTGTTATTTTTGTAGTTGGTGTCAGCCAAGGAAATACGACTATTTTGCAATTATTTTTTTTCCCTTTTTAGTGCATTTTTTGTTTAAGAGGTTTTATTTATTTTGAAGTTGATAGTTCATTTTGTAATAATTTTTAGATCGATTTTTAGTGATCTGAAGTTTGATAACGGATTTTATTTCTTTGAATATGAGTAAACCTACTAAACGCGCTGCTCATATGAAGTAGCGTCCTTAAATGTTAAAAGTTACTACTTCATCCCCTTTTGCCAATAAGAGTTATCATTTAAGAGTGCCATTTAAGGGTTGAAATTTTTTATTTTTAAATGTAATGAAAGAACTAAATGGAATACTCTTTCCAATAGAAAAAAAATCATAAAAATTCGATGATTCAGTCAAACGTCACTATTTCATCCTCTATTTGCATCCTTAGGGGGTAGAATTTTTCCTTCAAATTGAAATGTGAACAATTTAAAGATACGATGTACGTAATAGAAACAAAATTGTCAAAATCGGGTTAGCCAGAAAAAATTTATAATTTCATCCCTAATTTTTAACCCTTTATGAGTGGAGTTTTTTTTATAAAAATGGAAATGAGATTAATTTAAAATTATGTTCTACCAATAAAAAGAAGAATTATCAAAATCTAGCTATCCAATAAGAAGTTAATATTTCATCCCTTAGTTTTCAACCTTTTAGAAGTGAAAGATTTCCTTCAAATTAAAATGGGACCACACGGGAAGCACCAGATTTCAAATAAAAAAAGAATCATCAAAATCGGTGCATCTAGTCGAAAGTTCTGAGGTAACAAACATAAAAAATACAGTCGAATTGAGAACCTCCTGTTTTTGAAGTCGGTTATAAAGGTCTCAAAATATGGAGAGGAGAAGACATTCAAAATCCATATGAAGAAGATTGTATTCGAGGGTTAATCGACGATGTAATGTATAAATATATTATATTGTTAACATCGAAATGGTCAGCGTCGTTTTTTGAACCTTTTCGGGAGATAGAATGAGAGCGAAGGTTACCTGGAGGAGGTATAACGTTTTTTCGTTACGTAATGGTTTCTACCAGTTAACTCAAACCTCAGTAAAAAAAAATTCGTCCGAACTACTGTTGCTTCACGACAAATATTGGAAATTTCTCGTTTCCGACAATTGTCGTTTACAATAGCTTTGTTCCATGCAACAGCCCGTTTCCAAACATTTTGTTTATGAACAGCAATAAGACGTTTTATTGAACCGGGGACGATTTTAGGCGGGCGAGTTTGGGACAGATATCGTTTTAAGACAAGACGACCAAAAAGTAATCTAAGGGTCGACACGCCACAAAGTAAGAGCATGCACGTTCAATTTATCGCCGTGTTAACGTACAAGATATGGCAATTGGAATAATTGGGGTTGGTGAACCTATTATGTTACAGAATAATACTAAAAAGAAACTAGCATCGTTGCACACATGACATTTGTCTTGAAGTAACAGTTTATAAAATACGAATTTGACCTGTCGTCTCACTTGGCAAGTGACATGTCTTATGGAATAGAGCCGAATATTGTACAATAGTAATAATTGGACCGTTTATTTTGAAAATATGCTTAATTTAATGTATTTTTTTTATATATAACTAGTAAATGTTTAATATTTTCAAAAATCCCCTTTTTTGTACAATTTAGTCCAACTTTTTTTCCAATTTGATTACTCATTTTTACTCTCGGGGCATTCATATATCTTCCGAACGATGCAGCTTTCGGTATCATAGAAATAGCATTGCGAAAATGGAAATTCCAGTTTACACCACAAGATTATTTTGACGTAATAACACAATGTAGAAAACTTAGTTAATTCATTATACATTAAATGAAATGAGAGAATTTCGTTTTAACAAAAACTCTTCAAAATGTAATTAACAAAAAAAAGTTAACAAGAAACACTACTAGAGAACAGGTACATTGGTTGCAAATATGTTGGATGAGTGCAAAAGTGCACCATATAGATACTATTTTATATATAAAACATCGATGAAGGACATAGGTCCTGGCAGACCGCTAAAATTTGGAAAAAAAATTCGCTCTGGCGCATTTGTACCAAGATGCCAGCTATATTACTTATGTAAAATATGAAGACCCCAAGCAGAGAGAAGACTGAGAGAGCCAGATCGCATGAATACACGTGCTGCCATCTACTCCGAGTAGAGGTTGTTTGAAACTATTCCTTAATCAGTTTGTGTTCCTTTCTCCACGGGTCTACACTCGGAACGTCTGCCATAGAGAAGGTTCTCTCTGTCAAAACATACTCGGAACGCTTTTTTTTCGCTCTCATGAGCATAGATAAGTCATAAGCTATCGCAAAATAAGTAGAGCTATAATTCTCAACTGAAATAGCGATAGCTTACGACTTGTCTATGCTCATGAGAGAGAAAAAAAAAGCGTTCCGAGTATGTTTTGACCAGCCCCCTGTCACTTAGATACGAGAAAGGCTAAAAAAACGTGACCGATTTCTACGGAAATCGGTGTTGTTATAAGAGTCATACGTCTCAAACAACCCCCTACCACTTAAACTTATCAGAGTTATTATAATTATTATATAAAAATACTTATAATTATTCTCATATAATAACATTAATAATGAAAACATTTAAAAAAGTTTCATTTTAATAACTTGCCTGACGTTTAAAAAAAATTATTTCTAACCTCCGACTTCCATAAATTCTTCGGTCTTCGTCAGTTTTTGTGGTCTTCTTCGTTCAACTCGTTAGCAACTAAATCGCATCTAGTGACTGCAAATCCAGTAAAAATGGTCACATTTTTGTAACATGGAGTTGTAGGGGGCTAGTTTTGACAGAGAGAACCTTCTCTATGGCAGACGTTCCGAGTGTAGACCGGTGGAGAAAGGAACACAAACTGACTAAAGAATAGTTCCAAACAACCTCTACTCGGAGTAGATGGCAGTACGTGTATTCATGCGATCTGGCTCTCTCTCAGTCTTCTCTCTGCCCCAAGCAGTTATTATCTTATATACCTCCGGTATATCATGAATATTTCAAAACACTGCCACATATAAATATTACCAATATCTTGTTATTTTAAAAATGTAATTAACGTCTAAAATTAAAGGTGCTACTTCTATTTTATATCGTGTCATTATTTGTCAACAATTCTGGATTAATATGAAGTATGTTTTAGTTACATGTGATTTTCCAAATTTGAAATTAAACGGTTTTTACAATTGACTAATTTTGAAAGTGGTGTAAGTCTATTTGCACCCTCTAAATATACATTATTTTAGTTATATTCGCCTAAAACAAATTTATATAATCAAACTACATATTGATAAATCAATAAAAACATTGCTTGACTTGATATAATTAACCCAAATTTTTAAATTGACAAATACGCAAAACCTTAATTATCTTGAAACAAGAGAAAATGGACTTACACCATTTTCAAAATAAACGGCCCAATTATCACCAACATAGTTCAAAGTTTATCATCAATTATTCTGATTGATTTTTACTTTCATTGTATTAAGTGATAACCAAATAATCGAAAAAAGTCTCTATTAAGTTTTTTTATTGGCAGCTCTTAAAGCTGCTAGGTCAAATAATAGTAGGAACTCAGAGTGTCAGGTCTCTAGTTGAAACTGACTCAATATCAAAAGGTTATAAATCTATTTGGTCAAACGATTAAAATTTAACTTACCGGCTTTCGGTTCAAATAAGTTTTCATCGACAAACTCCTCAAATGTTTCACCGCATTTATCGCTGAAATGTACATCACGCACGATGGTCTGCGTATAACTTTCACGTTTACGCTCAAAACTGTCGTTGTTGCATGCATGGGGCGCTAACCGCCCAAACCGTTTCTCAATATACTCGGTTAGGACAGAAACCAAAATTTGACATGGATATCGATAATGCTTGATTGAAAGGTACTTGGTGAGCTTTTGTTTGACTTTTGGAAAATGACTCTCGATGAACTTGAGCCGATGATTAAAACTGGTCAAATGGACAAGTGTGGTACGGGGATCACCACGTTTATCACACAAAATGCACGTGTATTGCGGTTCTTTTCGGTCATCTGAGTGCAACTCGACGAGATATTCGAGGCCCACGAGAGGTGTTGTGTATGTGTCTAATTTAGTCTGGATTTCCGCTTTTTCGGAGATTTCGCCTTCGAAACCGGGTGGAATGGGTTCGCCAGGTGCGAGACTGATTTCCAATAAAGTTTGGCGTGGTCTTAAGGGCGGTGTTTGCGGACGAAAGTTTTCAGCCGAGTGCGGCCGCGACCGCACCATCGTTTCGGCATGAGCTTGTGACCGCTCATGTGAGTTGATATTTTGCGATCCATTGGTCGTAAAGCTGCATGCATGGCATCGCCAACGTGGACCTTTTTCAGTGGGACACATCGAAAATACATGGCCAGTCGAACCATCATCGAGACGAGTCGTAATTCGCAACAAACGATCTTCGACAGTCCCCTGTAAGCAAAAGAAAGCCTTATAATCTCATCTTTGCAAACCCCCTGCCTTCCAAGTTTTTTTTTTTAGATTAATAGGTGAACAAATTGTTTACAACATTTTTAAATTACATCTTATTACATAACTTAATACCTATGAAACATAAAAATATCTAACTTACCATTTCTCACTTCAAATACATACATTTTTCATATTTTCATTTTTTTATACCAACCTTTACTGTAATCCCTTCATTTTTTCCGATAGTGATAGAGACAGGCTCTAATTCTTCGTCCATTTAAACACAAGAAAGTTTAAAAAGTAAAAACAAAAATCAAGGCAAAAATAATTGGAGATTATAGATTTTTCGGTGTAGATCAGCTTCTCGACAAGAAAACCCAAGGAGAGGAGGGTGCGAAGAAGCCAACTTATTATCTGCAATCAGAAATAAAACGAAACACATGAACATATAATCTCGTTAAAAAGTGATACTCACCTCTTGGTTACCACTTAAAATGTACAAATTAAAACATTTTAAAAATCGAAAGTTTTTCACAGGAACTTACCGTCCTAACAGATGTAGTGTTTATAGAAAGGATGTAGAAATATAAAGACAATAAGAGAAATAAAAACTTGCACTAATCGTTGATACACTAAGATACGAGATCTTCAACTTGGTTTTCCAAAAAAAACATTCACTGGGTGTAATTAGACGATATGATCTATGATCAAATAACATGGACCATATCGAGGAGGAAAAATTTTCACCTCATCTATTCATTCACATTACTTACGATCATAATTTTCCAAAAAATTTAATCACTCTATCTAAAACTTCATTGGTGCGAACCTTCCATTACAACCCGGTTAACATATAGATAGCACGGATAACATAATATAGGTATTGTAAAATGTTTTAAGGATATAAATCACATTAACTATATCACAGACAATTGGGTAAATAACCCAATTAGTCTATACAAATAATAAAAGAATTTCATTGATCAAAAATGAAATCAATTTTGTACCTCAACGCAATCAAGCATTGAGAATAATGGTTACATTTTATATAGGTTTCATATAGGAGATTTACTTATCAAATAAATGTTAGTTTCGACATGTTAGTATTTTGATTTATTGTGAAGAAAATATAGATTAATTACCTGTCAATGATTTTCCAGTTGAAAATTTAAATTTTCAACAGTTTTTCCATGATTTTTCCGGGATTGAAATCAATTTTTCGTCAAGGTACGCAAGCTACATTGACAGCTTGTCTGCTTAGAATAATTGATAATGGCGCATGCGTCATGATGCAGGGGGGTATTAATCACATTTTAAAATGGATTTTTGAAATAAATTTTTATTTGTTTCAATAAAATATTGAGTTTAGTGATTTAAAAAGACAATTTACAATTAATTATTAAAATTTTAAACTGACTGTCGAAAATTTAAGATTTCAGGAAGAATTGGAGGGGAATATGTGCATATAAAATAAAGAGTAAGGGGTTCAAAAATTTTCTTCTTATGGTGTCCAAAATGTGATAGCATTGATAGTAGCGATAGTAGTTATTAAGTCAATAAATTTTGGCGCCACAACGAACTCTTCACATCAATATTAAGGGTTGCTTCAATCCATTTTTTTTTCATTTTATATAGAACACAGGAATTTTTATTTTTGAATTTTCATAACTTTGGAACAGTCCATCGTAATAACAATCTGGAAGAAAGGATTTAAAGGAATTTTTATGCTCCACAAAAAAAATCATTATAACGAAGTTCTTTATTCAATTAATTAATAATTGATTTATGAAATACTCTTTTCTTCCTTTCCAGTGAGTACATAAAATTTCACTACGTAGAATTTCTGTAACAATAAGAGAAAATTCTTTCCTTACATAATTATATATAAATATAGGATAAAAACTCAATTGTTGCGATTATTTATCCAGGTGCGCTCTCTAGGTTCTCTCAACTTCACGCTTTGCTTTTATTTATTATATTACAATGTAGGTAATGTAAAGATTACAAATGTAGTGGAAATGGCTAAACTCTATATAAATAAAATGAGAGTTGTTTTCTGATGTTCGCTTTTAACCCAAAAATAGATAGATTTCGATCAATTTTTGATTTTTGCTTTACTTCTTACATACTTGGTCCTTATCTAAAAAAAAAAAGAATTATCACCATATCTTAATTAAAAGAAAAGTAATTAAAGTTTTTCAAAATGCGATTTTCAAGCAAAACGCGTTAAGCGGTGGATTTTTCGTCGCTTTGATAAAGTGGGGCAAACGATCTAATGCGCATAGTCTGTAGAGAATAGGTTTTCTCTTTCCTCTGCCTTATGCTTATTTGATATTTAATATTTGAACGTAGACTTAATGCAGCTCAGCGAGATATTAGGTTAATAAAAATTCTTTAAACTCTATTTGTTTAGCAAATTTTTAAATATTTTTGTAGCCTTTTTTTAAAATTCTCTTTTAATTGACAATACAGTCAAATACCCATCATAAGCGTCCTCTTAATAAGCCTCTTAGATAAAACTAACCACGCAGTAGTGGGGATATTGAAATTCAAAGAAAAATTTTCCCGTCGATTCCCTTAGAAGAGGCTTATAAAGGGTACACTGCTGTACTTTCTTAACTATATGGTTATAAAAGAAAGTATAAATACTGAAATTGCTTAGCGTAGACGACTTTGAAATGACTGAAACAAATATTGTATAAAAAAGTGCAGTTTAAAAATGCCGGTAGGGCCAGTAGTATCAAAATTTAAACACATCATTTTGCTCTTTTTTGTTGGTAGTCATTGGCTCTTTACGGTTAAGCCCTTGTGATGGAGGATTAGAGTGTCTTAGCCATAGGTGTAATTAAGTTTATTTTTGCTAGAAATAAGAGGTAAAGTTCTTTCTCCAAGATACAATTTGAAGATAAGAACGAATATGATACGGATACGATAAAGATGGGATTGGGACGAAAAAATGATAACATTTTGATTTCTTTATTAAAATTTATTATGATAGAATATTAATTATGTATATGTAAGCATGGAAATAAATCTTGTTTTGTTTCTTTTCTTTTAAAAATGAAGCACGCAAATACACTCGAATTATTCACTATTCATACAATATATATAATATATATAAATAACCAATGGTTGACAAATAGCATTCTGTTTTTCTTTTCCTCAAATGTTGATCGTTTCTCTAAAATAATTAATGTATGATAGTTTTACAATTTGTGTAATAATAATAATAATAATTAATATTACAGAGTTAATGATTTATTTTACAAATTACAAACCATTATAATGTTGTTTAGTTGAATTGTTTTCATTTCAGATTCATATGTATATTTTATTTATATATTTATAATATTTTCAATAGAACATGATCATATAGAAATAGACTCACACACAATTTTTTTTCCATTGAACATCATTTACACTACATACCACGTCACACTGCATTTCAAAACTGACTTTTTTTTAATAATAAACATTTCAATATCTATTGATACATAAATCATTTTTTTTTCTTCTAATTATTGTTCCTTTTTTTTTTTTTGATTTATAGCCTCAATGTTTTTTTTTTCGCCCGTTTGCAAGTCAAATTTAAATTGTACAAAAAATATCACTAAAAATAACTCTTTAAGAAAAATAACTTGATTGATCATCATATACATACATAGTACATAAGTAAGTGTATGAGACTAGAATATCACCAATTGGAATTCAATTTTTTTTAAATTGGAAACATTGATTAATAACATAGAATTATTTTCCTCGAGAAGCCACTAGGAAGGAAAGCGTATAATAGTTAAAAAAAAATTAAAGAAACATTTAAATAATGTTCCACTCACTATTATCAATTCCTTGAAGAAACATTTAAATAAATAAACGACACAAAATGTGATTCTATTCTCGTTTCTAATCTAATTTTTTTTAAATTTATTTTTTAAAATATTTTTAATAATTAATTAGCGGTCAAACATCCTAACGTTTTTCTACGTTTTAATGGCTTAGTTTCTTGTTGCACAAAATAAATTTTGCCATTTGATTAACTCATTTAAAAAATGACCTCTTTATAGATAGATTAATTATCAATACGTAATTACATTTTATACATCTTGCTCTCGGTTTGATTTAAATATATCTTTGTTTGATTACAAATTTTTGGATCGGAGTGAAACAGGATGATTAATATAATATATTTTTTTAGTATATAATTTATTTAAAACAGTTATGGATAGAAGAATTAAGATAACTAGGTGATTTCCGTGAAGTTATACTTCTTTATTGGCGACGTGTTGAAGACCAAATTTTAGCTAAGATAAAACGATGACTTAAAACAATGATCGATATGTTTTAATAAAGTAAAATCGTGCAAATCAAGAGATTTCCACAATTCGATTCATAACATATCGTTGTTTACATTCGAATAAACAAACCGCGTAACTTCAAGGCGCATCCGCATGTATTTAAAGAAAATATTTAAATACCTGATGGTGTAAATTCGAAACCACATAACTGCAAAAAATGACTATATTAGACATTAAAATTATTCCCCAAGCTTTACTTTAAACTTGACGGGGACAAATTGTATATTTGTCATAGCCCCCGATAATAAAGAAGCCGTACATGAACGACAGAAGATTTGCGCATTGTAAAAAGAACGTTCCTGATGACCTGTAGCTATTTCTGAACGAGTTCGTTTTTGTAACGACTACTTGTAATTTTATACTTGTGAGTTGTACGATTCTGGAATAAAAATATCAATGCTTGGTCTCAAGCAAGTATCTTTGTGACAGACTTAAGCATTCTGATTCTTTTGGAATTTTTTTTTTCATTTTTTCATTCTACTGGACTGTAGATAAAGACGCACATCTCTTATGGAAGATAAATAGTTCCAGAGTAGTCGCCGCGGCGCTGCTGTTGGGAAAACAACGATTGAAACTACACTGCAGAATTATATTACTTTACTGTACTGCAACATTACACACGCACAACTAAGATCTAACAGCGCCAACTGATGGCAAATAACCGTCATTTAAACACGAATTCATTTCTTTAACAGAGAGATGTTTATCCTTCTAGATGCTTTAGACTGCCTAGACTGTAAATAGTATTTCTTTTGAGCTTATTTTAGAGTAGTTTTTTGCTCGTATCTAAACCATGGACTGTACAACCTTATGATTTCTTTACAATTCTCTCAACTATTCACCAATACGTTCTAAGTACTTCAGCTACCCAAAAGTATGCTAAGGATAGATTCTGACCATTGCGTTAACATACAAAAAGGTATCAGGAACAAACCTTATTCGTATTAAATTATTGTACCGTTTGTTATTATCAATTACAAATAGCAAAACTTTCAAATTAGTTTTGAAGCTGACTCACAATGAAATTTTATATTAATTGTTGACAATAAATCATACATTTCAAAGTGCGTTCATCTGGTCTTCAAAGTATTGAAACATTCTCGGGTAGGTACTATAAAACATTAAATTTAGATAGTAATAAAACTTTCAACTTTTCCGATCAAAAAGTATAACTTCTTACATTTATCATATGCACACTAAAGCGCATTTTTTATATAAATCGAGATTCACATTAAGATTTTTAATTTGAATAATTAAGTAAAAAAAACGTCAGCGGAATTGAAACGTAAAATTTTCTGGAACAATATAGGCACTTGAATGGACATCATATTGTATACGAGTAATAATTTCAAAAAGCCAAAACGTTGCATTAGTCACTTAATTGCAAAATATAAAATGCTGATTATTTTTATTGCTTAGAAAGTTTAAATAAATAAAGGTTGATTTACCCGTGGAATAACATGGACGATATGCTTTATATTAACAAATAGAAATTACTCCTGAATATTAATAGTTGGTCACATTAAAAAAATTACATTTATAGATCGAAATTATCATTTGTAGATTGATGATCAGTCTCTTTTTTAGGCTCGTTTTTTAACTTAATATTCAGGCACAACCAATGACGTAGTAGCATGGATATCAATCATAATTAATATGAATTTATTTTCTGCTCTTCGTTTATACAAAGATTCAGCTACGTCATTGCACTTGAAAAAAATTATTAGGGAATTTTCGCGATTTGAATTTTAATCTTTGTGAATCTCAAAATGTTTTAGATAAAACAGTGCGTTTTTGTCTTCTCTGGACTTGAAAAACAGATTATATATCACCTATATTACACATAATAATTGCTTTTTCAGTATTGGTTTTTACTTAAATTTCCTATTACAGCAATATAAATTAGAATATTATTATTTATTGTTAAACTTTGAATATATTTTTTTTCATTTTATTATTTTTCTTTTTTAAATTTCTATAAATTGGTGTTCTCTTGCAAGATTATGAATATATTGTGAGCTCAAACACCGATCAAATGTTCAAATACACAATTTCAAAATGATAATGATGGGTTCGTTCTAACATTAAATTCAAAATAAGTTTTTTAAGACAAGTTTTTTAAAGTCAAATATTGGAAATTTTATATACGAAACGCTAATAGCTTGGTTATAAAATCGATATCAAGCTATGCTAAATGCTATGAGATTTCTGTGAATTTTTTACTGGATGAATTTTCAGAAAATGATGTCAAGATTAAATTTTTTTTAAATCTTTATTCGTCTAAATTTGAATGATTTACTCTTCAAATTTAGAGCCTTGACGATCCCTTAAGTGCTTCCATAGTGCCAAGATTTGACGATGAATTCTTATAGATTTCGAAAAATAAAAACGAAAAATAAAATTTCCATCTTTTTGATTAGGTTTCGAAAAAAAAAATAGTAGTGCATTTGCATGATTCAAATATTTTTACTTATTCGCTTTGTGCCTGACGGTAGAAGAATAAGAGAATCGATGATGTCGTTACAAGTGGCACCATCCGTACTCTTTTTTTGTGTTTTCAAGTCGCTTTAACATCTTAGGTCATATCACGACTGTCGAAACACAGAGAATTCCTGTTGGTCAATTATATCTTAGGTCTACGATCTTAAGTCAATAAACAATGATAAGAATTCTATATTTTGAAATCTAAGCAAAAACTTGAAAAATTGTGTTCTTCATTTTCGTTATATTTTACTAAAATCTGTAAGAATCCAATGCTAAATCTTGGTAATTGATGCCTCGGAAAGAGTAGAATTTCAATGTCTGAATCCAGTCATCAAATCTCATTTTAAATCAAATCCAATTCAAACCCTTGAACGTCGAACTAATGCTCGAACAAACCCAATGATATAAAGACAAATTATTTAATATGCATCGAATTAATATCTATGTTTGATAGAGTGTACATTTTTTTTTAAAGAAATTCAACTGAATAATAATTTACATTATGTCATATGAATTATAATTATTGATGAATTGAAGACATATTAATGAGCGTCTTCATTTATGTTAAATAGCTACGTTTGAATACGCTTTTTTTTTCATTTTAAAAATATTAATGGCACCTATTCGTGTAAAGAGATTTGATTAAATAGACAAGTTTGACTAAATATTAAAACACATAAAATACAAGTTATTTCTTAGTATCCACTTTTTCTTCTTTTTTCCTCTCGTCATACTTCATAATAAATTATTAGACTTTAATAATTAATAAAATGATTCTATACTTATTTGGAAAATGATTTGGACGATTTAGTGCAACAATATATTATTATCTTTTTTCCTCGTTAGTCGGAGGAAAACTGTACATGTTTTTCTCGACGTTTTCGTGTGAAAAACGTTGAGAGTGAAATGAGTATTTTTAATGTACTTAAAGTACGAAATTATAACTATTAAGTTTTCACATTATTATTTTTTAAACACTTGTCCTTTTGATTTTAACGATAATTTTTTATTTTTTTAAATTCACTAAATTCACACCTTACCACTGTCTGTCTATCTTCACTTTTTGATTTAGAGTGCGATTTATTTTAATCTAAGTTGCACAATTTATTTTACTTATTAACTTTTTTTTCTTGTAACTCTACGTGATTTATTCTTTTTTTTTAAAGATAAGACTATTTTAGTTTAATTTTTGGAATCTAGTTTTGACTATTGATGATTTTTTTGATATCTAAAAAAAATGAAACAAGAATTGTTAATGAAGTGAAAAAAATATAAATTGCGTTACGCAATGATTTTACTTATGATAATTTTTCTACCGCATTCCGTTGTTTTCAGTCGCAGTTGAGTTTGAGGCTTCAGTTGAGTTAGTGGTGTTGGGCGATGCGGCTGTGGCACCCCCGTGACTACTTTCATATTCCATTACTTCCTGGTAAATAAGTTCCTTCCACTGCTCGACGGTGTGCTCGCGCTCGTCAACACTATGATCGTAAGGACCAGCGGCGGGCTGTGAAAAGCGAATAAAAATCAACGTTGAAATTTTTAAAAAGTCAAGGATTTGAATTTGGATTTTGTCTGTGAAATTTGATTTTTTGGTAATGATGGATATCATGACTTAGATAGTTTTATTAAAATGATCATTTAAAGTACTTACCGCGTTAACTTCACCCTCGTCGTACCACACGTTGATGTAGGGATGAAGTAATGCATCGTCGACACTGATTCGTCTTTCTGGATCGATAACGAGCATTCGTGACAGTAAGTCACGCGCCTGGCTCGCCTTCAAACGATTGTGTTCTGATGAATCGGTAGGAAACAATGCATCCGGAAAGAGCCGCTCAAACGAATATCCAGGATACCTCGGCCGATTTTCGACGTAGTTTCGTACGGTCGGCTGCAGACGGGACATAAATTGCGGCGATGGTGTTCCCAGTTGCTCTGTCAACAACAAAAATCAGCCCAAATTCCAAAAAACAAAAGTTAATCGACCATAAATTTCATTGTGATCTTCCAATTTTCACATATTCAAAAGAAAATTTGACCAATTTCAATTAAAATTTTTTTTTTTGTACATTTAACTCAAACTGATTCCCAGATAAAAAATCTCAATGATTTGGTTACTAATTTGATTTTGATAAATGATTTGTGGGACTCATACATAAAGTTATATACAGTGAAGAAGTCAAAAAATTATTTTTCAAAAATTTTTCCTGAGAAGACTTTTGGGTTCATTAATATAAACATTTATACATGTGTAGTGTGTACACATACTCGTATTATAGTAACTTTAAACTAAATTTTAACATTTTTGTATTTATAAAAATAATATTTTTGAAAGCTGCTATAGCTGATCGCCAAAAGCTACGCTTAAAAAGGTATCAAAGGTATCAGTGACCACGATATTTCTAGATTGAATCATTTAAAATGAAAAAATCAAACGGATTTCGTTAAAGTAATATATAATCTACTAATCAATTGAAGGAATAGGCAAAATACGTTTTTTAACAAAATGGCGGCTTCTCAAAAAAAGTATTTTTTTTATTAAAATTTTCACCTTAAATTGTTTATGAATAGAAAAGTATTTATCGGTGAAAAAACAACTAATTACTAAACAATACACTTAAGAAAGGTGTGTTAAAATTTGAGACTGATCGGTTCAGCCATTTCTGAGAGATCTTGTCCACCGATTTTAAAAACACAGTTTTGAGAAAAACTCGTTTAAAGTTTCAAAAGAGCACTTTACATAGATTGAAAATTGTCTTCACAAATGTACGTGTAACTTTGAGAATAATCGCCAAATTGACTTGAAATTTTCTGAGTGCGTACCTACTTTAATATATTAATATGTACATTACAAAGAGTACTAAAATGATATTTAAAAAAAAAAAAAACGATATTTGAAAATGTATTTTCAATATTATCTTTAACCAATACTAACTAAGAAGTTATAGACTAATAGTGTCTTTAGATGAAACTGCGGATTACTGCCAGTGTTAAATATATATATATATATATATATATATATATATATATATATATATATATAACACTCTTTGTAAAACAAATCGATATAAAACCTAAGTTAAAGTGATTTATCATACTTATAGGTCAATTCATTTAAGTAATTCATCAATAATCATTATGATTTTAAGATAATTTAAGATTCAAAGATTACCTGTGAACTGGGTCTAGTTACTATAGCTTTGAAAACAGCTTGAAAACAAAATGAATGGTTTCAGTATGAAACATAGCTAAATTCATTATTGATCATTGATTGATGAGTTAATCTCAGTATTATTGGTCATCACTCAACTAGATTTTATAACAAATTGCAAGTAAAAATTGAAGTTATCCTCATAATTCATCAATCTAGGTAGGTATTTAAAATAAGGAAAATGAAATATTTATACAATTTTTCCATTATATTCAGAAATAGAAATCAATCACGAGTTCGAAGACAAAGTTTTGTTGTATTTGATTGAAACTAATTAAAACGTTTACCTCTAGGCATAAATATATAGAAACCAAATATGAAAATGTATAAAATAAGTTAACAAAAAGGTATCACTGACCAATTATTGAAACCACCTGACCAATTACTGGCCATTTAATGTACCTTTCATGGCAGATTGTTTCACATGATATTTTATTATTTAGTTAAATTAATATTGAAGATACCTTATTTTTGTTAAATGAGCTATAAACTAACTAAAACCGACTAGCAAAGATTCATATCATACTCAGAACCACTGTAGATGGTACGTACGGTGCCCCTGCATCAGGTACCGAAGAATACAGGTGTCGCGCGATGAAGGCGCAGTATTAAAAAAAAAAAAACGATGAACAATAGAAATGCCGTTATAACCTTTAAAATTTGCTTTATCTTTTCTCACCGGGCGCCGTAATATCATGCTATGGCTCTGATCATACTTTAGAAATAATGTCAGCTATTTACAGCCTAATTACCTCAACTACGTTTTTCTTTAACGTTCTTATTTTAAGGGTAAAAAGCCCAAGATTTTTTGGGGATTTTCGGATTTGTCGGTTGCTTATTACCGTAGTATTTGATGAGTCCTTAAATAATTGAAAATAAATAAATAAAACTAAAAAAAAAATAACAGATGTCTTTCTTGTTTCTGCTCCAATTTATATTTATTTTGGGTTAAAAAAAAAAATTTTACAAAATAAAAAACTAGATTTTTGAAGAATGATGAGAAAAGGTTTCAACAACAACGCACTTTGAAAATCGGGTACAATATTGAAGAAGATGTAGAAAATCAAGAGTTTGAAACAAACATTTAATATTCATAGAATGTCTTCAATCTAAGATATGTAAGGAAATTTTCATTGTGATTGATAAATGGGAAGTGGGTGAGAAATTGGTCACAAAAAAACAGTCTTTATATACAAAGACTGTAAGCTTATAACAATGTGATAAAAATGGCTTTAATCGCGTTTTCTTTAACGAGTATTTATTAAAGTTGATGAAATAATAGACTATTTTAAACAAAAAACCTCATACATACCGATAATCTTGTTCCATTGATCGATATGGTCAGTTCCGGGGAAAAGAACGCCACCACGGATCATTTCACCCATTATGCATCCAACAGACCAAATGTCGACGTTCTCGGTGTACCCCATTCCCAGAATAACTTCGGGAGCGCGATAGTATCGCGTCACTACATACGGGGTCATCATGAACGTCGTTCCGGCCGTGCGGGCTAAACCGAAATCGAGAATTTTCAACGTGCAGTCCGACTTGACGACAATATTGCTCGGTTTCAGGTCCTAGAACAATAAATCAGATAAAATCAAGTTCGTAATCGGTGTTCAAAACAATTTTTAATACCCGATGAATGATTCCAGCGGAATGCAAATGCTTGATCCCACATAGCATTTGATAGAGGAGATAACTCATTCGCTCGTGGTCCAAGTCCATTTGAATCACTTGGCATAGATTCGCGTCCATTAATTCCATTACTAGATAAACATCTTGGAACTCTTCGAGCGATTTTTGCGGCGTGAATGCATTTAACAAACCAATAATCTACAATAAAAAAGAACTTAAGATTTGAAGAAAATAATTTGATCGAATCAATCTTACATTTTTATGATTAACAAGTTTCATCAATTTGAACTCTCGATACGCCCGTTTTGCATGCGTTACGTTTTGGAACGGACGACTGAGCTTTTTGATGGCTACATTTTGTTGCGTGATTGTATCATAGGCAGCACTAGAAAAAAAAAATTATTCCATAAAAAATAAATTTTCCATTTTCTTATTTTTATTAAAGGTTGCTTTTAATACTGAGGTCATTAGCGAACATCGAATCCGAAAACCAATGAAAAAAATTCTGGGTTTATACTGGGATTCGAACCACTAGCGTCTATAACAGTAATTTAACCACCCTATTCACAAGGGAAGTGTGCGGCTAGGGAAATTCACATCGGAATGAAAATTAGTATGTAGATAATACTACTGTAAGGCGTTTTACTCTTATAATAAAAAAATGCTATGGTCAGCCAAATTTTAGAAAATAAAATCTTTATATAATATTTGTCTCAACTTATAAACTAATAAGTGTCGCACAAGCGCTAATCAAGAGTAGTTCTATTAGTAACGTTCGAACCTACCACAAATTTGTTCAGATCAAATCTCGGCCTCGATTTTTTAAAAAAGTTTTTATATACAAACATTGCTATTTTATTATCTTCTTCTCTTTATATGAAACAATAAACTAAATGACTGACAGACACGTTGAAGTTTAAACCATTTAAAATAAAAACATAAATTATTCAAGTGTTATTCCTGAGTGAACTGTGGATCTTACTGAGAAAGGATTTTTTGAAATTCCACCCCTATATAATTTAAAAAATAGGTTGAAAAAGCGCATTCTTCTTCTATCTCCTAAAATGGTCTAAAGTGATCTTTTTATAATATTGTTTAATAAATTGGGCAACTGGAAATGGGAATTTTCTTTTTTGCTGCGTCTTCGTCTTCCAAGTTCATAACTAGTTTCTTCGATGGACACGGATGTCCAATTATCGCGACCTCATTGTGTGTTTCATTCAGGAGTTTTTCAAAGAAATCCGCATTGAATTCGCGGCCCGGCCAAGATTGGCACCGTGCCAAAATAGATCGTCGTCGACGTCTCAACACGCCATTGAACGGCCGACCAAAAGAAATTCCAGGTCAGCGTTTTCATGCTTCCTGCCGGTTATGATCGATAAAAACCAAAACGAATAAATTAGTAACGTCTATGTGTGTGCATTTCGATGCTGTATTATTTGTTCATGTTTAACTCGAAAAGCGAACTTTATGGAGCAAGTGTTTAAGTTTCTCGTTAAAGAAGGAAAAAATACAAGATATCTATTCTTGAGAGCAAGACAATTTCGACGAGTTTTCCACTCGGCTTTCGTCGATCTGTCTATCCATTATGTGAATAAGTTTTCCCATTTTGTTTATATCTTACATGTAAGTGTTGAAATCTCAGAGGAAAAATCGCATTTACAAAGAGAAAACGAGCTTTTATCGTTACAGTATTTCGTCGAGGAAAATACAGAAAAAAAACGTTATATGTTGAGTTCATTAAAGATATTACTGGAATAAAATTCCTTTAATTTATTGCAACAATAAAATGAACAATTCAACACTCACTTATATTTAGTTTCTTTTTCAGAAAAGAAATTTAAAGAAGTCAAACTTTTGATCCGTATATTATAAATTAACGAAAACCATAAATTTACCGACCTCTGGTAAAAGGTAAAAACCAAAATGCACTCCCTTTTTATTTAAAATGGTCGTACATTATAACATAATATATGGTGAAATGTTTCATATCTAGCACTGAGCTTTGGACATATCAACCCTACTCCCACTTCCCATCCCTTTGAGTCATCATCCATCTCTGTATAGAAAGAGTCGATTACTTAATGGCTTAACATTGAACGAACAAAATAGTATGAAAAATGTTATTTATTGAATCAGTCATAATTCAATTTTCTATGTTTTCAAGCTCACGCTAGTCTCTAATAGTGCAAGACAAACGTTCAAATATTTAAAAGAAAAATCTAAATTTTCAGCAAGATTTCACAATTTGGTAATGTAATGTAATATACCCGGGGTGTTAAGGAGCTCCGTAACCGATACTATCGAATATCCGAAATAAAAATCTATCCGCAATCGTAATTGAATCCGTTGTAAAATTTTCGGATAATTTCAAATAAGGGAGAGTCTATTATAGTTTTATTTCAATTACATTTTTAAGAAGGTAGACAAGACTTAAAATTTAGTAGTTATAGTAATTACTCGTACTATACGTACGGATTACTGGTAGGATTGTACGGAATGATAACTTAGAAATGAAATCAAATTATTTCCTTAAATTTTTCACTGTCTCTTATTTTGGATTTTCTGGCATTTCTGTGCGTTCATCTCAAATACAGTAGACTGTAGAGTAACTAAAATCTGACACTCCGCTAATCTAACACGTTACGTAGTTCAACATTACTTTTAGCAAATTATAATCTAAAGTCTAAACTGCATCTACCAATTTCTTTCGAGTCAATTAAATATAAAAAATCTTAGATTTTTATTGAAAATCTATAATGAAGAAAATCTATTAACCCGACAATTTCTATAGACCAAAATATCCCGGACCAATTTGTATCGGATTACAGAGGCTCTACTGTAATTCTTACGAGTACTCTAAGCTTAGTCTAGAGTAGTCTAAAGCTCAATTTCATATGAATACTTCATTTTTTGAATTTATATAATAAATTCGAGATTTTTAACCTAGGTTCGGTGGAACCCTAGGGTTCATTAGAACGTTGACAAAGGTTCTGTAAGTGATCACTATTTGCTTTGCTATTAGATTTAATAAACTATTTTCTTGCCACGTAAACCTGACGTTCTTTATGATCTCAAAGAGTCTCGAAAGAAAAATATCTGCTGCGGCCGCCAGAGAACTTTTTTTTTTAAAGAAACTCCATATTGGTTAAAAGCACATAAATAAAGGCCACGATTTGTTTAAAAAAATTTAAATAGAATATACGTATAAATATAATATATACATAACTATCTATATAAACAGAACAATATGTTTACAACCTGTATATATGAACGTCCACCCTTAACTGCAGTACCTTCTTTATTTAAAATTTCTAAGACAAAAGTTTAAAATAAAAGCTGTCGACATGACAATGAATCTAAGAACTGTAGCAAGTTTGGTGAAATTCGCTGAGCTACACGAAATACGAACGTCCTTAATAATTTAACAACGTCCTTAAGTTGGTTGTAATTCTCAGGAAGATTATTGCATGTTTTAAATATATTGTAATTTGATCTTCCTTTTGAAAATAGGAAATTTCTTTCCATTTATGATTTACTTTCAACTTTCCTTTTTTAAAGTATATAATTTGACCAGGCTGAAGAGCCACACAATTTGGATAAAAGAGCCGCATGCGGCTCGCGAGCCGCAAGTTGCCGACCCCTGGATTAGACTAATAACTATAACAGTAATAACATTTTAAACCAGCTTTCACCTTCACGTTAATTGCCAATAGGAAATGTAGCAGTTAGATATTGGTATCTAGAACATAATTCTAAATTTTAAATATTTTCTAAATATTTTAAATAGCAATCAAAAGTATAGAAATTACCTACAATTTCTGATTTATGTTTTTAAAATTTACCCCTTCGGAAAACTCCCGAAAAATCATCTTTCAAAATTTATTTTAATATGCTCTAATTTTGATATTGAAAGTACAATGAATTATTGTCCCCATAAATTGAAAATAAAAGAACAGGAAAATTTACAAAAAAATTAGGTTCACACATAATTGATATACCATAATGATCTTTCAGAGTTGCACTTTTTTAGATCTACTGGCTACGTCTTGAAAGTTATGACTTGTGACCAATTATGACCAATATCAACCAAAGGAAGAACATTTTTTCTTGCTCAATGGATTTTCAATAGTATTAAATCAGACTGTTCGATTAATGTTTATTCCACGTGTTTCAAACAACTAGTTAAACAATTTGTCTTCGTCCGAAATGAAAATTTATGTGCACGTGAAAACATTTGCCGAAGAAAATCGCCTCTTAAATTTTGTCGTTTTTGTTTCGCATGATCGACTTCGACGTCTCGGATCACAAACTTATAATGTTTTATTGGTTGAAAAAGTTTTTTTTTCTCATCCTCTCGATATTTCTTTTAAAAGAAGATTCTATAAACACAAATCTATTGTACTAAATAAAATAGTATGAAGAAAAGTTATTCGTGTGTACGTAATGACTAAAGATAAATAGTATTGTATTACATTAATGTGTTCAAATTTGAAATGTAGAAGGGAGAAATTAAGTTTCGCTTTCATTTACAATAGTAACGTATTAAGTTCAATAGAACAAGAATATCATTTACAGACATTTATGATGTAATGTATATATACTCACCACACCATTCCCTGGGCACCAACCCCTTTCGGTTCCAAGTTCTTGTAACGATCGGGCACCAGAAACACAGTGTCACCAAACACGTATTCCGTAAACATGATTTTCACTTCGTGGCTCAATCAAACTCAACAATTACCATTCGAATGAAAAACACTACCAGCTAATAAACGCAGGACAATCCATATGTAAATTCAAGTAAAACTAAGTGTTTGTAGTGGGTCTCTATAGGATTTTTTACGACATGCAGAACACAAAAATTCTAATCCATGACATTTAACTGCACAAAAAAAAATCAAATTAAAATAATTTCAATTGAAAAAAGAAGGAAATAAAATTCATGCAAATTAGAATCATGAAGATGGAGAAAGAGAGGGAGGCAATTCGTGTTATTTAAGTCCAAATGATTAATGATCAGAAAATGAAATTGATGTTATTAATTCCCTCGAATGAAAAAAGATAAGCGCTAAGACTTAGACAAAACATATTAGTCAAAAGCTTTTTTTCTATACAAAGTGTCCCAAAACGCATGGTCAACCATTTGCCTTCCACAGTTTTAAGAATTTTATAAATAAAAATTGATAAATTTACACCAGAATATATGTTGCCCATTTTCGGTGTTTTATATAGGATAACCAATTTAAATATGAAACAAGTAATTTTATCGTTTTAGAATTCAATTTTAAGTCAACTATTAAACAAAATCATTAAAATTTTATTTTCTGGTAGGAAGTTACCTTATCAGGCTTAGAGTAAGCTGACAGAAACCATCATGTAACGAAAAGCATTGTTACCCACGATGTATCCCCTAGCATTAAACCCCTCTAGATAACCTTCAGTTAACCAACAGTTATTGGTGAAATGAAGTGTACCGAGTGAGAGAGGGTAAATGCAATAAAGAGAAAGGAATATAGAAGAAAGCATTGAGTCTACTGATTATTTATTAGATGGCACATCTGTCGACTTTACTAGATTGTTTCCTAAAAGCTATATTCCATGACTCAAATTTTATAATTGAACTTTAAATTCGAAATTTCTTAAATATATAAATGTTTTTACTAAAAAAAACTCCAATTTTCATTTTTAATAACAAGAATCTCGTAAGGAAAATTGTTATTTTACAAGAGAAATCAATTTAATCATTTAATGGCGTTTGGAGTTGGAAAAATAACGTAAAGAACTACGTTCCTAACAGAAGGTTCCTAACGTTCTTAAAAATATTCCTAATGGAAAATAATTTCTATTAGCCTTAAAATAAACTTCATATACCGACCTAATATTAAGTATGTAAATCCGCCAAATTCAATTTTAAAATTTTATAACGTGTGGTATGAAGTGAAGTGAAGTGTGAGTTAAGTGAGGTATTCTTTCATAATTGGACACCTTGCATAAACATTTTCATTTCGTAAATTTAAAAAAAAACAAACAAACAAACAAATATGTACATGCACTAAAATCACGTTTTATAGTCTTTGAGAGTTTAAAATTTTTCAGACTGAGAATTTCTTCGTCAAAAACTATAGGTTTGCGTGTGTAATACAGAGTGTACCAAAAGCGATGGAAACTACAAAAGATTGAAAGGATTGGGTTTTAAGACAAAAAGTCCTTTAGCGTTTATACCCTTGGCTTGTCCTAAATTAGTAATTAAAAACACAAAATACTAATCAGCTTAAGATAGAAAAGCACGAACATGAAGTGGTTGAATTGAAAAAAAGGCAAACTTTGGGAAGAACTTTTGATTTTTTTTAATGACATGTATCAGTGCATATTCTCAACCGTCTAAAAAATGAGCAATACCCGATACGAATAATGAAACTTCTAATACAGATCTCATTAAAAATGTAAAAGTCGTGTCTGATGTATTCAGTGCATACATTGTCTACAAAATCTACACTCAACAACGAGACAACCAAAGTTTTTTATAAAGGTATATATCTCACATTATTTATTTATTGAGTTTACGATGTCTACGAGAATCTGAATCAAACGATATATTTTTAACGCTTCTGTCTCATAGACAATGTTTTATCAAGTCAAAGTTTTTCTCTTTAAAATGCATAGACAATCTCTCATATAGTTGCACCATAGTTATTTACTTTCATATTTAATATTAAGTTTTCTGTCAGAATTTAAACAAAACTGATTATAAATTCGTGCAGTTTGCACCCGACTCTACTGCGCTTACATAAATTAAACTCAACAAAATATACTCCACTTCAATGCAACCCCTAAGCTGCACAAATTGCATGAAAATTAATTTTAACTTTAATATAAATTACATTGCATTAATATAATATGAAACAATAACATTTTCGTTAAAAAAAAGGTTCATTATCTTCCATGAAAATTAATTATATAATAATAAACTAAAACATACGACTTGCATATTAAAATATTTAAAACGTGATGATTACGTTCAAGTTTTTTTTTTAAATTATTTACGTACTAAATTTTATTAAAAACCCAGCAAATTATAAACCTAAGAAATTAAAGTGATCAAAACGTTTCACAAATCGTTTAAAATTGAACAATATTTGCATACGTAATGCCTTTTGTGAAGCATTCTATCTCTTCAAACCTCACAAAAGCTCATTTATTATAGAAAACGTATTGCCGCACCACATTCATGTATAATGGGTTGTCTATACCACTCACATAGTATAGCCAACTGTTTTTCTTTAGAGAAGGAATATAGTATATAAAAGATATAAAATATCTAGTTAGCTAATCTCTTCAAATTAAGGATTTTTTCATTTCATTCTTTTTTATGTTATACTAAAGTATTGAAAAAAAGTTGTTTTTTTTTTAATTCAAAAAAGTTACAATATTCAGCAAAAATTTTTGGTTAAAATAAACACTAATAAGAGCTTTTTGAAAATTTGGCAAGATGTTATTTAAAATCTAGATACTAGAAAATATTTTGGTAAATTTTGAAGATGACTTTGTGAAGAAGAAAGTATTACAAAGTTGATGTTAAGTGTTACTAAAACATTGCCTTAAATTCGTATGCATAGGGTTATTTCTAAATTAATTTAAATGTCTTTATCTCACAAAAAAGAAATGTCAACTTTACCAAAAGCTAACAGGTCATTTACTAATGTCTTATAAATCATTTTTGTTCAAAATTTCAAAAGACCTGTGTTTAGTTTTTTTTTTTTTTTTTTTAATTAAACTAATGTAAAGTCGTTTAGTGGCGTGATGATTAGATTTTTATCCTATATACTATAAGTGGTCCTAAGATCAAAATTAATAAGTTCCTTTCATTTACATCATTTCAATGTATCAATTGAATATCTCAGGGGTTTGCGAGTTCTGGTTAATCTATTCAATAATTTATTAAGTTGAATAGAACAAGAAGATCATTTACAGACATTTATGATGTAATGTAAATATACGAATGAAAGCAATGAAAGAATAAAATAATCTCAATGAAAACCTAATGTTTTTCTTGGGTTTTCAATTTCAGCGGTCGCTAATGACTACAACAATTAAAATTCGACCTTTTATATTGTAACTTATTTTATGTAATAAAAGGATAGCTAATTTCAGTAAAAGTATATAACAATTAAATAAATTTGTATCTATATTCTTTGGTTCTGTTACTTAGACGCTCGATTGTAGAATAAGTAAAAATAATTCCAACATTCTTAGTTAATTAAAAGCAACGTTTTATTAGATATTGAAAATAGAAATGTAAATACGAATATCATGAGTATAAAAAAGAGCTCACGGCTCACATATACATAGGTACTATACAAGTCTTACAAATATCAAATAGCTTAGCAAGTTTCAAAAATCGTTTTGTATGTGAGAGCGTATACATACTTATTTCGAATAAAATTCAAAATGGCCTCCAATGTAAGGTGTGGAAAAGCGTCTGTGCAATTAAGTATTTTTACTAGTATTTAGAAATACAGAAGTATCTAGAAATATTTCCTTTTTCAAATACATACTGGTTAAACTTCGCACTATCATTGTTTACCTACATGTCGTACAACTTTTAAACGTTTATTAAGCCACAAAAGTAAAAAAAGAGATAACTAACTTAACGATATTATCTGATTTACAATTCACATAGTGAAGGGATCTTTAGTAGTAAAAAAAATGTCTTGCTGCAAGTAATACCTACGGATATTCTATAAAAGGAATTTCGCTACGTAAAAATAATTATAATTTAATTAAGATACGCTCAGCGCAGCGGGCAAGCAACAACTAGTAAAGATGTACAATAATACAGTGCTACAGACATAGAAATAGGTATCTATGTTTAATAAACGGTTTTTATACTTGACAACGTCATTATAAAATGCATAGGTATCGCTAATATATGAATGTATTATATAATGACAGTTTGAATTAGTATATTATGTAAATACCGCGGTTAATATCAATTTGGCAGCTTACCATGTTGCCAATATCTATTTTTAGCAAAATATTTGTATTTAAATTTACTTTGGTAACTAAAATATTGTTTAAGATTGATTATGAATGCATTTTTTTAAATTTATGTATTTAGCATGAGATAAGAATCTACCGCAACTTCCCTTCGACATCTTGTTAACAATCTTAAATAAGTAGTTGAAATTTAGTAGATGTTTGTTTAGTTTTTAGTATTTTTAAGCACAGTTCGAACACACTGAGATGAAACGAGTATGACTTCAAAAAACGAGCGAATTTTATCGAGGAGAAACATAGAAATTGAATAGACGAATACCAATAAGCGAGAAAATTAGTTCCATTGCCAGTTGAAATTTCCTCATTGATGATTTTTTTTTAATTAATAGAGAAATTTTTATAGTGTATTTTTGGAGACTTACCAGACGATACCCTGAGCGCCGGAGCCGATAGGCTTGAGATTTTGGTAGCGTTTGAGGATGGTGAACTTGGTGTCACCCACCTCGACGGTGTAAAACAGTGTGGCGAGCCGCGACATTCCGCCCCCGAGCATAGTCCGCACTAAACCACCCCTCGTCCACCGTCTCTTTTTGCTCGTGTCACCCCTGTTGATGCTGTCGCTGCTATTATCACTACCTCCACGTCAACGTCGTCGCCTTCAGCTGCTACGGCTGCTGCTCTGTCTATCAACAACAAGAAAACAACATCAGCCTACGAAATATTTCAATTAAAAATTAATTTATACAAATACATGCATTTTATCATCAGTCATCACTATAATAACTTGAAAATTTTGGAATATAAAAATAAATGATTGAAGAAGAATAAGAAGCTATAAAATTAACTATACCTATGTATAGGAAATACAAATGAATATAAAGTCTCATGTCTAGACATTTAATTATTTCAACACTGACAATATAAATTTGATTGATCACAACATTTAATTTTAATTTTTTCTATCACATTTTTTAAGATACATATATATATATATATATATATATATATAAGCATTTACGTTATTTATTGTATAAACAATACTTTCTAACTGATAGTGGCATTATGTGGCTATTAAAAATTGAATTCAGTAAGTTTTTCAAATAAACTTGGGTTGGTATTGAATACGATTTCGTACGAAATTTTGTTCTTATTATATAAATTCGTACAAGTTTGTACGAATTGATCAGAAGTAGGTATACTGCAAAAATATTGCAAAAACTCAGCCTTAACGATTAATTTCTATAACACTCTCCTCTAATATGAGTGGTATATCACTCGTCTTTCATTAGAAACATTATTTAGGCAACATTCTTTTTTGTTGTTCTTTCGAGTTTAATGTTATTTAATAACGTTTAGAAAGCCTGTTGTTAATAATTATACTTATTATTATCGGTTTCATTCACGAATATAAGAAAAACCAATTTGGCCAATTGTAAATAATCACATACTGGTATCTTTTTTTTTAGTGTTTTAAGTCGCTGTAACGTCTAAGGTTATATCACGACTGTCTAGATACAGAAAATTTCTGTTGATCAAATTTATCTAGGTCTAGGATCTTAAGTTTAATATTCAACGGGGATCGAACCCAGTACCACTTGACGCATAAACTTTGCTATGGTTTTTGTAGTAACCAAATATTATTTGCGTTACATACAGTGGATATTTTTCTTAAAATATGACGCATCGATTACTTTAATAACTTTTTAAATTATAAATATGTACCATAATTGCCATAAGTCAGCGGCTCTCAAAATGTGTCGGTTATAAAGAGCCATTTTAGAGGTCACAAAAAAAACTATTAAAAAATATAATTCGAAACGTTTATATGAAGACTAAGGGTATCGACAGTATTTTCTGTTTCAAAAATTCACAATTTTCTCCTTGAAATATATTTTTTCCTATTCTTATTATTCCAACGAATGGTAGGTACATACGAAAAATAGACAGTAGTGAACAATCAAAAGCGAAAAAATCAAAAGACGTTTCGTTATAGAATTGCATTCTGTATTTTCGCTTTTCCGAGTACTTTCGAGAGGCTCAATATAATGGATCAGAGCTCAACACAACTCTAGAACAGTATAGCAGTACTTAAAAGAACGATAGGTAGCCTATACTTAATGCATAAAAAACAACCTAATAATAATTCTGGAAGGCCACCTATTGGCGCAGTGGCTAGAGCGGTAGTTCTCTCCACTTTATGCGTCAAGTGGTTCTGGGTTCGATTCCCGTTGAATCCTAGACTTAAGATTCTAGACCTAAGAAATAATTGACCAACAGAAATTTTCTGTGTTTAGACAGTCGTGATATGACCTTAGCTGTTAAAGCGACTTAAAACACCAAAAAAAAAATAATTCTGGCTGTTCAAGTTTTAGTCCAGGCAAACTAATAAAATTAAAGGAAAAAAATCATGTAGTTCCAATGTTTTCGGGAATGTATAGGGGAGGGTCCCCTGTACCCTGTAATTAGTGGCAACAATAACATTGGTCTTTTATGGCTGTAGTGTCGACATTTCCCACACCCTTCAAATTGCTGTATCTTTTGACCAGTTCAAGATAAATTGACATATGTGTATATATTCTTAAAGGAAATTAAATTTTCTACAACTTTCCAACTCACAACATAGTGTAAAAAAATGTTGGAAAGAGTTAGGACAACAAGTATGGCAAAAAAAAACAAATTTTCAAAAAATTTCCCATTTTCCGGAGAGAATATCTTAGAAACGGTTGTTTTTTTTCCAAATAATATAAAAAGGAAAATTATAGAAAATTTTATCAGCTTCATTTTTTATATCTTGGTTTTTTTTCTACGACGCACCGTCTTCAAGATATGCGCGCGCAACGACGGGAAGGTCCCTTTAAATCGCTCCCCCACCCCCCGCGGCACCCCGATCGCAGGGGTTTTTTTATTGCGGGTACAGGGGACCCTCCCCTATACATTCCCGAAAAAATTGGAACTACATGATTTTTTTCCTTTATTTTTATTAGTTTGTCTGAACTATTTTGTTTTTTTTTTTAATCAAGAAGCAGTCATAATAGATCTCACATCTGAGTCCAAGCGTTCTAATACATTTTAAATCCCAAAACAATAATTAAAATTAGCTGTTTTTTTTTAAATATTTGAAAAATGATCCTCACAGGAAAATAGAAAAAATTCAAACATCACAAATATTTTGCTTAATTTTTTCACTGAATAAAATAAAATTATAACAAAATTGAAATTTATCTTTATTCGCACATTTGGATTTAGACATTTCATTTTTTTTTTACACTGGAACAAAAAATAAATCATTTTTTTTATTGAGATTTTTTTAATAAACATATGTCTATATGTATATGTGCACGTTTTAAAGCACATCCTGCGGGACGCTGACATTGACTTGTTTTTATTTGACTTTCATAATTTCCTAAGAGACAGAAAACATTAAAAAAAAGATTTTAAAATAATTAAAATTTATTAAACATAAAATCAGAGTTTAGTAAAATAAAAAAAAAAACATATAAGTAATATAAAAATTTAAGCTTGTATACACACAGCAGATATAATTTCATCTTTACTCGGAAGGAGACATTTTCAATTAATCAGAAAGTATATTCTCATAAAAATCATATCAAAGACGGGAAAAATACATAAACATATAAATCTACATTTAATGATTGAAATATAAAAGAAAAAGTTTTTGACAGAAATAGAAAATAAATTTGGGAAATGAGTTTTTTTTTTGCGGTTGAGTGCGCTTAGGAATGAGGTACACTAAAATCTTATTTACTCTCATGCTTTGAGACAAATTGCGTTTTTTATTTAAGTAATTTTGCTTTTATTTGATTCTAATCTAAAAGAGAAGACGAAAAAATCTGAATCTTTCACTACTTTTCAATGTCTAAAACGAGAGATGTATAGGTTCAATATATCTAGCATACTAATTGGTTTTCTTGATGCACAATTAAATAGGGTCTTGTATTTAAAATAGGTTTGGAAACATTTCTCATAAACAAGCAAAGCGCTGAACTCCACTATTCTCACAAAAAAAAAAAAATAATTTTCTTTTTACGTTTTTTTCGATTTTGAATCTATATCTAGGTAAGTAAAACAATAGCCAATAAAAGGAGATGTTAGAATTTATGTCAAAAACTACTGGAGAAAATATGAATGAATATTATTTTTTGTTTTGCTCTTTGGAGAAACAAGTAACAATTACTCTTTTAACTATGCTTTCATAATTTAAAGCAATCAATGTTTTAGCATTAAAAATTGAAATGATTTTATGAATGTCAGCAGTGTGAGAGAGAGTGTAAGTCACATACATACACAAACTTATGCAGTTTTTATACGTCTATTAAATAAACCAGTGAACCTCAGAATTGGTTTAATATTTATTAGTAAAAATTATTTTTAGAGCACAAAATTTGTAAAGCTCATATAATGCATAAGTTAGTAAGGTTTTAGTAGTTATAAAATTATAAATAGTTTAATTTTTCAATACTTATTTAAACAGAACTTTATGCAGATAGCCTCTATATTAACTCTCACCCACTCTTCCGGAAACCCCCGTATATGAATTTTTCCAGAAAAAGTTTCAATTAAAAGTTGTAGGCTTTGAAGAGTCTAAAACTATAATAAGTTTAAAATCAATGGAGCCGTTTCCGAAAAATATTGAAAATATTTAAAAACCCAAATAATAAAATAAACCGATTTCAACCAAAAGATTTACGGCATAACTAGACGTAATACAAAGATAAAGTTCTAAGTTTGATGAGTTTCGGATAAAGCTTTCGTCAGATATTGAACAGACACACACACAAACATTTTCTAAAACCCACTTTTTTGGACTCAAGAGACCTCAAAACGTGCATTCCTGTTACAAATCGAAAATTAGACCCAATTACAAAAAATGATCAAAACTCTTTTAGTATAGCTTTTGAAATAAATTGTAACATCGCGGGAGTTCGGTATCATTTATGTATTAAGCAAAGTAAATAACTAACATTCTTCGGAGGAGCTTCAGGACGACTTTTATTTAAACTCTAAGGCCTAAGCAAAAGCCCTTGTTACCCCTGTCTACTTACGGCCCTGAGCGTAGACTCGTACGTCCTGACACTCACCCATTTTATGCTTTCAATTTAAATTAAAAAAAAAATAAAATTCACTCCACAAAATTAAAAATCAACCAATCCCCACTTAAGAAAAGCTTAGGTACTTATTTCAAGGATCAGACTATTCATAAACATTGTTATATTTTTCATTACAATAATTGCTTAAGAGATATACCTAATATGTCAAACCTCAAAAAGCCATTTCCTCGAATTTTAAAAATGAACTTAAATATATTATAGAAGCTTTTTGTGCAGAATCTGAGGATAATCCTGACATATTATAGGTAGGTAATCCTTTGAAGCAAGCGCTATTTTTAGTTGTCGAATCGATTCTAAATACCATCAACGATATTTCGGTCGGGCAAAGCAAACTCTACTTACTCTAATACACTCTAATTGGAAAGATTTGGTTTCGTTCCTTTTGTGATTGAAATATCTGTTAATTTCGTTCCAAAAAAATCAACGCGATGATTTCCTTGCCAAATATTATTTTTTTTTTAACACACACTGTATGAGATTTTAATTTTGATTTTTGGCAAGCGAAAATTTTCAATGAACAAAAAACGTAGTTTATTTCACTTAGAACAATGCACCGACACAAAATATTTTACAAATGAAATTATTTTTACAACAACGTATATTACTATGTATATTTCACGTGCACGATTCGTCGACTTTATTTCACGTGTTTGCCATTCGCGTAATCAAATTATGTCACAAACAGTATTTATTATTTTCCAAACTCAACGACGAACAAGTCAGAGAAAGTCAGACTCGAATCGGTCAAAACAATATTAAATTTATTCATTAAAGCAATATTAATTTATTTATCCATTCATCCACTTACCAAGATCGATCCATTGCAACCTCATAGACGGCTCTTTCTCTAACGAAATCCTGTAATAATAAAGAAAAATTGTCAACCTTTTGTTATTAAATTAATGTTTCATTTGCATTCACTTTAAGCGTATCCATATACCTATAGATAGATATATTTGCGTAAATCGAGCTCTACCCACAAAGGAAATGACAGAACGCAGAGGGAAAAAAAAAACTCTTTAATATTATTTGTAAAAAATCAACTTATGACGTCAAACTCTTATCTTTTCTTCTTCTCGACTTATTCGATTCTGACGCAAAAACCATAATCAAATCGAGAATAATTTTTTTTTTAATAAAGCCTTTTCTTTGAAATGACACATTTAATAAATATAATCATTACCAAAATGAAACAGTAAAATTTTCACTATTTACGTCAATGGGTCATTAACTCACTGTAAAATAAATGTTTTTAAATATAAATTAGGGAAATGTTAACTCATTAGAAATAGTGCTTTCCACCATCACTATTTCTTTAGTATTTTTCAGTATAAATTATTTAAATTTTCACTTCTTAAAAGTAGTGGTTTTTACCACCACTATTTATCCACTATTTTTCAATATAAAAGAGTGACTACTTCACTATTCATTAAAAGGTATTTTTTTACTTTCTTTTACTACTATGTAGATAGTAAAGAAAGTATTGTAATCGGGTCGAATTTTCGAATTCGAGCTTTCACCGGAAATACATGTTTTGGGGTCCCCTAAGTCCAAAAAAGTGGTTTTTAAAAAAAATGTCTGTGTGTGACAGCCATATCGTATCGAAAGCTTTATACAAATTTCACCAAACTTGGAATCTGGCATCCATATTATACCTAGTTGTACCGCAAAGCTTTTGGTTGAAATCGGTTAACCGAAAGCTCTACTTTACTCTTGGCGTTTTTGAGCTTTTTCAATTTTTTTCGAAAACGGCTCCAACGATTTTCTTTAAACTTTTTATAGTTGTTAGACTCATTAATGGCTACAACTTTTATTTGAAACTTTTTCCTGGGAAAATTCAAGTAAGGGCGGTTCTGGGGTGAAGGTTGAGAATTCGTATATTTATATAGCCTTATAGGTTGTATGCATATAGTTTTAGCTCTTTATATGTATAGTTACAAAGTGCTTATATTTCTTTTAACTAACAGCGAGTATTTTCATGAATGAAAGTAAAAGAAAGTACTGTGACGCCTCGCACCAGATAATTTCTCTATATAATTTGCAAGATTTTCGGGCGTATATCTCAGTAACTATCAGAAATAGAGAAAAAATTAATAGAAACAAACTTGTTGGACCAACTATTTGCGCTGTGGTTAGAGCAATTGCTCTCTCCGCTTCATGCGTCAAGTGGTTCTGGGTTCGATCCCCGTTGAATATTACACTTAAGATCCTAGACCTAATATATAATTGACCAACAGAAATTCTCTGTGTTTAAACAGTCGTGATATGACCTTAGATGTTAAAGCGACTTAAAACACAAAAAAAAAACTTGTTGGATATTTTATTAGCTCTAATTTTACTAAGAATATGTTTGTCCATAAAACCCATCGTTTATGATATAAACGACAAAGTGAAAAATGGGACTTTCTTAGACCCACCTACCACCCAGTGCGACCCTCAGGAATGTGGATAATTAGAATGTTTACTTGCTAACTAATCTAAACAATATCCCGTAGTCAAAAAATTTAAAAATTTTCTTCCAGAGTTACAGAGTATGTTTGAACTCTATTCTTTGACTACATAAACTATTTTCGTTTTTTTACTGTCCTCTTAAAATTACTTTTTCTAATTTTAGCTCAAGCGATGGCAATTTATTTGATCTTTATAAAAAGGAATCGCTACCCGAAAAAAGTTGTTTGGTACATTTATAATTACTCGAAAAAATAAAGAGTGGCAAAATTGTAAAAACAGCAATTTCGAATTGTAAGGATTAATTTTGAGGGGGTTTGAATTAATTTGAGGTATTTTAAAAAATTATGAAATGGATTGTGTGACATATCTGATAAAAGATTTAATTAATTATCAATAATACAAAGTTGTTTTAAACGATAAATTTGGTCAATTAACAGGTAAGTTTTTGGTTAACTTAAAAAAATGTAATCAAAATAAGGAACCCTTCTTCCGTAAGTTGAACTGGCACTTAACCGATTTTTAAATAAACGAAGTTCATTCGTTCTTCATGTAAAATCATATATTGCTTCCCTCTTCATCTTCATACCGCCCATATTCACTTGGCACATTGTTTGTAAATAGAACGATTTATTGATTTATCCATAGCGTATCGTTAGTGAAGGATAAATTTAGACTAAGTTGATTACGTTGATTTGTATACACTTAAATGTCAATGGAACAGAAATACAAATTAGACATAAACTAATATCCTCGCAATTGCTAATTGACAAGGATAATGCACTTTAAACGAAGCAGACATTCCTCTAAATTCATTTAACAATTCAAATGGGGAGACAGGTGAGGGGGTAAATAAAATTTATTTTCTCGAATAATTTCGCCAATTTTGTCTGAGAGAAAATTATCAATTATTTTTATTTATTAAATTAATTCAATCCAATCTTCACAGAGTTCAATTAAACGATTATTCTCTGGAATTATCCTTTTCATCAAGTTTATTTAGTTCAGTAATTTCTCAGGATTTCAAGTTGTTTACTCTTCAGACGTTATCCCAGCATGAATAATTGGAGCTTTGGTACGATTTCAAAGCTAATCGTTAAAATAAGAAACTTGCCAGTCGTAAAAGGGCATAATAATAAAATCAAAGAAAGAAGTCACGTTACTTCACGTCTATACCAGATAACAAGAAAATTTAGCTCCACTCTTATTGGTAAAAAATAATGGCAAACTCTATTTTTTAACGGTTACCTACCTTATCAATTTTTACTTTCTTTTACCACTATATAGCAAAGGAAGTAATTGTAACCGGAACAAATTTTCGGTTTAGAGTTTTTACCGGAACAACATGTTCTGAGAGCCTCCTTAGAAAGTTTGAAAAAGTGGTTTTTAGAAAAATGTCTGTATGTACATATGTGTGTGTGTGTGATAGCGATATCGTATCGAAAACTTTATCCGAATTTCACCAAACTTGAAATGTTTCCTTTATATTTCAGCTAGTTATATACCGGGAAGCTTTTGGTTTAGATCAGATTGAAGGATTTCCACATTATTCTATGAGTTTTTGGCTTTTTTCAATTTTTATCGAAAACGGCTCCAACGTTTTTTGTTAAACTTGCTCTAGTTGTTAGACCCATCATCTAAGCCTACAACTTTAATTGAAACATTTTCCTGCGAAAATTCAAATTTCAAAATTAGCTGGTCAAATCAAGAGAAAGGCAGACTGGCCCATAAGAACCTAATCTTTTAGTCCAGCGTTTTTCAACGTTTTTACATTTGCGGCCCAACAAATTCTTGAGTATTGTTAACGCGACCCACATATTAATAATTTGTTATATATACCTACTATGTAGGAATCGATCAAAATAGAACTTTTTTTTAACTGAATAGTCGAACTGATAATGTTTGACCAAGTAAAATAAATACGTCAATTGGGCAAAACTAATCATTCCAAAAAACGAGAACCACAGAAAATTTAATCATGTTTAATTAATGTTAGAAATAAAAAAAAACGTCATACCTTACTTGCTAGTGGGAGTCTAATTTCGACGAAAAAATAATAATTCAAATAACAAGGATTTGTTTAGTGGAACCTATAAATTTTTCTATAAATCTATCAATAAAAAATATTTCCAAAATTTGCAACATTATTTTTACACTCCGACCCCGACCCATAAATATTCCAACGCAACTCAATATTGGGTCGCGACCCAATCGTTGAGAAACGCTGTTTTAGTCTATCGAGCCTAAATCTATTTAACCTGATTTTTCTGAATTTAAGGATATTCTGGAAGTTAAGATAAGTTATTCTTTAATTTACCTTACATAATTATCTAAAATTTATTTTTTCAGCTATGTAGGTACTTTTGAAGAAATGAAATAGAAAGGAAGAAAGTATTTGATTGCTAACGTAATATCACAAGCAGTTTCATTTAAAATAAAGTTTGAATTTTTTAAGCCAAATGCTTGGAAAATGTTTGAACTGTGACTGATCGTTGAGAAAGTTTTGAGATAAAGACGGCAAATGTTGGGGTCTCATCAATCAAAAGAAATTCACGAATACCATTATATTATGTGATTCAAATCACGTAATTCGCAAGAGGTTTTTTTTTTTTTTAGAAACTATCCTTCAGAAATTTTAGAAATGTTTTCATGGATTTCTATTAAAATGAAACTATAGATATTCCAGTAATCTATTTAGATCTATTTTAATGTAAGGTGACAGGCAAAGAAAAAAATACAGGAAGATCCTACATAATTTTTAAAATTTCGTAAGTAATTTAAGCAAAGCAAAAGTGCATTTACTGTAGAAATACGCTGTACAGCTTTTATGCACGTTCGGTTGCCTGTACCAAGCACATGTAACCATTAAACGCTAAATTTTCTATTTTTTCCCATTGAAAAATTCTCAGTCATTTTTAACAGACTATGAAATACCAAAATCCTGGAAACTCACAAAAAGCATTCATCTTTGATGATGGTTCTCAATAACTTGAGTCCCCAAAACTCTATATGGATATAGGGTTCAAGTTCCATACTCCAAATTGGACATTTCACAAATCAAATTGGGCACTTTACTAATTAAATGTTTATTATACATAGTAGGTAGTAATTCAAGATTATTGATGCAATAAATAGTAGTATAAAGATGTTTAAATGTAAATTCAATTAAAAATATTCTTTTGCGTCAGCTGCTGTTAATTTTAAATACACGTCCATAAAATATTTATAAAAATTACTAGATTGGTGGAAGTGGCAGGTGGCAATAGACTGATTTATTACATCTTCCAAATTTGAACAGTTTGTTGAATCCGCCAACTTGCAGAAAATTTAATTTTTGAAAATACCTCTTCGTAAGAATCATCATTAATGAATATAGTGGTAACATTTTTTTTTAAATTTACTTGTGTACATATCTTTGTTATGACTTTCATCAATAACTAATTACTGTATGTATAAGAAACATCTAATGAGTACAGTGTCCAATTTAATTTGTAAAATGTTCAGTTTGGATTGTAAAACTTGTATATTAACCAATTTTCTCAAGTATTGACACTAAAAACAATCTACTCATTGTACCAAGGGTTTCTTATCTTCTCAGGGCCTCTTTTTATAATAATACATAGTTTTTTAAATAAGTATAGATGATAGTTCTAAAATCAAGCGAACAGTAGTAACAGGAGATATAGGATTAAATTTTGATACGAAGAGTCATTAAAGGTATTATTAAAAATCAAAGTCTTAATTGAAAATAAGCCAGTGGTAGCTCGTCGTTGGAGGCAGTTACTCTTCAAACACAAATGCATTATGTTTATTTATAAACAAATTGAATATTTTCATCTATAGAAGATTTAAAAGTAACTAAATGAGATAAAAGCATAATTTACATTAGTCTACCCAACAGTGTTTGCCACAAACAGCCACTGAAGTTAATTAACTAAAAAAAAAAAAAAAAAACATTGCCAATTCGTAAAAGTAGTAAGAGAAATTACTTGGATGGGTTACTTTTACTACGATTGGTGCTATTTGGTTGACTACTTAATTTAATTAACAACTAATCAAGTTTGTATTAAGTGGAATACGTCTTAAATCTACGTCTCAGTAATTCGTCTCCTCTTTTAACGATTACTCGTATTCTCTCATTCTGTATACCAAATACTGTTGCTAAACCACAATTCCCTAAAAATATTACAGTTAATTTATTGAATGCAAAATATTTGGTGTTTTCACCAAATGTGCAATGAAAGTATTGTGTTAACATTTGCTAACAATGTGTTCAAGCTTATAAATAAGGTGGCATAATTAAGGCAACGGCTCAATTGAAGCTCAAAATTGGTAATTGAGGAAAATATAAATGAAGTTTTTGGATAATGTAGTATAAACTATTCTTACATTTCAATAGTTGTTATGGATCGAGCGGACGTATAGGAGAGGAAAAGGACTGAAATAATTTGTTATTATAATTTTTATTAACGGATCAAAATTAATTAATGGTAAATAAACCATTCATAATCTGCCTGAAAATGAGTTAATTACTGCATTTAATTATATGAAGGTCTTATTGTTAGTCATAGTTCATGTTTGAGTTTCGATATTTCCAAAACTATTCAAATTATGAAAAATATTTACTTGATAATTTTAATAGAAAATTTGAACATTTAAGATTTTATTGGTAATAAAAAAATCACAACAAAATACGTGAGTCATGGGACGCTGATTAGATGAAGAATATCTAAATTGACTCCCATTAGATTATACAATTGCGTTATGATTCTCCTTTTTCCTCAATAGAGCTTCCAGATTTCAGATTTTTCTAACTCTATTGGATATTAAATATAATCGATATAACTAAAATATAAAGAATTATACCTTTTCAACTTTCATGTTTAATTTCTTAAAGTTAAGTTCATTAAAAATTAACTTCGTTTTATTGAAAATTTGTTTATTCAATAAACTAATAACTTTTTTAAACGTAGTGAAACCGAAAAAATAAAATAAAATATTGGCTTGAAAAGAAAAAAACTTTGCTAGTCAAAATATTTCCTGTTTTTCATATATAAATATATAATGTAACGAACATAGACAGAAATAACGAATAGCGGTGGAAAAGAAGGGAACATTCTAGACTGTTCTATGAAATTCTAATAATGGATATTTGAATTTCAATTATTGGCAGATAACGGTTTTTAGAAAGTTCTGCAATCGAAGTTTCTGGAGCATATGTTTTTCTAGACCCACAGTCAGTCTATTTAAACCAGAACTTCTAAGGATTTCTTCCAATTTGTGTCTTAAATTTACTAACAATATGCATAATATACTACTATCATGTTAACAAATATTAAAATATATAAACTTTATTGGTTGTTTTTGTAAACTGTAACAAGAAAATGAAAACTCTGTATTAACTTACTTGATTTATTAATGAAAAAATGACTAAAGAAAAAATTTAACTAATACCATTCATTCATTCGAAATAATTCATACTGTGAATACTAGTGAATCAAAAGTGATACAAGCGATTTGAAAAGTGATTGAAGTAAAGTGAGTTTTGTGATATATTGTTTATCAACGAATAAAAATAAATAAAAAAGTGTAGTTTATTAAACGATTTGTAAAATGTTCATCGAATAAAAGAATCCTTAATGAAAAGTTACAGGTTTGAGAAATCCCGTTACAATATCATATTTCAACCTCGGCTCACTTCGTATAGTATCGAATTGTCACGGAAACTTACAATCGACCATTTTTCATATTTTTTTAACACAAATAAAAATGTTTTACATCAAAAAGTATGAAAGCTCATTGTTGTGAATGTAGACTAGTTTTAATCTGATTTGAAAAATAAATCAATTATAGTCAATGAAAATATAGATTAAGTAATCAATTATTTATTGTATGCTCGTTGATCAGTGAGAGAAATCAAAAAAAATTACTGGTGAAAATTCCCAAATAGACAAGAAATACTAGGACGCGAATTGAAATTTGTCAGTAAAACATGGCTTTGGTTCGTTTTTGAATACCAATTGAATATGAAAATTTATTATCAAATCGTGTCCCTTTCTGAAAGTACAAGTAACTGTTTGAGCGTCGTTCGTCTATATAAAAAACAAATCTCCTCGTTTCTATACTATTATTCATAGCACTCTAATAAAATCAATAAAGAACCTAACCATTCTAGCCTAAATTTCACTTCCAGTCTTGCAATTTTGGGCCTGGAAACTGATAGAATGAAATTCGTTTCGCGTTCAACGAAATCAAATTTCCCATGTTATTACAATGTAAACACACACGTCCTGGTGTTGAGAAATTTTGAACTGAAAATGTTATATCGATTCTATTTGAAAGTCTGCAAAAAAGCTTGAGCAGTTCGAGGGCTTGCAGCGCAAAACCTTTCAATATATCGCCAACCTAAATCTCTCATCGTTTGTCTTGTCGGATTAGTTTCACTCTTTTAGTGTTTTCATCGAGTTTGTTTTACATCCTGTCGTCTTGTTTCCAATTTTCTGTCACGTACGAATATCTCTTGCAATTTTTGAATAAATTTATAATAGAAAAAATGGCTACCCGTCACTTCGCTCACGTAATATTTAACAACACAAAAAACCTCAGTTCAAAGTTCAGAAAAAAATCTGCTGCAACGCTTCAAATAACTTTTTTTTACATTAAACTCGTTGTTGTAACGTAAAATAAATGAGTAATAAGACCGAAGACTGGTTAATTTTTTTTTAAATGGGACAATATATAAATATCTATATAAACAGAACTATATGTATACCTATACAGCCTCTCTGTGCGATATAAACAAACTCATATCCTTTACCCAAACACCCCCTTTATTTGAATTTTTCCCAAAAAAAAAAGTTCAAACAAAAGTTGTAGGCTTTAATGAATCTAAAAACCGTAGTAAATTGAAAGAAAATCGTTGAAGCCGTTTCTGGAAAAACTTAAACCCCCATAATATATAGTGTGATTTCCTGTCAACCGATTTCAACCAAAAGCTTCGTGGCACAACTAATGATGTAATATACCAAGGCAAAATACCAAGTTTGGTGAAATTCGGATCAAGATTTCGATACGATCTCACAAACAGATACACGAAGATTTTTCTAAAAACCACTTTTTCGGATTCAAAGCGCCTCAAAACATATATTTCCGGCGAAAGCTCGAAATCGAAAATTCGACCTGATTGCAATAAGTAGGTACTTCCTTAATTGCTATATACATTATACATATATAGTAGTAAAAATGTGTCGCTCTGTACACGTGATAAAAGTGAAACTTCTTAAGAAATGAAGAACATGTAAGATTTAGCTTGAGTGTGTGTGTGTTTCCTTCTGAATGTCAGAATAAATAGTTCCTTTCCTTTCTCTATGCCTCGTATCTTTCTTCTCTCTCATACAACCAAATGACAAATGAAGCGTCCATGAAATTTTACTCTCAGCTGTCGTTCCCTTATCGATTATAAAACCGCCAGTTTAGAAGTTTCACTTCAAAAAATCTTTGATGAAGAGAGACAACAAAAACACGTTATTGTAAGCTGCAGGATTGTTTCCAAAACCTTAATGACTAAAATTAAGCTTATAAAAATTATGAAGTGAATCAAGATTAACTCAAAACTGGACTAAGAATACATTCAATACTTTTTTTCGACTCTTATAAAAGAAACAAATTAAAAAACTACAAAAACAGAGGTTCTTTACATTATATATAGATTCATAACTTGAAATTTAGTATTTTAGTTAGGTGATAATTTAAAAGTAGGACTCAAAAATTGCAAACTATCCACCCTATTTAAGGGTGGAATTTCTAAATATTTTTCTTAAATGAAAGTTTCAGTTCTCCCAGAAATAACACGTTCAAATTTTTTTTTTATCTTCAGTGGTTGAGCCTTTAGTGGGTCTTAACTCTTAGTCAACCACGATATACTGTTTTATATTTTACAGATTAGTAAAAAAAAATTAATTTTCATATTGATATTGATATCAAAAACAGTGAAAATTTAATTGGATTTCAGTGTTTATTTTATGTGTAAGTCGCAGGCGGTGCGATGCGTCGTTAAATGTTATTTCATCCGTTTGTAAAATCCCTTCGGGTCGTAATTTTAACATTACAGTAAGCCGAAGAGGTGACGAAGACTCGTCGAGGATTTAACAACGAGAATTTATTAGAGGTTTTCCGTTAAAAATTATCTGTTCTTTTTTTTATAAATTTTTAATCATAGCTCATTCACGTTTGAGTCATCGATTGAATCATCCACGAGTTCAAGTGTTTCAAATTTACGAGTTGAACGCCGTTATATTCAAGCCATAAAAAAGTAAATGCGCTCCTTCTTTCTATATTAAATTATTATATTAACAAAATAGGAATGGAAAAGTAAAGTATTTGAGTATTACGAGTCGATTGGAAATTGCACAAGACTTCAATAAAAGTTTTAAAGTAAATACACAGACGAAAATATGAGAGATTTAAAAGCACGGATCTTATGATTGCGTTTAGATAAAATTTTTAGGTGAAAAAGTGGTTTCATGCGATTTTCTTACTCGGTCGAATAATTATTATAAATATTATTACCCATTTTTTTGTTTTTTGTTTTTGGTTATTTAACGTCTTATCAACGTCTATTAGCGATTGAAAAATCCAAAAATCTAATAAAATGATGGCCTTCTCTTGAAACCCTACGACTTATATTCCCCTACGACCATTTTTAGGACTACTATTAGGACTACAATCTAGTCGCCATGCCAATAATAATAAGTGACCTATTACAAACATTAAATTCTAAAAAGATAAACAACGAATCGAATATGACTTCAATACTATGTATAGACACAAAGTAAAGACATAGGCGTTGTCTCTCAGAGGTCAAAATTTAACGACAAAATTTTTAGTATTTCGTCAAAAATTAAAACAAAAAGTAAAAAAGCATTTTGTTTTAATTTCAAGATATCAAATTTTAAAAATCGAAGCGAAAATACCAATCATTATCATCAATTATTATAGGGATATAATAAATTCAATAAAATATATTACTCAACTAAAATGCTGTTTTCGGGTATAATTGTTCACTAGATAAATCACTACTTAACTAAATTGCTTACCAACTGCGAACGAAGCACGAAAAACAAGACGCTACCATAGTTTTCTTTTCCGTATCCAAAAAAAAATTATCTCACGTTATACTAAAGCTATACCTACCCGCGACTTTGTTTACGTGAGTTTCAGAACATGACTTTTCGATAGACGATGTTTGAAGACTCGTTAGATACATAAACAACAAGGTTAGAATGAAGCCTATTGGCTACTTTTTTTTCCGTAAATATAATATGATATAAATTTTATGCAAGAAAATATAAATTTTCGTAATGGTATCTTAGATATCGACCCGGATAGGAGGCCATCCGTAAACCACGTAGCTCACTTTACCAGGAATGAGGAGTATGTTCTTAAGCCTAGTGCCTACTCACTAAGGTAAAGTACCCAGTACTTGAACACTGGCAAAATGGACCCAGTACTTGAACAGATTTTTAAACTTGTTCTAAAACAAAATCCGAAGATTCATTATAAGTAATATGTGTATGTAATGATTATTTATTGGTTCAACTATTGATTTTAGCGATATTTTTTCTTTATAAATTGAAATAATAATAGTTTTGTTACATTGAAAGTTGACACATAAAGAATAGCCGATAATCGCTCCTTTTTTCATGAAAAAGGTACTCAACCGTAAACTGATCAATCAGTAAAAAAAACTGTTTATTATTGTTGTAAGTAAAAAAATTAGTGCCACCAAATGAAATAGTCCTCCCTAAACATCCTAGAATTTTTGCAAAGCTAAAAAATATAATTTTTATATTTAATTTTTTGTGTCTAACTATACCTCCCAATGTTTAAAGCGGTACCCAAAATTTGAACACGATATTCAAATACTAAATATATGTAATTCTAATGGAAGCTGTAGATGAACAGCGTGACAAGTGTTCTGGTGCAGTAATAATAAATTCCATTTAATTGTTTTCCTTTAAAAAAAAAAAGTAAAAAATATACATATATAGTGATTATATTATTAAAAACTGCAGTAATTCCAAAAAACTTTCAGTGCAAACTTATTTATTTGACCGAAATAAAATATTATTGAATTCAAACCAATAAAAGTTGATACCAAAGTTAAGATAAACATTGTAAATAATATTTACTTGTTAATCAACAATATAATCCGATAAAATTAATAAAATTATGGTAAAGTTCTAGTTTAGACACCCCGAGGTTTACATTGTGTACATTATTGATACCGCGAAGTTTTACAGAAAACCAAATATTTTAAATGTGTAAAACTTTGCGATGTCACTATTATTATATATTTTTATATAAAACATAATATAATATAACATTTACATTAAATAAAATTGAAAATTCCAATGTAAGTACATAAAAAATGTAAGGTTATGTCTAAATCTTGGGGTGTCTATAACGGAATTTTACCCATAACCCAAATAACAGTTGGTATTTTTATTTTTTTATGGGTAATATTAATATATTTGTTGATAATAATCGTTTACAACAATGAAAAACTAATTTTTGGAATGTATTTCATACTTGTTCAAGTACTACTCCCTGGGCGTTCAACTACTGCGGCGAGTCAAAATAGATTGTTCAACTACTGGTGCAATTGATGTATATTTTCAAAACATTGTAAAAATATGATAATTTCATAATTTATTGCTTTCTGTTTGGTTTTATCTTAAAAAATATCTATATTTTCATACACAACCTTTCTTTGACCAATTTATTCATATTTTGTTTGATTAAATTAGTGTTAAATAGGTTTTGTTTTGAAGCCCGTTCAACTACTGGGTACTTTACCTTAGTAGACATGTCGCGCAATTTGGGTCTCTGAGATGCATCTCAGGTCGTCTCCGTATTTTTTCAAACAGTATTTTATGTGCAGATACAGCTTAGTTACAATTTTATTCTGTGTACCTATATGATAATTTCTACTTTCTTAAGAGATCTTAAGAGAAAATCTAACGCTTACAAATATCAAATGATCTGGCCTCACAAAACGTTTTATGTAAAAATTTAAGTTTCTGATCATTTATCTATAATTGTATTTGGTTATACCAGAAATGGTGCGACAGTTTCCATCCATTTATATTCTGTTTCGTGTATAAAAGAATAACCACTTCCAATCATCAGATTAAATCATAGAACAATTGAATAAGTTAGCATCTAGCAGTACCTAAATGATATTAAGCTTTGGAAACGTATTACCTACTTATAATTACGAATTAACGACAAGAGCAACCACAACACTTACTTCACTCAATCCAACTCCCAATATATGAATGAGTTCCACCAATGATAAAACGTTCTAAATTCGATCCATCAAAGCAAATTTGCTTTTGTAGCGTTTCCAAAAACATTTGAATTGCGACAAGATTATTAAATTAAATGACAAAATATTACCTTAAGACGGTTTAGAATTATTTCATACGAATTATTATTATATATAATTATACATTATGATTATACAATGATATTATTATAACTATATTAACTGGTTTCGTCTATTCTTAAAGCAGTAGATATTATTAAACTCATTTTTTATCAAATCAATGTAATTTGGAAACTATTTTAAAAGCTAATTACGATACCCAAGTATGAATAAAATGATGAAACACGTAAAACGTTGATCAATATGCGTAAAAACTAAAATTTAAAATAAGTAAAAAGGACAAAGAAACGTTTTCCAAACGAAAAATACCTACATTGTAGGAGTACTACTTTTCATCCAGTCCTTGAACCAATTAAATCAATACAAGAAAAATAACCAACCACTACTCCTTATTAAATTAGTTTCTAGCGTATCAAAGTAAGAAAATTATACCGCACAAAAATTTAATTTGCCGATCGAGTAATTAGAAACGCTCTTGATTAGATATTTTAATTAAAAATTACATTAAATAGATAAGCAACACAAAAAAAAACTGGAAATGTTCATAATTTCCCGGCGTCGCGTCGCAGGGAAGTAGAAATGAAATTTGCACGGGCATTTTATTAATTTCCTCGCCTAATGTAATACGAGGGTAGACATAGGTGGTTACAGCAGTTAAACGGTGATAATTTTATTAATATCACGTGGATCATAAAATTAATTAGATATTAATTCGAAGTTATGAGAGGAAAATTTGGTTTATATAAAGTAAATCTTTAGAGCCGATAAAAGGGAACTTTATATGGAATAAATCAGTGGCACCTAAAATCTCGACAGCCATAATCCCAACACCTGTATTCCCGAAACCACCAAAATACAAATAACGTGGCATTTCAGTTGTATCAATCTTTTCGAGCAAAAAACTTGGCGATAATAGAAAATGATTTGTTCGATAAGATAATGCAAAAAAATGAAATCTTGAGTTTGTTCCAATCATCCAGCTATGGCGATGTACAGACACGATCAACAGACAAAGAGCAAGACAACATTGACCAAGAGACAAGATTTAGTGAAGAAGTGTTTCAGCTTAGGCCGCATTAGGTCGACAAGCAGTGCATAAACATCACCGAAACAGTGTGGTTGCTTTCCATTGATTAACACAGAACGACTCTGCGTTACATTGCGAAACACTGCCAAACTTGTGTAAGAGTGTTAAATGAAACAGAAGTTATCTCCGTGAGTTAATTTTGGTTTTTTTAATACCAACCTGAAGAACCTGAATAATTAATAATCATAGGCCATCGTAGGCAGAGACGGTAGAGAAAAGAATTCTTCTCTTTTGTGTTAGTAAGTAATCCTTGGTAAAACACGGTGAAACATTGTCAAACACGACTTTTTCGAGTGTCGCGCAGTGTACAGCCTTGTTAGACATTGTCGTTTATGGAAAGCACATTGTCGAACTCTGCGTTACACAGTGTCCCTTTTTGGTGTAAATGGAAAGCAACATGTATTAGCGATATCAGCGCTCGTCGCGCCTTTGCACGAAAATGTACGGAAATGGCTATGCTGACTGCTGGATGGTCGCACGGAACGAACCTGCTAAAACAGTTCTTCACTCACTCTTGTCTCTTGGTCAATGTTGTCTTGCTCTTTGTCTGTTGGTCGTGTCTGTGCATCGCCATAGCTGGATAATTAAAACAAACCTCTTATGTATTCATACTTAAATACGCCTGTAATTAGAAATGTTGATTCACTATCCACCATACCTTTCATAAGAATTTATGTTAAATAAGGATACTTCAGAAAATTTAATTTTTTTTTTCAAAATATAGCCACTCAACGTTACTTTTTTTAAATTTAGCATGGAATAAACCATTATCAAACGAAATCAAGGTTTTTATCTTCAAATATCGATATCACTGAAATATCACGTTGTCGGGATTTTTGGCTGTCAAGATTTTGAGCTATCGGTATTATGGGTGTCAAGATTTTGACTGCCGGCATGTGATGATTGTTAGGAATACTGGGAACAGCAAACATGCTGTTAAAGAACTATGAAAAATTGTCAAGATCCAAAAAGATTTTAAAAAAAAAACTAACTTTCAAGTGGATAAAGGCACTATGGATTCATTGGTAAAGAGAAAGTAGATAAGGCCGCTATAACCAGCGAAAAAATATGCAGAAGAAACAGAAGAGATAACAGCAAATAGAGATTCATCAAGTTCATTAGTTAGAGTTATTTTCAAATGAATTCTGCTTGATGTTTTGACTTGTAAATGAAATGACTTATTAATTCAATGCTTGACTTATTTTGGATTTTAAATGTAATATATTTGACTTGAGTTTAATTTAATTTCAAGTCAAATTTAGGTCAAATAGCTTGAAAAGAAAGTCAAGTAGTGAACCTTTAACAGTAAATCTCGTGTCAACAGTATTGAAAATATGTACCTAAAGAACAAGCAGAAGAGCACTAAATAGGGATGAGATAGATAGTTAAGGTTGATCAAATACGAATATAGTTAAGCTCAAAATGGGAAACCTAATGTAGATGGAATAAACCGGAAGTGAAGCAATACCGACTACGAGTTGGTCATTAAAAATTTACCAGCAGTTACACTTTAGAAAAAGAACCACCAATATGAATTAGTTCGCGATTGAAGGTCAGCTCTAAAATATCTGCTGTGACGCGCCACAAAACTTTTTTTTACATGAAACCCGCTGATGGTTAAAAGATCATAAACATACGATCGAAAAAAATAAAAAGTTAAGTAAAATGTTTCATAATTTTCAGCGATAGGCTTCGCTAGCAATCATAAATTGAGCTACGATTTATTTTATACTAACTGTTATCTTTTTCCCAGACCTCCCTTTGGTTGAATTTTCCCAGGAAAATTTTTTAAATAAAAGTTACAGGCTTTGATAAGTCTAATAACGAGTTTTCGGTCAAAAATTCGAAACTTGCTAGTCAAGAATGAAGACCAGGTAAAAGAGGTAGTTAAATTTTTTAAAAAGATTAATATTTAGAACGCTATGTAATATAATACCAATGGCAATTACCAATACAACAATAGCATATTTAAAACATTCAAAAAATAAATAATTTATAAACCAACAAATGAAAAAGTGATCCATTAAAATATGCAAAGACACAAACCTCTAAAAGTCGCTAATTATCTTAATAATTGATGCGACTATAAATATATTAAGTTAAGTAATAAAAACATCATAGTAAAACTTACCTGGAAATGGTAAGTACCGTGGCTACCGTGAAGCCGACGCTAAAAGCTCTAGCACTGACGTCACCAACATCTGCAACAAACGCAACACTTAATTACATTGCACCAATTTGGAAAAACTTTCACTATTTGGAGACATTAAAAAAATTTATTAGTAAAATCCTCACTAAAAAAAGATTAAATCTTATAATGCTTTTAGCATTGCAGAACTATATATCATTGCATTCATTTCCTTATAGCTTAAATCGACTGAGCTTTATTCCCGCCGGACCGATCGCAACGAGACAACACCAACAACAGACAGATAACGCCAAACAGCAGCGAAAATGTGCAATTTACAAAAACTCTTCCTCATCGATCCCCATAATATAAATAACAGGGATAAATATTTCAGTGGCTTAGATTCTCTTGTTCGGTAAAATATTATTGAACTTTATTACACTTTCACTCGACATAATTTAGAATTACGAGTATATCGAGAGTTCCCCCGTGTGGAACGTGATTAATAAATGTCAAAAACAACACGTGGTATCACGTGGTTGTAAGGATACGAGGAAAAAATAGAGTGACATGGGATAAACACGGATATGTAATTTCTTATCATTTGACTCACTTCTGCTTACATGTCCAGCATTGTGTAATAAAGTTCAGTCTTGTATTATGTCGTGTTTCACAAATTTGTCACTATAAAAGCACATCGCTTAAGTGGGACGTGAACTTTACTTCTTTTTTTCGTCGTACAATTTAAAAAAAAAAATAAAGACATTTCATCCAATTTGATCGTGTTAATGTGACATGCAAATACCATTTTATGCCTCTCTAATAATGATGTGCAGCAGTAGTGGCTCGTCTATGGAGGGGAGGGAAGCAGTGCCTCTTCAAACAAAAAATTTATAACCAATTTGAATACTTATCTTAACTATCATAGAAGATTTACTATCGTAGAAGATTTAAATACAAAAGACATATTTATTTAACAGCTAATGGTCTATTCACACATCATTCATCACGGCTCAGGCACCGTTCTGAATCAGAACCGTCATCGTTTAGTCTCAATCAAAATAGTGGTTGTATTACTACCTAACCATGAGATTCTTTGATTGCATTCAGTCATTATATCAGTAGTAGGTACCCTCAAAGATAACAGCAGTTAGTGATAGAATTTTCTAATATTGACTTGGCTGTTGTAGAATTATCAATTAGTTTTGAATGAGGAAGAAAAATAAAACGGGTGCATGTAACATGGAAAAAAGAGAAGAAGGACAATACCTATAATATGACGTTATTCCAAAAATTGATTGACGAGAAAATCAATTTTATCGATATTCAAATGTCTCAAAATATTGCACAAATTACCTATATATTTGTGATTTTTGTCAAATACGTTCAATTAAAGGTTCACAACTATTTTGACTTTATTTGCAAGCTAGTTGACTTAAATTTGAGCTAAAATAAAGTCAAATAAAAAAAAAACAAGTCAAGCATTATTATTAATTGGTAAGTTATTTTAATTCAATATTATAAGCTCAATTCATCGCATAAAATGTTCAGATAGTTACTTGCCTCGATGAATCTCTTTGATGAATGTCATCATTCATTTTTTATAATATGCTAGGAATATTAATATTGATATTAATAGAATTTGACAATACCTACTTCAGCAAATTTTGTAATGAAAAAATGCAAATCATTCCAAACGAACGCATTACAAATATCTTTACTAATAATACGAGAGCTAGCGACGTCGAAAAAAAAAAGAATTTTAGGTCGGCCAGTTTTTATATATGTTATCCCTCGAACTATCCCGGACATCATACTGTCTGGGCTGTCTGGCTGTCGGGAGGGGTTGCGGTTTTAGTGCGCATCGCACCTATGACAGGTAAAATATTGAAATTTTCAGAAAAAAGAAAAAATTTCAAATGAAATTTGTAGAAAATAACATTTTACATAAAAAATGTTCAGTGACTAATTTTCGTAAAGTTGCTAGTTTTGTTTACATTTACGATGTAGTCAAGTGGCTCAGAAGTATACAGGATGTAGATTTTTATTGTTAAAATGAAACCCTTGATAATTCTCTATGGGATCAAGAACCAGACAGTCGATACATTTGTCATAATATACCATTTGCTATTAAGAGGATCAGACAATCAACACTTTGGTAAACTGGTACCAACATAAATTAGTGGCGCTTATTTTGAATTGATCGAATTGAATTATCAACGATTATACTATGTACTCCATCTACCTTGTACCTAATGGAACATTAGGATTTTTCATTTTTCAGGATTATAATAGAAAAATAATACGGATTGGACGAAACTAAAAAAAAATACTAAAACGAATTATCACTGCTTATCTAAGAAGACATTGAAATTATTACAAAGTAATACTAAAAACGGTGGAATGAAAAGAATTTTGATTTTTTATTAGCAGCCATTTGACTCCTCATGTCAAATAAGCTTGTGGCGAGAGACCTTATTGAGGTTTGAGACAAAAGTAGTTTTTTTCACCACACAACCTTTGAATGCGTTTTTTTATTTTCTTACTAATACAATTGTAACGAACAAAAAAAAAAGACAACTAAGAGCATAGAAAAGAATGGAACATACTAGGTTGTTCTATAGACATTCTAATGATAGACATTTGAACCTTTAATTATTGACAGCCAACGATTCTTGAAGTTTTTAGAAGGTTCGGCAAAGGAACTCTCTAGAATGTTCGAGAGGATAACGGTTTGCCTTTAAAAACAACTGACGACACAGAATTTAGTAAGTCTATGACTGGATTCTAATGAATTCAGTCAGTGAATACAAATGATTCAAGTAATAGCGATACGAGCGATTTAAAAGTGCTCAAAGTAAAATGATTTTTGTGATAAATTGTTTATCAACGAATTAAAATAAATAAAAAAGTTTGGTTATATGAAATTTTTTGCAAAATTTCTATCGAGTAAAAGAACCCTTAATGAAAAACATATAGGTATATAGGGTTGAGAAATCCAGTTACAATATTCAACCAATTCCCAATAATGGATTTCAAGTGAGTCTATGGTTTACGCTCGTCTTATACTGTTGATACATTCATGTTTTTATTTCTATTTTCAATATTAAATCATCACTTTAAACTTATTTAAAAGATTAAAATATTTTTATTTTTGAAACAAAGCGTTCAAAAATCAAAAATTCAATTAAAATGTATCCAATCGTTTCTGAGAAAAACGGTAACTGCTGGAATTGGCTATCATTTTATTTATATAGATATGACATTGAACCACCGATACGAAAAATTTACCTCTCCAATAGTTTAACCATAAACCATTACTGATGAGTTAGTATTTACAATTTAATATTATTTTTTTAAATGTTCAATGATAGGATTGAAAAGATAATGAGAAAATTTTTTCCCCAATAATTTGTGTGTAGTTTCTTGTTATAATGAGTTTTTTTTTTTTTTTAGTGGTAGCATATTATATAACCGCTTCATTTACTCATCGAGGCGAGCGACGTACGGCTGTAATTGCGGTTTGCCGTAAACATTTACAATTTCCACGCAAAATAGGTCTAGGAGAGACTAGACGAGCAAAATTAAATTAACACAACCACCTCTAGCCCTTCACTCACTAACCAGCCTAGGTCAAGTCGTTGTTGACTGCTAGTTTCTAGATTAAAAAAACGACACGTATGAAATGATCGAGGCGTTAAATAAATCAAGTCCCCTGGTAACCTGAATTTTTTCTCTTAACACGTGAAAAAATTAACTTAGTAAAAATTTTCCCACAAATCAGTCTAAGTGTATCGCGCCACATATGAAACTTATATTCTTTTCTGCTTCCAAACATCATCAAATGAAACTTTTGACAACCAATTGAATATATGGAATGTATACCTATAATATTGCAATCCTTTGTGGTTTATTTCATGACGTAATTGCCTTCAACATCGGTGGTGAAAAGAAATCTTGAAACTGCACTTCAAAATCAAAGCACATGATTAAAGTGCAATTATAGAATATATTGCACTTTAACTGTCTTTTAAGTTTTTGTTTTATCTTTAAGAGCAATTGCCATTCACGGAAATCTTTTTGGTATGATTTTGACATTTAAAATTAGAGATTTTCCAGAGGAAAATTATAGAAACAATGTGTTTTTAATGTTTCAAAGAGAAACTTTAAAAAACGTGATTTTTCTTCCAAAAAGGCTAATGAATAAGAATAATTAATTGACTGAAGAAAGATATGAAGACTACAATATATATTCGTTAATTTTTTCTAAGTAAAACTTTTATCAATAGTCCCTCTATACATCTAGTAGTTCCTATCTAAGCATTTCCATATTAGATGTTTTTACGTAGTATGCGTGTTAAGGTATGTCACTTTATCGTCCTTGGTTCCATCTATAGTGCCACTTAAGGAAGAAAGTTGGCAGATAAATTTTAAAGTACATTTCGATTTCTTTGGATATACGTTATGAAATTCGATATTTCAAATATCATTACACCTGGAAAAATATTAGAAACAAAACGAGAAGTTTTTTTAAAGATAGTTTTACTTCGCAATCAGTCCCAGGCAATAAGTGATTTTGATGAACGTATAAATGACACAGAAGACCCCTGGGTCTATATGGAGTACCTGTAAACGTGAAAACGTGAAGTAAAATAATGTAACGAGCAAAGAAAAAGTCAATAAACAGTGATGGAAAAGAATGAAACATTCAAAATTATTCTACGGAAGTTTTAGTAATGCACATTTGAACCGTTTAATTATTATTGGCATTGAAGAGTTCTAAAAGTGTCTAGAAGGTTCGCAACAAACTCTCTGGAAGGTTCGAGAGTATAATTGAATGCCAATAAGCAACTATATATTATGTGTGACAGTTATAGTGATCGTATATTAGTGATAACTATACGTGTGATTTAAGAAGTGATCGACAATTGATTTGTGTGATACATTAAATAATTGGGTTTAATAAACGTTTTGTGGAATGCCCATCTTATGAAAGTGAGAAATCTTGTTACAATAATTTAAATTCACTTATATCATACGTGGAGAAACTAATCCTTTCCAAATTGCAATTTTCATCATATTGCTCTACCGACTGTTTTCTTCTATAAGATGGCAATATAATCGTCTAACTTGCTACTTGAACGGTTCTTTCGTTGTTTTCTATGCCCATGTGGCTTGGTATCCACATTATTGATAGTTATTTTCGATCCATTTACATTTAAGGGATTAGATGTTCTTTACGATATGTTGGTCATTACATCCTCTAATTACATTTACGTACCTATAGCTTTCTCCGCCTCCAATAACGTAATTACTTTCGGTGTAAATTATGTATTATTTAGTGTTAGGTACAGTGCTTTTAATATATGAATCTATTAATGGATTTAAGCTCAATAAAGTATAACAAGCTACATTTGTTTAATTTTACAAAATATCATACATTGCGTACTCGGAGTTTCTATTTGTTTTTGGTCCGTCTGTGAAGGTAGTATAATGGCGTATGTAGTAATGGCTACATTAAATATATATTTGACCTCTTTATATAGATTTTAATCCATATAGTTGTATTGGATTGTATAGGTAACTTTCTCAAGTATTGTTGAAGTCAAGTTTTTTTTTTAGTGTTTTAAGTTGCTTGAACATCTAAGGTCATATCAGGACTGTCTTACACACAGAAATTTTCTGTAGGTCTTAAATTTAAGGATTCGACGGAGATCGAATCCAGTACCACTGACGCGCGTAGCGGAGAGAGCAAACTGCTGTTACCACTGAGCCACTTAGTGGGCCTATTATAAGTTTATAATCCACAAAATTTAAATAAAACAGAAAAAAACCGTTACAGCCAAACCTTCCACGGTTTAATAAAAAGCGACTCATGTAAATCTCATTGGCTAATTTAATTGTTAAATTCCCACTGTTACCACCCTAAAAGTTATTTTATCAGACGGAATGGCCAAATCTTGCTTAGGTTGTTATGAAATTTTTTTTCCTAAATAAGCACACGTAGAAAAAATAATATCGTTTTCATCGTTCCCATTCCAAATTTACCTACAAATATTGCTATTCTGCTTATTACAAGATTTTTTTGTTCCATAAATTTTCCTCAATGTGAAATTCGGTTACATGAAGAAGAAAAAAACACCTATGGCATTAATAACTTTTTGTGGTTTCGTGGGTGTTGAAAAATCGTAAATTACACGTATAATAAGCCATTAATCAAATTAGTCGCAACATAACCAGGTTAAGTAAATGAGTTTTAAATGATATTTACGATGGAACTAAAAGCATAGGTATTGCTTTCAATCAAATTTCAGTGAAATTAAGGTTAATGGAAGGGTGATAGTTCGATTTGATCAAAAATCGAAATATTTATAAAACACATTTTCACATTTCAGTGCAAAAATGCAAGAAAAGTATTTGTTTTTTCTCCAGTTCCCTTCTTTTAAATCCTGTTATGCCAGGTTGACATTGACATGGTGTCGGTGGCAATGGTGATTGTGATGATGATAACTGAGCTGAATAGAGAACACTTGGAGGCAGTGATGTGCTGGATAATAGAATGAATATTGTGAACGTAAGAGTATAAAATATATGTACGATATAAGGACTCATTTGGTCGGTAAGGAGGACAGAGAGCGCGAGGGACGCGCGGGATACACCATATACCGGCTTTTCTCATGTCACATCGCACAGCAAACGGTGGTTTCGCCTCCGCCATCGGAGTCCTTCCCCAGGATCAATACACACAAGCAACGAACCCGTTCTCGTCGTTTCCCCCTCGTCCTGCCACGTTCACGCCGCTCACTCCTCGGCCGGCCGGCACTCAGTCGAAAGCCCACGCTTTCCATTCGCTTCACATTCAAGTGAAAATACCACCATTTAGTGACTTTTTATAGATCTCCAACTCAATACATATTAGAACCTTCAAACACAAACTACATCATTTCCCTTCAAAAGAAAACTTGTAAAAATCTATGACTAAGCACAGAAATATAATCGAGACAATTCTAACTAACTTATAGATAACCTTAGGTAACTTATTTAATCTTTTGTTCGTATTAACAAGTATAGCTCTCCCACAAATAATTATAATTTTAATTATTTCTTCAAAATTAGAAAACATCAACAATTAACTTATGTTTTTTAATTATACAACACCCTTTTAACTTCAAACTCTTAACCAAACGTTTGATACACTCAAAGTTCTGATACACCCAAAATTTCCATGTCTAACGCGAAGGTTCCCAAACTTACTAGGCATAGCAACCCCTTTTCATAAAAATGATTACCCAACGGTTGGTAAAAAACAGTGATTGATAACCTTTTCAATCTCATGGACCATCAAATTTGAATGGCACCCAAATGAACCCGAGGCTACTATTGCACCCCTCCCCCGTTGATCGTTTCAGCGCCACCCAGAGGGCGGTTACGTCCACTTTGGGAATCACTGGTCTAACGTCACTGCTACCTATAGTTGCAAGCTGAAATTCAAATCTTCACTTCATAAAGCTGCCCGGTCCCCCTTAATTATCATTGCCCCAATATATTTTCAATGGAGATAAAGACAAGAGAAAGAACTGTATACATTTGTCAGATATCTCGATCAGAAAGAAATGAAATTGCGACTATAAATATTTAAATGTTATTAGTGTGATTATTCTATTACACTGCTTTTTTTGTAGTCACGGCCCCCTTGGAACCCAAGTCAATAGCTTTGTTCGTGGGTCTCATTCTGAAACGGTTACGAATCAGTTCAGACAGATTTAAGATTATTGCCAAGCGCATGCACGCTTATGAAACGAGTAACGGTCCGATGTTCGCGGTTATAACACGAAATGCGTTCGTTACTGATTTAGAAATGGTTCTATCGATTCTCGGATTTTTGTTAGGAGAAAATTCTATTCTCTTACTCATGCGCAGTTTGATAAATCGTGGCTAGTTCAAAGTCTTAATCGCTAAAGTCTTAAGCTTAATCAGTTTATAAGCGTCCATGCGCTTGGCGATTATCTTAAATCCGCTTGAATTGATTCGTAATCGGTTCAAAATGAGACCAGCGAACAAAGCTAATATCTCACGGCTCCTCTATTTTTTTGAATTTATATCCTTACTAGTCAAATGCATGCATTTGCTAATCATGTGTTACATTTGTGACTCTTCGTGGCTCCTCTATAGTTAGTCTACGGCCCACCACTTTAAGAAGCACTGCTCAATTACATGATATGGACATTTGGAATACCTTCGGTGTTTTTATGAAATGTGTAAAAAATTGTCAATCAAATAATTATTATTATCAATGGAGTTTGGTTTAAGCTTAGCGGAGCGGACGGGGAGCGACTAAAAGACATTAGTATGAATAATGTCAGTATAAAGATAGTAAAGCCTTATCAATACATTTTGCTGAAAATATTTAAATATCTAAGAAAGCTTTCAATCCACCTCTTTTACTATAAAATCATTAATCCAAAAAGTTGTCGATTACCAAATCGATATACGCGATAATAAAACGGTTAAATCCCATGTAAACGCAATGATTACATCGAAAAAGCTGTGTAATTCCATGCCGATATCTCGTGTAAGAAACTAATTACAGCCAACCCCTCGTCTAACCGCAACCGTAATATTTAGCTACGTTTTTTTTTTTTTGTATTCTAACCCTCTTTTCTGATAGATGAGGGTGGCGTTCGTGTCTCCATAATCCAAATATCAACATTGAAAAAAGGTTGATTGAAAACAAGCAACTGCGTTTTAGTTGAGTGCCTATTTTTAGTTTTCAAAGCAGAAAAAAACGAAACCTTCTACGATGTTTCAATCAGAACTTAACACTTAACATTTTTTAAAATAAAATAGAGGTGATTGATTTTGGACAGTTCATGAGAGGAAAAAATAGGTCAACACATCAAAAATTACTGACAAAAAGCTTGTTTTTTACTGCACTTAAAAGATTTCCATCGTTAGGTGGTGAGTGCGAATCTGTTCATGTCAAAGAGATGCCGAGCCTCAGTTTCCACCGACTGATTCAATAAGGGCGCTTATTGGCAACTTGTCTTTGATTGATCACGACAAGAACACCGTGGTCTCCAGAGACAAAATTAATATTAAACAGGCAATATTTATCTTTGACGTTTTCAAAGACATGGTTCATTTTCAAAATTTCAACGAACCCATGCATTAAATTGAATTATACCAAATTTAGATAAGAGATGTTTTTTTTTGTCTATAGTTTAAAATAATTTACTGAATTCTAGTTAGGTACCATTAGGTACTGTGTTTATATACAATGATATTTTTCCGGAGGCTATTTTCTCGTTGAATTCGAATTTAATTTGGTTGCCGAGCCAATTTCAAAAATGAACTTGAATATTTCATTGGACTATGATATGAATGGAAAATATGTTATGAATAGTAAGTGAGAAAATTGCGCTTGGCGCTTGTATGCGTGTATATGGAACGTGGAAACTCTCAACCCGACGCTTCAGAGACTTGAAATTAGCATTATTTTCGAAACGTGGAGTTAAATATTTGAGCTATGATTTTCAGCTGCGAATCAAACCCGCGCCCAATTTCTAAACTACGAATTATTTCACAGACAATTTGCTACATTTTTCTGCTTTTTTGAGGGTGTAAAAGAATGGCATTTGCTACACTAATGTGAACGTTTGTCTTGTAAGGATCAATTATTTATGCAAGTGCAAGCGAAGAACGTGCGACTTGGTTCTCATAGCTTAAAATGTCACGAGACGAAGGAAAATTACACACACCGTCATTTAAATGCACATGAATATTCAAATTTTACACTCCAGAAATTGGTTGGGTAAATGAAGGAAATGAATTAGATGTTGCATTAGAGAATTTTAATTTAGAAATAAAAAAAAAATATTGCTTGATAATATGTACTTTTATTAACAACAGCTGTAGGTATATATATTAAAAAATATGCTTTTATAGAAACAAGTGAGTTTCAGCGCCTTTATTGTTGTCAGGAAATTTCCTTATATAGTAAAACTATCCTCTCATTTCAGAGAAAACTTAAATTGTATCAAAGCTTAGAATGTTTAAAATTTAAAACAGAATAATTATGTATGTAGATAAAAATTAAGAATTCATTTTTCAAGGCACGAAGGATAAGTCTCGGGTCAAAACTAAATAATTTCCAAGGTTAATAATTCCCGGGTACTCCCGGTTTAGTCACCCTAATAACTATGCCCTTAAAACATTCAAGTTGTTTTTTTATTCCAAAAACTACTTTAGAATGACGATTTAAATTAAAGCTCTTCTACTTTGGAATAATAAATCAAGAGATCCAAGAAATTACATTTATAATTTTAGAAAGTTTTCCTTTGAAATATGTATTTTATTTAAGGTACTTGTAGTTAACAGTCAAGTAATGTAAGAACTCTTCAGATTTTATATAAGTTTTCATCCATTTAAATACATTATTTCAAATTTCACCTCATATTTACTTCTCTTCAAATTTTGTTCAGAAGAAATTTAATTATTTGATGAGTTTTTTAAGGAAAAATTCATCACTCATTTAACCAAAGTTGACAGCTATGTGCTGTGATGAGATGCGACTTCGTCAAAGTTGCAAACTCAATTTAAGTAAAAACTTTTATAGCTTTTATAGTAGGTACTACGAGTAAAACAAAATTGATATAAAATTGTTTTTTTTTTTATTATAGTTGGTATTTTCATCATAAAATTTATTTATAAATTCACTTTTGAATCAACAATATCCCTAAATTATTTAAAAAAAAATTGATTTACGTAGGTCGTAGTTTATATTTTTATGATCTTGAGGCTTACGTGGGCCTTAATTGTCCTATTGAGCTAGCTGCCCCCAGCCAAATCCTTAGGGTATCTTCTTTTTAACCTCCTCGTTACAGGTGTATAGCCCATTTGGAGAGAGATTGCGTTAGGACAGCTAGTCAATCTTTCGAAGAGTCCGGCTGACAGATTCTTCAATGCGTCGCAAATTGTTGGAATATCGCACTCTCTGTGCATTTGGTTGTTTCGTACGTACCATGGAGCCCTTGTCGCCATCCTTATTATCCTGTTCTGTAGTGCTTGGAGTCTTTTTATTTTTGATGGAGCCGCTACTGCCCAGACTGGGCTAGCATAGACAGCAGTATAGGTCTAACCAAGTTTTTGTACAATAGTATAGCGCATTCAACTCTAAGTGAGGATTTCCTATTCATTATGGGATAAAGCTTGGTTAGCCTAGCGTGTGCAACTGTATTTTTTTTTTCCAAGAAACTTCACAGCTTTCGATTTTGGTTTCCATGGTATCTGCAATTCCCGAGGTGTTGCTGGTCGTCTTAGGGTAAAAATGTTTAAAATGTTCTTAAAAGCACAAGAAATGAGATATAAACAAAAGTTTGATTTTTGAAAATTTTGAGCTTACTATATTATAAATAACTTCATACACACTCACAATATTTTATGAATCTATAGAATTTTCATAAAATTATGTTTCAGTTTATGTCTTATATTAACATGACATGGACCAATATGTGGCTAGTCTACCCAAGAAACTGCGCTTTTTTACTTTAATGGCCAATTAAAAAGCAAATGAAGAAAAACATTACGGTATAGTTTTTTGTAGACGAATTTACGTAAAAAACTTACAATTTTTAAAAACATTTTGTACTCTCTTAAATCAAAATAGTGACTTTCGACTATCAAATAGTGACTATTCACTATTTTGTAGTGAAAAGTATACCTACCACTATTTGAATTTAGTGGTATACTCTGCGCTGCAAAAATAGTGAATAGTCACTAAAGTCACTATTTCGATTTAAGATAGTTGTCTAACGTAGTCGAGTTTTTTTTTTTTTTTGTACAACTTTTATGATTAATATGCTTGAGCAATGACTTTGTTCCATAAGAACCCAGTAAATCATTATTTTTTAATAATATTTCGCTAAAGGTTTAACGATTTGCTGTGACGTGTCACAGAACTTTCTTTTACCTATATATGAAACCGGTGGTTTAAGAGAACATACAGCCCACAAATTGTTAATTGAAATAAAAACCATGCCTGGTTACAAGAATTGCAATATCAGGGTTTCATACTTCCGGGATCTCTTGCTGATTTGATGTATTTATAAGTAAAGTAAAATATTCCATACTTTTTACAGATAGGCTTCGCTAGTTGAATTCGCGAATTTATGCTTAATTGAGTTATGATTTTATTTTATACTAAATCGTACTCTCTTCTACAGAACCCAGAATTGAAAAAAAATTCAAACTAAAGTTGTAGGCTTTGATGAGTCGAATAGCTTAGCAGCATCGCTAACAATAGCGACTTTAAAGAAAATCGTTGAAGTCATTTTCGAAACTATTTAAAAAATTAAAAAATCCATGGAATAAAGCAGGAGTCGGTAACCTGTGACCCGTTTGGTAATTAAGTGACCCACTTTAGTTCCAAAATTAAATTATAATATACTTATAAAATAAATAAAAGGATATAAAAAAAGTTTTGTTTAAAAGCGTATTATAATTATTTTCTAGATATAAACTATGATGTATCTTTTATTCACTGAAAGACTCTTTTAAAATGAAAATATCCCTGACCCAACCGTCTATTTAATACCCACAATTTAGTTGATTTTGACCCGCAGTCAAAAAAGGTTGCCGGCTTCTGGAATAAAGTAAAACTTCCTAATAGTTGATTTCAACCAAAAGTTTCGCGACACAACTAAATGAAATATGAAGGCAAAATTCCAAGTTTTTTTGAATTTAAGATAAAATTTTTGGTTACGATGTGGCTGTCACACGCAGATCAATGTCTAAAAACAAACTCAAAAACCTCATAACGTATTTTTCCGGTACAAACTCGAAATTGAAAATTCGACCAGATCACAGTTCTCCCTACAATTTATACCTAATAGTAAAAAAAAAAAAAGTAAAAATCTAAAAATTTACAATAGAAGAAAATCACAACTATTATCAGGTTAAAGTTAGAAAAAAAAATTCAAATCGAATACGTCAGTTGGGGGGGGTTATTTTAAAGAATATTCCTGAGTGAAATACAATTTTTCATTTGATTATCTCTACCCTGAGCACCTTGTTTAAAAGTAATAATTGAACGTTTTACTTGAAATCATTTATGTAAAATTAGTTTCCATATAATAACAGAACCTTAGTGTGGTACTGAAGTACATAAAAAAGCATTGTTCCACAAATCAATTAATTTATTCTAAGGCACTTATAAATGCGAATAATTCCAACAAAACCAAGAGCTTGTATCAATATACATCTTCATTATATAATCTATAATATTTACACCAACAAAACATGTTTTCCAAATACTTGAAACTCTCTCTCCATGTCTCTGTATTAATTAACTTTTTCTCTCTTATTGTTTCAATTAATTGAATTTGTCAATATGCAATCCACTTACTATATTTATTCATATTCCCATCCATATTGAAATGTTTGTTTTTACAATAACGAGACAAATATGCACTACAAAAGAAAACATTTATCAGTCAACGATTCAGTCTGTTACATAAACTATGGCTGAATAAATTTTTTTAATGAACGAGAAAAACTTTTTTAAAATACAAACAGATAAGAATAAGTAATTGGAATTAACTTTACGTAGCTTGATAAAATAGCACCATTGGGCTGGAAGATATTTTCCTCATTATAACTCTCATAAAGGGGTGATGAGCTTTTGCTATTTCGGCTAAAACTTAACGTGAACACCTTTTAAAGCGAAACATACAAGTCAAGGACATGACTAATATTTTTTTCTATTAAATAATTTGGCTTTGAGTTCATGGGAGATTTTATCCAACCACTTCATTAACGACGACTTAAAAGTTTGAATTGTTATGAAAGTTTCATATAATACCATGGAAGCCGAAGGAAAATATGTAGATGATAGCTCGTTGTGCTTAGTGATGAAATTTGAGAGTTTCACGTCGGAGCCATTTTGCTATAAATCAAAGTTGTTTTACGATTACGAATATATTTTAAATATTCGAGTATTGTAATAAACTTTCCAAAAAAATCTCATAAGTAATGTACCAAGGGGTTGTCTGATATTATTTACCTCATAGTATTACTTCCCTTTATTCTCTGTTTCTCTCTAAGTAGAAAATTTTCTTCATGACTAAACAACGAACGACGAGCAAATACTTTAATGACGCATCTCACGACGAAATTTTGCTGGCGCCAACACACAAAGCATTCTCTCAAATCGCCCATTTGCCATATCGTAATTTTATCGTATCGACGAATATAAAATAAAAGGGTAAATTCCCCAACGGCGGAGCCGTTCATTCAGAGAGACCATCGATTCATTAATCACAGAGAAAATACCCTGTCTTGGCTTGTCTTTCATTCGAGAAAAATTCCCGTCTCGCAATTTAAAAATTATCTTCTTATCAAGCAAAACGTTGAATTTCTCGACTTGATAAGTTTGGCCTCGGCTTGCCGAAAAGGCATAATATAATGGAACGTGTAAGATGAGACCTTTCAAGGGAACCTCGTGCTATTATCGTCTCTTTACTTTAGCGTATCAAGTTATCTCTTGTCATTGTCAACGAGGCTTTCATTCAATTTTTAAAATCAATATCTAAAAAATATATCTTATGTGAAACAGTAGTTGTGTACACTTAAATCAATAGTTACTATAGTAAGGAAAGCCACGTCGTAGCAACCAATAAATATATATTTGAGGGATGTCATATCGAAAGAGTTGAAATTTTAAGGTTTGATATTTATTTTGATGACGAAAATATGGTGAAGACGAAGAATGATGATGTGCCGAATAAAATGTTTCCACCCGATGAGTGCTACGAACCGCAACATAAGGGCCAAAGCCACGGTTGGATTTTAAATGACGGGCGTCCGAAACCAGCTTGGATTTCTGACGCCCATGACAACTTTCGCCAGCCGGTTGTCAGACCGGAACCCAGAGGTAAAAGCTCTTATAAAATTCTTTAAAACAAAATAAACGATTTGCATTTTAATTCAATGTTCAATGTTCCCCAATATTAATTGTGTATTAAAAAAAATCACTATGGAAATTGTTGGTTTTTCAAAGTAGCCATTTAAGGCCTGGTTACACAGTGCGAGTCAGTATTACTATAGTACGGTACTCGTACACCGTGTGATTGGATATACAAAACTACTCTCTTAAATCGAAATAGTGACTTTCGACTATCAAATAGTGACTATTCACTATTTTGTAGTAAAAAGTATACCACTATTTGAATTTAGTGGTATACTCTGCACTGCAAAAATAGTGAATAGTCACTAAAGTCACTATTTCGATTTAAGAGAGTATGGACTTACTACGTCTTGATGTTCAAGCTATCTGACTTAAAGGCTTAAAATATTTAAATATCAAGCACCAAGCATTGAATTTGCAAGGTATTTCATTTCAAAGTTTAAATATTAAGCTCATTCAATTTCTCTAATGTACGTGTTCTGGATTGCACTTGATGAATTTCTATACAAAACTGTTATGTGTGAGTCAGTCAATTGCTAGCATCCAATTTACTAAAATATTTTTGTTTTTACTCGCCCCTCGCACACAATCCAGTAAAATGGTTTTTTGAAACCCTAGACTAAATAAATAGAAAAAAAATCTTTAAACAAGATAAGTTATAGGTACTCGTATTATACGATTTAACAAAATTATAATATAAATACTTGTTTATAATCTAAATAGATTTTAAATGCTTTAGTAAAAACGTAAAGCATCCTTTGAGATTTTGGTTATTGACATATTACACATTTTTTTTTCATTTCGCTGAACAACGTAGGTATACAATTGAGTTTCATGCAAGTAGTTTTATACGTATCTACTACCTGCAAGTCAAATGTATACAAGAGCTTATTTAACTGGCGTAATTTGTATGTACTCGTATTTTCATAGACTGATAGTTGATACTATAAGCAACATTATGATGTAATGAGAGAGATCAATAGATATACCATATACTGTATACAGAATGTAAAATGAGTTTGTTTCCCTCTCATAGCCTAGATAAACTTATAACGTTGTCACATTAAATGAACTCCGATTAAAAACGTCATTTTGGACATTCGCTAATTATCACTATCATGCATTTTAAAGCTCTGGAATTATTAGGTCACTATTTTCTTTAATTTTCATATTTTTTATCAAAATATGAATAATATTTTCATTGCCGCCGAGAGGAATTCCTGGGTCCGGAACACATTTTGTGGCAAAGTTCTCTCACACTTATCTTTTGTTATAAAAAAAAACTGGCTCAAAAAACATTTCACTTTATACTTTAGGAAAGCTTAAGCATGAAATGTTAAATGCTATTTTTTATGAAACAACTTAATAGTTATTAGAAACAACTAGTTATAGTTTTGTATTTGATGAAACAATAGTTATTACACAATGCACACCCGTACATTTCAGTTCTAAATTCAGTTCACATTCAGTAATAAGCGTGATGAAAAAACCCTCTTTTCTCTATAGAGCTAAATAACTAAAAGGATGTTACCTATATTATTTAAATTGTAATAAAATCGGCATTCGCAAGTATTTTTATATAATATATAAAGATTGGCTGTCCTATCCCAGAGAATTCTAATATAATATAATCCTCATCACATGGAATTTTTTTATTTTAAAGGAAATGAAAAATATACTGATTATACTGGATCATTAAAATTTTTAAATGTGTAACTTTGGATCTCCAGAAATAAGAGTTGAATTAATTAATTAATCAGTTGTTCAAAATTAATTATTGAATTACTATCGATTTCATAGCAGTCAAAAGTCATTGAATTAAAAATATTTAAGGAAGAAATCAAAGTTTTGGGAGAAAAATTAATCACACTTTTCTTTAAAAAATGTGAAATGAATGAAAAAAAATTATTTTAAAATGAAAAATCAAATTTCTTTAAATCTAACCTTCACGACTTTGATACTCGTAGTTTCGTGTTTCGATTTGGTTGCTAAAGGCTACATTTAGCTAGCTACTCCAGTTTCCTCCAGGTGCAAATTGATTCATATAATTATGGTAAAAAATTTAATGATAAACTTTTCCAAGCGCCAGCGGGAAATTGATATCATAGATGCGACTCTCGTCGTTCGTTTCATCAGAGCATTGAACAAGAAGGGAAAACCCAATTCAAACCCCTTGGTTACTTTTCAAATTACATAGAAATTCAGACGTGCAATTGAAAAATGAAAAACTGTCTCATCCTTGACTTGCCTTTGCCTATCTATATTATGCTTCTCTGCGTCTACTGTGAGTGTGTATGTGTTTTTTATTCCTTTTAAAATGTCCTTTAGAAATAATTGCCACATGGTGCAATGAAAAGAATAGATTCGAACGAAGCACGTACTTGAATTTTAACGATCCACACTCGAGATATTATTTCGAAGGCAGGCTAAATTCAAAAAAGAATTAAAAAAGCTGTATCAACAGAAAAAATAATGTATATAATATCGAGCTTTCATGAGCCACTGCATTAGCTTTTAATTAATTGCCATCAACTATTTATCATCAACATGAACTGTGTATATTTTCCTTTTTTCAACATATTGAAACAATAAATTACACAAAACTATTTTTCTTATGACTGACCGAAAAATATTTCTATGTGAGATTACATTTATAATAAATCTAAAAAGAAAACTTTGGCTTTCATTAGCATAATGTCGATATTTCAAACCGTGTAATTTCGGTTTGTTCCGTAATATATTTTCCTTCAAGGTGATTTTTCTGTTTTAATATTTTATTTTTTAGTTTTGCAACAAGGCTTACAGCTTGTCACCTAAAATCTAAAAGCTTTTCTTCTTCGTTACACAAATACGATGACGATAACACACAGAAAATTTTTCTCTCTTGATATTTTCTTTTTTAAAGCAACAAAGTGACAGGCAAAGGAAAAATTCATATTGTCAAGAATTTAGTACAGAAATTGCATTTGTATGTCTCGCATAAAATTTATTCACAAGCTTTCATTGGAACTGAGAAATGCTGCAAAATTTGCTTGAAGAAATGTATCTACGGTTAAAATAAATTGAATATCTAAATGCATAGTCTAAAGCAGTGATTCTCAATCTGTTTAGGTCATTATTTTCATAATAATATAATCTCTGTAATTCTATGTAATCGGTTAAAAAATAATTTAATCCCCCTCCCCAGAGAGCTAATAATTTTACGTTTGAAGAAGTGTAGTCAAATTTTGCACACAAAAAAATATCCGTCCAGTTGTCCATACACTCTAAAGCTCGTAAGCTTTTTCGCAGCCAATATTCATCGGAGTTTTTCCAAATTTGGTATGCTGATTCCTATTGATCACATTGATCAATAAATAACCTATACGGTACTTAAGGTATCTACTATGTATTTATTTTGGAAACTTTTCTGTATGTAATTCATTATACTTTTGGCATTAAGGTGAATCACTACCTCGAACTTTTTTCTTTAGATTTTAATGAGATTATAAACAATTGTTAATTGTTTGGTGTGGTTAATTAATACCTATTATACAAGACTACCGTACCTATGCGAAATTTTTTCACATTCACGAGTTTTCCAAAGAAGTTATTTGAGATCATTTTTTATATTGGCGAAAATGAAGAAATTTTTCTTTTTCATTTTTCGTTTAATTTTCTATAGATATCTCTCAAACTTTGCATATACATTTCTATTGAACATATTGAAGTTGTTAATAACTGCTATAAGTAGAACTTTAATTGAAAGCTCTGTATTATATTCCTACTGTAAATCAATTGTGATTTGAAATAAAAAAAGAACAACTAAAAAGATCTTTTATATCTTAGAAAAACTAGAAGTTATTAAAAAGGAAAATCAGAATTTTTCAAATCCTATAAAAGAGTCAGCATCCTATTCATATTGAAGTAGTTGAGGGAAGATTTATCGGGTCAAGGCAAGCATTTATTTGATTATGCAGTTTTAGAAGTTTGAGTTGGTGTTATTAGTTGTAGCTCTGTTAAGAGTTGTTCTTTATAGTTAGTTGTGTAATTAGTTTACTTATCGTTTACTGTGTATTTGAACTTCTTCCAAGTAATTTCCATTAATACTGTTTTAATTTTTAGGGGCTCGTGCTTCGATTGAGTACCAGAAAATTTTACAAGAGGTCATGGAGGAAATTAAAGCCGAACAAAATCCTCCAGAAGAACCGACTGAATATTGTTCTGAGTATGGCGGTAATTTTGGTGGAAACGTCGACCTCATTCAACCAGATGAAAAGGAATTAGAGGACTTGAAACAGAAATATCCGTTGTACGAGACGCCAGTTTTGACAATCTATCGACAAAATTACCTGGCACAGCCTGTCAACACGCCGACAATCATTAAAAGAAACACACAGGGTGACTGTTTGTGGAGGAAGAACAACTTTTTCACGACCCCAATTGATCTGTTGACTCACGAACCTCCCGAGGGCTTATAATTAATTAGTTCACCTTTTTATGACAAAGTACTTTTTTTCATTTTTTTAAAAAATATGTTTTTGTCTTTTTAAAGGAACATAAATATTTTTTTACACCTCAACGGGGTTTTTAATTAAATTCCTGAATATCCCCAAGGCTTTTAAATATAAAAAATTTTAAATTGGTAAATAGGAAAAAAACAGCCGATACTAAGTTAAATAAGAAAGAAGAGAAATGCGTGAAGATGATTTTTCCAAGTTGCACAGATTTCAGTAATTGAAATTAAGTCATATTTAGTCTAGACTTTGGATAAAATGAAGAAATAACTGCATAACCAATTTGCTTACATCAGTGTTTTACGAGCCAAAGTCTATTTACAAACAATAGGAAAACAGATTTAGTGCCTAGTGGTGGATCACGTTCATTAAAAGTTCCTTTGTCAGAACAAAATGTCATAGGTAACTAAAATTAATTTTTATTTTAATTCAAAATACAAAAATTATTTTCTCGAAATAGTGTAGGTTAAGAGTCTTCAACCTTTTACAGTTTTAGGAACCATTTGAGCTCAAGGCTTTCTTAAAGATGCCTCATAATTGAATAGAATAAAGCGTAATACATATATCAAAATAGTTAATATCAGTAGTTATAGTGGTCACTTGCGAAGCTCCTGACAACGTTCCAGAAAATCCTAGTATTCATCGGAATCCAGATTAAGGGCTCCTCATGCAATATACTAGCTTGAAATTTTGAAAATAAGCATTTAGTAATCTGTGGTAATAAAAAGTTGACAGTTTTAATAATCTGTGAAGTCTTAAGAGTACAATATTGATTCTTCTTAAGTACTCCTGACTTTTACGTAGGTATGCTCAATTTTATCCCCTCACTACAGCCTTAGGCTTATTGTACTTCTGTTCTACTCATGTATCCCTGTAGACAAGATTACTGCTTATTCCAGATTCAGTATTTTGCCTAGCAGAAGCAAACCCTGTACTTAGCTTTTTGCGCGATTTGTGCCTATTTGGACGTCATTTATTAATTAGGTGTCGTTACTTAGTGAGAGCTTTGTTATCAAAAATGAGATGGGCCGCGTTTTCCTCCCCATTTCTTTACTGTCTTGTTGGGACACCCCAATAGTTTGCTGATGCTTTCACAGTCCACAGTGTCCGGTTATCAGTCCCGTCACTGTCCTGAGTTGGTTTCTTCCCAGCCGTAATACCTCAGCGGCGAGCGAGGGGCAAATTCTACCGGTTCCTGACCGGAAATTTTTAGTCAGTATTTATTTTACTGCTGTCTCGACCAACTTTTCATCGCCTTTTTGAGAGCAGATTTGATGATCGCCACTACAGGTTCTGGATCACCGAGAACCCATCGAACCAGCCCTAGCGCAAGCATCAGCTTCATCATTTTCCTCAACTCTCTTATGCCCCGGCACCCAACCAAGTTTGACTCGGTTGTGCTTTGTCAGGTCCTCTATGCTCAATTTACTAGTATTTAAAAACACTACCACAAAAAAGTATGTGATTGATTTTTTCACGCTGCACACGAATCCGTGATCACAGAGAAAATTCTGATAATGGGTAGTTAAGCCCTTCATTTTTGGCAGCCAACAATTTTCGGAGTTTTTAGAAGATTCGACAATCAAACTCTCTTGAATGTTCGAAAACACATGTTTTTGATTACACAATACAAGTGATTCAAGTAATAGTGACACGGGCTATTTGAAAATTGTTTAAAGTAAATTAATTTTTATGATAGTGTTTATCAACTAATTAAAATAAATAAAGTAGTTTGATTTATTAAACGTTTTGTAAAATTTCCATCGAATACAGGAACCTTTAATGAGAAGTTCAATACAGGTTTGAAAGTAACCCATTATAGTATCAATAGGTTGCGAATAAAATGACTAGCCTACTCACAAACGGATAGATAGGATGAAAATAATAAAAGAGTAGAAGAAACTAGTTGAACATAAAACTTTATTTAATTTTTCTCCGAGGCTCCTGCTGAAAAATTTCTAAACATTTTCTCATTTATTCCAAACCTTAACCTTTCTTCGTCGAGAATATCTTCACGTTCGAACTAACAACGTTAAATATAAAAATGAAAAGTTACGACTTACGACCATAACCATTCAGTGACCTTGAAATTAAATTTGAGTGAATTTTCTCTCGCCCAAATTAAAAAGGTAATTAATATGCAACTTTTTATCTTTCGCCAGCAAAAATATAAACCTCGACAAAACGCTCTTTTTACGCGACCCAAAACCTATCGAATTTAAATAATCGAAGAAAAGTGTGTTTCGAGGAATTAAATCGTTCAACCAAGAAAAAAAGGTTCATTCAAGGAAACTACAGGCGCAGTGACTGAGGGTAAGAGGAAGAAGAAAGTTCAAAGACCAGTAGAAAATTCGATTGCGTGCTTGACATACTTGGTATAGTTGGTAGGTTTTCATGAAAATTAATACAATACATGTATAGTCGTGTCATATATAGATATTACAGATGTAGTATTTATTCCGCAGTTTTATTTTTAGAAAACAAGGGCAAATTTTTCCAATGAATACCTAGACTCAATATCCGTCGCGATAGAGGATTTTCAGGATTTCATTTTCAATGGATTTTCTTGTGCTGATCTTAATGATTGTCACGAGGTACAACGATTATTTTTATCATCGTAAAAAAATACTTCAAAAACTTTATTGGTTTAAAAAAATCCAATGCAAATGTTGCCTGATATTCGATTTGTATGCAAGACAAGGCTTGTTTGTATGTGTTCGTGTGAACAATGGCCGTTTACTTTAGTTGTAGGTAAATCAAACAACCGGAACTGAGACATGGTCATATAAATTTTGCAAAGCGTTGGCCTGCAATCGAAACTACCGGATCATTTCCAAACATTGACTATTCCTCCATACATCCAATCCAATATTCACATCAGTTTCGAGTCACATTACGATGAAATTAGTCGGGAGAAGAAGCAGTCCTTTGACCTCAATTTCCTGCTCGACTCGACCTATATCTCAAATTTTTCCCATTTGGAATCGAGTAAAAAGTTTTTAAAACATAAAACCACATAAAACTTCAAGCATCATTTCACATCTCAGCTGTACATTCCATCTAAAACAAATCGATATTAAACCTTCCTAGGTTAATTGGTTACTAATTGGTTTAGTTGATTTCAGAAATTGATCAATATTCATTTAGATTTTATAGTGAACTAAAAATATTAACGTTACGTCTATTTAGTTAGCTCTCCATCTAAAATAAATCAGCATGCAGCTATGATAAATTAATCGGTAGGTTTTAGTAATGTGTAAGCAATATGATTTAAATTTTTTAACAGATTTATTTAATAATAATTAATTTAATTTTTCGCCAAGTTAAACAAATAATGTTTAATAATGGGTAAATAATATTTAATTCAAAGATACCCAGATAGCATTCAAGTCAGAAAGGCTACAACAATATTTCCTTTAAAAGACTTTTTACAGAAGTCAAATTATGAGTTCTTAATGAGATCATATAAGACCTTCAAATTTAGAATTCTTAAAGGCATCTTTTTTGAGACATCAATTTTGTGACATCTATAAGTATTCTTTTTTTTCTTATTGTATTAAAAATTAGGACTTCTTTAAGAACTCATCATAATGACCTGCGTTTTATGAACACATAATACATTCATTTTGTAGACTTCTTATAGAAAGCATAATAAATATTTATAGAAAACTGAAATATTACAATGCGCGTATGTCTAATGAGTTATAAGAGCATGCGTAGTGCTTAATATCTGTTATTATTGTTTGCTCATGCGTTAATCAAAAAATATCTTATAATAGTTGGTTAATCAATGTAAATAGGTTTTATGTTCAATTGTATTACAAGATACAAAATATTTGCTGGATGAATAATGAAGATAATTGGAAATTTTTAAATCATAATGAATACTGACCAATTACTGAATTCAACTAACCAATTATTATCAATTAATGACCAATTAATATAATACAGGTAAATTTTACGTCGACTTGTTTTATAAAGGGTACTAACTATATTCAGCCAATTTAACTTGAAAAACATATTTCTGGTTATATCTTATAATGCCTTTGAAAAAAGGCTGAAACTTGGATCTTATCGAAAGAAAAGAAAAATCTTTTTAATATTCAATAAATCGCTTTAAAAATCCTTTCCAAACCAGATTTTTTCCTCGTTTCCCATTTTACCATGAGTATTTTTCACAGTCAAAGTGAAGAATCGCGAATTTTTACTTTTACAATATACGTATATAATTTTATGAAATTTTAACTCGGTTTGTTACTGCGGTTTTTCGATCCCTTGAGCCCACTAACGTATTTCGTATTCATTCGACGCTAAATACAAGTGAAAATGTGATTTCTACGAGGAAAGTTTCACTGAACTGAATGAAATGAATCAAAGAAAAATAAACCGATTCGTTTGGATTGAAATGCGATGCAAATGAAAGCAACTAAAAATTAATACTTGAAAATTCCAATCGAATAAATTAATAAATTGACTATTTCGAAATGTTATATTTGAATATAAATTGAATTAATTATTCCATACAAAATATTCAATTAAAGAATAAATCAAATCAATTAAAATATATGAATTCAATTAAGTCGACATGAATTTTCACTTGCAAAAAAAATTAAATGAAAATTCCCTGCTCTCTCGATTAAAATCAAATCATTGCCACATATCGATCGTTGTGTCGAGAAAAATGTAATAAACCAAATCAAATGCCACATAGCATCGCAAAGATACAATTGTACATCATCGAGTTTATCATTGATTGAACAGGAATTATACATTCAATAATTAGTTGTAATTAAAACCTCGGAAATTAACAAAATAATTATTACAAACACCCGATAGTTTTCCATGCGGAGAGGAAAATCATTGAAATTCAAACGAAAGGTTAAGCGGAGGAATGCAATTACGATAGTCAAATTTATACGATTTCGTTAATTAAACAGGGAAATTAATTTGAAAATATTCTAGTTTTAATAACTGAAAGGTATCTAATGAAAATTTATACGCATATTTGTTGAGTGCCTAATTAAAAATGACCAGGTATTTGGCCATTTATTTGGTTGGTTTCGATCGAAAAAGTATCCCGGATTCAAATAATTGAAGTTTCGTACATATGGAAAGTTTATTTATCTATATGTAAATGGGAGGCAAGATAAAAGCCGGAAATCCATCATAAAATTTATGTGAAAGGTAAACTTTTTACTTCATATGATTCGAAGTTGTGTTATAATTTACAGATTGATAACGATAAGGAAAAAAAGTAATCATACCATGCTAAATTTCAAATTTTCATGGAAACTTTTTCAGTTGAAAATATCATTAAAACCCAGAGACCGGCATGATAAATTTCATAAAATTAAGTCAAACTCCAAGTTTAGTTATCTTAAATCTGAAATAATACCTACAACTATTTCTAGTTTTACGATGATGGTTAAAATATCAATGTTCTTTGAAAATCAAAGGTTTGACCTTTGAACACTTAATTGGACAAACTATTTTATATAGTCTTGCCTCGAGAATATTAAATCCATGAAAAAGAAACCACTAAAACATGCTAGCAAAAATTAGTCAAAAAGTAACCGACCGGAAACTGTATCTGTGTAACATTAACCACTGGAAGTGAAGGGCGTACACCTACTTAAATCGGTCGTAAGCTATAAATTGGTGTGTATAAAACTGTTCGTGATTTTCACCAATTTTGCAAGTCAATTACGACAAAATCATAATTTCAAATTCATAAACCTATTTGTCCTTCATATTCATCGGACTGCGAAGCTACACCTGTTTAAAAGTTTTACAACAAAAAGGATTATAGATTTAATAATTATTAACAGTTGCTGATTTACCTTGGAAAGTGTATCAGTCTTCTGTCTTAATACGACAATTATTTAAAGCGTTGCATGCAGCACCGTAGGTACACGTGATAGAAGTAAAACTTCTTTAAAAAAATATCTGCTGCGAGGCGTCACAGTACTTTCTTTACTTTCATTTATGAAAATCGCTGTTGGTTAAAAGAAATATAAGCAGTTCATAACTATACATATAAACAGAATTATATGCATACAACATATATATATATATATATACATATACTGTGGTACCTTGAGATACGAATGTCCTAACATACGAATGTTTTGAGATACATTAAATATTCTAAAATTTATACCTCGACATACAAAGAAAAATTTGAGATACGAATTAGAGATGTGCGATTTTATTGAGTGGATGAACATAATTTTGAGGCCTTCAGTGACAAAATACTTAATCGATAATGGTCTACCGCTTAACTTGATCCTTCTGTTGGATAATGCTCCCGCTCACCCTCAAGGCTTTGAGGATGACCTTTTAGATGAATATAAATTTATTAAAATTGTCTATCTGCCACCCAATACAACGCCTTATCTTAAGCCCATAGATCAACAAGTTATCTCCAATTTTTAGAAACTTTTTACGAAGCATCATTTCAAGCGTTGCTTCGAAGTTACCGAAAGTACGAAATAAATAAATTAATAAACGTTATGTGTGTTATTACTCGTTTATTTATATACAAATTGTGTATATTATATATAATTTAACTGTGTTTTGGGTTAGTTTCATATCGCTAGAACGAATTAATATATATAACATTATTTTGAATGGGAAAAATTGCTTTGAGATACGATTTTTTGCCATAAGATGATGATTACAGAACGAATTAAATTCGTATCTCAGGGTACCACTGTATACGAATTCCCAACCTTCACCCCAGAACCGTCCTTATTCGAATTTTTTCAGGAAAAAGTTGCAAATATAAATTGTAGAAAGTTTAAAGAAAATCGTTGGAGCCGTTTTCGAAAAAAATTTAAAAAACACAAAAGCTCCTAGAATAAAATGGAGCTTCCGGTTAAACAATTTTAACCAAAAGCTTCGCGGCTCAACTAGATATAATATGAAGGCAAATTTCCAAGTTTGGCGTAATTCGGATAAAGCTTTCGATACGATATGGCTGTCACACAAAGGCACACAGAAATGTTTCTTAAAACCACTTTTATGGATTCAAAACATGTATTTCCGGTGGAAGCTCGAATTCTAAAATTCGACCCGATAACAAAAGAATGTGAAATTTAATGCAAAAAACAGAAAGAGGGAGAGCATTGGTCGTCATTGGTAAGTGTTTCAATTGGTAATCAAGATATAAACGGCTTATGGTACCTAACTAAAAAACGAGATATATATCTATTATCTTGGTTGATTAAGACATCGACAAATAGTGAACTATGATTTTTCCGCTTATCAGCTTGGTTGTCTTCCAAATTTTATTGATATCAATATGAGTCATGATTATAGATGATAAGAAGATTTATTTGAAAAATAAAAAAGAATTTGGATGGAAAATTATATGTTTGAGGTTTTACTGATATTGTTTTACGATAATGGTACTAAACACCAATTTTTCTTTAGAATTTTAGCACAACTTTTGCAAACACGGATAATCAAAAAGATAAAGTTTATCGAGGTTCAGCTGTAGCTATATAAAGTGTAAGAAATCCCAAGCTCTGGTATTTATGGTACCTTGGTAATTATTTTATCATACTACACTGGATTCGTAATCCTTTCAAATCCAGATTATGCAACTACGAAAATGTCTCTATTGATCTCATAAGTAATAATTACGATGGTTAGCATGGCAATATCATTAGCATAATATAGGTAATACAAAGTTAAAATAATGTGGTACCTAAAGAGTAAATTAAATTTTTATGAAAAATATTTACCAAAGACTGGATATCATTTTAAGACTTGGTTTTCGAAATTTTTAGGACTAATTGTTTCATTAAAAATGTTACTAATGTTACGCGACAATTTTGTCTCATCTATGCCTACAATGTCTTTAGAAAATTGAGAACCTCTGCTCTACATTATTATAATAGTAAATAAACAAATTAGTTATTAATTAAAACCTTTCGTATGAATAAGTTATTTAACTGAAATAACATGAACGAAACAGTTTCCGATTAAACTAAATACGAAGAACGTACTCGTTTCTTTAATATTTAATAATTATTATGTAATCTAGAGGACAAACATGTTAATATTATCATTGCAAATATCCTATGTGCAAAAATTAACTTCGTTTGATCATTCGAGTTTTCAACGTAAAAAGAGCATTAATTAATTCACCTGAGGCTTTTCAAGTCTTTGTGCTCATATAAAACATTATTTTATTGGTCGACCCATTAAAAGCCTTTTAAGTAGTTATTTATTAGATTTTCTCTTTCTTTGATCGACACCAAACGCCTTTTCCCATGACCAAGTGCTTTGGTAAGCTTGAACTTTAAACATATGAATAATTCAACTAATCTATACTTTTTTTTTCATTTAGGACTTTGATGAATTGGAAAAGTAGAGTTTAATGTGTTAATACGTGGAAACCATTTTCAATGTTACGTCAAATGTAATTAATGGTGTGAGATTAGAGAAGATTTATGTGCGTAATAAGTTAATGAGGCGCGTTGATAATATATCATAAATTAACTAAAAGATCAGATCGACTATGTTATTATTTTAAAAATTAGCAGCACCCCGCGGTTTTGCCCGCGTTAAATAAAAATACTGGTATACATTTGCTTTGATAATAATTGTTAAAAAAGATAGTTAACGAAAGAGATTTTTGTGTCATTTTTATGTCTTTTGACATAAGAACAAATGTTGGATTTCTTTTTAACACCTTGTAAGTGGGTAGAAAAAAAATGTTTAAGTTAATTTCCCAATTAGAGGTCTATCACTATTGTTTGCCGGCCACGATTTTATTTTTTTACTAATAGTTTAGGGTGATGAAAACCTTTCACACTAATATTAAAGCCAGCCAAAGGAAGACTAAGAAATTTCTTCTTTATCTTTAAATATAACCGAAACTGACTAAAAACAACAAAACTTAAGGCTAGTAGAACAATAAAAGAAATTATGACTAAAAGAAGAAAAAAATAATATTTACTCATAACAAAGTAAAAGTGTATGATTAACGTTAATTAAGATAAATAAGTGAAAATAATTATATTAAATAAACGATTTGGATTTTTTCAAAATTTAAAAGATAAATGTAATTTTTAAATAGCCTAAAAGCTAGGGTTAGAAAAGATGATAATAAATAAAAATATTGTGTAAATATGTAAGGTTGCAAATTTTAGTATTTGAGATTAGCGTCTTCAAACTATTAATTTTTTTTAGTTTATATATTAGTTTGAAATACAGATGGCGAACCTTTTTCAGTGCCCATGCCGCTTACTCATAAAATCTTTATAAAATAGTTATCCAATGGTAACAATGGAATTAACGCAGTGTTTCCGACAAAAACGCGACGTCAAAATTACGCCGCTAAAACCACCGTGACAAAATCGCGATTACAAAAATACATTATTTAAATCATAAAATGTTTCTATTTAGGTAGGTATACGTTCAATTTTCAATAAGAATATTTAAAAAAATATCTAAGTATTAATAACACAGCCACGGGTCACTTAGTGGTGTGCTTGACTAGGATAGTTGCCTTATATGCCTGTGGTCCAGGGTTCGAATCCCAATGAAAGAAGAATTTTTTTCCTGGGTTTTCGGATTTGACAGTCGTTAATGATCATAGTAAATAATGCGACCTTAAAAAAACATATCCACACAAACATATAAAAAGTATCTGGCCCAGAACATAAGGTCTCTGACTACGCTCCAAACGAATTCGTGGTCCCTTCAACTTTTAGAAAATACATAATTGAAAAACTTGTAAACTTAAAAAAGCCTCTATGTATTTTCTAACTCTCACTCTCTCCTTCAGAACCCCCTTTGTTACAAGTTTTCCAGAAAAAAGTATCAATTAAAGTTGCAGGCTTTAATGAATCTAAAAACAATAGAAAGCTTAAAGAAAATCGTTGGAGCCGTTTTCGAAAGAATTTGGAAAACTCAAAACCCCGTACAATAAAGTAGGGTTTCCTGTCAACCGATTTCAACCAAAAACTAATCGGCACTACCAAACGAAATATGAAGGCAACATTCCATGTTTGATTAATGTCGGGTACAGCTTTCGATACGATATTGCTGTCACACACAGAACAATGTCTAAAAACCACTTTTTCGAACTCAGAGGACCTCAAAACGTGTATTTCCAGTAAAAACTAAAAATCGAAAATTCTACCCAATTACAATACTTGCTTTACTATGTTTTAGTAAAAAAAGTAAAAAGTATCTGGATCCAGAGATTTTCTGAAAACCGAAACGTTTCTTCAGGGGAACCGGATAAAAACTATAGTCACTGATTTGTGTTCAGCGTCCAAAAATACATTGAAAACTATATATCGAATGTAAACTATAACCAATGAGCATTTTCTTCAATTTTTTTGAAGTTTGTAAGCAATTTTCTTAAAATTAGAGGGTGCTAGACAAAAAACTAATAACGGATTAGTAAAAAAGCCTGAGAAAAACCATCGAAGACCATATTTCGCATCTCTGGGCCAGATGTTCTTAATTTTTTTGTATGGCTGTGTAATTATTAATAAAATTACACCCTGCATAAGTCCGAATAAATGCAGCAAGAAGTCGATATTAAAGCGTTTTTAGATTGTTGTCTTACTGCTAATAATTAAATTTTCTATACGCTATAATTTGCGCTAAAATGATCAATTAGTGTATAAATTGCAAAAGGTAAAAAATGGTTACGATTTTTGGTTGCATAATTCTGGAAAATCGGTTAGTTGTTTTATCGGCGCTCATTTAGTCCATCGCGATTTTGTCGTGTATGTTTTGCATGTTTTTGTCGGTATATGCAGTACTTTAAGTTCAAATTATTAAGTAATCTTTAAAGTGAGTGTTGTTGAATTCGAATTAATTTTTAAAAATATTTTTGTTATGCTTAGTAATGAAACATGTTTTGTGTGACCCAGCAAAATTTTTCTTCTTACTATTGGTTCGGCATCCCTGATATAGAGAATAGATAGCAGAGAGTCTCTCATGAAATCATCTCGGGAAAATCAGCATTAAAGTTTTGAACAAGTAGAACGACAACGAAAGGTGATGGCCTAGTAAATGGGAGAAAAATCAATCTCTTCGATGTGATTTTAAAAGCATTCTTAGTTGGTCCTCTCACACAATTTAATCGAGTCCTGGATTGTTTTAAAGAGTCGATCGAAGGAACATTAAGATTGAAAAAAAAACTGGCTTTGTAGTATTGGATATGACGTAGAAACGCCGACTTGAATAATTTAATAAAATAAATCGATATTTGAAAATATTTATCATGTATTGTAAGAACCCTTCCACGCTGTTTGCCCCCCTTTCAACCCGCTACTTATCGCCAGTGACGTCACATTTATCACAAATGTCAAATTCAGTGACGTCAATTATTTCTACGCTAATCAAATTCAAAAAAATTAAATAAAACTCTTTCAGATTTATATTTTACGACATTTTCAGGGCGACTCATGTAAACGATATATAAGGGAAAACTCGTAAAACGGAAAAATAATACCCAAATCGATTTTCTTTAGTTGTTCAAATTGGTGTGTTATATCATGTATATGTATGTAGATTATAGAGTATCAACTTCAATATTTGCCTATTGAAATTCGTTGATGAATGCATTGAATTGAGAACAGGTGTAGGTTTGAAATTTGCATAAGCCGCATATGATGCGTTTAGGGTGGAGGTTAATGTAACGCCAATAGAATTTTCAACTAGATTTTTTTTTTGTTTAATTATTATTGATATGTAATTAATTGGAATGGATGAAAAATAACTTACATTTTAAAAAGAGCCAGTCACAAAAAACGTTGTTCTTCTGTACAAAATGTCTACTTGCTTGCAGTTAAGAATTGAAGATGAATTTGAAACGAAATATATAACAAGACGAAATGGATGCGGTTTGCGGATGAAACTTTTCAATCTATGAGCACAATGTTAACGACACAATGCACCAGCGGTTTGAATGACACGAGTGAATTTGATTAAATCGAAGCCGTGCGGCCGACATTATTGTCATCGCCGTCGAGTTGTGTTCGAGCATAAGTAAATTCTACTGGCAGTCTCGTGTATGATACAAAAGGGCACTCGACTCGACTCACAGCACACAACAAATACCACACAGACACTGAGTGAAACTCGCGAATATTGTGCCTCACTCTATACGCTAATACTGTACACTGTACACAAACTGTATCGGTCGAGGTTGAATCTAAACTAGGCCCATTATTCCACAACGTGCAAATCGACCGGCTTGGCACTGCATTCCCGTCACGGTGTATGATCAGGGCTTGTCGTTTGAAAATGCAATAGCCCGCTAATGGGAAAAAAAAAACGATGCCAAAATTATGAGTTCGATTGATTCGAATAGTTTATGGATTAATCCGGCACGTATTTGGTGGTATTTTTGAGCCGTGAACGTCAACCTGCGACCATTGCTGAAAACGAACTGATTTCGGTCGGTTGCGCATCGCGAAATGCGCACAATCAATGCGTTCTACCACCGATTTGGAACGTGTGTGTGTATACAGCATACGTATCGTATGCGAGTGTATACGTAAATTGCCGTATTCTCATGCTATGCAGTCGTACAAATAAATACGTATATTACATAAAAGATAGAGAATTTACAATGGAGTTGTTATGTGTTTCAGATGGCAGCGCGCCGCGGCACAGCGTCCAATTACCAGAACAACCCTCGAACTAACGACTTTTAAACCAATTTTATCTAATTAGCGACATCCAGTTACAAACGTGCAACCTGCAAATCAAACCATCCACACACAACATGATTATTTTCACCTCGAATTTAACCTTTTTTTTGTTCCCACTTAATGATCATCTGTTATTTCATCCCTTAATAATTATTCAATGTAAATTGAAACTTAATCTTAAGTCAAACTTTAAAATAATAGTAGTATTATTATTGCGTTGTAATAGCTCCTCTTATCTTTTTCTACAAAAAATATCTGGTGCAAGGCGTCACACAACTTTCTTTTACTTTCATTCATGAAAATACTCGCTATTAGTTAAAAGAAATATAAGCACTTTGTAACAATACATATAAACAGTACTATATGCATACAACCTATTGGGCTATATGTATATACACGAATTCCCAACCTTCATCCCAGAACCGCCCTTATTCGAATTTTCTCAAGAAAAAGTTTCAATTAAAAGTTGTAGCCATTAATGAGTCTAAAAACTATAGAAAGTTTAAAGAAAATCGTTGGAGCCGTTTTCGAAAAAAATTGAAAAAACTCAAAAACGCCTAGAGTAAAGTAGAGTTTTCGGTTAACTGATTTCAACCAAAAGCTTCGCGACACAATTAGGTATAATAGGGAGACCAGATTCCAAGTTTGGTGAAATTCGGATGAAGCTCTTGATACGATATGGCTGTCACACACAGACATGCTTCTAAAAACTCCTTTTTTGGACTCAGTGGACCGCAAAACATGTATTTCCGGTGAAAGCCCGAATTTGAAAATTCGATCCGATTACAATACTACCTTTACTAGTACGTAGTAAAGGAAAGTAATATTTATACACTATATAGCTTATATGTACATATAAGTATACGGATTTCCAACCTTAACCCCAGAACCGTCCTTATTCGAATTTTCCCAGGAAAAAGTTTCAAATAAAAGTTGTAGCCACTAATGAGTCTAAGAACTATAGAAAGTTTAAAGAAAATCGTTCGAGCCGTTTTCGAACAAAATTGAAAAAGCTCAAAAACGCTAAGAGTAAAGTAGAGCTTTCGGTTAACCTACTTCAACTAAAAGCTTTGAGGCACAACTAGGTATAATAGGAAGGTCAAATACCAAGTTTGGTGAAATTCGGATAAAGCTTTCGATACGATATGGCTGTCACACACAGACACACAAACACACACACAGACATTTTTACTTTCTTTTACTACTATATAGATAGTAAAGGAAGTATTGTAATCGGGTCGAATTTTCGAATTCGAGCTTTCACCGGAAATACATGTTTTGAGGTCCCCTGAGTCCAAAAAAGTGGTTTTTAGAAACATGTCTGTGTGTGTGTGTCTGTGTGTGTGTGTCTGTGTGTCTGTGTCTGTGTGTCTGTGTGTCTGTGTGTGACAGCCATATCGTATCAAAAACTTTATCCGAATTTCACCAAACTTGGAATCTAGCCTCCATATTATACCTAGTTGTGCCGCGAAGCTTTTGGTTGAAATCGGTTAACCGAAAGCTCTGCTTTACTCTTGGCATTTTTGAGCTTTTTCATTTTTTTTTCTCCAATATATACTCCTCCACAAGAGCAAGGGATCCTGTATACCCCCGGAGCGTCCAAAACCGAAGTTTCGGGGTTTTTTTTAATAGGAAACACCGAGAAGGGATAGAAATTCACAAACATCCGAATAACATCAACAGGGATCGTGGCCTTGGGCTACACTATATTTGGAAATCGATTCTCCCGGTTTTTTAGTTGTCCAGCTGTCCAACTAAAAAGGAAAGGTTTCATCCCTTTGCCTGATTGGTTGACCAATTGGACTCATGCTAATTAAGCTGATGTATCTCCCTCTTCCAACTGTGACGGTATATAAACTGGTTTGTTGATCACCTACGCCAGTTTTCAGTGCACCCGGCCCTGAAGATGCAAGCCGGAGAGCTTGCGAAACGTCGGCGATTGCGGTCCGAGAATGGTGTGGTAAGAGGTTCTTCTTTTAGTTCTTTTGGTTCTTCTGGTAGTTCTTCACCTAACCTTTCCCTGACCGTTCCCAACACTAACACGGCTTTTCAACCGAAAAGTTCACCAACAGATTCAAGTTGTTCTAACACACACACAGACATGTTTCTAAAAACCACTTTTTTGGACTCAGTGGACCTCAAAACATGTATTTCCGGTGAAAGCTCAAATTTGAAAATTCGACCCGATTACAATACTTCCTTTACTATCTATATAGTAGTAAAAGAAAGTAAAAATTAATTTCTTGTATGAAGCTTATCGTTTTTTAGATCTTCTATTAAAAACCTATAACTACGTATCTATATCTATACTAATATATAAAATTGAAGAGTTTGTTTGTTTGTTTGTTTGATTGTTTGGTTAAACGGGCTAATCTCAGGAACTACTGGTTCGAATTGAAAAATTCTTTTAGTGTTGGATAGCCTAATTATCGGGAGAGGCTTTAGGCTGTATAACATCACGCTACGACCAATAAGAGCAGAGCATCGATGGAAAATGTTGTAAAAATCAAGAAAATTTTTTCCTTTTGAGAGCGTTTGTGGTCTGCCCTGCGTTAACGGTTAAAGTTACGCAAAAATCATGTATAGCAAAATTGTACCTCTTAAAAAGTTCTACAAGAAAGTCCGCGACGACATATGTTTATCTTTTAAGCTTAGCCCGCTATAACCTTTTTAATGGTTATAAAGGTTGTTTCAAAAATAATTCATTATTTGCGAAATTGTTTTTAGAAATTTATTATTAACTCTTACCCAAATAAATACGGTTTTTAATTAAATTTGGTATGATGATAAATGACAACCTGAGTCATTTAATAGAATACTTTTTAATACGGGAAAATGTTTCATTTACTTGGGAAATTGAAAAACGGGTTGGAGAAAAAAGTTATGCATAAACTCTATTTTTAGTTGAAAATGGAGTTTGGTGATATTTAAGTATGATGATAGCTAACTATGTGAATCATTATCTTGAATACGTTTTACTTCGGAAAAAGTTCTCATTTTATCGGGAAAAAAGAGAAAAACTGATTCGAAGAAAAATCATGCTGAAACTAAACATTTTTATCTGATTACAATATATTTATAGTAATAACTCATAAGATCCTCAAGGCAAAATCGTAATTTTTCTTTTCATACAGTCCACTTTTATCCAGAAAAAATGTATGTTCCCGTAGGATAGATACGTTTTTGTTTTTCACAGAACAAAAGATTACCATAACTTCTTGCAATATGGTGGTTTAAGAGTCAGTGAATGATATGGGCTACTTTTTATGTTAAAATATTGTACCGCTTCCGTAGGATAGGCTAAAAATAGTATCCTTCAGGAACTGTGTATTTCAAAGGAGTTTTCTAAAAGTTCATGGATAAGCGTTTTACCGAATTTTCCTCAGGAAGGCTTGATCTCTTTTTTATCCAGGAAAAATGTTCTACTCCCGTGGGATAGATATGTTTTTGTTTTTCACAGAGTAAAAGATGGACATGATATTTTGTAATATGGTAGTTGAGGGATCAGATAATAATATAGATTATTTCTTATGCTAGAATAATGCACGGTGCTTAAAGGATAGCATGACAATTGTATCCTGCAGGAACCATGTGTTAAAAAAAAGTTCGTGAAATAGATTTTTAAAGTTCGTGGAATAGCGTTTAACATATTTTCTCTTTAGGATTAAAATAAAAATTACAATTTTCACTTGAAGATGATTTTTAATTTAACATCCAAAAAATAATAATGAAAATTTTTGAAACGATGAAAATTCTTTCATTGTTAATTTTTGAATGTCTATAATGTTTAGAAATAAGCGTGTTAAATTATATTCAAACAGTCAATAATTACTCTACTTACTCAACTTTTTCACTATTGAAAAATTTGAACATGGCGAAAAACTCAGTTATATATATAATACATTCAACATTTTTGATTTGAATTGCTACTTAAGGAACACAAGTATAAGTATTTTATAATATTTATAAAAACGTATAGAACCTATAAGATAGCTCTTCTAGATAGCTATATGGAATATCTTCCTTGAAAAGTAGTTTATTGGATTTTCATGAACTTTCTATGAATCAAAGATCTAAAAATATCTATCTGTCTTTTTTTGTTGATGGGATGAAAGTTTCTATTATTCAATCAGTATAATTTAGATACGCTCAGCGAAGCGGGCGGGGACCAGCTAGTAATAAATATAATGCTGCGAGGCGTCACAGTACTTTCTTATACTTTCATTTATAAAACTCGTTGTTGTTTGAAAGAACTATATAAGCACTTTTAACTATATAAACAGAACTTTATGCGTACAGCCTCTATGTTTATACGAACTCCCACCCTTAACCCCAAACCCTCCTTATTGGAATTTTCCCAACCGTTTTCGAAAAAAATTGAAAAAGCTTAAAAACTCCCTGAATAAAGTGGAGCTTTCGGTTAACCAATTTCAACCAAAAGCTTCGCGACACAACTAGGTTTAATAGGCAGGCTAAATTTTAAGTATGGTGAAATTTGGATAAAGCTTTTGATACGATATCTCTGTCACACACGGGCACACATATTATGCATACAACATTGTTTCTAAAAACCACTTTTATGGATTGTGGAGACATCATGTATTTTCGGTGAAAACTCAAATTCGAAAATTCAACCCGATTACAATACATACTTCCATTACTATATAGCAGTAAAAAAAGTAGGTAATATGTACACCTACAGCCTAGTTGACGTATATCGAAAGTCTAGATGTATATCGCATCCCCCCACCTTAACACCAAAACCGTCCTTATTTGAATTTTCCCAAGAAAAAGTTTCAAATATAATAGTTGTAGGCATCAATGAGTTAAGAACTATAGAAAGTTTAAAGAATATAGTTGGAGCTGTTTGCGAAAAAAATTGGAAAAGCTCAAAAGCTCCTACAATAATGTGGAGCTTTCGGTTAGCCAACTTCAAACAAAAGGTGAAATTCGAATAAAGCTTTCGACACAATATTGCTGTCGCATACAAACACACGACACACACACACACACAAAAATGTTTCTGAAAACCTCTTTTTTTGAACTTAGGGGACCTTAAAAACATGTATTTCCGCTGAAAGCTTGGCATGGAAAATTCGACCTGATTACAATACGTCCTTTACTATACAGTAGTAAAAGAAAGTAAAAATGCGTTGTTAATTTTTTTCCCAATACAACAATTAATAATTTCCTCACGTTGTAAAATGGTCACAATAACAGAATGATGTTTGTCCTCAATTCGAATTTCTCCTTAGATAAACTTCAGAAAGTTTATAGGTGTTACGTTTATCCCTTTAAATGCCACATCTTCAACTTTTACGACTTTTACATAATTAGTAGTACACCTTAGTAGTTAGTAATATCACATTGTTGTTTGGCAACGACTCAAACATGGTTAAATTCAAGTGATAGGTAACGAACTTTAGCGTCTATTTTATTTTTATTTTTTTAGTCCCTGTTTTAAACATCGGTTAAAATTTTTCTAAAAAGTGTTTCAATATTATAATTATAGATATTAAATGAAAAAATAAAAATTAACTCTGGTAAATATTATACCGAACAGATACATAGCAAATTTATATTACTTTCTTTATAATGGCACTAAATTGGTACAAGTAGATTGCTGTTTGTAGAATCACATCCTTTTAACTGCAATCTAAAGGTTTGAAATTAATAAAAATTGGTATTCATGGGAACAATGAAATAAAGAGTTAATGTTGGTTAATGTTAGATTCATATGGTTCATACGTATTCCATACATTAGATCATTAAACAACAGAGTTGAACAATCTTAGATACTTGAAACATTCATCTTGACCTATATTTTCCGCACTTTTTGCTTGTATATTTTTTTAACATTTCATATAATGATTCAATTCTCCTGTAAATCTAACAATATCTACCCAAAATATTTTAGTGAATAATACAGATGTTTCACCAAATTTTAATTTCATATTCATTTGTAATGTTTGATTTATGATGCAATTTGATGTATTTTTCAAATGTATGTAGGTATGTGCATGTATAATTGAATCGATTGATAGAATAACAAATGTAATTATACAACTCTACTGACCAAATCCCGTAACTTACCTTTGATGTTTCAATTTTAGTTGATTCACAATTATTAGTTTTGAGGGTAAAGTCGCATAAATAACACAAATATAAATTTCCAGTCTTTTAATTTTGAAGATAAAAAACATGCATTTTATTACATAATAATTATTATATTAACCACATTGAAATATTTTTTTTTGGTAATAGAACAATAGTAATAATTTTTCTAATATTTCATAAACTAATAAATTTAAGTTATATCGTGTTATGTTCAGCATATAAAAGTGTAAATAGTGAAAAAAATCAGATATAATCAATTAAATATTAAATAATAGAACATATAACATGGCGTATAATAACGATCGGAACTAAGAATCATTATGCAACCAAAATCACAAAATTATTGTAAGTCTTAAAAACATTTTAGAAAACTAAAAAAATCTTATAAGTATATGAGATATATCACATATTTCGTATAATTTAGTCGTAAGATTCGTGGCTTTTTTTCAAAAATACATATTGATAAAAAATACGATTTAATTAATGGCGCGAAAACGACTAGATATAGTTGAGAATGATCACATTTTCTTTTTTATAAATATTTGGAATTTATAAAAAAATAATTTATATATTATATTTACTTAAAACCTAAAGAAGAGAGAAGAAATAATGTTGCTGATATAGGATTATCACAAGTTCGACTCAAATTAGTAAATATCTTATTGGAACAATTTTTTCGTTCATTATTGAAATAATTATTTCTTCTCTTCTAATTTTTTTTATCACAAGATTAGTACATCAAAAAAGAAAGAAATATATCTTAAACTTAAATTTGAAATTTTGAGCTAGATTTTTTCCATTTTCCAAATGTCTACTTTTGGTATCTTTCAGCCCCTGGTGCGCGATGAAAAATTCGATTTTTCGTCAGTTCTAAAATAAAAAACAAATGTTACAATCTATTTTAGAAAGGTGTAGAATTTTTTGGTTTACCAGCTATGATGAAGAGGATTTTGCGTCGAGCCCCCAAAGCCGTGATTCCGATATCCACCAGGTCCTTGTCGTCTAGCGTCTTGAATATAGCCAAGTCGATTTCATGGGACGTAAAGACGTTAATATATCGATCCATATCCATTTTAATCAATAAGGAACTCAAATCGTTCCACTTAATTGCGTTAAGATCATGCACCGTATCGTTCGATAGATATTCCCCGAAGTTGCTCGTATTAATGCAAGTGGTTGACGTTGGTGAGTTTGAACTTTGTTCCGCCTTTAAAAAAATAAAATAAATTTAAATTAAAGCAATCAAACAAAAAAAAATTTTAACATACATTATTTGTATTTTTCTTTTGTTCTTTAATGCTATACTTTTCCAGAGCTGATGGAGAAGTTCCACTAAATCCAAGTCCAGCCCAGAGAGGATTTGGAATTCGGTATTTTTCCAAATCGGGATTTTGAAGCGCTTGATTAGCGGCGATCAAAAGTTGTTTTCGACCAAGAGAACGTGACGGATATGGGGTAGGCTTCACAGGAGTCGGAAAGTTTTTGTCTTCTCGTTCCGATAAATATGAGTCTATAACCAGATCATTAAAAAAAATAAATCAAATACATTTTAAGATTAACAAGTTTTTTACCAAGTAAAACTGAAGATACGGGACTTTTTGATGGTGGACTCGCGATGGGACTTATGGAAGTGTGACTGCTGTTCATCGAAATAAATCCACTGTCTGAATTAAGTAAGCCATGATTGGAAGCACTCGACTTGGGTCGAGAATAATTTGAACTAGCCGAAACATTTTGTAAGGCTGACGATGATGACGGGAACAACGTGTACTTGGGAAACTGCAATTGAAAAGGCACCATATCTCTGTCAGCTTTTTTTTCCGCCTTGAATGGTACCACAAAATTTTTCGAATTCGACATTTTGCCACCATTAGCCAATTGGTTCCAATTGATCAGAGTTGATGTGGCTGGAAGGTTGTTGTTCAACATTGGCAAATCAGAAGTGGAAGTGGGAGATGTAGAAAAGTGGTAGCTGGAAGGAATTTTAGCGACCACCTCCGGTTCACTAAGACCAAGAATTTGACGACGGGCCTCATAAATGTTTGCTTTAAAAGAAAAATAATTTATTTAAAAAAAATCAAGTCAATTTCCAATTATACTTTAAATACTTACAAGCACTACGTTCAACTCCTTTTATAATCACTGAATACGAGGTTTGTTTCGGTTTATGTCGAAAATTAATGAAGATATTCAACGATGACATCAATTCGGTAATTTTCTCCGATTTGATATTACCAAGCTTTTCAGGCAAATCAAAAATTAACACCAACGGCAAAGAACCCTACAAGAAAAATTAGAAAAAAAAATATATAAAATGTTTTTGAAGCCATGCTTAAAATTAGGTATCTATACTCAAAGGAAAAATAAACAACAATTTTCTTCACTCGAAAAATAGAAATCAGATGCCTTTCCTTTATAAACAGCGGAATTCTGTAAGTAATTTAAATCAGCTTTATTTTCCGAGCGAAGAAAATTTTATTTTCGAATCCGAAAACCCATGAAAAAAATCTTAGGCTTTCATTGGGATTCGACCCAAGGACCACTATCTCGTGGATCACGCCACTAAGTGAGCCACCGCGTAGTTGTAACAAAAAATATCGGATGCACAAAGAAAATAACGAAAAATCCGAATAAGTAATATACATTTCGCGTATTTTTTACCCTTTTTTTTTAAGTAATCATCGGTTTTTTGTGGACATTTGAGGCCAATTTTAAGTCAAATAGCTTAAAAATTAAGTGAAGTAATTTCCGTAGCAAGTTCTGTCGAACGCATACAGAGAGATATGAAGAAAAAATAGAGGAAATAGAAAATAAAATAAATATTTAATTTAAAACGAACGCTGTGTATAAAATTACTACATTTTCACCATCTTTTCATAGAAAGCCTAGTTTTTTCATGAAAAAGTAAAAAATGGTGAACTATTCTCAAAGTTATGAAAATTAAAAAATAAAATAAGAAATTGCTGTATCATTTAAATGGAAAATAAAAAAATGGTTTATGGCAAACCTTCATATTAATATTAAGAGCTCGTTAAGGTAGACTAGGCACTATCAATATTTGGACAACATAAAAAATTATTTTTGGAACACCTTAATATAGGTACACTGTAAAAAGAAATAAACTTTGAGAGAGTTAGAACAACATTTCGGGACAGACTCTTATTCTAAGTAATTTTTTTTAATTAACAATCAACTGTCTTTTCAACTATTATATAGAAAATCTAAAAGAACATAGCAGCGCTATAAGAAAACAAATCATTTTGCTAAAAAAAGACTAAAAAAAGTTTGCTTTACCCACAAAATAGAGTAAGAGCACATTCCTTCTTTTTAACCGACTTCAAAAAAAAGGAGGAGGTTCTCAATTCGACTGTATTTTTTTTTTTTAATGTTTGTTACCTCAGCATTTCCGACTGGGTGAAGCGATTTTGATGATTCTTTTTTTATTTGAAAGCTGGTGCTTTCCGAATGGTCCCATTTTAATTTGAAAGAAATCGTTCACCTCTAAGGGGTTGAAAACTAAGGGATAAAATACTAACTTCTTATTGAATGGCTCAATTTTAAAAATTATTTTTTTATTTGAAAGCCAGTGCTTTTCGTGTAATTCCATTTTAATTTGAAGGAAATCGTTTACTTCTATGGGGTTGAAAGCTAAAGGATGAAATACTAACTTCTTATTGGATAGCTCGATTTCGATAATTCTTTTTTTATTTGAAAGCTAGTGCTTCTCGTGTGTTCCCATTTTAATTTGAGAAACATCTTTCACTTCTAAAGGGTTGGAAACTAAGGGATGAAATATTAACTTCTTATTGGATAGCTCGATTTTGATAATTCTTTTTTTATTTGATAGCTGGTGCTTTTCGTGGGGTCCAGTTTTAATTTGAGGAAAATCTTCCACTTCTTAGGGATTGAAAACTAAGGAATGAAATATTAACTTCTTACTGGATAGCTCGATTTTGATAATTCTTTTTTTATTTGTAGAACACAACCTTAAATTAATCTCCTATCCATTAAAAAAAAACTCCACTCATAAGGGGTTAAAAATTAGAGATGAAATAATATTCTAATTTTTTTCAGCCAACCCGATTTTGATAATTTTGTTTCTATTACGTACAACGTACTTTTAAATTGTTCACATTTCAATTTGAAGAAAAAAATTTACCCCTTAAGGATGAAAATAGGGAATGAAATAATGACATTTAATCGAATTTTGATAATTTTTTTTTCTGTTGGAAAGAATAATCCACTTAGTTTTGTTATTACATTTAAAAGCAAAAAATTTCAACTCTTAAGGGCAAAAAGGGATGATGTAGTAACTTTTAATATTAAACGGCGCTGCCTCATATGAGCAGCGCGTTTGGAAAGTTAACCATTTTCAAGAAAATAAAATCAGTTATCAAACTTCAGATCACTAAAACGCGAGAAATAAATAAATATTATAAAAAAATGAAAAACCGACTTCAAAATATATAAAAATTCTTAAACAAAAAATGCACTAAAAAGTAACAAAATAATGGCGTATCCTTGCAGTATCTACAACTTACAAATTATTAGGATGATACAATGTACAACTATTGTTATTTTTGGAGTTGGTGTCAGTCAAGAAAATAAATATTAATGGTATTTTGTAAAAATTGTAAAAAGGTTAAGTTGGTAATTGGTATTTTGTAGTTTAAAGGTCGCTAGATATTGTTACAGTTCGAGTATATTGTTTAAAAGTTCATTTGAAAAATAATTTTCATAAGGTATTCTCGTTTTGTGCAAAGTACCAATATAGTCGTAATTCCTTGGCTGACACCAACTCCAAAAATAAGAATAGTTGTACATTGTATCATCCTAATAATTTGTAAGTTGTAGATACTGCAAGGATACGCCATTATTTTGTTACTTTTTAGTGCATTTTTTGTTTTAGAATTTTTATATATTTTGAAGTCGGTTTTTCATTTTTTTATAATATTTATTTTTAAAATAAAATTTTGTAATTTATAAAGCATATCTTATCTTCTGAGAACCTTGCATTTCTTTTTTGTAATGAGAGTAGACAAAAATCTTTTTATGACTTAAAATAGCGACGACATAATCAAAAAAGTAGCCGAAAGCTCGATTGGATATTAGAAAATGAATAAAATATCGATTTTAAAATTCCATTCGTACTCACAACAAACAGGCAGGTGAAGTTAAATTAAACGTAGTAAAATTAAAACATAAAAATAAAAATTAAAGCGCTTACTATTAATTGTTGACGAGCCACATAGACACTGTCGATATCGCCTTTGATAATCACATTACTTCGTTTGATCATTGGAATATTCGAGTCGTTCGTCTCAGGAAATGAAATCAAAGTGCTTGTATTCTGCATGATGGTCTTCAAATAGACGTTGTTTTCACCCCGCACGAAAGGATGATGATATGGAGTAATTTCCATCGCCATTTGTACGATATTCTGGTGCTTATTGTCGCCATCTTGGTTCTAAAAAAATAGTACTTATTGAGCTTTGTAAAGCTAAGCGATTAGGGAACTTACCGATACGGGCTCGGAAAAGAAGTTGATCAACCGAATCGTGGCTTCTTTAACTTTTTGCACTTCCGTTTCTCTACCCTTGACGAACACCAGAATAGCATTAAACTTGGACCGATTGCGAAACATCACTTGCACGTCGTACTGTTGCGAGATGCACACTACAAAAGGATTGTTGATGTCGGGCTGTGGCTCTAAACAACTGATGTTGGGGATTTCGAAACAGAATACCAAAGGAACTAAATTCTATAGAATAAAAAGAAAAAAAAAACATTTTGGATCACTTGTTGTTTTTTATATTTATTCTATATACGTACACGGATTGCTCTGCGAGCTTTTTCCACGCCGACTAATTCACCGACAATTGATACCTGGTTTGATTTTTCTGAGGAATTCGAACGATTTGAATCGGGAAAATGAATATGACACTGAGTTTTTTCCATAACAGCTTTGATGGATGATCCACCCAAACCAATAATATGCGAATGCACCGTGTAGCTAACATCTAATTTCATCGTTACGCGATTATTCTTACAAAAATAAAAAATACAAAATTATTGACTTTTTACAACATTATTCACATAACGCCTTACAACTGGTTCGAGACGTTGTAAAATTTTATCCTTTGCAACTTTTACATCATTTAAACGACCAGAAATTTGAACGAACGGATCTTGAAAACGTAGAAAAAAAAATCAAGAAAAAGTTTTTTTTAATGAAAAATGTTATTAGTAGTCTATAGTTTAGCATAATTTCGCGAAGTTCTTCGATTTGACCAATAAGAACTCAAAGTTTTTTAAATCGACCAATAAACGACAACTAAATCACAGACTACGTAATCCTCTACACATGAAAGTGACGCACCTTTTTTCGATTTGGTACCCGTACGAATTTTGTCTGGCCAAATTATATACGTATTAGTATCTTCCATTATCTATGTTCAGTAATTTTTTAAAATAAAGAAAAATTGAGATCAAAAATAATTTTACATAGGTAGGTATAACTATGACATACCTTGTTAAAAAATACTGACGGCAACTCGTTGCTTTTCTCTTCTAAAAATGGAAATTGTTAAGTGAATGCAATTAGTTGAAATTTAAGTTGAATCAATAGTTATTAAAGAATTTAGCACGTGGTTGTTTATGAATCAAAAGGATTAAACAATTAAATAAGGAGAGGTTTTTATGAATGAATTTTGAAGTGAGAAAAGTTAGAATTTTTTGGTCTTAAATCGTTTCAAGGTCACCGGGACAGGGTTGTGGTTTCCCTCTAATTTTTCATTAAAAATTTGCCTGGATTTGAGACAGGTAAAAAAGATTAGCTGAATTTTCCACTTACCTTTAATCATGGCTTCCAGTTTCATGCGGTCGACATGAAACCGCTCCTCATGCAACTTCTTCATGTCGGTCAAGCCCAAAATTTTCGCGATATTCACCACATCAAGGCGTGTGTTTCCCGACTCGGACGATGCCTTTTCCGAGAGCACCTCCGAGGCCTCGCCAATGTTCAATTTTCCGTTACCGTTACGCGCCATTTTCATAGATGATATGTTCCGGAGACGAATGTTAATGTAATTTGGGAAAAATTATTTCGTTAGATTTGGTCGCGATTTAATCAATTGCACAAACTCTTTTTCGTTACCTCGTCATTGGTTTCTCGTTATTTGGGTTTAGATGGGGGCGGATGTTTTGCCGTTTGCGATGCGAGGTAACCGATTTCAAGTAACTTTATGAATGCATAAAATCAACTGATCGAATGCCCCGTTTTGGAGATATTTTTTTCTTTGTTTTGACTCTTACATAAGTCAACATGAAATGGAGATTTCATTCAGGAATCAAACAGTGTGTGTGTGTTTGTGTGCCAAAACAAAAATGACTGAGTATTTTTTTGGGTTAAAATTAATAAAAATTTAATAAAAGCGGTTCTTTATGTAAACAAATAGCCAAAATATCGCTGATCGATCTTTATTATTTCGATGCCAATTTTTCAAGAAAATCATTAAGTTAACCCGAATTTTCTTATGATAAATGCCGAAAATTAGACTACAATATCTGAAAAAATTTATTCAATATTTAACCCTTTACAGGATTTTATTTTATAAGAGTCAGAAACAAGAATCAATAGATAGTTGATAATCTGTTATTTTTTCTCATTTAAATCAGAATTCATGGGTTCCATGAATGAAGGAACTGGACTAGAAATATACCTTATAATGAAATCTTACAAAAAAAAACGTTTAGTTAAAATTTGACTAATATTTACCAGTTTCTAGTAAACATCATTCAAAGTTTTCAACCTTCCAATAGTCGTAGATAAATATTTGAAAATTGCAAAGATTTAGTATAGGGGAGCGTGGGAGAATGAGAGCCTACTAAGAAATTTTGGTAATAAAACAAATAACTTTCATAATTTAAACTTTAATTAATACAAACATATCGTAACTTTACTTATCTGATTACTAGAAAATCGTTAAAAAAAATCATAATCCTATAGTCAGAACAAAATAGAGTTTTGTTCAAGAAAACAATGCAGAAAAGAAGTAATTTTTTCACTCGTTCTGTATATTTTCTAAGATGCTGAATCCGAATTTTAACTTTGCTAATTTCCAACGTTCTAACTTTAGTTAGAAATTTGTGGAAACCATGAACATTATCGAATTTTTTCCAAAAATTTAGTAAAGTAAGGGAAAGTAGCGTATTGGAGAACACCAAACTTAAAATACCCTTAATTAATAAAATAAAATAACAAATATTAACAATAACATAAAACATAATATTAAACATTAATATAACTTATCTACTAACAATAACTGAAATCTGAAATCAAAAATTTTTTAATTTAACATAATAATTACAAAAATAAAGAAAAAAAATATTGCCTTTTTACTCTATACCGTATGGGGTAATTAAGATCAATCCGTGGGGAAACTAGAAACTAAATTGAGAAATGTCATAATACAATTTTTAATCATTGTTTACCCTGTTTCACAAAAATCACAGACATAATCATCACTAAATTGACGGTTGGTACATTGCTCGGTAGCTCATTTGTTACACATGATCAAATCTTCTTTAGGAGGAGATTCATACTTTTTGGTGTAGAATATACAATAATAGGAATCCCCTTCGTCATTTTGACGTTCCTTGAACACTTTTTTTCAAATTTCTGACAACCGCTTTATCTTTAATTGGTGGCTTCGAATTTAACGTTGTACTTTTTCGTTTTAATTAAATGTGTTTTTTTATATTTTTCTATTCAGTTTGACTTTTTTTTCTTTTTTTTACAGATGTACAAGATAAATTTTGAGAATGTTTTCCTTTTTTTCATTGCAAGGTTGTTAGCGTTGTTAGTTTGGGAATCAAAGGTACATTGGTTATGTCAGACAAGAGCACAGGAGTTAATGGAGGAACGGCAGTGTTAATAGCCACATCTAAGTCAGTTTGATTTTCATGAACAAAAGTTGTAGGTATTGTGACTCTGATGATGTGTGTCACTGTGTGCTGTTCATCCATGTTGTTTTGTTCAGCTGCACTCTCACAAACGAATGTAATTTACTCTTGACTGTTTTCACTATCACTGTTAGACTTATTGAAGGGTATGTTTTCGAAGCATATCGTTAAACTTGTCTGTGTCAATTTTACTAGTTGAATAGTTTAGCTGATACAGCGCCCTGCAAAAAAATGAAATATCCTTCCTATTCTTCGGAATATCCAAAAATGTTGTTTGGTTTTTAGTTTTACTCGTAGCTGTAACATAAAAATTATGATTTTTATTACAAAAAAGCATACATAAGGTTTAAAACCCATATAATTCGCTTTAAAAGCACACCTTTAAAGTCACTACTTTGGGAACAGTTTCTAGAGTGCATTTAATTTTTATGTCATGTTACAAAATAGCGCTAATAATTCAACGAAATGGTGATTTTAGTCTTGCAAAAAATACAGAAGCTTTTTTTCAGTCATTCTATATGTATTTTAGGGGATTAATGACTCTGAATTTCAGATTTGCTTATTTTCACGAATAAGGCACAAAAATATAATGGAAAACAAAAAAAATCGAATTTTTTTCATTTTTTAGTCCAATTTGATAGTTTTACACTTTTCGAGGTAAACTTTCAAACACAAAAATTAATTAGATATAATTTTCTAAAAAAATATTTATTTTTTTGTTGATTTTCTTAGTTCATTAGTTTGGCCGCCAGAGGTAATGGAAAAAAGGCCCCAATTTCATATTTTTTAGGAATTCCTAGTTCTCCAGTTAATTTCTTGTGTTAAGGTAACTTAAAATTATGCCTATAGTTAATTATGTGTAACGAAAAAATTCTAAAATTTAAAAAATTAAGAAACAACGATACTTTAAACAAGTTTTACTTAAAACTGTGTGTTTAAAGTCGATTACTAAGATTTATTAAAAACGGCTGAACCGATAAGTCTCTTTAGTATATATCTTACTAATTACTAATCTAAGGTTTTTTCTCACCGATAGAATTTTTTTTATATAATAAATAATTTAAGACCAAAATTTGAGTCCATTTTTTTGAGAAGCCGCCATTTTGTCAAAAAAATTAATTTTACTTACTTTCGATTAGTTACAAGATCATACATTACTTACCGACGTCCGTTTGTTTTTTTTTTATGTTAAATAATCTATTTTAGAAATATCGTGGTCACCACAAGTTGCCTTTTTTGAGAGGAGCTTCTGTAGATCAGCTATAGCAGCTTTAAAAATTATTATTTGTACAAATACAAAGATGTTAAAATAGAGTTAAAGTGACTTTTACAAATTTACTAATAAGTAATTTTTAAAGTCTTCTCAGGAAAAAGTCTGGAAAAATCGCTCTTTTTGAATCTTCTGACGGACCTTCTATGGTATACGAGTACATAGCATACATATAACAACTTTAGGTGTTTCTAGTCTAAAAGCCTGAATTTTGAGCTTTAATATTATATGTAACCAATAAAACCATACATTTTTTTATCATTTATTTATTTATATTTTAAGACTCCACAAAAAATATATACTCCTATTTCAAAAAATTAGATGCTGTTGAAGAGAGGGAAAAAAGAGCATGTCCATCTTGTCGCGATTCCCACCCTCTCGGGTTATCTGAAAGAAAAAAATGTAGATTCTTTATCGGCACAAAAAAAAAACACGTAAAATGACGGTTACCCAAAAAGAGATAGATTTTTAATTAATTTTTGAACCTTACCGAAGCTTAAAAATTTGAAAATTTTCAATTTTTGTTAGTTCATACCATTGAGGAATTTTTGCAAAATTTCAAGAAAATCGGTCCATTAGAACTTCAGGTTTTGTGAAAATCGTTTCAAAAAAAGTAGTTTCGTGAAAATTGCGTAAGCTTTGTAATCTTGTTTCTGACAGTCTGAATATGTTTAATGGCATGTTATACTTCATGTTTGCAATCAGCTATTCCTGCCTCGTACATTGTACTTTCTTCTTCTTCAAAATTGATAGTTTTTTAAGTTCTTTCAGATAAAAGATCCATTCTAGCGCCATTAGAATTATCAGAATCTCGTATACCAGAGCGTTTAATCCATTGTTGAAACCGTTTATAGGCGAATTCAGTTGGCTTGTCACAAAAATTTCCGAAAATAGATCAAATTTTGAAAAATCCCTTAAACAACATATTCTTAAAAATTTAAACTTTAAAAAATATGCAAAAAATGAAAATTGATTTGTCTCAATTCTAGACTATAATACGCCCTTAAATTAGTTTCAACCGTTTCAACACCATGCTAAAGTCAATAATGCATAGGCAACCAACATTTTTTTCATGTAATGCTGTATTCGTTAAATCTGTGAATAAATCTTTTTCAAATATAGTAACATTTGATTTTCACACTTTTCCACTAAAGTTTACAAGCCCTTGTTAAATCTGTCAAACGTTCAAACCCAAATCTAACCATGTTAAATCCAAAACCAAATAAAAATTAGTTTTACTTAATTTAAGAAAAAATAAACTTTCTGTTTTTAAATAAAATGGTTTAAAATATATGACTAAGGAATTTTTATTATAAAATGGGGGATATGTTAAAAGAACTACGTGAACGATCGAAAAAACGAAAGAAACTCCTGGCACAAACAGTAAGATTTTATCTGTAATTCCTGATTCAATTTTCATGTTTTATTTATTTTAAGTTGGGTGTTTCGGGTGTTGATGAACTACGTCAAGCTTTGGGCACCACAGTTGAACCTCCTCCAAAAAAATCAACCAGTGAAAATGGGAGGAAACACGCATCCGTTTCACTCGAACAACAGAACCAAGAGAAATCAAACGACGAGCTTGTTTATACAGATTCTTCAACCTTTTTAAAAGTAAAACTAATTTAATGCAAGTATATCATTTGTTTATTTATTATTATACTTCAGGGAACTCAGTCATCAAATCCTCACAATGACTACTGCCAACATTTTGTCGACACCGGTCAACGGCCACAAAACTTCATTCGAGACGTCGGTCTTGCTGATCGATTCGAAGAATATCCGAAACTACGAGAACTAATTAAACTGAAAGACGACTTAATTCAAGAGACAGCCACTCCGCCTATGTATCTAAAAACTGACTTATTCAATTTCGACTTGAAAGATTTGAATTCTAAATTTGATGTAATTCTAGTCGAGCCTCCACTTGAAGAGTATCAGCGAACGATGGGTGCAACTAACATGCAATTTTGGTCGTGGGACCAAATCATGAATCTTGACATTGGCGAAGTGGCTGCCCAGCGCAGCTTTATTTTCCTGTGGTGCGGCAGCTCTGAAGGTCTTGACATGGGTCGATTCTGTCTTCGAAAATGGGGCTTTAGACGATGCGAGGACATTTGCTGGATTCGTACCAACATTAACAATCCGGGTCATTCGAAAAACTTAGAACAAAAAGCCGTGTTTCAAAGAACTAAAGAGCACTGCTTGATGGGAATTAAAGGCACTGTGCGACGTTCAACTGATGGAGATTTCATACACGCCAACGTCGACATCGATCTAATCATCAGTGAAGAGCCCGAATATAGCAGCCTCGAAAAACCGGTCGAAATCTTTCACATAATCGAACATTTTTGTTTGGGTCGGCGAAGATTGCATTTGTTCGGTCGGGATTCAACAATTCGACCCGGTTGGGTGACGGTCGGTCCGGAACTTACCAACACTAATTTCAATGCTGATTTGTATGCCGGTTATTTCACGCCGTCGACACTGACGACTGGTTGTACGGAACGAATTGAAGCATTACGGCCAAAAAGTCCACCGCCTAAAGGTGGTAAAGGAACGCCAGGTGGACGAGGACGTGGTGGTTTTGCACGTGGACGTGGAAGAGCCAGATAAAAATAGTGAACAAACAAGAAATCTTTAGGGCTTAGATTTAAGTTTTAATTTCCTGTAATTATAGTAACTACCTACATTATTGCATTTTTAAAATCTGAAAATAAATATTGTAATTAAATAAGTGCTAACAAATAAACCAATAAGAAATATTAATTATATTTTTACTTTCTTTTACTACACTTGATAGTAAAGGAAGTATTGTAATAGGGTCGCAAATTGTATTTCAGGTTTTAATCGAAAATGCACGTTGAGGTTCTCTGAGTCTGAAAATGTGGTTCTTCGAAATTGGTCTGTGTGTGACAGCAATATCGTGTCGAAAGCTTTATCCAAAATTCACCAAACTTGAAATTTTACTTTCATTTTTGGGGCCATCCGTAAATTACGTTACACGTTAATGGGGAGGGAGGGGTCGACAAAGTGAATGTGACAAGGGGGTGGGAGTAGTAATAAATTTCGTGACGTCACATTTCAAAATCTATTTTAATCTTGTAAGTGTTAAGTAAAACACGAACTTGGAACTATTAACGAAAAACTCAAAAACATTTACAACACTATCTGTAGAAACATAAGGTTCAATTTGTTTTGTCGGCCACTCGCGCTACTACACTGAGAAAAAAATTTTCTTCTGACAACTGACTTTCATTTACGACAAAAAATGATTTAATAGCCCATTGCAAATCAAATATTTATATATTTAGATTTAATTGTCCGAAGAGAATTTTTTTTCTCGGTGTAGTGTTACGCGCCGATACTATTGCTCTTTGATAAATGCTGCACCGTGCCTAGCGGCGATATTGTTTTTATTTCATTTGACAATTGACTTTCAAGATTATTAAGCTTTATCATTAATTAATATAATTAGTCGTTTTTTTTTGTTTATTTCTTGAAATGTTTGATTTGATGTTAATTTTAATAAAAAATCATTTAAATTGAAAGAAAACAAATTTTAGAACTGCTGTTTTAATTCAATAATTATTTTTAGATGTAAAATATGCGACGTCACACTAAAGAGGGGTGGGTCTCACAAATGTGACCAGCTGTGACAAAGACGGTGGAGGGGGTCAAAAATAATGAAATTTGTGTGACGTAATTTATGGATGGCCCCTTTATTATATACCCGGATTATTGGATGGCATAGAAAAATTCATAATATATAACACAGAGGAGGTTTCTCTTTGTATGTAAATAAAATAAAGCGGAACGAGAGTAATGACGGGTGAGGAAGGCGTGAGGAGGGGCTTTCGAATTATTGGACGTATCGGACTACTGAATTGCCGGATTAGTGAGACTATACGGTATTCTTTTAGCCAACAGTGGGTTTCATGTAAAACTAGTTCTGTGACGCGTCGCAGCAGATAAATTCTATTCTTTATAATCATCTTAAGCAAATCTTAAAGAGAAAGTGGCCAACCCGCAGGTCTCATACGTATATTATGCAAATTGTATTTATAAATTATAACTTAAGACAATATTCGATGCTGTTTTATATATCACCACTTATTTCTATCTTTTTTTTGCCATTAGCAGAAAAACTAGGTTAGGGCACGTTCCCCCCGCACTGCAGCCTAAGGCTTATTGTACTCCTGTTATGCTCATTCAATGCTCACTCCTGCTATGCAAGGATCCTTGCTTATTCCAGGTTCAGCATTCTGCCTAGCAGAAGCAGTCCCTGTACTAAGCTCGCGCGATTTGAGCCTGTTTGGGCGTCATCTATCCCATACAGGTGTCGCCACTTTGTGAGGGCTTTGTAGTCAAAAATGACATGGGTCGCGTTTTCCTCCCCATCCCCACACATTCTGCAATTGAGGTCTCGTTGAGACACCCCAATAGTCTGCAGATGCTTCCTTAGTCCACAGTGTCCGGTTATCAGTCCTGTTATTGTCCTGAGTTGATTCCTTCCCAGCCGTAATACCTCAGCTGTGAGCGAGAGGCAGATTCTCCCCATCATTCTCTTGCTGTGCCTCTGGCTAGGAATTTCTTGCCAGTATTTGTTTTGCTGCCGTCTCAGTCGACTTCTCATCGCCCTTTTGACAGCAGATTTGGTGATCCCCACTCCAGGTTCCGGGCCCATGAGTGGGAACATCGAACCAGCACTTGCGCAAGCATCAGCTTCTTCATTTCCTTCGACTCCCTTATGCCCCGGCACCCACCAACCAAGTTTAACTCGGTTGTGCTTTGCCAGTTCCTCAAGAAGTTGCCGACACTCCAGCACCAGCTTTGAGCTAATCACCGTTTGGCAATCGCTCTTAGCGCTATCTGAGAGAGAATACGTATGTTCCTATTCCGATAGCCCATATCTAAGTTCTCTCTAGCACATATGGCAATGGCCGTGACCTCCGCTTAAAAAATAGTGGCGAGTCCCCAAGCGGCACTAAAATGCGCCCCCATAGTTTTCCGCCCACTACCCCCGCGCCAGATCCTCCGTCCATAACCGATCCATTTGTGAACCACATTAGTTCATTTGGTTCCCTGTTTCTCCCCATATATGGCCTTAAGGTTACCATATAGGGGCACTTGAACCTGTATACAGTGGGCATCCAGTCGCTTACCATCCCCATGAGGGGGCTGGCGATGACGTCCACTATCCTTGCATACCCGCGCGGAGTCGACCGCCAAGCACCATTCAGTTGCAGCCTGTGCGAGCTCAGCCTGGCCTCCACCCCCACCCACAAGTGAAGTTGTTTAAAATTTTAAACAATTATTAAAAATCTTATAAAATTGTATGTTTTTAATTATTATTTATTTCTTTTCTGCAGCCTTCTAGTGCATCAGGTATACAACTTTGCTCCCGGCGTTATTTTTTAAAACTTAAGGCTTCATTGTAAAAAAATGATTATAAATTTATGTTTCAAAATATTGGCCGTCGTTTGCCACTTCAGCTTTCTCTCATCTTTCCGGTAGCAATTGGATCCCACGTTGAAAGAACTGGTCATCTTTTAAAGCGATCCACGAATTGATCCAATTTTTAGACTTCTTCATACGACCGGAAGTGCTAGTCTTTCAAGCCGTGTGCCATCCATCGAAATAGGTGTTAGTCAGAGGGAGCAACGTCTGGAGAATAGCTGGCGCATAGTCTAAGACTTCCCATTTCAATGTTTCTAAGAATTTTTGACAACTTTTGTTGTCGCAAAAACGCATTAGTTGCGTTCGACAACAATCCCCTGTACTGGTTTCAGACGGTTTTGGCAAACTAGGGAAGCAATGACCAATACTTTGAAACACAAATGTAAAATCAGTTTTTTACAGTAAAGCTTTTTTAGCTTTGAATAAAAGGCGGAAGCAAAGTTGTAAACCTAATAAATCAAAATTTTAACCGGATTACAATTCTTCCTTTACTATTAAGTATCGTTGTTAAGGAAAGTAAATATGTGAGTTTCTATTTGAAAAATCAAATTTACCTTTGAAACTACCAGAAAGTTAAAGGCTTATATGTCCCCCCTGAAAAATGGCAACTTTTTTTTGAAAGTTGTTTTTGCTTATTTTTCTTTTGGATATTAGTTTGTCTAAAGATGAAAAAAAACTTACCTAGTATAGAGATGTTACAGCTTAACACAAAATTTCTAACGGAGTATTCTGGCAGTTAAAATTACAATTAGTACTTAGTATTTAGTACTGAATACGAGTATTATCAAAATGGCCGAGTACTCGGCACATCACTTATAGTATCAACTAGGGCTGTTGCGGAGCTTCGACTCCGATAAGTAGAACTTCTAATTGTTATTTCACCTCCGCTTTTGACACTCTTCAATCGGATGTTTAAACGGAGTTCGAAGCCTAGCACAGTGATGGTGAACCTATGACCCGTGGGTCAGACACTGACCCACAAAAGCTTTTTGAATGACCCACAACTAATTTATGTATTATATCATGAAAGAAAGAACAGGCAATTGAAAATATTAAAAATATGTAATTTATGTTATCGTCACATTGATATCAACTTTTTTGTTGTCGACCTTTATTTTTTTCTTGTCACTTGCAAACGTAAAAGTATTAAAACGAAAAGTAAATCTATTTAGAGGATTTTAAAAGTAAAATCAAATTATAAAGGTCAAATGTCGAGTTGTTCTGTTAACAATTTTTTGGTGTTAACAAATTTTCGGTATTTCCAAATTATTTGTACCCTCTTTACCATACCCTCCCCCCTTTCAAAGTGACGCCTCTGTTTTCTGACCCACGGACTAGTATTCAAAAAAAGATGAACAAAAATTTACCCATTTCACAATTAGGTTCGCCACATCTGGCCTAGCAAATAGTCTTAATAATGTCGATTGCCTGCCAATATTTATCGTATCTACGAGGGTTGGTAGTAAACGAACAACTTTTTAGTGGCGCTGGTTTAATCGATGATCTATGGCCATTTAAGAAATGGATTGAATGGAAACAAATCTGCAAAGCTTTTGCTATATTTTACTTTTGGAGTCAATGTATTTGATTTAGTTTGCTAACTATTAGTGAATCATGATAATTTTTAACCGACTTCAAAAAAAGGAGGAGGTTCTCAATTCGACTGTATTTTTTTTTAATTTTGTTACCTCAGCATTTCCGACTGGGTGAAGCGATTTTGATGATTCTTTTTTTATTTGAAAGCTGGTGCTTCCCGAATGGTCCCATTTTAATTTGAAGGAAATTGTTTACTTCTAAGGGGTTGAAAACTAAAGGATGAAATACTAACTTCTTATTGGATAGCTCGATTACGATAATTCTTTTTTTATTTGAAAGCTAGTGCTTCTCGTGTGTTCCCATTTTAATTTGAGGAACATCTTTCACTTCTAAAGGGTTGAAAACTAAGGGATGAAATATTAACTTCTTATTGAATAGCTCGATTTTGATAATTCTTTTTTTATTTGTAGATCACAACCTTAAATTAATCTCCTATCCATTTAAAAAAAAAAACTCCACTCATAAAGGGTTAAAAATTAGAGATAAATAATAAAAAAAAAATTTTCTGGCTAACACGATTTTGATAGTTTTGTTTCTATTACGTACAACGTACCTTTAAATTGTTCACATTTCAACTTGAAGAAAAAAATCCACCCCTTAAGGATGAAAATAGGGGATGAAATAGTGACATTTAACCGAATTTTGATAATTTTTTTTCTGTTGGAAAGAATAATCCACTTAGTTTTGTTATTACATTTAAAAGCAAAAAAGGTTAACCATTTTCAAGAAAATAAAATCAGTTATCAAACTTCAGATCACTAAAACGTGAGAAATAAATAAATATTATAAAAAAATGAAAAACCGACTTCAAAATATATAAAAATTCTAAAACAAAAAATGCACTGAAAAGTAACAAAATAATGGCGTATACTTGCAGTATCTACAACTTACAAATTATTAGGATGATACAATGTACAACTATTGTTATTTTTGGAGTTGGTGTCAGTCAAGAAAATAAATATTAATTGTAGTAAAAATGTTTAGTTGGTAATTGGTATTTTGTAGTTTAAAGGTCGCTATATATTGTTACAGTTCGAATATATTGTTTAAAAGTTCATTTGAAAAATAATTTTCATAAGGTATTCTCGTTTTTTGTTAAGTACCAATATAGTCGTATTTCCTTGACTGACACCAACTCCAAAAATAACAATAGTTGTACATTGTATCATCCTAATAATTTTTAAGTTGTAGGTACTGCAAGGATACGCCATTATTTTGTTACTTTTTAGTGCATTTTTTGTTTTAGAATTTTTATATATTTTGAAGTCGGTTTTTCATTTTTTTATAATATTTATTTATTACGTTCATCGTGTACACTGCATGTTTCTTTAATCTATTATATTTTAATTAAAATTAAAGAATTTAACTACATACTTATAGTGTTTATATTTGTTCTTAAACCATATTTCTTCTGCCACCACCTGTGCAACCATCTTCGACTTCGGTTCCGACTCCGATAAACCAAATTCAAAAACTCCGACTTCGGTTTCGATAAAACCACCTCCGTTACATCCTTAGTATCAACCATTGTTAAACTTGTTACCCACTATTTTTCATTATATCATTGTTGCGTTATGTAACTTTTTTTTAATTTTGATTCGTTGTTTGGCTTACCATAAGCATATATACTAAAGAATTAAACTGCTTATGGATATATTTATATATATTTATAAAGGAAAAGGAAACACCAACATGTTAAGATGAGAAACAACAAAAACGAGACAAATAAAAAACTTAAATGTTTATTCTTTAATAGTTCATACATAGAAAAACTAGGTCTATTTTAAACATTTGTACAGTATACAAGTAAACAGTATTTTAGCGATAGTACGCCTCTACCATACACGTTCAAGTTTCACAGAAAGAGAAAGGACATAGTTTTTATTTATTATTATTTTTTTATAATTTTGCCTCTTCTTTCGAATTTAATTAATTTATAATAATGCATACTTCAAAATTACTATATACTACACGTTTCTTACATAGGTATATTCATGTTAGATTATCGTAATTCCTTCTGGTAAATATACACTGTTTGTTTGTTTGATTTTTTTTTAAAACTTTAATAAATCGATTTGGAAAGTGGATTTTTCGGCCCACCTGAAAATCACGATCAAATTTACACTAGTTTTTGAAGGTTCGGAATTTTTATTGTGAAATATGTAAATGATTGTATGTATATATATAGAGTACTTAATATACCTTAGTATAACAAGGCTTGAAAATAATCTTAAGGAGGATTCAATTGATACAAACTAAATCCTCTTTTGGACGATTTAGCCATCATCACAACACTTTTTTTTAATATCACAATTCGCATATTAAACATTTGCAAAATTGTACTGTGGGATATTTTTCCCTAATTGAAAAAAATCCCATTCCTGAATCAATCAATTTATTAAAACTTTCATTACTTTTAAGATTAAGGAAAATATTTTTTTTTAAATAACGCTACAAAAAGCATGTTTGTGTGTGAGTGAGAGTGTTTTTTTTTCAATTTCAATAGCACCCAATCAGTGTATTCTGTTATTTTAGCGTAAAAAAATCTTTAAAATTGAACAAACATTTTTTTCATTTCCAATTTTACGGTAGGTTTCGTTATCATTATCAATATTATTATTAATTATTTTATTATTTATTTTATATTCCATAAACTTTAACAATACGCCACATATTTTGCCTGTTGACAAGAGACCTTGTATTCGTTCAAAAAAAAAAAAAAAATCAAAAATTTTGCCAGTCTCTCGTCACCACACAAACTACGTCTAATTAATTAATAATTGGCAAGCAGTTAACTATAACTGAGATCAAGTAAAACATCTATTAACAATTTTTGTACTCTAAGGTTGACGACATACCATTTATTTGGAGGGGGGGGGGGGTTAAGAGCGCAGGGGAACTATTCAAAAATTGTTTTTTCGAAATATTTTGTCCTTCCGAAAAAGATCAACACAAACTAGGCCTGGATCTCTCATCAAATAAATTAAACCGGTCTGAAATTCGGTTCGTAGGAACAAATTTCACTCTGAACAAAGAGCACGTGGTGTATTGGTCAGAGTTTAAAGCTCAAAATAACCAGGCCTAACAAACCCACTCCGAAAAAAATCGACTGAAAATTTAAGAAAATAAGTTTAAATATTGTAAAAAAAAGAATATGGAAAGATAATTTCCTTGGGAAATTTTGATATAATCCATTGTTCAGACGCAATGACCATTTTAAAGAAAATATACTACTATCAAATTTTCAAATCCAAAGCGTTTTGATCGAGTAAAACAGCATATTGTAGTTGTATGGAGTGTAGAGAAAAGAAGCACACTCTCTGTACCATAAAAGTGGTCCCAAAATAACAAGACATAAATATAGCAACTGTACCAGACGACCATGTAGAAAGCGCGAAAAGAAACAATTAAAGCAAATTAAACGATCAATCAATAACTTCATTTCATTAAAAAATAGTTCAGGTCAGATTTTAAACCATTTCCTCGGCTGCACCATCGCCTCTTTATTTAATTATATTCTGAGATCACTTTTTGTGTTCCTCATCTCTACCCTCCATAAATTGTTGTGAAAAGCGATAAAACATTAATAAAAAGTATTAAATCTATAAAACAGAAGTCACACGGAGTCGTTAAACAATGAGACCACCTTTTGTTAATAGGCTAGTCGTGATTACTACCTTGTGTAACCCAATAGTAGTGAAAATAAGGTCGTCTCGCCTTTGAAAGCTGAAAACCTGTCATAATTTACGCCCGTTTGAAAGTGGGAACTTCTCGTCTCGTCTGGTTCACAGCTTCCGTGATTCCTCAGTAAAATCACCCAAATCCATTTTGACGTTTTTCTAGATATCACAATTTTAAGTTTTACAGGCTTATGTAAACTAGACTTTTTTTTTTTTTTTTTTTTTTTTTTTTTTTTCATATTCTGATTTCTGACAAATACGGTTGAAAAAAAAATTCTCCTTGTGCCAGTTGATGGAGGATTGAATGAAAATTCAAAATCCAACATAATTTCCTGTTTCGAAAAAAATGGACTTCGGTGTTTTTACTAAGGATTCACTGAATTTATTTTACAATTCAACTTAATAGAAATGTTTCCCTGGCATCTAATGAATCTAATAAATGAAACGCCTTTTAAGTATTAGATAGTATTCGACCAACCAAACTTCAAACGCTTAATTGGAGCCAACACTTAAACACTTAATGCTTCACTTGCCAAATCGATTATCTCCATTTCTGAATTTGGTAAAATTGGTCTGATCCTTAAATTTTCAGTCGTTTTTTTTTTTACTTAAAATTCGATTCGTTACAAACACAAAATATTCGAATTATGTCAACATTGCATTTTTTCCTTTACATTTTAAATATTATATACATAATAAAATGCAAATTTCTAAATGAAAACTGTCTCGAAATCGTAAAATTTGTTCATTTGAAAAACCATTTTTCTTAAAAAAATATGATACCATTTAAATTTTTTTTTTTTTGTTCATGTATAAAAGATAATACTTGCAGCAAAAGATCAAAGGGATGCAACCCTTGTTTCTCCGTTAAATTATTGTATTATGAACATAAAACGATTTCTTACAATACACGACTTAAATCACACATTGTTTCTTATTCTCATTGACCTTTTAAGTAACATGGTATATATAAAAACTAATGATAATATCCGTATGACAAATATTTACATAGAGATAACCGACTTAATTATATAATTTTATCACTATTTAATGAATTAATAGTTAATTACCTACAGCATTAAGTTAGGTCCCTCCTCATCGAATTAAATCGTCATATCATTGTTTTTCTCAATTAAATTAAAATAGTAATTAATAATAATTATAGGTGATATATACATCAAGATCATTTTGTGATAATTTAAAATTAGAAATTAATTAATTCAAAGCATTTGGAAGTGAAAATTGCATTTGGTTTGAATGCACCTTTCCGCCATTGTTGAATTTGGTCACGATCAATATTATTTATATTGTTGTAATAAACACGTTTCGAGCCGATTTTTTAAACGGAATACATATTTTTAGTTAGTACAACAAATTAAAACTGATAAAAAGAAATTTATAATTTAAATAAAATTTCACCCTAAATTGATCGTTTCGTTTGCATTTTACTCAATGGGAAGGAGTCAGGCATTTTTAAAACAGCATTGTTTAAATTCGTCAAAAATAGCCATAAACATAAAAGTAGTTAATACAAAATTATCAATAATAATATAAATAAATCAATAATATTTAACTAATATATTTTTAATACAATTGATTTACTGGACCACGTTCGACCTCACGCTTACAATGATTACGCTCATTACCGTCTTTTGTTAATTCCTCTAACTAAGGTTGTTCGCAATATAACTAAACCTATTTATAGATTTAAAAAAAAAATTACAAAAATATCAACAATATCGTTAAAAATGTTATCCTGAATTTTTGAGGATTGAGAAAATTCTGAACTGAGATATAACTAAAAGAAATTATTCCTCAGAAAATAAATTTTAACATGTGTCCTTAGGAAGCGCCCCTTAACTCCGTGATTTTATTTTAGCCCTTCTGGAACCTTTCCATCAACCACGTTGCCTAACATAGCCCTTCTTATGACTCCCCAGCGGAAGAAATGTAGCTTTTTAATATCAAGTTCTGAGGATATTAATTTAAAATTTCCATTCGGCGAAATAAAAGCAGTAGTTACGCTCATCGTAACTTTAGAACCGACCCCCCCCCCCACTTTTCCGTTAACTACGTGGTTTATGGGCGCTCTCGTATGGAAAAATTGAAATATCCGACAAAAAAAAAAAACACAAAAAATACATTTACAAAAATTGGCGAAACTGTGTAACAGAATGACAAAATCATTGAAAAATAATTTTGTTTCTGTCCAAGAATATCTCAGTAGTGAGTAGACTATATATATAGCAGTATCTTTTTTTTGTTTCTTTAAGGTTGCATCAACTACTATGGTCAAATCCGAAAACTCATGAAAAAAACTTGGGTGTTCATTGGAATTCGAACCCAGGACCACTGGCGTATACGGCAACTATGTAGTCAACCACGCCACTAAGTGACCTATATCTCAACGTATGTTCAATAAATAAAATATTATTTCAACATTCGTGAGTCTTGCGTCAACCATGATACAAATCTTAATAGCGCCATCGGCCATCACGTGACCTAGAGGAGGAAATATTAAAATGTCGCACATTTTCATTTAAAGAATTCGATTTTTTTTTTCAATGTATTTACTTTAAAAAATTATCGATCTTGAAACGGTGTCAATTTATTTTTCATGCGATTAAGGAAAAATACAAATTTTTAACGAGAAGAAATACTTTCAGATGTTCAAGTATGTAAAAAGTGCCGTTTCAAACCATCAGAACTACCAATATAATATAAATAACTGTATTCTTTCGTGTTGGTAATCACAAGTTTTTACGAACTAAACAGCTGTTGAAAGAATAACCTTAGGAAGGGTTTACGTGGACGCTAACAATAGGAATGACGTCATTGATGACTTTTTACTTCATACAACGACCGTGGCTACCATAAATAAATGACTAAAAATATCTCCTAAACTTTTAGAAAATATCTTATACATCGACGTTTTTGCTTCCGGAACGATCAATTTTCCAAATTGGGTCGAAAAATAAATATTAGAAAATTTACCTAAGTCGTTACAAAAAAAAAAAAAATATAATTTTGTAAGCAAATTGTTTATCGTCAGCCTATTTATTAATTATATTATTTCTAAAGCATTTAAGTTTCGTATTAAAAAAAATATATTAAAAATGCAAACAAATTGCTTTTCTAAATTAAAAAAAAAAAAATTAACACCCATACTTTAGTTGGTTTCAAGCCTTGAGTTGTCAATAAAATAATTTGTACAGCATTAAAATAACTTATTTTTTAGGAAATAACTTAGCATTTTTCTTATTCTTTGTAAAGCAAGACAATTTGTATCGTACATAGACAACCAACTGTACAACTACCACATCATTTAAGGTGGTACCCATTTCAAATATGAAAATTTTTTACTTAATAATTTAAGTAATACAAATAAAGCTCAAGCGTCTAAATGTCCTCTAGAAGCCTAATTTTAAAATAAAATGTTTATATTTACAACACAAACGGCATTTTGCCGTTATAAATCGCATGCAATTTCATACAACTGGAACCAATTTAGTACCAGAGTTGAGTTGAGGCAATTGTTTTTCCTGCAACATCAAAACTCTATTTAAAGCTCGTTAACTTGTTAAAATCTTATCATATTGACCATATTTAACTGATAAAATAATTGATTTCACATAGAAGAGCCAACTTATGTACTATCTTACAATCTAAAACTTCTCTTAGCTATAGGTTTTTAAACTGTTTTGTTCCATTTTGCATTGTTACATTGAAATAAGTGACTTGAAAAGCAATAAATTTGGTTTTAATTTAATTACTCAAGAATTGAATGTAAAACGTATTCAAAGTTACGACGATAGCATGGCGAGTAATAGAAGTGCAAATATTTAAACTGAGTACTAAAATCACTGATGTAACCACAAGTTGCAACCTGGATATTCCTCGCATCAGTTCAAGACAAATTCAGAACTATCGCATACCCACTTATTAAAACTAATGTTAAAAGCGATCGCCAACATAAAAATCAGTTCTAAGCTGGTGTTAGAATACCATCAACTACTGTAGGACCAGGCTTATCATAATCAAGTCAAAATTGATTAGGTGTCATTGAATAAGAGGATTGAAGGCAATGAAGAAGCTGATGCTTGTACTAGGGCTAGTGCAATAACCCCATTCCAGAGCTTGAAGTGGGAATCACCAAATCTACTGTAAAAAGGGCGATGAATAGTCGACTAAGAGAACACTAAAATAAATACTGGCTAGAAGTCCCTGGTCAGAAATACAGTAAGAAAATGATGGGGAGAATTTGCTTCTCGCTCACCGCGGAAGTATAACGACAGGGAATGAACCAATTCAGAACTGTGATGGGGGATTGATAGCCGGACATTGTGGACTGAAAAAACATCTGCAAAACGTTGGAGTATATCAAGAGAAGATTAAATGCAGAATGTGTGGGAATGAGGAAGAAAGTACGACCTACGTCATTTTTGATTGAAAAACCCTCACAAAGTGGCGACACTTGTATGGGATCAATGATGCCCAAAGGGGTACAAATAGCACTAGGAGTTTAATACAGGGGCTGCTCCTGCTAAACAGAATGCTGGACCTGGAATAAGTAGAAATTTTTGTCTAAAATAAATGCATGAGCAGATCAGGAGTACAATAAGCCTTAGGCTGCAATGCGGGGGGAACGAGCCGTAATATATTTTTGCTAACGGAAAAAAGCGGACATCATACATTGCATATTGCATGCATATTGTAATAAATAAAAAAGTACCTAATCTATAGTAGTAAAGGGTCAGTTATCGCAAATGTTGCAACGTAATTAAATTAAGCGGTTGATCGCCATAAACGGATTCCACTGTAACAGCATTATTCGCGGGTCTCATTTTGCATCGATTACGAATCAGTTCAAGAAAGATTCGGGATTTCAAGAATGCGCATGCTAATCACTCATTAAATGAAGTGCTTACTAAGCGAGGTTTCGCTGTAGATTTGTGTAACGACAATGGTGTACTAAGTTCATAATAGCTTATGGAACAAAATTATTTAAAATCCTATGTTTCAATTGTTTTATAGCAGTTTCACTTAAATCAAAATATGAGTTAGTCAAAATCACATTGTTCAGATTAAAATACGACCAAAGTAAAGGTCATTTGTACCAGAAAAAAATACCTAAGCAGTATTCCAATATGCTATATAATTAAACCTGGCTTTAAAACAATGATAGAATGAATGATTTGCAATGATGACATTTTCTCTCGATCTTATGTACAGCGTGATAAAAAAAACAGATATAAAACATTTCAAATACAAATTGTTAAGCGTATCCAAATGTAAATGCATTCAGTTATTTCATTTATTTTTGTTTTTTTTTTTTTGTAATTTATAGCCCATCTAATCCGATTATAGAAATGTTGGTAAGTGTGAGCAATGTTTTGTCCTTTTTGTTTTCATATAAAAATAGTATTTCTTTCTTCCATCCAACCATTATTATCTATATTATTTTTTTTGATTATCTTAATAGATTAAAAACTAATAGATAAAAAAATTTCTTCTTCACACCAAGTAAATGTGCATGGATCACACGTGTCAACTATTGCATTTATCTATCAATATGTGTTGAAAACCATTGTACTTTTCTTGGCGATCTTCACAGAGACAACATAGAGAAGAATCACGCACTCACAGATAAGTCGATTCACCTGCAAATTAAACAAGTAATAACTACCGGAGTTCATAGAAAATTGACAAAATTATAACACAAAAACACTGTAAGGTAATTATATATAGAAAATTTACACATTACCAACTCATTTCTACAATAGGTCTACAAATATCTTGAAAGAAAACACAGAAGATTGAGAAAAACACTGCAAGATGAAAGAAAAGAAAATGTTAATGAAAAAGTATGAGAAATGAATCAAGCGAAATATTAATTGTGTTAATGTTCGAAAGGAAAAATAGTCTCATGCTAGTGTGTTATCCAAAAAGAAGAAAACAAATGCATTTTCGGACTTTTAATTTTTATTATAACTACCTACATACTAATAAAATACTAACATAATTCATAAATAGGCTGATTTCTAATTCTTATCATTTTCATTACTTAATATGGAATTGGAACTAAACAAACAAAATATATAATATATATTAGAAAAATGTTAACTTGCCGGTCAAGCCGGAACAGTTTCGGCACCATCGGTTGTGGGTATTTCGCCTTCGGACAACAGTCGATATCTGCCCACTGGGGAGTCTCCTGATCGACCCAAAAGCAGCAATTAATAAATCACACAACACATACGAGTGCTCCGTATTTCAAATGATTACACCCAAAAAATCCCAGTTAATATCAATGTTCATCTTTTACTATTAAAATTACTATATCAAAATTTTAAACATTTGTAACATGAAAAGATGAACATTGTCTATATATATGTACGTGTGTGTGTGTGTGTGTGTGGTTAATAAGGTAATTTAAATTTAATAAGTGCTGCATTCATTGATTGTTTTTTATTCAAAAGTGCATCTCAAAACTTTTCCACATGCATCATTTTTGAGTTGAACAATCTCGAAAATTTTCAATCGGTGCAAACATCACATTGTTGAGTGCATTTTCCAAGTCAAGTGCAAAGTGAAATTTTGAAATATTCGATTCATGTTAAAATGCGACAATTTTTTTATCTAACGGACCACTTAGTTAATTTGTTAGTTAATTTTGGGTTTAGTTATCAAAAAAAAAGTACCTAAATACCTCTCCTAGCATGGCGTTACATGTTAGGGGAGGAGTAAAGAAAAAAAAAATTGAACGAGCTTTGGCGTAGAAAAATTAAATTTTAATTTTCAAAAACTTTTATAAACCGTGAAACAAATTTTATGTGGGACCCTCCATAACGACGTAAATCACTTTGACGGGAGGGGTATGCTCTCAAAGTACGGGAAACGCGTTACGTGGTTTATGGATGGTTCAATTTGGATGCTATAATAGGTTTGTTTCTATTGTCAATCTGATGATGTTCAAGCACTGACACGAAAGACAAAGAGCAAGGAACATTGACCAATAGACAACAGTGAGTGAAGAACATATGTGAAGGGTTCGCTTGATTTAAAAACCGGTTTACTCAGTATTTAAACACCTCCAAATCAGTGTCAAAATACGCGATTGTCACGAAAACGTACATACATAGCTCGACTCTCGGCCTAATGCGGCCAAGCGACTGTAAGCTGAAAGATTTCTTCACGCACTCTTATCTCTTGGTCAATGTGCCTTGCTCTTTGTCTTTCGTGGCAGTGTTTGGTATCAACGTATGGAACGAACCTAATATTTTTAGATCAACTGACTATGGCAAACCACGACCAAGCAGAATACGAGTTTAAATTTAATTCGACGAATTTTGCCGAAGAACAAGTGCTCTGATTTGTCAGTTTTCGGTTGGAAAAAAATCCATCCCATATATAAAACCACTTTAACGACTTAGTTCTTCCAATACAAAGTCTCAAAAAAGCTGACACTATTTTAACATGAATCGACTATAGACTAACTTTTCGTAAATACAATCATACATAATATGTCATATGCATACACGGAAAAGGAACGACCTAAGATCTTCTCGATCTATTTTTTACATTATATAAATAAGGCAAGGATTTATGATTAAAACTGACCATAATTTAAAGAAAAAAAAAATCTAAATTGAGATCGTTTCTGGTTGTAATGCCTTAAATTCCTCCCTGGCTAAACGCTTTTAAAAAATTATATAAAACGGCATGATGTTGGTATGAAGAAACAACACAAATGCTATTTGAAAAATTTCATAAGTTGTGTTAATTCGCTTCTACTTTAGCGTTGTTAATTTGAAGTCTATTAGTTAAATTACTTATTATATAGAACTAAATTAAGCAGATTTGGGAAGAAAACATTCAATTACTCAACGTTAAATATAAATATCTATATAAATATCTATATAAATATCTATATAAATATATATATATATTTTATGATTATAGCTTAATGAAATTCATTTGTATTATTATTACTTAAATGCAGCAATTTAAAACGTTTACGACTATCTTAGAATATCGAACGACCTGCCATTATTATAAATAATATTCATCAAAGTTCAATATATTGCACGGGATGCCTCAGTTTCTGGTGGTTTACTTGCAGAGAATTGGTACATCTCGATTATGGTGTTACCAATAAATATGCAAAAAGATTATGCAAACTATTCAGAGACGTAACCATTAAATAAAATAAGTTTTGTTCCATTTAACATTAATGCGGCGATAAAAGAACTGTATGTTCTTACTTTGTGACGTACGTCAACCCTAAGATTAATTTTGGGCATTTTTAAACGATACCTTTAGACCAAGTACTGGTAAGTACGGGTTTAGATTCGTACATCTGGTCATCTGGTTTATAAACTCACTCGTCCAGAAAACGTCACAGATTATGCCGACCGTCATTTTGCTGTTTATGTACGGAAATGTACGCTTTGTCTGTTAAATGGAACGGACTTATAGTCTACATGTTGTAAACCCAAGCCAAGAGCATCGTGCCAACAAGCCTTTTTTCTTTCAATAATTTTTTTTTCAAATGCACCATTAATTGAAATTAAAACATAACAAGTTCTATAAAAACTCTTTTTAAAAAAGAAAATATAAAAATATAGTTAAAAAATTTTATCAAGAAGGCGATTTTAATAATTTTTTTTCAAGTTTTGTACTCTCGGGTGCGTTAAAATTAAAGTCCGAGGCAGGTCAATGACGGATTCTTACACGCTTTTCTCAGTCACCATAACGTTTGTGAACAGGTCATGTGATATATAAATATAATTTTTTAAAGATCATTTTTAATAATTTATATTTTAAAAGAGAGAGTATTAACTTTACCGTTGATTTTTTTAAAGAAATTTTTGAAATAATTTAATGCATCTAATACTTGCACGTAACCCAAAGTACATATTTTGAGGCAAGTGAATACTCTCGAAGAACAAAGAAAATACTATTGAAAATCTTAATAAGAAATTCTTTCATTCATACTTTAAGGAAATGAGATTTCGTCTTATACTTTTCTTTAACTTTTTTTTTGTTTTGAAATCAGTCTTACAAACAAATCTAAAGATTCTCTCTGCAGTAAAATCGAGCCCTAAGTTTATACATAAAATTATTTATTCATATATAGATATATTAATAAAAACAGATAATCTAATGCATTTTGAACGCAATACGAAAAAAAAACTAGAAGATAATAATCAACGTTCTGGTAGCATCAATTCGCTTCTTTATAATATTATTAAAAGTTTATTGCAAAATAATTGAACACTACTTATAAGAGATGTTAATGTTTGTATAATTTTCATGAACTTTTTTTTTGTTAAATTAAATATTTAATATTTAAATATCACCGCCATGCGTTTCCAGATGAGCTTCACGTGCAGTTAGAGGTACACACTCACCGCTTTCCCAGCCGTCCTCCTCGTCGTTACTGCTCGTGTTTGTCGAGTCAGCCTCAGAGCTTTCTGAAGGCGTGTCCTGCGACAAGCGAACGACTCCTGTCGATGGTGCCAATGGATTCAATCCGGTATTACCTCTCCATTCGGCCGTGCGTGCACCACGTGGAATTTTTTGCAACAATAAGCTCACCTAAAGGCCACAACAATAAATCACAAAATGAAACTACATCAATGTATACTAGTGGTTATCCGTTATTTACCAAGTTGGTTTTTTCATTTGAGTATCGTTTAAATTATTATTTTATAGCCTAAAAATAATTTTGGAAATTTTTTTTTAATTCCGTTTAACCCAGGTCTAAATGACTATACTTTTCTAATTAATTTAACATGGAGTTTTTAACACTTTTTAGAAATTATTTTTTTTCTTGCTTATTATATTGAAGAATAATTTATTTATCAAATATTGTTGGTTCTGCTTCTATCATGATCTCTTTATTAGATGGAGAAATTTTGAGATTAGCGTCAAAAATTTATCTCGTAATTTTTAATAAGTTTTACATTCATTTTTATGCTTTTATTAATAATTTTGTATAATTTACGGTGTACTTGATAATTATTCAGTATATAATGTTAAATTTTATATTATACTAGCGAATGTATCCGGCATCATTCGAGTTTAGTAAAGTGAATACAATGGCGTGATTCAGTGGGTTTAATTATTATCAAGTTTTTCTACTTCAAGTAGCTTAAAAGTTAGGTCAAGCATCTTAAAAATCAAGTGAAGCAGTGAATGCTTAAGTTGTCCTATAACATAATGATAATCAACAATTTAACGTTTGACAAAAATAAAAATGATAATTCGAAAATGCCAGAATGTACTTGAGACTATATCTGTAACTTGGTTCTAAAAGGGCCAATACCCAAAATTGGAGAAATCGTGTTATTCAAACAAATGATCTCCATATAATATGAAGTACTGTTAGTGCAAAAAGGGCCAATTGTCCTGGAATAAATACATTACGAGAAACATAAACCTATCAGAGGCCAATATCATTATCACCTTGGTGCAAAAAAAGACAATGTGCTTTTAATTTCTCATTTTTTGGTAATGGTAAAAATGGACATTAGCCCTTTTAAAACCAAAGTACAAATATATATAGTCTTTTTATATTATCTGGTTATTATTTAAAATTCGAGAAAAAAACATGTTTAACGGTATTAAGAGCGTTAGACTTAACCTAGCCAACAAACACACACTCAGGTAGAGGATATTTTTTTTTTGCAAATATAGATTAATGTATTTCACAAATAAGGGAAAAATATGAAATTCCCGCTAGTTGCATTTAGTTTCTGCGGTTAATTAAGCAAAATTATGATTAAACCCATAAATTACATTTGGTGTGCAGTACACTCTCTATAAGTCTAGCCGTAAATAAGTAGAAGTTTTTTTTTTTTGTTCCGATTAATCTCTATCCAATTCTGTGTATTTTGTCCTCTATAATTTGAACCTATAACAGCAACACTTCTTTAAGTCAAACTCTTAATCATCCGTATCCTCTGTTACTTTTATGTTTAGTCTAACGAATGAAATCAAATTCACTGTCGATGATTTTCTAATAACTCCCACTATTTTCCTCAATGAATCGAACAATGGATAAGTAACACTCCTCCGTCGATAATTCGAACGTTTACCGAACGGAACTATGGAAAAGACAACTATAATTTAACTAAATATTTATGGTCCCTAGGAGTTTAACTTATCGAGAGTTCACTGTATTTAAAGTACTAAAGAAGTATTTAAAATCGTGTTATACGGTACTACGGGTGGGAAATTTGACGAGTCAAAGAAAGACTAACTGCGTATTTGATTAATTTTTAGCGCTGGTTAGTCGTTTACAATTTGCATTTTCAACTTTTAATTGTCATTCAATTATATTTTTTTAAAGTCCCCTTTTTAATTCCACTTCGATTAAAAAAAATCCGAAACAGATTAACAATTCTTAGTTTTTATTTCTAACACTAATTAAATGTCGTGTTAATGTTTTCTCGTCAATTAATATGTTTTATTCCGCTCTTCTTCGTGAAAAGCGTTCAGAGTTTCAATGCTAGAATAACGACAAACATAGATACGTGAGAGGTAAATATTACAAAAAACAATATTTAAGGTCATGATTGAATGATTTTGATTATAACGAAAAGATATTTCATGATAGGAAGTTAACAACGGCGTATGATCAATTCAAAATACTAAATTAATGTAAATGCTATCATGAATATTATAATAGTCATAATAAAAAATAGAACTTAATAACGAATAGAGTTTAAAGAATCAGTGCACAGAGAGTACAATACATATTTTTGGACTATAGTAATTCACTCCTCACTTTTGTTAAAATAAATTAATGCACTTTTTAGGTTTTCAGTGCTCCAAAGATCTTATCATCACGATTAACGCACTTAAATGTCGTTTTTAAAGCAATTTTTGTCTGCAATGCATCAATGTATTCAACCTGGTATTCGTTGTCGCTATTAAAATATATGACAACAGTCTGATGTTACATTTTGTATTGAAGTTTCACAGTGGCGTAGCCCGGAACCAACAACGAATTTGCCGCCCCTTATTTTCGTAACTAAATTAAAATTTAATTTTTTAAATCATTAGTCTATTTCTCTTTGAATGCTGACTAAATTAAATAATCTACAACTTGTTACTTGTTTTATTACGGAAGTAGCTATAGAGCTTTTGGAAGCAGTGAACTACTTAATCTAATTCAAAAAATTGAAATTGTTTTCGTGCAACTAATCAACATCTGTGCTCCCGTTGTTGAAATGTACCCCCTATTATTTTGTTTTGTAAGTATAAAACAAGTATCAGTTTCTTTACATAAGTTCTTTTCGTAATAATATTTAAGTAAAAGTTTTTTACATAAGTAAAGTGCTCCAAGAGGAGCTTGGAGCTTAATATTTGAGCTTACTTTAAAGCCTCGTCAACGGATTATCTTATTTTGAATTAATTGCCATCGCCTAATTTTGCAGCTAGGTCTAGTAAACTTTACTGCTTTTTGCCGCCCAAGGCTATGGCTCCCTACACAATACGACACTTAGGGTTCATACAAAAATACTATTCGAATTTCTGACTTTCCCGATTTGTATATCAAAAAGTTTAGGTAGGATAAAACCAAGGGGTGCTCACTTTCAAGGTTATTACTTTGCTCTGACGTCATTGGTATACGGTTTCTGACAGAAGCCATTAGATATCTGCTATAATTGGTTCTTATCGCTACTATTGTTTTTATTGCGCATGGTTCTTATTACGCTCTATAGTTTGAAATTTCATTTCGTTTCATTTTGCTCAATTAAAGTTAAAAATAAATTTTTTTTTAAATAGCTTTTTTTTTATACTTTATTTTATTTTAGCAATATTGTTTATATTCCTTTTTATTTGTAATTTTCCTAGGTTTATCTAGTTAAAGAAGGTGGGCTTCTTTTCACAAAATAAAATAAGTTTCCTTATGTTAAATGTTAATAGTTAATTTTTATGAACATAATAAATATCAATTTGATTTTTCTTTATTATTTGAATTGAATAATGATGATATATCGTATCAAAACACTGGTTTGTTGACTGACGCGGGAATTCAAAATGTATAGCTAAGTAAGGTATAGATTCTAGAAGAAATATATCTTCATTATTCAATTAAAATAAAATAACAAAGAAAAATCAAATTAACATTTATTATGTTCATAAAAATTAATTATCGGCATATTGAAAATTTAAATTTGTTGTTAAAGGGATTTAAGAACCTATATAAAAAGAATATTTTATTAAATATAGTAGTGCCAACCAAATGCAGTCACCAAGTGGAATCCCCCACAAACTAACGATAGCTAATGGTCTTTAACGCCTCTACTGGCTTCTGTCAGAAACAAAATACCGTTGACGTCATTTTCAGAGATCAAAGAAACGCCGCCTAGTCAAAGGGCATACCTTTGTACCTTATGTATCTAATAACCTTGGGATAAAACAACATCGAATTTTTTCCAAATTATTTTTAAGTTATTAACTAATAATTTAAACGATGCTCAAGTGAAAAAAGCCTACTTGGTAAATAACGGACCCCTTAATGTATATACCTTAAAATCTGCACTATATATTTTATTTTGTTTATCTTTATGCGCGTCGTCCAAGTTCCACTTGTCTAATGTTAGCGATAACGTTCGAATTTCACAATCAATGTTCGTATTGGATCGACGCGTTATAACCGGCAGCATGTCTTGCGCGTGTCCGTAGTGCGCGTTGCCATTGTCCGTTAGATCGTCCTGTACGAAAAACGTGTTAAACCAGAAATGGAACAGTTTTTCTTTGCGCTTCATTTTCGGCTTATTGGAAAATTCTAATTTAATATCACCGGTCAATGGAATCGACTCGTCCATACTGAGTGTGATGCTCGGCGAGCCTTTCTTAATCTCGTACCAACTGCTCACGTACTTCTTCGTGCTCGCCTCGTAAATACAAAACTGCAAATTCGACTGACCACTACCGAAATTGGGCAACGGCTCGATGTGCACCTCGCGAATAAACAGCGTGACGGGTGCGTACTTTAAATTGTCTTTGACGAGTTGCGCGTAATAGTTGACGTAACGACGTTGGCTCGGTATCGTCACGCCTTTGCGATCGAGCGTTCGCATCTGGCCGTAGAAGTTGAGCGCATCGCTGGCCGTCGGCGATTGACTGCTGTGCAACAGATAGCAACAGACCATGGTCCCAGTGCGGCCTTTGCCCGCTTTGCAGTGCACCACGGCTACGTTATTCGGGTCCGAACTCAACCACGCGTGAACATCGGCACAAAACGGTTGAATCAATTCCATCTGCGGTGGATTGTGATCGTCGAACGGATAGACAGCGACCCGTTTATGGAATTTAGCACAATCATAAGAACGTTCCGAGCACAAATTGTATATTTTATAATGATCTTTATGTTTCGATTCTAAAAATTTCACTACGTCATCAATGTCGTTTCTGTACACGCTCTCCAATTTTTCCGCTGGATATCCCATTGCTATTAAATTTGGTTTTATATCTAACAAATGTAATTAAGGAAAACATATTTAATAATAGATTATAAAATAATCATCTCTAAAAATAATAAAAAACTACATACATGTTCACATACTCTTATCGGTTGTGAGTAACTTTTCACGTTACCACAGCACTTTGTCACTAGGGTCGTGGGAAGTGACAAGACGCAAATTGCTCTATGTGAAATGCAAATACCCTTTACAGTTCTCCGCATTTCACATAGAGCAGCGGTCGGGAAACTTATTTTCCACCACCCCAAAATATTGTTGCGTTAGTCGATATGACCCATCTCATTTTGAAAAGGAAACTATAAATGTAAAGGCTCTGGCCCAATAGCCATAAGAAAAGTGCCCCAGGCGGTTTTTGAAAAATGCTCCCGTGTGCTGATTCCTCTTCATGAAAAACGTATTGTCGCACAGTTTTAACCCGCTACCCCCACTTGTATTGGAGTTACGGGGGAAACTACCCCAGACGTTAAATTTTTTTTTCCAGAAAACTATTAAAGATTTTTTCATGAAATTAAAACTGTACGTAGATGTACGTAGATATGGATAAAACGCATAATATATATTTTTTTCAGAATTTTTGTAAATCTATAAATGATGAAAAATATTATTTTTATTTTTTGAAGGTGGTTTTTTACATCAACCTTTAAAGTGACACCTTTTTTTAAAAATGCGATTAGGGCATTTATTATCCATCTTTCATTTAAAAAAAGTCGCTTTAAGAAATTAGTTGTCGCTCACCACCAAAATGAGGTCATCCAGGGACAGGTTTGTAATAGACAACGCATTTCGTAAATGCATTTATTGCTTTATGACTTGTATATATATGCCATAATATGGTTTTCGTCAAGAAAAAAGGTCCTGAGAGAGAAATTAATTTTTGAAAAGTTGTATAGACCTATTAACAATATAGTGCAGGGATCTTTTATCCATTCTTTTACTAATAATAAATTCAAAGAAAGTTTGATAAATAATACCTACTTGTAATTATTTTCCATCTCAGATTACCTACATACATACTCAAATATTGTTAGTATTATTATTTGAATCAAGTAATATTTTTATTATTTGTTATAACTAAAAATAATTGCAATCATTTAACGTCTGGGGTAGTTTCCCCCGTAACTCCAATACAAGTGGGGGTAGCGGATTAAAATTGTGCGACAATAAGTTTTTCATGAAGAGGAATCAGCACACGGAAGCATTTTTCAAAAACCGCCTGTGGCACTTTTCTTATGGCTATTGAGCCAGAGCCTTTATATTATTTATTGAATTAATTTACCCGAAAAAAACTTGCATGGAGGTTGTAAGATCATAATAGACGAACAAAATAAAATTCTCCTATTGGAAGAAACAAAAATTTATTCAGATTTTGGATAAATAATCTTGCTTCATGTTTGATACAATAAATTCAAAATAGGGGCTTTTTGATCTAAGAACAATTTTAATAACGTCTTCGGAAATGCTAACACGTTTATATAATAGTTTTGCCCAAAAAATGTCCTTGTTACCCCCAAAAATTTCTTCTCGGTTCCCCGACCGCTGACATAGAGCAAGTTTCATCTTGTCTTTTCGCACGTGACTTACGACCGATAAGGGTTAAAACGATACCTAGAAAACTGCATGCCTGATCTTATGTAATACTAGATTATAAGAAAGAAAGTATGTATATAAAAAAATAACTACACAAACTAAAAAAAAAATAACTTGAAAAATTATCTACTGTTGATTTTTACCACTGATTTTATGTTCCGTGTACAAGACGTAACTCAATCATACTTTACTTTGATGAAAGCGTGCCCGTATCTCTAGGTCTAAATATTATACTACTTTCGTAACACTGAATCGTTTCAGCGCCCCCAGGGGGACAATATGTAGATACCTACAGTATTAAAATTTGAGAAAACTGATAATTTAGAAGAAAACTTAAAAAAATCAAAATATTCAACTCTCTTTTTGAACTACTTGGTTAGCTACTTCAATGATACAAACAAGCAATAATAATTATCTATACCAAATATTAAGGCAATTAAAGTTAACTCAGAGCAACGTTATCATTGTAATCAAAATTATTTGTTAGGAAGTGTAAGTATTTGTGTCGAGGATTCTAATTTCTGGCAATAGTAAATACTCTATAGCAGCGGTCGGGGAACCGGGATAAATTACCCCAAATGGGGTAAAAATGAAATTTTTGGGAGTAACAAGGAAATTTTTTATGTTTTGCTATTTTATAAACGTGTTACTTAGTATTTTTACAAACCATTTAAAACCGGGATGACAACGGGAGCGAAATGTTCGTAAGTCGAATTTCTAATTAACTATCAAAATGTCTGTAATGAAAATATTATCTAAACCTAAATGAAAATTGCGAGTGCGAATCATTTTCCTATGGGTTCTGTCGTCATCAGTAGCCATGTAAGTCTTTATATATTATTATTTCTTTTATTATTATTTATCGAGTATCCTTTTGGTTCTAATTTCATATGGTCGTTCGTTTATTTAAATTCTTTAAATCTTCGTTTTCTTTAATTTTCTTTAACCAAATAAATGTATGAAATTGTTAAGCATATCTCAGTCTCATTTATTCAAACAAAACCAATCATATGGAAAATTACCTCGTGGAAGATGAACCACACGCCAAACGAGGAAATAAAAATGTCTCTTAAAGTCCGGGCATAACTCTTGTTTTAAATTTGGGAAATAGAGAAACATCCCGGACGTTACAAATGACATATAACATGATATATAATTTTGAACTTATTGTGTTAAACATGAAGCAATATAGTTTTTCCAAAACCTAAAGGGGAAAGTTTTCAGTTCATTTTTGTTTAGTCTTTCCCAAATTTTTCTTTCGCTTTTTGAATTTGCAATCTGTCCCTGGACATTCAGCAAATATGATGAATATACGATGGGAAAGACCTAAAGGTAGACCTAAGTACCTAAAGGTGTTAGTGGTTCTCTGAAAGGTGACTCCAGAAAATGAGACGCGATTTAGCCTTTGATGGTGGCCGGAATAATCCAGGAGGTTGACAGTCAGATAGTTGGGAAGTTCGTTTTCTAATATGACAATTTTATTTTATTTGTCCATTATATATTTACTATATTCATGATACAACCTTTTTATTTTCCATGTTAGTTAATTCAATAAATGTTTAATTTATATTTATATTGATTGTCTCCTTTTTAAAATGAGGGGGTAATATCGAGTTACGTAAAAATATTTTGGGGTAATGGTTAAAAAAGTTCCCCGACCGCTGCTTTATAGTCTATACTAATACTCTATACAGCTCTATAATTCCACGGATGATATTATACGAAGGGAAATTAAGAATAAATTTTCCAAATTCAATTTAAGAAATGAATAGTAGTGAGTAGATTAACTGATGATTTTTAGAGAATTTTTCTTTGGTTCGTATTGATTTTATGTGAAAGGATACAAGTAAGATCCAGATTGAATCCATCTTCCGTATATCGTTTTCGTCGTTTACTAACCAATCCTTTGATTGGATTTGTCATTTTGATATTTGATATAGTGTTAGCCATCCCAGTACGAGAAGCGGGCGGGCCAAGGGCTCCGCCCCACTCCCGAGCGGCAGATGAAATCTCTACAACTAGCACATCGGGAGGTAGCTGCTGCGTAGCACAAAATTCCTGAGACACTTTGACATCTGAAACAAATCATTTCACTTAAGAAAAAACCCCAATGCCAATTAACATAATGTCAAGAAGCGTGAACCAACTACCGTCTACGAAGATGAGAAAATGGTTTTATTTGATATCTTGATGAGTTCGAAATGAAAATATAAGTTTGTAAAATATGTTTTCATACCTTGCTCAACTGATTGGTATCAAAAGGGAGATATTGCGAAGTTGGCTTGTGTCTAACTCATCTTCGTGTAGTTGTGGAGAAGCTGATTGAGTTGGGATGTTAATAGCTTATGTTAGTCGCCTGAAGCATATTATTTCTTTTTTAATCATGTTATCAGGTTTGTCTTCCAGATCTCAAGTTTTAATCGGGAATCAATATACAGCCAATAGGTTTTTTTTTAATATATACAACAAGGGGAAATACCTTTTATATCAGTCGCATCGGATTTTCGGCAACACAAACATAAACCCATATAATAGCAAAAATTCAAGAAACTCCACTAGTCCTACTATTCAAAGCCACTGTATTCAACATTACAAACGTTGCACGCGACACGATCATTAAAAATAAGTTTAATTAAAAGAACATAATAAACTGCACCACATTGACATCACTGGTCCTTCAGGTACACAATTAACTAGTTATACTATCACACTATCAGATTAATCTCTCAAATCCAGAAACGTATAAATCTATGTTTCTCAATCACATCTGACATTGACTGTATATAACTCACATAGTACATAAACCACAACGGATGTTACAAATCGAAAATTGCATCATTGAATATCGTAAAAGTGAGAAACCAATAAATGAGTCTATCGTCTAATCATAGTTTAATGAAAATGTTTCTACTTACGATTTTTTAGATTAGAAATAAAAGTATTTAGATTAACGTCAGTATATGTACATACTATACATATATAGGTAGGCTATGTAAAAAACGAACTACAAGAAAGACTCAATGGGACCGACTGAGTTCAAAACGGAAGCGTAACACATAATTAAATAAATGGTTCGAACACTGATTTAAGCGTTGATTGATGAAATTATTAAAATTATACGATATTTTTAATAAATATTTTAAGTTAAAGAGAACATTCTCAAGTCTGCCCAGCAGATTGCTTTGTCCTCGCCATCCTCGCGACTGTCGCCGACATTTTATCGCTAGATGACGCGTCGAGCGTATCGTGCATGTTTCAATTTTAATCGAAAAATTAATCTAATTTATTTATCACTTTTATTTTAAAAAATCATTACTTAAATTTTTAAGCTTTGTTTAAATAACGATTTTCTAATGTTGAGTTTCTTGTCTTCAAAACTACTTTTGACATCTTAACACTGTAGGTGTTTTCTGATAATTGTTGTACAATTCAGTTGTATTGTACAATCCAGAACAGTTTGAATTGTTTTCACTCGTTTTCAAAAATTTACGCTGATTAAACGCGATGAATTTATAAAAAACACTCTTAAAATGTTTTGGTTTGTATAACACAAACGTATCCTACAACTGCCTACAACCCACTACAACCCCAGGGGGCTTACACTCAATACAAAAATCCGGGGCGAAAATGGCGGCCGGACACATTTTCTATCATATTTCTAGTGACTTTATTTTCTAGACCGTTTTAACTAGTAAGAAAACAAAAGTATAGCTCTATGGTTGTGGTGTTAATCTATGATAACTTTAAATAATTTTAATGATATTAATCCAAGGCGGTCTTTTTTATATTTTTTATATCTTAATGTAAGATCTGAAACCAAGAATAAAAAATGGAAACAATGAACAATATTTGTATTTACATTATTTTATTATAATCATTTTATATGTCACTACACAAAAATCACAATAATTGTTGTTGTTACATTTGATTATTACGTGATCATAGGGTCGAATTTTAATGGAAGTCCAGGATTTTTATCTATGGAGTTTTCAAATCCACCGAACGTCCATATTAGTTTAAATGACCTTAAATAACAAAAATATATATATATTACAATGTAATAATTAGGATACAATAAATCTATTGCTTTTTTTCAAAAACCATAAATAGGTTAATTTTTGGAAAAAAATGTGGTATTAATTAGTGGTCTTTATAAAACCTAATATATTTATTTTTTTAAGTTAATTATGCAAAGAACTATAAAGTTAACGTTACCACATTAGAAAACTCATTCTACTGAATATTGTGTTTAATTTTATATACTCTTGTACTGCTTTTTGAGTTTTTGTCAACTCAAATATAAGGATCATAAGGATGCATAGAAAATTTAATATAAAATTTCAAATTATCCTTACTCTATACATGCAATATTATATGTTACAAGTTAAAATGGAAAAAGTATAACCACCGGGATATCCAAACTCGTTCATTTATGAAAATTTCACTTCCTGCACAAAAGTCAAAATTCTTCTGTAACCAAATGGCATCTTCTGAAGTTAAAGTCTTTTTAAAACTCATATATCTTATTCCGCAACTTCATTCAGTAATTTGTACTTATAGTCGAATTAATGCAATCTGATGAAAGTTATAGGTAATCATTAACCATGGAACCATCGTCAATAATTTTCTTTACTATTAAATCTTTTGCGAAAAGTTTTCTTTAATTTTCCACTGTTTATCATACGGTCAATCTAAAATCAGAACATGGTGAAGTTATAAATTATAGTGAGACATAATATTTATCAATCAACTTACATATATTATGAGCAACATTTCAATTTCCACACTTCTAAATTTTTTAAAACAATAGCGTGGTTAGTTATGAATTGGACGGTTTACTGTCTTCTGTTCCGATATCTGTAAAATAAAATATTTTTAATATCATGTACATGTATGATTCAATGTAATTCTAGTATTAAAAATTAAATTTAGAAGTATCAACAATTATATTCGATAAATTTTAAGTGAAATAGACGTTATTCGTTTTCCTGTGCTTACATTAACGATTTACCTAACTGATAATAGCGAAAAATGGTTCTCACAATAAAGATTCTAATTTTGAAAAATCCAATATTTCATTATGAACAAATAATTATGCTTAAAAAAATCTTATTAATCAAAATATTATAAGTATCTTTGTATATTAAATCGAAATAAATCTAAATTTGTCGCTCGTTCTTAAAATAACCAAAATTAATTAGGTTTACATTGAAAATAAAAAAAGTTTCACTTTAAAAAATGTATCTGAAAATATGATTTAATACCTAAGTTAATTTAATTGATAAGAAAATTAAATAGACCAATCAAATTCGGGGCGAATAACTGCGATGGATATAGAATAGATAAAGGTATGCATATGTTGCCTAGGTGTTTTAATGCTTCTTTTTCTCTTCTACACATGTATATAAATGAAATCGGTATATTTACATAAAATGATCAATTTGTCTTTGGAAAAATTTATACCTGCACAACACGCATAAATTTTAGGGGCGAATAACTGAGAAAACATGATGTTTTAACCGTTTTAACTTAGAAAAATTTTTCTCGTCGATACTAATATTTATATGTTGGTTTCCATTACAACAGCATAGCCATTACATACAAATATTAGTACTTTTTGACGAGAAAAATTTTTCTAAGTTTAAACGATTAAAACATCATGCTTTCTCAGTTATTCGCCCCTAAATTTTATACGTGTTGTGCAAGTATTAATTTTTCCAAAGACAAATTGATCATTTTATGAGTTTTTTTATTAAAAAAATTCAATCAGTCTTACAAAAAGCATGTAAAAATCTCTGCACCTCTTATATCATAAAAAAGATGTGTGATATATATTAATAAAACCTTAATGCCAAAAGTATATAATCGTAGTACAATATAGTCCAATAGCTAAATTGTAAATATTTTTGAATGTAAATATTTAAAGATTTCTTAAAAAATCCCTACTAAGTAATTATTTTAAAATAACAAATCAGTACCAATTAACGATACGTCCTCCCAGATAATGACTAGTGGTCAAGAAAAGTTGCCTTAAACTTTACCAAATAATTAAGTGCTAAGAATCTATAAACAATAAATTATATATGGTACCCATTGTATTAATTTTACTCCACAACTATGTTTACTCTTAATTACTTTTTGAAGTAGCTAATTTATAAAACGTAAAAACGGGATTCTACTATAAGTATGATAACTATCGAAATTGTTTCCCATAAGAAACCTGTACAATGCCTATATACTTTCAAGGATCAAAAAAATTATATAAAAGTATAAAAATATTATTACCTACCTAGTAAAGACAATGTTAGCAATCGTTTTTGATCACTCGATGTCATTTCTCCATATACCTAGTAAATATTCATTTTCTTCTCCAATGTTGATAACAGGATAAGGGAAATTTCCAATTTGTTCACAAAAAGATACATAACTGGTGTTCACTGGAATATTTTACACAATACGAGTACTTTTACCACTTAGTAATCATAGCTGGTTACAGTCACTTAAAAACATTGATTAAATTAACGAAAGAATAAAACGAATCAGTAATCAGTGCTTCGAAAATGTAAAAATCAAATTAGAAATTATCTGATAGCGAATTTTTCGTGACTATTGTTCGTATGACAAGTGTTGTTATGGTTTCTATAATATATATAAATAAAATAGTTCGATTTTCCAAAATAAAGGCGTTTTATTTTTGAATAATTTAAATTAGATTGTGATACACAATAAATCTGAAATACATCACGATTCAATTTTTCAAAAAAAACATTATGACCAACTAACATATGGGGGAATATAAAAACTCTGTTCAAAATCGTCCTTCTCTTTTTGTATGTAAAAAATCATATAGCTTTGTCTCTATTATTGGCCCCGGCCTTTAGAGACGATCTCCTATGGAGTGCATACTGCCTGTACAACCCTTATCAGAAACGATCAGAAACATCCTAGGCACCTTAATTACACCCTATAATATTCTAATATATTTAATGCATTAATTTAAATTAATTTGTTTTACTATGAAAAATAAAATTATTTTTGAAATTTTGTATTGAAATTTGTTTTAAAAATGTTATCTTAACTGTAATTAGAATTACATGGGATGCATTGGATACAAATATACAATTTTTAATGAATTAATTCATTAGAAGTACAGGAAGTACTTATACAAACGCATTGAAGTCATTGCAATTAATAGAAGTATGCAAATTGCTTGCATCGTTTTTTTACGGATTCGTGTGACTATTTCAATACGACCAAATCACTTTTTTTAGGTGAAACCGGTGAAACTTTTTAAACGGCGGTCCAATATAATCAATACGTGGACGAGAAATGGAAGTAAAATTTCAAGGTCGCTTTCTTTCGTTACACAAGAGAGAAGAAAGCTATTGACCTAAAATAGAAAAGGATAGCTGTACACTCCTACCCTTGGACGTGAACCAAAAGAGGGTGTTGTATATATACATTGATAGAATATATCTATCTGGTTTGTACGGTTTATTGGAAAAGAAACACCAAGATTTAACCCCATAAGAAAAATATTATTAAAATAATCAAATTTAAAAAAAATCAAAAATTAAAAATTAGGTTCTTGTTGGGCGTATACTTACGTCTCAATATATTATATATAAGTGTCTGCACAAGAAAAAAATTCTTAGGTACCTTTTTAAAAATTATAAATTTATTTTTATTTAAAAGCTGATTATTAAAAATGTACATAAGAATGGACATATTCATACATAAGAACTGAATAATTATAATTATGATAAATTTTAAACGACTCTTCATCGTAAAAATTATTTTAAAATAATTTAATCTAATTTTTTGTAATAGATAATTATCTTTCAATGTGTGTAACCCCGGTAAAACGTTATTACCTATTATGATTTTATTTAGAACTTGTACAGAACAATTTATATAGTTTACGGTTGATATCAGGCATATCAGGTAAATCGACTCCCTTTAATTTCAACGAACTTCTCGCAGAGACCATGCTCCAGTGGATGTTTTAAATTACAAAATCAATTCAAAATTTATGAATATAGTTTATAATAATGAGTTAGGTATTTTAATCATAGGAAAAATTTTATATATATACCAAATTAACTACTTATATATATCAAATATTTTAAGTTAGCGGAATACCAATGAATGATTTTAAATATCGTAAAGCGATAAAATCAACGTTAGATCGGCTTAATCTCCCTTTTAAGAGTTTTTTATTGAAAAATTATAAAAAATGATGAGGACTTATACATTTTTAAATTCTGTAATTTATATTTCGATTAGAATTCGATTAGTTTATCGTAAATTGTTAAGTTATCACTTATCAACAGTTCTAAATCCGGGAAAAATTATCAACTTTATTTAAATCAATCAGCATAATCTAGAATTATTTTATTGATTCTATTAGATAAATTTATAAAACATCCTATCAAAAAATAATAAGTAAAATAATTTAATGGATGAACTTAATTTTTAACTAGAAAATAAATAAAAAATTCCGCTAAAAATCCGTTTGATTCAAATGATTCAAACAGATTCAAATATTTCAAATGGTTTCAAATTGATTCAGAATTTTTTTTCAGGGATGTTCATTTTTTGCGTTACTAAGTTGGCAAAACGTAATTTTTTGACAAATCTTATTGGCTGCTTTTTGGAATTGACGCTTGCTCCCTCTGGTTCATTCTTCCCGTCACTTCTCGTTCTTTTTGTTAATCGTAAATCGCATGAATGCTGTGTGAATCATTCCGACAAGGGTAAAAGGAAATTTTCTTTTTATCTGGATGAAAACTTAATTCTATCGAAACACCAATTAAATTCTTGTTTTTAATTGTACATTGGACCAATTTCACATAGCCATCATGGGTGTCAATACCTTCACACGCCACGAGTTGATCTCACTGGTGTTGCGGCTATCCCTAGTCTCAGCAGTCAGTTTTTTCAGTATCCGATGGCTAATGACGCAACTGGACCCCACGAACAAAAGCAAAAATATAGCCAAGAGGAAGGCCAAGGAAAAACTCAAACGGTATATTGATTGTTGCACTTGACATTTCATTCGATTAACTTTTTCTTTGAATTTCAAGACTTGGATTGACGGCTGGTGTTAGCATGCCGTTGGAGGTTGAGAAATTAAACGACTACGAGTTAATGATCGCCTCGCATTTGATTCATCCACAAGATATTAGCGTCACGTGGTCGCACATAGCTGGTCTCGACAGTTTAATCCAGGAGCTACGCGAAACCGTTATACTTCCAATTCAAAAAAAGGATTTGTTCTCTGACTCGCAGTTGACTCGACCTCCCAAGGGAGTCTTGTTGTATGGACCACCAGGATGTGGCAAAACTCTAATCGCCAAAGCAACTGCGAAAGAAGCCGGAACCCGATTTATCAACCTAGATGTGTCGATTTTAACCGACAAATGGTATGGCGAGAGTCAAAAACTAGCAGCCGCCGTTTTTACACTCGCTGTTAAACTGCAGCCCTGTATTGTTTTTATCGATGAAATCGATTCGTTGCTCCGTGCCCGCACCAGTACCGACCATGAAGCCACGGCAATGATGAAAGCTCAGTTCATGTCTTTTTGGGACGGTCTCATAACCGATCCTGAATGCATTGTGATTATAATGGGTGCAACTAATCGTCCCGAGGATCTCGATCGGGCGATCTTACGTCGAATGCCTGCCACATTTAAAATACAACTTCCCAATGTCGAGCAACGCAAAGAAATCCTGAAACTTCTTCTGCAAGATGAACCGATCGAAAAGGACTTGAACTATGATGACATTGCTCGTCAGACCGAATATTTCTCAGGGTCGGATTTACGAGAGTTGTGTCGCAAGGCGTCAGTCTATCGAGTTAGGGATTACCAACAACCAAAAACTACGACGGAACCACTTGTTGGTGGGTCGCAGAATAGTGCTGGAGAGGATAGTAACAAATTGCGTCTAATTACGATGGAGGATTTACGTAAATCGTTACAACAAATGAAGGAAGCAAATCGAAGTGCTGGTTTATAGATATTTATTAACGTTAATGGTATTTGAAAATCGTTAAAAATAGACGAATTTAGAGTTATGCTTTTAATTTATCGTTTCGTAGACCGTTTTCATTCTGTAGATATGTGCCTATCCCTCAAGTACTAAAGAGTGTTTCAAACAATTTTTGGTTATATAATGTGATTATATGCTCTGATAAAAACACTTAAATTTTATTGATAATGATTATTCGATTATTTGGATAGTCCGTTTTTTTTTTTTAGAAATACAAAGAAAATTGTTAATGGGTTAAATTGTGTATGTACTTTCTGTTCTTTTTTTTTTTAATTTAATAAACGTCTATTTTCTCTCTTTTTTATGAGTTTTCGTTAAGGTCAAAAGATGGAAATTTATTTGTTAAGAATCATTTATGTATTGCTGGTACTGACCGGTATTACCTATAATATATTATATTTGTTCGTTGATTCTGAATAAATTATTTATTGAATAAATATACCATAGTTGAGAATAAGTTGTGGGTATGTGTTTTATGGTAAATCAATAGTCTGATCGTTTATCATTGATGTTAATGATCGATTAAAATTTTGACGTAGACTTCGTCTTTGCATTAAAATTGTATAGATGTTTGAATAAGATAAAATTGCTATACTTTGAAAAAAGTTACTTTTATTATATAACTTGCATAAAAAACTAATTTGCTTGCGAGTCCCTATCGACCTTATCGTCAGGAACAAAGTTCTCTACGTTATTTTTTCAATTCTAAACATTTTAGTTAAAAAAAAAAAACTATAAAATGAACAATTTTTCTTTTAATATATTTATAAAAATCAAAATTGAAGTTTTCTTGTTAAAATATTAATTTAAGTATGTAACTACCTAGCTCATATCCGTACGCTTCGCTGAGTGTATCTAAATTAAACTGATTAATTAATAGCATTAATAGAGAGAAAGTCAAAATTCAGCTATTTTGACAGAAAAGATAGATAGATACTTCTATACTTTATATCCATAGTAGATACCGTAGGTGCATCAAAATCCGTTCAACTATTTTTCCAAGAAGTGATATTAGCTATCCTACAGGCTCAATTATTTACACAACCTTACACAAAAATATGATTAAATACCGTTCGACTATCTTAGTAGAATGGATAAGTAGTTATCCTACAGGAACTGCGCCTTTTAAAAATAATATTCAATATGTTATCTTAAGATCTGAGGCATCGTTAACAAAGTTTCATCACAACTCGTTCCATAGTTTATGCTAGAAAAAGCTATTTACCCCACAGACCTGTTCCATACTCCGTTCACCATTCCAGGATATCGTTTCTTCTCCGGTATTCTTTCTCCATTGTCTTATATTCAGGATTTCTTAAGATCCGATTGATCCAATTTAAAAATTTTATAATAAATAGTAGTACCGGTAGTACCTATAATTACTTAGAGTATCTATAATTATAACAACTAATATCTTCTAGAAACAACCTGTCCTTTTTTATGTTTTTGGCGTGATAACGTTTTATAAATTGATGAACAATAGGCAACATGCACAAAAAAATGTCACGTTCCATTTGAGTCTGTGCGTGCAAGCGAGAACGCGATACAAGTGATAGAGAGGTACGATATTATTGTTGAATCCGAGACAACGTGTTTTGGTTTCTTTCTACAATTTAATAAGATTTAATTGATTTCCTTCATAATTTTCAGTCTGATTTCATTTTGTATGCACTTCAATTAACTGTTTATCTCAAAACAGCAGCAAAAATGGTAATCAATTCTTGCAGCGTTTTAATAATAATATAACATAATATGACTTTAATTGTTCGTGATTATATTTAAACAAATTATTTAAATTAAATTTGGAAAAACTGGTGATAAAACTGGTAAAACTATCATCCGTAAACCAACTTTACAGACAACAATTTTTTTAGAATCTTGTTTCTTGAATCTTGTTTATAAGGCGTAGTTTTCGTCAAATTTTTAGAATTTATATTTTTTATCCACAAAATGATTGATATTTGTATATAAGAATATAACTAAATGTATTATTTAATTTTAATTTGGAGGAATTATGGAGATAGAAATGCATTGTTTATTGAATTTGGGTCAATGAAAGATTGGGTCGATTGGGTAATTGTTATGAAATGTTGCCTAGAGAAAAGTTTCTAAAAAGTAATATGAGTAATCTTTAATGAAATAAAGAGCTTTTTTTAAATAAAAAAATTAAGATTTGAAAATATTTAAATGACTTGTAATAATTTGAAGAACTTGAAATGCTTGAAATATTCCCCCACAGTTAGGGAAATGGTAATGAATGAGATACTGGGATTGTTGTTCGAATGTGTTGTACAAGCCAATACATTTTATAGCTGTTTTTTGTGTGTAATGGCGGGTTCACACGAGGCGAGTTTTGTTGAACGAGTCGAGTTGAACGACAAAACTTGAAAGCGAGTTGAATGAATTTCGTTCACACGTTCAACTGAACTCGCTCGACAATTTTCAATCGTTTAGGCCGTTGCGGGTGTAGCGACGCAAGAAGAGAAGCATAAAATACCAACAATAAATGAAAGCAAATTCCTGGTCAACTCGAATATGACTCATCACTTGAACGACAAAACTTGAAAGCGACTTGAATGAGTTTCGTTCACACGTTCAATTGAAATCGCTCGAACCGTTCCAGTCGTTACAATGGCTTTGAGAGTAGCGGTGCGTGAAGTGATGCATATTATGACAGTTAATAAACAGGGCATATTAATAAGTATACATTGATTAGCATAGTATGTTAAATTTGAAATTTATCAGTTTTTTTTTGCAATAAATGTTTTGCTTTCTTATATAATAATTTATATTCTACATTTTTTACTGTACCTACAGAAATAAATGAAAACAATGTACTCATTTACCGTTTTTTTTCTTTGTAATAATAGCAACCCGGTTATTCAAAATTTGGCAGCCCACCCCTGGGCTTGAGAGAATATTTTCTTTTGAGGGTAAATTTTTATGGTTTCAAATTTGCAAAAAGAATTCATTTTATTACTTAAGAAGCAAAGGTACAGACACTCCAAGTTATAATTAGAGCCATAAATGTTCTGTATATGATTTTTATTATGGGTAACCAGAGCTCAAAAATCTGTTATCTTTTTTTGTAAAAATATTATAGAATAATTTTTATATTTCGCTATGAAGGTAGAGAATTTATTCATATCTATCAATCAACCAATTAAAGGGTCTATCCTGATAGACATAAGGAAAGTGCCCCAGGCAGTTTTTGAAAAATGCTTCTGTGTGCTGATTCCTCTTCATCAAAAACGTATTGTCGCACAATGTTTCTTTTAATAACAACACATTTTTAAAATATAGAAAATTATATTTTATTTGAGGAGCTGCGAAAGATATGTCCTTACATTTGTAGATTTCTTATTCGACTTCCTTGTCCTTATAATATTTTAAAATAATCTGAAATATACATGAGTCATAAAACCACAATTAGGGACCAGGACTTCTATGAGACATGACCCTCATCTTTTTTCCCACATTCGAGAAAGTCTTACAACAATAAGTGAGCAATAAACACAAACGTCATAAAATAATGAAAACAAACATTCCCACAGGATAGCAAAACCTTCTTTCAACCCTCACGTGTTAATTAACAAGCCATCATACAAAATAGCACAATAAAAGAGGAAAGTTTTTGATAACAAACTTTTTAATTTCAACAATAGGCCTAATAAAAAAATTAAAAAACTAATTTTTTTCTCAGGACTTTTTTTCTTGAAGAAAACCATTTTATGGCATATACCCTATACAAGCCATAAAGCATGGCTTATAGGCCAGGCATAGACCTCATTTTGGTGGTGAGCGACAGTGCTGCTATAAATACTGATTTAATTCGTTTTTATACATTCCTAAGAAATGCCGGTTTATGTAAGGCAGCGGTCGGGGAACCGGGGTAAACTACCCCAAACGGGGTAAAAATTAAATATTTGGGATAACAAGAAAAATTTTTGTCATGGCTATATTATAAACAGTAAACATGACAGTATGGCCGAAGATTGTATTCTAATTGTTCTTGCATCAAAAAGCCCCAATTTTGAAATTGTATCAAACATAAATGATCTAAACTTGTAAAAAAATTTGTAACGATACTCAATATTTAATATCGACAATATAATGGTAGAGTTTTTTTTATAATTAACTAAATACACCTATGTAATAAAAATAATGGTAATATATTATATTTAAATAATAAACTATGTTAGTGTCAGTTTGTGTCCAGCTAATTTGTATGTATTTATACTTAAGTTACTATTAAATATTGTTCAAAACAAGTATTGTTAAAAAATTAAAATTAAACTTTTAAAAGCATAATAAATTAATTTTATTATTGAAATTAAATGCAATAAGCCTTTTAATTGTTAATTTATTATTCAAAGCCCTTAATTTTTTATTCGAAAAATAAAATTAATTGAAAATATTAGGGTTCCAAGGGTTCAAAGCATAAAATATACACTCAGTATGTCAAAACCTATATATAAATTCGATCTGTCAATATTTCGGGTCACTGGATAACGACATGCGCAAAACGAAACCAGTTTGGGAAAGCAACTGAGCATTACCTTTATAATTTCTATATCGTGACTCATCACTTGATCAACAAAAGATTGACTCGGTCAAACATTTGTTGATCCACAAAAAAATCGATCCACTTTACTTGAAACAATGGTCACACGTGGTTTTTTGTTCAACTAGACTCGTTCGAGTCAAGTTGAACCGTGTGAACACTGATTGAACGCGCCAACACGTAGTTTTTCATTCATCTCGAACCTTTCAACTAGACTCGTTCAACAAAACTCGCCTCGTGTGAACCCACCATAATGAACATAAAGTAGTATTGCGTTGTGTGAAATATCTTGAAAATGTATTAGATTGTAGAACACAAGCAGTAAAGGACAATCGGTATTCGAAAGCATCTTTCATGTTGCATCATCTTTTCAATGAATAACCTCGAAGTATTCTATTTTTGTTTGACACATCCCCACTTTGATGACTCTCACTTTGTTTATTTGTAATAATGCGCAGAACGCCAAAAGCATTATCATTTTCATATGTCATTTTTCCACAATCATTTATATATTATTCAGAAATAAAATGGCCGAAATCTAAAGTGTGTCTAATACAAATAAATCGTACAATATTGTTGTGAAAATGGAAAATTTTATTGAAAAATATAACGTTTATATCGCAAAAGTAACGAGAGTGTGTTTTAATTCAATTGAAACAACCGTTTTGGTATCAACCGAGTGTTTGAAATCATTTGCTTCTAATAAACTGACGGACCTTTGCATTTCACAAACAGATCGAGTTAGAAATAAAAGTGATAAGAAACATTGCCGATTAGTTTGTGATATTCGGAAAAGCGGAGGTCAACATCGAGCTAATTGGTCCTGGCATCATTGGCAAAGTTTTTGTCCCATAGCCTGATTTTAGAGGTCATAGGGAAAAACACAAACAACCAAACAGCAGCTGTTCTATTATAGAATATTTCATATTTAGAATAATTAATTGTTTCTTTGTCTTGCGACCCATGGACGTGACGAAGTGGAAAAATTTCGCCAACAAGCCGTTATCGCCTGACGTTCAAACAGCGCGATTATATTGCACGAGATATGCAACAACAACGCCACCCAACCAACAACAGATCTACGCTAAAATGGTCCAGAAAGACCTGGTCGTATCACCCAATCAACTATCCCATGTCCAAACGACTTTTCAAAATTTCTTATCCAACACAATGGGAATCCACTATCTGCACCAATTCATTCCTGTCAATAACAACAACATGAACGACTTTCAAAATTTATCTGTGATGAAATCTGACGGTTGCCAACCGATCAGTTCTATAGAATCAAAAGTTAATGTAAATAGCCTAGGAAATATGATCAAGGCAGTCTCAACATCACAAGACACAGCCTCACCTGGTAAAAAGACTGGAAAAAACGAAACACATGAATTTGGTCGACACAAGTCGACCAAATCACCTAATAAAATGTATTATCGAAACCTGATTGAAGAGCTCAGTGTCGATAAACGTAATCATTGCAAGACTCATATCGACGAAAAACCATCGTCGACATCAGAAAATAACCACCAAACCACTACAATAACAACACCATATGAAATAAACCCATTAAACAATTCCTACTGTAATTACGAACTTATTTTTGAGCCAGCAAAACGGCAAATTCCTAGGAAATTTAAAGATGCTAATAAAAATGTTAAAAGAGAGGAAAAAATTGTTAGTACGGATGAGTCGAGCGATGATAGTTTTATATGTGTTCCTAACGATATTGAATTGTATTCGTCTCCGTTTTCTTCGAGTTGCAGCTCAAAGTCTGATAGCGATGATAAATTTGTAATGCTCGATTCAAATAGCCTAGCGAAACCGGAAGTAAATAGGCGTATTCGCACTTGGTCAGACTGTGAAAGCGAGGATAGTTTTATTGTCTTCGACGGCGATGTGGATCTCGACTCGGACCAGTGCGATGAACAAAGTTCGGTTTGTAGCACAATCGATGCTGATTCTGACTCTGAATACGACGAAGTCGACTGTTGCACATTGCGAGACATTGACGATATAAAGAAAAAGGTTTATATATATTTTATTTTGACTTGGCGAAAATTTTGTTTTATCACGCTATCTAAAATGGTTCTAAAATAAAGTCCATTTGCAATAAATAAAATTAATTTTGAGGCCACCTATTGGCGCAGTGGCTAGAGCAGTAGCTCTCACCACTTTATGCGTCAAGTGGTATGGATTCGATCCCCGTTGAATCCTAGACTTAAGATCCTTGAAGTAAGATTAAAATTGACCAACATATATTTTCTGTGTTTAGATAGTCGTAATATGACCTTCGATGTAAAAGCGACTTAAAACACCAAAAAAAAAATTAATTTCATCAACTAGAATATTGGAAATACAGTCATCCCCCGATTTACGCGATAAATACGTTTTTCACTAACACCGTGTAAATAGAAACCGCGTATACAAATACAAAATACTTGTACAGATTATAAATAATATGTCCGACTATGTAAAAAAACGCGTAAATTGAGACATTGGTTTCGTTTTAAATTCGAAGATACGTAAAAAAAAACGCGTAAAAAGTCAAGGAACTTCTACAAATTCAAAATGTTCCATTATATAGAAAACCGCGTCAATAAAGGTCAAACGATGATTGAAGAGGTACGGTGAATGTTAAGGGGACAGGTACAGTGCCACGGGTCAAGCTTCATTTATATTTCAAGCATTTCAAGAATTATTTTTCTTGACCGTGTTAAAATTAAATCGCGTGATTCGAGGAATAACTATTAGCTTAAGATATAGACTTCAGAAGGTTTATTTCGTATAAACGCATTTGATAACACTATCTAATTTTGATTCTAAAACAGTACTTATCGACCTTTTCTTTTGCTCAAAATTTTACTCATCTCTAACATATTGTGAAAATAATTTACGATAATAAGTTTTAATGTTAAATAAAGTTAAATTTAACCCACTTAGTGGCGTTAGATCCTTTCTGAATTTTTTGTGTTTTGTTTACACTTTTCTGAATTTTCTGTGCGTACACAGTCGTGAAATAAAGCTTTTGCCAGATGAAAATAAAAACGTATATTGTACGGTACAATTCTTGTGCAGTACAAAAGAGTCGTACACGTTAAATAGAATTATCATAATTTTATATTGCGCATAATTTGTAACGTACAATGTTCGGTTTTATTTTCATCTGGAACAGACCTAACAGAATAAAAATTTGATTTTAACAATACCTATTGCTTTTTGTACACAACAGTACCTAAATTTAAATAATTTGTACTTTGTAATTTCTAAACTTTCTCGACATTTAAAAGTGCCACGACATAGAAGTTAAGAATCCCTGTTCTAGAGAATATCGCGTAAAAAAGATACATTTCTAATAGGAAAATATTAGATTGGTTGGTGAAAAACGTACAATCTACTTTCAACAGTTTCTGCTTGCTAAAAATAGCTATACCAATGTCTAATTTTGATAGTATCTATTTTCTGTTTCATTAGTTCTTTAGAATTTATAAATTTTTTATTTCATTTAAATTTTCAGTGATTATAGTATCAACTGTTCAATCATTTTTCTAACTTGAGCTAAATTAAACTAAAAGATGAATGCTGATGAATTTAACTGAAATCAAGTTCATAATAAAAAATTAAGTTATTATTAAATCAAAATCATCATTAAATTATCAAAATATATTTTACTTTTATCACAATTTCTTTTTTAACATTCATAGTTGCTTATTAAAATAAACATTGGCTTTGTATTTGAAACTGTTTTTAACTGAAATTCATGTCATTCAAAATTTTTATTCGGAGAAGCTCTGTTCTGGTTCTAAGTTGATGCAGTCACAGTAAAAATCGAAAACTAGTTTAGAACAACCATCAGAACCGTACATTTGTGTCAGATAAAAGACGTTAATATCTTAATATCATTAGCAAATATTTTAATTGTTTCAGGTGCAATTCAAAACAAATTCACAACTCTGTGTCGTCCATCCAATGGTTCAATGGCGCTACGCATATCAAACGGCTCGTAAAGGTCCATGGGAGGAAGTGGCTCGAGATAGAGGTCGATTTCATTCTCGAATTCGACAGTGCAACGACATAATCAGTCCAATTTTAAAGAAAAATCATCGCGATCGCATTTACCAGGAACGATTTGATCAAGAATAAAAAGAAATAAAACCAGGATTTTAGATTAATTTTAATTACTGTATAAAATGTATAAAGGAGAGAATTTAATATAAATATTTTAGTTATTATATTATGTTAAAAATCGATATTATTTAATTTTACAATATAAGAAAATAAATTATCTCTTCACACGGGTCAAGATATGTCTTCATTTTTCTCTGTTTCCCTCATCACTTAAAAATTTATGAAAAAATATTAAGTATGTTGTTATGAACTGGAAATTTCCAAATACAAGATCATTAAAGTCAAATAAAACATCGATTAGAAATAAAATCGATTGGCTTATAGGTTTTTTGTCTGCAGAAATAAATTGTTATAAATTTTCAATTTATTTTATATTCGGTCGAATCTGGAAGATTCTGGTTAGATTCTGAAAAGTGAAAGTTAACATATAATAAATAGTATAGCGATTATTTGCTGGTGTTTATTTATCTTTAGTCTTAACTCAATGATAAAATTAATTTAAAAATAGATTTGAGAAACGTGCAAAACGTACGATTTATAAATTGAATTTAAAACGAGTATTCTTTGGGCGTTATTAAAAAAAATAATAGTATTTTGGGTTAAGAAATTATTTTTTTAATGCGTTGCATGAGCTTGCATCATTTTGCGTCATGCAAGTATTGCGTTTGAAAATCTATAAGTCATTATGTTCCGAGAAACAGACAAAGAATTAAAATACTCTCATTAGTCATTACTCATTTTGTATAATTTAATGTACGTACGTGTCTCACTTTTAAATGAAAATTAACTACAAGCAATGAAATTATAAGAGAAAAGCAAAGCTGGAACGGCTGGAACTTATTTCTTAAGTTTAATGATTTTGAAAATAGTAATCTTACTCAAATTCAAAAACTAATGGACGAAATAAAGACTCTAGCCCAATAGCCATAAGAAAAGTGCCCCAGGCGGTTTTTGAAAAATGCTTCCGTGTGCTGATTCCTCTTTATGAAAAACTTATTGTCGCACAATTTTAACCCGTTACCCCCACTTGTATTGGAGTTACGGGGGAAACTACCCCAGACGTAGATTTTTTTTTCTAGAAAACTATTAAAGATTTTTTCATGAAATTAAAACTGTACGTAGATGTGGATAAAACGCATAATATATATTTTTTTCAGAATTTTTGTAAATCTATAAATGATGAAAAATATTATTTTTATTTTTTGAGGGTGGTTTTTTACATCAACCTTTAAAGTGACACCTTTTTTTAAAAATACGATTAGGGCATTTATTATCCATCTTTCATTTAAAAAAAGTCGCTTTAAGAAATTAGTTGTCGCTCACCACCAAAATGAGGTCATCCAGGGACAGGTTTGTAATAGACAGCGCATTTCGTAAATGCATTTATTGCTTTATGACTTGTATATATATGCCATAATATGGTTTTCGTCAAGAAAAAAGGTCCTGAGAGAGAAATTAATTTTTGAAATTTTTGATAGGCCTATTAACAACATAGTGCAGGGATCTTTTATCCCTTATTTTACTAATAATAAATTCAAAGAAAGTTTGATAAATAATACCTACTTGTAATTATTTTCCATCTCAGATTATCTACATACATACTCAAATATTGTTAGTATTATTATTTGAATTAAGTAATATTTTTATTTGTTATAACTAAAAATAATTACAATCATAATTTATTGAAAATAATAATTTAGAATTTGAATTTAACCTTTGCTTAGTCGCTATAGGATTCTGCTTCTATAGGTATACGTAATTGTCGATATATTTTTGGAATTCGATTGAAGTTTATTCATTTTTTCTGCTGGCTTACGTTTTTTACGTTTTGATTTATAAAGACCATGTAATAAATAGTATATAACCGCTGCAGCACAGGTACAAAACAGCCACCAATTCTATTTCCATTACCACAATCACATATAAGTACGTATTTTTTAACACCTTTTTTAGTTTTATATTATCATAAGGTTCATATTCAAGAAAGTAATTTGGTTTTTTCTATTGAAATGCCTTCGATTGCACTCTTCCTCTTACAATTGTTCTAAAATGTTTTAAATATTGTAGGCTTAAGCCTGCAATAGTTATTATTTTGGAAAGATAACAAACTGCTTGCGCCAATTAATAAGTGCAGCTGAATATTACGTCTGGGGTAGTTTCCTCCGTAACTCCAATACAAGTAGGGGTAGCGGGTTAAAATTGTGCGACAATAAGTTTTTCATGAAGAGGAATCAGCACACGGAAGCATTTATCAAAAACCGCCTGAGGCACTTTTCTTATGGCTATTGGGCTAGAGCCTTTTGATTTATCGATATTTTTATGGATGAAAAATACGTTTTTTTTTTTTTCGTTTTCTGTAGAGTGTAGGGTAATTTTTCTATATTAGAAGAATAAACTTAAACTTTATCTCAACAAACTTAAATATTTTCTTTGGGGGCAACATTTTATTACTTATTATTTTTTTTTTGAGTGCCTCCAGATTTCAAGCCTTTCAAACGCCACTTATTTATTTTTAATATGTTTCCCATTTTGTTAAATTTTCGTCTGATCACTCTTTATTGAGATTGTTCTCTCTTTTTTGGTGCTAATTCAAAATTCTTGTTCTACGTTTTTTTTGTATTAACAATGATATATCAGTCTTCAATATAACTTAATCTACAAAATTTTATGCGTTTTATCGAAATTAATTTTACGATTTAACATCAGCTGTTATAGTTACTCATCTGCTTTCCCCAATATTATAAGTAGGGATGTTAAAAAATAATCGATTTTTATTTAAATCGATTATTATTTTCTAACAATCGATTTTCATAGTAATATTAATCGATTTTTAAATAATCGATTATATAAATTATGCGTTTAAATCGATTTTCATAAACAGCGCAAACTTAAATGCAAACTAGTTGTAACGGTTTTTTTCATTCTTGTCATTTTGAAATATAATAGACATTCATTGAAATATTTGATTGTTAAATTTAAAATTCATTATTAAAAGATTGAAACGAAAATAGTTTTTGAGGCAATAAGGTTGTAATTTTGTTAGGATGCTCATCATTTCATTTTTATTAAAATAAAACGTTTAATGGTACTGAAATTACTTATTCCTTACCTTGAAAGTTTAATGGAAGATTCGCTTTAATTTTTAGTTTTGAATTAGTTATTTTTGTATCCATATCATTTTATTTGATTTTTAATCTGATAAATTGTTAGTATGAATCTCTTAGGTTTCATCATTATTGGAATATGAAAAGCAAGTAGAATTTTAAATAATAGAAAAAATCGATTTTTTCGCATCTATTAATTTTTTGTTTTTATTAAAATTGATTTTTGACAAATCGATTAATATTGAATAAAGAAAAATCGATTTTTATTTAATCGATTTTTTCCATCAATCTCACATCCCTAATTATAAGTATTATAAGGTTAAATCAGGAGAGTAATTGTGTCGTTAAAGATAACATAGCCATCTCCATTTTTTGAATTTTTTTAGTTTTTACTTTTAAAACAAAGATTGAAGCACATAAAATCGATTTGTAAAATCAAATTTATCAAAAACCTCTTTTAAATGGGAGAAAAACATCGTTAAATTTTTGATTTTGCATACAACTATATGTAGTAAAAAAATTAAAATCTTCTTTTTCTGCGTTTGCGTTATCATGGAGATGGCCATGTTTGATCTTTAACGACACAATTGATAGTTGCTTCCCGTTAATTCCGTGGACCATTATTTAAAATACTAGAATTTTTTAAAGACTTTTTTTTTTGTTTTTTTGGACGAGTCACCAGATCAGCGATTCGTTAAAGACTTTATTTGCTATCATCTCTCTACATGCGTACATATTAATAGGATGGAAAATTACAACATCCTTGTAGATCAAGGGCTCCCAAAGTTTTCCTTTGGCGAGCAAATTGAATATTATCAAAATTTTTGTTAGGCCAAGCGGGCCAAGCAAGAAAAAAACGAAATAAAATCAAAACAATAACCATGATTTTTGTTTTTGTTTTAAGTAGGTACCTACTTATATACTTAATATTTTTTAACTATTTTAACTAAATTTTTTTAAACTTATTATAGTATAGGTCCTAAATTTAATATAAATATTTAAATCTTTATAATTATATATTTATTAAAACAAAAAAAATAAATAAAAAAATAATATATTGTAACGATATTGCGGGCCGCACTTTGGGAACTCTTGTTGTAGGTTTTTGTAGATCAATGCTTCTAGCATCCTTGACGGATTCCACATTTACCGTGTGAGTAGTATATGCAAACAGTTATTTTAATGTGCCACCTTTTTGCATAAAAATGTGTGATTGACATACCTTTACCTTTATAATATACATATATTGCTCATAATAACTAGGTATATACTTTATACTGCCACACAAAAAAATAAAAAGTATCTGACCCAGAGATTTTCTGAAAACTGATCACTGATTTGTGCTCAGCATTCAAAAATTCACCAAATCTATAAATCGCATGTGAATTATGAGCGATTGGCATTTTCTTCAACTTTGTGAAAGGTTGTTAGCCAATTTCTGAAAGTTGTTTGGTGTTGTAAAAAAAACTGGCTACGGATTCGTGCTTAGCGTGAAAAAATATACTTGGAATCATATATCACATCTCTGAGTCAAGAATTTTATACCTACGATTCAACGGGGATCGAACCTAAAACCACTGAAGTTGAAGTCGTAGAGCGGAAGAATGGAGCAGAAATGAATTGATCTATAAGCGGTGCAACAATAAGTGGTACATTTATTTATTATTTTGCTCAATATTGATTGAAAGCGTATAATTCATAATTTAAAATATGGGAATTAAATTTAAAGATGAGTTTGAGATATAATCGAGATCAAAATACTGAAAACTAATAATTCATGAATATCTCCTGTTTGTCGCTTATTGCCACGAAGTAAACAAATAGTTCTTATATATTCAAAGAAATATAATAAATAAATTCATTTTTCTTGACTTAAATAAGAAAAAAAATTGCCTTAACGAAAGCGCCTACCTATTTGTGCAGTGGTTAGAACAGTAGCTCTTTCCGCTTTATGCATCAAGTGGTACGGGTTCGATCTCCGTTGAATCCTAGACCTAAATATTAAAATTGACGAACAGAAATTTTCTATGTTCAGACAATCGTGATATGATCATAAATGTTAAAGCGACTTAAAACACGAAAAATAAGAATAATAATATTTATGCAGGATTTCCATTTGTTTTTAATTTTTTTCTCAACAACCAACTAGTAATGGTTATTTGTCATAATGTTATATCAAATTTTGAAGAACTGTTATATTTAGTTTAAATTATATACTTAACTTGAAAATTTTAAATATTTATCATCTTTTTATGTGAGTAGAATTCATTTCTATTGTGTGAACAAATCTTCGTTAGAACACATATCTATTAAAATCTTAGGTTTTTGACGAAGCAGAATGTTTTGGCGCCATTGAACCACTGAAGTTTTAAATGGGAAACCGAAAGTTGATACAAAAAAACCACCCTCGCATACTCTTAGGACCCCGGTACAATGGAACGAAACCCCTTGCGGGAAAACGTCCTGCGTCAAAACGGCGGCGCCAAAATATCACGTACCGGGTTTTTGAATTATATAAACGTTTTAAAAGTGTAGTCAATCATTATAAATTTTTAACAGAAGATTGAGAATTAACTAAGAAACATATAAATGATTTTTTTGTTTCTTTTTCATCATTTTGATTTACCTACCAACCCCGTAAATTAATCAAGATCTTAAAATACCTACTCTATTTTTCCTGTTAAATGTTTCAATATAATGGGTTTGGGGTCTTAATTCAATGGTCGAAAATGGGCTACTTAAATATTTCAACATTTTTTTTACAACCCTCTATATGAATTATTATCAAGCAGTTATGTTTTGAATTTTACCGAGAATTCCCAGCAATTATGATGGAAAATTTTATTAAAAAAAGTTTACGTTTCAAATATTTATAAGGCTACGACTTGTTTTCAAAAAAAAAAAAAAAATATCTAAATAAAGAATAGGAAAAAATGTTATTATTTCATTATCATATTTATTCAGTTTCAACATAGCTACTATAAATGAAAATAGTCACGTCACAACAATGATTTATAAAAAACATACAAAACATATTTAGCCTTCACTTCGTCAACGCTACAAAATCTATATAATATATTGTTGGTATTTAAATCGATACAGAGATTACAATATTATTATTAATTTTGATTTGATTTTCTCGAGTTTTTCTTCGACATTTTTTACGTTTTATTTTTATTCATATTATTTTAATTAATAATTAAAAAAGCACTTTTTAAGCCACTTATATAATGCATTAGTACATTAATATTTTGTATTATATTTTTTCACATTGGTATATAATATATAGTATAGGTATATATTTTTTTTTGGTTTTCATACATATTTAAAAAAAAATTTCAAAATCAAAAAATCTTGAAACCAATATATTAAAAATAAATCAAGGTTTGTTTTGACGGAATTTACCAAATTCTTGATTTTCAATGATTAAAAATATTTACTTAAAATGTTTCAACTAAAAATTGAATACAAGTTTTTTCAATGAATACATGAAGTGATTGAAGCGTAATTTATTTATAGATATAAGTTAACAGTTTTTTCTTCAACTATTAACAAAGAGATTTAACTTGCAAATACAATCGGGTGATGATTTAATTGGTGTAATGCCATATATTTTTCTTAAAAAATATCTTTCTTTAAATCAAATATACATTTTCTTATATAAATAAAAACTTTTAGGAAATGTTTCCCAATTGTTAAAAATAACGATCTATATTAAAAGGTTGTATAAAATTTCATAATATAACAATTTTCATGTGAAAATTTTTGAGATTGCCTCAGTAACAATTCAGTGAATGATTGTTTAAAATGATTTATTTGGTAGATATTAATAATGTTTCAATATTTAAAATTTATTTTTGTACATTCATCGGTTTAAAAACGAGGAATTATGCAGTTTAATTATCACTTTTGTGCAAACCCTGATCTATATGAAATAACTTAATAAAACGACCAATTTGAAAAATGCAAATTTTCACTGACGTTATGGATATATACAGGCTGTTCCATCAAATATGTTCATTTCCGTTAACGAACATAGTTCTTATAATTACAAAATAAAACTATGAGAATTACTAAACGATAGTTTAAGTCAGAGTTTTTAACGTTTTAAAATTTTAAAAATCCGACGAGCTTACCGTTTTCTTACAGGAATTTCATGTTTTTGTAGTTTATAAATTAATTTACCGAAGTTATTGAGTTAAATAATAATAAGTTGTGGAACCACTATCAACGTTCCAGGGTATTTTAGGGTTTCCCGAAATCTAGATAAAAGATTATTTGGGTTACGATGTATGATTAAGAATTTTAAACGTTTCTTGCAAAGAATTACCCATTTTTTACTCTACACTGTACAATAATACAGTACCAGTAACGTTTTTTGTATTTTACCTTTTTACCTATTAATAGTGTAACGAACAAAAATAAGGAAAATGAACAGCAATGGGAAAGAATGGAACATTCTAGATTGTTCTGTCTAAATTTAAATAATGGACATTTGAACCGTTTATCATAATTGATAGCCAACGATTTTGGAAGTTTCTAGTAAGTTCGGCAAAGAACTCTCTAGAAGGTTCGAGAGTATAATTGATTGCCCATGAGAAGCAAGCAATTGAGGATGCATATTCAATTAGTGCATCCATTGAAGTTATAAATTTTCAAAAGAGATTTTGTATTGAGATCCTCTTAACGAGAATCGCAATACAGATTTGAGAAACTCCTCTACAAAAGTTAACTTTTAGTTAGCTTCTTTGTTAACTTAGGAAAAAAAATCACGTAACCATGGTACCATTAAACAAAAGTCAGGAAAATCACTCACCTTTTATGTTTAAGGATATGATACGTTTTTTATTAGTTACGTAAACATTATAGCTTTAAAAAAATTTCTAGAAAAATAGTCCCAAAATTTAATTTCGTATAAAAATCAACTATTAGAAATATTAATGGTTATTTGAAGTTTTTCGATAGTGACCATTAAGAAAACAAAAATGAAAAAGACTTAATAATATCCTTTAAATGAACTTTATATTAAAGTAAATCTTTAGTTTTTCTTTTGAAATTTTTAAGAACTATGGTAGTTATTATGGGCGAACATATAATGGGACATCCTGTATACTGTAAACAGTGAGTTTAAAATTTGGGTTTTAATCTCGAGATGAGATGAAATGCGTGGTATATTTTATACAAATATGCGTAAATTAATGAGTATATAATATATAAATTTATATGTATGAAATATTTTGGAGTTACTGGCATTATTTAAGGAATATATATATAAGGTGCTGAGATTCAGAGAAGTGCCATTAATCCGAAATACTTTATACATACGGATCTTAAATGTAAAGTTTAGCGATTTAGGCAAATTTTTGTTGAGGCACTTAAGCCAGTAGCGTGATGAAACGAGGCCACATCAATGCAAACGAACATGTAATTGCGAGCAAATTTAACGGAAGGGCCCCCGAAAAAACGCCAGCCGGGCCTCCATTACACCCATCTGTGTCACACGTGGAACAATGACTGACTTTAACTCCTTCGGTGTTCAGTTTACTCTCCAACTTTTCACACACATTGATGGTGCTATCAGAAAGTTGACAACTGCGATGTGTAATCTTTGTCGTATTAATTCCGTGAACTGCAAAAAAAGTTTTACCATTATATTTTTTTCCATTTTTATCGATAAAACAAAAAAAAAACTTTCGGTGCCTACGTGGCGTTTTTCACGACAAAAACTTCAAGTTTGACGATAAGGGAAAATGATTTGTCAGTAAATAGATGACAATAATTTATGGTCGACCCTAATCCATTTTGATCAATAAAAACACGACGGGATGAAAGAATCTAATTCATGTTCATCTCTCTGATCGCTAAGGTTTTTTTTCCTTTTTTACTTTCTCTAATCAAACCCGATTTTTTTTCGATTTCATACACAACATTTTCAGAAAATTAGTAAAGCTTGTGCTTGATTAACAATATAAATTTAAATTTTCACGAAATATTGATCTTATGTTGATTTCCATGATTTCTACCTAGAATAAGAAACTTTACTACCACATTTTTCCTATCCTCCCCAAAGGAATCTATGGGGATTAAAGCAAAGAGTTTAAATCTTTTGAATACATTAATAATAGTTCAGAAAGTTGTACGATATTACAACGATTTATGAGAGGCAGTTTTCAGTTCTAAATAATGGAGGAACTTCTTTAAAACTTTCTTCGTTAAATGAAACCCCAAACTAATTTAATGGGAAACAACGTTGATGACTTATTTTTACTTTTCAGAAATGAAAAATTTTAGTTTTTCTCCTACATTTTTTAATAATAAATCATTTCTGTCAAATTTAGAACTTTTGTGGTTGTAAACGATGTTTTCTAGTGAAAAAAATCAAAAGTTTGTTTTATGAACAAGAAATGCTAAATACATTATTTAAAAACAAACAAAAATAAACTGCATTAGTTGTAAAGCTTTGCATTTATAACGACTAACTGACCCGTCTTTGCTCCACTTGAGGTAGACATATTCTAGGTATATTTTTTCCAAATTTTAACATGGATTTGCACCCAATATATAATATTGAAGTTCTTTCGTTCATCTATAATAACAGGAGTAAGAGTTACAAGAATCGTGAATATTACAATAAGAAACATATTTCTGTAGATATATATTTCTGTCTAGAAATGTATTTGAAGATCTAAAATATCTTCATAACAAATGTCTTGTATACAGGGTGTACCAGCTAGACCGGCCATTAGAAGTTTCCGGAGAACCTGAAATAGTAGAAATCTAAAAATTGGGATTATAGCTTAACTGGATTAGAGCTACCTTCCTAAAATATTTTTAGTTTTTTGACACTTCCGGCTATACTGGAAGTCGACACTAAAATCGTTATTTCAAATGGCATGCCCTATTTGTTTTTACATATGTATATGTCGATTGAATTAATAATTCTGAGCATCTTTCATAATATTCCTTCTTTTTTTTTTCATTATTTTTAAGAAACATTCAACCCGGGATAAAACATGATCAACTCCTATTTCAACGGACAAACTATTTTTTTGGCTTATTTAAGGCCGCATCAACTACTTTGGTCATTAACGACCGGCGAATCCGAAAAACCATGAAAAAAATCTTGGGCTTTCATTGGGATTCAACCCTAGGGTTACTGAAATGTAGGGCGACAATCTAGTCAACCCCGCTACTAAATGACCTGATAAACTATTTTGATACAAAAAGCACGTTGATTTGCTACTTTATTTCCATGTAAGAACCATTTTTAAGCTTTAGTTATGCTACATATGAATTCTCTTCTTGACTTAATTTTTAAGCTACATGATTTGATTTTGAATCTACTTGACTTAAACTCGACTTAAAATTATGCTTTTGTCAAAAGTTAATATTAAACTATCAAGGCAAGTTCAGCATTGACTTTGAAAATAATTTCATTTTAAAGTAATAATATAAAATTCAAGCCCAGCTTGGAAGCAGAAGGTGTTAACTCATACCCTTGTAATTCTGGAAAAATGGACTTGAGCATTTGAGCGTGGAACTTTTAGTCTAAAGGCCTCTAGTCCTTAATTTTTGATCCTGATTTAACGCCATTCTGGTGAACTTAACAGAATCCTGGATGTCTTATTTTGCGGGAGTAGAATAAAAATCATTTTTGTCAAAGAATGAGTTGTAAGGGTGGGAGTGGTTACCCACATTTATTTACATATAAATATTATATACAATTGTGTAGGCCAGTACTGGCCCCGAACAAATCGAATTGCTTAAGGTTATAATGAATTTCCGTCAGGACACCTGCGAGAGACAATAACTGCAAGTCGGAATTTCCAGTCGCCACAGAGTTAATACGTTCTTCTTTCAAGGGATTAATTCATTTTATAAAACTATAGCCAGGTACTTGACTTGATAAATCATGAAACATGCATTTTTCCAGGATAAAAGTACCTTATGTGTTGTAATAAGGTTTAAACTACCTTGATACGTATTTCGTTAAAATTTTTTTAGTGAACAAAAAAAATACACCAATATAGTATACGAATTCCTGCAGTATACCTACATACTAGGTCGTAAGATAGTAGTACATTTTAAAAATACAATATAAACAATGATACTCACTTATAGTGAGTATCATTGAGTATCATTTATTTAGTGTAAGAAATGAAAAAATGGTTCATTTTTGTTAAATAATATTATTTTTAGCAGTGACAAAGTATATGGGGGCAAAGCGGGCCATAACTGAGCGGCAGGATGCAAGAATAATCTGTATACGAATTTGTAAGTAGTAAGTACAAAATATATATTTTGAGCCTCCGAGACAAATAAGGAGGAAGCACGTTTTGGAAACGGGAGTACAGATACAGGCTAATTACACGGGTAAATACAACTTTTTTTCTTAACTAGGTAATATTATAGGAAACTGCTGAAAATTGAAAAAGGTTCTACAGTTCTATAGATATTTTAGCAATAGAACAAGTAAGAGATTCCAGAATATAGACGAATGCATGTTAAAGAGTTCAAAAACACGAGAAACATTTTATATATCGAAATAAGGGATGGCAAATTCATCGTTCGCTCCAGGTGGCACAGATTCACGCTATGTTACTGATTTACAGGTGATTTTTGACAAAAATACGTTGGATTTTCCTAGATGAACAAACAAGTGTTGAATATTTGGAATAATAATAATGAATCATTAGACTCCCAATGTCGTGTAACAAACAAACGCAAAAAATAGGAATAAAAAAAATCTTAAACATGGTGATTATTAAATATATCATGTTGAATGAATAATTCATGAAAAAACTCAATCATAACGTAATTAATCGAATAAAATGCGGCTATAAATGAATTTATCTTTGGCAAGTAAATCCATGATACTCTCGGAACAAACCTGGCGTATTTCCAATTAGATCAAATTGAAATATAATATTATAATAAGAAAGCATGTATGGGATTAAGCATTGAAAATGAGAATATCATTCATAAACATTACCCATTATATCGAGCTTTTGGCAAACGAGTGGAGGTTGATGATTTGTTCCCTTTACGATGTCCAAGCCGAGCTTCTCGCCGAAGCTTTTCAAGGCGCCCATCATTTGATTAGTGGCGTCCGACAGGAGTTTTGGGGTGCACTCGACCATCTCTAGAGGAGGTTCGCCTGGTTTATTGGTGAACGGATCCAAACATCGTGAATTTGTCTCCGAAACGCAGTTGTAACATCGAATTGCGGCTCCTGGAATAAAAATTATACCCACACTTAAAAATACTGTTGAAGGTTTTGAAAAGGTTTACAGTTTTGTGTTTATTAAGTTTTATTCCTAAACTATCAACCAGTCCTCTTTAATTCTATCTTTTAATGTTGAGCAAAATTAGTCTTATAGTCTTGCAGTTTTGATCTTGATTTTGTAGAAAAGTAAGATCAAGACCAAAGTCAAAAACCAAAACCGAATATGCGAGACCAAGATCAAATACGCAAGTCTAAATGAAAAATTATTACCTCGCTCCGATAGATTATGAGAAAATTATTTGCAATAATTTTAATAAACTAGGTATTCTTTTCTGGAACAAAATATTTTTTGTAGGTATTTGAAATTTTCAGTTTGCTTTACTTGATTTTAACACTAGTGATGAGCAAAATTAGTCTTACGAAAATGCAAGGCCAAGACCAATACCAAGCCTTTGCCAGTCTTAATTTTGCTTTGCTCATGGTTATTTTTACAGTTACGAGTCTCTATGAAAATTAAAAAAATCATTGTATCATAGTTTTTAAATTATTAATTTAGGGCTTGCAATTAGTGCGTTAGCATTGGGGAAAAGTTTTACTAATCATGGCATTTTTTTGAAAAATGAGAAAATCCGTCGGCGAGACTTTAAAGTAAGATCAAAACCTTTTTGAAGAACGTATAACGTAGGGGAAGTGAGCCCAAAACGGATAAGCAGTCTTACGCTCCTGTATGAAGTATTAGAATTTTGTGCGCGTGCGCGGAGATTTGTTTAACCCTGACGAGCTTTGATCAACTAAGCTCGAGCGCCGGAATTGTTTACAAACATAGGAACTTTAAATAAAATTTTTTTACTAATTATACTAAAAAATTTCAAGGTAAGTGTTTCATGATTAGTCAAAAATCGTTATAATATTCGTGTTGTTCGTATCATTGTTTTATTTTGGTTTGATATAAGTTTGAAATTACATGAACACTTTGCCTGCTTTATCTGCCATTTTGAGTTTATTTCTACTTTAAAAAGAAAATAGTGTCTCAGGTAAAACGGGTTGGGCAAAACGGGTAGATAGATATAAACAATTTAACATGAAAAATAGACAAAAAAAAACGAAAATGTATTTATGCCTCGTTTTTGGTGATCCGTATGAAGAACCGCCTAAAGAAGACTGGATCGAATGTGGAGATTGTAGAGAATGAGCTTTGGAAACCCGTACTTCTTATGCTGGCATAGGACATATTATTGTGATTTGTGCCAAGAATGAAGTTCTGAAGCATTTTAGCTTCAATTTATTATCAGTTTGTATTTTATATTTGATAACTAATTACAATTATTATTGTTCTATATTACAATATTACAATATTAACATATTTGATCTCTATAATAATAGGTAACTCTAAAAGTCTGATTAAATGAGTATAAAATTAGTGTTATAAATTACTCTTTTAAATCGAAATTGTGAATTTCGACTACAAATAGTGACTGTTCACTATTTTGTAGTGAAAAGTATACCACCAATTTCAAATAGTGACATACTTTTCACTACAAATTAGTGAATAGTCACTATTTGTAGTCGAAAGTCACTATTTTGATTTAAGAGAGTAGTGTTCTCTATCGACTAAATAGCCAATTAGTATTGAGACTCATTAATTAAATACTATTTATGTGAGTAATTTTAATACGTTTTTTTATTTATATAAAACGGACAAAATTTATTCATGACTCATAACAGTAAATGAAAGGACGTTAACCCGTTTTGCACTAAGCTTACCCGTTCTGCCCAAGGTAGTTACCCGTTTTAGGCTTATGTATAGAGCAAACCGGGTTTTTTGATAACTTTGTTATTTTTTAAAATAAACAAATACTGGACATATAATGTGGCCAAATCGTATTTTATTTCAAAGTTTAATTATTATTCTATATTATAAAGTATATCAACCTACCATATACCTAATACGAATGTTACAGTTTTTTTTTTACCTTCGCGCTTAGCTTACCCGTTTTGGGCTCACTTCCCCTATATCTATTGAGCCTTCAAAACAAATTAGAATAAAGTAGGTACATTGTTATTTTTTTACTGTTTTAAAATCTAAACTTCTTTTCTCAATTCATTACAATAAAAGTGGAATGGTAGAGCCACTATGTAAAGTCTATTTACGGTCTTATAAAAGGACAGCAATTAGGTATTTGCAAACAGAAAACTGTGTTTAGTTTTTTGAAAAGGTATACGTAAGTGAAAATGTTATTGAATTATCATTTAATTATTACTTCCAAGTTGAAAGAACATGATCTGTTACTGTTACTGTTACCCTAGTGAAAACATTATTAAGAAAATGATAATAAAAGTCATAGAAGAATGTGAAGATGCAAGTAAATTTGACTTAAAAAATTAGTGAGTTGTTTTACTGAATTTAAAGTTTTCCCCTAATTTTAATTTTTAAACGAAACGCACCTCTATTAAATGAAGCACTGAAATTAATAGCACGTGTCAGAAAATATCTCACAATAAGATAACACTTGATTTATCTTTCGCAGCATTTAAATAAACGACGTGAACACTATTCCCATGGAAGTATGTGTTAAATAGAGAGGAATATTTTCTCCAATCTGCATAATATTCGCCTTTGTGTGTGCCATTTTGCGAAACGGTTTCTGTATATTATGCGGAAAATCGGATTATTTACAATATGATAATAATATGCAATTTTCCTTTATTTGGTTCGCAACGAAGAGATTGAATTCATACATAAATAAATAAACAATGCGCTGGGCTATCTTTTGTATGAAGCTTCCCGAAGGAAATTTTGATTCATATTGACATTATACATAAATGGTGTCCCAGTTAAAACGGAAACAGCTAAACGGAATGATTTATTATCACCAAGAAAAATTCCTCTTTTCTACTGGTTAATGAAGAGTTGCATAGTATGGGAGCTTAATAAGATGCGTATCTATTAAACAACAAGGCCAAAGAGTTGGAAAACTGATCGACTAATAAAATTGTATTATTAAAATATTAAATGCCAACGTTGATAATCTAAAATATATTAGTTTTCTTTGAAAAAAAATATTATAAGAGGGAATATAATTAATTATATCAAATAAGATATAAACTTAGAAGAATTATTTCTTTCACATCGATTCGAGGACTATTTTCGTGTGGTGAGATCAATAATTGAATTTACTCTCTCTCTGTGAGTATAATTTTCATTAAGCTTGGAATTTTTACAGATTTCCATTAATGATTATACTGAAGAGCCTTATATACATACACATAAAACTGATGAGAAAGGAAAAGTCGTGTTTTTCCAGGTGGGGTCGTTTCGTGTTTTCGTCACATTAACGTAGACAAATATATTTAGGGATTGAGGAAGTAAAAGCCACAACTCTTATCACACAATCCCTCTTATCTTATCGAGAAAATTGTTTGGGAGAAAGTTTCAAGTCAACGAATTCATAATTTTTCTTAACGTACCTACAAAATGTAGGTACAAATTCCATGTCTATATAAAAAGTCTGCTAGTTTCAGCAGTTGGTCTGCATTCTATACATTTTTAGAAGACCCATTGTTACTTTGTTTGGGGTTACTAATTAGTAATTAGTTGATTTTAATTAGTAAGGCGCTTTTATGAATTGGTCAACAGAATTTTTTGTTTATTTTTTTTCTAAATTTTTACATTTGCTGTGTATACACAATACCCGTATAAGTATAAACAAAATGTTATACATCACTGACAATCAATTCGTCCTTTTTCTATTAATTTAATGCAATTGTTTTCAAACATGTGGCTTTTTTAGTATTTTAAGTCGCAAGATTGTATAATCATAAGAAATTTTTTTAGGTTACTAGTCTTATTTAATTAATTTTCTTAATACCTAGGATTCAACGGAGATCGAACCCAATGCCATTGACATGACGCATGTAGCGAAGATCTAACAAATCTAAACGCTGCGCCACTAAGTGGATTAATTGTGACTTTTCCTAAATTAATAAATTTTTTTTGGAGATATTTTGTTTCCATTATTTAGATTCCTTACGTGATGAATAATGAAGAAAGCCCCAAAAATATAAGCAAAGTTCGCTATCAAATTCTATGGAATGTTGACCAATTTTTGAAATTATAGCTGACAAAGAAGTGATCAATCAATGGCCAATTAATCTCGGCTTATAAAAGATTTTTTTTAAACTAGCGCGGAAAGAGCAATTGCTTTAACCGCTGCGCCATGAAGTGGTAGATATACGAAAGATTTTTTTTTATATAAAATGATAACTCTTAGTATACCCCTACAACCGGACATCACGTAGAAAAATCGTAAAACCTTGGCGATTTTCCAATACAAATATTTAGCGGTGATAAATATGATTTTTTATGTTTCAATTTTGCATTAGGTTTATTGGCTTTAGTTGGCAATAAAAATGTATTCAAATTACGAATTTGCATGCCGGTGGTAATAGTATGTTAAAGCCACGGAAAGTCTTAAAAGAAAAAATCCACAACTCAATTTTTGAGTTATTAACAAGTAAATGCCCAGACCAATTAAATGTAACAATAATAATAAAATTTTTATTATTTCCTGGTAATTATTTCATATTTTATGAGAAATTTTTTGATTTGAGTTATTTGCTGTTAATAAGCCAAGGATTTTTCTTTTGAAAGTTGAAGGCTTTTTAATTAATAAATACTTAAACTAATTGATATGTAATTGAACTTTCTTATAAAAAGCACTAATATTTTAATTGTAGTTTTCAACGCAAATAATTGGGACATAAAAATAAAAGTTTTCCAATTGCGAGCACAATTTATGTATTTTATTTTTATTAAATGGAAAAATGATTATTTCTATGTGAATTTTATGGGAAAAGGCCTTTTATATCAGAGCAGCAAATGCTTTTAGATTCAATGAGAGAGAATAAATAATTTTTCACACAATCGGAAAAGCGTTCTATATAGATATAAAGTTGTCCCAAATAAAAATAAAGTGTTTTGTAGCAGATTTTCTTTTCTGTCATACATATATCGTCGACGTAATCGCAGCAGAGCAACATTTTTATTGTGAAAATTCATAATAATATATTACATTTGAACCGAAGCCAAAAATCAAACACGAAAACACTCAGTTTCTCTCCTTCTGCAATGGAAATGGATTTATCTAAATGTTATAGATATCATTTTCATCGTCAATGGACAACAAAAATAATATATCAAGAAACAAATGCAATTGAAATATCACAAAAATAATCAACCAAATTTTCCTCGCAAAGCCATTAAATAATTATACTGTCGTGTTCAACTTTTATTAAGCCATATAACATTTTTATTTCGTCGATGCAAATAACAAATTAACGATCAAATTTGCATCTATTGCAACGTAGCCATTTTGGTCGTATAATTTCATTGCTTTTTCTCCTCAATTATTTTGGCATTTATATGCTGAGTTTTCTCATCAAACTCGTTTGATTCTATCAAATTTACAACAGCGACAATAAGCCTAATATTTAAGAATAATTTTTGTTTTTGTACAAATTTTGAATAGGCATATGATAAAAATTAAAAAAAATATTTTGTAAGCGAAAAATTGTCCGTTTTTGTTTTAATTTACCAATAAAATGTGATGTTGTTACATCATTTCAGGGACGTTTGTGTTTGTCAAAGAAAATGTTTTGAATTTTCCCAAATCAATAGTCAAAAGCTTCCTACTCAAGAAAAGAAACAGTGAAATGAATGAATCTTTAAAAGAAACAAGAATAAATACGACCGAATATAAAGATTTCTTAGTTTTCTAAAACACGGTGAAATCTTTTTTATTTAACTTAATATTATATAAATATTTTATTTATTTTTTCAAAAGAAAAGGTTACTGGATTTAACCACTGTGATACCCTCCCTATAATGCCATTTAAAATTATTAATTTTTAGTTCCCTCTCGACTTTGTGCTAATTCGAGTCACATTTTTTCGAACTAACGTTTTCTTTTCTTTCCTCGTGATGTGTTTTATTAAGGGTGAAAAAAGATACAATCGGAAACAAAAGTAAGTACTGTATGCTAAGAATTCTTGAATACCTATCTAATAATTCTAGCTTGTTACACAAAATTCATTATTTTGATTTTTGATTCAAATAAGAAAAAATGTATAAACCGAAAAAAGTCTGCTTACTTGTGATAGTGAGTATACCTCAAGTTGTACTATGCATTACCTAGTTAAATCAGGTTTTTGATTTGTTTTTAATTTTTTTCTTTTCAATTTTATCAAATTTTTTAAATCCTTATAACTTTTCAACAATTAAGCTAATTTCATTTTAAAATTGTAACAGTGGGCTGAGGATTAACTATAAGGATCATTGTAGTGAATTTTCATTTGATGGTCATTATGTTTATTTATATTTGAAATTTCCTTAATATATTTTTTAAAAAGAAGTCTTTAAAAAAGAAAATTAAAAATCTTTTATGATCAGTCTTTTACTTTACCAACAGTCAAAACCATCATTTAAGTTATGGGTTATTTTGTTTGCATTACTTGAACTAGAACGTATGCCTATAGTCTATAATAACTGTACCAGTTACTGTACCAACTGTATCCATTTATTGATGCAGCGATTTGATCAGCTGATTTTCGCTCCATGCCTTAGTGGTACTGGGTTCAATTCCCGTTGAATTCTGGATATAAGATTTATGACCTAAGATTAAAATGACCTAAAAAAATTTGCTGTTTTAAGACAGTTGTAATATGACCTTAGATGTTAAAGTGAGTTAAAAAAAACAAATTTTATAATTTCGGCGTGATTTCTCTCGTACCAGTTTTTGTATTTTCCCTTGGGAATGAAACATTTTCTCGCATTAAAAAGTATCTTAGATATTGACTCAGGTAGTCAATTATCATCCGATCAAATTTTATGATAATCCGTCCAGCGGTTTTCACGTGATGTGGTAACAGATAGACAAAAACTTGAATAATCCTACATATGGCTTTTGTAGGTATTGATGATTATAACTATTAGAATAAAATGTTCCAAAAAATATTCAATGTACTACTAGTTGAAGTTTTATTATATGTACCTATATTATAGATTTCAAACGAATAAAATTTTAACGTAACGAAAATCTGTTAAATACAGGGGACATTACACTGGGGGCTCTACCTCTCTCTTGTTGTCTCTTTTTAACATATGGTTATTCATATATGTTCTTTTATAAAAATTAAAATGTTTTTTTAGTAGATTTCTAACCAGAAAGTGTATTGGTTTTCATTTTATGCATAACGTAATAAAATTTGTATCCATTTCTCCTTTTGGTTTTCCAAGTGCAATACATTATTAAATTTTCTAAATGAATAACCAAAAACTAAACATCAAATACAAAGGTTTTCAAACCAACAATAGAAACAAACTTGTTCAAATTCTTTTTTCCATTCAATTATTTATCAAAATGCGCGTTGTGTGTAACTTTTGTAATCGTTTACTTGCATGATTTCCTTACAATATTTTTAAAAATCCGATTTTATATTTGTTTTATTTCTTTTTAAGGTGTATTTGTCGAGTTATCGTCTCATAAATGGGTGAAAATCTTTGATAAACGAGGAAACTTGCTTGTATTTTTCAAAAGCCATTAACAAGAACTTTTGACTTCTTATAACTCATAACGTAAGAACTTTAAAAGAACAATTTTCAATTTATAACACAGATCAACATTGGACCAAATAAAAATCCCAATAAAAGTTTGTCAGGAAAAATCGAAAACACCATATTTTAGAGATGAAATTTCGTCACCTAACTGCTTATTAATTTAAAGATAATATGATTTTGATCTATCAAACCGAGACTTTCTTTGGCTTCGGACTTAATTACATTCAATTAATTTGGGTTGCCACACACATACGACATTTAATGGTTTTATTTTTTTTTCAAGAGCTTAGGGAGAGTAATCATAGATAATATTTAGGTCAAATTTCTCGTTCAACTCGAAGCGATTTCCATATTTTTGTTTAAGTAAACGCTTCGTTCTGCCTTACCGCCGAACTAATGGACCAATTTCTCATCTCAGCGACAGATAAAATGACGATGATTCATTTCAATATGATTGATTTAGTTAACTTTATATAAACCTGAAAAAAAAATCTACCAATATAATCAATCACACGAAACATTGTCTTATATCAAATCGATATAAAAAAGCATGCTTCAATGAAAATCAGATCGGATAAATAGACGTAGTTTTCCTTGGCGGATAATACTTTGGTTTTTATATTAAATTATCCATGTTAATTACACGAGAAATTTAATAAAGTTTTTCCGTCTACTTCTTGGAAAGTTTCACCGATGAACTTGGCAAATTCTATTTTGAGTTACGAGATAAATATGAGCTATGCGAGAATATTTTCCTCAAGTTTAACCGTGAATTAGAGAGACGCGGTGGCGATAAATTTTTCTCGCCGAAAAAAACGCAAACAATTCGCAAACGTGCCAAATTATGAACGCGCGATATTAAATTGAAATATTTCTACTTTTTTTGTTCTTTTAATATCGAGATAGTATTCTCTAGTAAAGATATGTCCTGATTCCCGTTTTGAAATCTCAAGTTATGTAGGAAAAAATATGCTTTAGAGACTGCAAGAATGATTGGAATTCCATGAAAACGGGCAGCGTAATGTTTTCAAAACGAATGCGAACTAATAATTTATTAGACCAGAAATATTTTGTGGTGACGTAAGTTTTTACAAAAATAACGATTACGTTGGTGAAATGAAGAGACAAAGCAGCATTTGCTTGATGGAGTCATCATTTTTACGTCGACAATCGGCTAACAAGCCTTTGAAAAAATCGCGGCTTGATTTAATTATTTTCGGACAATTAAGGCTAATTTTTAAAATGACAGATTTTCATCTTTCATTCAATTTAAATTATTTTAATTTGACACAAAAACTAGTGTAACTAGTGTTAAACTAAAGTACTAATTTTAATTTTGAAAATAAAAAATAATTTTTCTTTTATTTAAGTAAAAATTCTTTTTCGAAAGGAATTTTTTTGGAAGTTTATCGATGGTAACATAGCAATATATAGAGTTATAACTCAATTTTTTAAAGCTTTCATAAAATAATACATAATATGGTAAAGATAATTGAGGGAAATGAACTCACATCAGAATAAATCAAGTTAAAAATGTTTTGTGGTTTAAATTTTCTTATAACATGAGGCAAGAATTGATACTGGTTAGTACTAATATAAAGCAGTAAATCTAAATTGAGGGTTTCTTTTCAAAATTGATGGTTATTATATACATATATCGTCTTGTTACAATCGTTTTGTAATACCAACAAAATAATTTCGCTTTTTCCGATTGAATAACCATAATAAAGAGAAAAAATGTAATATATATAGGGGAGAGTTGCCAAATGCTGACCACTTAATTTCGAAGGCAGTTTACGTATTCTTCGTTTTGCATCTATGTATTAACTATGCAATTTAATATGATTTTTATAAAATATTTATTGATAGATCATTGTGATAGGAACACTTAAGTAAAATCATGTAAACAGTACGATTTAGGCAACCGGTATCCTAAATGGTACCAGCTGGTTTCCGAAATCGTACTTCTTGTTTGGAATTAAAGGAAACAAAAAAATTATAAACGGAACAGTTTGAGTTTAATTTAAGTTTAATATACAATACAACATAAAAAGAAAATGTAAAATTACACTACATAACTGTATCTAATACAATTATGATAGTAATAAATATTGTCCTCTTTCAAAAATTCTACACTAGCATCATGTACTCCGGCTTTTGGCACTTTAAGCATTGGATCATGGTTTGGTACGATTTAGAAAAAAGTCGTCCCGCCAAATAATTGAAGCTAACTTTAAAATATTATCAGCATGTTTTAAAAACAAAATAGAAATAAATAATATAACATAGTTAGCTAGTTTTCAAAAATATATAGAACTACCTCGGAAACTTTAAATTCATATTAAATTTAGCCGATTAAAATCGTTTAAAAATAATATCAGACTTGCCTGATTTCTTTGGATTTGTTTGTGATTCTTGGTCTTACTCTATCCACATAAATAAAAGTGTATATCCTACACACCAAGAGACATTAAAATGCATTAATTTTTAAATAAAAATTTTGGTACGATTTAAGTGACCAGTACGCATTTGGCAACTCTCCCCTAAGTACGTCTTTGATACACAGAAGGACAAAACAGTACCTAGTTTTGCTTACTTTGAAAGTTTGCCCAAGTTCATTTATAAACGTTAAATTAATCTCAAAAAATTTACTTGGTACTTTTGATTTAAAAAAATATAAATAATCGGGTGCTTTGAAGCCATTTTACTTTAAAAAACTGACTGCTTTGAATGGCTGAACTAAATTGATGTTATTTTGGGGGAACGAATTAGTGTTAACCAATAGGTACCTAAATGTTTTGAGTCAAAAAATTCCCGTCAATTTTTAGGTAGGTAGTCATTTTCAACTAATTCGTTTTTTTTTTTTTTTTTTTTTTTTTTAGAAAAGTACTAAAAGTTTTAACATAAAAAGGTATTTTATATTCCCTAAAGATAATAAATAGTAAAAATTTATGATTATATTAACTAAATGCTTATTTAACGCTCTATTTACAAAGCTCACTTAAGGTCTTTTGATGTCTAGAAAACTACTGAAGTCAAATCAAATAAAGTTTCTTATCATTAAAATGCAAATTTATTTAATTAATCTAATTAAACATTGGCTTATGTCATATTCTAAATTTAACATATTAATTAACATGTTGTCATTTCTATTTACAACAAATTGTTTTAGTCGCATTTTTCTTTCATTACGTATACCTACCTAGATAGATACTTAAGATTGTTAAAAAATTTCAGCGGGAAGTTACAGTGGATACCTACTTCTTTCCTACTTAAACCAAAAAGCATTATGAAAGACTATTTTTTAGGGTAAACTTTTTTGAAAACAAGATATTAAAATTGTGCTTAGAACAAAGTAGGTATACCTAATTTGAAAACTAGAACCATTTAAAACCGCTCATTGTTATATTTAGATCAAATTTTTACTTAGTACAATCCAAAAGAATAGATAAAATTGGTCGATTTAAGTTTGTGTTTGTTATTTGACGTTTGTTTGCGTTAAAAGTGGTAATGTAATTCAGCGCATTTCAGTTATAGCGGAAAAAAGTATTTCACTTTCATGAAAATGTTCACAACATTTATTGTGCTGCTAACTATAAATAATTACTCGGCGGCCTGCTTAAATCCGCAGAAGCTCGTTAAAATCAAAAACATCGACAATATTTGAACTTGACTAATTTCTAGATTTTTTGAGAAAACTAGCCTAGGATACATTCCACTAAGGCCTTACAATGCTTGTAATTTTATTTCTTTCATTCCTTTGCAATTATTGAAGAAACTTTTTGAGAGCTGTTAGTTTTTAGTGAAACGCAACCCTAGTAAACCATTCCGATTATTACATAGTTAATAAAATGTATTACTTATAAATAAAAGCTTTCACGCCTTAATATGTAGAAAAGATGTAATTACAGGTGTAATATGTATTTATAGTGAAATATGTAAAAATATGTAGTGTGAAAATGTATTTATAGAATTCTTAAAACGTAGTTATTCTAAACGTACGTATGCATATTACGATATGTATTTAACTTCAAAAAAAATTTAATTATACATATAAATCCAATTACTTGTTATGAGTGATCGGTGAATCCGAAATTTAAAAAAAAATATCAAAACGTTTCAATCCTAAAACCCCTGGCATATAGAGCAAGAATCTCGTGACTACGCCATTAAGTGGCCTATTACATAAGTAAAATAAGAATAAATGCCTCTATAGCCAGCTTTAAATAAATACTCTAATATTTATTTTACTAATTTTGATGAAAATAGAACTAATTTGTTAATATACATATTGGCAACATAGTAAGTAGGAAAAATATCTGCAGCGACGGGTCACAGTACTTTCTTTTACATAAAACTCGCTGTAGGTTAGAAGAACATAAATATTAAATAAAGCTCACGATAGGATAAAAAATTATAAATTGAATAATGTTTACTTAATATCTATATAAACAGAACTATATGCATATAGCTTCTATGGATATACGAACTCTCATACTTAACCCCAAAACCGTCCTTATTTGAATTTTCTCAGGAAAGTTTCAAGCAAAAATTGTAGGCATTAATGAGTTTAAGAACTACATCAAGTTTAAAGAAAATCGTTGGAGCCGTTTTAGAAAAATATTGTAAAAACTCAAAGACCCATGGAATAAAGCGGGGCTTTCTGTCAACCGATTTCAAATCAAAAGCTTTGCGGTACAACTAAATGAAATTATGAAGGGAAAATTCCAAGTTTGGTGAAACTCAGATAGAGCTTTCGATACGATATCGCTGTCATACACACACACACACACAGATATTTTTCTAAAAACCACTTTTTTGGATTTGGGGGACCTCAGAACGTGTATTTCCAGTGAAAACTTAAAATCGAAAATTCGACCCAATTACATTACTCCCTTTACTATATAATAGTCAAAGAAAATAAATATATTTACCATATGTGCATGTATAAGTATGTGTAATGTGAAGTGTCATTAAACTATAGATTTAAATGTTAACCTTTTAGCAATATGCGTTTCGTATCCACGTTGTTGGAAAAAAGATTTTTCAAACATCGGTAATATTACACTATTATCAATAAAATAATTTAATTTTTTTGGAAGCTATACACAAAGCCTTTTAAAATATGGAATCATGATTCATAAGACTTATCAAGGGTTTGTTAGTTTTTGATAAAATTGTCCTTATTTTTTGTTCTTGCCTGTAAAGACGTTTAAATCAATGCAAAAACTGATCCCTTCAATGAAGCTAATGTAATAAAACATCAGTTTTAATATTTTTTTCTCGATAACTAAACACAATTCACAAAAATTTTCTTCATTATTTTATACTAGGTATACATATATTTTTAAAGTACTCATTAATTTGATTTTCCTTCTTAAAAATCTTAATTAACTAGAACACATAAAAAATAAATAACGAAGAATATTGTTGAGAAAAAAATTTACTGCATAATTTATAAGTTAAAATCTACAACTAGAAATTTTATTTTTTAAAAAAGTTTTTTTTTTAATAAGCCATTGAACTTTTTTTACAAGCGTGGTGTCAAATAAGGATTTTAAAAAGCAAAATTAATGAATTTATGGCTAATATCCGTAATGAGTTTAACGCGATAATTAAGTTATTTTAAGTTATTGGATTCGATCTCAGATAAATTTAAGTGAAATTAATTAATGAATAGTCGTTAATAACGTCACGTACCTGTATTGAGGAACGCGGAAAATACAATAAGGACGAGAAAGGAAAGCACGTTGAACATGGCGACAGTGTTCCAGTCACAAGACAACACAAGATTTCAGCGAGAGCTTCATCAAAACAGAGAATCGAGGCTGAATTCACCAACTGACGACGACGCCGCCGACGACGACGACGACGACGATAACGACGTCGTCGTAAAACGGAGTTTCTTGTTGGAACGTTGAGGGAGCGACGTCGTCTATTGACGCCGTTCGCCGCCGCCAATCTGCCGCCACCGCCGCCCTAACCAATATCACACAATATGTACATATGGACCATATCCTTTTATATCTACATCTATATGTATAAAGGATTGCATAAAAGTTTATTACTTTAATTCATAACTTTGCGACAAGCAACTCACCGATAACTTGTTTTTAAAACTCACTGAATTTTTGTTTGAAACAAAAGTTTGCCTCCACCAGGAAAATGGAGCGATTTTCTGTAAACAATTCATCCAATTTATTTAAAACCATTATTCAAAAAAAAAAATACAAATATGTAGTTTGAATATAAATAGAACTATAATAAAGTTATAAGCTATACGTCTATTTATTTTTTAAAAATTCAATTACATTTACAGAAATTTCAAAAGGTAAAGTGCGAATTAAACTCGCAAGAGAAGAGTTCTGCAATCTGCACTATTAATTATTGCGCTTTTTTATTTATTTTTGATTGTTCCAATCAAAGTTCAAACCTCAATTTGTTTTGAAAATAAAAAAAGTTAGATGAAACTTAACTCAAAAATATAAACTTGAGGTATACTAAAACTAAGAAGATCCTTGTCCAATTTTGATTCGGTAAGTAATATTTTCCTTATGAAGGTATTATTTGAATGGATTTAATAAAAAAATTAATGGAAAGCTCCTCCATAGTATGTATTTTGTTCAAAAATTTAGGATAAGTAGGTTTGAAGATAGGAGATGCTCATTTTTAGTCTAAAATCTATTCGCTATGTGGGTAGTCATGGTACGGAGCGCACGGAGTGGCAAAACCGATGTTTGCGCCCCTAGTGGACAATATGAGAATTAAAGGGGGCTGTTTTTAAATTTTGAGCGATCAAAAATACATGAAAATTTAATTTTTTACAATTATAAAATAAAAAAGAGACACCACAGCTGCTGCATAACCAACTTCTAAGTTGGAAATATTTCCGGAACAAACATTCAATTATTTTTTAATTTTTTTCTCTTGGAACTATTTATTTACTTTTTTATTATAATAGGGGAGACCGGGGCAAGACGAAGCTCGGGGCAGGAAGGGAAAAGTGTTTTTGTGAGTGACTGGTGAACACAACAGAGCCTAACAAAGTGTCATTCGGGCGATGTTCGGTCACGTCACACGAGTCTGATCGGCTCGTCTTTGTCACTACTTGTTTTGGCTGCGTGGCGAGAAAAAACAGCTTTTTGGAGAATTTTTACCAAATATATGGTTTCTAAGAAGATGTGCACAGAGGTAGATATCAGTGCTATTGTAAAATTTTAAGACGTGCTTTTAGTAATGGTGTAAGACTAATGAATTCAGATTGGATTGTTGCAGATTAATTTTTGTAGGTTGGAACTGTTGTTACTTTTACAAAATATGTCGAATGGGGCAAAAAGATCGGGGCATAATGGGACTGCAACAAATAATAAAAAAGTAAGGAAAATGAAAAGAAACGAAAAAAAGCATTTGAGTAAAGGACACAAAAAAGAAACTGAAACGGAAAGTAGTTCATCCAAAGAAGAAAACGATGACTGTGCTTGCATCTATTTCGGGTACCTATACTCAGAGTCAATCGAAGGTTGGGTTATCTGCAACGTATGCTGTGTATGGGTACATAATTCTTGTGCTGGAGTTGATGGAGAAGATGAAGAAGAGCACACTTGTGAACAATGTCTGACGGATTGAATATAATATGTAATATGAAATTCAATATGAATATGTCTTCGTTTTGCCCCGCAGCGTTTCTCATTTTACCCCGCCCGTGGGGAAAGACGGGAAATTTGACAACTTTTTTTAAAAGTCTATTTGTCAAAACAATTATGTGATTTTAGACGTTAGAAGGTATAATTATAGTAGATAAGTCTATACGTTTTATTTTTTTTGTAAAAGAATTTCAATACAGCGTTTATTTTTTTTTCTGTGACGATTTTTGTTTTAGCTAGCCCGTCCTGCCCCGGTCTCCCCTACTTATATTTTACTCTGACATTAAACTTTGTGCAAAATTTTTGGATATACTAAAAACCTTTTTGACAAGACCCATTAGTTTATGGTATGGCCGGTATGGCCAACATAGTATGGCGCTACGATCGCAATCAAAGCGAATAGAACTATAAATAAAAAAAAATCATCCTTTGTTTATACATATAATATATGCTTTCAATTAATATGAGGTTCACATGTTGTATTTGGTTAAAGTGTTTTTTTTTTTTTTTTTTTTTTTTTTTTTAAGAATGAGGTTCCTTTACTTTACTACAGTAAAAGAAACCACTTTGGTGATGTTTTGACAGAAACCATCACGTAACGTTATTACCCCTACAGGTGGGCTTGCATTTCTTTTTTTTTTAATTTTAATTTCTCTCCCTTTCTCTTACTATCATCTTTGATAAAATAAAGTGTGCCGGAGAGGAAAAAAACTGATTCTTCGGACGACTTTATGGCATATCTGTCATCCCTACTTAATTATAAAAGTTGCAAGAATTTGTATTTCATAAATCAAATTTTGTAATTGAAATCAAAATACAAATTTACATAAATAAATAAAAATTTATCCAACAACTTGTATATATAACCCATTTAATCAACTATTCTATTGGAGGTATTGGTGTACATTAATGCAAGTTTCTTGATCAAAATAATCGAGAAACCAAACTCGTCGACATTTAAAATGATCGCTTCCAAAGCTTCACTCACACACCCTCCTGTTTGGATGCAAATCATTCCTCTCTATTGTCGCCCCAAGTCTCCCCAGAGAATAGCCGACTAAATTAGGGTTCCATTGATGACAATAATTGCCCCAATTTCTAATATCAAAGCGACTCTGCGGGGTCAAAGAACTGCCGAGAAAATTTATTTGGCACCGACAGTAAATAGTAGAAAAATCAAATTGGATTTTTACAAGGTTTTTCCCTCTGTCAAATGCATTCATATCTATGCGGGTGAATGAAATAAATTCGAGCGTAATGCGTTGCAGACATGCGAGACACATTCAGCTTTATGAGCTTAATCTGATGCGACGCGTAATACGGAAATGTCGCCACAGCGTGATTCAGTTGCGCCATAAATCCTTAATTTATCACAAGCTGTCTCAATAATACCAGTCTTAAATTTAATATTACAACAAACATGTCGATTTTTGATTAATTTATTATCTCTTCTATGTATTTCACAAAAAAAAAACGTTGATTTGATATAGAAATATTGATATTAGGATTTTCTTTTTAATATGTATATTATCTTTACTCATTTGTGTTGCGTTAAAGTTTTCTCTTGTCTGTTATTTTATAGCACCTATGGTTTATCACAACAAACATTTTAGATTTTTCCAGATGAACAAGAAAAAGCTGGGGCCACCTATTGGCGCAGTGGCTAGAGCAGTAGTTCTTTCCACTTCATGCGTCAAGTGGTTCGGGTTTGATTCCCGTTGAATCCTAGACTTAAGATCATAGACCTAAGATTAAAATTGACCAACAGAAATATTCTGTGTTAAGACAGTCGTGATATGACCTAAGCTGTTAAAGCGACTTAAAACACCAAAAAAAAAAAGCAAAAAAAAAACTACCAAGTAAAAGAGAAATTGTAAATACAATATTAAAAAACAACAAGTATATTTATATATGCATGTATGTAGTATACTCAGTGGCAGATTTAGGTTTGATGCTGCCCTAAGGCCTATGCGATGTGCCGCTCTTTTTTCTGTGTAAAAATGATTGCCAAACTTATACCTATATCTAATTATTATATATTTAAAATTTACAATATTATTGTAGGTATAAATCTCAGTTGGTGTACAGTGTAAACCATAAAATATAAAGCGAAATTGAAAGTATCGAGTAATTTACTGTGTTATAAAGAGTTTTCGTTAAGCGGAGAGTAAAATAAACTTATAGAATACGTGATCAGAAGTAATGGGAGGAACAGTTAGTAAACACTAAAAATGTGCTAGGCAATTACAACAAATGAACACGTTTATAAGAATCCCATTGTGAGTACGAAATATTATATTATTTACTATCCTATATTATCGCAGGTCAGTGGAATTAATATTTATTGTGGTCTAAAAATGACGTATTTTTTTGGTACTGGGAGTGGTAATTACGGTATGTACATATATAAAATATACAATTCTAACAATGCCTACGTTTTAAGGAGTTTTTCATTGCATAGTAATTCACTATATAAAGTTTACACTAATAATACTAGTTATATTAGTTATATAAGTTAATTTAATATTTAAACTAAAAATATTTACAACTAAAATTATATATAAGTACTTATCTTATATACTTACATACACGTATAGAAATAATATTATAGTGGTTTGGTAATGAATATTGAAGTTTTTTGGATTATTCCTTATTTAAGATATTGTTAAAGTAAATAACGGGTAGGTAATGATTGTAAGTTATCATTTTGTATTACAAATTACACAATCTATACCAATAATAAGATTGAAGATTTCTACTTTTTCAAAAGTTATATAATAAAAACATTACGTCTTACCTGCGCGAGCGAACAAACTGGAATTATATTTCTCAGCCCAGATTTTTTTCTAATCTAAAAAATGTAAGGTGTTTTGTTTAAAAACTTTTTATTACCTACATTTTCATATATTTTATACAAAATAATTAATGCCCTTTACATTGTAATTTTTCCCAAAAAAACATTGTTTGTCCAGGGTAAACTTGAAAACGGCTGGGTCGAATTCAATGAAATTTTCACAAAAATTTACTAAAAAATGTAACTTATTATATTTACATTATAGGCTACTTTTTTTCATTTATTTAAAATCGCATCAACTGTATGGTCATTAGCGACCGTCGAATCTGAAAATCCAGAAAAAAAATCTGGGCTTTCATTGGGATTCGAACTCAGGACCACTGGCGTATAAGGCAACTAATTAGTCCACCACGCCAGTAAGTGACCTGGCTACTTTTTACTTCAAATAGTTTTGTCTGCCTGTTTGTTCTTGGCAAACTTAAAAACGGCTGCTCCGATTTGGACGAAATTTTCACATACAGGTAGTAAACATTACAAAAAGTGCTATAAATTTTTAGATTTTCTAAACAAAAAAATAAAAACTATAAAACTGTGCAATGAAAAACACATATCGCCAAACTTGAAAACGCTCAGCAAAGCGGGCAGGATCAGCTAGTCAGTCATATAAGTATAGGTAATTATTAAATTACTAAAGCTACTCTAATTTTTCAGTAAAAAAAGGTTTTTCATTGTTGGTCTGTGATTATCGTTCCATTTCTAAATGGGTATTTTTTAAAAATTTTTGCGGTTATGAATGAGATTTAGTTTTAAAAGGATGGTAGAACAAATCACACTGCTAAAGTAACCATCGATTTACTCCGACAAAACTTTCATCAACTTATAAAACAACTGTGGTTTCAAGACATTCAACTATTGATTAGTTTCGAATAAGTTATGATTTAATTCCATTAGAAACTACGTTTTATTGCGTCGAAAAATTGGATATCAATTAAAATAATTCTAAAGGTTAAAGTTAGGTTTAGTTAAGGATACTAAAATAAAATTGAATTTGTCTATTTTAGTTCAACTCTTATTATTTTATAACTAAATATAAGAAAAGAAACATTTGAATGGGTTTGTCATAAGAAATTTATTTAAAACGATTTGTTGAAACTGTTGCAAAACTCATACAAAACATATAAATATTTCGATTTTCCTAAATAAAATCTAATGAATGCAATAGACGATCATTATCCTACATTTATCAATACATACAATGTGCGTTTAGTAAAAAAAGTCAGTTGACTCTTTGGTCGATATGTTTTAAGTAAGTAAAGCCCAGATTATAATGATTCCTATTACAGCTTTAAGACGTTCGGACATGGAAGACCAACTAGCCATCGTTCGCGAAGCTTTGTTACATCCAACTGTTGCACAATCGCAGGTAATCTGATAGTTGGTCGATGGATATGGTGCACTATAACATGTTTCATTCTCGTAGTGAAATGCACACTCTCGAATTGTGACTTCCTTTTTTCTGTTACCAACAAAAACTAAAAAAAATAATTTTGTATTTGAAAATGGGAGCTTTTAGCGATGGCACCACAGAAAATATAGATAGTAACTAGAAGTTTTTAGTCATTTTTGGTATTCTTTAAAAACATGGCAGCCATTGGTATTTTTGAATTATTGTGATTGTAGTGATAATGTAACCTACTACAGTCGATTTCAATATTATAGCGGAAAAAGTATACAACTTTCATAAGAGATTGTTGACAACGTTGATCTACCGCTCGCTAGAAATAATTCGTTAAATAACTGTGGATCATAGTTGCTCCGAATACGCCAAAGACCGTCGACTAGGGTTTCTGGTATCTCGCTCTTTTTTATTTTTGGTATAATTATTATAGTAAAATCAAATCAATCTTGTGCTTCTGAAAGCCTATTTAAACTTTTAAACTATTTAAAGATTTGTACAAAAATTTGATTTTTTGCGGGTTATAGGTTTAGTTTTAGTTGCCAAACCTGCTATCCTCAAATTAAAAAAAAAGTATTGAATGTTATAGTTATGATTTGTTTGAACGAAATACTGTGATGTTCTTAACATAAAAGTTTATAAAAGGCATCTTTAGTTTGGCAGCCAAATGTTTGTTTTGTTGAAAAACATTTTATACTATAGTTATCTACAAAGAGAAGTTCTGGTTCAAATACTAAAGTAATTTTTATTGTGTCGCTGATTAAACTTGAAACATGATTTTTCGAGTTCTCAAGGCGTTGGGTTTTTATTTTTACCGTCTCGACTAAATATAAATTTCTTGACAATTCCCGAGCAGAAACCCTAGTGTCGACACTGCCTGGAACGTCGACTTATTTTCTATATTCTGTGATGGCACTGGTATAAATTCTTACGTGATTGAGAAATTTTCCGACACCACGCGTGATTCTTTTTGTATTGGAGTGAATTGAGTTTGGTTACAGTCCTTTCGATGCACTGCAATAGATACGTTTTGCTTACGGGGGTTTCGGCGCAATCGGGTTCCTCATCCGATCGGCACTGATAACATTTGTTAGATTCAACTATACAAAAAAAAAAAAAGAGTAAAATCGATTTGATATGATTCAACCACCCACGTTACGTTCCAAGTGAAAGTGTTGCATGCACGAAAACTAAGGCGTGTGTGTATAGCTTCATAAAATTTACGACGCCCAATCTAAGTCTTTAAATAAACATTCGTTTATCCCCTCAGTTTTGTTTTTATTAAACGCGCACATAGAATCATTGCCATTGAAAAAAAATATATTCATGTAGTTGATGATAACCACATTGAGAAAAATCTAGTTTTGACCGCCACAAACCTCCCAAATATATCAAAATTTGAATATTTTTTAAAAACAAATTATCGCCAAAGTTCACGTTCATTCGCCCCACAAACGTGGTGCTTTTCTTTTTCAAAAATTACAATCAAAATATGAAGACAAAATCTGTACTTACCAAAATTGACTTTTATTATTATATTTAATAACATTGCGATTAAAATAAGATGGATATACTGCATCATATATTAAAAAACCATGATAATCCAATTATCACGCTATAAAAAATAAATGGAAGTTATAATCAATTAAATGTTACATCGAAACTTCTACTATCAAAGGGTCTAATTGAAAACTACAATTTTTCCCGTCGCTCATTTTGTTTTGACATATTGAAAAGAGCAGAAGTTCATTCGGTGAAAAATCGGAATTTTCACTCAATTTGCATACGCCAGTGTTGGCTCTTACGTGTTGATTTGGTCATAACGGGAGCGTTATTCGTTTTTCTGGTGCAATTGATGGATAATTGGCGATGCGATAATGAAAGGATTTATTTGAATTACCAAAAAATATTTTGTAAAAAATGAGATTTTTTTACGTCGTTCATTTTTTATTTGTCAAATTTGACAGATGGGATTTGAGATTTAAGTTATTTCCTCAGATATTTCTCAGAAAAATAATGAAGTGAAAACTATTGAAGAGTATCATTTTGAGTTACATTAAGGCAAGTATCTGAGGTCCTCTATGATGTTATTTCGTTCATTTTGCTTCCCAAAAATTTAACGATCCATAATATATTTTTTATCGATGGAAAAACGTTTTTAGAAGATGAGTCTGGTCATCAAAGTTACCTTTAAAACTGCACTTTTGCAGTGCTTATATATTTGCATATTTTCATTCGAAACTGAACTGTTTAAGATTAATCTATATCTTAAAGTGGGAAATAAGTAGAGTCTTGTGGGACAAGAGTGCGCATTTTTTCATTAAACCGTTATAAAATTCAAAATTTTATGTGAAATAAAATAAAACAAAGTAATTTATGTTAAGGCGTTACTATTTTAACAATTACAAAAAACCAAATCAAATTTACCTACATGTACTTTTGGAAAATAATTAAAATAAATCTTTGTCAGAATGCGTACACTTACCCCAACATAGGGGCGTGTGTGCGCAGTAGTCCGGGTAAGTGTGCGCACTCGTAATAACAGGGAAATCAGTTTATTTAAATATAGTTTAATTTAATTTAACTATAAAAATTAAATAGTTTATTAATATATACATATATTAATTTTATAGTGTTTATTTACTAATTATGTATTCCTTCATTTCTATTATCGATCAAAATTTATACCTATATTTCTTGCTTCAACAGTTCAACATTTTCTATGTCTGAATTCTATATCTTCCATGTCTTTAGATTAGGAATATGATTTGTTGCAGCATACTCGGAGATTAGTGTCCGTAGTTTAGTCATATTGAGACCATAATAAAGATCATCACACAGTTTAAGTAATTGTACCTATACACCATTACACACCATTTTCTTTTGCATTAGTAAATGTTAGCAAAAATCATCCTAATTGAATCGCTGTTAAGTAAAATTTTAACCGTATTCTCAGAGTACCTACTCTCCTTCATTCCAACTTGTTATACTACTTATTTTGATTTAAACTTTTGGCAATTAATATTTTAGCAGCATCAAACTAGCTACATATCTGTGTGGAGCTCTTACACTTATAATTTCGAGGCATTATGTTTATAGAACGTAAATCTTCAACTTGAAAAAATATTTATTCCAGTCAATATTCAAAAAACTATCATAGTCAGGGTAAAATACGCATTGACATATGTGCACTCTTATCCCACAAACTCATGCGCACACTTAACCCGAGTGACCCGTATAAAATTAATTTGAATTTACACGTTATTGTGCCATTTTATAAAGTTTTGCGTGATAGACCATTAAACTAGATACAGTGTTGAACATGTATGTTCCCAATAAGTAATAATTATACCGTAACACAAATAGGTATAAAAGTTTTTTAATTAAAAATTAAAAAATATTGTAATATTTTTAACCAAAACTTTCATTTATCAATCTAAACAAAACTACGAATCCTCACTGGAAAAGTTTCAAATCTTTTTTTCACGTGTCAAAGTAAGCACTTAAGGCAGTTCGTTTTTCTTCTTTAATCTAAACGGTTTTGGAAATATTAAGCTTGCGCACATTTGCCCCACATGCCTCTATAGAGGCTTCAAAAACATTCAATTCATAAATTGATTGTAATCTGTAGAACTATTCAACAATAAATTCTTAAAATTTGAAAACAAAATTACAAACCGTTTAAAAGATATCACACTGATTTATTACTGCTCTGAATTTACCTTTACTATCACTCTTATTTTCAAACGCGTTTTTCGCAAAATTTCTTTTTTTGAATTTGTGTACACTCTAGCAACTAGCTCCTACAGTTTTTAACCAGTCATCAAATTCAGCAAATAGTTTCTATATAAGGGAAAGGTGTACAAGATGATCCCATGTGAAATGTGTAGCACAACACCGGCTAAAAAGCGATTACTCTTTTAAGAAAAGTTGAACAATGAAGCCACTACTCAGAAGACTGGATTAGTTTTTTAAGTTTTTTTTTTTTGTTAAGTTATAAACCTGAGTATATGTTATGTTGAGTTATAAAAATTATCTTAAATAATAATAATTTTCATATTCCCCAAAAATATTAATTTTCAATATTTTGTGGCCTGTAAGCTTCAAATAGAATTTTGAAAATCCTTTCTTAATGAAAACCACTGTCCAATCAATTCCAAACAACACTTCATATGTATGTTTTTATCTTCAATGATTTAGCTATCAACCTATCTATCAGTAACTTAGTTTTTTCTTTTTTGTATAGGGATATAGCGGATACCCGCCCGCTTCGTTGAACGTATCTTAATTAAACTAATTGATTAAAATACAAATTTTCATACCAAACTTTAAAAAAAACAGCTTTTTGACAGAAAAAAACCGTTATATACTTCTATACCTTAGATCCGTAGTAAGTTCATCAAAATTCGTTAAACTCCTTTCCAGGAAAAGATATTAGCTCTCTCACAGGTTCTATACGTTTTTAAGAATAAAAAGTACCTATACTTGTGTAATAAGACTTGCAAACCGTTCATACCAAATGTCATTTAAGAACGTTCAGTCATTTTAGTAGAATGGATATTTTGTTATCCTACAGGATACGTAACTTTTTCAGAATAAATAATATTCAATGCATGATATTATCTTAAGATCTGGGGTATCTTTGCAGTCCGTAATTTATACTTATAAAAGTTATTTACCCAACAGAACCATTCACCATTCCAGGATGTACTTAGTATTTTTTTGTGAGTCTCTTGTATCTTTTAACTATTTTTATTATTAACTATCTTTAAATGATAAATTACCTACGTTTATTTATTTCCCTTTTCTTGCGTGAGAGAAGCGCAAATCAATGAAGAAAAGTTTATATACAAAAGTATCTCACAGGAGCCATGCACGTTTCCGGGAAAAAAACAATCCGTGTCTTTTTTGAAAACCTACCACATCCTACTTTAAGTAGTTAATTTTAATTTGCAATTTTGAATTTTCATATTTTCCTTTTAAAATTACGTATCTACACTGAACAGGTTTGTTATAAACATTAAATCCTTGAACTGCAATATTTCAACGAAATTTTAATTTAAATACAATTTTCTGTCCTATCGTAAGATTGATAATTTTGTGTAAAAAATTACATTTAGTTGCTGAAAATGTTCACTGAAATATTTCATTTTCGAGGTTTTGAATTTTCGAGTTTAGGTTGCCATTCAGTTACAATATACTATGTCAGAACTGACTTTCTCTCCTGAACTTTGTAAAATTCTATCTACGATTCTTTTACTCGACCATGGAATAAATTTACTTTTAACAGTCCAAAATCCCCAAACCTTCATTTGATTTCGCCATTTGAGATTGAAACGAACACAAACAATTAATTCGCAGTTTGTTGATTTAGAAAATTCAAGGCCTGAATGTTCTCGGTTCCATAAATGATAAGATGATCTCGTCATCACCATCACGACCAGAGTTAGTTATCTAGAGCAGTTAGTTAGCACTTGTGTTCTATATGACGATGCTAATTCACACAATGATATGAATGAGAGTGAGTGCGGGAAAGCATCAGTTGAAGCAGGTGCCGCAAACACCGGAATAAACCCATCATCCACTTGTGAGAATTAACAAATCGACCCACTCTCAATGGCTGAGCTAATCTTTTTTTATATAAGTATCCATATAATAACATATTGAACAATATGTAATCAGATTACGACGATTTGTCGTCCAATTATCTAATACTCGATGTTATGTTGGAAAAATTATTTTTCTAAAATCAAAAGTATACAATTTCTTACTTTTTGACGAAGCTTTTATTGAGCTTTACAGTATCGATCATTTCTTTCACAATAGTAAATTTAACACCTGATGTAAATATTAAAAGAAAAAACTTACAAAGTTTCTTTAAATTAATAGAATCACAACGTTCAAATTCAACAAGTTACAATAAAACTTCCTAAAACTTATACGTGAAATCGATTTCGTTGAGAAATTTATTACATTTTACCTCTGCTATATTAAATTAACAAAAATCCTAAAAACATTTCTCTCTTTTCAACCAATGAATTTAAGAACTAGATGATCATTTTCTCACGGTTTTTTTTCTATATTATTTAGTGCATGCTTTTCTACAAATCGTTCAATTCACAATTTTCTCAAGGTTGTTTCTATTGGAAAATTTCCACCAAAATTAAACAAATCAAACTTCCTTCTATCAATCGTGTGGTTTTTATCGACCAAACAAAGTTTTTGACTGTTGAAACCTTAAAGAAAATTCATCAAATTTAACATTGATTTGCCCTAAAAATGAGTTGCTTTATTATCGAGAATGAAATGAATGAGAGATTGGGCTTCTAAAGATCCTTTACACGAGAAAAAGAATCTGTATGTCAAGAGGGAAATAGAACGATATTGTAATCAGAGTAATTTCATAGCGTTCTACAATACATAGTCGACGAGCCCAGTCAGTCTGTCGTCGGCTGCACAACAAAGTACATACTATAATGCAGCCCTCTGCACTCCTTCTGTGTTTTAGTGCCTTCTTAGTGCTCCTCTATGTCTATCCTGGTAAGCCATGTCCTTCACTTAACAATTAACAACAATATTATTTAACTAATTTTCTAAAAAGTTTTCACACCTTAAAAAACATGAAATTCTGTTTGAATCCTTGATATTTTTCTCGGAAAATACATAAAAGGTAGATAACGTATACGCTTATATAACATAAAAGTGGTTATCTAATTTCTCTATTCATTCGTCTGAAAGGAAATGTAATTAACATAATTTTAAAACGTGTTCATTGTAGTGTAAAAATCGTCAATTACATGTATATTCCATTGAAAAATGACCTTAATTAATTTTTTTTTTCAACTAAACAAGTCGATGATATGCATTGAGGTAGGTGCAACGATGCACAATCCTGTGCCTAGAACGCACTGTTTATCGACCCCATAAAACTTTCATAGTCCTCTATTGATTTTCCGCAATACATTCGCGAATGCAACGCAAATGTAAAAATGTTACGATCAGTAACAAAGTTAGTCAGCGTTTTTAGCATGTGTCTAAAATTATATTTAAAAAAAGTAGTTTTCATTGACCTGAAACAGATTTCCGCGAACTGTTTATTAATAACCTATTTCAGCGAAAAATTTCCATTCTTATCTGATCGAATGTAGGTTTTTCTTTTTCCCCATTGATTCTCGCGTGTGTCTAAATAAATAGACAATTTGTTTTGGATTTCGGGGGGTTAAATATAGTGTGCATGTGTTTGGAGTCGATTTGTTGACTGACCCCGATCTAGGGAACACAGATCAGAATTTTTGTGATAACCCCAACGGCGGTGGCATAGAGGCGCACAATGCGGCCAATATTCTATCGTTGCTCCCGCGATAACCAACCAATTTCAAAATTCTTTTCAGATAGCATTTTAACGTCATCTAAAAATGTAAATCGATTTTATCTACTTATCAAATAGGTACATATACTCTTTATTTATCAACTAATTCTCAGTTTTGGTTTTTAAGTAAGGGTTTTATAACATTATAATTTTTATATCATTATAATTTCCATCTGGACTATTTTTAAGACTGTTTCTTCGTGAGATTGTTTCTCGTACATTATCACCATATTTTTCCAAAATTGTTTTATATTTTTAAGGCTTGGAAACGATTCTGATGAAGAATTTAAATAAGTCAGGGATTATCATATTTTGATGTTTAACACTTAAACTATATTAGAAGAACCAACAAATTTGCGTCAGTTACATGTAATTCTGAAAATAGCAACTTTATTTAATTTTGAGTTCAGAAGACCACGTTTTGGTGAACTTTTAAACAAAAATATCTGAACAAAATATTTCTTTTGAAAAGCTTAATTTTTTACATTGTGTTTTATACTCACTCCAAATATCCAAATTAAAAAAAAAACCCTTAAAGGGGGAAGGGTTTGCACTAATTTTAAGTTGATCTGAGCCAAACTCTTGAAGTTATTGCTTAGTTAGTCTCCCGTCCTTTAACACTATAGCTCTGACAGCAGCTATCACTTTTTTAGCTCATTTTTCAAAGCGTTTTTCTTAAAACTACTTTTTCAAAGTTCGTGTTCACTGCCATTTAAAAACTACTTGACCGATTAATTTCAAACTTGGTACACATTTTCTACATATAAAATACCTCCCCGCAACGTTTAGTTAAAATTTTTTTTGCATTAAGGGGGTTTCTCACCTACAAAATGGCGGAATTTTTCGTGGAAATAGCAGTTTGCACTTTTGGTGGCCACCAAAAAATTTTAAATGAAAAAAAAAATAATTGAACGTTGGGGGGAGAATTTGATGATACTTTGACTAAATTTTTAATGGTTAATGGTTTTTGATTTGAGATAATTTCCGGCCGAGATAATATAGTGAACACCGCAAGTTGTTATTTTTCTTTGACGTTCTGGGGCAAGCTCTGTCACCGGCTTGTTTTTCAATATTTCCGCATGAAAAAATGACAAAATATTGATAAAAGTATACTTGATAATGTACGAAAGGTAACAATAAATTTTCTCAATTCATAATTTAAAAAAAAAATATCAAAAAAAGATTTTTTTCGCTGAAACCCTTCCCCTCCCCTCAAGAATAAAAAGCTCTTCGTTTTTTTCAATGATTACATATTTATTAATCAAGAGATTATTTATAGATCAAGAGCATTGCATTGCAATACATTTTGGCGGATTTAAATATGTCGTGAAAATTAGTACATCTTATATAGTTTACATGCTTGAAGTGCTATATGAAAGCCAATTTTAACAACTCATCGTATCCGGATATATAGATACTACCCTACTGCAAATAAGTTGAAAAATTAAGATCCTTCTAGTTAAAGCTTCAATCAGGAGTCGGCAACCTATGACCCGCGGGTCACCAAGTGACCCGTTTGATAATTAATTGTAAGTGACCCAATTTAGATCCGAAATTAAATTATAATATATAAAATAAATAAAAGAATATAAGAAAAAATTGTTTAAAACTGTATTGTAATTATTTTATTGTTATAAATTATAATATGTATCTTTCATTCACCGAAAAACTCTTTTAAAATGAAAATACCACTGACCCAAACGTCTATTTAACACTCACATATTAGTTGATTGTGACCCGCAGTCAAAAAAGGTTGCCGACTCCTGGTTTAAATCATAGTTGTTGCTGAAGGCGCGTTCAAACGTTTCAACTTTAGTTGAACGACGATTTTCAATCTTTTAGACCGTAGCGGGGTAAGCGACGCGAGAAGTGAAGCATAAACGAGCTAACAGACAACTTCTGTACTTATTACCTACTACCTAAGTATCTACTTAGGCATATGTTTGTCTTTTCTCAAAAATCTTCTTAATTATTTGCCATAATAAAGAAAAGCCTCCACTTAGTGGTGTAAGGCTAGATCTGTTAGACGCTCAATGCGTCACCTGCATGCATAACCTTAGATGATAGAGTACCTTAAAACATTAAACACGCATTAATATAATGCCTATAAATATATTATATAATAATTATTTATCAATTCAAGTATTTGGAATGAAGATAATCGTTTGATGTGGGTTAGATAAAAAAATTTTCGTATAAAACTACTATCCTTATTTCCAGGTGATGCTGTAACATGTTTCGATTGCAACAGTCACGAACAACCAGAATGCGCTTTAGACATTCCACCCGACATATACAAACGCGACTGTTCCGAAAAGGGCAGCAAATATAGCATGTGTCGAAAGATCACTCAAGTAATCGAGTTCGAAGTCAACGGCAGTAAGTTTCCTAAAAAATGTTTCCAGCAAAACCATTCAACATTAAGACACATTTTTATTTTTTCGCAGTGCCACCAGATAACCGAGTGATTCGCGGTTGTGGCTGGGATGACTCCAGCTATAAGGGCAAGTGCTATCAGAGATCTGGGTTCGGTGGTCGTCAAGAAGTCTGCTCCTGCTTAACCGATTTGTGTAACGGTGCACCACAAACTTCCGTCAGTAAATTATCAGCGGCTGCCGCCGTTTTCGTTGCCGTCATTATTGGAGGGCGCACATTTTTCTTTTAAATAACGAAATATTTAAAGATTAAAACCACGCACCAATTGCAAATACTAGCCAAATAAATTTATTCTCTCATCTTCAAAGACAATTTTTAAAAAAATCAAAGATATATCTTCAGTTGATTCACTTAACTATAATAAATTTTATAAATAAATTACACACATGCGATATAATATATGAAAAGTTAGTCTATTTACAGTTGGTAGGAACCAAAAAAGATTATATAGTTAATATTAATGATTTTTTAAGTTAAAATTTAAACATAAAATGCAAATTGTTAGTTAAAATGTACATTTAACGTTAAAATAATTGATGTTGTACAATGTATAGATACAATATATGTTATAATTAATAATTATGTTCAAATAAAATCACTGTGATGAACAGTATAACAATTATACCTATAAATCTTTGCATTTCAACAAGCATTAGTTTTTCAGTTAATTAAAATTGAAACATTTTTCCATTAACTAGTGTAAAATACAATTACGAGAATCACATTCTTCAACATCAGGAGCATTTAAGGAAAATCAGAATTGTATAACTTCCAAATGAGTTATTGCGTACCAGAGTAAAAAGTTAAAAGTTTGAATGTTCTAATGAGCATATAATAGAAATGATTTCAATCTTAACTATGGTATGCTTTGTGAGATGCAACAATAAGCGAACAAATTTGTTTAAAAGAAATAAGTTATTTTTTTAAAGAAAACAAATCCCTTAATCTTTGGCTATTGGGGTTTGTTAAAATTTTATATGTACCTATCTATCTGAATTGATCAGGTATATGAAGATATATTATGAATATGTATATACATATGGAAAATAAGGAAGATATTATACGAATATACATATATACTAAGTAAAATAAGAATATGTTAAGTTCGTAACAAATATGTATATGGTAGATATATATTTCAGAAGAGGAAATAGGAAAATTTTTAAAGGTGTAAATTATTTGTTTATATATAATAAAAATTTTGCTACCAATTACCAATAAGCTCTTAATATCAATATTAAGGTTTGCCTAAATCCATTTTTTTCATTTTCTATTAAAGTATTTAACACCAGAATTTTTGTATGTCCATAAGTTTGGAAGAATTCATCAGAACAACAATCTGAACGAAAATGCTTAAAAGAAATTTTAGGCTCTACAAAACAAAGTTGAAAAAAATTAAAATTTTTTTTTAATTAGTTTTATTTAAAGTCGCTTCAACAACTTGGTCATTAGCGACTGACAATTACATAATTTACATCTATCTATAATAACAATTTAGCGACCAAAATAAATAATCCTTCAATATACTTTATCTAATAAAATTTATAATAGTTATGTAAAACAATAATCTTAATGTAAGTATAATATATCATACTAATGTTATCTATGTCATACTAATAACAATAACAATAATAAATTTATTTAGTGTTATTTTGAACTCTGATATCTTTGAAACGGTTGATCTATAATGAGGAACTATGTTCTAAGGACCTTTTTGCTGACCAAAAAAAAAAAACTTTTTCTGTATTATTTGAATGAAAAAAATGGATTAAAACTAACCTTTTTATTTATATTAAGAGCTCATTATGGCATCATAAGAATATTTTTATTTTTTGAAACTTCCTCTTATATACTTCTCAGACACTATGAATAAAAACTTTGTAATAAAGGGTATAGCCGGGTTTATATGGGAAATCTACCCCCTTTTTCGATTTGCATTTTGGGGATTGATTTTTCATCAAATAAAAACTATTCACCTAAATGTTTAGGTCTCTATCTCAAATGGTTTCCGAGATTTAAAAAAAAAACATATTTTTCGATTTTTTTTTCGATAGGAAAATTCAAAATTAATGAACGCTGATATTTTTTCAATATTTAGGAGGAAAAGAGATGTTATGACACTATCATAATGAATCTCAGAAAAAAGGCCGATTTTTCAGACCAGAAATAAAACTAAAACTATTTTTCATCTGTGCTATTTAGGTAAGTCTCACTCGCCCAACTTTGATAAAATATGTTATGTCCTTTATACTCCTATACACACAGGAATTTTTCACAAATTTCTAACGACCGCTGTATTCTTAATTGATGGAGGGGCTTTGAATTTAATTTTATACTTCTTCGTTGTTTTAATTGAATATTTTTATTTTTCCTTTCAGTTTGTTTTTTTTGATTTTCTTCTAATTGATGTTTTACAGGTGTATGAAATTTGACAATATTTTCATTTTCTTCTTTGATAAGTTGTGCTTTTAGGAATCATAGGTACAATGGAATATGTCCGACAGGAGCACAGGAGTTAAAGCAGAAACAGAATTATTAATTGTTAAATCAGTTTGATTTTCATGAACAATAGTAGTGTTGTGACTATGATGAATGTGTGATGTCGTTTGATCGTTCACAGGATTTTTTTTTTTTTTTCAGTTGTAGTATCACGAACGGAAGTAATTGGATCTTGACTGATCTCATTGTTCTATTCAACAATGGAATTTATTAAAATGCATATTTTCGAGGCATTTGTTAAACTTGTCCGTATCGATGGGCTGAATTCCAGCCACTCTAAAACCATTGATCGCTTTGCTTATGTTGGCTGTCTTGTTGTACGCATTAGTAAACAGCTCGGCCACTTTGTATTGGGTGATCCGTTTGCCAGGATTGTTAACCATGTAGAGCTTACACTGTCGATTGTATGCACATTTCAGTGCACTGAAAAAAGTTAAGTCCAGCGGTTGCATTTTATGTGATACATGAGGCGGTAAGGAAAGAACATGAAGATTGTGTTCTCGAAAAAGCTCAAAATTCCCCCAATGCTCGTAGTTGAAATAAGATTGAAAGCTATTTTGTTGTTGTTGTTGTTTAAGTTCGCAGCAACTGCCATAATCGTTAGTGACCGGCAAATCTGAAAACTCATAAAAAAAATTTTAGGCTTTCGTTGGGATTTGACCCTAGAAACACAGGCGTATAGGATAACTATCTAGTCAACCACGCTCCTAAGTGACCTAAAAGAACGCTCAAATTATTATTGCTCAAAATTAACTGGTATCAAAGCGTTATATGGCTGTACTCATGCCCAATCTTCAATCTTAAGCAAATGCTTAAACTTATTTTCATGAAGATTGTGTCTTATTGTTTCAAGACTTCATGTATTTAAAATTAATATTACTCAAGATCATCTTAGGCAAGGTAATGTTTAAAATTATCTTATTTTGAGTCCGCCAATTTTCGAAATCGCCTCTAGGCAGTTTTGTGTACAAAAAATCAAAACCTTATCGAAGCTGTTCTATAATTTGTCCTAAAAGTAAGAAACAAATTTTTTAATAGTTCAATCAATATAGGACTCAATTTCAGAATGATAGATAATGTTAACCATAAACTTCCTGTATATCTTTATGGTCTTTATGTTGGCATTTTTTAAGTTGTCATGAAGGTCTAATAACAACTCGTGTTTCTGTCTCAAGATATTCAATTTGAAAGCTCTTAAAATAGATGTTTAGCGTCTTTTACAAATTTTCATACATTTGATCGTTTTCTAATTAGAACATGCGTTGATGCTAAAGCTTAATTGTATGTATATTAAGTAGTTATGGGTATCGAAATTAAAAAACAAATTATCTTTATACTTTTACTTCAATCTACAAAATCACAAATGCAAACGTGAAAAACATTGCTAATAGTAAAAGACAACGTATTTTAAATAAAATACTTTTCTGAAAAAATAAAATGAAAAAAATTTAGTTCTAAACAAATAATTTTATTTAACGAAAACGTAAGTATTTCATATTTTTACATAAGATATGCTTTTTGTTTCAATATTCATATATATATAATATACTTTAGTAGAATATTTGTATATATACTGCATTAATTGTTTAACAATATATTTCATGTATCGAGTTGGACCCAATAAAGAAATTTTAGGCGGGTTTTGTGATTGCACCTAGCAATTGATTGTGTATTGATTTTGAGGGATTGGAGGAACACAGTTAACAACTCTCGTCTTTTGTTATAGCTACTATCTGAAACTTTTCAACCAGAAAACGTTAAAAAAGTTTTTAAATACCCGAATATTTGCGATCTTAAAAGGTATTTATTTCACTCAAATTACATTTAGTTAGGTAAATTTCTATAATCTATTTATTATGAATTGCTTTCAAATCGTGTCTGAATTTTTTTAAAGTTTATCACTTTCTATTGGGTACAGGAAAACTAAGCAGTAATAATAATCAGAGTGACAGTCTAAACATAATGAAAGTTTGAAACCAGGAAGAGTAAGAGGGATCTTGTCTATTAGGTACATGCAAGCTACGCTCCAGGTTCCAATAATCTTACAACGTAAGAAATCAGTTTAAAACGTTTCTTCAGCCATTTATTTATGATAACCACGACAGTCGTGTTAAGTAAATTGTTTTTTTAAGAGATAGCTCAAAACGATGGCCACTTCAAAAGGGCTATTCATAAACTACGTCACGCTAAATTTCGCCATTTTTGATATTTTAAGTAATATATATTATGTGATAATTATTTAATGTATAGTGTAAATATGAGTTTTGTTCCTCTTGTCAATCTGATGATGTTCAAACACTGACACGAAAGACAAAGAGCAGGGAACATTGACCAAGAGACAAGAGTGAGTGAAGAACATATGTGAAGGATTCGCTCGATTTAAAAACCGGTTTACCCAGTGTTTAAGCACCACCAAATCAGTGTCGAAATACGCGATTGTCACGAAAACATACGTACATAGCTTGACTCTCGGCCTAATGCGGCCAAGCGGCTGTAAGCTAAAATATTTCTTCATTCACTCTTGTCTCTTGGTCAATGTGCCTTGCTCTTTAACGTATGGAACAAACCTATTATTACACATTCAATACGAATGACTTTCCATCGTCACAGAAAAATAAAATTCAAATATCGAAAAAAAATTAAAGGAGAATTCTTTTATGAACCGTAAACGTCACGTTCTCTAAGACACCCCCACCCGTCCCCCTTGTCGCATCTTGTCACAATTAGTGATACCCCTCCCCCTGGTATGATAACGTATTTAATGAATGATCTCAAAGTTGGTGGAATGACAAAAATAAAACGGCAATGAGCGTTATCGTTGTAAATGCGTTGTGGAACGTTGCCATAGCTTGTGTTATAAAAATTTAATAGTTTTACCATTACCAATACAACAACATAAAGTTAAAAAAAGCACAAATTTTTTTTTTAAAAGACAAGAGTTGTTTTAGTTATATGTAACTATAGGATAATAAGGACAGTCTAATCTAATTTTTTTCTTAAAAAAAAATTTGACGGATTACTTTTCGAAAAGGACGAATTGTACTACGAATGCACGACAAATTGGTTGAATAAACGATGACAAATGCTTTCCAAAAAAAAAAAACCCGGATAACTCTTTTTGAGATTAATTAGATATCAGTTGTCACTCTTACAAAGATTTATTTTTAACTAACAAAATGAAATACTAAATAAACATTTGCATGAAAAGTTATGATCGTTTTCACTTAAAAAAGTATTTATTTTGCATTGAAATGACACCGAAACTAATATATAAATTATCAAGAATGTATTTTTACTAATTAAATTTTTAAGCGCTTTTTTTAAAATTTTATAATCAACTAAGAAATCTTTGTCATCATTTTCCAACTTAAAACACTTATAGTCCCACAAGGACGGCTACTATTGCTTGTTACAAAAAAGGATGGATTGCGTTTTACGACTTTTCGACACATATTTGAACACTAAATTTTTTTGCATAATGGACATTTCTATATCGAGTTGAAGCCATTGTAGTTTTGCCTTATTTACACACAACATTAACAAAAGCGAATTAACAAAAAAAAATGAGACAATAATAGGTACATTTATTTATTTATAATGTAATACTATGATTACTAACGCATTTGCATTTGCATTCCGAATAACCGAAAAGCCAAAACAAAGTTGTTATTATTGCATTGATATCACCATTGGAATTATACCCATACATGCTACATTACAATACTGAAAACTATAATTACTTACATTAAAAATATATTTTAAAAAACTTATTGATACTGTTAATAGCGTTTATGATAGCGATTTTCCATTAAACTTTTTTTATTAAATATAAAAAAAAAAATTTCGGGTAATCATATACTTAACATTTCTGAACTTATGAATTGGGGTTGTTTTATAATCAAATAAATACAACACGTAGGTATTTTCAATGAATTTGGAATCTAAATAATTTCACGTAGACTAAAAAAATTTGGCAAAATCAAATTATTTAATGATTTAATAATGGTATTCGCAGGAACAATTGGGTTTCAATCTTGAAAAGTACAAATGTTTATATTTTTATGGTACGAGATTTAATTGTCTTAAATAATTGATAAATCATTTGATTACTCAACAATAATTAGGCTTAAAATACACTTTTAAAGACTTTTTCAAATATAAATACTGAACTGAGATCTTCATTAAACTTTAGATGCTTAACAAAATAAAATTTAACCGTTATAAATAATCGAATTCGGAAAATCCATACGTTATTTAGCGGAGATGCGAAAGGTTTTGTAACAATGAAAAAGATTTTGATGAAAATATAAAAAAGACATTCAAAATTGTCGTTATGGAAATAAACTAAACAGTTCTGAAAAAGAATTAACAAAGTTGAAGCGGTTTTATTAAATTAAATCTGGAAAGCTATTTTCGAAGAGTCTAAAGCATTTTTCAGCTTTAATTAACATAAAAAAACTTTTGTCAGCTGTGTTTATTTTTTCCAAGACATTTCAGATCTAGGTATTAAATATTTTAAAATTTTCAAAATCATAAAAAAATGATTTGGACAAATATTTAAATTGCATTCCCATGCCCAGAGTATATTCAAGTATCAAATTAAAAATCAAAAGTTTGAACTGGCTTCAAGTATACTTACATTTTAATTAAATTGAAACTATTTTAATTCTGCTTTTACTATAGCATTCGAAAACAATTAAATCAAATAAAAAACCAAATATGAATACCGTTGAATTTACACTAGGGGCAATCGGGCTAGTGTTCAGGGTGGTAAATTATATAATATAATAATGTAAATTATATTAATATTCAGTGGCGGCAGAATTCGGAGAGAGAAAAAAAAATTCCCTGCGTTAAAAAAAATATTTTAAAAACATTGTCCACGGCATTTACAGATCACTATTTCTTGTATTTCCTTATATTTCTATAGGGTTGAAAAAACTGCATATTTTCGGCAGTTCATTTTTATTTAAATAAGAATTGAATTATAATTGTTTAACTAAGAATTAATTCAATTTAATTTGTCTACTTCTCGGTATGAAAATTTAAATTTTTTAAAAGTTGGAAATTTATTCACTTATTGCCATCCGATTTTTCAAAAATTAAGTTTTTATCAAATTTCGCCGTTTTGAACTTTTCGATTTTTAAGTAGATTGGTAATCATAATCCATAGCAGAAATAATTTATCTGTATAATCAATTACCTATTTATAGTAAATTCCTTGCTATGAATGAGTCATTTTATTTATTTAAAAATTGTATATCGAATCTTGATCCATATTATGCAAAACTTAAATAAAAGAGCGGCATTTTTTACAGTACCTAAGCTCTAAGGGCGGTATTAGGGTTAAGTCCAATCCTTTATGTGAAAGAAATTGTAATCAATGTTAAAATTCAGATCGGTTATATATGTTTCCAAATTTTGAGGAAAAATTTGTTTATAATGCTTAATACATAATACCTACATAATACATGTAGGTAATATCTACTGAAAGTGATGACGAGTTTTAAGAATAAAAAATCGATTTTATTTACAGTTTAATCTATGTTCAAGGAAGAGGGAAGGTAACGATTACGTATGGGTTTTAAAGCAATGATTTACACTAGCGTTTCTCAAACATTGGGTCGCGTTGGAATAATTATGGGTCGGAGTGTAAAAATAATGTTACAAATAGAAATATTTTTTATCGATAGATAGTGATAAAAGTTTGATGTATTTTTTCATTTTGCTCCTATCTTTATAGTCTTTAAAAGTCTGTATAGTAGAAGACAAACAACAACAAAGGAGTCATTAATGCCATAATAATTTGTTAATAATATTGTCACTTTATTGTGACAAACACGAAAAGTGGAAATAATTTTTTCCATTTTATTTTTGGTTGTAAACCTCTTCTTTTCAATTATTTACTACACAAATGGCTTGTTTTATATTTCAAATATTAAATAGATACGATTAATTTTTTTTGCAATTCTTGTTCTTTGAAATGGTTAGTTTTGCTCAAATGACGTATTTATTTGATTTGGTCGAACATTATCACGTACAGAAAGAACACATTTTTACTACAAGTAGTTTTATTTTGATCGATTCCTATATAGTAGGTACAAGTAACAAATTATTAATATGTGGCTCGCGTTAACAATACTAACAAATTTGTTGGGGCGCAAGTGTAAAAATGTTGAGAAACGCTGATTTACACTGTGTAAATAAGTACATAATCATTTCTTTATAATACATTGGAAAATTATCTTTTTAATTTAATTATCATTGTCGTTATATAATGTTTAATATAATTTCTCCAATCGCTTACATAAACGCTATTTAAAAAATCTGATTGTTTAACATATTGCTTTCTGTTCACTTTTCTTTTTAATTGAATGTCTCAAATTGACACGAAAGTAATGAGGTAAAAATAAGTGAAAATAAAAAACTTAACTATCTTCCATATAAAATTGTTAGAAACACTATCATTTTCTAATTGTTTTTTTTTTAATGGACAATTATTATTTTCATTAAATATAGTAGGTAACTTTAGGTAGGTAGTTTCTTGGAAGAAATTTTTGAACAATACGAACATGAAAATTTTGATTGTGTGACGAGGAGATTTTCAATAAAACGTTCAATAATTATTTTCGTTATTTAAATGTTAAAAATAGAATTTTCAAATAGAAAATTTTAACAGTTTTAAGTAGTACGTTTTAATGTTTTTCTTCTTAAATATTGACTTTGTTTTCTTTTATATGGGAAAATAGAGATAAAATTTCTAACGATATTAAAAAATCTAATTTTTAATAATGGTTTTTAAATCTAAAAGATGAGTGTAGGTCCGACATTTTTTTAAAGTCGATTATATTAACATTTTTTTTTTTTATATTAATTATATTATTTCGTACACTTTTCGTGTAATGTTTTCTAGAAGCTACCGAATTAAACACTGGGTATCGGACGTGTTGCAATAGTCCTCGTGTTGATGAATAATATGTAGGAGCAAATTTCGATGTTTTTCTGGCGTTGGCGTCGAAGGACGACTCGATTTTTCATAAAGTTCAACATCTGCCTTTGACTCGTCAACATTATCTTTTTTCACATCATTCTCACATGTCGTTGTCGTACTTTCCACGTCAGATGAGCACGTTTCATCTCTAAAATTTAGAGTAAAATTTCATTTGAAAGATAATACATTTTATAAAAGTTTTGTCTCAAATTAAATTAAAGAAACAAGTACGAACCTTAAAAATAAAATTATAATCAGCATGCATACCACATATCAAAATCATCTGCAGTATAATGTCTTCTATGTTTTAAATTAAAAAGAAAATATAAAAAATTAAAAAAAATAAAATTTAATAAATTTTAATATATTTAGGTATGAATATATCATTAGCGAATGATTTTAATTTACCACGTTTTAAGTTATTTACATTTTTTTTGACGTGATAACGTCTTATATATTGATGAACACCGACAGCCTGCATGAAAAAGTGTCACGTTCCGTTTGAGCCTGTGCGTGCAAGCGAGAACGCGATACAAGCAATAGAGAGGCAAGATAGAGTTCTACTACTGGAACGCCGCCACGCGAGCTTCTTCGATAACTTCTACAATAAGCTACGCCTCATATTCAATAATTATTGGTTTTGGTTTATTTTTATAATTTAATAAGATTTAATTCCCTTCATAATTTTCAGTCTGATTTCATTTTTAAAAATAATAATAAACTCCTTTTTTGTATTATACAAAATAATGATAATTCAATAATAATAATTCAATTCAATTCATAAAAGTATGCAATTTTCCATCAATGTTTTTCTATGACGTTATCACGTAAAACTATCGTCCGTAAACCGACTTTAAAGGCAACCAATTTTTTATACTTGATAATGCCTGTATAAATTCGCTAATGTATAGGTACGTTAATTTTGTGATAAGATCGAATAAACAAACCTTCGTTCCCGTGGTGGTGGCGTCGAACAATCACTAGTAGAAGCAGAGTGCGTTCTTCTAGGTCTGCATCCAAATTGTGCCCGTTTGATTTCGGCCAACAATGCTTTGGTCGGTGATGCTAATCGATGATGAAAAACCGGTATCGTCGACCCACGCATCTCCCTCAAATCAATATTTCGAAACAAGTCACACAACAACAATTCCTCAATCGTTGGATATCGAGCTTCGGGATGCTGAAAAATCAGTTCCAAAACATCAACCACCTGAGGATACCGTTCCAAATCCAACTGTAAATGTCCGGGTGTCGGTTGTGGAGTCGTTAATTCATATCCTGCCGTCATTTCAAACAAAACGTGTCCAAAACAAATTGTATCAACCGCCGTTGGTGCGACTCGTGCCCTCGTCCAAACTACTGGATGGATTCGTGATGTAAATCCCAATAGTGTGTTTTCCAAACCCGCTAAACGAGCGACTCCATTTTGTAAAATGACGTTTCCCGAATGCAAGTGGCCGTACGGTGGAAAACCACGTTCTTTCAAAAATAACAAAGCTTCTAAGATTTGACGTCCGAGCCGCTGCACTTGGGATAGGGGAAGACCATCACCGCGTTCGCCATACTTCTGCGTCCAATCCTCTTCCCAAGGACTCTAAAAATCATAAAATTTGAATAATATCTTACATTACGAATCAATGAGCTAAACAATAAGTTCTCAGTAGGAAATTAGTGTACAAAAAGTTATATATATTGTATATATTATGCATAGATATTAACAGGAGAACCGTTACCATAGAAAATGTAGATGTCTCTCATAAAGAGACATAGAAACAAAGAACACTTAATCTGAAGACATTAATCTAAGAAAACAATACAGTAAAGTTGTTTTAAATATTTTAACTCATAAATCCCCAAGAAATAATAATTTTTCGGGCCACCTATTGGCGCAGTGGCAAGAGCATTAGTTCTCTCCACTGCATGCGTCAAGTGGTTCTGGGTTCGATCCCCATTGAATCCTAGACTTAAGATTCTAGACCTAAGATATACTTGACCAACAGAAAGTTTCTGTGTTTAGACAGTCGTGATATGACCTTAGCTGTTAAAGCTGTTAAATCTTGGACTTGCATATTCGGTCTTGGTACTTATCATAATAACAGTAAGCTTTCAGACCACTGGAAGACCAATTTAGCCACTAATTGGAGTTTAGGGAGTTAGAAAAATCTTATTTAACACTTTTCATATTTTCGTATACTTTAAATGTTGCTCGATATCAAGTAAACATTTTTACGAATGTTTTATTTAGTGTACAAGAAAGTTTTTACCTCCAACTTCTACAAGAAGTAGGACTGAACTTAAATTTACAGGTAATAAAGAGGAACCACTTTCAAATAATAAAAAGAAAAAGTTACAGAAATAAATAAATAAATATTCAATGATATTTTTATATTATAAGTATTAATTTTAACGTTATTAAAAATGCTTATTAGAAATATAAAATGTTAGGGATTTATTTTTTAATTTTGTGATTTTTGAGTTTAAGTTATAGGTATAGTATGTATAAAGAGTGAGGTCTCAATTTTTAGCTATTGTATTTTGCATAATATTTTTTCAAGAAATTATACCTTATATATCAGGTCTTTTAGACTTCCTTTACTGTTGAAAGGCATAACGAGAACGGCATAGGTGTTTGTGGCGCTCTCCGTAAACTCCAAATCCAGCACTGGATATATGTAGGGATGCTGTAACGTTCGAAAAAGTTCGAGGATGATTTCGCGAGTGCTTTGGTTGCATTCGATCGGACAGTTTTGTCCTTTTGGCACAAGTGTTAGAAGTCGTTCGGTTTTGACAGACGAGTCCTTGACGACAAACCAGTGCTTATCAACACGCGAGCCGATGTCGTTGAGATGGTGCAAAAGCTCGTAACGAGGACTTGACATTAAATATTGTTGGCATACAGCTAAAGCATGTTCTCGAGCTTTTCGCTCGAGCTCGACGCGCTCGTGTGAACCGCCCTCCACCTCCAACGCCGTATACTGATAACGTCCACCATGCCTGCAGTGTGTTAAGATTATAATGTAATTTTTATATTTCAATTAAATTTTAAATTCACATTGAGAACATTTGCATAACAGCTGCGGTTTGCATAAATTATACAATGCACATGCCTTAGTGTTTTATATGAGTATAGGAATATATAGGACATGAGTGTATGACGGGTGATTTATAATGTCGCTTTTATGGCGTCTGTTTTTTCACGTCTTTCTTTTATGCAGTCGTCGGAAGTTTAGGAAAAAGGATGTGTGATCGTTAAGGTGTTTAAAAAGCCATCAACGTCATTTAAAGATAGATTTTAATTACAGTCTGTAAGTTATAGTTTTTAAAACTGATTGTTGTTTTTCTTTTGACTAAATGTTTTTAATTTTTAATTAAATCAATAATAATTAGATCCTTAGGTATATTTTTAAGGTCAATTTAACCAAGATTTTTTTTTAAACTTATAATAGCACAATCTGCTCCGCAGTGCAATCGGTGATATACTATATTTCATACTGTATCACATTTTTCAAAATCTGATCCAAAAATTTTCTTAAAACTGAAGAGTTGCTGGAAAAAACTGATAATCGATTTGTCTTCAAAAATAAACCGAAGACTTCATATCGCATGTGAATTAGAAGCGATGGGTATTTTCTTTAGTTTTCTGAAAGTTTTGTAGTGTTTTTTTTTCAAAGGGTGCTAGTAAGAAACTAACCACGAAACACAGCTTCAAAAAATACACCGGAAGGCGTCTATCGCATCTATTGGCCAGATAGTTTTTATTTTTTTTTGTGGCGGTGTTATTTATTTGTCTATCTACAATTTGCTAATGTTTTTTATTGCTTGAAATACTAACCAGGGCTGAATACCTATATACTGAAACTATGATAGCTTTTCATCATTTGTAAGAAGTAGAAGTGGATGTAGGAGAATATAGATATAAGGATATTATGTTGTATGCTTCAACGAAGCGCACAAATTGTTCAACATGGCCTCATTTTTATAGTTTGGGGAAACATGTTCTTTTCGTTACTTTCTTTAAAAAAATATTAGCTTTGGATTGAATTTTATGGGTTGGAAGTAAATGTTTAGCAATTAACACAAACAAGGCAAGTAATGTGATGTTCCTTGAAGAGTTAAAATCGCATGAAGTTTTAATTTTCGTCGGAATCAAAATGTTTAGATTCAAAAATCAAAGCTTTTACTTCTTATATTAACGTATTAATTGGTAGCTAAAAAACTCATGGAAAACCTGATACTTATTTGGTTTTCTTGTCATTAGAAATTATAGAAAACCGCCTTTATCTGGTCGATGTTCAGTGGAACAGGTTATACGGTAAGATAACGATCACTTTAAGATTCAATTAAGTTATAAAAGATATTGTAACAAACAAGAGTAGCTAAAACAAGCAGTAACTAAAAAAATGGAACATTTGAGATTGTTAAATAGAAATTCTTACAATGGACACTTGAATCTCAATTAATGACAGCCCACGGTTTTCGAAGTTTTTAGAAGGTTCGGCAATCAAAATGTTCGAGAACACATCTTTTGCCTATATAAAGCAACTAAGGACGCATATATTCAATTTCATTTTAAGCGAGTCAGTCTGTGAATATATCTATGTAAGTGATTCAAGTAATAATGAAACAAGCGATTTAAAAAGTGATTGGAGTAAAGTGATTTTTGTGATGAATTGTTTATCAATGAATTAAAATAAATAAAAAAAAAATTTTTATTAAACAATTTGTAAAATTTTCATCGAATAAAAAAACCTTTAATGAGAAGCTTAATAAAGGTTTGAGAAAACCAGTTACAGCATGTAACAGTTTAGAAGTCCATAAACGATTTATTAACAACAAGAATAGTACCTATATTTTTTAATAAAAAAATTATTTAGTTGTAACAAGTTTTTTAGTGTCTATTTCTACCGCGTTAAAATTTGTATGTTCGCCTAACAAAAACATAACAATCCAAGCATAAATATCACTGGCAATAGGGATGGGAAAATGTATAAAATATATTGATATATATCGTATCGATATTTACTAGGGATGAGCAAATGTATAAAATATATCGATATATATCGTAAGGATATTTACAAGCAATATCGATACATGCAGAGCAAAAATATCGATATTTTGATATATCGATATTTTCATCTCGAAAGACGATTACTTGAAAAATTATCAAAATATTCGAACTACTACGCATATACATACATACATTCGTTCAGAACGAATCAATTTGAAGACAAAGGCAGCCCTTATACCAAAACCTTATAAAATATAATAAAGCTCTTAAAAAAAATATCGAATTCGATATTCGGAAATAAATATCGATTATCGATATTTCGAAATTAAAAATATCGCCGATATTTATCGACTATTTTCTAAATAAATATCGATATTTTGATATATCGATAGTTGGTGCCCATCTCTGACAATAAGCCTAAAAGATATTTGCGAAACGTTAGGAGCTCATAAACTTAGGAACATCAGTTTGATAAATGTAGGTGTAAATCGTTTTTATAAAACCTAACTTGTTAAAGATCTGATGGAAGAAATTTTTGAATTGCCAGTTTGCGTGGTAGACTTTGAAAATAGTGATGTTGTAGTCGTTGTAGTTATTAAACCACTAATGTCAATTTTTACCAAATTTATATTGACGCTACATTTTATTGTCCTTCCATTTAGTAGACCTTCTTTTTATGTGTGACGAATATTTATATATGAATATCTTTTTTATGCATTAACCTTTACGATCTAGACAATATTTTTTTGTGCTGTAGATAAAAATGAGCAAACTAACTAAAAGCACCTAACTTTACCTACTGTCATAATATATTTTTTAAATGACAGTTAAATTTTATTTATTAGGTTGTTTTATGCAACTATGGTTAAATTACTTTTTAAGCTTTCAATCGACATTATATCGTTCTAAAATTTTGACTCTTTCAGTTGGTTTTTTTGATATAAATAATTTTTCTACTTAATAAGCTGCGTGTTTATAAAAATATATCATAGATATGTCTAAAATTAATTTAAATTAATAAATTTGAGGAAGCTTATATAAATTGAAAAAAAAATCATTTTTTTATATATGTAGGTATCTATCTACGTCTTTTCTTTAAATGTACGACCAAAAAGCGTACTCTAAAATAGTTTTTATATCCTATTTTATGTAGAAAAAACGCAAATAGATCATTGTTTCCAACATTAATTTTGTTCTTATTTCCTTTCGTTCGTTTCCTTATTTCATCTTGCCTTAATTTATTTGACAAACAGTTACAAAACCTGTTTGAAAAACAACTTCTATTCCTTTCGATGCCTATTTCCCCTGTTTATCGTTTCATCCTATTTAAATGATTTATTAGACAGCTAGTCAAATAATTCACAATAGAACAAAAACAACTTTCCAAAAAGTTTTCCTAGTTTTTGAGAGACTTACTTGATGTTTGTCGTTGAAATATTTTCTTGACTCGGTGAGCTTTTATTGGAGCCCAACGAGCGGTTGAATAAGAGACGCGCCAACGAATGAGCCACCAGTGGCGTACGTTCATTTTCCTCACTGTCATCATTATCCGTGCTGGCAGAGCGTTTCTTGAACGCTTGCCGTTTATTAGCGCAAGCGACAGCACTTGGATTAAGTTCGACAGCTGATTGCGCCCGCCGCGTTACGGTTCGACGCTTTTTTCGGAAACTAGAACGCGACGCACGCTCTTGATAGAAACGATCGTGGCCGATTACGTCGGATTCCTTTTTCTCTTTATCGTCACCGTGACGATTCATCGACTGATACAAATTGAACATTATTGGTTTTTTGATTCGTTTTTTGAATAGAAGCAGAATCTTGATGAGATAGTTGGTTGTTTCAAATCGAAGTCGATTTGAAACACGTATAAACGGAAATGAAATTTGAGACGGAAATAGACGATATTTCACGATGATTTATTGTCTTTGCCTGGTCGAAACTTTGCCGGTGTATACTATTTTTTCTATTAAAACGAAAATGAAGCTTTTTCGATTAACAAGAGAAATAATGGTAAAACGTTGGAATGAGACTTCGATGAGCAAGCTCTTGAACGTTTAGAATTTTTCAATGGCTTAACGTTGCAGTAAATCAATATCAGGAACTCTAAATCCAAAGTAATTGGAATAAATAAAACAAAAATTAAACAATGAAAAAAGCTCTCACCTCTTGATCGATTTTTAAGTTTAAACGATTCGCTGATTTTTTTTTTTCGAAAACAAAAGCCGCGAATTGAAGCGGAAAAACGAGACTGTTTGTGACTGGTCTACGACGTGACGACGCTCAGAGACTAAATTTCCATATCGTTCATTTTTCCGTTCCGTAGGCAAATTCTGCCATGAACTCGACTTATTTAATTAGCGTAACTAACTATGAACCGACGACACATAACATTCAGTGGGATGTAGTTTTTGTAAGGATTCATTGTTCGATATGGAACATAGTGGAATGAAAGAAAAAAAAACATCAAATCATAAGAGAGAAAAATTCAACGAACTCATGAGAAAACAACTCGAACAACTCGCGGATTGTTTGCGATACGTGCACTACAAGAGAAATTTCCATTGGAAAAACGACGAAAAAAAGTTTTCAAAACGACATACAAAACAAGTGCAGTGCATCTGCAATGCGCTTGCATTTTCCCATTTTGCTTTCTCTCTTCAGTTAATAAAATATTCAATGTTCATGCATCTTCCATACAAAAGTCTTTGGGAGAAGTTTTGATTCCACAAGCACATTAGTACTATATGTTTTAAAACAGGTGAATCATTTATATAAAGCACAACTTACAACGCACGTCGTCCTCAAATTGAAGGGACGAAGGCCGATTAAGTTTAAGTGAAGAGCATCACGCGATGGAAACTCAACGTTGTTTTCCTCTTTTATTTGTATTATTGTAATATATCCTTATAGCTGTGCTTTCGAATAAAACACAATAAAATATTATTTGAAAAGAAAATTAGGGAGGTTTGTGGAAGACAACACGTATCAGTTTTCAGATAAATGTCGTCTTAAATAACTGGTATACGATATTAATAGGATATTCTATTCTGATAAATTATTTTTCTAAGCAATATCTAAGTTTACCTTAAAAAATAAAAAACTCAACAAATAAAATGAATTTTCGTTTACTTAGTTCGATTAATAAATTTAAATTTTTACAGTGAAAATTTGACAATATAATTAATTTTAATAACTTCAATTGAAACGAATTCATCCACTTGGAGTTAAATTTATAACGTTTCATTTAGTACATATAAGCGAGTTTAATGGATAATTATATTATCTCGAATTTAAGCTCGCAACTTTATTAGGAAAACAGTAGAAATAAGGAAGTTTATAATGCGAATAAATGATAAGTGTAATAATTAAATTATAATTGAGATATTTTTGTTATTTTAATGTTAACTCTAAGTTTAAATTTTTTAATAATTTTTTTTTAATTTTATTATTCATACTGAGTTTTTATAGAGTTGTAGGTAGGTACCTACTCATATCATATGCAGTCGAAAATGTCCCAATCCAAACGACCAAAATTTCGGATACAAAATAACAAATTCTTTTTCATTTTAATGTTCCTTCTTTAAAGTAAGTATCGTTACCTTTACTTGAGTAGGTATTTTAAAAACTCAATCTTAAAATATAGTTATTGCTAATTTGTGGATAAAAGCTAAGAATTAAATTTTTGAAAACTTGATATATTATATTGAAGAGCAGTAATTGTAATCTGAATCAAACTTAAAAATTTTCTGTATCTTTAACAAAGGTAAATGATCAGTATTTGGTACTATTTGCTTTGTTACCTATAAGCATAAAAACAAGAATTTCTTTCAAGAAAAATATCTGATGAGCCGCGTCACAGTACTTGAAACTCTCTTTTGGTTAAAAGAACACAAACGAAAAAAACGATAGGATAAAAAGTTACAAATTCATTAATAATATAAATATATCTACATCAACTACACTCCCAAGCAACTAAATCGACTCAACCCCTAACTGATCATACATATCTATCTTGATTCTACCAAAAACATACGTGATTCTTATAAAAACAATATACTGCTTGAAAGCTTGAATTTTAAGCTTTCAATAAAAATGAACATCTTTAAAAGAATTAAGTACTAACTGATCCATTAACGCCTTTATAAGACGTATGAGACAATTTTGCTCATTACGCTACTCGTAACTTGGGCTACTTGCCACCCCTATAAAAGCCCTCGCCACCGATTTATACATATCGGTTGCTTATCAAAAGGAGACCGATACACATCTCCGTAAATTGCATTAATTATTATCACAAAACCATGGACACCACACCTTAAGAAGCCGCTCAAGTGGTTGCTTTGTTGAAATAAGGACTCAGTCAGCAAACTGTCGCTACCCAGCTTCAATTGAGCTAGGCTGCTGTATCTTAAGTATACTTATTCAAGAGACTGGTGCCTTCAATAGGAGATCAAAAACCAGCCGCCTTCGGTATAATTCTGAAAGAGACGATCGTTTTATTATCTCAACCTCGCTGCGCAATCGGCATCTAACGTGTGTTTACGCACAGGAAGAACTGAGACGTGTTCAAGGAGTAGCTGTCAGTGAGTGGACAGTACAAAAACGCTTGAATGAAGCCAACCTGACCCCAAAAGACTTCTGACAGGTCCTAGATTGACCGCAGGTCACCGACAAGCGCGTCCCGAATTTGCTCGAGAGCATCTCAATTGGGACGTAGCGTAATGGCGGTCAGTTCTGTTCATCTGTGATGAGTGTAGAATATGTCTACACGGTAGTGACAGGAGAGGCTGAGCCTACAGGCGTCCAGGCGAACGATTTGCCCAATGCTGTTTTGCTGAAAAGGTTGCATACGGTAGCGGTTCCGGCATGATGTGGGCTTGTATTTCTTTGAAGGGAAAACCGAGCTCGTTTTCATGCCTAGGAGAAGCCGATGAGGTAGTCAAACAGCTGATCGGTACATCTACGATGTTCTCCTGGATCACGTTTTTCCCTACGCAAGGTTTGTTGGCGAAGGCTTTATGTTAATGGACGATAATGCTCGATATCTTATCGATATCTTATCTATATATCGATATCTCAGTTTCTTCATGAAGTCGAAATACGCACAATGGACTGGCCTGCACTCCGTCCAGAAATGAATTCCATCGATCATTTATGGGACGAGCTCCAACGAAGAGTAGAGGCCAGAAATCTAGTCCATTCGAGCATAGAAGAATTTAAGGCAGCTTAGTAGTGAGACGACATTCCTCAAGACACTGTCAAAAAATTAATATGGTCGAAGAAGAACCGACTGTAAGCTGTAATTAGGGCTAGCGGAAGTAATACCAACTATTGAGTTATTAAAATTTATATTTTTTTTAACCGTTTTTGTTTAATTTACAAAATTCTTGACTACAATAACTTTTACCAAATTCCTTTTTTCCTACGTTTATGTTCAAACACGATTAATTAAAAATATAATGATATGATATTGATGATGACGATACCTCATTAAAGCTGAAATTTCAGTCTTTGAAATGGCATATTGTTTTTATGAATAACTTGTATACTTCTAATAAGATGTATGTACATCTGTGGAGTTAGGGATTGAGTCGATTTGGTTGCTCGCGATTGCATATGTACAAAGCATCTTTGTATGAACAACCACCCTTAAACACAGAACCTTCCTTATTTAAATTTCCCCAGGAAAAAGTGTCAAATAAAAGTTGTAGACATTAATGTCCGTTAATAGCCTTTTCCAAAAAAGTTGGAAAAACTTAAAACCCCATAGAAAAAAGCGGTACTTTCTGCCAACCAATTTCAACAAAAAGCTTCGCAGTATACTAGATGTAATATGAAGGCTACATTCCAAGTTTGGTGAAATTCGGATAAAATACACACATAGACTTGTTTCTAAAAACCACTTTTTGGGCTCAGGGGACCTCAAAACATGTGTTTCCGGTGAAAGCTCGAAATCGAAAATTCGACGCGATTTCAATACTTTCTTTACTATATTGTAGTAAAAGAAAGTAAAACCGATAAGTTTGAAAAACTCCATAAAGTATTGCAACGAACAAAGACAGACAACGAACAGCGATGGAAAGGGCTGGAACGTTCCGACTGGACGTTCGAGAGAGTTCCATGTCGGCAATAGAAGTTCAAATATTTCATTGTTGACACTGTCAACGGTCTTGAATTGTTCCAAAGGCTGGGTATTCAAACCAATCAAACTTTCTCGAGTGTTCGAGAGCAAATTTGTTTTGCCAATATAAGACGCAGATTCATTTTAAGTGATTCAGTCAGTGAATATAAGTGATTCAAGAAATAGTGATTTAAAAAGTGATTAAAGCGTAAAGTGATTTTTGTGATAAATTGTTTATAAAATAACTGTAGTAGTTTACTTTAATGAACATTGTATACGTATACAATGTATAAAAAAAACATATGTATACGCTATTAAAAGTTCAGCACAGCAGGTTCTGTAAGAGATAAAAAACACAACATCTGAAAGCTCTATTCCTGAAAGGATTGAGGTCCACTTAAGGAAATTCTCAAAATTCCAACCCAATGGAGCTCATAGAAAGAGCTGAAATATTTATTTTTTTACATTTAATGTCAAAACTATATTTCCTCTTTAAATTATAGATTACATATGCCTAATTTTAGTAATGAATTTCTCAAACACTCTCTTACTGCTGACAATAAAAAGTTTTGTAGTATTTTAGTTGATGGAGAGACATGGTTTTTTTTTGTATTATACAAAGCGTGTATGCTTTACAAGTACCTACTAGGTTTTAATTGAAATTAGTATGAATCAGAATTATTATAACGTTTTTATTTAGTTATAGAATTCGCTCCATGTTTTAGGGTTGCAAAAAAAAATCTGGTGAAGACGGTTCCTTATCGTCTTCCTAAAATAATTTAAGTAAGTTTTCTTTACTTAAACCGCAGAACTTTATATAAAGTTACATTATTATTGAATAAATGTATCGTGAGAAAAATAATTTGTTTATTATTTCTATTGTTAGTTCTTTTAAAAAATGCCACGCTATAGGCAGTTTACAATACGTATTTGTAATTTGTATTTCATTGTTAAGCTTAGAATTATAGTTTTGATGGATTTTGGTGTTCAGTCGCAAATGGCTCCTTCAAAACATAGCTGCAATTGTTTCATTTGAATTTCTTTGTATTAGTTGTATGTGGAGTTTTTATTTCAGTTATAATAGAAAAAGTATTCTAGTTCAATGAGATTATTCCAAAATTTATTGTGTTATCTGCGCCAATTAAGCCTCTAAAGCATATTGAGTTTAAATGTGTTGACACTAGATGAGCTTTTTGTATGTTTCTATATATTTTGTGGTAAAACTTTGATAGTTTTATGAACAATATATAAGGGTACTTTTCATCATATGCTGACTGCCTAAGAATACTCTCTTAAATCGAAATATGATGAAAATGAAATGAAAAGTATACCACTATTTGAATTTGGTAGTATACTTTTCACTACAAAATAGTGAATAGTCACTATTTGTAGTCGAAAGTCACTATTTCGATTTAAGAGAGTATATTTAAGCATTTTACTAACTCAACAAGCCACAATTTGTTTATTCGGTTCACCAACTACAAACATAATTAGTTATAATTTCCATCTCACAAGAGTTTAACATTACTTAAGTAAAAGTGTACATTTGTAGGTAGGTAAGTAGAAGAAATACAAGATGGAAATACCTACCCTAATATCTACCAGAATTAGTCTATTAGTCAAGAATAGATTTTTGAGAATTGTATGTATTTCTTAAAATATAATTTTAAATTTATTTTTCTTGTAATAATTATTTTGACCAAGTAAAGTTTTACGCAAATTAGGGTTTTGAATATGGTACCAATTATAAAATTTGTTCAAAAATTATTCTTCAATTTTCGATTTTTAAATCCTCAATAAATGCCCTATTTAGATGAATTCAGGACTTCCTTAAAGCTCTAATGTAATGTTGTTCTTAGTATAACTAAACCTATTTGAAAATAATTCTGCACCGAGATAATTAAATTAACCATAATCCAAAAGTTGAATTTTAACATGGGTTCCTATGAAAAAATGGAAATCAGACAGAAAAAAAATCACTAGAAAAACAAATTTACGGAAATCGACGAAACTGTATACGAAAATTATTTAGCTGTGATAAAAGCATTAAAGAATATAATAACAATGTTTTTCTACCTGCGCATATCGCGGTGCATGTAAAATAAAATATTATTCAAATACTATAAAGATCACATACGACAAGAGAGAAGAGAAGCGAAAATGAAACGGGAGAGAAAAGACGCAGGCTGTGATCTAGTAACAATTAATATAAACGACGTTGAAAGTAAGAATGTGAGCGTAGGATATGTCAACAGTTGATGAGGGAAATCCTCAAGTTATTGCCTAGACCCTAGGGCGTGAACCTTTATTAGATCTCTTCTAGAATCAAGTCTACTACATTATTCCTTTTAGTATTCATTTTATGGTCCACCACCGCCATCTTAGTTATACATTTTAATATGACATAGTGTACATACGTTGGAAATATTTATTGTATAGAATAATTATGTTAAAATATTCTCGACGCATCACACTCTCTTTTTAGAACAGTCTGAGGTTGTTTCGTTGCCAAGAAGATAAATTTTTAAGAAAAAGTTTTCTTATATTTCTCAAGTGGAGTTTTCTTATTTATGAATAGAGCTAAAACTAGAGTTAAGTTACATTGTGAAGTTTGTATTGAAAATAAAAATAAAACACATTTATTTTAATGGTTTACGCCAATTGAACAGATTATTAAGAAAGTATAAATTTTCGAATCTTGCGAGAATTGAAAAATTAACAATTCTTGATTTGGACTTGATTAATATCTAATTTTCTTGATTATTGTAAGATGTTTCTCATTTAACTTTGTTTGACAAAACAAAAAGAATATTGTCTTGTATATTCGTTTCGGGCATGTCAACTAACGCTACCTAAAACATAATTGACAGAAGTTTTAGTATAAAAAGGAATCTATGAGAAAAGGTAGGAAAACATCTGCATTAATGTCGGTGAAATTTCTATTTTTAATTTTGCTTCTTTATCAATACGCTTTAAATCATAATGATATTATATAAGTAACTCTAACATTTTCGAAACTACCCTATAAACGGAAGCAATAATGTAACGAATAAAGACAGACACAACGAACCACTATTGAAAAGAGTGGAAATCTAGATTGTTCTATCGAAATTTTTATAATGGACATTTGAACCATTTCATCATTGACAGTCAACGGTTTTGGAAGTATCTAGAAGATTCGAGAGTACCTATAATTGATTCCCTATTATATAGAGCAAGCGATTTAGAACGCACAGTAAGTGATATAAGTAATTCAAGTAACAGTGGTCCGAGCGATTTAGAAAGTGATCGAAAAGTGCTTTTGATGAATGATAAATTGTGTATCCACAAGTTAAGATAAATAAAGTATGTAATATAGTTTATTAAACGTTTTATTAAATATATCGAATAAAAGAACGCTTAACATGAAGCTTAATACACTATACAGATTTGAGAAAACCCGTTACAATAATTTTCCCTACCAATCACTAATGAAAAAGCTGTCAGTGAGTACGCCTTTTTTCACTTGTAACAGCACCGTTAGTTATCTAATCTTTTCTACTGACAAACACAAAGCTAATGGGCATAAACGTAAAAATTTAAGAAAAATTTTTATTTGTACTTATCATGGTCCTAATTTATTAAATATCTGATATTAATCTGTTCAAATACAAAAAAGTGTCGAAAGATTCGTTATTAAATTACCATAAAACAGACGCAACAAATTAATTATCGTATCTTATAATTTTAAAAGCATAATTTCATATCGTTCACACTACACTTTTATTTCTTGTCTGTAATAAATCTTGAGTCGTTTTTTTTGTGAGCATAAATTTAATGAAGTATGATTTGTGGTTATGAGGTTATAAAAGTTTAAATGGAAATTTGTGCTTTTTTCATGGCGAAGTAAAGTTTTTTGTGCGTTATTATGATAAAGATAAAACGGATCGTATAAGGAATGTGATCAGATGGGGTATGTGGTCTTGGTGCTCGGCAAATCATAATTTTTTTAGAAGCTAAAAGCTTGTATATTGTATAAAACATTTAATGTATAAGTAGTTTAGAAGTGGAAAATTGAAATGACAAGTATTGTTTTTTAAAATAAGCTAAAGCATTTGAACAGTATAAGTGCATGGATTGTTTGGTTTTGTTTAACTGTTTTGGAAAACGTTCATTTGTGCAAATTAAACAAGCAAATTTATACGGTAAAGCTCTTAATTACTAAGCGATAAGATCTATGTAAAATTTATGTTTATTGTATAGTCGCTAGTTTTCTTTTTCAATTTTTTATAAACATACCTGCATTTCCGGAACCAACAAGCCAACACTGCAAGTAACGTAATGCCGGCAACAAGACACACTACTGCCACCTATAATAATTAACAATTTCTAGGATTTTCTAAGAGTTTCTAGCCGTTTCTATATGAATAACAATTATCTATACATCTAAAAGTTTTATGCTAAACTAATTAAAACTTAAATATTTAACAAATAATTGGCATCGTTAGTCTGAGTACAAAGTGATTTGGAAACCCTGATAAATTGTCTGAAATAACAATGTTAAAATACGAGTTGCCTGATTATATAGAACATATGACACAGTTTACCTAAAGTTTTATACACCTACAAAGTTTAAATTTAAAATCTACATAAATTATTAATAAATTCTAAGATTCTTTGATCTAAATTATACATATTATTCAAATGACCAACGAATAAACTTTTTTCCTTTTAAGTTAAATCAAAGGCAAATAACTAGATTAATCAAATTAAAAGAAAAATTATTCAAAATTAAGTTCAGAAACTTTAATTTTGTTTTATTTATTAATTACAACAAAAAAAATCTTTCCTATGAAGAAAAACAGAAGAAAGAATAAAACAAACCTTTTGTAAAGTTTATGTTTAAAACAAATTTTTAATGTATTCGTTTTTTGTTCTTATTTTTAAAAATTACTATCCTTATTTTTACCAAAATATATCAAAAACCTTTTTGAAGATAGAACACCTGCAAAAATACCCATTTTTAGAAGTTTCTCAACTAATGAGCAAAGTAAAACTGGTAAAACTACGTCCAACGTCGTGTGAATCTTGATGTTGGTTTTAATGGCTTCGTTTTTGCCGAAATATTCTAACAATAAGTTGTAGTCTTGGCTTTGTATTTTAACAAACGTGATGAGATAATGTATCCAACTCCCGGGGTGTTATTTATATTTGAAAACGTATCTCTTAATATAACACTATATTAAACGAGAAATCATTTAAGAGATTGTTTATTAAAAGTAGTTTAAAAATGTTTAAATTCCAAAGTTTAAATTAAAATGAATAATCACAGTACCCACAAAAAATAAAAAGTTTCCGACTCAAAAACGCGATGTATAGTATCCAGTGAATTTTTTCTTACACTGAACACGAATCCGTGGTTAATTTTCTCCGACACTCTTCAATTTTCATAAAATCTTCAATACCACACAAAAAAGTTATCGGGTCCATAGATTTTCTGAAAACTGAGGATAGTTGCAGAAAAACTGATAACTGATTTGTGTTCAGCGTCCAAAAATACATCCAAAACTATATAACGCATGTGAATTACAAGCAATGGGCATTTTATTCAATGTTCTTAAATTTTGTTAGAGATTTTTTGAAAAATGTAAGGTGGTGAAGAAAAACTGGTCACAGACGTGAGCTAACGTAAGTGTGAAAAAATACACTGAAACCCGTGTATTCCATCGATCCTAAGTTTTTTCCTTTTTATTTTTTATGTACGACAGTGACGTTTTCCAGTCATTTTCTGAAAATTGAAAAATAAAATAAATTGTATCTCTAGGCCAGATACTTTTTATTTTTTTGTGTGGCTGTGTTATTAATAAAGATTGCATTATTTTTTTTCCTTTTAGCTACAACTCAATCCAAAAGAAAAGTGGTAAATATTTTTAAGTGTTTTATTTTATTTTTTAGTTGGAGTTTTAAAATAAAAATATTAAAATATAGAGAAATAATTTTAAAATGATTGTACTATTTATGAAAGATTGAAATAAGTGAACTTGTCATATAGACTATATGAACCATTCTGTGGTTCTAATGGTTTTAGGGCTGAATATTAATGAAAGCTTTCACTAAAAGTTAATTTTCAATCTGGGAAATACCGTTTTTTGAGTTAGTCCATCATAAAACGTGAAGTCCTAAAGAGAAGTCTTACGTGTTGTCCTGCTAAAATTATGATATTATTAATACTGATTCTTTGGTTTAACATCAAGACAATGGTATAGCTATAGTCACAATAGTCACAAATACTTTTGGAGAGGTGTATTATTTGCAACGCTGTTTTACGATTATACAAATTTTTTCATTTAATCACATATATTTTTATATTTCAATCTTCAATCATAAAAATAAAAATTTACAAAGAGATTGTAAAAATATTATATTTTATTTGTACATGTACTCATATAGGTATGTATAAATGTTTGAGGAGGCATTAATTCTATTGCTTCCAACGATAATCCATCACCATTCCATCACTGGTTTTCAAGTAAAATAGTTGTGATATATCAACAAACAAACAGACGGACAGAGCGAATTTATACGTTAAAACGGTATTTTAAAAACTCAAAATAATCAAATTAGTTGTCAATTAAAATGACTATATAAGTATGTTTGATTTTTATTTGAAAAAGCCCTTACATCCATAGACAAGTCCAGGAGTATTTAACCCAAATGATATTGCGGGCCACTTTGAATAAAACATCATAACTCTGCGGGTCAAATATCGAATTGCTATAGATATTTTTGGTGTGTAAAATTTAAACATTGGTAACAAGTTATTATTGTGTTTAAGAATTCATCAAGTCAAGTAGTTGGATATTTTTTTAAGTTAATTAATGTAGTACTTGACTTGTTGACTTGGAAATGAAATTACTTACGAGGTCATTGCTTGCTCTGATTTAGTGTTTAAATAATATTTAACTCGAATTTGACTCGATTCCAAGTCCAATTGAAACCAAGTACCTAGCTTGAAAATCAAGCCAAGTATAGTGAATCCCTCATTGTGCTTTCGCAAGTTATTTTCTTTTCAATTAAAAATGCCAAGCTCAATTTATTTTTTTTACAAATATCTACTTGAGTTGATGAATCCCTGATATTGATATATTCACTAAATTTCAATCTTTCGTGGAAACATTTTAAAGTACATTCTGTTTTTAAAGTTAAATATTGAAGCTATTTACAGGTATAGATCGCGTATACAAGATTTAAAAGATTAATGTACTAACAGTCATTCAACTTGTCAAGAAAATTACCTCCCTTATAAGATACATTAACTTGCCCTTTTTATGCCTCCCTGTTCGTAGTAAAAGTTTTCATATACTCGTACATACATTGCCATTGAGACAACACCGATTTAAAAACGTAACTACAATATATTTGGTTACACAGAAATGAAATTTTCAAGAATAAAATATCTTGAGTTTTGACACAAAATTAATTCAAAGATATTGGTATTACTATGTTATTAAGATACAGTACGCTTCAAAAGAGTCAAGTTAAATTTTTTCTTCCAAATAGTGAAAATGACAATTTTATTATGAAGCCATTAAAAATATTTTAATTTGAAAAAAAAATTCTTTTAATTTTTGAATTGAAAATTTGATCACAGCTGATTCAAAACAATATTTACTAATCCATTGTTAACTTTTGACCAGAACCGTGAATTCTCTTTTCGGAATTTTCATATTAATTATAGATTTTCTCGAATCGATAACTCGATTAATAGATTAGTGTTAGATTTCGTGTCATGCAACTCAACAAATTGCTAGAAAAATAGGCTCCCTTTTATTTTTAGATAAAGAAAATAATCGTAGGAGTATGCTTATAATGTTATTTTAAAACGTAACTCGATTAAAAACGTTTCCCTTTAATTTCCTTGAAAATTACCCCAATTCATAAAATGAACATTTTTCGTGATAATTAATATTTAAAAAGTACTTTTCAAAGGTTTTTATGAAACACAAAAAAATATGCAAAAAACTAACCGGACTGATAGACTTTGCAGTTTGTAATTAATCTTTATACTTTTAAAGTTTAAATAAAAATTTAGTACAAAAAAAAATCGCCTCACTTTCGTTTTATAGAAGATTAAAATTTGAAACAAAATTAGAACTTCCTGATTAGAACTTCTTAGTTATATAAATAAAAGTTTATTTCCTTTGAAACTTAATTTAAAATATAAATTGAATTTAAAGTTTCTAAAAGTTCATTTTCATTTCAATTAATCACACAATATTCCAAGAGATTTAGCTTTTTTTGTCTTGAAGAAAATGTTTAAAACAAAATTTATTACTGGAATAAGTTTATTCGTTTAGCCTTAAACAAGAAACTATAGCTTTTAGATAATGAACTAATTGATAAAAGAATGAAAAAAATTTGAAAATTAACATACCCAGTGAAAATGTGCAGCCGCAATTGGCTTAGAACCGAGAGCAGAACCTTCCTTCATGAGTGTTTGGGCCGATTTCGGGCCCAACTTTCGTCACAATCGCCGCTATTTTTCAATGATTCATATTTGACAACGCGACCATTTCTCGTCGTATATCCAAAATATTTTAGCAAGTAATTCATCATTGAATCCTCGAGGCAATTTCCTTTTTTTCCCTCCCAACACCAAATCTACCACTTAATTATTTTAGATTTGATTTCAGACAAATCCTCTGCGTTTAAAAAGAATGCAATTAGGTCAAGGCTTTCGAGGCACTAACAAAACACAAATGGGAAACTATTATTCAAAACGTAAATTCAACAGTTGAGAATATGATTTTGCACGCGAGCTTTTTGTGCTTTTGTGAACAATAATAGCTAGGCGATTTCCTGAGAGATTTTCACCGATAACGCGTTTCGTTTAACAAGATTTAACAAGCTTTAATAAGCTCAGATTTAAACGATTAGACACAAATAATAAACATCCTAAACGAAATGACTATATAACTTCCTGTAGAAACCAAGAAGAAATTTATTTTAAATCGACCATTTCCAAGTGAAAGTCATCGATGACATCCGCTTTTTTGCCTTTGATTTGCAATTTGTTAACGTGCATTGTGTGTATTTATTGTACGCGAAAAGCGCGAATTCGTTCGAAGCTTAAAGTATAAAACGGTACCCGTTTGAATTCGTATCCAATACGTGACTATTCGTTGACGGTTTCTGTTTTATTCAGTTCCTCCAAGGGAAAACGAAACGTTCAATAAAACGAAAGCTCAGCTGATATTCGTCGTGGTAAATGGGTATTTGGAAAGCGCATGTGTCGCACATAATATCCGCCTCGTTCGGATAACGTTTATTCACCCGAAATTTTGATAGCCCCAACTTTAGCCTCCAACCTCAGCTTTCACTCCCTCAGCCCAAATTCGAGTCCCCCAACGACGAGGGACATTCATGTTGTCGCTTTTCCAGCTTTGGTCGGATGCCAAATATTATGTTCTTAAATATTTTTACTGTAAAAACGTATTAACTTTGATTTTCTTTGTGTATAAAAGCTCAAATGTCATGGTCTTATTATTGTTTAAGTTGGTTTACTTATGATTTCTTTGTTGGCAGGCATTTCACAGTTTTAACAGATAGAATTTTTCTTATTATTTTCTTTAAAATTAAATTATAAAACCTTTCTTTTTTTTGTAACTTCTGTGTAGCAAATTTCACGAAAAATCAAACAAAATATTGTTTTTATTCAAATTATTGAAGATTTCTTTATTTTAACACAAAGTTTAAAATAATTATTATTAGCAAGGGCTTGATAGTATTTAGTTATTTATTATTATAGGTAGACATTCTAAAGCATAGATATCAAGTATCAATAAAAATTTATTTTGGTATTTTATTTTCTGTTTACTTAAAGATTTTTAAGGCTACTTGCAAATATTCACAAATAATAATTATTTAATACTTATATTTTATGAAATCTTAGGTTTTTGGACAAAAAGAAAAGAAAGGGTTGTCTTGAAGAGTTTGACTCCATCAAAACGAGACATAGAAGTTAATCTTAAAACTGCCTGATGAAGCCGAAATAAATTTGGCGAAACGTCGCATTTTTTAAAATAAATCATCTTTAACTCTTTCTTTTCTTTTTGTCCAAAAACCCAAGATTTCATAAAATAAATATTTCAATCATAGATGAGAACGTTAATACTAATTCTTTTATACTTTTTTTACTACGCAGAGGTGGCGAACCTTTTTATAAAGAGGGTCAAATTTTGTTTTTTTTTTTTTTTTAAATACTAGTCTGTGAGTCAGTAAGCAATGGCATCACTTGGAAAGTTGGGAGGGTGTCAGGAAAAAGAAACAAATAATTTGTACACACCAAAAATTTGTTATCAGAAAAACTCGACATTTGATTTTTTATTGTTCTTTTAAAATCCTCTAAATAGAAATAGATTTTCATTTTTAAATGATATGACCAAAAAATATTCAACGTCCACTTAGAAAATATATTTTTTTATAAAGTCTAAATTACATTTGTTTTACTTTATTTTTTTAATATTATTTTTGAATGTCTATTATTTCTTTCATGGTAAAAAAATAAATTAATGAGATCCAAATTGCTTAGACAATTTAAAAAGCCTTCGTGTGTCAGTGTCTGACCCGCAGATCATAAGTTCGCCACCCCTGCCTTAAAGCATATAGAGTATCAAATATTAATGAAAGCTATTTTAATTGTTTAGCTAGTTAACTCAAAGTTTTTTTTTAGGATTTTAAAGGTAACTTGTAAACTTTTGAGAAATGTATGCCTTATATTTAATTTTGCTTTATTTTACTATGCTTAAAAAGTGAAAAAAATATCCACCTGTTTGTCTGCAATCTATAGGTATGTGCAGTCGGTTTATACTGTTTGTATATTTAAATCTAGTCGTAAAACAGTTCTTACACCAATCTTAAAATCACTCTTTATTTATTTCACAAACTATTGATATTGTGAGCAATTTCGAAACCATATCTTACCTTATTTTGTTTACACCCTTCTCAATATGTAGGTACTCAAGAAATTAATAAGATTTTTTACGAACTCTGAACAATTTACAATAATATTTTGTTATACACCATATACAAATATCGTAGTACCTACCTACTTTTATGTAGGTATATTATATCTTCTTATGATATAATAGTCCTATAGAATCAATGATTAGCAGACAAACGGTATTTTAACAAACTCTATATATTTTTTTTGTCTTCCTTTGTAGTTATCGGTATCACGACATTTGACCCGACGATACATAAAATACCCGCATCAAAAATACTCATCCCCAAAATACGTGTGGCAAAAATACCTATGACCTAAATACCCCCGAGAAAATACCCCCTAACAAATTATCCCACAATAAAATATTTATTTTATAAATAATTTGTGTAAAAATGAAAAAAATGTTGTTAAAAAATTTAATTGTCTAATTATAATAATGATAGTACGATGGTACGAGTTTTCATTCCCCGGAAAAATATATCCGATAAAACATCCTCCGACAAAATATCTTAAGAATAAAATATCCCAAGATATCCCCCGACAAAATATCGATGATACATATCAAACGGAGCTCAATGGTGTACCCCCCAATGGTGGGGGTTTGGGGTCCCCAAAATAAATATTTTTCAAGAAAGAATAGCAAATTAGGTGTGGTCATCGCGATGTTTTTTAATCGTTAATCGTTTCTTTAATTCGGCGGGTATTTTGTCATGGGTACTTAGATTTGCGGGTATTTTATCGTCGGATCAAATGTTACGTAGCCCTAATTATCGTGTATGCCCTAGTTCTTCAACCGCTGGTCCGCGGCCCGATACTGGGCCGTAGAAATTTTCTGCCAGTCCCCGAAAATTTTCGGTCGAATCGTGTGAATGACTATTACCGTTCATGAGTAGGTTTTTTTTTACAAGTTTTATTTTGCACAATCTGCTTCTTGGCAATAATTGCAATGTGTCGACGTCTATACACTCTTGAATTGGTTGTGTCCACTGACACATCTCAATTTCATTTATTAACATCCTTGTGATGTCACTGAAACCTATTGATCAACTCCAGAATAGTGTGTCTTTTTAATCTCCTGGTTTCATTGCTATTATCTTGCAGATTAATAGCAAGTTGATTAGGATGATTCTCCAGTCTCACTTGGTAACGTTGTGACCGTTCCATAATCACCTCCTTCACCTTTTCAATTCCAAGGTCCTCATGTATTCGATCGTTATTAATGTACCGCGGTGCGCCTATTATTGTTCGGAGGGTTTTGGATTGAAATCTCTGTAGAATTTCTATATTGGAGTTGGATGCTGTACCCCAAAGTTCCACTCCATAAGTCCAAACAGGTCTTAGTACCGATTTGTATAGCAGCACTTTATTTTCGATCGTTAGTTGTGATTTTTATCCAAGGAGCCAGTACAGTTTTCCAAACTTTTTATTGAGTTGTTTTCTCTTTTCTTTAATGTGTATGGACCAAGTCAGTCCTCTATCGAGATACATTTCCAGATATTTTGTGTGATTTGATTGAGGTAGTTCGACGTCGTTTAATTTCACCGGAGGGCAGTGGTGATGTTTGGTGGTAAACGTGATGTGTATGGACTTACCTTCGCTGATTTTTATCCTCCATTTATTGGCCCACAGATTAAAAGTGTTCAATGCTTACTGAAGTTTTACAGAAGCTACCTCTGGATCCCTTGCAGTTGCCATCAGTGCAGTGTCATCCGCATACGTAGCGATTGTAACCCCTTCGACTGTTGGAAGATCAGCTGTAAAGATAAAGTATAATAAGGGTCCAAGAATACTTCCCTGAGGCACCCCTGCCCGAATTCGTTTTAGATCGCTTACTACGTCTTTCTGTTTGACTTGAAAACTTCTTTCGTCCAAGTATGACCTAATCACTTGGTAGTAAACGTTTGGCAAGGTTTTATGAAGTTTCTGAAGAAGTCCTTTATGCCATACTTTATCAAAAGCCTGTGCTATATCTAAGAAGGCAGCGGAACAGTACTTTTTATTTTCCAGTGCATTTCGTATGGTGTCAACTATTCGATGTACTTGCTCCACTGTAGAGTATGACTGCCTAAAACCAAACTGATAATCAGGTATTCATGAGTATGTAGTATATTTTTTTATTTGATGAATAGCTAACTTATGTTCGAGCCATCATCAACATATGTAATTTCCAGTTTAAATTATCCGCTGCATTAACATCTATTCGGTTTCTCTGTTTTGTTTTAATAACCGCCATGGCTGAAAAAGTCTTTTCACACAAATATAAAGTTGAAAAAATCACTAATAATTTTATAGCTTTATAACTCAGAGTTGGATATTCATTTTTCGGCGATATCCAAAATTGAAGCAATGAATGCATTTTATGTCTGGACACTAGAGAGATATTTGACGACAACTCGATCAGTTTTTCTTTTTCATGAAGATCAAGAGTACAGGACTTTATATCTTCCAAGAATGGATGATTAATCCAGAGGATTCTTTGCAAGGATCTTCATTTTCAGGGAAATAGTTACTAAAATTTTCAGCTAATGCTCTTAAATGTTGCCTTATTATGTTGAATAGGACTATCTTGTTGACATCAGTAGCAATTAAAAATTCATCCAAAAGAGGAAACATTTCAACATCTTCCTCTTGTAAGCGACTTTTCCAAAGAGCATGTTTCGTAGCCGGTCCGTGAAATGTGTATCCAATTTTCCCCGGTCCGCAGATACAAAAAGGTTGAAGAACACTGGACTGTACGCGATGGGTCTTTTTATAGTCCCACTTGTGGTTTCTATAAAGTTGAGTACTGTCTTCATACACAGTAAGAAATTGAGGTTTTGTGTTTATTCCATTTTCTGCGCTTTTAAGTACCTACATTTTGAGTTATTTTCAAAATTGTAGAGCAGAAAAAATTTTGCAAGTGTGGTTCTAAACAAACTTTTGTACAATCAACCATTTTCAAAATAGGTGGCGAAGTGTGGAAAAATACCATTGGCCAATTAAATATACAGCTAAAATTCTCTCGCATTATGCCTCGAAAATTTGGAAGACTAAAATGAATTGTGGCATAGAAATTTTTAATCTCTAGCCACAAACGGGTTAATTCCCGAAAACTCGGACTTTTCGACTGCTCGACCGACTAAGAGCCACGAGGATAGATTGGGCCCAGCACGAAAATCGAACGGTCGGACCCGCTCTCGGTTGTTCAAAAATCGTTCGATTATAGATATATATTAAATTAATTATTTATTGCGTGGGTGTTATTTAAAGTTAAATAGTTTATAAATATTTATATATTAAATTGATTGTTGTTATTTTTTTTAAATTAGTTTATTTGTGATAGTTGTGATTTAGTTTTATGTTGTTGTTAAAAACAAAGAAATGGACGAATACCGAGAATTAAAAATATAATAAATGTAATCGGACTTGATTGTAATTAGAAATATGTAATATATCAATGTGATTGATTAAATAATAAACATTATATATATTATAAGATTTAAAAGCTAATATAAATATAAATTTAATATTTAATATTAAAGTAAAATAAAAACTGCGCTACAGAATTAAGTGATTTATTATTGATTTTAATGGTGATATACAAATTTAATTTTTAATAAAATTGATTTGATTAAAACATCAACTTCCTACGTAGGTAGGTACTACTTCTACATGCATATGGAAACACTTCGTGTTGGAACGGGTGGAATGTTAGAACTTCTATGTTAAGAATGTCTGTAGTTCTGATTGAATTTTCACTTTTTTTCATACATTGCGTACGCCAGTGCATAGCAAATTTTGCTTTTAAATTAATTCAATTTCTTATAATTAAATAAATCAGATACTTAAATGTACCCATTTTAAATAAGTAAATAAATACTATTGTTACTGAAAGAAATATAAAGGCCATTATTCGTAATATCGATAAGAAAAATAAATAATATTAATTAATACATAAATTAATATTACGCTATGTATTTTAAATCAGGTTTTCGATTTAATTTTAATTTTTTTTCTTTCTCAATAAATGTGCTGTAAATATTAATCAAACTTTTCAAAATTGTTTTATGTAGTTCAAATGATATAACATGAAAATTCGAAACATTTGCCATCTTTTTTACATTGGTTTTAACTTTTAATCAATTTAATCTACTAAATGAACAAATCTTCACAAAAACACAATAAGTATATTAAAATATAAATTTTTAAAGTGTTATAACTTTTGAACGCTGAATCAATCATTTTTAAATTGTATGTAAATATAGAATTCATAAACGAAGATCGTTGTGGGTTTTCGTTTGTTTGTTGTCATTTCGATTTACCTACCTCCGTTACGTAAAGTTGAATTTTGAAAAATCTTTGAGGGCGGATATCTTGTTAAGAGTAAAGCTTTCAAACTTTATTCAGGGAAGAAAGAACTTATAAAAAATGGTGTAAACAATGAAAAAAAAATAAATTTTTTAAGCTTCATTAGATCTGTTCCAGATAAAATTAAAGCCATACATTCACGGTACACGTGATATTGTTACCATAGTTTTATTTTCATCTTGAATAGACCTTTTGTTGTTAACTTTGCAATAATTGATCTGAAAAAACTAAAAGTTCAAAGACATAACAACTATTTTTTTAATAAAAATTTATTACTTAAAAATGCAGTATAAATGTACAAATTGTTTTTATTAATGTATAAAAAATATTGATTATTAAATTATTTTTTAAAATAGCGAAAATATTTACAAATAAACAATTAGTGGGGTAATAATTACATAATGGCGCTATATTATGGTAATTTTTTTAATTTCCTTAACATAAAAATAAACAATAAAGAAAATAATATACACAAATTTCAAACACAAAATTGAAAATAAAATGGCACATTAAATAGAATAATAAAATGATAGGTACTATATATACAATCATAATATTATAACGATAGCGAAAAAATAAAAATTCCTCCTTATCTTCGTTAATTTTTCTAAAACCGTTAAAGAAAACAATGTCGCGAGAAAAGACAATAACTAAGAAGCGATTAATATGCTAATTCGTTAGAGCATAATATATTTACAATTTGTCGGAAACGACTCGGTTTTTACTATCAGAAAATTATTCAATTCATTTTTTATTGTTCAAATTTACGATCGTTGCTTCTTTTTCATATTTACATAAACATTTCGAATACAATTATACATCTTTTTCATTTTTTTTTCTCTCTACAATCGGGTAAATTATTTGTACGAGTTATGCAAATTAAACGTTGAAATTTTACAAAACTTTTTTCGAAAAATGTTTTTAAGCGTTCACGGAGAGACGGAGGAAGATGAACACTTACAGAAATATTACATTACATAAATAATAATAAATTACTTTTTGGATATTTTAATATTATATTTATTGGTAAATTTTATATATAAATGGCGGGTGGGCGAGTTCCTATTTAAATATAATTTACAAGACTTAAAAAAATTACCTACGAAATATTCGAAAGATATATTAAGAAAAATATCAAGATATGTACAAAATTTAATGTTGGTTTTCTTTAAAAAAAAATCATAGTCGAGGAAGAAGAAGAGGAAACTTGCAAATATTATAAGCTAAAATTGATTGTAATTTATAACTTTGAAAAAAAATGTTATTCCTTATTAAATTTCACTCAAATTTTTATTGAAATTTTCAAATTAAATCAACATTTTTTTTTTTAATTAACCAAAAGCTAAACTGTATAAATCAGATTTAAGAAGTTTTATTTCTTGACATACTACATTAGAGATTCTTCCCCATCCATCTTTGTACTTCTCAAATATGTTATTTCATTTGATGATGAGCTTTGAAATTCTAATTGATCTAAAATTTGATGTTTTTGTACCCGTTCTATTTGTAGTCTAAAAATGAAATCCATCTATTTGTGAAACTCGGAACCCTGATAATGCACTTGTACCGGTACTTCATGAAACGGTCGCTATTTACGGGGAGCGTGTTGCTCATCAAAAGTTGAAAAAATGGAAATGGGGTCATTTACGTTTTTGCATGTAGAAAAATATGTTGTTAAGAGATTTCCATATATAAAAGAAAAACAGTGGAACTTCATTTAAAACTAGCTGTACCGCAACTTCGGTCAACCCTCCATTAACTATCACAAAGGGAATTCCTTGATTGGTGGAATCAAATATGAAAACACAACCTAAGTCCATTTCCAAATGTTTGTAGAACTCAAAATTGCGATACCTCGATCAAAACTTACGTGATTTTAGTAAGAAATTACAGAATTATACAACTGATTAATTCTAAAGAGAAAACAAAATTACATTTAAAAACCCAATATCGATATCAATAATGGTTAAAACCAGTGCAGAAACTATGCCAACTGTGCCTAGGCATAGTGCGTAAAGCTTAGAGGGACCCAAAAATTACTATAGGACTAGTTAGATGGATAAGATCTTAGCAGTTTTCAGGAAAATGTTTAGAAAATTTGGACCAAGTACATTAAAAAGTTAGTTCCGACACTCGTCACAAGTACTTAAAAGTTCTAAAAAATTTGGATTATGAATTTCAGCTTTTTTTTTAAATTTCTACAAATCACAATCAAGTTTAGTTCAAGTCGCTTTAAGGCAATTTTCTGACTTATTGTTAATCGTTATCATCAGTTTATAATCAGTGCATCAAGAATTGATATTTCACAATCAATTCTAAAATAGTGATTTTAATAATAAATCACTATTAATTGAGGTATCTTTATTGTTGTATAAAGTTTTAAGTCTTTAAGTAGAACGTCATTGCAATATATTTTCCGCGATTGCGATGCTTTTTAAAATAAATATTTACATCTCAATATATCAATTAACCGTTGTACTACATTAAAGACCATTAAAAACTTGTGTTTAATCATCGTAAAAAGGCATGACGATGTTCAAGTAGTTGTTAACGAGATGAAGCAATTCAAAATTAGTTAAAACACACGAAATAGTGTTTATGATAATTATTAACCGTATTGATATGACGATAATGCTAATTGGTGTACTTCTTTTCCGGTCAGCTCTCTGAGAACATCTTCGTTTCATAGAATCGTTTCGCTACCAGTATATTTGTGGTGTTTTCGGTGTTGCTTTCTATGCGTGTGGACATAAGGGGAGCGACTGGTACTTGAAGAGGCTGAAAGGGTTGGCGCCGGACAATAACGCACGCTTGGAGTACTGTTGATATGCGTCAGTGGAACGCACTTTACTGGCGGTTGTTTGTAGGCGGCCGGCCCCAAAAGTCGGCGAAGTACCTTTTGCCAGGCACGCAATGTCTTCGGTGACCAAACCCAAGCGATTGCGGTAACGCCAATGATTTGTGACATGAAAATTTTCAACAAAGCCAGCCAAAGAAGTGGTCGAACATGTGCGGTCGTTGTTGGATTCGGAATGATCGAGGGCACTCCGACATTTTGCCAGTGCCTGCGAGCGTAGAGCTCGTGGGCCTCGCTGGCAATCACACACGCCAAAGGAATTGCGTATAAGGCGCCTAAAATAAAAAAGTACAGTTTAAATAAGTTTGAAAGTTGAAAATTTCATTTACACTTACCAAATACTCCTAACTTGAATAAGCCTTGCGGTTTGGTCGGCATCGGGTTGCGTAATCGGATCTGATTGCCAGCGAGCGGAATTGTCGCCGGGCCTTGCGGCACGACCGGCTGTCGCCACAACGAAACGCATCCAATAACCAAGCACAGCAAACCGGCGATCAAATAACATATCTGTGGAGTCAACACCAAAAGAACGAGCGAATCCGGATCCTGATTACCGACATAACAAATTCCTGCAACAGCCAAAGAAAAAAAAAATGATCAATACATGCAAAATTTCAAATCTTAAACATTTCTTGTTCTTTCATTTTGTTTGTTCTTGAAAAAGCCAACCAAATGCCCAAACTATTTGGGCTGTCACGCCAAGAAAACGAGGCCCATAATAAATGCCAAGCGGCTGGCTTCGTTCGGACAATTACAAAGGCGGCCGTAGACGGGCCAAAAGCTTCTTTTTACTTATTTACATACTGTCGAGGGAAGGACATGCAGAGATCGAGATCGAGGCTCTCTGCGTGGTGGCTGTTGTCTCCACTATGTTCGCCCATAAATTAATGTCATCCGAAACGACGAACGGCGGTAACCAAACACACACCAAGCCTAAATCTCTCTTTAAAAGACACGAGTTTTACAAGGAAAAGAAACATTGGTTTAATTAAAAAGCGAACCAATTATTTTGTATATGCAATAAAAATATTGTTTTGTATAGTTCAATACAACAACACATTTGAATTTCAGCTCTTTAATTAGTTCTCAAAAACCAGAAGATAAAACATAAAATAACACAAGGTGTTATGTAATTTTTTTGTGGATATTACTTATAAGTATATAGGAACAGTGGAACATAAAAAGAGTAGTATAAATAAGGGTATTTATAGTATATATAGTATATATATAGTATATATAGTATAATATATATAATAAAAATTAAATACCTAATGATATCATGTAATTGATAATTGTCCTACTCTCAACTACAGATGTTGCTAATAAATAATATTTATATAAGAGATACAACAAAAGAAAAGAAAGTATTAATAAATAAAAATTATAACAAAATGAAAAACTGACTTCAAAATAAATAAAAAATCTTAAACAAAAAATGCACTAAAAAGTAAAAAAATAATTGCGTATCCTTGCAGTGTCTACAACTTACAAATTATTAGGATGATATAATGTACAACTATTATTATTTTTGGAGTTGGTGTTAGCCATAGAAATATGACTATATTGGTACTTAGCAATAAACGATAATAACTTATGAAATTTATTTTTCAAATGAACTTTTATACAATATAAAAGTACTGTGACAATATCTAGCAAGCTTTAAACTACAAAATACCAATCACATATTAAGTAAACCTTTTTACAAATGAGCAATACTATTTATTTCCTTGGCTGTCACCAACTCCAAAAATAACAATAGTTGCACATTATATCATCCTAATAATTTGTAAGTTGTAGACACTGCAAAGATACGCAATTATTTTTTTACTTCTTAGTGCATTTTTTGTTTAAGATTTTTTATTTTATTTTTATTTCTTTGAATATATGGGTAAACCTACTAAACGCGCTGCTCAAATAAGGCAGCGCCGTTTAATTTTAAAAGTTACTACATCATCCCTTTTTGCCCTTAAGGGTTGAATTTTTTTGCTTTTAAATATAATGAAAGGACTAAGTGGAATACTCTTTCCATTAGAAACAAAATCATCAAAATTCTATGATTCAGTTAAACCTCACTATTTATCCCCTCTTTTCATCCTTAAGGGGTGGATTTTTTTCTTCAAATTGAAATGTGAACAATTTAAAGGTACGGTGTATGTAATAGAAAAAAAATTACCGAGCTCGGGTTAGCCAGGAATAATTTATAATTTCATCCCTACGTTTTAACCCCTTATGAGTGGAGTTTAAAAAAAATGGATATGAGATTAATTTATAATTATGTTCTACCAATAAAAAAAAATTATAAAAATCTAGCCTTCCAATAAGAATTGAGAACCACCTCCTTTTTTTGAAGTCGGTTAAAAATGACTAAGTGCTTAAAGGAGGTACTCATATTTTGGATTTTTAGACCAATTTCCTTTGATAAAAAAATTCTTTTAACTGTAATCAGTGGCAAATTTACCCATTTACCACCAGTAGGCTATACAAATTTTGCCGCCCCTACCGATCTCTATAAATCAATCCCTTAGTTCACAGTCATGTTAATTACAGTTTTTAATTATTTGTAGGGATACTTGTTGAAAATTTTATATAAGTGGTGAAATATTTAATATGTTGAATTGTTTGTGTGGTTCTAATAACACTTATTAGGTAGGTACTTATATAAAAATGAATCTTCAATTTCTGTGAGACATTAAAAAAATTTTAGTCCTAAATTTGCCGCCCTTTAAATCTCCCGCTCTAGGCTCAACCTATTGATAAATCCGCCCCTGATTGTAGTCAATGAGTTTTTAGATAATTATAACTAACCATGCTTCATTACGGGCGTACCGAAGAACGGACAATGAGGTGCAGTTGCCCCTCTTGGGCTACGACCATCATAAGTAGTTACATAAGAAGCAGGATAACATGAAATTCTGTATATTTTTTAGAAATTAATTCATAAGAAAAAAAAATACTTAATTTTCTTTTGGATTTTATCTACTTTACATTCCAGGTTATTCAATCGTTCAAATTCTAAATGAAAAAATTCTCGTTAAAGAGAATTTCTCGTCAGTCCTCAATAAATGGGAATAATGGAAATAAAAATTATTTTTTTATTTTAAATATCCCCACAAAAAAAAAAAACTTAAGATTTGTAGCGTTTATTTAAAACACACAAAGATACTGACTGGTAGGTATTAAATTTGTTTAGATATTAAATTAATTTCTTAAAATTTATTACATAGTTCCTCTCATATTTTCAAGAATTCTTTCCAAATACTATAAATAATAAAATTAAAAACTAACATCTAAAAATGAAACGAACGAAGCTGTGGTTTGACATCAAAAAATTCCTTCGTATTAGTTTCGAAAGTTATATTAATTTGACTTTTCTTATAACGATAAAGTTTCAAATTTCACGTATTTCATTAGATACTTTTTAACGACGAATCGAGCTGGTGAGGAAATATGAATCGAAAAAGAGAAACCTGAGACGAAATTAATTGGAATATTAGATGAAAAGTTGTAAGTGTCGTTGAAATGAATTTTTACGACCGTTTCGTTTTAAGTTGTTGGTTAGAAGCAGGTCGATCGTTAATATCTTCGAGAAAAACAATTTTTAATGCTTTTGCAATTAACGTGTTTGTAAGTTAAAGGTGTTCGGTAAGGTAAGCTCGGTTTCTGATTACAATGACCGATACATTTTTGTCGTTAGAATCTCACATTTCTTTTTGCTTTCAGTCGATAAGCAAAATGAAGGAATTTGTCATGAGAATTCGTCACAACGCTTTTTTCTTTCGATACTATATATATACGTTTAATGTTAAGTATCTATGTATGTGCTTTTCTTTTTCTTGTTATCGTAATAATGTCGTTCGTTGTCATTAACGAATGTCATTTAGCTTTGGATCGCCTAATTTAGTAATGGCTTTTTAGGAATGTCCGTAACAACGAAAAAAGTTCTTACAAATCGGTGTGTATTTAAGAGAAACACAGAACCGACTACTGCGTTGTGTTGAATGGAGAGTGTTATAGTCGAAAGTATTTGCCGCGCGTTAAAAAGGCATTTCTTGCTGATGGATCGTATATTGAATCATTGACGACTTGGAAGTTGGACAAAAACTTGTCATGTTGGAGTCGACTTAAATGAAGCTATTACGAATGTCATTTAAGAAATTCCGTACATACGTGAGCTTGACACATACGTGAATTTTAAACATACCTTTCTTCCTCGCTTAATCGAGTTACTTAAAAACGTCAATTATGTAAATCAACATTTTCTTCTTTGTCTCAAACGAAAACTTAAATTAAGTTTGATAACAAATTTAATTCTCAATCAAGAACTTTAATGGGATAACTCTTCAAGGATATTTCAGGAACTCTTATAAAAGAATTTAATTTTTAGCTTTAAGCTACTTGAACTAAGTATTGCGAATTTATTTTGATGATTAGAACGGGAAGTGAAAATTTACGTTTATAAATATATTATTGAAACAATCACAAGTACTTTCCTACAGGATTTATAAAATTCAGAGATGTAAATACCTGCATAATTGCTTATTTTCATAGATAGATACGGCACATATAAAACATATAAAAGCGTAATTATCTAATTTCAACGAAAGAAATTGCTCAGTTAAGGTTTTTATATCCGATAATGAAGGATTCGTCAAGTTAATTTTTAAAGAATAAGCACACTGTTCCATTGATTTAGCATAATATTTAAACTTTTTTTAGTTAATTAAGTTTGCTTCAACTACTACGCTTATATTAACGACCGAAAAAAGTCTTGGACTTTCATTGGAATTCGGCCCTGGCACCGCTGGCATATAGGGCGACAATCAACTCAACCAAGTCACTTAGGCCGCGTTCACACGGTTCAACTTTAGTTGATTAACAATTCACAATCTTTTAGACCGTAGCGGGGTAAGCGACGCGAGAAGTGAAGCACAAGCGAGTCGAATTGGAAGCAAATTGAGCAGAAATGAAAGAAAACTGACCGGGGTCGACTTGATCAACAAAAGTTTGACTGAGTCAAATATTTTGTCATTCAAGTCGATCGAGTCGACCCCGGTCAGTTTTCTTTCATTTCTGCTCAGTTTGCTTCCAATTCGACTCACTTGTGCTTCACTTCTCGCGTCGCTTACCCCGCTACGGTCTAAAAGATTGTGAATTGTTGATCAACTGAAGTTGAACCGTGTGAACGTAGCCTTAGTGACTCTATTTAAACGTTGAAATGATATAATTTGCAATTTCAATGTTTGGCTTGACTAACAAATTCTAATATTAACATTTAACTTGAGTTTAACTTGGTTTTAAGTCAAATTTAAGTCAAGTGACTTGAAAATTAAGTCAAGTAGAAAATCCCTTACGATAATAACAACTTTTTAAGAAGTTAGTCTTGCTGTTTCTTTTTTAAAGCGTTCAGCAGAATATCAAATTTCTTTTAAATTTTTAGTATACCTATTTCAATAATATAGTGATGTTCTTCATGTGTAGAAGAAGTTTCAATAGTTTTGAAAACATTTAAAATGTATAAATGTTAACTATTAACATCAACGTATAAATCCTTTCCATCGCGAAATACGATTATATATTGAAGCTAGTGTATTTATTGTAGATAGTATATTTATTTATATAAATATAACGCTTGTTCGAGCATTGAATTCAAATTCAGAGATTTACATTTTTTAAAGTGATTTTAATTAAATTCCAGTATTCTGGGAAATCTTCTCGGGGGATTAATTACAGCGCCAATTATATTTCTATTATGAATTTGACTATGAAGGTTATAGAAATTTTTTTAGGGGTAAGTTCGGTCCTGAAACGCGATTTGCAATAGATACTAGATAATTTTATAACATATTTCAAACAATTTAAGCCTTACACCTTAATAAGCTTCCAGTTTGCAAATTCATGAAACAATAATTTGAGAAAGTCTCAAAACCATTTATTATCTGAAAAATTGCATTGAAACTACCTATACCTAGTTATAAGAAGCTAGTTAAATGTTATATTAAATTTTAAAAACTAAATAAATATTATTTTGACCCTCACTAAAAGAAAATTTGCTATACGTATTTATTAAGTCAAGCAGTTGGACATTTTTGTAAATAAATTATGCTTCTTATTTATGACTTGTAATCGAAATAACTTAAAAAGCCAATGCTTGGATTTGACTTGACTTGACGTTTAAATATATTTGAGTTTGGCTTGATTTCAAGTAGGTTTGCCAGGTTGCCAAACCTAATAGCCGAACAGAGCTGCAGCCAGTTTGGCCGGACGTTGGAGTAAAAAAGCCGGACACACTACATTATTAAGGATTTTTTTTGACCTAACAAAATATTATTAATAGATACGACAAAAAATTTTTATGTAGAATCACACTTATTTGATTATTACATAAATCTTGTTAAATTCTAATGAAAAATAAATAATAAATAAATAAAACGCCAAATCAGTTTTCTTTGCGAAATGTAAAAAGCCTAACCACCGTTTATTTTGGCCGGACACGCAATCAAAAAGCCTATTTATGACCGTCCTGCTTTATCCGGATGCCAGGTCTAGGAAATAAATTTATTCTTAGTTAAAACAGAACTTAAAAGTAAAAAAAGTAAAATCCTTAACAACGACCAACTGTTACTATTTCAAGAGTTAGCTTAATATACAAACTATCTGTACGAACCCTCAGTATGATCATAATTTCTTATGTATTAATACTATTTTTGAATTTTTAAAAATATAGTTAAGGAAAGATTAGACGCTCAGATGGCAACTATCGAAGTAAAACTTATAGGTGTCAAAGTCTGAACCGGACCCGGAAAATGTTTAGAACACGAACATTTTTAATGTTTAGATAAGTATATTTAGTAAAAAATTATTAAAAAATGGCTTTTTAATGAAGAATATGAAAGGATCAATAAAAATCTTATTTCAAACGTTAATTCGAAAAGAATTCTGTATAAAAAATGTTTTTGCAAGGCTTTTCAAATTAAGTTTATAATTCTTGTGTCATGATTTACATAATAATTATGTTTCATTTTTTGAAACATCACGACCGGAACAACAAAATTTGGCGTCTAGACGAATTTATAAAAGATTAACGAGACTTTAATTTTAGACGAATTCATAAAAAAGTTTTCCTAATTTTTTAAAATACATTTCAAGTCACAATACTTAAAAAAAAAATTAAATTAAATCAATCTTTGTATTCGGCGTAGATATTTAACTTCTAACAATTATTATTAGTTTTATTTATGTTTAAAAAAATTAAAAACTTGTGTAGGTTCACAAGCAATTTGATTGACAATTTCAGATTCTTGTCTTCTACATTAAAGCGACATCACTCAAATTATTATCGAACAATACTTATACCAATGAATGTAAATTAATTTCTACTTTTGATGCTTTGATTCTTGTCATGAAATCAATATTCTTCACGATTCCCTGTAAAAAAGTCACCATTGCTTTGGACAATACACGTCAAGTCCTTATCATATTGTTAAGTCCTAAAGAGGTTGCTTTTTTCGTTGAAAAATAATTTTATGATTTATAATTGTTAACTCGAAAAAGTCCTGTCGTTTGGATGTTATGTTATGTCTTTGAAAAAAACTTTTAAATTTTGGCGCCAGTGGTCGGTCTTAAGACCCAATCGACAATCCTACCATTTGATATTTGCAATTTTTGAAGGTCAGCTAGTTACGTGAATCCTTTAAACTCCACTAAAAATTCGAAGAAGATACACTTGAGTCTAGCATCAACTTTCGGCTCATTTTTCAACTCTACTAATTGGCAATGGTTTGAAGTGAGACAAGACATGTTTTGATAGATATATTCCCGACAAAAAAACGGACCAAATTTTGCTGGTCTATTTCTCTTTTTTATCTGCAAAGGTCTTAAATCTGTTTGTCTCTGTTTCAATTTAAATAGGCTATAAAAAGAGAAGTATTGATACGTTCTGAGAGTAGAAAATCAAGTTTTAACCGGCTCATATACGTGTCATTTGGAATGCAATGAAAGTCATTTATTTATTTTTTTTATTTTAAAATATTTAGAATATTTTCTTTCGCTCGATTCCTGAAATGCACGCGTACCATTTGGTGTTGTGTTATATTTTTCAATATTTCCATGAAATATAAACTTGAGTATTGTTTAGAGTTAAGTATGTAAATATGTGGACAAAGACACCACGAAAAAGAAAAGAAACGGGTAAAGAATAAGAAATATAAATCACATTGTAGTTTCAAAATGCATACAAGCGCAACCTACGATGCATATTATATTTCGATTGTTAAATTGATAAGTTTATGCACATTAAGTTTATAAACTGTTCAGAAGAACACAGTGCCTCTTTGAAACAATGGACTGTAGGAATGCGTTTTTCTTCCTTTTTCTTCTTGATTTTTTTGTTCGTTTTTCGATTCGTTTCGTTTTTATAATTCGCTATAAATCTCAAATGAATTTTTCTCCACTTTGTTGTATTGGGTAGGTAGTTGTGGAAGAGGTCGTAAATTCATTCTTGTTGCTCGTTACAACCAGCAGCTGGGCTCGTTATATAAGTTATGACCTAGGCATTTCTTTATGGATATTTGTAAAGCCCCTTTCAACATAAGAAACAAGAAAAACTTTTTCAAAATTAAAAATCATTTTTCACAAAATTACAACCACTACAAATTTACTTATATGATATTACCAACCACATAATTTATACCAAATACATGTTGACAAATGGTAAGTAATAATATTCCTAATATAAATACCCACAATACTGAACCATAAGTTCGTTGTTATATATTAAACACGGTTTTAAGATCAAAGAAGTTGCGTATGTTGTGGATGAATTGCATTTACATTTCTTATCTTAAAAGATAAATTAAAAATGGTTGCAAAGAAGAAAAATCTTTTCTTGTCGAGTCGCAGCATCTTGGATCATTGTATGCAGCCGCATGCAAATTCGTTGGTGATCGAGGCTTAAAAGGAACGAGTATTATCTTGAATTTTGCCTATTTTAAAATGCAAATCTCGACCATAAAATATATCAATGAAAAAGTAAAACAGATTGAATAACAATATAACACGATATACATCTACTTAAGTCCAGTTAAAGTTCAAACGCTTTTGTCAGTCTGCAGAATGAAAATAAAAAACAATGGCTTTAAGAATAATCGTAGGCAGGATTTTCACAAACACGGCAATTTCATTGCCAAAGTCTTCCCTTTTAAATGCATGTTTTGAACACTTTTTCTCCACATCTTGCAAATAAAGATGATAAGAACTAGGTCTTTCCGTCCTCAAAATTACATAATGGCATCCATGATATTTTCTTTGTAAATACTACACATTGGAAGTGGAAAAGGGTTTTTAACACACAACATGGGTACCTATATCAAAAACATATTCTTTGATTTACAATCTCTTTTACATACTTATATCTATATCTCAAATAATTTTGAATCCTTAATACTGAAGTAAAAATAGTCAAGTGCATTTGTCGTAATAATTATAAAATTGACTTATCTTGGAACTTATAAAAAGTGTTACAATATTTTTAACGTAGCACATTTTAATACGAATCGATAGTACTTACTTCAAACTTCAAAGTGAATAATTTACTATGAATTCTTAAATCAAAACAAGGATAACTAAAAGCACTAGATTTTGAGTTGTTAATATTTTGAATTAATATATAATAGTATCTTTTTACCGTTTTCTATCAATCACAAAAACAGATTTAACTTAACCTTTAGCAGTTACAGATGTTCTAATAGGCAAAAAACTTGACGATTCGTAGGAACAAATTTCAATAAACTCTTTCATCATGCCAATTTTGGGATAGCAAATAGCTTATAGTTTCAAACGAATTATCATTATTAAAAAAATGTTTATCGGTATTTTTTTTTTTGGCGCTTTATTAATTTGCAATCTGTCCTTGGACATTAAGCAAAATGATGAATGCACAGGTGGACTTTAGAAGGGTGTTAGTTGTTCTAACTAAGTTTTACTTTTTGTACGAATTATCATTGTGAAAAGAAATGTTATCGTTTTGCATTGAAAAAATAATTTTTTGAGCTATCCTAATTTCGTTACGAACACGTTCGTATAGAGACAGATTCACTCCGTTAAAGAGTGAAGTTTATTTCTAAAACTATTTTCTCATAGAAACAAAAAAAAAAATTTGTTGAGTTGTAAATTAAGTGAATTGAAGAAGTTAAAAGTAAACTTACAAAGTGGGAAGAAGTCGAAAACTGATAGTATTTATTCGAGGAAAAGCTATATCAAAACTCTTATAGTATCAACAAAAAGAAAAGTCAATTTCCAAAGCCTCCAATAACAAAAGCTATTACTACCTATATAAAAATATAACAAAAGTACCTGTAGTATACTGCAATAATAAAATTATTTTTCATCTCCTGTTAATGATCCAGAATTGCCTAATTCAGTTCGAACAAGAACACTCAGAGAAATTGGATGAGTTCTATTTTCATACATACAGAATTATTTTTAAAGACTAAGCTGTGTTCGCTTCTTTATCAAATATTACAGGAGCAAAGTCACAGGTAGCAGCTAGTTTGGGAGTAGGACTCAATAATGCAAAACTACCAACCACCTATTTGAGTCACTTGGGGAAGGAATTTTGAAATATTCGCTTTAATGAAAGTTATACTTATAGTACTCATAGAAATAATAATTTTAAATTTCATGTTTTTATCTGTAGTGGTTTAGCCTCCAGCTTGTCTTTCAGTCAATCATACTTTATAATACATATAGAGATTTTACATTCAACACAATATTTCTTACCTACTTCGTATTTTGACAATTAAACTGAGTTACTCGGCGCATCACTACTTAGTATGAATCTACTTATTTGCAATTCATCGTTAACATTTCAACATCAAAAACGTTATTTCACAACTATGTAAATAAATTAAACAATTAATAAGTTCCAAAAGGAAAATTAAATTAAAATAAATTGAGGATGCTGCCTATAAAAATATAATCTATGGAGACGATTTCACATTAAAATTTTTTTTTTATCGAAATTAAAAACATTATTTATGTGAGACCCGATGTGAGTTGCCTTATAAATTTATTATTAAAATTCTTATTGAAAATGAGAGTTAATATATCATTGTCACTAACCAGTAAGCTCATCGGCGTCGACATCTCGTCGGACCAAAACCGCCACTGTCTGGATTCCAGGAAGACCCCATCCAATAAGGTGAAGCATCGACGAGTGGGACTGCAATCGTTCATGGGACCATCTGCGACAAGCAGCCAAGGCCCAACACAAACACACAATAATCCACCTAGAAAAAAATAAACACAACTATTATAATCTCCTGATATAATTAAATAGCGAGCGAGCGGATGATATTTATTTTCGAATTGAGTGTGAAATGTGTGTAATTAAGTAAACAGGAAAACGAGCCAAGTTCACACCACATTATTATTATTATACTGGTATTCAAGAGGCATGGCAGTGGGACGGGGACGGTGATTAAGCAGCAGAGAAACGAAAATAAGAAGCTGGAGAAAATAAGAAACCGAAAGAAGCGAGAAGAGTCATTGAGAATTGAGTGGATGGAGCGGGCCTTTAGGGCCCTACGGGGGCTCCTCTTCGCCTTGTTAGCAATCGACTCACGTCCGCCTTGACGTGTTTGCTTGCGCCTCTTTTTTACTTATTAATACTTACAATAACCAATATTTTAACTACATTAAAACGTTGTGATATTTCCACACAAAAATCAATATATTGAGAACACATCCAAAATGCGCCCCTTTTGTAATCTCTTAAAATATTTACGAAATTATTTTTTGTTAGGGATGGGCACCAACTATCGATATATCAAAATATTGATATTTATTTAGAAAATAATCGATAAATATCGGCGATATTTTTAATTTCGAAATATCGATAATCGATATTTATTTCCGAATATCAATTCGATATTTTTTTAAAAGTTTTATTATATTTTATAATAATTATTATTTATTCCACTTATAATTGTAATAATTATTTTCGTTGTGAACTAAAGCGCGCGAGTTTTGGTATAAATATGGCCTCTGTCTTCAAATTGATTCGTTCTGAACGAATGTATATGCGTAGTAGTTCGAATATTTTGACAATTTTTCAAGTAATCGTGTTTCGAGATGAAAATATCGATATATCGAAATATCGATATTTTTTGCTCCGCATTTATATAATTTGCTATGCATTTATTGCTTGTAAATATCGATACGATATATATCGATATATTTTATACATTTGCCCATCCCTATTTTTTGCTAAAAACTAACACAAAGCGTTCACAAAACTACGACAAAAATGTGGATACTTTTGTTGAATTTTCAAGTTTTTCAATTACCAGTATATTTAATTTATTTATTTAATTTCATCGAAATATCAGTATATATGTATTATATAATATGTGTATAAGTAGTCAAAAGGTGCCAAATCCTCTGTAATATTTTCATGTGACTAAAATAGTACAGAGCCATGATAATTATACAGACATTACCTATTTATTACACTTCTTTCAAATAAAAAAAAAAACACATTTTTGGTCCATTTAAATAAAAAATTGAATATTACAAGTAAATATTCAGTAGGTACTTGACTTTACTTTTAAGCTATAATACTTGAATTGGTTTTCAAGTTACTTGAAAAGTTGTACTAAAATCAAGTCCAACTTAAATAAGGAAAATGCTGATATTTAAATATCAAGTCCGTTCGTTACAATACTTAATTAGCATGAAGGATACAAAATTATATAAGATTAAATTTCAATTAAAATAGAAGAACGATCAAGTGCAAAAAAATATGAACTGATCAAAATAATGTAATTTAATAAGGGCATAGTAAAAAATTGTCCAGTAAAATTATTGATATTAGATTTTTTTTGGAATCTTAAAAAAGAATTAACTCAGAAACAGCCTAAAGCCTCACCAAACAAAGGGAAAAAGAAATAAAAATGGTATTTATAAGGACGTAATGTGTGAGATTAGCGCATTCAGAGCATTGCCATGGAGAATGTTTCTGGTTTACATCATATATTAGTATATTATAGATATAATTGCTTTTCTGGTGACACCTTTACTGTCTAGTTTTACTTAAGAATATTTTTAAAAATTGGAGACCACTGGCATAGATAAATTTTTTATGATCCAGACCTCGAAATCGATCGTTAAAAACGAACATGCTCGTTAAAACGTTAAAATTTGTCAGTCATAAAACTATTTTTTCCCAAAAAAAAAAATAAAGAAAAAAAGAAAAAAAAATGATTATTTCTAACAAAATAAACCATAAATCACATTTTTGACTTCCACATAAACCTAAAAAATCTCAGTAGGACACATTCTCTATTCTAAGAACAGGAAAAGGGAACATGCAGAACCATTTATACTTTTTTCGGGCATTCATTGAAAACAAACAAAAAAGTCAAAAGACAGTTTTATAAATTAAATAGACGATTTGACATTCAAAATATAATTCTCTACCATTGTTATATTTTTCACGTCGGGGTGCTCCGAATGAAAAAAGGAAAAACTTGTCTCGTTTCTATCGAGAAATAATGAAACTAAGCATCTTTGTCGTACGAATGAAAATGTAGTGATGCTGTTGCAGTTACTTTTCAATTCTCTGTAGATAATGAGAAGAAAGATTTATAAGAGTCATTAAAAGTTATGACTGTACGAACGTAAATATACTATTTAGGTAGGTACTTATATACACTTATATATGTTATTTAAAATAATTGCATTATTATTAATAAAAAAAAAAAAAAAAATAAATATACATTTTTAATAAATGATTCTGAATCAATGAAGAAATGTGTATAAATAAATAAATAATAATACGTACAAACTTTATGAAAAAATGAAAATGCCATTTTTCAGTCAACTAAACGCTGTAATAATCTTTAACGCTACTTGGGCATATTTGAATTGAATGAACTGTTCTTAGTCAAACTGTTCTTTGGATATAATAAAGTGCGCCTTGAAAACTCGATCTGTCAATATAATTTATTTTTTCTCGTCGAATTGTATCTGATATAGTGGCATTATTAATTAATAATCTCTCTTCTGGTCATCAACGAGATGCCGCTTAGTGCGGACGTGAAATTTTCCAAAAGTGAAAGTGCATCAAATTGACAAACATCCAATACAACTACAATCAATCCAAAATACGAAAATAAGTGCACAACATCACCGGTGCAAGGCCACCTACACAAATAAGTAGGCAAATACATTTTATTACAATTAATAACACTAACTACTACAACAATCAAAAATGACACCACCAACCACAACTATTAACCATAATCAAAACCAAATATCATACGCTAATGCATTAACAAACAACAACAATAAAACAACAATTCAAAATTTCCCCAACAAAAACCAAGCCATATTATTCGATAGTGTTGAGCAATCCAAAATCAATGACTACATTCAACAAGTAGGAACTCAAATCGGACCACATAACATATTATTTGCGTCTCGACTATCAAATAACCGCATATGTTTATATCTGTCAACCGAAAACGAAGTAAACAAATTCCTTGCTAACAATGATGGAAAAATAAAAATAAATAATCAATTAATCGCAGCTCGGAGATTAGTAACACCTTCAAAACGACTTATAATTTCCAATGTTTGCCCCTCCATCCCACATAACGCTATCATATCAGCAATTCAAAATGTTGGATTCCACCCATTATCGTCCATGATTTTTATAAAAGTCGGAATCCAGGACCCCGCGTACAGTCACGTACTCAGTTTTAGACGGCAAATATTTGTAAGGGACTATGATCCAAAAAACTTCCCTGATTCGCTACTAATAACATACGAAAATGAACAATACCGAATATTCTTAGGCGAAAAAATACAAATATGTCATCATTGCAAATCCAAAGAGCATAAAACTGAGTTCTGCAATAAAACTGAAGAAATTAACCCAATCAACAAAGAAACCACATCACAAACAAAACCCCAATCAGGAAAAGCCATTCAGGAAAATTCAAAGACCTCAGCACCAACAACAACCAAGAAGACAGATGAACAATGGACGGACAACGAGACAATTAAACCATCCAAAATTGTTACAGAAACTCTAACATCAAAACCAATAGACGAACAAAAAAGTGACCATATTACCCATACACCCACATCCCAATACCCAAAACACATTAATGAATCAGAACACATCCAATCACAAAAAGAAACAACTAACACAATTCCTCTAAACATAGTACATGATACTTCAACTATGCCACCACCACTGGAAGCCTACCGGAAAGTGATCGAAACCAATAATCTTAAAGGATTAAAGCGTAACCGATCTCCAAACACATCCAATTCATCTATTGGAGAAACAGACGAAGGAAAAAATGTTGATGCATCACAATCGGAGGTTACAGAGGAGGATGAGTACAGCAGCATCGACTCTCATGAGGACAACCGAAAACCCCGGAGAAAACATCTTAAGAAAAAAGTTTTAAATAAAAGTGATAAAGAAATACAGCAACTAGAAAATAAAAGCTGGGAAGAATTGAAACTAGAATGGGACAACACACAAACTAGTTTCCCTCTCAGCCTGGACCAACTTCGCAACCTTATGGATAATGCTCGGAGTGGACAGGACTTAACGGAACTAACCTCAGAGCACACAAACGATATTGAAGGCCTCATCGATATGTGTCAATTCATACATAGTAAGATGTATAAAACACAAAAGAACAGATGCACTCGACTTATCAAACGACTCCAAAATCTCAAAACCGAAAACACAAACAAAACCAAAAATTGACCCATAACTAGACTGGTTTCCATATATAAAAAAAAAAAATAAAAATAAAAAAATAAAAATCATTCATGGTTCTACTGCAATGGAATCTTAACGGTTTCTATGCAAAATACGAGCAATTAATATTACTAACCAATAAAATCGACCCAATATCTATTTGCCTCCAAGAGACTAACTTTATTAATAACCATTGTGCCAATTTTAAGGGTTATAAGTGCTACTTCAAAAATCGTGAAGATGGTAGAAGAGCTAGTGGAGGAGTAGCCACATTTGTAAAACCATACTCTAATCCTGAAGAAATCACAATAGACTCCCCGCTGGAGGTGGTGGCTGTAAGAATAAAACAACCTTACACAGTCACGATCTGTAATGTATATATTCCTAATGCATTTGACCTTACTTTGGAAATATGGATGGATCTAATAAACCAACTACCTGGCCCAGTTATTTTGGTAGGAGATATGAACTGCCACCACTTTTACTGGGGTTCGGACAGATGCGACCAAAGGGGTCGACTCATAGCTGAATGGTTGGAAGAGGCGTCAGATCTGGTACTACTGAACAATGATGAACCAACACATTTCAACGTAGCGAACGGGTCTACAACCAATATAGACCTGGCGATGGCTGACAAAAGTTTGGCACTGGAACTAAAATGGAAACCACTTAATACGCTATACGATAGTGATCATTTTCCCATAACCATCACCCTGACATCCCCTCCAAACCCCATCAACCAACAAGTAGAGCTGCAAAAATGGAAATACAAAGACGCAGATTGGGACGCTTTCCAAAATAAAATAGAGGATAAACTAACCACCCTACCCAATATATATTACGACCAGACCATGCGACAGCCGGAGTTTCCCATCAATGAAATAGTCCAAGAGTTCACAAACATCATTTTGTTGGCGGCTGAGGAAGCAATACCAAAGACAAAATGTGCAAGTAAAAGGAAAACAGTACCTTGGTGGAACCAAGAATGTCTAAAGGCCGTAAAAGAGGCCAAAAGAGCATTCATCAAATATAAAAGGGATCCACAATCAGAACAACGCAAAATTGAATATAAAAAAAAGCGAGCAGAATCCAGAAGAATTTTAAAACATAGCAGAAGAGACTCATGGGAAAAGTTTGTTTCCTCAATAAATAATCAGACCACAACAGCCGAAATGTGGAGCAAAATTAAAATAATAAAAGATGGCACAAACAGAAGCCAAACTATAACCTTAGAGGACGAAAATGGACAGGTGAATTCAAACCCAGCAATAACCAGCGACATATTAGCAAATAACTTCGCTCAAAACTCCTCATCAAAAAACTATGACAGTGAGTTTCTGAAATTTAAAGTAAAAACAGAACAAGGAAAAAACCAATTCAAAGTATCTGATAATTCTAATAAAATCAATAATGAAATAACAATGCATGAACTTATCTTCGCCCTATCAAGTTCAAAAACCTCTGCTCCAGGACCAGATAATCTGCCAAACATAATGCTTACAAATCTACCGACAAAAGGACTTGTATACCTGCTCGATATATACAATTACATATGGAAACTCCAAATTTTCCCAGATTACTGGAAGACAGCTATCGTGATTCCAATATTAAAGCCAGGAAAGAATGAATATTCAGCGACAAATTATCGACCAATATCTTTGACGTGCAATATATGTAAACTATTGGAAAAAATAATTTCTAGAAGAATTAGATGGCACCTTGAATCAAACAACTACTTCTCCCCTTACCAGTTTGGCTTCAGGAACTCCCGTTCTACAACTGACCAACTAGTATGCGTCGATAGCGAAGTATGTAAGGCTCTCAAAAACAAATGCCATGCGTTGATGGTTGCCCTGGATCTGGAAAAGGCCTACGAGATGGTATGGCAGCATAGGGTCTTAACACTGCTTGAAAACGCGGAAGTTAGAGGTAATTGTCTGGCCTTTGTATTAAATTTCCTTAAAAATAGGAGCATTCAAGTCAAAATTAAAAACCAACTTTCACAGCCACAGCTTTTGGAAAATGGACTACCTCAAGGTTCTGTAATAAGCGTGATATTATTTTTAGTAGCAATAAACGAGCTGATGAACCAAATAGAAAAACCATGCAAAGGTTTTCTTTTTGCAGACGATGTACTTCTATTGAAGCATGGAGTGAATTTAAATTCTTCAACTAAGATCATGCAGAACAGCATTAACAAGTTGCAAAACTGGACGCAAAAATCTGGTTTTAGATTCTCCGCCAGTAAATCAGAGAGTATCATTATAACAAAAAAACATACAAAATACCCCAAAATCAATATTATTCTGCAAAAAAATCCTATTAAAATATCAAAGTCGTTAAGAATATTAGGAATGATATTCGATTCTAAGGCATCCTGGAAACCACACATAAAACAGTTACGAACAGAACTATTCAGAAGACTTAACGTCATAAAAATTTTGTCTTCAACATCATGGGGAGCATCAACTCTAACACTTCTCAACACTTATAGAGCGATAATCCGCTCAAAATTGGACTATGGAATTATCATCTATGATTCAGCATCTAAATCAACGTTAGCACCACTAGATAAAATCCATAACGAAGCGCTTCGTAGATGTATAGGGGCGTACCGTACTAGCCCAATCTACAGTATCTTAGCAGAGGCTAAAGAACTCCCCCTCGAAAGTAGACGGAAAGAGCTAGTAATCAAATTCGGTTTGAGTGTCAAGGGCAAGGCTGGAAATCCAGTTCAGGATTATTTCAGAAATTACTCTCCGGATGAGGAGTTCTACCAAAATCATCCAAGGTTCCCACAACCAATACAGGCAAGGGTGGCTAAATACATCCAACAACTTGGCATGACGTTACCAGAGACAATCCATCCCAAACCTTCATCTCTCCCACCATGGGAATCATCCCCTTATAAGAATCAAATTGATCTTTCCTTGGGAGAATACCCAATTAATGAAACCCCTAACATAATCTTCAAAAAACTCTTCCTTGAATTACAAAACACAAAATATAACAACTACAAGGACTACTACACCGATGGATCAGTAACTGAGGGAGGGTCTGGATGTGCAATAGTTGAAGGCAACGTTGTAAGCAGGTTTCGGCTCCCAAATTATGCCTCGGTGTTCTCTTGTGAGGCGTATGCCATCCTGGAGTGCTTGGAGATGGTCAAGCGAAACCCTCTTAAAACATCTGTGAGTATATTTACCGACTCACAATCGACTCTCAAGGGAATCCTCAATGACAAAAATTCCAATATCATTATCTTGAAAATCAAAGAACTACTCACTCTACTCAATAAAAAAGGACAGATAATAGTCATAGTTTGGATACCGGGACACCAGGGGATTCATGGTAATGAAATGGCCGATATGGCGGCCAAAGAGGCTATAATCAATGGAGCAACAAATGACTTAACCATCTTACTAGAAAAGGACTTCATGAAAGAGGTAAGGAAAGGGATCTGGAGACAGTGGGATGCGCTGTGGCGGGAAAGTCCACAGAAGTTGCTTAGTGTAAGGGATTCGGTGCTCGAAACAAGTGAATACATCGGTCAAAATAGGAGGGAGGAAGTGGTGATAGCGAGGATGAGGATTGGTCACACGGGACTCACACACAGCTACCTTTTAGAGGGAGGGCGACCGACACCCTGCCTTGGATGCGGGGGAGTTGGTTCAGTAGATCACCTTGTGAAGAGTTGCGGGGCCTACGTGGGACAACGTACTGCAGTCTTGCTACCAAACACACTTAAGGAATGCCTCGACTCAAAGGAGGGTATTGAAAAGACGTTAAAATACTTAAAGATAATTTCTATCATCAATAAAATTTAATAAATTATTTATTATTGTTACATTTATATTACCTTGTTATGTTGATATATTTTAAAGTTTTATAATATATTGAATTATATCATAATCTTATTTATAGTACTATTATAGCGTTTTCTAATTATAGTTATTATTTATGTATTATAATTATTATTTTGTATTTATAGTTAAATTTATGTTTATATAGTCTATAGGTACATAGTGTTATTCTGAATGTTGTTATTATTATTGTTAATTATTGTTAAAACGTTAAATATGAAAGTCGCTAATGACCCTAGTAGTTGATGCGACTATAAATAAAGTTAATTTAAAAAAAAAAAAAAAAAAAAAACTGTTCTTTGCCTAACGGTTGTTCTGTGCCTGTGCTTCGAACTATTCCGTGTAGTTTGCTGTATTCAAATTTGACCCTATTTATAATGTTGCAAGTTACAGTGACCTCGCGGAATTTTTAAATTGACTTTTATCTCTTAAACTATCGTAAATATTTCCCCTGGTACCATCTCAAAAAAGTAGAGGTTTTGAGCATTAGACGTAAAGGGAAGATATAATTTAACATTTATTAATCGTAAGTCGCCTCTCACGTGACAGTAGCACTTTGTCGCAACGGTTGTACGTCACGTGCGAGGTGATAAAACAAATTTGCTCTATGTAAAATGCGGAGAACTAAAAATAGTATTTCAATTTCACATAGATCCAGTTGCGTCTTGTCATCTCCCACATATCGTACGACTGTAACGACAAAATTCTGTTGTCACGTGAGAGATGACTTACAACCGACAAGTGTTAACGTAAGTTTAGCTTCTAGAGCCATCTCTAGTAAAAAGTAACAACTCGTGGGTATTCTCTTTTAAAAATAATGTAAACCTAATGTATTGTAATTACGAATTCTCTACTTGATTTAATTTTGAAGCTAATTGGCTTGCTTTTCAAGCTACTTAACTATGTTTTGCATAAAAATCAATCAACACAATCATGAAATGTTAGATAATATTTAAACACCAGGTCAAGTCAATCATTGAATTTAGAAGTTATTTCATTTCTAAGCTAACATTTTAAGCTTAATTCATTGTACAACATTCCCAATTTAAATTTTGAATTGATGAATCTTTAGTTGCAATGGACAAAGATAGAGTCAACGAAATCAAACACACGCCAAAAAGGAAAAACTTAGGATAGTTCTGAAAATGTTTATAATCGTTTCAATTTATTAGAATTAAATGAAATAAAAGATTATTACATTTCTCTATTAAGATGTGATCACATTTTATAAAGGGTTAAAAACACAAAAAATACAAAGATTGAACATAAAAAGTGTTAAGTTAGAAAAGATTGGTGTCTATAATCAAAACGTTTTAATTTTTAACGATTATTTTTTAAATTCATTTATTTCAAGTGTCGAAACTCGAAAAGCAACGTTCATCGACACAACGTCAACATTGAAAAATTTAATAGCCAAATCCTTTTTAAAACATCAAATTTTTAAAGGCGACAAACGATTCCAATGTTTGTTTAATTGCCACAATAAAACTTAAAACCAAAAAACGAGTCTCAATTAAAAAAAAAAACGAAAGAAAAAGAAATATCAATTTCCATTTGTCTCCGAATACGACGAGGCGTGTTAAAACTGTCATTTTATTGACTCGTTATTTTTATTTATTTCTAATTTCCTATTACTACGCGATACTTCAAATTCCCAATGCCTTATTAGAACAAAACGAGGTAGCACTATAAAATTAAATTTTGATGAGTTCAATCGAGTTTTTGAAGAAAAAAAAATACTTTAAAATGGACTAGCTTTGATAAAACGTTTTGATTCCAATTAATTTTTTTTCCTTTAGAGTTTTTCTAGCTCTTTCCTAATTAGATTTAGTGTCCGATTCAATCTTCCAACATCCGGTGGTAAATTGAAGTTTTGTTAACAACTTGGACAAAATTAATTTATAATCAAACCAACAAATTTGCATACAAAGCATTATAAACACACAAACGATTTAATTTCAAATCCTCAAAATTTCGATAAAATCAACGAAGCAGTTTTGGCTTTTTTTCTGTAATTATTTTCGAATTCGTGGAGAGAAAAAAAAAGGTATAGATACAGGTGTGAATGGATTGGAAGAGAAAATTTCAACGATTTAAGATTGTTATCCTATAATTATATATCTATATTATGTTTTTTTTAAATCCACAACCGTTATTTATAAAACACAAAATGAAATGTTTGGACAACTGTCTGTCAAATCTGGCATTCTTTTCTCTTCCCCCAGGATGTTTTATTTTCTTATTTGTTCAAGTTTAAGAGAATCTCAGCAGCTGTAAAAATAAACTGTTGGCAGATTGCACTTAATGTAATTGTCTTGCGACTAATGTAATTTTTTTTTCATTAAAAATAATCAATTTCGAAATAAAATAAATCACCGGTTTGGCTGTGGGATGTGATTTAAAACTATATTTCAGGAAAAACTAAGAAAAAAATATTTGACAGCGGTGGGATTCGAACCCACGCCCTTTCAGACTGGTGCCTAAAACCAGCGCCTTAGACCACTCGGCCACGCTACCTTGGATCGATAGTTCTTATGATCCTAACTGATCCTATTTCAACTATACGTATACTTGCATGTGTACTTACCTACGTTATGAAGCTTTACATAAAAACTTGATATTTTTGCAAATTTAATATTTCTATCATGAAGTCTTTTATTAAATATCCGTTTTATCTCTCATTTTAACTAGCTTATAAATCGGTATATTATTCAAAAAAATAACCGAACCAAGAAATAATATTATGTTTATTTAAATAAAGGCTTAGTTTAACCTTAGACGAGGCCGATGTACTTATATTGACGAGGCAATTGCTTCTTGTGTGTGTCGCTTGTTTGTGCAGATTCTTTCCAAGAAGATCGAAAAGATCGATCTGGTTTCCTCCGTTTCGTTTTAGTCCCTTATTCAATATACAAACGCTCCTCGTCACTGAGTCGGTTTGTCTTGTTCCATGCAAATAATACAAGAATATTTTCAACGATATAAAAATTTACATGCAGCCAAAGAAATATGCAAACTTGCACTTTCCAACTAAGGCCGGTCAGTCGTATAAATAAGAAGACAAAAAGTCGTGGTTTTACATGACTTCTTTATGGAACTGGAAAAATCGATTTCAACAGTAGCCTACATCATGCAGCTTTTATTCGAAATAAATTAAAAAGCACAGATCGCAATACGAAGGACACAGTGAATAAATAGTACCTATTGGGAAGCTTTAATTATAGGAATAGGAATACTGAAAATATCACTGCCTGGTCTTACCTTATACTTATGATTTAAAAAAGTCATTACCTACTTTCATTTTTCATTACAACCTTATAACATAAGAAAAAGAAAAGAAAAACAATTTCGATAGGTACCTACTTTGAATTGAATTCAAATAGTTAATATTAAGAACTATACCTCCTTTTTTACCTCTAATACTCTAATTTAGAAGGTGTAAACGAAATTGTAGTTATGCAATATCAAGACCCAAGGTTAAGTTGACTTTTGTTAAGACTGATATCAAGATTACCACGACTTTGGGTTAGGTTTTATTTTGCTCATCGATATTCGTAACCTTCTTTTCGACGTAATTAGTATACATTTCAAAGGGGATCTCAATGGGTTTATGTAGAAAAAAAATTTCTGATTGATTCACATTCATTTCGTGGCCTCCACTTTAAAAGCTACTAGTTCAAACGTTTGTAAGACCTATTGTTAGATTTGTAATTCTCCTACTCGTAAGAAAACTACTTTTATTGTAATAAAACCATAATTATTTTTCTTAAAAAAAATAGCTTGGTACCTAATTGTCAGAGCTTTTTTAAAATAGGCCATTGAAGAGCTACCATAAGACAGCCGACAAATACTCATGTTTTGCTAAATATCATTAATTTTGTTAATACTCCCAAATGAAAATTGATTTATTCATCATTTAAAGCAAGCAAGAATAAGGGATTCACTACTTGTATTGATTTTCAATTTACTTGACATAAGTCTAACTTAAAATCAAATAAAAACAAAGGAACTGCTTCACAGAGAATATAAAAAAATGTATTGGCTGATGGTAAAATCATTTACGCTGTCGGCCAAGAACAAGCGCCTTATCAATAAGGTTGTACTGAAGTCCATCTGGACCTATGGGATCCAACTCTGCGGCATTGCTTTTAATTCTATAACGTTGAGATTAACTCCAGATATTCCAATCAAAAACACTCTGACAAATAATAAATGCTTCCATAGGTATATAAATAATACCAAAATACATAACGGCACAGATATGCCAACAGTGAAGAAGAAAATTCAAAAATACATAAGGAAGTATCTGGAAAAGCTCAACGAGTTTCTTATCAACTTAGAGATAAACAAGGTGTGTGCATACAAGGCTATCTAAAGGTAAGACCCCACGGATCTCCCTGACAGGAGTTCAAGGCTAGAAAAATTTCGCAGTAGTCTGCTGGACTTGCTCTCATAATAAGTCAACAGAATAAAGGATTTATTGTACAACGATGCAGATTGTGCTAAAAAACGGAGAAAAACTCAAATCAAATGTAAGTATTTAAATTTCTTTAAGTTAACTTGAGTATTTAATTTACAAATTATATTAGTACTTCAAAGTTTAAATATTTTGCGGAATTCACAGAATGCCCAAATACTTGACTTGATGAATCCTTAGTATGGATTACAACAAAAGTGTTTAATTCCAGCAAGGTACATTATTATATACAAACTGATCGGCCGATGAATGTTTGTAAATTTCAATAAAATTTATTCAATTGCTTCTGAAAAAGCAATAATACTAATAAGTGTATATATTTTGAACTTTGTGAAAAATTTGCTATCAAAAAACATTCCGGGATTGAAAAAAAAAAACTTTTTTTATCTACCCTTCAAATATTACATCTTGTTTAACAAAAGACTTCACTGTTCCTTTTTAAGTAAGTAACAACTTTGAAACACCTACCCACCCTAATTCGTTGTCATTATAATGATAAAAATTCTTTACAGTAGATACTGAGGAATACGATTTGCATCTTTTTCTTATGTCAGCATTGTATATGAACGTGATAGGATAATAGCATAAATATTTTTGTAAATGTATACTTAAGAGTATCCACATACATTATAAATTTCTAGGTAAATTATCAACTTCTAATATTAGTAAATACACATTAACAATACTCAAACGTGTCTGCAGCATATGTTTATGCATATACATAATTACTATATGTGACTCAAATTAATTAAAACTTCAAAAAGGTTACAAAAACCTCGCGACAAAATATCGTTCATTCATTTCATTTAAATAATACAAGTGTGTAGTTGTAAATTCTTTTTAAGAAACTAAAATATACCCAGATGTAATAAATTAGGATAAAACAATATAAGAAAGAAATATGTAGTTTATTGTAACACCTATAATATATTTCTTAGGAATATCTCAAAGGCATTTTCTCTCCCCTAACATTCATTATTCATTTTCAGAAATTCCCATGTAAATTACTTTATATTGTTAAATAAATTCTTTCTTAAAAAATTAAACGAAATACATTCACGTTCCAAAAGGTAGATGAATAACGCAAATGCCGCAACGTAAAACTAACGTAAAGTAATAATAGTGGTATATAGGTATAGTAACGAGAGAAAAAAAAAACACATAATTTAAATTAGATATTTTTACACCTTCTCGGAATTTCAATTAAACAAAAAATGAAATAACTAACAAGACTTCTTTTTCATTCACGACCAAGCAGCAAACATGAAGAACATGATGATGAATGAGCGTTGGAATGTTTGTTATTTAACAATCTAGAAAAGAACGTACATCGATAACGAGTGCGTGGAACAGAAATGAATAATTCAATTTCGATACGTCCAAATGTTTGTAGTGAAACGATTTCGTTTTTTTCCGAGATTCTATATTTGACTTACAAAAATGAGAGCTTTGGTATTTCAATTTAATTGTTTTATGATTAAATAAATGCTTTTTTTGTTTAATAGCAAATTGAAGGAATTGAAAGTAAATCAAATCACTGATTGAAATCGTTCTCTCTTCACGTCATTGGAGTGGCGTTCCGTCAACAACGTTTCATTCTTAATCGATTTCAAACCAGTTTTGAATTTATTTATTTTTGATTTTTTTCTTTTTATTAATTAATGCTAATATTTTAATGAAACGCCAATCTTCGTTGCATTTACCACTTAGTAAATCAAGTTTTAAATTTATTCATCGCGTTTATTAGGTGTACATTTTGCTAGTCAGATTGACTGATTATTTTGATTAGAGTCAAGAAAATGGAATTTTATTAGAGCAATTTTATTAATTAAAAATTTTTTTTTGAATTATAAAATTCTTGACTAGTCACAGAAAATTGGTCGTTATTAATTACTAACTGACCGCCTCTGGTTCCTTAAACGCTTTGAATAGGCCAGAGTTTCACAAACTTTTTTTGCGAAATCCTTAAAATTCTTTTACAGATCTTAAATCTCTTGCACTACCTAAAACTATGTTACACTGAAACGACAAATAAATAACACTTTTTCGACTGAATTTAACAGATTTATTAGAAGTGCCCGCGTTAAGCTTTACATAGTTAGTTTAATGCGTTTCTTTAAAAATATTTTGATCAACTAACTTTATAGTAATAATATATCACAACTTGTCTTTTGGAATCTCTAAAATTATGTCGTAGAATCCCACGTTAACTAATGTTAAATAGTATTTCCACTTATACACCATAATTACTGAACGAATTGTAATGAAACTTACTCACTTCACCTGACTATGTTCAAGCTCCATGGCTTACTTTTGGTTTAAAATCAAGCCAAACTTATATAAAAAAATACTGTCAAATATTTAGTTGTAGAGACTTTACTACTTTTTCCCGTGTTATTTAAATGGAAAATTAAAAAATGGATTGAGGTAAATGATGATATTAGGAGCTGGTTTTGGTACTATGACTTTCGTTTCAATACAATAGATATGTAGGTACTATAAATTTTCTGATAAAATATGAAAAAGAATTATTTTTAAAACGCATTAATACATTTTCCTTTTTGACTCATAAATAGCTTTGCACAAAAAATACGTTCAATCATAATTTCAACACTGTGTAAAAATCATCTAGTGTGCTTTCAAGTATACAGCTTTCCTGAAGGAACCATACCGTTTTCTAGGATAAAAAGGAGTATATGCACTCTTCCGTTCATACCGCAACTACCGTCTAACTACAACTGTACTAGTTTCATTCAAAACCTATATTTACAAAGCACATTTTGATTCGTCAGGATATTGAGTGTTTTCAGTATTAATTAATACCTAGCTTTTGTTCACATAAATATCAATAGGTTTGTTTGCGGATCTGATACTGAACCAATAACGAATCAATCCAAGTGGATTTAGAATAATCGCCAAAAGCATACACGCTTAGGAACTGATTAAGGGTTATTTTTCCGTGAACGAGTTTGAAAATGTTCGGAAGTAAAACGAGGATTAACGAGAACCCAAGAAAATTGTTAATATGTAGATAATTAATAAAATCATTTTTCATTTCACCGTGAAGTAAGGTGATGAATATTTTATAGTAAAAACTTCTACATCAAATAAAACAGTTTACAAATCAGTATTAAAAAGTGTATTGTTTAATTTGCTTTGTTAAATGTTTATTTTAAAGTTTAAAATCTTAAACGTAAAATATACAAATACATGTAGATAAATTTATATTATTAAAAAATACATTTGTAGTCTAAAAATAACTGAAAATTTTACAAGGGAAACTTTTTGAACGCGCCGAATGCAATTAAAATAAAATATGAACTTGAAACAATCAAAAAATTAGACCCTATAATTATTTTAATTATCTCACAACTAATTTGAACATAAGCTATATGAATAATTTATGAAAATTTGTTAGGAATCCCATGCATTAATTAATGGCGTATATTCTTTCTTTTCACCTTCTTTGATATTATTCTTATTATATTTTTTTTCAAAATTTAAAACTCGGAAAGTAGCTGATGATAAGTCGGTGAAAAATGAGGGCAGTGGACCATAAAAATATTAATTGTAGACCCTCCGTGAAACGGGCGTTAATTTTATTTTCTACTTAATGTGTGTAATCGTTCGAGTGTAAAAGAACATGAAAATTTGTGTGCAATGTTGCATTGCTGCAGCATTTATCTGCTGGTTACTTCTTTGTACCTTTCCTTGTGTACGGTTAACGAGAGAAGAATGGGATTTTAAATATGTTGAATACATTTTGGTATCGTATGATGTGGTGCGGTTTTGTCGATCATCGTTCGAGCTCTTCGTCTTATCGATGAATTCGATCGTAACTTTTTCACGGCGGCTTTGGTCGCTCTTGTTTGTTGGAAAGGGCCTTGTTATAGCGCAAGATATTCTCCAAACGATTCTTGTCATTTACATTTAGAATTGGCGGCCATAGTAGGGTGTTCGGGCGAAAAGGGGCTGTCGGGGCCAAACGGGCGAAACAGACCAAGTCCTACACTCGGTTTCTTGCTCGTTAACTCTTAGTACGTGAACGAATCCCACGCATTTTATCATTTTATGATTTATTAAATTGACTGATTTGTTTTACTTTTCATTTAAATTCAATTAGTCGCGGCTCATTTATATTTATTTGGTTTGACGATCCAATTAAACATTTTCGAATGAAGTTCAAAGAACCTTGAAACGTTTAAATTAATTATTATTCATATAAACAAATAAGTACTAAGCAATTTTATCCCATTAATTAATAGCTAAATTTTTATTGAGATTATATCTTTTTTTAAGTTTGACTTGGAGCTTACGAATTTTATTGCGTTGTATCAGAGTCTCAAGTTTAACAATTATTCTCTACCCAACACGATTAGGTACTTTCAAAGCATAATGTTATCGATAAAAATTAGGAAAGTGTTAAGGCTGTGATTTTTACCCTTATACTACTACATATTTTTCCCAATACGGTAAGTGTCCGTTCCAATTACGCTATCTATTTTACACAAATGACACTAACTCAATGGAGAAAATATGATAATAAAGGATGCCTATTTGTGATATTTTTTTGATTAGTCTTAACGGCTAAACTATTACAAAAATTAAGAATTTGTTATGAATATGTTTTATATATAGAGGAAGTGCAGCATATTTGGAATACCAGTTTGTTTTTGGAGTATAAATGGGAAATGAAATCAATTAACTCAATAAAAAACACATTGGGTTGCTGGAAAATTATTAAGCTTTAATTAAATATGTAATGGTAATTTGGAATATGATTTATAATATAGTATCCCAAATTATATTCACCCAAAGTGAACCTAGGGTGAAAATAAAAAAAATTGCCTTAATTGAATTTTTTGATCAGACGACATCTCTAAGAAAAGATTAGAAAACTTTTTACAAACGCAAAATATGAATATATGTTGGAACGCTATCCCAAATTATGTTCACAGTAGGTATTCCAAATTAGCAACAAGACGTTATAGATTAGAACTCGAAGTTACATTTTTAATTTTAAAAATATTTATAAAATCAACAGTATTCGGACTTCATTCAGATAGCGTTGACTGAGCACCAGGAAAATCTAGATTTACCCGTATTACATGTAAACACCTAAACGACTGTTTCTTTACATTCTTATTTCATACTGTTAAGTGCTATAACTTAGCTAACCATACTTAATTAAGAGAAACACACTTTTTACTGTACGTGTTAATTATGATATAAAATGTCATCATAATGAAAATCATTATTATTTTTTATAATGTTATTTGACTCCTCATAAAAGCATCTTCAATATTTTTTTAGACGTCATAGCATTTCAAGTTGTTCAAAATTTAAACGAAGACGAACGTTTATGAATGCCAAGTGACAAACAAAGAACTTACTACAACTAATTTTTGTCTCGTCAAGTGACACTTGATCCATGTTTCTGGGGGAAAAAAATCTCCGTTCGAATGCACACATGTTATGTTTATTTAGGCTCTGTCCAATCTGTTCAATTAACACTTCAGTAAATTTCTCACGAAAAAATCGGCCCTCGTCAAGTCAATTTTGGGTGTGTGAGTGTGTGTTGTGGTCAACGAGGAGAGCTCGAACAAGAAATACTTCTCTATACTCGTACAATCTATATAGGTACATGCTTTTACGTTATCTTTTCTCGTTTCTTTTGCGTCAGCTACACAAACTTTCAACAACAAACTTAAGTAGGATCGAATATTCGAATCTTCTTGTCGTTTTAATAATTTTAATGTTGTTGTTTTTTTCTCTTATTCACTTAAAACACTTTTTGGTTGCTTTCTTTTCAAAAAAATAATTATAATAATTTACAACTTCTTTAACAATCATGTCGTTGTTTAACTTCCAAAAATTTCTTCTTTTTTTTCTTATTAAATTACTTGTTGTAAATTTTAATATAAAAAGTTATATTTTTATGTAAACTTAGTTATTTTTTTGAAGGTCGCATTGACTACGGTTATTAGCGATCAATAAATCCCAAAACCTATAAAAAAAAATTCTGGCCTTTCATTGGGATTCGATCCTAGGACCACTTACAATTAGTGTCCAGTAAATCCGTCGAAAAAAAAAGACTTGCTGTGCAAAAAGTCAAGGAGTTGTGATTTTTTTATATATTGTTACTATTATGATTTAAAATCCAAATTTGAACCATAGACGAAAATATAAAAAATTTTAACCTTTTCTATGAAGTTGTTAAGTATCCTCCTAAATGGATGGTGTTAGAGAAAAATTTATTCCCACTTAATTAATATTAGATTAAATTTCCGACGTATAGGGCGACAATTTAGCTTGATAACTTGGAACCTAATGTAAGACTAATTTCTTTAATATCTATAATAATATTTTCATTGAAAAAGAATCCGTATATTAAAAATATAAAAAAGTATCTAATAAAATATGTATCAAAAAATTAAATACGTTTTTACAACGTTTTTTAAGGTGTAATAACTGAATATTCACATCACATATAAATAATGTAACTAATAAAGTATAAGCATTATAATGGGAATAATAATAATAATAATAATAAAAAATAACTAGCGACATGAAATTTATTGTTTGAGAAGAAAACGAGAAAAAGCGGCGATAAAATAAATATCGGAAATAATTTATTGTATTGCCGTAAATTAAATTGCAAAATAATTGAATTGGAAGCCATAAAGAATTATTACACACATGTAAATATTTCTCGTCTTCACATCGCGTTATTTCATTCCCAACTTTCATATTACAAACACGTTGACTATATAATTTATTAATTACTTATTGGCCGTTTAAAACGCTAAAGATCGATAATTTATTGACGTGAGTCAGACGAAATAAAACAACACCGAGCGAACTTGTTGAGATGCGCTGACGATAAGTGGGCAGAACCAATCACATCGTCGTTTGTTGATAAACATCTTAACACCGTAAAAAAGAATTGGGAAAAAAAAGATTTGTTCTCTCTGATCCAGAAAGGTCTTTGTCTCATCCTTCCATTGAACAGAGAGATAAAAGACGTGGACTCAGCCCGAACCATTCGAAACTTTAATAAAGAAAAAAATTCGGTCTTTTCAATCTTCGGAATTGTTTGCAACACCTTTTTATCCTTTTCAATTACAATCAAAGCTTTGGACGAGGAACTTGAGAAAGAGATTTGAAAAATCTCACTCAAAATGTCGGATGTGGCTTCAGAAATCTTATATATGAGCAAGGGGTTCAAATTCTCTCTAACACCTGAGAATTATGTTTTTGAAAATATTTTTTTTTGTTGCTGCTCAAGTTTGGATTTATGTTAGGTACACGAAGATCTCTTTTAAACAATTCAATAATTTCTCTTGTGAACGAGCTATAGATCTTTTATTTAACAAAATAAGATCATGAGCTATTGTGTAAGAATACAATTTGAATAATTCGCAATTTTATTTAATATACTTATATCATAAAGAGAAATCGTTTAAAACGAAAAATATAAATCATTCATTTCAATGATCTATTGATCATAATATTCGTATTGTAATGTGAGATTGACAAAGATATAAAAATGCTCGTTGATGAGGAGGTGGAGTGTTTTCTCTCGTACATAATAAATCAAATAGTCTCTAGGTGTCAATCACGGTTTGTGTGACATGCAAACAAGTTTTTTGATTTCCGTTACTCTCATTTTCTCGCTTTATTCAACTTTAATTCGACAATGTAGAATATAAATAATTTTATGGGTACGAGAAAGAGAAAATAACGCCTAAGCTGAACAAATATTTTTGTATTGGGTTTAGGTCCGTTCACTTTGTCAATATTAGAATAATCTACCAAATGTAGTAAATCGAGCTAAGCTAAATGAAAAACATTGTCACAAACTCGAAACGAGGATAGCTCACACCTTTTTTTCGTTTTCAAATCAAGAGGCTTGTTTAATTTTTCATTCCACTGCATTGGATTTTGAAATTATCATCCATCGTCTCGTTTCTATGTTCAAAAAGATCTTAGATTACATTTTAAACATCGTCTTTCGTATAAGCCAAGAATATTATGTTACTTGAAAACAGTGTTTCCTAAAAGTTCTGTTCTAGATTACTATATGAAATCGTACTTTTACAGTACAATATTAATGCGCAATGCAGTATTCTGCACAAGATTGTATTGTAACTTCACGGTTTTACTTCATCTCGCAAGTGTAGTAAGTACCTACGTACAATGACATAAAAAAATATAAATGTTTCTTATAAAATGTCTAATAAGCAAAGTGTTTCAATAGAAATTTTTGGTATAATTGTATTTGAGGCGTATTATTTTATTATGTGTAAAAATATTTTTATTCCACCCTTCAGATAGAGTTAAAAAAACTTCTACTTACAATAGAAATAACTCAAAAAATGAAAAGTGTTTAAAAAATTGTTTTAAATAAACCTTGTATAGGAAGTTTAGTAAATTTTAAATAAACATGGCCTTAATTTTTATTTTGTTTTTACAACAGTTTTTCAGTAAGAAATAATCAAAAAATTAATCAAATATGACTATAGGCCTAAGCTCTACTATCTCAAATCTTAATAGTAAGAGAGAAGACAAAAAATAATAAACGTAATAAGGTTAATCATTAAGGTTTAAGAAACAAGTGTTATGAATTTATACCCATTGAGTTTAATAGGCTTATAAACTATACATGTATGGCTTACGTTCTCTCCTACACTTTCGACAAAAACAAAACAATAACAGTTTTTAATCAGACTTAAAGAAATTTTGGCATATTGGAACAATTATCCCTATTTCGACGAAATAAGCATCTAAAAATCAAGGAAAGTAAAAATCGATATAATAAGTAAAAAATATTCATTACTAAAAGAAGAAATCAATAGGATTCCCATCATATACTGATTAAACCTCAATAAAAAATAAGAAATGAGTAGAAAACTATGAAATTTAGATTTTCTATGAAAGGATTTTCCATAAATATTTTATTTTCTTCAAGCGAATCTAGAACTAAAAAGTATTATCATGAATATCATCATATTATATAAAAAAAACTAATCCAGAAACCCCTTTAGGATCGATCCACTATTCATATCGTTCTATCGCCTTCTGTAGTTTCAAATATAATTAAGGAAACAAATAATTATATATATTTCTTATTCCTGCTAAAATTTTGTTTCAAAAACGTTGATATTAACACTTAAATATACATACAGGCCTAGCTCTTATTATTTTACATAGGTATCGAAAAATGTGTCAAATTACATAGAAATAAAGAAATTCTTATCGTGATAAATAAATTTAATGAATATTATTATATCGAATAACATAGTATAAAATTTGACGTGATGTTTAAGTATTGAAATCTCTATAGGTACGTGAAAATGGATGAATAAATTTAAATTTTCTATATATCTATGTGGGACGTAGTTTTTATGCTTTCCAATGCCGAATGGTATTGATAAACTAATCTGATTACGTCAGTTTCATGCTCATGTAATATTTATGTAACTAAAAAAATAATTGAAAAAAAAAATCAAAACGCTAAAATCAAGGCGATAATTTCTCGATTAATGTTATCAAACATGTCATATAGACGTATTTATTTAAGATAGCTGCAACTGACAATGAAAATGACTGTTGGTTATTATCGCATCAAACAAGTTTTATCTACTCCACTCAATGCAATTTATTTTCAATGCAATTTTCAATCACATTCTGAATTTACCTCATTTCACCTTATTATTATTGTTATTATAATGCTGGTTGTTTTTTCTTTATTTTATAAATTTCGCGGTTGTAAGTACCGGGTAATCAAACGAGGTAGTCATATCTTTCCTTATGAATATTATCAAGAAGAAGTAAAGTTCCTTGAACTCACGTTTGTCTTTCACAATCACAGATGCAATCATATAATGTACGAATCAAACAGTCATCGTTTTGAATAAAAATTAATTTTAATATTTAAAAACGGTTTAAATGCTATACCTTGTTTTTATGCATCTTAATTCCGATAAATTATGACAAATTATGCATGAAAATAAAGAATTATAAAATCTAATCGGAACAGCATAATTTAGCTATCTATATTTGCACAAGCCATTTGGAAACCTTCTGGTTTTTAGCGTATAGAATAAATTACAACAATTCTGTAAAAAACCATCCTTCGGAGACGGATTTTACTGTAACAAATGTTACTAGAAAATCCTAGTATGTAACTAATTATCTTGCGATAACAAAACTAAGTTCTTTACGGACCTTTTTTTTTGTTTGATTTACTGTTTTTGATAATGAAACTATTGATCTGACTAGGGATTCATCAATTCAAGTAATTGAAAATTTTCTGCTATGAATTGAGCTTAATATTCGAATTTTAAACAAATTTAAATCAAGGAGCTTGAAAATCAGGTCATGTAGTGAGTCTCTAGATCTAACGACGAAATTTCGAAGAGTTCAGTAATACGTTTAGTACCTAATAGTAACTTATTTATTAATCTTTAAATGAAATCAAATTTTGTAGATTGGTACGTAATGGGTCGATCTTTTGGGTAGTATTTACTTACTTTGCTAATTAAACTAATCAGGATTACAACATTAATTACAAGAATCGTTTGTTCGGTTTATGAAGACGTTTGAATGATATTATAAGAGAAAAATTGCATTTGTCTTTGTTATACGGTTGATCTTAATATGGAATAATCTTAAAGTGGAATAGTTTTGAAATGTAATATGTAGTACCTATGCTAGTTCGAAAATGAGTTACTTTTTGGGAATTATTTTTTGATAACCTTATTGACGCCAGACTGCAAATATTTGTACTCATAAGGTTTCATGAGCGATGTAAGCAAAAAAAAAAAAAATTGGGCACAAAGCTTGAGAAATGACTACCTCTTCGTAGATCTAATAATATTAAGCAGATAAAACTTTGTACAAAAAACACGTCCAACATCAACAAAATATGCATGTAAGTATAACAGACAAATGCAATTTGTCTCTAATGAAATTATCGTTTAGGCTTTTTTACCCTTAAGCTTATATAGTCAAAGTACAAAATTGAATAGAAGTTTACCAAAATGGGACAAATACTTATAAGTTCCCGAACCGAAAGATAATATCTAATTGAAGCAAACGAATGTCTATCTCAAAGTGTAGTGATTTTGATAAGACTTCACTGTCTTGCAGTGGAATGGGGTAGTCGCTATGGGCTTGAGAGTCATCTTCTTTCGAGACTACTACAAAAAGACGAATAACTAATATCGCATTTTTTCACAGTAATTTTGGCGGTGGATTGAATATGGTGCTATTTTAACATTAAATATGCATGATTGCTTTTTAGCTATCCCTTCTTATACGTTTTAAAACCAAAAACGTGTTTAATTGTAATCAGAAATTGTAAGCATTTAATAACCGATAAGTAAAATAAATAAATAAAAATAAGTATAGGTAAGCGTAAAACTATTTGTACCTATACCTATCTCTGTGTCGAAAGTGTGTAGAGAACTAAGTCTGTCATTTTTGGCAAAACGATTTTAAAGTTTTACTGAATATCAAGAATTGGTTATAGAAATTAATTTAAATGGTCATAATTTACCTTACAGCTGTTTTTGAAATTTACTGGTAAGAAATATGTTTTATCAGTTTATAACTTATATAGGCGATAATTGGTGCATCTAATTCAATCTCGACGTAGTTGAACTTATAGCTCTCTATATACAATCGACGCAGATTTAAGAAACATAACACTAAAAAAGTGTTGTAAGTTTATTAAGAGTTTAAGAGTATTTAATAATCTGGAACCTGGTAGGCTTACACATATCTTAGAAGAAAAATTCTGAAGATAAAATATCCGTTAACGATAGCTAGGTTTTACAAAATTTTTCAAGTTAAACATTTTCTAAGATATAATATGATGACCCATAACATTTACTGTTTCTGCAACATGACTACCTAAACTAATTCTGCTCTTCCTCTTTTTGAATTATCTTCTTTTGAAATCCTCTTTTTTATAAATCTAACTAAAACTGTTGATATTTATTTAGCTTAAATCCCCTGGAAATGTTTTCTGTTTTGTTTTTTACTCATATCGTATATCAAATGTAAACGTCTAGGATATGAATACGAGTATTGCAAACAAAGTATTTAGCATTATAGCAAACAGATTATTTCGATTAACTAAAAAGAATCAACCATACTTATAAAAGTACGAGATAACCTCGTTAATTATACGTTTGATACTCGAGCAGATTAATAAATCCGCAGTTGTGACTACTTATACAACTGGTAATTATTTGGCATTTTACGGCTTCGTTTTGTGTTTGTCTCGCGTTGAACAACTCGAAGACTTTAAGATCATGTATAACTTCTATTTATTACATATTAAACAAATGGCCTTGCCAATTAACATATAACGACTCCTATAAAATATTATTATAATTATTATTACCTGAATATTTTGATAGCTTTTATGTTTAATAGTTTGAAACGAAGCAAAATATATGTGACTTATGCTCAAATTCGTCTTTACGACTTCAACATTAAACAAAGTTCAAAAGGTGACTTTTTCAACGAAGTCCTGTTAATTTTAATTAATATTTTCTAATTAATTAATTTTTTTTCTTTAAAATCGAGGCTAATAACCTTTGTAACTTTGTTAACAAGTTGTTTTGAGAAGATGTAATGTGTGGTTTTTTGGGTATAGGTATGCTGGATAGAGTAGGTACTGGCCCATAAGCCAGTGATCCTAAGTGCGAGTCCTGGTATTAACCAAAAACATTTTTTAGGTTTTCCAACTCAGTAATGATTTCAGTAGTAAAAAATGACCGTAAATAAAAATGAAAAAATTAGTACTTACCAAACTGAAGCGGCCATCCCAAAGTAGTAGATGAGTAGAAAAACAATCGCACAATTTGGATTTGCAAGTCCGTCTTGAGCCAAAAGTACGTGGCCGTATTGACCCAAGACATTTGGATCGGCCGAGTCGGAAATATCGTTTTGGCAAGCGACGGCGCGACGTCCAGCGAGCGCCCGAACGCCCCAACCAACGCCACAGAGCAGGTAGCAAAGGGCCAAGACGCCCAGTGGCCGTTCCGGATAGCGCAGCCGGCCAGGATCCACCTGTTGATCGGCCAAAAAAGAACAAATTTAAACAAAAATACGTAAAAAATATCCGAGACCAGCTCTGGACTTCTTGATTAGTATGCATGAAACATAATCTAGTAATTTAATTTTTATAGCCCTACCACGTCTGAAAAATATTATTCAAAACGGAAACATATTATACGAAGTTTGTAAATCCTAATTTGAATCGTTGACTTGAGCCAGACTCATCACAAAAACGACCATTTATCATTTCCAACATAGAAAAAAAAAACCTATTTCGGATCTCAAGAACTATTAGTAAAAAACATCCGGTTACTATTAAAAAAATATATAAAAAACAATTTGTCAGACGGAAATCTAAATCCGCCCTAATTTTTTTTTTCGTTAAACGTTTAGATATATCTTAGATATATCTTGGCTAAAATCTAAAATCTCTATTTGCAAAACACATATCAGATTACCATAGGGAGAATTTTAAAATAAAATCATTTTTCAAAAATACGATTTTTGCAAGTATAAAATTTTTACTCTCACCTTGACAATATGTGTTTAACCTTGAAAAATATCTACGATAAAACCCTGAACTTATTAGTTGAATGGGAAAATAAAATTTAATATTGTACCCAACAGGAGTTCACAGGCCTGTATTAAGCTTCCCATTACACAAGAATTCTTTTATTCGATGGCAATTTTACAAAACGTTTAATAAACCAAACTGCTTTATTTATTTTAATTCGTTGACTTTAAATGACTTAATTTGGTTCCTTTATATAGACAAATCGAAGTTCTATTGAGTATTCCAGAGACTTCGATTACTGAACGTTCTAAAACTTCCATGATTGTTGGTTGTCAATAAAGCGAAATTCAAATGTCCCTTATCAGAATTTCCATAGAACAATATCGAATTTTCAATTTTTTCCGTGCTCTTCGTTGTCTATGTCTTTGTTCGTTATAATATTTATCTTCTTTATAGGAGATCTTTACTTAAATTTAATTGGCATAAAGTTTTCAAGCAGTTTAACGAACAGCAATACAGTCAACTCTCGATAATTCGAAGTTGAAGAGACCCATAAAAAAATTCGTATTATAAGGTTTTCAAACTATTAAGAGTGGTAAAAAAAACTCCGTAATATGTAGGTATACATGTAGTTCATGCTTGTTCGAATTATCAAGAGTTATGTAAGATACCTTCGAATTATCAGGTGTTGTGGTCTCATCAGTCTCAGAATTTACTTCTAACTAATGAGCGTACCAAAAATTTATTGTTTTAATTTGAAATATCAAGGTTTTTCTTTTTAGGAACTTAGCATATACTTTAAATCGGATATCGAAAGTTTTGTATTACCAAAGGTTTAAATAACAAGAGTTGACTATGTAGGTACCTACACTTAATAACGTGTAAAACATTATTCTGAAAATTAGAGTAACTGACATATCAAATTTGGTGCTGTGTTAAGCATGCGTTAAAACAAAGAGAAGTGATCAACCGAAAAATTTATTGTAATTAAAACTGTATAAAATATCCTAGCAGTTTAACATTCGATTTTAAACAAATAATTGCTGCATACAACTTTATTATTTAATGTTGTCTCAACGTCGATTGATGAGTGTTTAGTAGAGAAAATTGCGATACATTCGCGACTTTTAGTGTTATGGCCACTATTGTGAACGTTACCAACATCGCGAGAACGCGTTAAAAGGAGAGGAAAAAGAAAAGGTACCAAGACATAAGCAAAAAAGTATTATTAACTATTACTTTTGCTTTACAGTCAGTCTAGTTACTATAAACAATAACATAACTATAGGTAGGTACATAAAAATTCAAAATAGAAAGAATATCTCTCGTACAAAGCCATATTGAGCGACTACTTAAAATACTTGGGTAAAATAAAAATATATCAATGACTAAATAAAAATTAAATCAACTTTTCGTGCCCGCAAAATGTGAAAAAAAACCAAGATGTGCCTAACCGGTCGACAAACAAACGCCGGAAGAATTTTTTTTCTTCATTCCTTCAACATAATCATTTATGAAAAATAACCACAAAATTACATCTCTATCATCATTATTACTTTTACCATTATTGTTATTATAGTTCTCGAGATCTTTTCGATCAAAAACTCTCTTTGGATCAATCAAAGAAAAATCATCAATTCACGTAGGTAATACACAAAGCATTCTTAGATCTAGCCACATAATTGAAGCCGGAATCACATCAGAGCACAGCTGAAAAAAGTGAGCTCATGCCTGTATTAGATTCTACAAGCTCAGTATCTTGTAAAACCGACTTTCAAAACGCGGTAAATTGATCAATTATTTTGAATATAAAAATTTTGAATTCCTCACACAAAAGGTTTTTTTCTTTTCGTTTAAAAATAAATCGTAAATTGAAATGAAACAACCACATTTATCTTCTCTCGATTTATATTAAATGTACTAGAAGAAAGAGGAAAACTGTAGTCTATTAAAATGTTCTTATATATCAAAGCACGAATAAATTTAGTTTTCAAAATTGCTTTTATGTTACTGTGTGAATGTGTGAAGAAAATTTATCAAATTGTATTATAAAACGAATAATAATAATAACAATATAGATAGAAATATGTAAGTGATAATGAGCTATAATTTAAATATTAAACCACAGAAATTCTTCATTTGTTCACTCTGGCTAACAATAAATAGATGTTATTGAAAATTTTATAAGAAAAATTATAATCAAAATCCTATTTTAATTGAATACAAAAAAAAAGAAAATTATAGCTCCAACAATATGTAAGTAGTTATGAACACGAAGTAACATAATAGCAAAGAAATAAAATTTTAGCATAACACTTATTTTTTGGTGATAGTAGGTTATAGTTTTAGAACTAAACAGCTTTATTTTGCAGCTTCTGAAGTAGCATAGTGCCTAATTGTCAAAATTGCTCTACATAAAGCAGAATTAGGAAGTCAAATTACGGAGTAATATGTAGATAAATTATAGCCGAAAGAAATGTTTAAACTTAAATTAATACTCTATAGCAGTGGTTCTTAACCTTGTTGGAGGTACTGACCACCTCTTTTTCAAATTCAAAGTATAGGTGTGGAACCTATATCTCCATATACCTTATATGAGTCGGGTTTGTGTTTTAACCTCCGCCGAACCCCTGGGGTTTGATCGAACCCAGGTTAAAAACCACTGCTCTATTAGGGCATCCTTAGACACCTGAAAAAAAAACTATGAGGTTCTATGTAATTTTTTTTCAATATAAAATTTTGAACTGTAGACCATATACAACACTATTTAGAGATGACTCCTGTTTCAAAAACGTAGCAGCTCCTCTTCTCCTAGTTTCTCTAAAGCTAAATTTGTACCGTACAACCTTAAACCTTCAAGCTTTAGTTCTAGGCCCTCTTTTGGGATAGTTAAGGGACACTTTCTGCAATATGATTAATTGCTCAAAAATTACTATGAACACAAATTTAAACACTTTTTACTTTCTTTTACTGAAAAGGACTTTTAACTTTTAAGGAAGTATTGTAATCGGGTCGAATTTACGATCGAAATACACGTTTTAGGGTCCCCTGAATCCAAAAAAAAAATAGTTTTTAGAAATTGTTCTGTGTGTGAATATCGTATGGAAAGATTTATCCGAATTTCACCAAACTTAGAATTTCGCCTTTATATTACAACTAGTTGTGCCGCAAAACTTTTGGTTGAAATCAGTTAGCCGAAAGCTCCACTTTTCTCTATAGGGTTTTGAGTTTTTTCAATTTTTTTTTAACGGCTCCAATGATTTTCTTTAAACTTGCTAATTCTTAGACTCATCAATGTCTACAACTTTTATCTGAAACTTTTTTCTGGAAAAGGTCAAATAAGGGCAGTTCTAGGGTTAAGAGTATAGGAGTTCGTATATGCATAGAGCCTCTATACATTTCGTTCTATTTATATAGATATTTATATATATTATTCTATTTATAATTTTTTTTATCTAACTTTGTGCTTGATTTATGTTCTTTTAACCAGTGAATATGTCATGTAAAAGAAAGTACTGTGACGCCTCGCAGCAGATATTTTCCTCTCGTTTACTGTGATAATAAGATGTTTATGAGTATCTGTAGTTTTAAAGTCGTAAAAATAATTTCTAGGCTCATTCAAATTAGTGTAGGTATGATTTGAATGATATTTTAAATAACATGGGATAGCTATTTTTTGCCTACCAAGAAAAAGACTTTAAAATCTATTGATGAAACACATTATTTAGATACAAAAGATGCAGTTATTATCTATAACCAATGACAATGACGTAGTGTTGCGTAATGTAATATCATATGTTAATGCCAAGAAATATGTCTTAAAATTAAATGAATATGTATATTGATATTATCTTATAGGTATAACAACTTAAATCAGTGTAAGTTCAGGGAATTTTTCTTCATTTTCAAATGAGTTTAAACTTTTGAAAAAGATGTTTCTGCATAGAAAGAATACTTTTAATTTAAAAGAAAATATTAGTTGTCTGAGAATAGTCGTTATTAAACTATAAATCGATTTGAAAATAAATTACTGAAATGAACAATCTTCCATTGGACATTAATTATATAACAATGTTAATTATTATTATATGATCGCTGCATTCTTTGACAAACAATCGTAGGGAACGGCTCAAGAATGAAATTATCTTCTAGATTTGTCGAGTTAAAAGGTTTCAATTTGAATTTATCGTTAAAAAAACGATGCAATTTTTCTTTCACTTCAGTTATTGACGTTTTACTTTGACTTGCAGGTCACGTAAGATCAAATATCAATCAATCAAAATTGATTAAATCAAGTTGAATCGAACGGGGTTACAGCGAGGTTAAAATATTTCGTGGAAAACGAAGATCATTTGTGTTCCATTGAAACGAATATATATTTCAAATACGAAAAATAAAAACGGGTTTCAACGTGAAAAGATCAAAGAAACGAGGTTGACGAAAGGATTTTCACACTTTAAAAAAAATGAAACTTTGTATTTGAGTCGGTTTTTGATGCCGGATTGTAAATAGATTATGTTGATTGTTAAATGGTGATTTATTTTAAGATTAGTTCGAGGGTTGGGAAGTGATTATCTTACCAAGAAACTGAGCAAAGCGACGATGGAAGATAGGAAACACATGGTGGACCAAGTTTGAAGCCAGACCTCGGCCAAACTGCGATCCGCCTCATCCCAAAAGATGTCTGCGTCACATAAAGGAGCACATTTTCCGCTTCGATTTACGTAAACGTGTGACCTGGGACATTGTGTCGAAAATGTGCTCGTTTGCACTAAACTGTTAAGGGATGGAGGAACCCCAACCTCGCCAGGGCCTTCCATGCACATGTGTTCGTGGTTGTTCTCCTCGGGGAACTTGCTGCAGTTCAAAGCGGCAGCCCACGGATAGCCAAACCCTTGCAAAACGGGATGACACCGGGATCGAACCGTTTCACACAACCCCCGACAAGGACCAATTGGCTTTTCGACTTTTTCGGTGCACATAGGGACGTAGACAGAGCACAGAAACAGGTGCAACTGGGCACTGCAGCCGAATTGCAACAATGGCGTGAATGTTTGCAACGTTAAATCGGCCTCTGCCTGGAGATCGTTCGTCATGCTGGTCACATTGTAGCCGAGACCCCGACATAAATCTACACGAATTGGTTCACATTTCGTCGATGTCGGTTCCGACGAACACAAATAACAAACCGTCAAAATAATTCCACAAATTAACTGAGTACGTAACATGTTTCACTCCGAACTGAATTAGATTTCACAAAATTTACAACTGCTGTTTACTGTAATAGAGTAACCATAACGAAAATAAAGCACAAAGATTTTTAAACTTCAAAAATCAAATTCCTTCCAACAATCGGATCGAAATTCACTACTATCACGACTTAAACATCTCAAACGACTAAGGAATGTTGAATTTGCCTCTCTACTATTAATGCTCCATGTGGTGCTGGCGAAGACGTCCGAAGCTCGCCGAGCCAACTTGACTCAACTACAAGTATTCTCAGCCAAAGTCATAAATAAAACCGTAACAGGCTCTCGTTTGGACTCTCGGATTATTTAGATTTCCAAATGTGGGTGGTTAGAGTGAGTGCGAGTTATACACGCCAGGTGCCCTGCGGTCGAGTGCAACGAAAGCAGCGACAAAACGACTGCATTCATTCTGTTTATTTAATGCTACCCGGAGGAGGAAGGGCGAATTCCGACTAAGCGTTTAACTTAAGTCGTTAACGACATTAGGCCTCTAAAACCGGCCGAAAAAAACCCGTCTGAAATCCCGATTCCACGCTGCTTAAACCTATTTTGCATTTACGAGAGGCGTTATGTTTGCATAACGATCAGCGATTTTTAAACAGTGGCTCATTCTTGTTATAGAACGAAACATGCTAACAATTGACGAAACCGGCCACGTAAGGCTTTGATCTTTGCCGCACGAGAACTTATTTTCAAAAAAAAAAATATTAAGCAAAAATATTCAAATTTCATGAAAATTCCACTGGATAGATGTAGTACAAGATTACAATCTCAATGTCCATGTAGTTTTTTTTCGAGCCGTATTATAATTAGAGAGAAGGACGATCGATTTCCAATAAATAAAAAATCAAAACGAGATCGATAATTGATGGCGGCTTTAACCCACGGTGAAAAAACAAACAAACGGGCTCGTTAAAGTAATTTTAAATTATAACTCTAGTGACGTTAGGGTTTAGAACTACACGAAGTGGGCGGGAATTTTTCTAATTTTCTAATGAGGGAAAGAAAAAAAAATCTCTTACAAATAAAAATGAACATATTTTATAGAGACTAATAAAATTTGCTGTTAATCATTTTTCAAAAAAAAAAAAAAATCAATAATAATCGAATTCTTTCTTAACTTTCAATAAGTAATTAAAATCGCTATGAGAACTTTTCATTGGAAATCAAAGAAGTTCATGTGTGTAGTATGGTTATAACAATTATGATTTACGACACTTGCGAATGGAAAATCGTAAATAAATAACAAGTGTCCGTCTGCAAGTCGTATTTTATAAAATTTGAAACGTTTTCAATGAGAGTATTTATTTTTCAATTTCAATCGATTATCGTCTATGTATGTATACCTACCTATACGGGTCGTCTTACAAACTACTTTTATTGACTATTGTTCGACAATATTTGCTTTGCAGAACCAGTTAAAAGATGATCAGCAGGGATCGATTAGGGTCGGAATCTTTAACGATTGGTTTTAATTAAAATTTCTATAATTAAATTTCATTTTTTACGTTTTGATAACGAAAGATAAACCGAACGAAAGATTTTCCAAATTACACGTAACGCAATGGTGCCGGGCATCTATAGGTTATTTAACGCCCTTTGTAAAGAAATGATATAAAACTTTTTGATAATTTATAAACTTTAATTAGTCATGTTTTATAGATTAATAACTGGACTACCTAAATATAAACCGTTGAATAAAAATTCAAATTGTTTCAAAATTAAAAAAACGGCTGTAGAAAACTAAGAAGTCTACTTTACGAGATAGGGCTATTAAATAACGAGGCTGTTATAAAACTTTTCTTTTGGAGTTTATATATTATAGATTTATTAAATATTACCTTCAATATACACCCCTCCGTGATCCCTTCACTCCATGCAAATTTTTTATCGATCGAAACAGTAACAGGAGTTTTTTTTTTGTAAGTTCCAGTACAGTGGCGGAACTACAAATTTTAGGCCCAAATATCTAGCGTCCCATATTTTAATTTAGCACCGATTTTCTTGCGAAAGGTCCTTCTTAAAAGACCTTTGAAGTCTAGAGGAGTTAGCAGATATTATCATTTTCCTATCAGTTGTAATATTTTGTTTTAAAAATTAGTATTGTTCGTTAAGAATAACGACAGCTTCTTAATATCCGTATTCACAACATCTTGGTCGAAATCCATCGTATTTTCATCGTTATTCAAATCAATTTCCGTACTGCTTCTTCTATCAACATGTTCAAATTGCCCTTCATCTTTAGGTGTAGTACATTGATTTTTTAGTTTTATGTTAAGTTAATTGGATTAATTTTTTTGCTATAGACTTGTTCAAACACTTGTTCATCTTTAGAAGTACTTTGATTTTCTGTGATCATAGCAAACGATTTAAGAAAACGGGATAATTTTGGTATTTTTGCTAAACGTTCCTGTTCCTTTTTCAATTTCTCTTTTTTACTGCACCCTCTCTGCAGCACCACTAGTACTAATTTTCTCAACATTTTAGGGCCCCCCAAAGCTTCGGGCCTTTTTGGACGCCTTCAATGATCTCAAAACGTATTCTTTTTAACGCATATTTGATAGAACATATGAAAATCATAGAAAGCGAGGCCAGGCTAATGAGGTAAGTGGTCTAAACACTGAGACACTGTCCTTTACAAAAAATACTAAACACACATTTTCAGTGTGAGCTTATAGATTGTCCTGATGCAGCACCCTTAATTTGATTTTTCCATAATTCCAGACTTCTTTTTCTAATCTTTTTCGTTACCAAGCAAAGCTTCAAGGTAATATTTTGATTATTTTTTTGACCTTCTAGAGCTCAACGAAGGTACATAACTCCTGTTAATATTTAAAAAAAAAAACAAGCACTCATCGTTTTCTTGAATTTTGATTTGCTCATTTTAGTTTTTTAAGTTCAAAATGGAGTCTTCCAGTGCCAGGATAGGCGTTTAGTTTCTGGGCGATATGTAAAAAACCGTAACTCATCACATGTTCTCTCTAAAAATGCATAACTTTCGTCACTCCTTTTCTGAGCCTCATATGGAATTTAATATTCTTATCAATTCCAACGAACCTTTAAAAACCCCGTATTTTATAGGGTTTTATCATTAACTTTTTGAACATAAGCCAACTAGTAACAGTTGTAGCTTGGATTACTTAAATAAACTTTAATCTAGTCATATCTCGAGCTTTACTTATAACATATTATAACGAACAAAAACAGAGACAACAAACAGCGTTAAAAAGAATGGAACACTTGAGATTGTTCTGTGGAAATTCTGTCAATGGACATTTGAACCTTTCATTAATGGCAGCCTACGAATTTGAAAGTTTTTAAAAGGTTCGGCAATTGAACTCTCTCGAATGTTTGAGAACACTTTGATTTATCTATATAAAGACGCACGTTCATTCTAATTGTAAGTGATTCCTTCATGCAAGTGATTCAAGTACCTAATAGTGATATGAGAATTAAGAATCACTTTAGTTTAGAATAGTGGCTTCCAACGAATGGTCTGTGGACTCTTAGGGTTCCCCAAAGCTGTCGCAAGGGGCCAACGGTGGATCCCAGTGTTTAAACAGTAATAGTAAAGAAAATTAAACAGTACCCAAATTATATAATAGCTCTAACAACTAGCAATACTAGCAGTAACAACTTGCACCAATATAATTCAAATTATGCTAAATAGTTCTTATATTTGAACGCCAGTAGATGGACGAATACCTAATTAAGGAAATTACGCCTCTTTTAGTTTCTTTTTGTTGGCAACTATTAAAGTTCCTCAATCCTCATGTTAAATAAGCCTATGGGGAGAGTTCCTTATGTCAGGATCTTGTCTATCTTGCCTCATTATTTCTGATTGTAAAATATATATATATATATATAATATTCCGTACATAGTCATTTATCTTAAGGGGTCCGCACCATATTATAAGACTTTTTAGCGTCCGTTATGTTGAGAGCCATTGACTCAGAAAAAGATAGCAAAAGATTGAATTTCAAAGCAAAATATAATTTACTTACTCATTTATAAAACATAAACTTACAATAAGACTTTAGTGTAACACAAAAACCTTAAAATTTAAAAAAATTTTAAATTTAAAATTAAATATTAGAAAATATTTGCAACACTAGTATCTAATTGAAAAAAGTTTCAATTCTAGCCGAAGAACAGTTTTCTCCGAATTGTTTCTCAGATTAATAATTATCTTTTCAATTCAACAAAAAATTTAATATTATTTTGATTCTATTTTTTATATATAAAAGTAAGTTCATAAAGTATAAAAATTAAATATTTAATAAGTCGCCGACAAAGAAAACCGTTTTGCTGTGATATTTCCTTTAATCTCCATATTTGCTCAATGCATTTCTATGAAAAAATAATAAAATATGTATTAACCAACACAAAAAAAAAATAATTAGTTCTCTCGCCTTTTGAACATTTAAATATTATTTAAGTTTCTAATTACTTTATGATAGTTGCTTGTCGGTTTAATTTTCGGTAGCCTTTTTAATTTTCCGCTTCGTACAAGTAGATTTGTTTGATTAAAGTATAAACAAAAACTCCATGTGATAAAAAAAGGTTTTATTAGGTTTTATGAAATTTTTATATAAATATACCTATTGAAATATAAATAGATATAATTTTTGATCTTTTGTATGGGTGAAAATTTTCTTTTAGATTCAATTATTTGTCGCCGCTATGTACCCTATGAGGTCTTGCGGAAGCATGGACATTTTTTTTGAAAATATTGTTGATTGCATTCATCCACGTAATTTTAAATCTAATGGGTAATGGTTGAGAGGAATTCAAATTAAAATAATAAGTAATTACATAGAGGTTTTTTTTTTCGATCCATCTTGTTAACCTCCTCTGGTGAGACTCTCCATCGGGTCTCCGGAGCTGTGCATATGATGAGGACAGGTTGGCTGGTTAAAAATTGGTTTTCTCTCGGTATCGGATATGTTAATCTAAAACCAACATATTAAACGATCAGAAACAAACAAGCTGCATCTTTAATAACATAGTTGAATATAAAAACTTAAGATGAAATACCTGAAGTTCGAACTCGTTGAAAATTGTCTTCACGTCATATTATTATCATTATTACAACAGCAGCCGGTTATGATCGTCATCATTTTGTGGATGAAACAGAATCACAATCTTATTGTAAAAGGAGGAATTTGTTTTTCGACCGCACACACATTATAATCACGTTTTTTTCGACCAAACCATACCATAGATAATATATTTTTATGAAATAGAAGGGAAAATGACATTCTTCATTGGATATTATGCTAATTTATCGTCAATAAAATGCAATATAAAAATCACATAAAATTATTTTTAATGGCCAAGACCTTCCCATCTGTGTGTGTGTTTTTTTCCGGAATTCTTAAATATGAAATTCTAGGAATTTTTAAATTAGAAAATTTATATACATATTCAAAATAGAGAAACGTTCTTAAATAACTTTATTTTAAAAACTTTTTACGAGATATATGTACGTTTCATAAATTATTATTGCAAAAATTAAAAATATAATGCAAGAAATCAATCATAATCTCAATACTAATGAGCTAATGTAGTAAAGTATTAGTACTTATATTATATAGCTGTAACCGTAACTTAGTTCACGTGATCTTCAAGACATCGCTCATAAAAATTTTCGATATCGATTACAACGAAGCCTTATTAAGCTATTTTTTTATTTCATAAATGCTTATGTATCTTATTTCCAACAAAATAAAAAATGTAAAAATTATCAATTTCGGTGCCTATATTGTTCTATAAATTTATGAAATAATATTTTAAATAAAATTATTTTTATGTGATTTTTCCATAACTATACACAACATGTAGGTATTTGAGAAATTTACACTGATACTCCAACTCAAAATTTAACGAATTTCTTATTAATGGTAAACTTAAAAAATACAACACACTGATAATGAAAATTTAAAGAACCAACAATTGAAATTCGAAATCGCTTGCATTTGTCCTAATTAATTATAACCTAAACGAATTACAAATTAAATTTCAAATAATCTATTTACTCCTATAATATGGCTTAGTGTAGGTCTTAGAAAAATTACTTATTCTAGCGTTAAGGACCTTATGGGTTATTAACTTATTACCTACTTTTAATATTATTATCAACTAAAAATATTTAGTTTCATTGTGATTTTTCCTCCAACAAGTTTTTCTATTTTCCTGTTTCTCATAGAAATAAAACATTTTTCCGCAATAAAATGTATTCTAGATAATGTCGACTGGCATATCATTATACCAAATATTATAAAATTATTAATTACTAGAAATTTTTATATTCAGCGTGATTTTTTCTCCAACTAATTTTTCTATTTTTCGTGGAAAGGAGAGATTTTTTCGTAGTAAAAGTATCCGAGAGAATAATTCGAACAGCCAATTAAGTATTAGCCTACAACATTTCATCAAAATCCGTTATCAATTTTTTCCTGCAAAAAGTATCCTAAATTTTGACCCAGATAGTGATTTATTATCTTAATAAATTTTATAAAAATCCGTCGAGTGGTATTTGCGTGATGCGGTAACAGGCAGACAGACAAAAATTTTTATGATAATTATTATTATATATGACTAATTCTGTATCGATAATAACGACGATTGGAATAAAAGTTTCTAAATAATATTTGATGTACAGATACGGTTAAAATTTTAGAAAAAGTACAATTTTTATCTATGTATAGAAGTTTTTTTAATTCAATAAGATGGAAATATGTTTCTAAAATATGGAACATAGATTACAGTTTACTTTTGTATTTCAGGAGATAGGCAGTAACGGATTTACACATTAGCAGCCAGTAGTCTATTTAATTTTGCCGCCCCTATCCTTAATTCACAATCATACTACCTAATTACTTTTTTTTTCAATGAAATTATTTATTTTTCTTCCTATTATAATGCTTTAACAGCTAGATCATTAGCACTATAGTCTTGGAAGCTCTAAATTAAAATATTATGAATTGTTTTTGAAATTTTGGCTCCCGAATGTACCGCACCTAAAATTAGCCACCCTAGGCTCTAGCCTGCTCAAATTGCTAGTAAATCCGTTACTGGAGATAGGTTAGGATTTCAATTTCATATAGGTCGGTACCTACTAATAATAAGAACTGAAGTAGTTATGAATTTCATCAGAAACTTGGTTATCAAACAGATGTACCTAAGGTAACTTGCTAATCTTGTCTTATATTCAAATATAATTTTGTTTGGAATAAGTAACTGTTCTTTAAGAACTTAAAAATACTCGTCTGTATTAATCAGAAGCTCATTTAACAAGCTCTTAAGTTTAAATATACAAAATTTGATAGTTTTTGAAAACGTATAGTGCAGTTGATCCTGAATGATTGAGAACTGGATAAGCGAAAAAGCTGAATAAATAAGATTAATTATAAGATCCCATAATTTTTATTCTCAAAAAAACCTTTATACCTATGCAATAAATAAAAACGTCTCTATGAGAGAGTTATTTTTTATGTCTGAACCAGGGATGTTATGAATATGAAATTTCAGATCTGGATAATGACAGGTGCGAATAGGTGTATAGTAATTTTTTATACTGGCTTAGGAAACGGTTACGAATATGAAATGATTCCGATTATCCGTTAGTTTCGATTATGGGTATTAGATCTTAAAGAAATTGAAAAAGTAACACACAAATTGGTAATAATTTGGCTTTATTTTTCAGCTATCATTTGGTACTGCCAGCAGCCATATAAGTAATTTCTAAAACTACTCAATTTTAAATGTTATCTACTTTAAAAAAGCAATTGTAACAAAATTATAATAAAGTCCTCGTAACCAAAACTATCCGAAACTTTTATATTGGATTCGGTTACGGTTAAGGAGCACAGTACCTAATATGCAAGGAATGAACAAGGACCTCTGTGGACCTCTAAAATTACTTTTTGTTCTTTACTTCTACAGTGACACTCTTGTGTATATTTTGTCTTTCTTATGACTTTTTCGCAAATTCTTAAAACTGATCTGCGTATAGTTTGTTCAACATTTGTACAGTTTGTAAATAACATCTGTATATAGAAACACCGTCACTGTATCTTGGTAAGTAAGAAACCTCTGTAAGTGGAAATCTTTTATAAGTGCGGAAAATACCAGTTTCTTAAGTTGTCACTTATCTAAGTTTAACAGTATTTTGTGAAAGAAATCCAAAAGCTCGAATACCAAAATCATAAAATGAAAAAAATTCCTTCGTTCTCTCTTTTGCTTTTTTACTCTTCCTTGCAAATAATGAAATATACTTACTTCAAAATTTAGATCCAAGCCACTTCAAATATACTTGTATGCATACTTTTAAAGATTTATATTCTTTTATTCCCATTTCTTAAAATGGTTTGGTGTGTTCAGTTTATGTTTATATTTAATTTATATTATATTTATTTTATTTGTTTTACATATTATTTTATATAATAGTTTTTTACATGTAGGTATATTCATTCATTATTTTTCATATGTTCCTATTTTTGAAAGATTTCCGACAATAAGTTTATTACTGTTGATATTTTTCTCATCTTTATCATTGTCAGTTGTTGGATTATCCAGTGTTGATATTTCACCACGACCATTGCGATTACGCCTATAGTACTATTTTTTAATCTGCACATTGTTGAAAAATGACCTCTCTTTTGACACAAGTTGCACGTTTTTCCATAAGCTGGACATTTAAAATTAACATAAGAGCTTAGAACTTAATAACTCTACTACTATTTCGTAAAAAAGTAAGAAAATGTAGGTACCTACCTACACCAAAATGTTTTTTTTATTTGGGCATTCAACTTTTAGAATCATGGCATTCGAGTTTTAGTAATCGGGATTTCAAAATATTCCTCTTATTATATTTAATAAATTACCATTTTAATGAAGTTATGTATAACTTCTATCTAAAAAAACAATGCAAATTTATAAAAACAAAAACCAGATATTTCTTTGGAAAAAAATTTTCTTAAGTACCTACTTAATTCGATTTTCAAAACGAAGCCTTATACGAGTATCGAATAGCTTCAACTTATCATGTACCTATGACTTAACAAACTTACTTGTTGTGTTTTATATATTTTGGTGTTAACAAAATTAAAAGATTTGTCAACGTTAGCTTTCAATCTTTTCTTTTACATTATACAGGTATGATTATTAGACACAAAATATTAACCTGGAACCCTGGCCTGCACCATTTAAATTTGAAGAGATAAGAGCCCTTATAATGCATCCTTATAGTACAGGTATAGTGTTATACAAAGATAACTACTTGTTTTCGTATTTCTAACTTAAAACAAAGTTTTTATTTTTATTTTTAATAAATAATCGAAATACCAGCCTTTTCTTCCAATTAATTACAACTTCTCATAGTCAACAGTGTCGTTTAGCTAATTATTTATTTTTAACAGAAAATGCAAGCAATGTTCTCATGATTCATCCTGTCTTAGTCACATAAGAGCAAATTTAAAATTACCACGAAATTGATTTGCAACCTTGGACCTCAAAAAAGTTTCCCACTTCGAAAATGCAAACGTCTGCATAAAAGAAATATATACCTACAACACATAAATCTTAAGGTTTCAAAATGTTTAAAAGCATATTTAAATTTTTCGTTTAATTAAAATCAACTTGTCATAATCTTATGCATTTCATGTTATCATCAATCAACAGAGCGCGGGTTGTCTGAAATTCAATTTGAAAAAAAATATAACACGGGTCAAGCGAGATTTGATATGAACAGACGTTTCCGACTATGACCACTTGAAATTAAGAGAAAAAGAACGATTTTGTCTTCAGGCAATGCTTCAGATTGAACAAGTTGAAGCCTTGTCAAAATAATTCGAAAGGTCTAGAATTAAAAATGAAAAAACGCTAGCTATTACGAGGGAGAGATGACGAAACGAAGTTCTTAATTTGTTGGCGATTTTTTCTCAGATTTTTGCGCAAAGCAAACAATAAATAAATCATTCGATCGAGTCCACGCCCCACAAAAACGTCTGAACCGCATTCATAGATCATTATCGGTAGCCCGAAAAAAAAAACAATAAAATTAGTGAGTAAAGCCACAAATTCTTGTCGAGCCAAGGTTTCCTACAGGTGACACTCGTGGTCCTACTCTTGTTCTCCTGTCAATTAAGACCCATTTTGACCAAAACTTGCAACGGGCAAGAAATAAATTTTTGATTGTCACAAATCGAATTGACTAAAGAACTAGGTAATATAAATAAGCATCGTTTGATAATGAAGTGATTTTTATCGCTTTATTTATTCCTTGTTAAGGACGTTGGAATTTTAATCAAGAATTTTGAGCATTTCTTGATAATGAGAGTTTTGACAAATTTTCATTTTTTAAAGATTTCTTTCACTTAAGACGCAATCTGTATACCTACGGAAAAAAATAGTTCGTTGTATTGTAGACTTTATGAGAGACTGAAAGTTGTGTGTATACATATATAAATTATGGTTTTAATACAATATTGGACCCCCCACAGCGTTTAATTTTCTTGTTATAATTTTTTCTGGTGCGCGAGGGATTTCATGTTTCAATATTTAAACGAGCTGTCAAATGTTTAATCATTTCAATCAACTTAAAATGTAATCAGAAGGGAAATCAAAACGAGAGGAATAAATAACAATAATAATCTTGATTTTTAAGTTCTATGAGAAAATGAAAAGGAAACATAAATTATTTATTTAGTATTTTTAAATGCTGCATAGATGCTTTATTATTTCTACAAAACTTGAACTATTCATAAGTTAAGTACATTTTAAATCTTTTCCCTCATATTTTGGATAACTAAGTTGCATTATAAAAAAAGTCAAGTAAGAGGAAAAAACTTTTTATCAATTCAGGGTGTAAAACTCTACAACAATGTAATAACAAATAACATTAAAAATACGAAAACAAAAACGAAATATTGGTTACTAATGACTTCTAATAGACGTTGATAACTTGAACACAAATGACCGAACACTTTTGGACTCAAAATAATGACATGCTCTCAACAAGTGTTGAAAATGGCAAATTATTGTTCGGTTTTGCCTTTAAATAATTCCAAATATAATTTTTACAAAATTTTCACCATAAATCGTTTCTCTTTACATTTTATCATTTAAATATATGATAATAGAGTTAAGGGCTTTATCAATCCTTAAATATCAAAAATTAAAAATATTTCTTTAAATTTCTATAACACTTTTTAACACTTTTTTGTTACCAATCAGTAGAACTGAACATATTGTAACGCTTTTACGGGTTCTTAGGTTTGTGTTTAATGACGACAAATTTATTTTTAACAATTGTTTATTGATTTATCTTACACTTTATACACTTATAAACTACACGTTAACAATGGGTTAATTCACTGTTTAATTAGTTAGTTTTCACAGTCACTTATTCACTAATTGTCACTCACTGTTGCACTGTTACACCACTAATTGTCGCTCACTATTGGACTGTTCACTCAATTTAACAATGTTCACAATTTATTTAACACTGTTCACTTTCACTATTTATTTCACACTGATCACATTCACGATTTATTAAGACTGTTGACATTCACGATTTATTCAAAACTGTTCACGTTCACTATTTATTTCAAGACTGACTCGCTCATGTTTGTCCGGGGCTTATATAGGATTTCGGAATACTTATAGTAAATTCGATTTTATTATTCCTTGGTAGAAATTTCCATTCTTTTGTCTAATTCTTCGTGCCCGATGGTCTCAAAGGCGAAGCTCTTAGAGAAAGAATATTCTGAAATTCCTGGATTTTCCCAAGATTTCTCCCATCCTGCGATCACGATGCTACTCCATTGGCTGGTGATTGGTTGGGTCCACCCGCGGCTGAGGGCAGGTGACACCACCCCAGAGTCATAAAATGGCGACACTCCCTTTGACATTCTTAGACTGTGACAATATGTTACAGTGAATCTGTATTTTAAGTAAGAAATATTCTCACTAGTGAAAGTATATTTTCAAATATCTAAAAATAAATAATAAACCAAACATCTTAAATGTGTAAAACTTTGCGATAAAACTTATATAATAATACTGATATCGCAAAGCTTTACACTGCAGTTTTAGATATTTGAAAATATACTTTAATTAGTGAAAATATATTTTCACGGAATATACAAATTCACTGTAACACATACATATAATCTTCAATGATTCCAATTTCATTACTTAACTTAAAATAACAAGTTCTCTAGATATTTGATATTTTTTTCCACTGGTTCTTTAATGTCGCGTCAACGTTTCTGTCCTTAGCGACAATTGTTGTGTTGACTGGGTTAGCGTATACATACTTCAGGACACCCAGAAGCCTCAATGAGCTCCTAATATCCTCGAGATCCATTATCTTTTTGTTCAGAGTCTTTTTTAGTTCACTTGGGTTGATTGGTGCACTTAAAAAGGGGTACTCACTGGTTGCATATGTCGCTATTAGTTTACTTTCACACTTGGGGCACTTTTTTGGGGTTGTCTTTTTTAAGATGTGTCGTTGAGAGAAGGCCGTGTGTACAATTTTTAATCTGATTAGCAGGTATTGATTCAATCGTCGGCTTGATATTGGTTTTGATATTGGTATCGGTTTTCCGAATGCTGTCGCGAACCCTGTGTAGTATTACCTGTGCTATTAAAAGTGCAAATTCTATCGATTTTGACCTATTTTCAGATATAATATGAATTTAATAATAATAAATAATTTATGTTTTTACTTTTTTTTTTTTCATTAATTTACTCCCATCGTTTATATAGAACTGTTGGTAAGTATAGGAAAAAGGTGACATTTTTGATAACTAGACTTTTTATTCCAACTCTTTTAGAAAATATCTGCTGCGACGAGTCACAGAACTTTCTTCTACATGAAACTCGCTGTTGATTAAAAGAACGTAAATAAAACTCACGATTAGTTAACAAATTATAAATAGAACAATATATATAATTATCTGTATGAATATATTGTAATAATATAATATATACTCTATATATATTTTAACTCCCGCCTTCTTGCCCAGTACCCCCTTATTTGAATTGTTTTCAATTGTTATAGAAAAAGTTTCAAACAAAAGTTGCAGGCTTGGATGCGTCTAATAACCGTAACAAGTTTAAAGAAAAGCTTTGAATTCGTTTTTCAGAAAACATTGATAATCAAAACCCTATAGAATAAAGTGGAGCTTCCTACTAGCCGATTAACTAAAGCTTCGCGGCACAACTAGATGAAATATGAAGGCAACAACCCATGTTTGGTGAATGTCGGATAAACGATATCGCTGTCACACAGACATGCGCAGATATTTTTCTAAAAATCACTTTTTTGGATTTAGGAGACTTCAATATATATATCTACCTATAGGTACATAAATATATCTGCAACCGCGGTCAATAAGTGATTCAATCGAATTTGGTGTAAAAGGAGATAAGGAAATAAGGAAAGCGCAATCATGGCATCCTCGTTATGTATAAGTGGCTAAATAAGTCACACACATTGCGGAAACTTACGACTTCAAACCTACGCCTGACTTAACCACTTATGTACAACGAGGATGAAATGATTACGCTACCATTAATTCAACTATCTCCTTTTACACAAAATTCTTGTTAACTACTTATTCACTATATATATAGCCCTTTTGGTCTTTTTCTAAGCGTTGTATTTTCTTCTCTCTTGTGTAACAAAATATATTCATCTAAATCTGTCCTTAAAATTTTACTCTCAATTCTCGCCCACCTATCGATATTCGATGATCAAACCGTTGTCTTAGAAGTTTCACATAAAAAAAAGGAAACAATTTTGGAATAAAATAATATAAGAAGCCATAAGATTAAAAGTTCTATTGTTTGAGAGCTTATAAGTGTTATAAAAAGTCACATAAAACCATACGTAGGAGTGCCAAGATATATATAAGCTTTCCAAAACAGGACGGTAATAAATATTTAGTCATTCTGTGCTTTCAACTAATCATTTTTGAGATAGAATGTAAATTGTAGGAAAATCTTCACCTTATTAATAATAATAACTCAACCTCCTTTCCCTTTACAATCCTATCTCAAATACGGTTACTAGTATGAAAATTTTCCTAAAATAAAATGTCTAAAAATGGAATATTCTACAACTCCATTAATAAATCAAAACGATCTCAAAAGCACAGGGTATATATATATAGGTACACAAAAGTTTAAAACCGATAGTTTTGAGCTTGAATATCTTTAGACATACATAGATACATGATTTTTTTTTATCTTTTGAACAAAAGATATTTAAAACGTCTTTTACTTAGGATTCCCTACTAGATTTAACTTTCAAGCTACTTGACGGAGTTGATTTAAAATAAATTCAAACTCACGTCAAATATTATCTACTATTTAAATGTCAACTCAAGTCAAGCACTGATAGGAAAAAATAATTTCATTTACAGGTCACAATATCAAGCAAAATTCGTTTCGAAAAATATACAGCTACTTGACTTTATGAATACCTATTTATAGTTTTTGAGATATATAGTTATTATTTCAATTAATTTAAAAAAAAGAAAAATATATAAGTATTGTTTTACAGAGTTTTATATCGATTCTTAGGAAAAATGCAATGATTCTATTGTGTTGAGCGATTTAAAGTTATTAATATAATTTAAGTAGTCTTTCTATTAAAATTCATTATCGTCTAATAAATTTTATTTATTTTGTATTTGTTTTGTTTTAATCAAATGTAGCGATAGGATAATAGTAATAGGTACAAGTTGGAAGATACATGAGTACAAATAGAATATAGTTAAACGATGAGTACTTATTTTGGTAGAGCTTAAATATTTAAGGCTCCGCAACCAAAAAGTAGAAACGTAATTGTAAAATTTGAAATTGTGATTTAGTTAGGTACAATGGAGTTAAAACATTATTGAAGATCACAAAGAATTTTATTCAGGCTAATTTATAGATCGATTCATAATATAAGTAAGTACTCGTAGCTCTACGCTCCTCATTTCTAACGACCATTTCATAAAACAGCCTCCCGCCGTTTTTAAATTTTATGCTGCCAAGATTCGTGTACTTAATATTTCAAAACATTCCTGATTCCTTAAGTAAATCCTTTTAGAATGCTCAGTTAAATACCATAAACCGTCGGCGAAAAACACCAAAGCGGTTTTTCGTGAATCAAACAATAAATATCTTTGTATTCCCGTGATAACAATTTAAAACCGGAAAGCCGTTCCGAATCAAAGAACTACCGAATTCCGTATCAAATCAAACACTATATAAAATATAAAAATACTCAAATCTATTTATTTAATGAAATTTAAAGCGGCAAGTTTCCTTTTTTCTATTTCGGAAAAGAAAAAAAAATTTTAGTTAAATATTTATATGAGCTCGATTGTAAATATTGTAAATTAACTGAAGATAAGACATTGAAATTGCTTATAAGCTTTAAATAATATGGAGGAACTGGTGAGTTCTGAAAAAAAAACTGAATTTGGGGGCGGAAAGATGTAGTGAGGTGCGGCGTACGTCACAGGTGTGGATTTCTATCAAAATTATTTATCAAACCGATTTAACTCGTCTCGTTTACCATAAACAATTCAGCACCTAATTTCCAGATCAACTCTCTCTAACAAATAGATAACTCAATCTTGTAGCTGAAAAAATCGACTCGCTTCTCAACGTGTTTCTCTATCCATTCCGTGGCTTAGGGTTCAGCCTCTTTGAGGAAAATGCTTGATAAATTCCCATTTTGAATGGGTTTGATCGCGCGATGGAGTCGTCTCACTCCGGCTTGCTCAAAGGCCTTCTCTCAAGTAATAAATAATAATGGTAATAATAAGATTGGTGATGGTTAATTGGCCTCGAGCTCACATGAACCGTCTTATAGCATTCAATACATCAATACCAACAACCATTTTACTAAATATAAAATTACTATGCGTCCATCCATCCGATCTGTCCGTCTTCCCGGACCCATAAATCAACATCGTCCACACACAGAAATTTCTTTAACAACATTCTTTTTATGCTATAACCAGATCCAGTTTAAAAAAAAGAAGAAAAAAAAATTTAAAAACCAACAACCAATATTTGTATTATAAATTACAGCAATTTTCATTTATCCGCTTGGTGAAGGGATGTTTTTTTTTTTTTTGTTTTGAACGAAACGATCGGTTCAATTCATGATGGTTTGCGGGAAATATTTTGCAGCGATCTGAAATAAGATAAATACGTTAATGTTAGCGGTGCAAAACACGGCATCGAGCATACCTATAGGTATAGGTACCTAAATTGAAACGTATGAGCCCATTTGTTTAAATCATTTAAAATTGAATTTTAAATAGTCGAATGAGATTTGCAAAAAGTCTTTACGGATTTAATTTATCAAATGTTTGGTACAAGCCAATTAAAATAGTTCAATATATTATCGGTGCCTGAAGAAATAATTTGCAATTTTTTTATTTAGACAGCAATAGCAGTTTTGGCCACTTTATGGTTGATGGAAAACTATTCGGCTATTAAAATCAAACCATCTAGAATCATCTTACACATTCCGAGTGTTTCACTAAGCATATTTCATATGTTGATATATTTTTACGTCCTATACATCAATTTATTAATTTCAGTCAAAAGTAGGTACTATTTATTATGTAGGTAGTTCCTCATCGTAACTTTAGTTTCTGTTAGGGCGCGTTCAGACGGATCAACTAAACTCGCCCGACTATTTTCAATCTTGTAGACTGTATCAGGGTAAGCGACGCGAGAAGTGAAGCACAAGCGAGTTGAATGAGAAGCAAATTGAGCAGAATTGAAAGAAAACTGATCAACAAAACTCGTTCAACAAAAGTTTGATTCAGTCAATCTTTTGTTGAACGAGTTTAGTTGATCAGTTTCTTTTCAATTTGCTTCCCTTTCAACTCGCTTGTACTTCACTTCTCGCGTCGCTTAGGCCGCGTTCAGACGGATCAACTCAACTCGCCCGACTATTTTCAATCTTGTAGACTGTAGCAGGGTAAGCGACGCGAGAAGTGAAGTACAAGCGAGTTGAAAGGGAAGCAAATTGAAAAAAAACTGATCAACTAAACTCGTTCAACAAAAGATTGACTGAATCAAACTTTTGTTGAACGAGTTTTGTTGATCAGTTTTCTTTCAATTCTGCTCAATTTGCTTCCCTTTCAACTCGCTTGTACTTCACTTCTTGCGTCGCTTACCCTGCTACAGTCTACAAGATTGAAAATAGTCGGGCGAGTTTAGTTGATCCGTCTGAACGCGGCCTTACCCTGCTACAGTCTACAAGATTGAAAATAGTTGGGCGAGTTTAGTTGATCCGTCTGAACGCGCCCTTATGGTTTCAGTCGAAACTAAAATAGAAACTGAATATTCGATTATGATTTTGGTTGAAATCCGTGTTTCGATCAAAGACTACAGCGATTATGAGATAAGAAATTGAGAATAAATATAGATTAATAAATTCAACTTAAAAATACGATTTTCATTCAAATGATTTTCAATCGTTGAAACGAGGAAGAAATAATTTTCCTAAGGTATCTATATAAGTCATTTATTTTTTGTCCCTTTTTTCTGCTTATGGTTCTTCACTTTTTTAAGTATAGATACATAGTGATGGCTATATTCATTAACTAATTCTTTATTCTTAATAGTACAATTCTTATAGTCAATATTTACCCAAATTTGAATTTTTTAAGGTAATGAAATTCAACGTATGCTATCTGCTTGTGCTTAGGTCATTTACATGAAAATGCATTTCTATAATGATATTTATAAATAATAATTGGTCGAAGGAAAAAAAATCTTAATCAGATATATAGCGGTCTTGTTTGTGGAAAGCTGAAATATTAAATTGACGGCCAGTGATTATATGCGTTGTTGACATACAAATTATAAAGGAGTGTGTGCGATGGTTCGGGTTCTGCCCCCGCCGCGGGGCATCGTCTTTTGCTTTACTTTTCTTGCACCAACAAGAAAGCCAAAGCCTCAAAAGCCTTCAGAGCCATCAAAACCTCCAACGTTCGTACATTTCACGTAGGTAGTTTCATATAAAATGTTCAACATAAAACATCTCTCATCTTGGAATGGATCATTCATCCCACATTTATGTACATATTTAAATATAAATATTCTCATTTTAGATATTAATAAAAAATAGTTAATGGCCAATACAACACAAAACAATAGTAATAGTAGTAATAACAATAATAATAGTAATCTCTAATAATATGTAAATAAATATACAGTCCCATTATCCCTCGAGACTAGTGTTTTTAGATTCAATTTAATCCAAATATGAAAAATCAGGAAGTATTTAAAGGAAGAAATAAAGTATTCTGCTTTGGACCACCATGACTACAGGCAGTTACTTTAGAGTTTGTGGTTTCTATGCTAATAAAAATTTACATACATTTCATTTAACGGTCCTAAAATATCTTGATTTGTGTATTTAAGATTTAAATTATAGATATAACCTGCTTAAAAAAATTCTAATATATATACCCCTATTATATTGGTTTCAAAAACTTATACACCATAATAATTAAGGGTCTTCAAACTGTAAGTAAAGAAGCAGATATGTAAATGAAGCTTTTCATATCTAAGCAAATAAAGTTTACTTTAGATAAAAGTAAACTTTAGTAAACACAGATAATGCAAAGAAGGTAATTGGTTTCTATTATTCCATCCATTGCAAAAGTGAAACAATTTTAAACAATGCATATTGTTCAATGCATAACTCAGCATTCATAAGTAACATTTAAATCTATCAAAAATATCTCAATTAATGTTATAACTTATAATAATTTTTAGATGTAATCTATACTAATATATAAAATTGAAGATTTTGTTTGTTTGTTTGTTTGATTGTTTGGTTAAACGCGCTAATCTCAGGAACTACTGGTTCGAATTGAAAAATTCTTTTTGTGTTGGATAGCTTAATTATCGACGAAGGCTTTAAGGCTAATAGCAGCAGAGCATCAATGGAAAATGTTGCAAAAACCAGGAAAAATTTTTACTTTTGAGAGCGTTTGTTGCCTGCCCTGCGTAAATGGTTAAAGTTACGCAAAAATCATGTACAAAAAAATTGTTCCTCTTAAAAAGTTCTAAAAAAAAGTCCGTGACTACATACGTCTATCTTTTAAGGTTGTCCCGCTATAGCCTTTGTAATGGTTATTAAAGTTGTTTCAAAAATAATGCATTATTAGCGAAATTGTTTTTAGAAACATATTATTAATTCTTACCCAAATAAATACGGGTTTTAATGAAATTTGGTATGATGATAAATGACAATCTGAGTCATAAAAAAGAATACTTTTTATAACGGGAAAATGTCTCATTTATCCGGAAAATTGAAAAACGGGTTGGAACAAAAATTATGCATAAACTATACATTTTTATTTGAAAATGAATATTGGTGATATTTAAGTATGATGATAGCTAAATATGTGAATCATTATCTACAATACGTTTCATTTCGGGGAAATTTCTCATTTCAACGGGAAAATAGAAAAACTGGTTTAAAGAAAAATCATGCTGAAACTAAACGTTTTAGCTGATTATAATAGAGTATTTTAATAATTATAACTCATAATGTCCTCAAGGCAAAAAATAATTTTCTTATCCTACATTCTTATTTTTATGCAAGAAAAATGTGCGGTTCCCGTAGGGTAAATATGTTTTTATTTTTCACAGAGCAAAAGATTACCATAATTTCTTACAATGAGGTGGTTGATTGGGAGTCAGAGAATAAATATAGGCTACTTTTTATGTCAGAATATAGCACGGTTTCCGTAGGATAGGATAAGAATGGTATCCGTCAGGAACTGAGTATTTAAAAGGAGTTTCGTAAAAGTTCATGGATAAGCGTTTTAAGGAATTTTCCTCAAGAGAGATTGGTCTATCTTTTAATCCAGGAAAAATGTACAGGCCCTTGGGCTAGATACGTAGCAGCAAAAAATCGACATGATTGTACTCTTCCCGTGGGATAACAAGACAATTTTATCTTACAGGAACCGTGTATTTAATAGAAGTTTTGTTAAAGTACGTGAAATAGAGTTCTAGCGCATTATCCTGATATGTTTTTGTTTGTCATAGAGCAAAAGATTGGCATGATTTTTTGCAATAGGGTAGTTGAAAGGTTAGAGAAAAATATAGATTATTAATTCGTATGTTAGAATAATGCACGATTCTCAAAAGATAGCATAACAATTGTACTTACCCTACAGGAATCGTGTTTTTAAAAAAGCTTTCACGTTCGTGAAATGGCGTTTTAACACAATTATTCCAAAAAAGTTACAATTCCATAAAAATTACAATTTCTACAGCAAAATATGATTTTTATTTTAACATCCGATAACATCGGTAAATTAATCATGAAAATTTTTGAAACATTAAAACTTCTTTCATTGTTAATTTTTGAATGCCTATAATGTTTAAAAATAAACGTGTTAAATTACTATTGAAAATTTTGAACTTGGTGAAAAATTTAGTTAAATATATAATACATTTAACATTTTCGAATTGTATTGCTACTTAAGGAACACAAGTATAGGTATTTTATAATTTCACCTTCTCTCTTCAACATATATTGTCATGACATTCCTTCTGATGACAATATCCTCACAGTTCAATACGCGGACGACATTGGATTTCTGCAAACCTCTAGGGTCATCTCCTCTACCAGGCTCAACAAGTTCATTCCTTTGGTACTGGACTGGTACTGGAAATGGAGATTCGACATCAATTCCACCAAATCAGAAGCCGTTTTCTTCTCTCGCCGAATGCGCAAACCACCCAAGCTCATCGTGAATGGTCACCCCATCAACTGGAGCAACTCTGCCAAATACCTCGGAGTCATCTTCGACAAACGCCTCACCTGGACTAAACAAATAACCGCCACCCGCAACAAGACTATTGGAGCCTTCGTCAGTTTGAAGCCCTTCTTCAACAACCCAAAGGTGTCCCCGTCCACCAAGAAGCGAGCCTTCAATGCCATCATCAGGAGCATCTGCACCTATGCCATCCCAATTTGGGGCTCCGCCGCCCCCCACAGGATCCGAAAGCTGAACGGCACATACATGCGGCTACTGCGCTCCGCCCTCAACTTTCCTTGGTTTGTTCGCAACGAACAAATCCTCCGGGAAACCAAACTCCCCTCTATTCCCGAGGCGGCCCGAATCTACGCAGCAAATTTGCGGCGGTCCGTTTCTGGCCACCAAAATCCTACCATCAGCACTCTTGCATCCTTCAGGTGCAAGAAAACCGACCGTTTCAGAAGGCCCAGCCTTCTGGTCTCCTAAGGTACTTCAAATCTCCTAGCTTCGCCACTGGCGTCCGTGTCCTGCATCTTCTGCTCGACCTCTCTCATCACTTGGTTTAGAACCCAAACGGTTGGTAACCTGTAAGGTGGGGGTTTTAGTCGGTAGGCGCTATACGCGAATCCGACACTACCCTTTTTCCTGGGTGTCTTTGGAAGATTTCCCCCACCTTACTTCTGTCAAAAAAAAAAAAAAAAAAAAAAAAAAAGGTATTTTATAATATACATAAAAACGTATAGAACCAATAAGATAGCTATATAGAATATCTTCCTGGAAAAGTAGTTTATCTGATTTTCATGAACTTTCTATGAATCAAAGATCTAGAAATATCTATCTGTCTTTTTTGTTGATGGGATGAAAGTTTCCATTATTCAATCTGTATAATTTAGATACGCTCAGCGAAGCGGGCCGGGACCAGCTAGTGAAATCATAAATGAGCCGTGTCTGTACATTAAATTTTTTTTAAAAATCTTATTCTAATAGCCATAACCATCAATGTAAAGTCCTTTACCATTTTTAAAATTTTGTTGAACAACCAATTGACGGATTTTACTGAGCGATCCAATACTAGTTGATGACTACTGAGGAAAGTTGCTTGGCAATCGAAATGCGTATCTGGACAATACGTCAAAAATACGTTTGTTTGAACTTTTATTGAAATTTATGTTTACTTAGCTTACTTTTGTTAATTTTTGGTTTATTTAAGGTCGCATCAACTACTATATGGTCATTAGCGACCGTCGAATCCGAAAACCCAGAAAAAACATCACTTTTGTTAATTATATTACATAAATAAGACCACAATATAATTTATATATTTATTGTATAAACAGTATAGTCTATAGATAACCGTTCAAAGTTAGCGGAAAAATCTAATTTGGTTTTATACGTTTTTTATTTGATAATGATATTAAGAAGTGCCTAGTAAAAACTTACAAGATCTTTAAAACAAAATATGTATCTAATTGAATTTTTTAATCACATCAAGCCAATTAACTATCAATAAATACATAACTCAAATAACTTTTGTGACTGGGTTATAAATAATTACGATAAAAACACGTATTTTTGAATTTTCATTGTCACCTTTTTAAATTTTCATGATCAGTGTTGTTTTCATTGTTAAATTTAGGTACCATTAATATAAAATTCGTTAAATTTTGAATTGTTATATCAGTGTTGGTAAAATTGTTAAATGCATGTTGTAGGTATAGTTATGGAAAAATCACAGACAAATATTTTAACTTTACTCACATTTAATATAGGTACCGAGATTGATAATTTTGAAGGTTTTTATTCTGTTGTATAAAATAAATATTATATTTACGGAATAAAAAGTAGTCTGTATAAGCCTCACTCGTACATATTTTTATTTGTTCCTGCCTCTGTCGGGTTTTCAACATCGGAAATCGAAAATTTGTGAACTAAAGCTCACATAAACGAAGTCGCAAGTACCTAAAGCTATTTTTTTTTTTTTGATATAGACGGAAATGTATGTTCTGAATGCAATTTGTAAATGCCTGAAGTCTCAAACACAAAACCAAAATCCAAATTTTACGTTTCTCCCAAAAAAATTAAAACAAACTTTTATTGAGAAAAATTATAACATTACTTTATACACAGGTTATGTAGCCATTTTGGTACTTCCTGTTAGAGGTTATTCATTTTACAACGTTTTATTGTTAGTCAAATTGTTGACCCATGAAGCGTTGAATCATTTATGAAGACTACAACTACTACTACTTGTTTTACCCAAGTTAACTAGTAGGGGAAAGGAGTACAAGATGATACCTCTAAGCAAGAATTGAAATAAAATATACATATTTTCCTATGAAACAAACTTGATAGCATTTACTACTGCCATATTTGTTTATCTAACTTTTATCATACTCAAAATTTCTAATTAATTCAGTTTACATAATAGGTAATATATACATATTTTTAAAACTCTACAAAGTAATCATCTTATACACCCGGGTGGTTAAGATGATCCCTATGGTTGGGGTAAGATGATTCCAATGATCATCTTACCCTAATGTCGAGCAATCTTTTATTTTTTCAAGAATAAAGTAAGTAAAAGCAAAAATCAAGACTATAAAACGTCTTTAAAATAATTTTTGTAGTTCAACATAACATATACTCAGGTTTATAACTCAACATAATAAACTTTAAAAAAACTAATCCAGTCGTCTGAGTAGTGGCTTCATTATGCAACTTTTCTCAAAAGTGTAATCGGTTTCTGGCCGGTGTTGTGCTACACATTTCACAAATAAATGGATTTGTATCATCGCTATCAATTCCGGCACAAGCATCATGCCGCCATTTTCCACAAGCACAACACTTGATCCACTCTCCACCCTTGATATCAGCGGAAAGCTTTTCCGTGCAATAAAAGCATTCTGTGTGATCTTTCTCAGATGACTCAGACGAGAAATATGATGTTTTCTTAAACTTAATGTATGTAAGTATCTTACCAGCATCTTACCCCAAGTGCAACTTTTTTATTCAAAGTTGATTAACATAACCCATAGTCACGCCGCTATTTCCAAGTAACCCAAAAATCAAAATTAGGCGTATTAGATTGTCACAAACACAAAAATCATTGCGCTTACTAGTATGTAATAGAAGTAATGTAAAATTTTATTCAATCTTTCCTTATATTAACTGAGCACAATTTATATTTTTTTCTGTAAAATCCAACACGCTTTGGGCGCAATCGAAAAGGATTATTTTACCCAATGAGATCATCTTGTACACCTTTCCCTTAGCAAGTTAGCTATAATAATTTGAAGGTAAATACTTTGTAAGTGTTTTGACAGTCAAATATATATTTCTATAAGTAGCAAGAGAAAACCCAGTCAGTAGTGAAAACAAAGAATTCCTGTTGATACCATAACTTCGACAAATCTTGAGTTTTTTAGTCTGAATTTCTTTTTAAACGCTTTTATGGTAAACGCTCTGTATTGTCTTTAACGTTAATTATAACCAACAAGCTTAATACCTATGTGTTGTAATACCTAACACAATACAATAGATTCGTTCCAGATAACAAACAGTACATGAACGGCAGAAGAAAAACGCAGTGTAAAAATAGCGTTCCAGATGATCTGTGACTATCTGGGTGGGTGAGTGTGTGTACTAGATGAAGCCATGTATTGGAACATTTAAAACATTTTTTGAGGAGTTGTTTTTGTAGTATTCGTACATAATGGTAGATAAAGCTAGATAACTTTTAAGGTTTTACACGTTTTGTATATTTATTAATATATTGACGATAATAACAAGATGTAATCGGTTAAAAGTCAAAACATTGTATCGCCTATATGCTACAAGTAGAAATTAACATTGTGACGTCACACGCGCTTCAGTTTGTTCAAAATATTATTACATTTTTTTAAAATTTATATTATGTAAATTTCGTATCAAAGTGACTTGACATGAAATCATAATATAATATAAATTTTGAGTCCATTGTAAAAGTTATTGTTTTGTGAAGTTTATAGGATATGGATGAATGGATAGTTTATAAAAATACCCCCCCTTTCTTTTCGTCTCCTGTCCAGTATGATAATAGTGAGTTTTTTAATGAATTTAATCCATTCGTCTTCATCGCTACGAAATTCTAATGAAATATAATACGTTTTTTGCAAGCGTTTAAAAATTTCATTTTCCTCGTGTCTTTGAATCTTTGAAATATGTATATTGAAAAATTGGAAAACTATAAATAATTAAATGCATTCCTGTATTACTAAGAAATTTTGCAAGGTTAAAACGGCATCTTTATTATACACCGCTTTCATCATTCGGCGTCTAGTCACAGAGCACCGCTCGCAACACCCCTGCTACAGTTCTGGAAAAGACATAAAAAGTAGAAAAGGAAGACATAAAATTCGGCACTATTTAAGTAGTATATGTTAAAGTTGGTTTAATTTTTCTTAAAAATGTCTTTATGTACCTATATCTATCTAATACTAATGAAAGCCAATTTTTGGAAAATGTGGAAATGGAATAATCAAGTACCTAGTTAAAAAAAGAACAAGTACCTACTATAGAAACCGGGCTTGAGACCTTTAAAAATTGGATCACAAAATGAGGAAATTGTCATTGAACGTAGGTTTTCTAAAAAAAAAAAAATTAAAAAATATTGCGAAAAAATTGCTAAATTAAACATAACTTCTACTTTGTTGTCAATTAATTATTAATAGAACGAAAATTTTTCTCAAAATGAATAAACGAGCAATTTTCAAAGTCATTAAATCTATTAATACGCTTTGTAAATTTAATTACTATTTTCCCGTCATAAAAATTTTGGGCTACTGTATTTAATTCTTTGTTATTTTAAAACCGTAACGTAAATGGATTGTTGTTGAATTTAAATCATTTTTCTATTCGTTTTTAATTAGAATCAACGTAGTCGCATCTTTCTCTCCTATTTATATTTAACACACACAAAGATAACACATAAAGTATATGACAACGTTATTTATCAGAAAATTAATAAATCATTTAATGGTTAAAGTTAAAAAATGTTCAGGTGGAAAAAGCGAGAAACTTGAAGATGAGAAATGGAGTGAACGAAAGCAATATGAGTGGAAAGAAGATAAATTTGTTGGAGGTTGTAAGTTGTTGGAAGATTTTTATATGATAGTATGCGAGATGCGAGAGAAGAAAAAAATAATAAATTACCATTTAAATATTTTATTGTAGCTTGTTAGAGAGTTCAAAGAGGATTGTACCGCCGCTTATTGAGAATGAAAAGATTATTAATTTCTTGTTTCCAAAACAAAAACGACAGGACCGAAAGTGATGCAATGCAATACAGAGCTGAACGGCTTAACCGAAGAATTTACTGCTTGACAGGTGTGAATCATTTATCACAAATTGTGGATTTATTAATTTTTTTACTTATTCAATCATATTTTATTATGTCTTGTTCTTTTTTTCGCACGTTTCCAACTATTTACCCACACAAACACGAGGAACTATCCTTGAAGGTACATTTATCAGTTGCTTAAAAATTCACTGGAAGATAACAATATGGACAATAAGTATTTAAAATCATTGCAGTTGCTATTAAGTGATTTTATCAACATTATCGTCCATATGTACCTTTGTAATAACTGTGCCTACCTATGACTTCGTTTACGTAAATTTTAAAAAGCTCAGATTTAAAAACTAAATCTATGTCTATATGAAAACAGAAACTACAAAATTTCTTTTCTGCATACATAACAACGATTTTCAAGAATTTTATTTTTTACTAGCTGATACCCGCGACGTCGTCTGCGTAGGTTATTAATTATTATGTTAAGAACATATTTAATTTACAAAGGAAAAACATTTAAAAATTGGAAGCATAAATATATTAAAAATAACCGGAAAGAACTTAGCGTACAACATTTTAACTATATGCCAAAAAATTGACCCTAAATTTCTACTTCAAAATCCGCTATAGCTCCAAGTGTATAGTTATTAAGTAGTTAATTAATAATTAATTTTTCAAAAATTTGTAAATTCTAAAATAAAAATTGCTTTATAATCCAATTATTGCTGATCCGGAAAGAGCATTTAAGGAGCAATTAAAAAAAAACTTTAAAAAAGTGACTTTTTTGTATTTAACAGCAATTTTAATTTTAATTTTGCAATTTATAAAAAATTTATTATAATTTTTTTATTATATTTTATATATTTTGTTATATTATTAGTTTAATTTAAAAAAAAAATGTTTCACGCTAATTTAACTCTTTCTGGTTAAAAAAAATATATGAAAGGGAGAGTTGAAGTGTAATTTGACTATTGTAACGGTTGTAATTTAAAAATTTATTTTGAATCTATATTTAAATTTTTATTAATCTAATATCTCGCTGAGTTGCATTAAGCCTACGGTCAAATTTGAAATAATCAGTAGGCAGTGGAAGGAGAAGCATATTCTCTCCAGCCCATGCACATTAGATTGTTTGCCCCATTCTATCAAAGCGACAAAAAATCCACCGCTTAACACGTTTTGCTTGTAAAAATTGCATTTTTTAAAACTTGAATTATTTTGCTTTTAATAAAGATATCGTGATAATTCTTTTTAAAATTTAAAAAATCAAAATACCTAACAAAATAACTCATACAAGTGCTAATGAGAATTAGCAGTTAAAGCACTATAAATAAAGCAAAAAAAGCCCTAAAAATGCAAAATTTTAGGTAATTTTTCAAAAATCTTTTAAAACTTTATGTTTTCATCTTCATCTGTTTAGCTTCTTGCACAGAGGCGGATCATCTATAATTTTTGCTAAAAATCTTAGATTATAATTATAACATATCTATAGGTACCTACTTTTCATTTTATTTTCAATCATTGAATAAATTTGTCAGTTTAATCTGCATTGTGCAAAGGTCAACTAGCAATTTACTTCATTATGAAGTAAGACAGCTACTTATATGCAATTAACGATACAATTCCAACGAATTTGTTTAATCTGAACTATGCGATTATTTAATTGATAAAACGCGTAAGTGTCGAGTGCAACGACTAAGAAGTAAAACAAATCAAGGTAATTAACGTGCGGCTATTACACTCGACGACACAAAAAGCCTTCAATTCAAATCCAATGGTTAATTAAGCACGCGGAAACTTAGCGCCTTTGAGCAACTTTACAAGTTTGCGACTTTCATGAGCGCAATATAAAATAAGCGCTCACCTACTACCTAGTTAAATAGTGGCTATATCTACAAGTATGATACTTATTGTTAGGTAACTGATATTTACTTACTTATATTGTGCGTTTGTGTGTTTTTCATTTACAGTTTTTTGTTGCCAGAAACATCCGTATTTGGTAAATGAGATTGAGCTCGTGTCAAACCTGTATTTAACCACATATATGACCTAAACGTACTTTTATCATTTGCCGCCCATTTAATGCCTTTGTCAATGAGGAAAAATCTTGAGTTTTTACAACAAGAAAGTTACTTTTTTTACAATTGGTTAATCCTTGTTTTGTTTTTAATTAGATAGATAACATTGAATCTTTACTAATTTTAAATAAATATTACATTACGCAAGCGATGACAACTCCTTCAAAAATCCATTGGACGAGGCATAAAAAATTAAACAACCATAAAACTTACGTAAACGTTGTGTTAATGAAGTCGATTGTTTTTTTAAAGACCACCCAGGGTTGGTTGAAATTAAGAGGAAAATTTTTAATGGTTCAAATTGGCAGAAATTGAGCCTAGAAAGTTGGTTAGGTAAGCGAAATCGGTTCGAATGAGTTTGGATTTTTGAAGGTTCGGTCTTGGTGGAGATGGATGGCCTGCTGATTTCCATGATTAAAACCATCTTAAATCTTATCACGATACAGTAAAACTTCTTTTTACTCTTCTTCCTGTTTGTTGCAAAACAAAAAGATTAAATAACTAAACTCTGTTGCCTTGGTGTAGCAAATCTATATACATAATTTATTTATAACATTATAATTTTGTTATTTGTCTATAGAACGTAACAGAATATTTCTGCGACGCCCCAACTCATGCATTCATCAATCCCAAATGAATCTTAAGTAACTCGTAATTTCCATTTCAAAATGTAAATATTTTTAATGAAAATGTTTTATATTTCAAGAACATATTGATATTTTTTTAGAATATTTTTTTATTTTTATTTAAAGGGACTTTTCCAACCTTTATCAAGATTTTCGTCAAGGGTTGTTTTATTTCTATAGAAATATCATCAACTCATTTAAATAATCAATAACTTTGTTCATTTTCAGTCAGTGATTAACTAGTTATCACAACAAATCACTTTACAATCACTTTTTATATCTCGCTCGAATGACTTTCACTTGTATTCACTGACTGACTTATCCTGACTGAATTGAACTCGATTGGCTGGGTAGTGTAGGCTATCCGTTTCACATCCTCGAATTGCCTAAATTGTTCCAAAAAAACCGTTGACTGTCGCATTATTGATGGATCAAATATCATTTTTAAAGTTTCAATGGAACTATCTAGAATGTTTTATTCTTTTCAATTGCTGTTTGCTACAGTATTTTAAGCCGCTTTATTGTAAGGATGCAGGGTCATAGCATGACAGTCTAAGCACAAACAATTTCTGTAATTCATAAATCTAGAAACATCTAGGATTCAACGGGAATCTAATCGAGTACCACTGACACATAGAAACGAAGGTCAACAGGTCTAACAGCTTCATCCCTTAAGTGAGCTGTTTTTTTTTTATTGAGAACCATCATATTTTTTGAAAGTTTTATTTTAAAAATCAAGTATAATTTTTTTTTTGAAAAGAACTTTTTACAAAAAATCCAATTTAAAAAAAAAAAAGTACTTAAATCGTAAAAAGATCGCAGTTTTACCCGTTTTACCTAGGCTTTATATCTTTTCTACAGGGTGCGCCATCTAGACAGGACTTATTGAAATGTTGAATAACTCCGCCATTTTTCAGCCGATTTTGGAAAATGAACAAGATTCATTTAGGGTATACAATGCCATTTATTGACAATTCACTCAGAATACAATATCGATCAAATGACCGCCTCCATTAGACACACAAAAAGCGGCCCTTTTTTGGGCATTTTTCATTGTATTTGACAACATTTCGGGCGTAATAGCAGCAATTCCCACTTTAATATTAGCTTTTAGTTCTTCAATAGTCTTTGGTTTGCTGGCATACACCTTACTCTTCAAATAGCCCCACAGGAAAAAGTCTGGCGCCGTCAAATCCGGCGAACGAGGAGGCCACTCCAAATCACCCTTTTTTGACACAACGCGTCCCGGGAACTTGCTCTGCAAAAACTTCATAGTAGCAACTGCGGTGTGACAAGGTGCGCCGTCTTGTTGAAAATAGAAGTTTGTTAGACGGTGTTTCCGCATTTCCGGACAAACAAAGTGCGCCAACATCCAACGATAGCGTGCACCGTCGACGGTTTCTCCAACTTTGAAAAAAAATGGTCCAATAATCGTTTTCGAGCACACTCCGGCCCAAACAGTAACTCTTTGGTCGTGCAATGGTGTTTCGTGAATGATGTGTGGGTTTTCTGTTCCCCAAATTCGACAGTTTTGTTTATTGACCCCGCCAGAGAGCGTAAAATGAGCTTCGTCCGTCATCAAAATTCGGTCCCAAAAATCAGGCTCGGCATCGATCTTTCTTGCGATCGTATTCCCATATTCGAGGCGACGCGGCTTGTCCGTTTCCAACAATCTTTGGGTTAGTTGCACTTTGTATGGAAAAAGATGGAGATCATCCTTCAAAATTCTTCTTAAAGTGGTTCCACTCACATTCAGCGCCTGAGAACGACGCCGATACGACACACTTGGATTTTCGGCAACACTCTCTCTCACCGCTTCAACAACTTCATTGGAGCGTCGCGGACGCGGTCGAATGGGTCGCGGGCGAGTAGCTACAGACCCGTGTTCAAAGAAATTTTTCGCCAAAGTACGAATTGTCTTGGCGGAAGGCGCCGAATGTCTCCCATATTTCTTACGATACGCACGCACAGTTTTCACAGTTGAACGATTGTTTTCAATGTACAGCGCTACAATTTCAGCCCGTTTTTTTGGCGTAAACCGATCCATGACTATAATGGCATAGACTGACGTTTCAGAATCTGGCTGATTTGTCAAAATCGGCTGAAAAATGGCGGAGTTATTCAACATTTCAATAGGCCCTGTCTAGATGGCGCACCCTGTATTTCTTTGTTTTTGAGATAGTTCTGAACATATATGTTAACGAAAAGCAAAATGCAGTTTATTGCTCTACACTTCGAAGATTGATCGACGCAAGCAAAAAACGTTTAGTAGGTAGGTGAGTACCAACATTTCCGAAATTTACTACCTTTACAAATGATTGTGTATCTTAAATTAGTATTTTTTACAATTAGTCACCAATTAGTCATTTCATAAAATACCTAAGAAGACAAGTAATTTTAATGATATTAACAAATCGTTGAAGAGTCTAGATATTTCATGAAAAAACTAGTTCTACTACTGTCTACTATAAAACTACCACGTATGTATGTTACTCGTAGGTTTGGGATATCAACTAACAATAATAAATTTGAGACTAAAAGTTTGTTCCATTAAATCATCGGGCGGGGAACCGGGGTAAATTACCCCAAATGGGGTAAAAACTAAGTTTTTGGGGGTAATAAGAAAATGTCTTGCCATGGGTATTTTATAAGCGTGTTTGTATGGTCAAAGACTTTATTCAAATTGTTCTTACGTCAAAAAGCCCCAATTTTTAATTTTCCAAAATCTAAAGAGGGAAAGTTTTCAATTACGTAATTTTTGTTTGTTCCAATATGAGAATTTTATTTAGTGTATTTCATACTTATCTACTGCTTTCATACAACTTTTTTTTGTCGTGTCAATCAATTCAACAAATAAAGTATAAAGATCCTAGGGGTATAAGTATGGTGAATTTACCCCCAAAGATATTTAAACGATACTTGGAGGGTTTGTAGGTATTAATGAAAGAATAAGATCCTGAAAGTTTCAGATCCCTAACGCAAATGGTTTTTAAGAAGTAAAATTTTTAAAAATCAAAAATAAAAATACATTGATCGTCTCTTTTTCAAAATAAGGGGGTAATATCGACTTATGCAAAATTATTTTGGGGTAATGGTAAAAAAAAGTTCCCCGACCACTGCATTAAATAGACAAAGTATATAATAGTACATTTCCTTACATTCACAATAAAATAGCGTTCGAGATCATATGTGACTGTTTCTGGACGGTTGAGTTTATATACCCGGTGAACTTATAATTTTGTATTGAACGAATCTAAACCAGTAATACTAGTACTTGGTCTTGAACAGATATCATTAAAAAAGCCCAAAACTAATCTAAATGTAGACAAAAATCACAAATTAATAACATACAGGTTCTTTTATCATCGTACAAGAAATATTTAATGGAACGAACCTCGCTGTGGTTTTATACGAATTTTTAATGATTTAAATGAAAATATCATTGTCACAATAAAAATAAATTTTTTTATTATTGTTAATTAATAATATTTCATAACACCCAGAATTTTCGTTGGAGTAGTTCACTAAGTAATGTACATAAAAGAGACTTTACTGTAGTAATAGAGGGATAATGATAAAAATTAAGTCCGAACATGTTAACGAGAAGATACAGACAGATAAATATATGTGCTACAGTTTTTGAAAAAACCAGACATCAGGTAGAAAAACAAACACACATAATATTTTAAAGACTCGAGGGTGTGGCTGGTTTTTTTTAATATTCTTTTTTAAAAAATCCCTTCGAGATAAAAAAAAATAATTAAACAAGCAAAGAAATAATTTAATAAGAAAAACATGTCCCTAAACATTTTGTTTCTACTTATAAATTTCCTCTTTGCAAAGTGAACGTAAAAATTATTTTTAAATTCGCAGGAAGTCTTAAAATTCATGTTACATCTCGGAAAATTCTTAGAAGTTACCATTTTAATTTAATTAGGAGATAAATATATGTTTTAATTTAATGATTTTTAAAAAAAGTTATGACTTTATTTTTATTGATATTAAAAGTTTTAACAGCTTTCATATTTTTTTTAGGGCATAAGTAGCGAAGATCGTTGCTTGTGGCGAATGAAAGACTACCAAAAAGAATGTAAATAATGATGCCGATGAAATCATGCAATTAACATGAAACGAATTGACGATTTATAAAGTGCAAAAGTACGAAACGAAGAACAAACTGCTTGTTGATTTGCTGATTGGGAAAATGTTAAGAGGGTTTAACAGAGTCAAGTCAAGCTTGAATATGTAACGTTAATAATAACGATGATGAGGATAATAATAGTAATAATAATAAAAGTAAATGTTGGTTGTATAGTGGCATAAAAGCAAGAGAGTTACGTAGAAGAAACGTGAAGAGGAAAAGGGTGAAGCAAAACGAAGTCTTGTTTGTTATAATGAGTTATGGACGAGTTGCAGCGTTTATATCGCATCAGCAGCGGTCTGATTGGAATGCGAATGCCGTGTCGGCCGAGGCGTGATGTTGATGTTGAGGTGCCGAAGAAGTTCAAGTGCTCGAGTACTAAAGACGTTGAGGTGCTGGACCATGGCTATACGACGAACCGATTCTGTTTTCTGCAATCGTCGCTTTTATTTTACCTCCTCCTTTCCTGCAATCTAACAGCGTCTTCGTTCGTCTCTGCTTTACTGGTTTCACTACCTTCAGCGTGGTTTCCACCTCGTTTTATATTATAATAACGAGCAGGTAAGTCAAAGCAATCCTCCACTAAGCTACACAAAAATTATGTTTGTTTTCTCTCGTTCTGTCTACTCATTCTGTATTCACACGATTAACGATTAAACCATTATGTATTATACTATCGTTTTTATTCAGCGTTTCGTTTATGTATTTTGATTTTTATTGGTCTCACTTAAAGCACTACGAAAGTGGATGGTTATAGAAAGGGATGAATAAAGATAGAAAATAATTTATCAAGTTCATTAAAAATTAAAAAATCTTAAGATAAAAATTTTATTTATTTTATTATAAATATTTTAACTCTTACCAAAAATCAAACCGACGCTAAAAATAGAACTAAAAAATATCTGCTACGAGGCGTCACAGTACTTTCTTTTACTTTCAATTATGAAACTCGTTGTTGGTATCAGTTGTATAAAATACTAGCTGACCCGCGCAACTCCGTCTGCGTCACATAAGAGTGAGAGAGGGTTAAAAGTGGGGAACCTATGGCACAATTCTAAAGGAGTTGAAACTTTCTTTGTTTTATCCACAAATCACTTAAGAACCATTGAAGAGATAAAATTTGGTACCTATAATGCTAATTTAAAACCACGCGGATGAAACCAAGAAAAACATTGTATGTCTGTAACGTTAAAAGTATAACATGACTCATGACCTATCTTAGGTACATCACACTATGATCAGTAAGAGTGGAACTATAGTAGAAAATGTCACGGGAACGGGAATAATAAAGGAACGCTGCATAACACTACTGGGGTGTTTTATTGATAAAATTTACGTATGTAAACTTAAAATATAATGAAGAAAAAAGAATATATGAAACTTAAACAAAGAGTAACGTAAAAAAAAAATTGAAATGTTATTTGATTATTGCAACGCCTGTAACCGTTGTAACAAATAATATATTTGATTGTCTGAATGTCTAATGATCTATGAATCAACTCAGTACTGACTACTGAAAAAAAGTTAGAAGTACACAAATATTGAGAAGGAAAAGCGCAAGCGCTCACTTAGGAGGCTTAACATATTTTAAAGAGTGGGGAGTTTTGAAAAGAAAAGTTGAAAATTTAATTGTTGTTTTTTTAAATGTATTTTAACACGCCAAATTCTAAATATGTATTCGAAAATTAACAATGAAAGAAATTTCAATGTTTCAAAAATTTTCAATATTTTTCGGATGTTAAATAAAAAAATCATATCATCAAGTGAACGTCATATCATCACGGTTCCTGCAGGAGACAATTATCATACTATACTTTGAGCACCGTGCATTATTCTGGCATAAGAAATAATCTATATTATTATCTGATCCCTCAACTATCATATTGCAAAAAATCATGTCTATCTTTTACTCTGTGAAAAACAAAAACATATCTATCCCACGGGAGTAGAACATTTTTCCTGGATAAAAAAAAGATCAAGCTTTCCTGAGGAAAATTCGTTAAAACTCTTATTCATGAACTTTTAGAAAACTTCTTTGAAATACTCAGTTCCTGAAGGATTCTATTTTTAGCCTATCTTACGGGAACTGTACAATATTCTAACATAAAAAGTAGCCCATATCATTCACTGTCTTTAAACCACCATATTGCAAGAAATTATGGTAATCTTTTGTTCTGTGAAAAACAAAAACGTATCTACCCTACGGGAACATACATTTTTCCTGGATAAAAAGTGGACTGTATGAAAAGAAAAATTATGATTTTGCCTTGAGGACCTTATGAGTTATTACTATAAATATATTGTAATCAGATAAAAATGTTTAGTTTCAGCATGATTTTTCTTCGAATCAGTTTTTCTCTATTTTCCCGATAAAATGAGAAATGTTTCCGAAGTAAAACGTATTCTAGATAATGATTCACATAGTTAGCTATCATCATACTTAAATATCACCAAAGTTTCAAATAAAAGTTGGAGCCACTAATAATTCTAAGAACTATAGTAAGTTTAAAGAAAATTGTTGGAGCCGTTTTCGAAAAAAATTGAAAAAGCTACAAAACTCCTAGAATAAAGTGGAGCTTTCGCTTAACCGATTTCAACCAAAAGCTTCGCAGCAGAACTAGATATAATATGGAGGTCAAATTCCAAGTTTGGTGAAATTCGGATAAAGCTTTCGATACGATATGGCTGTCACACACACACAGACACAGAGACATGTTTCTAAAAACCACTTTTATAGACTCGGGAGACCTCAAAACATGTATTTCCGGTAAAACCTCGAATTCGAAAACTCGACCCGATTACAATACTTCCTTTACTATCTATAATATAGTAGTAAAAGAAAGGTCTAAAAAGAGTAAAATAAAGTCAGTATTTAAGATTTTTACTTAATCACTAATTTTTCTTATGTGTAATATTATATGTTAAGTGCACAACTTCACACATTTTCAAAGTTACACGCAAATTTGTAAAGACAGTTTTCACTGTATCTTCACTATAGTCCTTTTGAAACTTTAAACCAATTTTTCTCGAAACTATGTTTTCAAAGTCGGTGGCCAAGATTTCGTAGAAACGGCTAAACCGATCAGTCTCAAATGTTAACATAATCTTCTTAAATATATTTATTAGTAATTATTCGAAGTTTTTTTCTCGCCAATTAATACTTTTCATTTTATAAACAATTTAAGGTCAAAATTTTGATCAAAAATCAAAATAAAATCGAATTTTTTCAACGAAATCCGTTTGAATTTTTCATTTTAAATGATTCAGTCCAGAGATATCGTGGTCACCTTTTTTGAGAGAGGCTTTTGGTGATCAGCTAAAACCTTTCAAAACAATTATTTTTACAAATACAAAAATACAGTTACCATTAAATTAATAAATTCTTAAAAATAAGTCTTCTTATAGCCTAAGATCCGGCCGCATGATTACTACCCTCATAATGTAGATTAAACATTTACATATATCAAATTAAAGCTCTTTTTTTCTATGTTTGATGATATAAGGGTGCCAATCTAAAAATGCCCGCAAATAGGCAAATAAGCAAAAATATCTGTTAAAGATGCTGTAAAATAAAGATAAAGTGAGAGAGCGCAACATTTTTCAGAAAACAGAAAAAAATTGCGAATACCTACCAGCTTTGCGAGTTTTTAAATCCTTTCCGTGTCTCAATAGATCAAGACACGCCATCGAGATAAAACTTGTAGGGCAAACATTCGCTGTTCCCGTCTAAAAAATGTCGCAGCGCGTTAACTCTCCATCACTTTATCTCATTTTTACAGCTATTTTTGCTTATTTGTGGGCACTTAGATATTAAATATTGATTATTTTTAGTATGTTCTTTTGTTTACCACCGACCCAAAAATTAACCCCTGAACCAAGCAAACTTGGAGCTACTATGGCAAAGAAAGGTTTCGAATCTTTAATTTTTATGAAGCTATTACAATTTTAACTTAGCTATTCTACCCATCGAGTATTCTATAGCTCAAAGTAAGAACTTTGATGATGATATTAATACTCGTGAAGAACAGACATCTCAAAAAACTAGAACCTACAAACGGAGGACCCTCGTCAGGAACGAAGTTCTCGGTATACGTTACTTTTTTCAACCCTAAATGCTCTGTAGTTACAAAACTAAGAAATTGACAATTTTTCTTGCAATTTTCTTGTTAAAACACATAAAACTTGGAGTTTGTTTATTAAAAATAATTATATAGTTAAGTAATTTCGTTGAAATCCAGCTATAAAATTTGATTTTTTGAAGTATAGATTTTTACAGTTTTTAATAATTTAGTAAGGTCGACATACGTGGCATCTAGTAGTGATTAGAATTGATTTTTTTTTCTCTCTTTTTTCTCTTTATTTTTTATTTCCCTCTCTCTCTCTCTTGGTATACTTTACGTAACTAATTACTATTGGATAACCTGGCCGCTTTTTTGTTACGTTATTGTCTCCACCGTTTTACTCTAAGCCCAATAAAGGAACTTCGTTTCAAAAAAAAGGGTGTTAATAATTAAAACTTTGTACTGCAACTGAAATTGTGATCGGAATTCAAATCGCTCTTTAACTAAATTATATTAAAAGCTAATAGGAAGTCAACACAGTTATGGTTGCATTCCTAGGTCGCGTCGTTAATGTAGTGATATATTGTAAAAAATATATAAAACTGAGTTTTTCGGAATTTTTCTACATTACGGGAAGGCCCTATATGTAAAAGTTGCCACGGGCCTTGAACGATATAGTGAAGTCACTGTTTAAAGCAAAATAAAAGTATATATTGACAGAAAAATATTTCATATTAAATGGTTAAAAATATAATTCATTTGTATAGAACATGAACTATAAAGGATTCGCATATACAACTAGAGTAATATTTATGTAATAGAAATGCCTATAACAAGATAAAATGTATGTTGTATGACTCATGAAAATGCACAGGAAGCATTAAATAATTACTTTGAAAGATAATGTAATTAATATTACATATAAAACGATGGATCAACAAGGATTCATTATAAGTCGTAAATCAGCACTGAAACGGTTGATACTATTAGGTATCCATTAATATATGGTTGCATTCATTGAGTATTGCATACTAATAACATAGTTTCTAATAATTTCCACATTTATTTTTCTCTCATATATCAATTCAAATGCACCAAAACTTCACCAAGATTTCTGAAACCAATATCGCCAATATTGGCCTAAATCGCACTTTAAGTCTTCAATCTCTTGATAACTATAATTTGCGTGAATGATAATACTTGTATTTTTGAAAAAGTTAAAAAAAACTAGATCGATCAGAATTTTAAAAACAACTTCTCTAAGCTAGTTATCACGATAAAAAAGATAGAGATATATTTAAAAAATTGGGGTGAAATTGATGACAGCTTCTTAGTTAGATTTAAAAAAAATTCTCTACTTATTTATCGATAGACGATATATCGATAAATATAACACTCATGCGTTGAAATGGTTGCATATGCTAGTCCAGGGCTTCTTAAACTTTGGGTCGCGACCCCCAGGGGGGTCGCGAGACTACTGAAAGGGGGTCGCAAAAATCTGATACTTTTCAATCATTATAAATAAAATTTTAAAATTAGTATACACACTACGTATAAATATAAATACAAATAAAAATCATACAAAATACTATTGTAGTTTTATTATAACTATTTTTTGAAAAAAGTGGCAATGCAAAACTGTTATGTAGGGCCTATAAATGAAAATATGGAAGTAGAATTTAAAATAATAAATACAACGCGCTCCTCGATTTTCAACTAAACGTTCGACATTGATGTCTGTCCAATTATATATATGTGAAATGAATGGGTACGTATTCTTTAATCCTTATTTTATTTACATTGTAAAATAGTGCAATATTACATCTACATCTACGGTTAATATATATTTCATTATATGGAGGAGGGGGTCGTTTAAAATTTCCTAAGCTTGAAGGGGGTCGCTATATAAAAAAGTTTAAGAAGCCCTGTGCTAGTCTATATACTGTTCACGTGTGCTTTAATCCATTTTTAGAACGCAAAATTTAACATTACATTTGTTTAACTCAATTCGAAAAAGTTTTTCGACTTTTATTTGAAAAATTATTTACCAAACGATTCTTACTGTTTCTTAGCAAGTTGAAAATATCGAAGTTCATTAGTTGTATAAGTATAAAACGTTTTTATATGTACTTAATCATTAAACTTTAATGATAACTGACTTAAACGTCTGTGTTTTAAGAGTTTATAATCTAAATGTCTAAAATAATATAGACAGTTGAAAACTTCAATTGGGCCGCAAAATATCTTCAAATTAGGCGCACGCGGCCCATGAGCAGCAGGTTGGGCATGTCTGCATTAAAGGGTTAAACACAAGCTTATGCAAATATTCTTTGAAATTATTAATAAAGAGTTACAATTATTTAAGCTATTCATAACCTTGATTCTTGATCAGTTTTGCTCGTTTTACTACTGCAGTGACTGAAGTAAAAATACCACCATCATTTTGTAAGTCCTAAGCAGAGAGAAGCCATGTAGGCATTAAAATACCGTATGTGAAATTAAGAATGCCTATACTTTTCTTTCATAAGAATTATTTTATCTTCTTTTTGCTCTTGTTCACCTAAGTCCATTTTAACGTTTTTCGAGACATCGCGATATTTACGCGAGCTTTCCAGACTTATGTAAAATATATTTAGGTTTTTTTTTTTTTCATATTTTGAGTACTGACAATTTAGGCTAAATCAGTAGTTCCCCTTGTTACAGTTGTTGGAGGGTTTAATGGGGATTCAAAATCCACCATAAACTCCTTCTTCGAAAAAAAATGGACTCAAGTTGTTTTACTAAGGAGCCACTGATATGCTTTGTACGGTTAAAACATAAAACAAAAAATAAATTTTCAGAAATTACATTAATTCGATTTAATGTTTCAACACAAAGTATATAAATACATATAACTCATATGATAATAAATATAAAATATTTTCGTTGAAAATTTAAAACTGCAGTTCTTTATCAATGTCCCTTGTTATGAGTCACCGACCAATAATTCGGCAAAAATTGTGGATTCATCGAATCAATAAAAAATTTTCTCCATTGCTGTTCTAGTTGGAACAAACCTTCCGAATCATTTGGGAAATTTTCCTCGAAATATTTGACAACCTTTTCTCCATGAGATAAGTAGTCCTCGTTTTTTGTACTTAAACAACAAAAAAATAAGTTTACTCTTATTAGTATGTTTTAAAAAATTTTAATACCTAATTGGAGTTGTTTGAGCTGTTTCTAAGAGTTCCTTTGTAATATTTTTGCATTCTGGGTAATATTTAAGAATTATCTTTTTCAGTTCCTCTTTTCGAGCGACCGGGATTTTTTCCGAATTGTACATCAACGCACGAGCAGCTGACCTTAACTCTCGACCGTTTGGAGTATCAAAATATTTTATGTCTGTATCTGTTCCGATTGGAGCTTGGCACAGTTTTGATAGTCTCTTCCTCATGTTCTGGTCTAATTGATTGCTTAGTTGATGACAACGAAGACATAACAATACGACATCGTGAGAAGAATGCGATTTTCTATCCACTAAAACATTTTTTTTAAAACTCAATATTACTATTATATATCATTATTTTATCCATAAAAACCTGGAAAAGATTTTCTATATTCTCGTGGAACGATGTTTTTTCTAATATATGAATCAGGTCGACCACATACAACGCAACGATTTAATTTTGCTTCGGTGTAATATTTGCCTGATTCGCCAACTGCTCGTCCTGCAGGCTCGAAATTTAAACGAATTGTTAAGGGTTCGTTTTTAATTTTTACAGCCAATGAGTTATCGATATACCTACAGAAATTATATATTTAAGTAAATTAAAAAAGTCATTTCTTCATAATATCAACTACGACTCTTTTATAGAGACAACTAGCTGATACCCGCGACCGCGACGTAGTCTGCGTCGGTTATTATGTTAAAAACATATTTAATTTACAGAGGAAAAACATTTAAAAAATTGAAAGCAAAAATATATTAAAAATAACCAGAAAGAACATAGCGTAGAACATTTTTAACTATATGCCAAAAAAATTGCTCCTAAATTGTTACTTCAGAATCCGCTATTGCTCGAAGTGTATAGTTATTAGTTATTCAATAATTAATTTTTTGAAAATTTGTATATTCAAAAATAAATATTGCTATATAATCCAAATTAAATAGTTAAAGTCCGCAAATAAATAGTTAAAAATAATTAATTATTAAAAATATTGCAAAAATTTGATCAAATATTTGCGTAATGAAAAGAGTATATAGAGAACTTAAAAAAAATTCAATCAAAAATTATTTTGGGTTTTGTAGCGATTTTAATTCTTGGGCTTGAAAACTTTTTAAAAATTTAATAATTAATTAACTATTAACTATACACCTGGAGCAATTGCGGATCCAGAAAGTATTTAAGGAGCAATTTAAAAAAACCTAAAAAAGTGACTTTTTGTCTTGTACAGCAATTTCAATTTTTAGTTTGCAAATTTTTGAAAAATTAATTATTAATCAATTAATAACATTACAATTGTTCTCGCTAACTTAACTATTGTTGGTTAAAAAATATATGCAATAATAAAAGAGAGTGTTGAAAAAAAATTTATAACGGTTGTAACTTAAAAATGTATTTTGAATCTATATTTACAGTAAAATATAAAAAATGCTAAAAGAGAATTTTAAAAAAAGCTACAAAATATATTTTAAAAACTGCTAAACAAATAGAATTCAAAAAATCTTTATTAATCTAATATCTCGCTGAGCTGCATTTAGTCTACGCTCAAATATGAAATAATCATTAGGGAATGGAAGGAGAAACACATTCTCTCCAGCCCATGCACATTAGATCGTTTGCCCCACTCCATCAAAGCGACGAAAAATCCACCGCTTAACGCGTTTTGCTTGTAAAAATCGCAATTTTTAAAACTTAAATTACTTTGTTTTTAATGAAGATATCGTGATAATTCTTTTTTTAGATAAGGACCAAGGATATAAATATAAAAAAAAAAATTGAACGAAATCTATCCAGTAATTTTTGAGTTAAAAGAGAACATTGGAAAACAGCTATCATTTTATTTTATAGACAATGTGCCTCTTTAAAGGTTACTTTAATTTAATTATTATGATTAATACTTTATGTTTTAATTTCATAATTTAAAGTACATACCATTGAGCTTTGCTATAATCGCACGTACATAAAAGTTCACCATCAGGCGCTTCCATGAAACAATTATCGTAGAGCGGTGCTTTTCGTACAGAAATTTTTGCTGTTTTTTTCAAAGGTTTCACTTTGTTTGTTTGTTTCAATCTATTGCATGATGATTTTTGTGAATAGCCCAAATCAAGAAACGATTGAAAATCCGTTCTAACAAGAAAAAAAAAATGTCATCATTCTAAAGGCAATTTAATGATTCCATTATTTGATTTAATAGCTAAGATAAAAAAGCCGTGGATTGAAATTTATTTCAAATTTTACTGTTTATAGTCTGCTGTTAATTTTTTCCAAAGTTCAATAGCGATTAAGACATCGTCTGCCGCATATTTTATTTGAACTGGGGTCAGCTCTTCTGCCTCCCAATCACTACACCTAATGTACCAATTTTTTTTCATTTTTAAGTCCAAATGTTTAGCAGCCAATTTAGCAAGTCCTAGTGGAGAACTAACAAATATGCAAATTAATATGTTAATTATTTGAATGTTTTTTTTTTAATCAACCTGGATACATGTCGCAAGTCTAAGCACCCATTTACTTCAAGATTGTAATCATGGTATAAATAACGAGCATCGTGCAAAGCATCCACACCAACTTTATACGTTTTTGGATCTTTAAGGACTTCCTAAAATTGAAGTTATATAATAAGAAGTATTTTCTTATAAACTAATTTCAAACCTCGAGAGCTGCAGGAATATTTTTTAAAGTATGCAAACGTATTAAAAGACAATAGTCATTGTAGGTGGCAAGTTGAAGTAATGCTACCGATTTACGTTTTCCATTGGTTGAAACCCATTCACAGTCGAATCCCAAGACAGGATGCTTTTTAACGTGACTAAAAAAATTTTTTTCAAATCATATGAAAAGCTCATAAACATTTTAAATAGCATACTGTTTTAGTTCGATCAAAGCCGATTCTAGATCTGATGGGTTTGTCTTGTTGGAAATAATTTTAATGATGGCACTGTCTAAATTTTTACGACACTCTCTAAGTAGTACATACCTTTTGTATCGGTAGTAAAGGTAAAGCATTGAAGAACTTAATATAAATGAGCCTAATAGTAACTGTAATTTTATTATTCCGGACGTCGGCATGATTTGTGTAAGAACGGTATGAATTTCAAAATATCAAAAACTAAAGGTGGAAGTGATAATTGAACTGAGATTGAAAACTATGAATTTAATTTTTGTAAAAATTATTTTGACATTAAATATAAACATTTCATTGCATAGTTAAAATTCTTTAGTTACAAATTGAAAGGTTATGAAATATATTCACACAAGTCTTTGCTGATATATGAATATTTAAAATTTTTAGAGAGTAATAAAATTTGAAAACTAAAACCTACAAATTGGCCTATGGTCATGTGTTGCAAGTAAAATTTAAATTTTTAAACGTTATTGAAAGTTCATTTTAGAAAAAGATTTTGACAAGTTTTTAAAAATGTCAAATCATGACATCTATTGCAATTGAAAAGAATTATATATAAGAAACCTAGTGAATATTTACAGAACTAACTAGGCTAATAATGAAATTTTCAAAAATTCAAAAGTTGCAAATAATAATCAATTCGATCGTGAGTAAAGCAGAGGAAAGCAACTTTTTGCATAACAAGAACCAGAATAAGATTTACGCTTCATCCGCGGACTATAATGGTTATTTAACAGTAGAGATTCACTGCTTGGTTTGATTTTTAGATTACTTTAATTGATTTTTACTACTTAATTTAAATTTTAAATTTAGTTTACATTTTACAATCAATAGACCAGTGCTTTTAGCCTTTGAAAATGGTAAAAAGTGAAAGCCAAAGAGGAAGCCAAAGGGGGTCGATCCTATTATCAATTGTTTTTGACGATGTGATATCAGATAACTATGTATTTTTAATCAGTTCTTCATTGTTGGAACATGTTATATTATATTTTATTAGGTTAAGAAATATCATTACAAAAAAATACTTTTTAAAAACTTGTCTTCTTTTAAAAACGCACTATAAAATGAAAGTAGAAAAAAAATGCATTAAAAGGTAGCAAATAAATTTTAGATTGAAATTTACAAAGTGAGGAGACATTTAATTCCAAATTTATTTAACTGTTAAAGTTCAAATTTAGGCAAGGTATGAATTCGTATGCCAAATTGATCATCTTGTTGATCATCATGATTAGAAGACAACGGTTTAAATCTATTCACAACGTTCAACACCAAATTAAATAGGTTCTTTATTATGAAAATAAAGGATCTACATAACACGATAAAGTTCACTTAACTTCGATTATATATAATACAGTGACGTGCGGTGCCTTTGGAAACAGGGCATGCGGTTAAAAGTGGGGGGGGGGTTATAAGAACCACATTTTTAAAATTTATTTTTTTATTTGATAAACGTGGTGTTTTAAGTATTTTTTTTTAAATTAGCCTTATTCGACGCTCCTTCTTACAAAAATTGTCAATAACCGCATCATATAATGTATTTAAAAACCACGAAAATAGTTCTTATCCTAAAGAACAGAACATTTGTATGGCCTTTGAGTCAATAATTCAAAATAACTCACGAAAAGTATCAGTAACAATTAAATTCACTGTTTAGATTCAAAACGGAAAACGCATCTGCAGACCGTTAATCAGCTATGTTAAATGCCGAGAGAGATAGTATTCAACCGTACTAGTGCGCATGCGCGACCAATTCGAAGCAAAGAATCGCATGCTACTGTCGCCAACGCATTCATTCGGCTTTTGCCGTTCATTTGATTTGGTAAACTATGCCAATTTTATGAGTGATACCTTTCATTATTACGTAAATTAAAAAATTTATAAATGATAAAAATATATCATTTTTAGAATGATTTTACAAATGCAATTACGTAAATTAAAAATTAAATGAATAAATCATAAAAAAATATTCATTTTTAAAATCCTCTTACAATCCAAAGGCATGCGCCGCATCTACAGCATGTATGGACCGCACGCCTCTGATATAATACTATATATAAATAAGAAAAATAACATTTTATAAAAATAAATTTTATAAACTTTTACAAACGTTAAGACCAAGCTACCATTTAATTTTTTTAACTTCTTTTATAGGTTTTCTTTGTAAAATAGATTTATAATTATAGTAAATATGTTTAGCAACTGCTTCAGCACTAGCAACCCCGGCTATCCTTTCAACCAACGTAAACGCTAAATCATATATAGCCGGACCAGTACGACTCGTTAACAAAGGATCATCAAAAACCAAATTGGAATCAACAGTTTTAAACTTTTTTGAAAGATATGGTTTTAAATAACTCGGAGCCGCAACACGCTTATTTTTAAAGCTGTCGTGTGCAGCTAGCACTAGCATTCCCGAACCACTTGTCGCAATCACACTTCCACCTTTTACATGTTCTCTAAGAATTTTTCCAAACAAGTCACTTGTACCCATACTGCGAATTCCTTCCGTCGCACCAGAATAGTAAATACAATGGAACAGCTTTTGTACCTGTCTGGCGCTTTCTAAACTTGTATCCGGTTTGATATAACATCTACGGCTACAGCGAACCAGTTCGTATCCCATTAAACCAGCGACTGTCACACGCACACCACATCGCCGTAAAATATCAGTTACAACAATTGTTTCCATTTCTTCACATCCATTTGTGATAACAACCAAAGCAGTTTTATTTCCTGGACGAATATCAAGTGGTAGTATGGTCTGCAATGTGTTCAAAAAATCGCACATTCCACGCCGAAATATTTGAATTCGACATTTTGATAGAGAAATGGTTTGATTAAAAAACATTTATATAAAACATTTATAATATAGATATTATGTCAATATTTATACTTAAAGGATTACAAAGCAAAAAATAGGCATCCCAATCCATGCCGACCACAAAATTTCAAGACCTACTTTGCAATATTAGTTCATGCAGTTCACCCGATTTACAATAATGAAATTAAATCAAAATTATAACTTAAGATAATTCAATTTAAAAAATAATTACTAACTCTCCAGTTTTAGTCCAGAGACTCCAGAAAAGCAAGTTTTGGCAATTGGCAAGTTGCCTCCGGACTTCAGATGAGAGATAACCTTCGGATTTTTTGGTTTTTAGGGAAAAAATATTTTTCGTTAGCATACATAATATAACTTATTTCTTTGTATGATACTTATGTCTAAGCGCTTACTTTTTTAATAATAAAAAAAATTATAACATTTGATTATTGATATGAAATTGACTTGTAGACCAGTGTAGATCATTTTTGAACAGAAAAAAAAATTATAGTAGGATGAAACCTATTAGAAAAGGAAGAGAATATAACAAAAATGAAAGGAAAAATAAATTACGGTCGATCTGTGATGGTAAAGTGAAAGCGGAGGGGGGTGTAGAAACGGTTTATCTCGATTTCCGACAAAACTACAAGTCCTATGGAAAAAAGTTAAATGGCAAAGTTGTAGATAATAAGTAGATCTACAACTTTTGTACTAACACTTTCTTCATATAACCTCAAAATTTATGTGAAAAATTCAAATTACCAAGTTTTTAATTTTTATCTTTTACAAAGAAAAAAATTTTTACACGAAATTTGGTGAAAACTTACCTTTTAATGCCCCAAATACACTGTATTTTTTTTATTTAAAATATTAATTTTTATAATGACTTAATATCGAAAAAGCACCCTAATTTTCAATCGAAAATTCTCACGTCAAAACATCTGATTTTTTAAAAAAGTCGGTGAGCTTTTTGTTCGTTGAAATCTCTACTTTTTGATGGTTTGTAAATATATATATACCAATACCTCGCTTTGCGTCGTTTCGTTTTATAAAATAAAAAAAAAACTCTCGGAAAATGTGGTTTATTGCTTGTAGTAAGTGATTGTTCAGTAAAAAATATTTTTGTCTAACCATATATAATTATATATGATCATACCTGGCCAATTTTCAGATCTGATTATATATGATTAGACAAAAACATTTTTCCTTACCTACATTGATTGCCTCCTTTTCAAAACGAGGGGATAATATCGACTTAAGCAAAAATATTTTGGGGTAATGGTTAAAAAAGTTCCCCGATCGCTGATCTACATGATAACATTTCAGGACGGAGATTTTGGTTAAATTTTGTTTATTCTTTCTCCATGTATGTTAATAAACCAAATTTAATGCTTATTTTCTCGTATCATAATCTATTTTTGATTGCAATAAACATCGAAGGTTTGTATATTTCTAATTAATTAAGTATTCAAATTAGTTAATGCTTATGGTAGCGTTTTGGAATTTATCAAAGAATTATATCTTCATCGAAAAAATTAACATTATCGTCAATATTGATACATTTATAACTGGAAAAAATTGCAATATGATCTCAAGTCGACGAAAACGCTGAATTAAAAATTCTCATTTTTGAAATCATAAAAACTATGGTTGACTCAGGTTGACTATGGATATGATTTTTAATAATATCTATTGTTCAATTTGACTGAAAATTAAATACTAAAAAAATTATTTTAAAAAATTATTACTACTTAGCAATTATTTTTAAGATTTTTAATTTTTAAAGTATGTAGTTTGAAATATATTTATAGATAGCACTTACGTAGAATGAATGGAACCAATCATATGCAAGGACCAATGAAAAGCGTGAACCAATAAAAAAATTATTCAAAACTTTTGACACATCGTAAAATGAACTTGAAATAATTATCGCTCTTTGATTAATATAAAATAAAATAAAAAAATAAAATGACTAGAACTATAATGGTAAGTACATCTACAGCCAAACTTCCAAATTATCCTCGCGAAACGGCACATTATTTTCAGTGGAAGCTCAAATCAATTGGTTATATGACACTCGGAGGAGCATTCGTGTTCGCTGGATTGAATATTTACAATGAAAACAGTAAATTTTATAATGAATTTGTGATGCCGATGGCTCATTACTTAGGACCAGAAAAGGCTCATCGAGCAGCGATTCTTGTTAACAAATATCGACTCTTGCCAAAAACTAAATATAAAGATCCGGAAACTTTGGTAAATCTATTCTGAAAAATTTTCATAATCGTTCCGTCCATTCTGGTATAATCAATGTATGAAATTCGCAGTAAAGTGGACATATAACGGATTTAAATCAACAAGTAGTATTAAGATTTATATCCTATACAATATGTCCACTTTCTTGCGAATTTTATAATTTAAGTCTATTATGAAAATCTTTTTTCAACTATATTTAATCTTAGCATTTAACGTTGATTATTATTATCACATTTTAAGTAGTCGAAGCTTTCCTACAATTTTGTCTGTTCTAATATTTATTGTTACTAGTGTATAATCTGAAATACCTGGCGTTGGCCGGATTGAAGTTATTTGAATTTAAAATTTTAAAAATGTCACAATTTAATAATAATATATTAATAACTTATACCGGATTTACGATTTACTTCCATTTCATAGTTGTAAAACTAAAAAGTTTTTCAACTTCGCACTACTTTTTCACAAAAATACAAATCTTATATAAAATTACACAATTATAATACGATTTTCCATTTAAAAAATACTAAACTTGAACAGTTTCTTATTTAAAATCCAGAAACTTTTTAAAACCTTATCGAAAAAGTCTATCAAAATTAATTTTATTTGCTCTTTTTTAGTTGAGGGTTCACTATTTGACTTGATTTTCAGACTACTTGAGATGCTTTTCAAATTACTTGACTTAAATTTGGCTTTAAATGAAGTTAAACTCATGTCAAATGTTATCAGACCAAGTAAAGTATTGAATTTTCAAGTTATTTCATTTCAACATTTAAATATCAAGCTTAATTCGTTGTACCAAAATGTCTAGATACTTGACTTGACGAATCTCTACTTATATTACATATATATGAATGTGTTAGCTCTTTTAAGTCCACTGATCAGAAGTACCCCCATTGCTGTTTGTTAGAAGTAATGAAATCTATATTTAAACTAATCCGCATATATAACTATATTTACTTATATATATTTATCTGATTTAAATGTATCAGTGGAATGCGAAATAATGTTCTAAACACCATAGGAAAGATTCAACGTCATAACGCAAATTACAAAATATGCACAAATAATAAAATATTTCCTTTTTTCGTTACAAAATCAATTTTAAAAAGTTATCATCAAAATCCACTTTTTACATTTTGAAACAGGCTAATACTAACGAAAATAATCATAATATAAGTACAAATAGTAAAAACAGAATTTGTTCAAAAGTGTATGGAGTTCATTTTAAGGGTTTTTTTATTCAATGAAAATTTATCACTGTTAAAATGAAAAAAAAAATATTCCTATCGAATTGATATTGAACTTTTGTTGAATCACGAATAAATGTGGCCTAACTATTCAATAAATCACTTTCTTTTCATCTCTGAATTTCACATCTGAGCCTTTGTTTATAGAACTTTCTAGAAACATTGAATGTTGATTTTTGAGTTTATGAATTGCGATTGTTGATTGTGGAACATTTGAATATTCCTTTTCAACGTGCTATTCGATCTCGTTCTCTGTTTTGTTCGTGACAAGAGAGTTTTTATTAATTACGCTGAATCTCCAATCTTACTTTGGAATGAGTGGGGTGGATCTCGGAAAATATCACGTAGGTGTTTTCACATAATTAAAGGACTCCCCCCCCAAAGTAAAGATGTGATGCTTCACTAAGTGATTCCATGATGTCTTAAAGCTTTTTCAATAATACCCACGTAGTTTTGCGATGATTTTTCTAAAGTGATTGCGATTTAGTTTTACCAATCTATTACCGATAGCGATCTAGACATATTTTTGCAATTTTTTCCAAGATGGTTCCCCCCGACCCCCCCGAGTAGTTTTAAAGGTTTTTTTTCTGATAGTAACTCGAATGTAGATTTAGTGTTAGGTTTGTAATATAATATACATTAGAATAGACTAGTTCCATACTGTTCCATGTGTGTTAACTATGATCATCATTAACGCCAAACTAACTCTAATTTAAACTATAGAAAACAACATTTTTGAATATGGAACTATCCAATCCAATTGGGATCGCTGCTGGTTTTGATAAACATGCAGAAGCGATAAAAGGATTGAGCTCAATTGGTTTTGGGTTTGTTGAAATTGGCTCTGTCACCCCATTGCCTCAAGAAGGTAATCCTCAACCTAGAGTTTTTCGTCTTCCAGAAGATAAAGCTATTATTAACAGGTATGGTAAAGAAGCTTGCGAAAAATATTAATATTTTTATAAAGAATTAAAAACTTTTCTTTTTAATTTAAGATATGGATTTAATAGTGACGGACATAACAAAGTATTAAAAAGACTGCATGATTTACGCCAGTCAAATTACGATGGTGTTATCGGTGTAAATCTTGGTAAAAATAAGACCTCAATCGATCCAATACAAGACTATGAAAGTGGAATAACCACATTTGGTCCAGTCGCCGATTATTTAGTGATAAATATAAGTAGTCCAAATACACCTGGACTTCGTCAAATGCAGTCCAAAGAAACACTGAAAGTTCTCTTACCTGCGTTAATAAAAGCCCGTAACGAGTTGCCAATTGAAAAGAAACCACCGTTGCTCCTAAAATTAGCTCCCGACCTCACATTTGCTGAACGTAAAGAAATTGCTGATGTTATCAAAATCAAGTCGTGTCAAATTGATGGGTTGATCATTTCAAATACGACCACCGTTAGGGATGAGTACTTGAAAAATATTGAGTTTAAGAATGAAACCGGTGGTTTGAGTGGACAACCTTTGGCGGATATGTCGACGAGAATGATTCGGGAAATGTATATTTTAACAGATGGACAAATTCCAATCATTGGTATGTTAGATATTACTTATTACTGGGATTTATTACTCGCAAAGACAGTTCTAAAATCCATGTGGTTGATAGTAGGTTTGTTCCCGGTTAAAATAACACCGTTCATTGTACGGTACAAGTTATACACCATATTAAAAAAAAAAACTTCAAATTTTACATGGAAATTAATTAATTTCCGCTCCCCATATTTTTATTAGAATAGGTATTTACTTAGATTCCATTTTTATTTAATTGTACAAAGTTTGTTTTTTACTTTTTAAATGCACAAATTACTTCATTCTATATACAGATTGTCTCATAAATAATGAAAAACGCGAAAACTGAAAGTAGATGTTGCAATTCTACAACGAAGAAACCTAACTTTGCCATTTTTCTATTTGACATATTAATTAGTTATTAACAAATTAACTAGCCTGTGTCAGTGCTTCATTTCGCTCTGCGTCTCCAACGTTTTATTTCAATGCACTCCTACGACGAATTCATTGATTGGCTATTTTATTTTGTTAATAACTAATTAACAGTGCATTAAATAAAAAATGGTTAAGGAATTTCGGTTTTAGAATTATCAACTACCTCTAGTTTTCATTACGTTTAATACACCCTGTACATTCGTATTTGCATTGAAATGCAGAGAAGCGAGAGCCCACTAAATGTTAGTGGAGAGCTTTAAAGTTGTCTTCTACATCAAGTCAAACGTTGTGAATTAGTTCTCTAATGTTTAAAACGTGCAGTTACTGTAAGATATAGAAATATCATAAGTACCATAAGTACTGAAACAAAATAGACTTATTCGACCTCACGTGGAGTCGATGAGCTCAAACGAGTCTCATTCTAAATAATTATAAAATAAAACATTAATTCTAAAACGTAAAATTAATAAATACAATTTGTGGATCCGTGAGACTCGGGGATTCTTTAATTTTTCAATGTTTGATCCACCGCAAAATTCAGGTATTTTGTAGGACTTACCTTGGTGGTCGCCTCGCTCGTACTTTTATAGGAAATAATTAAAAACAAAACAAATTAATATTTAATCTACTTATAATTGAAAACAAATAAAATTTATCAGAAATGAATAATAATTAAATTTAAATAATCAGCGAGGCTCGTTCTTTGGCTGGTGGAATCAGAGTCTTCAAGTTTTTTCCATTTGCCTCGGCATCTAGTAGACCGCATCCTCCCCCGGTGTCCCAAAAGTCGTCGACGAACAACCAAATTCGGCTTATTTTTTCTCGACAACTCGAGGACACCGGTTTTTCAACTGGACCTGAAACAAATGGAAAAACTCTGTCCGCAGTGAATAGCTCGCTTACCAAACACGAAGAATTCAAAATGAAATTAAAATAAACGAACGCCTCGTTACAGTACCATTTGAGTTATTCGATCTATATGAAATTTTGAAGGTTCTATTGCCAGTCTAATAGCAATAACTAAACGAAATTTGGAACAATTTAGACATATGCGTATTGCTTGGCCAAAAAAGACGGCGTACCTGTATATCGGATTATATACTTCTTTAAACGTAAAATAAACTTGGTAGGGGTGGGTAGAATTTTCACCGGCCGATAACATAAGTTTATTATTTTGAAAATTTTTAAACTAAAAATTACTATAATTTTATATTGCGCATGATTGGTACCGTCCAATGTACAATTTTATTTTCATCGGGAACAAAACAATAATAATATGGCTTTAAAATAGTGATTCCTAACCGATATCCGCGAACCTCTGGGGTCCACGCTGGATCCAATTATTGGGGCTTACCACTTAAATTATTTAATTGATGCTAACCTCTTCTTTGTCCTGAAGAGAAACTCAATATTCCATCATTACACAACCACTTACTGCAGTGACAAATTGTGCCAACATAATTTTATTAATAATATAATGGAAGAATGTCTCTATAAGTTTTCATTTTATTGGCAGCTCTCAAACCTCCTCATGCCGAATAAACCAATAATAGTTCAAAGTATCTGGTCCAGTTTAGTATTAGTTTTATCTTTAAGGGGTCCGCACAATGTTTGGAGTTTCTCAGGGGCTATCATGATAAGAAGGTTGAGAACCACAAGTTTTTATAATTTTTCTTAGTTTTTGGAAAATTAATAACTCATAACATCTAAGCACGTTCTAACTTCAAATATTAATTAAATAAATATTTGTACTTATGTAATAACCATTTATTTAAGGCGCGGGAGGTGTGTTTAATGGTCAAGACGCCTACGAAAAAATTAAAGCTGGAGCATCTTTAATTCAAATCTACACATCATTCATCTATCACGGACCCCCAGTAATTGCCAAAATAAAATCAGAATTAAACCAATGTTTAATTAAAGATGGATACACAAGTCTAGATCAAGCTGTTGGAAAGAACGTGCAACTAAATAATTCAAAATTAAAAATTGTGTTAGCTCGATAATTCTTTTTGTAACATTCATAATAAATCTTTGTTTCATACGTTTTTATTTGTCTTTAATATACATATATACATGTTGTACATTATCATATATATATTATATCCTTTTTAACATTTGCAAAATAATTTTGTTAGATCAAAATTACTTTACGCACAAAAGGCATTATTAAACAGGTACTATTTATGAAAACATTTAAAAATACCTGTAATGTATATTTTATCTTAATTGTTTGTTCATATTTAGAACCAATAATTTTTACATAGACTTCTTCTATTATTTTATTGTCGTCAAAATTATAGTTCAATAATTTTATATACAAAAAGTAGAAACATAAAGGTTGATGAAATATTGAAAACTCAACGGCTGTGGATATTATGTAAAATTAAATGGTTTTATAAAGATAAAATAAAAATTAATTTTTGTAATAAAATGTTGATTTTTTTATGCGTTAATTTTATTATTTGCATATATAACTAGGTATCAAGCGAATAAAAATGAATTATTTGACTATCTTTGGATTCATTGTATGAATTGAGTTGATTCAATTTTGAGAGTCCTAAGTTAAAACTTATTTGCTTCGCTACACTAACTGTAAGTGTATTTTTAAAATCTATAAGAGATCGAATTAAACGGTTTTTTTTTCTCAGTTTTCTTTTATTTATGAAAATTATTTTGATAAAAATGTAGTTGTTATCGGAGTGACCCAAAATCTCCAATGTTCAAAATGCCGAAGGGCGATCCACAAACCACGCAATGTATTTTCCATAATTTTTAAACCACTCCCACGCCCCTAAAAAATTTATAAAAATTTCGAATTAATAGGAAAATTTTCTTTGTACATTTTTTCATTTTTTTTTCGAAACCATATTTCAATTAATAGGTATTATAATATGTAGTATTATAAATTATAAGTTTAAATTTTTATGCAATAGAAAATAGGAGTTGTGGAATTTGGTGAAAAATTCTCAAAATATGTATGATCATATATTTATTTGTAATCGATTGCATCTGATACAGTCTATACTCTATACCAGGAGTCGAAAACCTTTTTTGACTGCGGGTCAAAGTTAACTAAAATATGGGTATTAAATAGACGTTTGGGTCAATGGTATTTTCATTTTAAAAGAGTCTTTCAGTGAATAAAAAATACATTATAATTTATATCTAAAACTTAATTACAATATGCTTGCAAAGAAACTTTTTTTAAATATTTTTTTATTTATTTTATATATTATAATTTTATTTTGGAACTAAAGTGGGTCACTTATAATTATCCAATGGGTTACTTGGTGATCCGCGGGTCGTAGGTTGCTGACTCCTGGTCTATACTATCATCATAATAATATTAGGCAAATGTATGTATGTCGACAATGAGGAGACGGTTTGTATTAATGCTTTGTTGTATATTTCAATGTAATTTTGTTGCCCAGAAATTAAAATGACGGTTTCGCATGTGAGAAGTCTAATGGGTATTAGCTATGGGTTGTATACATTGATGAATAAGTGATTGCCTATTCATCAGCAATGTATTAGTTATGAATTATTCGAATGTACGTAAGACGCATGAAAAGTTGAACATAGTAGCAAAATTTCCATCGTTTTTGAAAGATTTGGTTTAAAACGAAAAAAAAAAGGTTTAAAGTAGAAAAATTAATTTTAAAAAATTGAGTAGGTTCAAATCAAAATACTTGTCCGTTAAGTCAACAAAGAATTTAAGCGTAAACTATCATGATCATTGAATCGACTAAAGCTCGATCACCCAGGTACTTACAGGGAACGACCTGCTTTACAAATCTATGCAATCCCTACATCAACATTGATTGTTATTGCGTCCTTTTCTTCTTACTAATAACCTGAAGTATGTAACTACTTCTATAAGTTTCGCCCCTTTTCACGATGGCTACTTTCCATAACGCGTTTATAACTATTGTTGTTTTCCCTACTCACTAATTTTAAAGCGCTTTAGTGACGTTCATCGCTCTGACTCATTTCTTAAGAAAGATTAACGTGATCAACATTGATAACATTTTTGACTAACACTACGATCGTAGTAAAGGCTGAAAGAACGTTTCTAAACTCGTTTCAACGTCGTCATCGCTTACCGGACCGTAGTTTACAAGTTCGTTCTAGATAACATACAAATCATACATAAACGACGGAATAGCGCCCCAGATGATCTGTGACTGTTCTTGTACGAGTTAGTTTAGTTTGTGTACCAGATGAACTTGTGGTTTTATATTGTAATAATCTGAAACAGTAATACCAGTACTTGGCCTCGAGCAAGTATTGTTTAAAAATGCCCAAAACTAATCTGACATTCGCACAAAGTAAGTACATATAGTTTTAATATTGTCATGTTAACATACACAAAGTGTCATCTGGAATGAACTTTCTGTATCATAAACAAAGATATTAAAGTTGAAATTTGGAAGTATAGCATATTTTTATAATAGAAGTTTAAAAGTTATAACTGTCTCTTTTTCATTTTTATTTAATCAAATCACTTTAACTACCAAATTTATTAGCGCTTAATAACCCGAACATCCAAAAAAAAACGCTAGACTTAAGTCGGGATTCAATCTTAAGACCTTTGTCGTCAAAAGCGGTAATGTTTAGTTTAGGACCCCCAAAATGTATGCACCATTTTCACCTTGTTTATTATTTTTATTATTAATCAAATATTTGGTAACATAAAATGTAAATAAGCGCTTTAATAATTTAGAAAATATTAATAAGTTTTGGTTTTAGTATTTTTTTTTTTTTATCAAGCAATTAAGTAAAATCATTAACTTTACTTAATTGTTACATCACATCATTAATTATTGGTAAATGCATTTTTTAATAATAAATTATATAACTAACATTAATATGGCAGCAAAATACAGTTAATTTTTTTACAATTTTAAGTATCAGGAAACATTAATAATAATAATTAATTTCTTATTTATGCCGCTAATAGTTATAAAATATACTATGTTTATGTCGAATCAAACGACAAACAGTTGTATATTTTGGATATTGTCGTAAAAAGCGACTTAGTAGAAGAGAAACATTTAAAAAAATAATATAATTATTGGTTACGCTAATTTAAGCAAAACATGTTATATTTTTAAGTCGCGAATCTTTTTAAAGCAATGTTTATTAAGCTAAAAAAAACTTTTTGTCATACAAATTGTCACGCAATTAAGGAATGATATTTTCTTTTAAAAAAAAAACAAGACGCTAATTTTTTGGATATCACAAGAGAATTTCTAATCGCTAATAATTCAAGTTTTCATTTTTTTGCTGTTTTACATCAAAATATAAGGATTACACCATACAGAAGATAGGCAGGAGGTATATCTCTGTATAAAAGAGCACAAAAATAAGTGCAAGTTTAATTTCCACCAGATAGCGCTGTTAGAAATGAGTACAGAAGGAAAGGCTGCCATTAAAATGTTAAAAAAGAGTATACGATTTTAGTGCCTCTAGTGATTATGTCTAGTCATGAACATTCCTTAGCCCTTAAAAAAAGAATGATCTTTATCCTTTTCTGGTCTTTTAGGGTATTTTTTCCTTAAACGTTACATCTATTCATGTTTCTTGTATTAATGATAATTATATATTTTATCAAGAACTACAAGTTTTTTTTTTCATAAAAATATTGAAACTTAAGCAACACCAAGCTGCTTTAGCATTAACAGTGTTACTTACACTACAAATCTCTAAATTCTAGTTTAGTGCTTCAACAAGGTCTTCAAATGGCATTTGTATAAAATATCTTATACTCTTTAGTAGTACCCTAAATGGCTAACTTCAGTTTATAACAGATCTGCACCAACCACCAACAACGCTATGGCGAAAATTTTAAAACTATTTTCCTGATCTCAATATTAAATCAGTTCTTAAGTTATTCTTCCATAAGAGACACCTCCTTATCTACAGTCCATTAAAGACTATTAATTTTATTTCAATGTTCTATGAAATGGTTTGGTTTTTAAATTTGACTTTAAAATCAATCTATTTTTAATTGATTTGAAATCGTATTTCAATTTTAATGTCAAATTTTACAATTAGGTATTAGATACATTAAATAGATCTAAGGTTTCGTTTCACAATTTAAAAGGGTGAAAAACTATTTCTTTAAAATATACTCACTTAAATAATTTGTGTTTTGAAAATAGATTTTTTTGTTCCATTTCTAAGTGGTACTTAATTGCTATTATTATTTAAACGTTTTCATTTCTGTTTTTTTTTTTTTTTTTTGATTTTCACATATATAGGTATTCTGTGTTTTACAAAAAGAAAAATATATATTTATATTATGTTCTTATAAATTCTACTTCTTTATTTTAGTAATACTTTCAATGCGATTCGTCAGGAAATTTTCAGTTTTTTAAAGATTGAAATGTAAAATTTTCTCTCATTTTTTTCTGTTGCTATTTCTTCTTATGTAAATATTAATCCAAAAATAATTTTAAATTATTATACACCGCCTGGAAAAAATAAAATAAAAATATATTACAACAGCTGCTTTATTAAACATTTAAAGAAAGTAATTATTAATTGAAAATCGTCTTTGCAATTTTTGTTTTAAATATTTAAAAACAAAACAAAATATCATGCTTTTTGTGTTAAATTCGAAAAGTTCAAATCATAGTCGGATGTTACAGATGTGCTTTGATGTTATTTTTGTTAATCTTAAGAGCCTTATAATAACAGAGTAAATACTCAATGCTTAATTATAAAGATATATTGTGGGCTTATACATCTCAAAGTTTGCATACAAAAAGATTATAGCTTGATTTTAAGAAAACGTTTTATTAACATCGTGCAAAGTATTTTAACGTGTGTGGTAGATAAAGTTATTATTTTTACAAAGTTTTCGTTATCAACTCTCTTTCTCAAATACGAATGTACGCAGTATATTCTCGGCGTACTGCTCTTAGTGAACATTTTATCCTTGTGTGACTTGAGCCCAAAAGCGTTTTTAGTTCAATATTTCGCTCAACTGTTTCCGTGATATCTCGGCAAATGTGTACTGCCGGATTACTAGACTTAAATTTAAATATTTTTCCGCAATTAATTAATCCAAATTCGATGACAAAGTATGAATTTAATGGAAAGTTTCTCGCAGTATTAAGTTTTTTGACTTCCCATAATAATTTTTAGTCACTGATTCTAAAGTATGTGGAGCAGTGGTTCGCAATCAATAGTCCGCGGACCCCTGAGCCCCCGTGATGGGGTCGGCCACTTAACGTATTTATCTTATCATCTTCTTTATCTTAAGAAGAAAATGAAACTACCAATATCTTTTCAAAGATTTTTCTTTTCTTTCATATTGTCAAAGTTTAAACCTTTAAGAATATGCTCTTAAGAGGATTTTACAAAATTTTAATTATTTTTCAGGATTCAGCGATTTAGGAATCGCTGATTAAAAAATGTAAGTATCAACTACTATTGTATGGCCACTGGATGTAAATTTACCCAAAACTTTAAACGCGTTTTTCTCGAAACTACTTTTTTGATGCGGTAGCCATAATATCTCAAGTTCTAATCAGCCGATTTACTTGAAATTTGGCATGAATATTCTTTAAATATCTTTCTATCTCACGAACCAACAAAAAATGAAATTTTAAATTTGTAATATTTTTAAAAAATTCGACAAAGTTAAAAAATTAGTGAAAAAATCGACCTTTATTTTTGAGTAGTCGCCATTTTATGAAAATTTTTTTTTTCAGTTTTGGAGGGTCATGTGATAGCGACATTCGTACTAAGAATCCATCATTGTTTTATTTTTCAGATGACCACAAGGGTAGAAATGGCGACGAGGACACGGCCTTTTTTCCCCCTCTACTTTAAAAACGCTTAACTCAATGGAAAAAAAAATTTTTGAAATTAATTTTGTGTATTCTCTGAATATAAATAAACAAATGATAAAAAAATGTATAGTAAACATATCAAATGCTTTTTTTTATCAATTTCTAAAAAATGCTCGAAATTCGGGCCTCTAGACTAGAATACCCCCTTAATTATGTCTATTTAAATTCCTTTTTGTTGGTAGCTTTTAAAGTTCTTCATGTCAAATAAGCAGGTGCCAGGTCCCTGTCCCAATGTTTTTGATTGTAAATTTGCACATTATTGATCTATACAATATTCTGTACATACACAATTTTCTTTTCGTGAATTTGAGTTCAATTTTCAAAAAAACCCGTTTTCAACCCTTTAATGTATATAAATTAAGCACAATAAAATTTGGTAAAGTTGATAATTTCGTTGCGACTCAAAAAATGCAAAACGTTCAACCCTCTTTTTGGAGCACTTAGGGGAGACATTTCAAAAATTCCTTGTATTATTCTTACTTAGTAGAATTAAACACAAAAAGTATAACAAGATTTCCAAACATATGAAACAGAGAGAACTAGCAAAAAGAAAGAAAATTTTAAAAACAATTCAACCTCAAGTCTTTAAAGTTAAAAATTAATACAAAATATTATATTTATTATCCTTAGAACAAATAATAAATTGATTTTTATAAAAAAAATTAGTTTTCACAAAATTATAAAAGAATGCGAATTATGTACAATACGTTACAATGATAGCACCTTTTTCAAAACTAAACCAAGTCGCTAACTTATACTCAATTGAATATAGTTCTATAATTGTATTTTAGGAGTATTAAGTACACAATACACATTTAAAAAGAAACGATAGAAGCTAATTAAATTAGCTCATGTTTAATGTTGAATTTAAAGTTATTAGCAATTTTAAACGCATGCAATAATCGCAAACTTTTACTTACAAAATAATTAAGTAAAGTAATACTATACATGTTTTAATCCCCTAATTAGCTGCACATATTCAACACGTAGTAAAACTTGTCGTACAACGTCAAATCAAAGATTTACAATATGGAATGGATGATGTATGTATAATTATTATAACATTTCGAATCGCGCAATGATTTAGAACTATTTTTAATTGAATGTATGATGTGCCGAAAATTCGATTGATATACAGTAATTTTTCTTTTAAATATTTATATGTTTTAGTTTAATGTGGCAAAAGGCATTATTTTACACGGGTGTTTCATGATCGGTCTCTTCAATCCGACCAAGTCGCCAAGCGTCCGGATCTCCAGCCGCTATTACATCAAATTATTTATTATTTAGTTAACACTTCGCATATATAGAAAACAATAATTATGTTTGTGCAAGTAATCATTAGTTAATTGCTCACACATTAATGAATTTAAGTCATAAGACAACAGTTTTTAAAAAGATCAAGTAAAAGAAAAAAATAATAATAATTTCGTTTAAGAAAAGTACATACAGCATTCAATAGAAATTGTAGTATGACATAGTCTGGGAACCCACAGCAAAAAACGTGCTTATATTTTGGTTATTTTATATTGGCAAAATAGTCGAATCAATGAAGGTTCTAACTTTTTTTTCCTTAGGGACAGTTCAGATTTTAAGTATTTTTTTAAATGTTTGGTTTTGTAAATACATTATTTGAAATCAGAAACGTGAATGTGCGTAATTAACTATTTATATTGTTTAAACAAAGAAGAACAATTTTTAGCAACAATTTTTTTTAACGGGCTCTATCAACTTTTAAATAGTATAGTTAAACATTTATGTTACAATTATTAATATCTCAAAAAAATATATAAACAACAAATAATAGCCCAGTAAATTCGTCGAAAATGGGCTTTTTGTGTAAAAGTTCGGATAGTTCTGATTTTCAGGTATTATGTTACTGTTATGCCTTAACTTTTAAATCCAAGTTTTGAATTCTGTTACATAACCGCCCGCTGCGCACTAGCATAAAATCATCAGAAATGTTGTCTTTTTATGAATTAGTTGAATATCTTCTAAATGGTTGGTTTTACAGAAAAATTTACTCTTATTTAATTTAAACTAGATTAAATTTCCTGCAATTTTGGGCTAAAATAAGCATTTGTAGCTTTAATAATGACTTAGATATGAGTCTTTCAAAATTTTTAAAACAGTTGCAAAGAACACAATTTTGTTGAAGTTTTTCGCAATATCTCCTAACTAAACAACGGTGTTTAATTCAATCTTTATAAGAATCAATTTTAAAGATGAGTTAATTATCTATAAAAAGTGCTATATACTACTATATAGTATCATCATGATTAAATACCTTAATACTTAGAGCTAGCCAAAGGAAATGTTAACGGCGTTTTTAATGCAGTAGGGCATATTAGCTTTGTTCTCACAGTGACCTGGATTGGATTTGAACTGGTTGAGTGGGCGCATACAAAAAAAAGGAATTTGATTTTTCACTTACGACGCAAGCTTACATACAACTAATAATAAATATCGGCTACAATAAACCAATTATAGAATACAATCCCGGGTACCCGGTTTTCCGGGAATCCTGGAATATTTCCGGCACCGAAAACCAGTTCTGATATCTGTCAAATACCCGGTTTTCGATTCTATTTTTTTTTTGCATAACAATAGCCTTAAATCAATCCCACCTACCAGCGTGGAATTGTGGAAAATTTGCCACCAAAATTCGGTCACAGCTAAACGACAAAAGTTTGGATGTTTTGTGCTTTCTCAGATCATATTTTAAAATGGAAGCAGAAAAGTAAAGGGAAGCAGGAAACCGAAATATAGAAATATAAAGGAGTAAACATTGTATTTCGAATTTATCTACATGTACTCGTCTATAATACAAATGGATTTAAAACGTTTTTCTAAACTATTATCATTTTTTAATTTTAATTGTTTTTAACTTAAGAATTTTCAGAACCGATTCCAGAACCAGGTACCCGGGTTTGTAAAAATCTAGCACCAAAAACCCGGTTTTGAAAAATGCTTCGTTTCTGGATTATATAAAACCAATACAAACCTACTTCTTTTGATTGATCTAACCATTGGTGCTTAGGAGATATTACGAAAAACTACAACAAAATTATGTATGGCGCTTCTTCAAAAAAAAAAAAATAAAAATAATAATAAAAGAACTGAAATTTGAAAGACTTTTACTCATTTTTACCTTAAATTATAAAAATATTGCTTTAGTTTTAATAATATTAAGTAGTGATACAGTTTTCTGTGAAACAAACTATTTAAGAGGTATTCAATTCAATCCAATTTTTTCGACAAATTTACTGGACAATAATTTTTTTATATATTTTTATGATTGAAAGCTTTTAATAATTGAAACATAAAAAACGCCAACTTTTAACTTTTCTATTTAAAAGTTAATTAAGCCCGTGGACAAAATTAATTGTCACATAGAAATTGTTTATACTCTTCAAACAATATGAATATATATAATATATTTAATTTTACACATCCTATTGTTTCTGAGTTCAAATAAGATACAAAGCCAAACATTTTTTTTTAAATCTTCATAATCGAAGCTGTCCCTGAGGACTAAGAAGTTTCAACCTTTAGTGTCTCAACGTAATGTATCTAGTTTTTACTATGCCAAGTTAGTCTTAACTAAATTGGCACGTTTTCTGTTTCTGCTTCTTAGACTATCATTGATTCTAATCGCTATAAGAGTTTATTTTTAAATCAAAAGAGTGCTTTAGAAAATAATCAAGGAATAAAAACCTTCTTGAGTGCTGTCTTACAAACAATCAAATCCATTAACTGTCAAGTTTATGTTTAAATTTATTTAAAAAAATAAATAAATAAAGAGCCAATTGATATATTCTATTTAGCAAGTGAAGTAATAATTTTAATCAATAATTGAAAGCTATGTTTATATTGGTAATCAAAGTTTATCAAGCCACTAAAGAAGCAGCTCTCAAATGATTTCAAATTATCAGATCTCCCACTAATCAGAATACAGATCAATGTAATTTATTTGCAAATATGTCCAATTTGAAAAAAAAAAGTTCAAATCATTCAAACATGCCGACACACGTTTTTTTTTAATAGGAATATGTATAAATACAACAAGCACTTAATGCACATTTTTTCTTCTTTCTATCAATCGTAAATTGTTATTGGGTTTTCCTCAAAACTTACCACAGTAATAATATTTTATCCTAGGTAATGCTGTTATCAGAAAATAAAAAAACAAACCACTGTATTTAAAGGGTATAATACAAAAAAATCTCAGAGGACATAACAAAAAACACACACACGCACACAGACACACATTGAAAAAAAAATAAAACTCCGAAAATCGCTATCGTTAAAGGCATTAAATGATAATGTTTTATGATTTTCAGTTACCAAGGATAAGTACAGTATTTAGGTATTTGAAATGAAAAATATGCAAAATTCTTGTTCAAGTTATGGCAATTTTACAATGTGATGCAGTTAAACGTTCATTGATAAAGTTTCATTCCAAGGTTAGAACTTAGATTTTCATTAAACAATAAGATGCACATTACAAACAAACTATCAGCTTCCCGTGAAATATTCACGATTGTAAGTTTAAAATACCGAATGTTCAATTAAAATAAAATAAAAAATATATAAAAAGCTACTTTTTTTTCTTATTGTTTTTGAAACAAAGTTCCATAATTGGATTTAGATTAAAATTGTGGAGACCATAGCGTAACAAAAAGGCTATCTCCCTCTCTTTATCTAAAATTATATTTTATCGCTTTTCAAGGTGGCGACAGACAACTAATTTCAAAATTACCTGACTAAAAATAAAATTCTAGGATAACTAAAAAAATTTATAATTAGAAATTATACATTTAAAATGTTTAGTTTTTCCCCAAATAATTTTAGTTTAATTAAACAATAATATCCGATACTTCATAAAATTTTTAGAACTATGATTTTCTGTTGATTTGTAAAATTTCAAATAATTGAAAAGTTCAATTTTTTTCAATTAAATATCTATATCATAGATAACTATCGCTATATCTATATATATTACAGAAACTTTAAATTTCCCTGACTAACAATAAGATTAAAATTCCATGACTGACTACTTCAGAAATTTTAAATTCCCTGATTTTTCGAATTTAATTAAAGAATATCTGCTGCGACGCGTCACAGAGCTTTCGAAAAACGACTGTTGGTTAAAACCAACATAAATAAAGAGTAAAATGAGTTTAAAAAAACTGTAAATAGTATAATATATAAATAATATCTACTAAGTAATATCTATTAGTATACAGCCTCCTTGTATATACAGATTTCCAAGAACCGCCTTTACATGAATTTTCTTAGGAAAAAGTATCAAATAAAAGTCGTAGGGAATGATGAGTTTAAGAACGATAGCAAATTTAAAGATAATCATTAGTCATTTCCAAAAAAAAAAAAATGAAAACCCCAAAGAAAGAGAGACTTCCTGTTAACCGATTTCAACCAAATGCTTCGCAGCAGATGTAATATGAAACAAAAATTCCAATTTTGATGAAATTCAGATAAAGCTTTCGATATAATATCGCTGTCACACACAAACAAACGGACATTTTTTTTTCAAAACCACGTTTTTTGAATTTAGAGGACCTAAAAACGTGTATTTCCGGTGAAAATTCGACCCGATTACAATACTTCCTAGTAATAGTAAATCTTGTGTTAAAAAGCATAAACGCAAACGCTACCGCCAGACAGACGGTCTGCAAACTGACCAGGGGAGCGCAAGAGGTATTATATCAAAAAGCCAGGCTTTTTGAAATTCTTGTTTTCAATACGTCGCTAGCTCCCGTACTATAACAAGTCGCACAAATCTATTTGTTGTTTCAACAAATAGATTGTTGTTAAAACTAGTTTACAACACATTTTTCATAATTAAATGAACCAAATTATGCAAAAAAAGATGTCTCAAACGGCATATTAAAACACACCTTTTTATGGCCATTCAAGGTGACAGGATTGCTAATGGTATTCCAGTATACTCCCCTACATAGAGCCTTACATAAATATTTAAATAGTGGTTGACTTTAAATATTATATTCATTTTAATTTTTTTGTTTTTAAACGAAATAAAAGTATAAACTAACCACCTATTGGCGCTGTGGTTAGAGCAATTGCTCTCTCCGCTTCATGCGTCAAGTGATACTGGGTTCGATATCCGTTGAATCCTATACACTTAAGATCCTAGACTAGTAATAGACTAATCCTAGACTAATAGTAATTTTCTATATTTAGACCGTCGTGATATGACCTTAGATGTTAAAGCGACTTAAAACACAAAAAAACGGTTTAAACTACGCTTATCTTATTTTTAAAAAAATTATAAGAATTTTGCATATTTTTCGTTGACAATGAATCGATTTTTATATCACAGCTTAGCTAAAATAACAATAAAAATCCCTAATAACATCATGCAAACATTAAACAGTAACAATGAAAAAAAAAACATAATCTAAATGATAAAAATATACAAGCAATATCATTTCTCTTACCTGACACAAAACTCAAAACTATAACATGTTAACAATTTTTCTCTCTTATTGTTTAAACTAGCAATTATATGAACAATCTGTTTTGACTAAGGAGAACTATCGATGACACACTAACTTTGAACTTCATCAGAAGGAGCAGTAGGAGCGCGTTGTAGCCGTGGACTGGGCGGAAGATGAAGCGAACACGCCAAAGGAGCTGCTAGCAAGGGAATATGCTCCTCTACACACCAAAAACACAGCCAACAACATACAAACATAATGGAGCCGTTCCGAAATTATTTTCTTCATAAATACTCATAAAAATAAATTTAAAACACTACAAATTATTCCTTTCAAGTATCTACATTTATCTAGTTAAATACAAAAAACTATATAAAAAATTCCATTAAAAAAAAAACAAACAAGACAAGCTCAAGAGAAAAGTTAGTTACTATTTCATGCAATAGTTCATATCAAGATAAATCAATCACTTTAAAGTTTAACTAAAAAAAAAATCTAAATCTTAATTCCTTACCTATAAAAATACTAAGAATACAGAAAGCCAAGAAAATTACAATAAAATGAAAAAATCAATTGGAAACTTACCCTGTAGTTGTCGATTGATTAAAGCTGTAATTCCAGGTCCGTCTCCTGATTTTTTTACTATTAACATTGGTTTATCGTCCGATTCTTCCATATTTGGCACATGACCATTATTGCTAGCTGCCATAGTTTCACTTACCTAAAATAAACCCATGGTTAATATATTTAAAAAAAAAAAAAAAAAAAAAAAAACTATAAAAAAGGTTGCACGTACTTGCATAAGTTTTTTAACGACATCCCGACCAAGAATATGATCAAATACGGCTTGTAAAAAACGATCGCTTATGATAGACAAACGTAATTTGTCACGATGCCATATTAATACTCTTGACCATTCCATAGCGGTTATACTGACATGGAAATACTCGTCGGTTGATACGCCGAACCACTCGGGACTGTCGAGGAATTGATGTGGAAAAACTATATGTAAAGCTCGTCCATTTTGCGATACAACAAGTCTAGAAATGTAAAGGTTTTGGTTATATTTAAAAGCATATACATGACCCTTTCAGGGGGGGGGTCTCCAAAATAACACGCTTGGTCACAGAAGTGGATTTTTATACACAAATGATATACCAAATGAATATCCCATTATCAGTAATGCTAAATTAGTTAATTGATATACAAGCTGAGAATCGTTTCATTAAATATCAGATAAATTCATTAATATTTTTTATTTATGGTCAAAAGTCAATAAATGAACTAATTACTATATTCTTAATTGTAAGTTTTATGTTGATAAATAAAATTACGGGACTGATTCACTCAGTCCCGAAATCGAAATAATGGTCCAGGATTATATTTTTTATTTGTCAAGTATATTATACGGATTTATTTTCATCGAGAACAAACCTACTATCTTTTGTTGGTTTTACGATTCCCTTTTCAGATCCAATAAGATTAGCTCTACTACATTGAGTGGCAGACCCCTGATTAGAAGGGAAAATAATTTTAACAAAATAAATCTTACTTTACGGTCGCTAATGGCCAATAGTAGTTGATGCGACCTTAAGGGGTACAACTAGTGTGACATTTTTTTAAAATCGATTTTTTTTTCATATTTCAATAAGTTATACTTTTAAATATAATATACTAAAATTTTAAATCTATATCTATAATAGTTTTTGAGTTACAGCCATTTAAAGAGTTGTGATTGACCCAACTCATATATAAGCCGTTCAGAGCACACATCAATTAAATCCACTTTTTCAACTTTTACAAATTTTCATGGCAAAACACTCGGTTGACCCCTAACTTTATATATCCGAAAAAAATTCTAATAATAAGTAATAACAGCTCTAAATGAAATTTTGCTTTTAAGCTTTTCCGTAAGAGACAATATATTTCAAAAGTCGATTTTATCAATTTACTCAACTTTTTGCATTACAGAGTTAATTGATATGTACTCTGAACGGCTCATATATTGTATTTTACAGTTTGTCTCAGTTTTTAGTGCAATTAGTGATTTAGTGGTGTGCAAAACTACCTAGAAATTACTTAGAAAAGAAAAATGAATTATATGGGCCTGGAATTGCAGATTAAATTGAAGTATGATTTTAATCCATTTATAACAGTGAATACGATCATTTTATCTTTAAACGCGTTTTTCTCGAAACAGCATTTTTCAAATTTGCTGCAGTGATTACTCAAAGACAAATGATCCGCGATCCCTATCACATGTTTTCTGCATGTTCTGTATATAGTTCTCCATACAATGATCTACCAGTTTTTTGACCTGATCAAAAATTTTGGCAGGCCAAAAACGACCAAAATTTTGGGTAAAATTCAATTTTTTTTTTAAAATCACCACCATTTTGTGAATTTTTGACATTTTTTTTCGACCGTAGGTCATTGTACGGACAATATCTTCTAGTTTAACAAAACGTTTTTTTTTTAGGTTTTATCCATGGAGAAGGCTGGAATCACTGCAGCAGTAGAGGACCTTTTTTAGCGCCATCGGAGATCGCGTGTAACTCGAAAAAAATTTAATTTTTTTCTTCAAAAATTTTACTGTGTATTCTTAAAATATGTAAATATACTCTTAAAATTTTAAAACAATTGATATGGCAGTTTTTTTTAAATTCCCAAAAATCGCCTTTTTTAGGCTCACACTAGTTGTGTCCCTTAAATAAAATAATTAAAAAAATCTTACTTTCCCGATAGAACTAAAGAAAGACTGTCGACTTTCGTCGCTTTTTCTTGGGCGTAAATCTCTTGATATTTTAAAGTTCGTATCATTTTCATACAGCGTAAAACTTTCTTGAATTTATGCCTCGAAACTTTCAATGGACGAAACAATGACAAATAAACCTAAAAATTTAACATTTAAATATTGCATTTTTGATTGTGTAAAAATAAATGTATCACCTCTTCCACTTCTTTGGAAAATCTAACAGGCCTCAAATAAAATAGCAAAACACATATATGTACGAAGTTGATGAAGACAAATAATACGTTCCATACGAAAGCGTCCAAATAGCACCGCACCGTCCACCCCCACAATGCGAAGAAAGCGCATCCAATTAATAAACTGCAACGTAAATAGAGCATACCATATAACCCAGTTGGGGCTAGGTACGATAAGAAAAAAAATGTGTTAGCCAATTGAAAATAAAGGTGATTGGTTTGCTCCCATTTGTTACAGTAGTCAATACTGAACACGGCTGATATGAACGATGTGTCGTATGGAAACGATAAATTCGACTTGTGCGAAGTATCATCTCCTAGAAAAATATTCTTAGTTATTCATTTTTAAAAGCTAACTTCAACCACTTACGATTGTCCCAATCGTCTTCAATTTTCGTCGATGTTTCCTCAGTGAAACCCATTGTGCTGCTGATAAACTCGGTGGTTGATTCAACAGGAATATTACTTTGATTCGTCTGATTCCATCCACATGTACATTCGAACGACGTTAATAATAATAAGGCACTTAATAGTAACATGCTAAACACTAACGAAACACAGCGATCGTGTATGAATTTTTCTTCAACTTCCCCCCTTTTATCTCAATAATTAATGAACAAATGCTTTCCTTAAGCAATGAATTTTATATATTAATAATAAATGTTTGCTTTTACTCGTTTGCTGCGTTTGATTAGACACAAAACGAGATTCACTAAAATGACCCATTTGTAAAAATTAAATTTCTCGTACCGATTCGGTTGGCGATGATCGATGAAAATCTAAAATAAACACCACAAAATATTTATTAATTCTGATTTTGTCATCATGTTGTTTCAATTACGAATCGTATGCAATTTAAATGAATTAAATATTTATTAGAACAAGACATTTCAACCCGTTTTCACTAAAATGGTAAATTTCGGAATCAATAATTAACGAAGTCATTTGTGCAAGAACGTTTGACATTTTAAAAACGAAATTGAAGTGAACTTATTAGGGTTACACCTTATTATAATAAAATAAGTAAATATTGAATCGATGTTAAATTACTTACTAAATAAAATAAAACATGGAAAACGTGAGAAAATGGAGCAAATTTTGCAAAGATGAAAACTTTTAACTTATATGGACTACATCGACTCCCATGTTAAAATTAATATTGGTTCTGATTGGTTCATAAACAACATTCTAATTTAATGTACTAGTTCGATTAAGTGCTAGTAAAAAATAGTCGTGCAACGTCAGTGCAATTTATTGGAACTGATTTACACCGACGTTACACTGAAGTATTCGGCCATTATAATCTTTCTTCCGTTTCCCTCTTGTAAAATTAGGCAAAATGAAAGCTAAAGGAGAGGTATTTTCTTTATATTTAATTTATAAATAGTTAAAAATAAACCATTTAAGTGACCATTTAATACTTATAATTTGATATATTCATAAAATCTTAAGTTTTCTTTTAAAAGTTGGTTTTTGATGTTGTTCGCTGATTAACCTAATAAACACGTGTTCAATGGAATATGTTTCTAACAATAATTATTTTCTGTTTTAGCTTAAAGAATATGAAGTCATCGGTCGTAAGTTGCCGACGGAGAAAGAAAAGGTGACTCCGTTGTACAAAATGCGTATTTTTGCCCCCGATGAGATTGTTGCCAAATCTCGTTTCTGGTACTTCTTGCGACAATTGAAAAAGTTCAAGAAGTCTACCGGCGAAATTGTACAAATCAAACAGATCCCGGAAAAGACGCCGATGAAAATCAAGAATTTCGGTATTTGGCTAAGATACGATTCACGATCAGGTACACATAACATGTACCGGGAATACCGAGATCTAAGTGTATCGGGTGCTGTCACGCAGTGTTATCGGGATATGGGAGCTCGTCATCGTGCACGAGCACATTCCATTCAAGTACGTTTTTTTTTATTTATAGTTATTTAATTAAAAGGTTTTCTCATATATTTTGTTTTGTTTCTTATAGATTATTAAAGTAGAAGTTATCAAAGCGGCTAATTGCAGACGACCACAAGTCAAGCAGTTCCACGACTCGAAGATACGTTTCCCACTACCCAAACGTATTAATCAACGTAACAAAATGCCGAGATTCTCTGTGCGTAAACCTCGCACTTATTTCTTGTAAAATTTAAGCGGCAATTTTTGTTTACAAAAATAAATTATAACTAAAGACAGTGTTTTATTCTTTTATCCCAAAAATCCTGCTAGATGGTTAATACTAATTGGACCCTTCAATATTTTGACTTCAAAATGAGATAACGTAAGAAGTCAATGCTTATTTTACAGTAGTACCTTGAGATAGGAGCTTAATTCGTACCGTGTTCGAGATTGTTTATCAGAACAATTTTCTAAAATAATTGCATTGATTAATTCACGCCGACCCCCAATTAAAAATTCCAATAGTATTTAAAATGTTTTCAATATATTCAAAAATAATTTATGACAAATGAACATTGTTTACCAGAAAATGGAGTCTATTAAAGTGCACGCAATGAGATAGGCAATAAGACAACCAAACTTAGTTTTGTCGAAAAAAAAATCAATAATCCCGTCGTTTATAACTTTGTTTAAATGTTCGGGTGGTTTCTGCATCAAAAACATAATACACTCCGCAGCACTTGGTTAAGGTCACCTAAAAATTTGAATTTTCGGGATCTTCACTACGCTTCATCAAAAAATTTTTTGGAGAATATTAATATAGGCATTTTACTCAACAAATCAAAATTTAAAAAATAACTAGTTTTGTTACAGAATGTTAGAACAACAAAATTAAAAAACAGATGTTGCACTTGGATAAGGTCACTTTCAACTTTATTAAAAAAAAATAAAGTTATTACAAAAAATTTAATTTTTAATGATGGGTAACTTAATTGCTTCTTTTAGCTCTTCCGCGGTCTCAAATTGCCGACCACCTTCGTAAACCTTCCTAGATAGCCATCCCCAAGCATTTTCCATAATATTGAGATCGGGTGAATAGGGTGACCAAGATAGCAACTCAATGCCTTGTGATAGTATCCACGATTTAACGACTCTGACGTTGTGAATATGGGCATTATCAGTGGTGGGATTCAGCCGGTTCGCACCAGTTCAATAGAACCGTTTCGTAAATGGTTTTCAAGTTCGGGAAGCCGCTAGTTAAAATTAAAAAAATTATACTTTAAATTTTAATTTCATGCTTACTTTATAAAAAAAAAGTGTTGTCTGTAAAGTCAGTTTACGGACGATAGTTTTACGTGATATAACGTCATAAAGAAACATTTATGAAATATTGCATACTTTATGAATTGAATTGAATTATTATCACTGAATTATCATTATTTTGTATTTGTATAATACAAAGGAGTTAAGTAAAAATTAACAATTTTTTTAAAATGAAATCAGACTAAAAATTATGAAGGAAATAAATTAAATCTTATAAAATTGTAGAAAAAAAAAACCACAAAACACGTTGTCCAGGATTCAACAATTATTGAATACAAGGCATAGCTTTTTGTAATGTTCTCGAAGAAGCTCGCGTGGCGGCGTTCCAGTAGCTGACCTCTCTCGTGACACTTTTTTATGCATGTTGCCAGTGTTCATCAATTTATAAGACGTTATCACGTCAAAAAAAAATACAAAAACAAAATAGATTTACGATTTTTCAGGGAATATGACAACAGTGGGAAGATATGCGTTTGTAGTTTTGTGTATTTACTCATCATGTCATCTATCATACAAAACTCTTTTGAGCATAGTACAACAAAAGAATAATAATATTTGAAAAATACTATGAAAAATATTAAAAAAGAGAAAAGAATAGGAAAATATATTTATAATTTCGTAAAATCGTACTTCATGCAGTTGCAGACTAAAATTTGAGAACACTTATGATTTTGTTTTTTATATAAATAAAATTTTTTTATAGCGAACCGGTTGTAAAATTGTTAGAATCCCACCACTGGGCATTATCCTGTTGAAAGATCCACTTAATTGGTCCAAAAATTTCTTGAGCTTCTGGAAAAGCTTCCATCAACAGTTCCTTGTAATCATATCCATTCATAATGGACTGCCTGAATTTAATTTTAGTGCTCTATAATATGTAATCGCACCCCACACCATTACATTAAAAGTGTGGCTATGATGACGGGACAAAATTACCTCTTCCTTCCTCAAATCATGGAAATAATAATATCCGTCAGGTCCATCGATGTTCAATTTTTTTCGTCTGAAAATACTACATTTTGCCATTCTTTGGCCCAGCTCATACATTCCCGTCCAAAACTGAGGCGTTTTTCTTTGTGTACTATTTTCAAAACCGTTTTTTTATATTTTCGCCGTACAATTGACGAAATGATGCTTGCATTAACGCCCGTTAATAGCTTTAATTTTACTTGCTGACGATATTAAAAGTGATACAAGTATCTATCTAATCGTATGTTAAATTGATCATCATGACTGTAAGACCACGGTGCTCTATTAGTGGTAAATTTTAAAAAATAAATTAATTTGCTCAGCTAACAGAAAATTTCAGATTAATTGATTAATTTAAGCACCCTGGTCTTATAGTCATGATGATCAATTTAACATACGATTAAAGATTCTTGTACCACTTTTAATTTCAATGACTATCATTTTGGAATATAAGGATATCTTTCTTTTCGCAAAATGTATTTTGTACTTTTTAGTGTACTTTGGAATTAAGACCAGTTTTTAAAAATTGTTTTTTTTTTTTAAATTAGGTATGTTCCGGATGACAACAAAGACGTACACTGTACCATACAAGTCATGCGCAAAATAAAAAAAAGTTGCCATAACATTTCACCTGGAACAAATCTATACGCAATAAACAAATTACCAGTGGGGTAGCAATCATTCCCGTGGAACAAACCCCCCTTACCATTCCTATGTAATTTAACAAATAAAAAAGTTAATTTGTAATATTTACTAGCAGTACTTGACAATTTCACAAAAAAAGCTTTATATGGCTTGAAAACGATTTGGGGTACCTTGGAAAGTGGTACTTTAAGCATGGCTATCTCCCTTGTCTCACTTTTTGTTAGAGTCTCACGAAATATCCATACTATCTTACTCCCTTCTTTAAAGTTAACTTTTAAAAGTTTCGTTGCACTACCCGTGTTTTTAATTGCAAACCATAGATTTTTCTTCTCCAATTTAATACCACTTAAAATATATTATATATATGAACCACAATCAAGAAATATTTAAAAAAATATATATATTTCAATTCAATGGCATATTTACAAATAAGAACAAACTATTTAAAAATCAACATCAAGAATAAATAACCATTTGCTTTACAGTATCGAAAAGTGTAAATGTGATAACTCCACGCCATAAATAATACAACGATAATTTAAAAAGTATCCATTGTTTTTTACAGTTCAATCGCACTCTCGTGAAGGTATCCTCTGTTTTTTTATATTGCACATCGTAAACGTTACGAATACAAGCTTTCGACATGATTAAAAATGAAATCATTCGTGCTTGGGTTTCTAAAGTAGATTCAATTCCACGAATTAAATCGTTCGTCTTTAAAATTAACAGCATTTGACTGTTAACATTCTGTAAAACGTTTGATATTTTCGGTAGAAAATTGGGAAATTCACGCTTCAAAACATTTCTCTGAAAAATTAAAAATAATTATATTAGTATATTATATTAGTTTAAAGAAAAGCTTTAAATTCTATACTTCAGATTTAGTTTGCTTCGTGTTTTGAATTCCAGCCATTACAGTGTCCCAAGTACGTCCCGTTACCATACAAGAAAATAATCCGTAAAGTTCATTGTTGATACCTAAATTGCTTGAATGAAGTCGCATTTTGGCTCGGTCTCGATCTAGAATTCCAAGCCATAATTGTGCGTATTCGTAACGAAATTCTTCACTTAAATTCTAAAAAAAAACTTATTTAAAAGAAAAATCTTCGTGTTTAATGTTTTATTTTTACCGCATATAATCCATGATCCAACAGTACTATCTCAACGGTATTCGAATTTGTTTTACGTACTAAAATATTCCCTGGATGTGGATCGCTATGAACAAATCCTTCAATAAAAATCATCGTTGAATACAAATAGCCCAACTTATTCGAAACATCAACAGTATTAATTTTATTTTTATGGATATATTCTAAATCGTTAATTTGTCCCCCTTCGACAAACTCCATTGTTATAACACGAGGAGTCGTGTAACGCCAATAAACATCAGGCACTTTAAGCCATTTAAATCGTTGACATATTTTTTTGATTTTTTCTGCGTTATGGCCCTCGTGGACGAAATCTAATTCACGTGGAATATTCTTTTTAGTTTCATCAACGAGCCACTGAAAACAGAATTCGGGGAAAACTCGTGACACGACCGCTACTAAAATTTCCATCGTTTTTAAGTCGACCAACGAGTTGCCTTTTACATACGAATGTTGAACTTTCACCGCAACTATTTCACCCGAATGAAGACGAGCCCGATGTACCTGGGCTAGTGATGCGACTCCCAATGGTTCCGGATCGAATTCTTTGAATATTTTGTGCGGCTAAAATTTAACTGTTTATTACTTTCTGCTTTTTACCAACTTTACTATACTTTGTTTAGTCATTCAGTTCAAATTTAAGGATTTGAAGTTAAGGTGAAATTTAACGTAACTAAGGCAACCCACCCATATAATATAAGAAAACCATGTATTCATATTCAAATTCTTATGCAACATATTATGTTAGACTTTAGAGAACAAAAATCCCGAAAATAGAATGTTTTCGTTCCAAAAATTTCGGACTATGGTAAATATTCCATCTTCGGGATTTTGATCCTCTAATATACGTTACATAAAAATTTGAATATGAATACATACCAGGCATTCCAATAATTTTTGAGGTGAAACTTCTATATAGACGGGGTTTTAGGATTTTTTCCATCACGAAAAAGTGTCACGACAGCTTGGGGAGAACCGTCAGCGGCGGAGGGAGATAAAGGCTGACGCGGCGGAGAGAGGGCAACTAATGGATGGCAATTAGATGAATATACTCATGGGGCGGAGTTTTTTATCAGGAAGGCGGATCTTTTGAATTTTAGTCCGACGCTTCAAACACAGATGACAGCGCAATGTTCAACTTGGTTTAAATTACATTATAATTACTGGTGCCTCTATAAACAACGTGCCTAATAGCCTAACATAGTAATAGCCCAAAGGAAACTTGACTGACTTAACTTTTAGAACGTGGCTGGGATTCGTTTGGGATCAAAAAAATAAATCTCAAATTGTATTTATAATTAAATAATTCTTGATAAAATAAAAGGATGCGATTTAAATGAAGGTACGCAGAAAAAGGTGAAAATCATATTATCAGATATTATATTGGACGTCTATGTATGAAAAAAACTGCAACAATGGTTAATTAACAGCATTAGAATTTAATTTACAGCTATATAACGTAAAATTATTTTAAATATGAACAACATATTAATATTATTAACATTAAATATGTTTAAATAAGAAATGCATTCATTAAAATGTACCTAACCTAATCAACTCATAATTGGCAGTAAGCCTGCGAAAAAATCGAAATGTGTGCTGGGACACATAGTAGAAGTGAAACTTCAACGGACAAGTCGAAAAACAAATGGCAACAAAATTTTAACTTGAAGTTTTACGGGCAGGTTTTCAAATTGGACAAGTGCATTAACAATCTGCGGATTCAATTTTGATAGTTTAGGTCAGGTGGAACAAAATGTACAAATGGACAATAATGTAGTTGCTCAATTAAAAACCTGCCCGTAAAACTTCAAGTTAAAATTTTGCTGCGATTTGTTTATTCACTTGCCCGTTGAAGTTTCACTTCTACTATGTCTCCCAGCACACATTTCGATATTTTTTTTTTTGCAAAAAGCTCGTCAACTGTAACTTTTTCAGATTTTATTATAGAGCAAACCATTTTTTGATGATATGGGAACAATTTTTTACTTAAAAAGATCAGTACAACCAAAATATCACATTGTCGGGATTTTGTTCAGTTTTCGGAATGTTCGATTGTCGTCGGATTGTGGATTGTTGGGATTTTGGGGAATACGGCTATCGAGATTATGGGTGCCGGGATTTTGGTAGACTCCTATTCCCCATCCTCATATCAAAATCAGGGGTAATTAGACAACTAAAGACACCTTCAATTCAAGGATTTGACCGAATGCGCGAATGAATCTTATAAGGATAAAACTTACGTCTTGTTTAAATTCCTCTTTCAAGACTTTATAAACTTCCTCAATGGAATTGGTCGGCGCTCGACTATGAAGCACCTGCATAGTTTGAACATATTCCTTGGGTACGAGATAATCAAGAGCTCCAATATGCTGCCCAACTTTAATATAAACTCCTTTATTGGTTTGGCACAGTTCTAGTAATTTTTCCGCTCCCAACTTATGACACTCCCGTTTAAGCTGGTCATATTCTTCGGATTCAGGATCTAAGTCATTTCTGGCGTATAACTTCTTGTGATAGATCGAAGCAATGTCATACACTTTAACGGCGGATCGCATTAATCTTACAATTCCTATTGAGTCAATCTGGTAGTTGTTTGCATGCAGACTAATTGCAGTCACTGATGCGGTTGTCCCCAACAAAGTATATCGAATAATACGTCTTAAAGGCCAAACTTTTTTAATTGTCGTCATTTTGAATCTAAAATACAATATTATATGGATTTATAAGATGATGCAATCGACGAGCGAATTATGCTAGTATTTACATACTTACATTAGGTGATTTTATCGTGATAAAAATAATGGAGGAAACTGTTTGAAACTCGGAAGAGCCATTATAAAATAAATCCATTCGATTTCTAAAATAATTTTTTTGACTATGTAGGTTAGGTCAGACGAAGTGGGAAGGAAAACATCGAATACATAATTCTAAATTCCTACCATTCCTACTCATTCCTACATCATATCCAATCACAGCTGATAACGTCATGCTAAGAAATTTTTTGACATCATTACATTACCGGTTGATTTTAAAATAAATAAAAAGTAAAACAAATAAAAATCGTAAAACGTTAACTAGTTGAAAATTTTAAGGACCTAGATTGTCAACATCAGCCCAGCCCCCTGTCACTTAAATGCGAGAAAGACTAAAAAATGTGACCGTTTGTGTCGCATGCTTTAGTACGTTTGGGTGGCGCTGGTGTTTAGTTGAACGACAGCTGTTAACTATTTGTGTTGTCATTTATCAGTTCCTTATGCTATTATCATCGTTACTATCACCAATAACAACTTCATAATTATTTTCATATAATAACAATAAAAATAATTTATCTGTCGTTTAAAAAATATTTATTTCTAACCTCCATAAAAATCTTGCGTTCAATTGTGCTACAAACGCTACAGACTATTAGTGCTATTTGCAAGTGTCTGCAACTCTGCAAGCAGTGACAAAATAGGTCATTTTCTGTAACAGGGAGTTGTAGGGGGCTGCTCAACATATTATCTTACATAAAAAAATATTTTAACCTGTTTAATTCCGTTAATCCTTTTAATTTCACAAGTCCATACGGCGCATACACGTGCATAATTTAAAGTTAAAGTAATAATATAACATATAAGATGGAATTGAGAAGTATTTAAATGTCCGTGTCTTAAAAATAATCCCAAGTTATTTTTATCTAAGCAATTAACTGACTTAACAATTAATTTTCTCTCAGACTTGAAAGTTTTACATAGTTTTACCGATTTCAATGTTGGGGATTCCCAAACTTCTATTAGGGGTATATATTTATCATATTTATTTATGTTGTGAGTTACATGAGTTGAAAATATGATTAGATAAAAGTTGCATATATATAGATAAGTGAAAAGCAAAAGTTCACAGCACATTTCAATATTAAAACCTTATAAATAAAATATCAAATTTAAAAATGGAAGAAAATAGCGAAGAACAAGTAATAAAGGAGTTAAAACCGCGATGTTATCAACTAGAATTATTAAAAATCGCCTCTGAATCCAATACAATTTTATATCTTCCCACTGGAACCGGTAAAACATATATTGCTGTAATGCTTATAAAGCAAATGGCAGCCGATATTTGTAATCGGTAAGTAACTTTTATGGTTATTTAAATGTTTTATTTGTTTTAGCCATTAATCTAAGTAATAGTCATTTATCATAGTTGAGCCGTTCAGTGCACACATCGATTAACTCCACTTTTTCAACATTCACAAATTTTCATGTCAAAACACTTGGTTGACTCCTAACTTTATATATAAGAAAAAAATTACTTATAATAAGTAATAACAGCTCTAAATGACAGTTTGATTTTTAGCTTTTCCATAAAAGACAATGTATTTCAGAAGTCTATTTTATCAGTTTACTCAACTTTTTGCATTACGGAGTTAATCGATGTGTGCTCTGAACGGCTCAGTTAATGATAGCACAAAATAAAGACTTATATATACTTACCTATATAGTATACTATATATTTATGTAGAAGTTTCACTATTACAAAGGGAGGGCACCACGACTTGGGAAACGGACTTTGAAATGAGACTTTGTGTAATCGTAGTACCCCTTTAGGGTATTCAACGCCTAAAGTATTTCATCAAAATGGGCAGCCAATTCAAAGAAATTAATTTTTAAAAATTACATTATTTTGACCGCACTTTATAATCTCTTAAGTTGTTTCCCTAAGCTTATAACGAGATTCAATTAACTAATTTAGCATAACTAGTAGGGCACATGCATTTATTGTTTAATTGATAACATAATCAACTGACAAATAATCTCAACAGATAACTTTATTTTTTGATTTTTAAAAATAAGATCTCAGCATATGTAGGTATATATCAGCGGTCGGAGAACCGGGGTAAATTACCCCAAATAGGGTAAAAATTGAATTTTTGGGAATAATAAGAAAAATTTTTGCCATGTCTATATTATAAACATGATAGTATGGCTGAAGATTGTATTCAAATTGTTCTTACATCAAAAAGCCCCAATTTTTAAGTTATTGTATCAAACATGAAGCAAGATAATCTATCCAAAATCTGAGAGGGAAAAGTTATCAAATTATTTTTGTTTGTTCTAACATGAGAATTTTATTTTGTTTGTCTAATAACTACTTACTACTCTTATACAAGTTTTTTTTTCGGGTCAATTAATTCAATAAATAATTTATAAGTTAAATGTATATTGATTGTCTCCTTTTCAAAATTAGGGGGTAATATCGACTTACGCAAAAATATCTTGGGGTAATAGCAAAAAAGTTTCCCGACGGCTGGTATATATGCATATGCATATATAAGCAGTTGACATATGCCCTCACACACACCTTACTTTCCACGTCGTTTATGTTAATAGTAAAATAGTTACTAAATCAGAACTCACACCTTCTCTCTCTCTCCCGTTTTCTTATCTCTTTTCTCTAGTTGTATGTGAACTTTAAAGTATTCGAAGAATATTTTATTTATTAAACATATAACATATAATGCTTTGGCAAAAATATTATATGGTATTTTTTATTGATTTTTAATTTTCTACAGAGTTTCGTTGATTTATGTCATTTTCATTTTTCGGGGTGATTTTGTTTCTATCGAATATTTCCATTTTTTTATAAGAGCCTTTGTTAAAATGTAACTTCTGAGGAATTATTTCTTTTAGTTATATTTCCGTTCAGAACTGTGTAAAAACCTCAAATGAAAAACGTATGACTATGTTTATAATAATAATTTAATGATTTTTCTATTAATATTTATTAAAATCCGTAAATAGATTTATTTATTTTGGGAACAACATTAAGCAAACTTACACTCTTAAGTACTTAAACTCTGCTTGCCATAACAATGGATTGCAATTGCAACTGTTACGTTATGATGTGTGGAGCCTTTATCATTATTCTAGTATCCATTCCAAAAATCCCGAAGTTCGATATCAAAAAACCGTTCGGGATTCGGGATACTGGGACTATATTCTTGAACTGAGGCTAATGTTAATCCTCTTAGGGTTGGTCTTCAGCCTGTTCCCATATTTTGATATAACCAACGGATTGGGGCTAAAGAATTCGGTTATTGGAACCAGTGCTGCTTGACGGGCCGTATTTTTTAGTATGTCCTGTGGGCCGTGTTCCAGGCATAATTATTTAAGCTAAATACAAAAGATAAAAATCTTTTCTTTTTATCCAACGCCCACGCTTGACATTTCTGTCATTCGGTGCCGCGCCGTCCAATAGAGGTTGGAGACTAGTTGGTTTTGGTTGTTTTCGTTGTTCTCTCTAACGTCTGCAAAGCAGGACAATTGCCAAGATGCATGGCATTCATGGGTTCCCCATTATAAAAATCTAAAATTATAAAAATATATAAACATCTCTAGTTTCTTTTAAGATTCGAACTACCGTACAGGGCAACAATCTAACTACTATGCCACTAAATGACCTTTACCACCAATTAATTAAATTATTTAATTAATTAAAAGTGAAAATTTTACACGGGTTTTACATTGGAGTACCACGGTGTGAGACAGTGTAATTTTAGTGTAGAGCCAGTGCAGTTTGAATAACCGTACGTCACACCGTATCCAAGAGACGTAGCGAGAATTCTGCTAAGAGGGAGACAAGCATAGAAAACCTAAGAATATACCTTAGGTAATGGGACAAGTTACGCTTAAAACGAAAAACAAATATACATTAGTGACTAACTTTATTTTGGAACAAAGTAGTTCGTAAAATGGTGAGTAGTACCTATTTTACGGTTCGTGAGCATTCCTGCTAATTAGCTGCATCTTTCCCGAGGGGGGCAGCTACCTCACTCTACCCGTACCTCGCTACGCCTTTGACCGTACTACACTGAAATTATATTGTAAGTTTTATAAAATGGGTATTACACCGTATTTATTAGTAATTCTTGTTTGTATCACGCATTCAATGGAAATTCGGCGTTTATACGGAATGAATCAAGTGATGTTATATCAGTGTAAAACTAAAAAGTGTGAACTTCAGATAAAATTTTTACAAATTTACCATGTTTTTCAAGCGTGATTTCAGAGTACACTTACTTGGTGTAATCTGTATTTTCTCTGAGTTTACACCGTGGAAACGTAGAAAAGGAAATCGTAGAAAAAATACTATCAAACCAAAAAGTTTTATAAGAACTTTCCTAGTGAGCACGCTATGTAACAGTTACATAACGAAAGAATGTAATGTTTATGTTACAGAACTTTAATATTAGCTATATTTAGAAAAAGTTTCTCTATTATATTATATTAATTTAATTTATTTAGTGTTACCGTTTTGTTATCATTAGTTTATTTCATTAAGATACTTGTATAAAACTATTCTTAATTCTTTTTAGGGACTATGACGAAGGGGGAAAAAGATCCGTCTATTTAGCAAATTCAGTGTGCTTAGTCCAACAACAGGCTCAGTTTCTTGCTGAACAACTACCATATTCAATTGGCTGTTATACTGGTGATAAAAATGTAGATATGTGGACTGGAATGAAATGGAACCAAGAATTCAAAAAACATAACGTTTTAGTTGCAACACCTCAGATTATTTTAAATATTCTTCTTCATGGCTATATTAGTAAGAAAAATTAATCAATGTTGAGTTAACTGTTATTTTATAAATCATATTTTTAGCTATGGACAAGTTCAATTTATTAATTTTTGATGAATGTCATCAGGCTGTTGGTAATCATCCGATGCGACTCATTATGGCGGAGTATATGAAATTAAGTAATAATTTTCCTCGTATCCTTGGCTTAAGTGCTACATTACTAAATAGAAATATAAGTGTACAAAGTATTCGGATGGAACTTCTTGTTTTGGAGCAAACCTATGATTCAAAAGTTGTCACGACTGAAACTCTGGACGCCGTGCTTGAGTATGTCAAAAGATTTTTTATTTTTATTTTTAATTGAAAAGAACATTATTTATTAGAGTTACAAACGGTTTAAAAATACAGCCTTATTCATACAAATTCATAAGTATTCATACGATTTCAAAATGATATTCGTTCGAATTCGTAAGAATAGTATGAACGTTATATTGGTTGCGAATGTTTTCCAACTAAAGCCAACGAATGAAATAGTTTTATACACATTTTGAAATAAGAAGAGAAAAAGGTTCTGTTGATGTTCTCTCTTCATGCATCCGTGTTTATTAGCACTATTTCATTCATTGGTTCTATTTGGAACCCATGATTTCCTATGAAGTACCTGCCTATAATTTTAGATGTTAAAGTAAATTTAAACACTTAAAAAACTAGTGGAGTTAGGGCGCTCCCGTCAGGAACAAAGTTCTTTACGTTCGTTTTTCAATTCTAACTGTGATTTGATATATAGGTTTCTATCATAATAATAATAGGCAAATGTTTGTATGTCGACAGTTAGGAGACGGTTTGTATTAATGTTTTGTTAGATTTTCAATGTTATATTCGTGGTCCAGCGATTAAAGTGTCAGGTTCACATGTGAGAAGTCTAGGAAACGGATCCTACAATCAGTTTTTTAAAAACTCACATTCGGTATTTTAAATTTGCTATCGTGAATATTGCACAGGAAACTACTAGTTAATTATATTAGTGTATTTTCTCTCTCTTCCTAATCTGTATCTATTTATGTATTTTTCATTTTAAAAAATATGAAAATACGAGTTATCTAAATAGAAATATTTGTATATTTAAATGCCGTGCCTTCTAGTTGTATTTAGTAGTCAGCAGAGTCATTTTGTTATCTTTCTCTTTCTATCTGTCGCAATTTAATCTCTCGCAATCTGCACACCATTTTACCCAGCCCCCTGTCACTTAAATGCGAGAACGACTAAAAAAAGTGGTCGTTTGTGTCGCATGTTTTAGTACCTTTGGGTGGTGCTGGTAGTTTAGTTGCAAGACAGCTGTTAACTATTTGTGTTGTCATTTATCAGATTCAGTTTCTAATGTAATTATTATCGTTACTGTCATCAATGACAACTTCCTAATTATTCTCTAACAATAAAAATAATTTGCCTGACGTTTAGAAAAAAAGTATTTATAAACTCCATAAAAGTCTTCGTGCAACTGTACTACTAGCGCTATCTGCAAGCAGTGACAAAATAGGGACATTTTCTGTAACATGCAGTTGTAGGGGGCTGATTTTACCATTCATTGTTTGCAAGTAGTGAGCCTAAGGAGATACAGGGGGAAATAAGATTTAAAGAGAAAAAGAGGGAAGGTTGTCTAGTCGCTTTATCGTTTTGTGATAGATTCTATCATTTTACTCTAACCCCAGTAAAAGAATTTCGTTCCAAAAAGGTTGATAATCGCTGTTGTAGATAGGTACAATTTATTAAAATCGCCTGTTTTGGCCCACAAAAACTAAAACTGAATATTTATAAACATGTTTCTAACAAAATGCTTCAATTTTAGATACGATGTAAAACCAGAAGAAGAATTAATACATTGCGGTCATAATAAAACCAGTTCTAATACTGAAGATATTGTAGGTATGATTGATCGAGTGATTTATATAATAGAACAGATTGCAGTGTCTTCTCCAAGTGTTGAAAATTTAAATGAAAAACTACTATTTCGTTCCCAAGAAGTTGGAAAAAAAATTATCAACGTGCTCAAAGACTTACTTGAAAATTTGAGTTTCTTGGGATATTATGGAATGTCTTGGGGAATCCTAGCTGTGATAATAGGATTCGAAAAAAACAAAAGGAACACAAAAATAGCGACGGAAATAAAACTATATCAATATGTAATTAATAGATTAGAAAAAATCCGAGCTGTTATGATTGAATATATGGGAGACATCACTTATGAGAAAATTCGTCAATTATCGTCACAAAAAGTGAATACACTTTTAGATGTGTTACAAAAGTACAAAAAAGACGATTTTGCTTCGTTGATATTTGTCAAACGGCGATCAACAGCTAAAATATTGTATTTTGTTCTTCGAAACGTTGTCTTACTTTGTCCACTACTTGAATTTGTTAAATGCAACTTCGTTACCGGTTTGAATACTTACTTAGATATGGAAACATTGAAAGGAATATACCAGAAGAAAAACAATGACGATATATTACTGCAATTTAAAGAAAAAAAATTGAACGTGTTAATTTGCACCAGTGTATTAGAGGAAGGCATTGATGTTCAAAGTTGTTCATTAGTAATTATGTTCGATATACCAAACAATTACCGTGCCTATGTTCAATCGAAAGGAAGAGCCCGATTTAAAAACAGTAAATATCTAATATTGTACTATACAACTGAATTAAAAATGGTCTCAATGTATCAAAACTTCAAAGACATCGATGATGAAGTTCAGCTTTTGATAAATAACAAATATTTAAAGAACATGAGTCTGGAAGATGAGTCAGATGACTCAAATTTTACTTATGTTGTAAAAAGTACCGAAGCAGTGTGTACGATGGTATCTGCTACAACACTTCTTTATCGTTACTGTGCATCTTTGCCACAGGATCGTTTTACACAATTGGAACCACTTTGGTATTGGGAAGATTCATCGAAGAAAGCAATTGTTCTTGAATTACCTACCGTGTCACCAGTTCGTAATAAGATTATAGTATGTATTTAGTTTTTAAATATTATGTTGAATATTCATCAAACATCATGATTTGTGGCTCTTAAAGACGTCCCCAAAGAACAGTCGTGTTCAACTTTAAAGACGATCCTCTATAAAACTACGTTGAATAAAAGGAAAATTGGTTGAGATAAAGTACATTTTCTTGCTTGCACTTTCATGTTCAAAAATATTCTTATTGTGTCGTTTCTCCGATCTGGCAATTCCAGTAGTGAAAGAAAACGTGAAAACCGAGAAAAGTAGCTCACTTTTAACATTTTTTACAACAAAACAAACACCGCTTCTTTATGTTATTTCATAGAAAGATATTTGTTGTATGTATCTTCAATAAATGATTCAAGTTTTTTGAAACAATTGTAAGATTATTAGTCTATTGTTAAAAAAAAGCGCGTGTTACAAGTTACAACACTGACCGGGATAAGGTCCACACTCCACATGTTAAAATGCATATTTTAATAGTCATTAAATTAAGATTTACTACCACAACGGACATTCAGCAAAATTCCTACGTGTAAAAACATCTAGAAGGATGTGTATTTATTGTTTAAAGAAGATTATAAGAAAAGTTACTTTTTTGTAAATGTCTTTAAGGTTGCTTGCCCACATCATCATCTTACTTTTGACGTCGCTTATGTTAGTTGTTATTAGATCAAAGCCCATATCTTCTCTCTCTCTCTCTCTCTCTCTCGTTCGTTTTCTCATCTCTTCTTACTCGTCTTGTATGCACTTTATAGTACTTAAAGAATATTTACCCGACTGCCGAAAGAGTTAAAATACCTTTTCAAAAATTCAACATTTTTTGTTTTTTAGTTAATAAAATCCAGCGCAGTCGGGTTTTTGGTTTTTTAAAATACTTTTTTTACACTTTTTAGTTTATATTTGTATATTTTTTTGTTATTTTTATTTTTTATTAGCTATTTATTAGCTTACATTTGATACTCATACTGTTATAAAAAAGAAAACGTAATGGATGATTTAACTAAAAAACGAAAAAAAAAGCAGATAATAGCTTCATCGCGGAAAATAGCTATTATCGCGGAAAACCGCAATATTCACGGATAGAAACAAATATTATTATATTCTTTAGTGGTTTTGTATTTTTTCTACATGGTTTTGTCGACTTCTGTAAATTTGTTTTCTACACAGTGATTTTTTTCTGTCGAACATTTTAATTTTCCGTAAGAATCCATGCTAAAATTTAAATTTTGAAATATGCTTTTTTTTGTTATATCTTGGTTCATAATTATCCTTATCCTTTAAAGTTTAAGAATTGTGTTTTTAACAATATTGTCGATTTTTCTGTTAATTATCATTAAAATACCTATGTAAATCGGTTTAGTTATATTGGAAAAAACCTTAAAGCCGTATTACACCAGTTGAGGCAGTACATCCGGTCGAGCACTCGACTAGTATGATTAGAACAGTCAATATTCGCCTTAGTAAAACAGTTTTACCTATTAGGTCGTGGTGAGTGCTAAGATCCTGTAAATCGGCTGGCGTAACCTGGAATTTAAAATAAATAAATAAATTCATAAGTCACTAATAGAATTAAGAAACTTCTATTTTAACTATTTTGTCTCAGATACTACATTTACACTAGGTTTGTTTCTCTTGTCCATTTGATGATGTTCAAACACGTCCACCGAATGACAAAGAGCAAGACACATTGACCGAGAGACAAAAGTGAGTGAAAATCATAGAGCAAGAACTTCCCTTTAATTTTAAACCGGTTTTGCGGTGTTAAAACACTTCCAAATTAGTGTCGCAATACGCGATTGTCACGAAAACGTACGTACATGGCTCGACTCTCGGCCTAATGCAGCCAAGCGGCTTAGGGCTGAAACATTTCTTCACTCACTCTTGTCTCTTGGTCAGTGTGCCTTGCTCTTTGTCTTTCGTGGACGTGTTTGGCTTCAACGTATGGAACAAACCTACTAAAACATACTTTAGCATTAGCAGTTACCATCTTTGTTATTAATGGTATTGAGAAAAGAAAGAAAGATAGAGGGAGAGAAAGAGAGAAACTGTTTCCGTCATACAGTGAAGTTTTTTAAATAAAAAAGTAGGAGTATTTTATTTTTGTATCTACAAAAGTTATAGCCAAAACTTGACTGTCTCAGAGCAAGGTTGTCTCTCTTTCCAACATAAATTGTTTTATAAAAGTCGTACTAATACGTCAAAATAGTGGGTACCCGTGACTTCGTTCGCGTAAAATTTAACCAGTAAAATTAACTCAATTCTTTTTTAAGAACTTACTTAGTACTATCCAAAATAAAAATTATTAATTTATACGATAATTACGTTGGACTAAAAAATTTATTATTTTTATATCCTCATCACCCAATATAATAACTTTCAATGCAGTGTTTTAAAGAGTACGTCATAATGAGTAGATAAAGTCAGTTTTTAAAAAAGTATTGATATATACTAATTAATGAATTTATATATATATAAATTGTTTTCAACGCTGAAATGAACGAATTAAGAAACAGCAAAGGTAGAGATTCTTTACATTTATATGTAGATTGATAATTCCGAGAATAGAATTTGCAAAAATTGTTATTTTAGGAGAGAGACTTAAAAAATACAAAACCGGAAACCTCCTTTTTGGACTACTTAAAAATTGAATTGCAAAAAATCCTTTCTTAGTGGGATCAGAGTCTACTCAAAAATAACATTTTTAAAATTAATGCTTTATCTTCAATCGCCTCTAGCGTGTCTATCAGTCAATCATTTTACCATTATAATAATAATAGGCAAATGTTTTTATGTCGACAATGAATGTCGACGGTTTGTAATAATGTTTTGTTCTATTATGTTTCAATGTTGTATTTGTGGTCCAGCAATTAAAATGACGATCTCACATGCGAGAAGTCTACGGAACGAATCCCGCTATCGATAAATTTTTTTTTATTTGAATTGTACATTCAGTATTTTTATCATACAGTCGTGAATATTTCATGGGAAGCTACTAATTGTATATATTAAGACAATGAGTTAAAATGTGTAGCGTTTGTTATAAAATTATAAAATACATGAACATGAAATATTCTAAAAACATTGGTACATTCTCATTTTAGGGGCCAAGATTGAAAGGAATAAAGAGATGTAAACAAGGAGTAGCTTTAGAAGCCATTAAACTTTTACATCAACACGGAGAATTAAACGATTTTTTGATCCCTCTTAATCGAAAAAAGATTTCAATGGAAGATATGGGTTACTTGTTTTCTCATTGGGATAGAGATGGTATAACTAGTTCTCCAAAGAAAGGATCCCATAACCAAAAACGTTCGTATACAACGCAGGTGAGTACTTTTTTAAGTTTATAAATAATAAAAATGAAGCTCAAATCAAATATGGTTTTAGTGTCCTGAAGTTTGGAAAAAATGCAATCCTGCAATGAACAAGGAAAAATTATATTTGCATACGATAAAAACGGAATGTAAGCCTGAATTTGAATCTAACACATCGAAACTGTTTTTCAACAATATTTATTCGTCATCAAAAACATACGCCATACTCTCATCTAAGAAAATGTATCCAATATGTGATTTTCCGATATTTCCCAATGGTTGTGAGGTGGTCGTTAGCATCGAAATGAATCAAGAACTGACCGAAGCAGTGACCGATGAAGAAATCAAAATTTTAGAACAATTTCATGCATTCATTTTTGTCTGGGTGTTAAAGTTGATTAAATCGTACACCATATTTGATTTGGGAAACGACGATTTTTCTTTTTTGATTGTCCCAGTAGATTTGGTTGATGGAAAATATAAAATCGATATAGATACAGCCAGTAAATATTATGAAATGGAGCCGGTTGTTGAACCGAATATTTTACAGAAACGAAACATTGTTGTACGAGATGAAGATTATATTGGAGCAATTGTTTTTCCTTGGTATCGAAATTTGGATACTGAATACTTGGTTTGTCGCGTTGATCATAATCTAAATGCATTGAGTCCGTTTCCATCCGAAATGTTTGAAAATTTTGCTTCGTATTTCAAGGAAAAGTGGAATATATCCATCGAAAATCAATCTGCGCCTCTAGTGCTGGTTCAACCGATTTCCAAATCTATGAACATGTTAAAACAACGGTATTTATTGGTTTTCTTTAATATCATGCTGTTCTTAAGTCCGGTACTTTATATAGTGTGAGAATCACAGACTAGATAATTGAAATCAGCGCTTCGAAAATCGAATTTTTTCCGCTCTGGCCCCACTGTGCGTCAAGGTACTATGTATTATGTCAAAGATTTCCAAACTTTTTGTACCCTGGAGCGCATTTTAAAATATTGGTAGAGCGGCGGGCACCATTTATTTTATGGGAGGATATTTACAATAAATACATTGAACATATGTTTACATCAACAGTAATAAATAATTAACAAACAAACAAAAAGTTATATTTTATATCATGGTTTATGAAAAATTCTATTGCGGTCGAATAGTAGCGGGCGCACATAAATCGGTCTGCGGACGCCATGGCGCCTGCGGGCACGGGGTTGGGAGCCCCGGTGTTATGTAATCAGCACTAATTGTGTTAAGGTTTGAATTAAAATAGAACATTGTATAGATACAATAAGTTAGCGAAACAACTTTCAAATTTCAAAAAATGCTGAAATTTGAAAGATCCACATCTCAGTCATTATTTAAGCTACAATGCTTATTTTAGCCTTATATTGCAGAAATGCACTCTAGTTTAAATACGATGAGAATACATTATTCTGCTATATAAACCATTTAGGATATATGCAACTAATTCATATAAAAAGGTCAAAATTTTTATTATTTTCTTTTACTACGCAATATAGTCCAAAAGTTGAGTTTAAAAGTTAGGGCATATTAGTAATAACATACTCAAAAATCAGAACTACAAAATCTTTTTCACCGCAAGTATTTTTTTTCTACTGACTTACTGGACTATTATTAGTTATTACAGTTTTTTTAAATCTTTAATATGATCTAAAGCTTTTAATAATTGTTGCACAAACAAAAATAAATCTACTATTTAAAAGTTAATATAACAAATGAACAAAATTAATTGTTGCAAAAAAATAATTCTTGTTTTTAAACAATACAAAGTTAAACGATACAAATAAAGTTAATTGAGAACATTGTTTCTGATTTCATATACTATACAAACCCAAACATTTGAAATAATCATTAAATTCGGAGCTGTCCCTGAAGAGTGAGAACTAAGAAGTTAAAATCTTCACTGTTAAATTGGACTATCAAAATCTAAATCGTCATAAAATCTAAACGAAGCTTGACCTATTAGTCAGAAGAAAATACCTGACCAATTAGTGACCAATTGGCAATTAATCTAGCTAGGTACCATATCGATTTGTTTTAGATGAGGTGCTCACTATATGCAGATGAATAATACGCGCTTTTAATTTTATACATGAAATGGTATACTTTTTTGAATGCAAATTCTCTATAGGGATTGAAAAAAAACTTTATTAGTAATTTTGCTCGGAAAAATAAAGTCTCATTTATGTTTATTTTTTCTAGGAAACCAACTAAAAGAGACAGCGCTCATAGAAACCAGATGGAAAATTTTGAGGAACATTTTATTCCTGAATTATGCGTTCGCATGAGTTTTCCTGGACTGTGGTGGCTCAAAGCTAAATGTTTACCATCAATTTTACATCGTATCCATTTATTATTAAACGCCGAAGAATTTCGACGAGAAATCGTTCGCGGAACAGGTCTAGGACAATTAAATCCAACCACAAAATGGCAACCGCTTCCTATATTAAAAGAGTTAAAAGAAAATATGCCTGATTACAATCTCGACCAACCAGTTGCAACCCAAGACATCGTCCTTGGTCGAGTTTCGCCTCCAGGAATGGAGTTTGATTTAAAAGATTTGCAATTACAAAAGAAATATCAATGGAAGAAGCATAATGAGCCACTTGATATAGAACGAGATATTGAAAAAGTTACATTATTGGACATTGAGTTTTATGATCGTTTTGTGTCACAAGATGTGAGCACTTTGGTCCAACATAGATCAGAAAAACAGTCGAAAACATTTAAGAGAGATGCTCAGTTCGCAATTGAGTATCCTGCCAAAAATGCATCCAATATTAGTATATTGAACAGGTCTAGTGAAAAAGGACCAGAGTTATGGAATGTTTTACAAGCCTTATCATCAAATGGTAGTAATGATGTAATTAATTTAGAACGCCTAGAAATTTTAGGTGATTCATTCCTTAAATTTTCTACATCACTGTTCCTAACTTTAAATTATCCGTTATGGGATGAGGGGCGTTTAACAACTGTTAAAGGAGAAGTAGTCGGAAACAGGAATTTATACTATTGTGCAAAAAAATTTAATATCGGGAATATAATGAATACTATTGAATTTGATCCGAATGCCGAATGGTGTCCACCACGATTTTCGATGCCTCGTTTCGTCGCAACATTGTTACAAGATTTCAATCTTCCGATCAGCTCTCTTTATTTGTTCGAAATCAGTAAAAATGAGCAAATATGTGGTGTGCTTGCAAAGGAAACAGTAAATAATATTTTCCAAAAAATGGTAGAATTAGCCGAGACTGCTGGTTTGGAAAACGACGAATATTTTAACAGAAGTCTTCAGCAACATTTGATTTCGGATAAAACAATGGCCGATTGCATTGAAGCATTGATTGGATGTTATCTGTTATCCAACGGATTGAACGGTGCTTTTAAAATAATTGGATACTTGAATGTTTTGCCTTCCAATGAGGATTATACTCGGTTAATGTTAAAACCAAGTCCATCGCCATTTTTAAGTATAGTTAATTCGGAGGTTTCTACCTCGGAAATTGATTATTTTATTCCAAATTGGCAGTACTTGGAAGAAAAATTGGGCTATCATTTTAAAAATAGAGGGTATTTACTTCAAGCATTAACTCATCCATCGTATATTTATAATCGATTGACGCCATGCTATCAACGGTTGGAGTTTGTGGGTGATGCTGTGATCGATTTTTTGATCACTTGTTACATTTATGAGAATTGTGGTAATTTAGATCCAGGCGACGTCACTGATTTACGCTCAGCATTAGTTAATAACGTTGTGTTTGCAACGTTAACAGTGAGAAACGACTTTCATAAGTTCATTCTAATGTTAAATCCAATCCTGAGTCAAGCTGTTGAAAAATTTGTTCAGCACCAAATTAAGCACGACCATGTTGTTAATGATGAGGTAAAATATTACTTTTCTAACATTATTAAATTTTGCTTTCTTGTAAGGGACCAGTAAACACGTACCATTACATTACATAACAATTCTGTAACATCAAAAGAACCCTCAGTAGAGCTCTTAATATTAATATTAAGGTTTGCCTCAATCCATTTTTTAATTTTCCATTTAAATAATTTATCTTAAAAACAATCTGAAAAAAGGGATTAATAAAGGAAAATTCATATTTTTTTTATAAATATTTTCCAACTTTGTTTCAAGGACATTTTTTGTAGATCATTAAATTTCTTTTAAATCTCTTCTTTCAGATTGTTGTTGCGATGAACTGTTTTAAAGTTTTGAAAATTCAAAAATAAAAAATAAATCCTGTGTTCCTTTATCGTATATCTTTCAAAGATTCTTAAGGAGTTAACTCTATTCTTGTATTACTTTATCAACACGTATCATTTTTTTTTTAGTTTATAATATTTAAAACAATTTTTTGCAGGTGCTACTATTTAGTCAAGAAAATGAGGTTCAATTGGCCGAATATGTGAATGTTCCAAAAACATTAGGCGATGTTTTCGAGTCCCTGATGGGCGCTGTATTTTTTGATTCCGGAATGAACTTACAAGTAGTTTGGGACGTGGCTTATAAGCTAATGATAAGTGAAATACATCAATTTAGTGCCTTTATTCCCAGAAACCCAATACGTTTATTATTTGAAACGCATGGAGCCAACCCTCGATATGAGTACGATTATAAATATTTAACTACAAATATTTCATTACTCATTAATTTTTACTTTTCAGAAAAGTAACCGTGGAAAAAAGTTGTGATTATGTGATGATACGATTGTCGTTTACGGTTGACGGCACTAAGCAATTAGTTTATGGTTGCGGGGATAATACCAAAGATGCTAAGCGAGCTGCTGCAAAAATTGCGCTTCAAACAATACTACTTTCACAAAGCATCGATAATAAAGATATGAATATATAGATTTAAGAAAACGAAAAACTAATAAATATAATGTAAAGTAACATATATGAGCCAAAATTGTTTTAAAATAATTTTTTAAAGAATAAAGGTTTTCCATTTTTCCAAAAATTTGTTTTATTTCTGCTACTTACACAGTAGTTACTAACGATAAGTAAACTGAATTGACATAAACTTTTGAGCAGCCCAGCAAAAACCAAAACATAGTCAATGTGATATTTGAAAATAAAATTTCTTACAAAAATCAAACTTTTGATACGCGTTTTTACGTAAAAACTACGAAAAAAGGAGAACTTTTCCGTAAGACTTGTCACTTGTCAAGTGAGACGACAGATTAAATTTGTATTCTGTAAGTTGTAGCTTCACGACAAATGTGTATGGCACGATGTTTGTTTCTTTTTACTATTCTTTAAGATAGTGTAAATCGGTAATTTTTGGTTTGAAACCCAACATTTAACAAAATTTGTCGTATAAAGCGATAATTGTCATCTCACTTTATAATATACACGTACGTCTTACGAAATAAACTCGATTAACCAGATCCAATAATTTATTTAGATGCCTCTTTCGGTGTGTTTAGACTATTTAGGTTTGTTAAATCCGCGACCCATCGGTCGCTTGCGGCTTAAGATCTTTATGAATGCAATCCAACATAAAATCGGAAACTGGAAAAAATCATTTTGAGTACAAATACCATTAATAAAACTAAAAAAAAATCACCTAATAATTAATTTATAAAAATTTAGAAAATCAGCCTCGTATTATAATTGTATGAAGATATTTTGTTTTTTTGTTTAAATTTTTTTTCTATGAAATATTTTAATCAAAAATTATTGGAAGGAAATTCGTTTACTAGGCTTAGAGTAATATAACATAAGCAATCACGTAGCGAAAAGCATATTACATTTCCTTCAGGCGACTTTCCATTCTTTTTTATCTCATTATGCTAACTGCTTGCCAACAGTAATTGGTGAAATAAAGTGTGCCGAGCAAGATGGAGAAAATATATAGATAGAGAGAGAGAGAAGCATAAAAACGAATCTACTGACATTTAGTCACACAATTAGATTTATATGAAGTGCAAAGCGGGGTCTATAAGCCTCGTAATTCTCTCAAAATCTTAAGGTAAAATCGTATTTTGGTGGGTACTCCAGTATTAGTGGATCGTCCAGGATCGTCGGGGTTTTTTTGAAGCTCATCACCGTCGTCCTCTTCATTGCAGTTTTGCACATTTTTCCACAACTTTTTGAGAGTTGCAAACTTGAGAATACATATGGCCCTAATGGGTCCAAACAACATACTAAAAATTCAGAAATACATAATGTTTTGCGATTTTAGTTATTTTTTATGTCGATTTTGACTGCCCTATTAAGAAAACTCCAATTTTTATATAATTTTATATAATTGCTTATTGTATAGATTTCTTTTAAAAATTATAACCGAAAATAATAAAGAACTTTGTTGCTAATGGGTCTCCCGACAGGACTAGTTTTTTTAATGGGTGAATGATACGCTTATTGTTTATAGTAGTAGGTGATTAATCAGTTTATGGACATGAAAACGATACGTAGCAGCTCGTCTATGGGGGGTAGAGGAGGAGTACCTCTTTAAACAAAAATTAATTATAAGTACCAATTTTTATTAATACCGATTTATACATTTTTACTTTTATCATAATTCATAAGAGATTTAAATTAGAAAAAAAAAATAACTAGACAACTCGTTTAATATAGTCATGATTGTAAATTGATAATTGCAATGCAAAAAATTTGCTTCCTGAAAAAGTTTTAACATAAGCTTCCACTGGAAAAAAATATTCTCATTGCTTACAAAGTAAAAATAAGATTTTATTGAAATGAATAAAAATTACTTTATTATATACAGGTGTTCGTTGAACACAGTAAAATTAATGCTCACTTCGTTTCTTTTTTAAAGACGGCTTGTCAAAAGTCTGTTTCATTCCTGCCGCTTGGGTTGAATGGAATTTAACATTCTGAGTTGATTCACTAACCCACGGCGAGTCAAAATGTGTTGTATCCTGATCAACCAAATGCGTATATTTGGTACGACCAGAACGTCCAAAATTTTTCACTTGCATCACTTTCGGTAAAATCGTCTTGTCGAAATGATCCTCCAACGTGGCTTGTGAAAAGTCACGCTTGTAAACATCATTGTCCTTATCCAAATAAAATGCACCACGATGGTAATATTTCTGAAGAAATTTATATTTGCCTTTAACAGCTTTGTTAATGACTTGTTTGGGATTCAAACGTAACTCAGCACGTCTTTCTTCCTCAGTCAAATTACGCAATCTTTCGATTTCCATTCGTTCTTTTTCAATCTGTTCACGCTCTTCACGGTCCCGTTTAATACGTTTAAGCTCTCGCAATTTCCACGCTTCATATTCGACTTCGTCGTTCTCGTCATCCGTACAAACATCATTTAAGTTCGCTTCTGTGTCATCCTTTTTACTGTTTTGTTGTTCCTTACGAATTGCCTCTTCAACCATTCGTAATGTTTGTCGCTTACGTTCTTCGCTAGCTTTCTTCACTTCGATTTCAGCTTGCTTTCGTTTCATTTCTTCCTTCTCCTTTTCAATGACTGTAATACGGTCACGTTTTCTGACAAACACAGGTTTTAGTCGCGGCCCAGTTTCTTCTTCCGAATCCGTATACTCTTCATATTCAGAACTTTCAGAGCTTTCTTCATCAGCCGATTTACCTTCTTCTTCTTTAACCAAAACTTCTTCTTCTTGCTGCTTTTCCAGAACACGCTGGCGAAGTAATATACGACGTCGTTCAATTTCTTCTTCGCTCAGATCTCCTTCGGATTCTGAATCATCAGAACATTCCACTGTGTGTCGAGGTCGGATTCGCTCAACTTCCTTGGGTTCTTCTATATATTCGTCGTCTTCTTCTTCCTCAGGTTCGCTGGCTTCCATCACTTCAGGTTCGTGAATATGTCGACGACGTTGTAGACGGTGTTCAGTGTCGACGTCATCATCATCAATAACACGTTGTTTTAAACGACGTAAACGTGGATCATCTTCATCATCATCTTCGTCTTGATCAAATTTTTCTGAGTGTCTAATGTATTCATCATCTTCATGACGATCTGATTCGCGTTGTTGTTGCTTTTTGTTACGACGTTGAATGAAATCATCGTCCTCGGAGTCTGAATCGGACGACTCATACGGTGCATAATCGGGACGTTTTCCAGAAACATAACGATGTACTTTAACTTTTTGCATAGACACCTCACCTAAGTTAAAAAAAGTTTTATAATATATACAACACATAACGCAGAGGGTCCCAAAATATAACGGGAAATATTTTTTACGAATTTGAAAACGCAGACCCTCTATTTTTTTTCCCATTTAGATATAAATACCTATAGATAAAAGTCGTAGATAAAGGATAATAGGGATCTGTGCCAATTTGAGATCAACGTTTACCTTGATAATAACGTAAGACATAAGTACGTCATATTCTAATAAAGTAGATAAATAAGGATCTCAAAATGAAAGATAATAAGTTTCAAATTAAAAAAGACTTTGTTTTGGTACTTTATAAGCAAAATTCAAAATTCCATAATACTTTATAAGTGCTAGACGAGACATTTAAGCTAAGAGCTTAAAAAAATGAAATTTTTCTAAAATATATCTTTTCCCCTGGCTGTTATGTTGATTGAAGGTCCTGGTCAATGGAGAGGACCACATCTACCTATCCAGTGTTCACTGAACGTTCAAGTGGTTCAGGAAACCAGCAGACGAGAATTTTTGTTCTAATGTTTCGGAGGGTCTTACAAACAATAAAGGCACGAGTAAGATTAGCTTAACGCTTTGGGTATTTGAAATCGCCCAACTTTATGCTTTTGTGTAATCATAAAATAAGGCCAATAGAAGCTAAATAGCGTATCAATTTTCCCAAAATCGATAAATCGAAATTTCAAGAGAAATCAATACATTTTGACGTCAGCATGAGGCCTAAGCAAGCCGTTTGCAACATTTAAGGTATGTGTAACTATGGGAACTTACATGATGCAATTTGAAAAACTCAGAAATTTTTAATTTTTGACCACGTTTTCAATACTAAATTTCCGATGAATAATTTTCCAATAATAATTTCTATTTATTTTTCAATTCAAAGGACACACAATTTATAAAAATCACAAATCATAAAAAATTTCGGAAATAAAGCACAGAAAACACCGTATAATTAATGAAATTTTAATTAAAGCGATTCGAGCTTGAACTCAAGTAATATAGAAAATAATTGACATAATAAAAATCCTCCGATACCACGTATATTAAAGATCTCTAGATATTAAAAATATTTTTTAAATTTAAAATGCTTTAATAATGCAGGATCTGTTTTCATAAAGATTTTCAACGAATACTGAAAACTAGAAATGCAACGAATATTTGGCTACTATTCGGTATTCGGCTGTATTTTTTAATATTCGGTATTCGGCCGAATAGTGTGTACTATTTGGCCGAATACCGAATACTAAACCATAACAAAATAAATGTTAAATACGAAATTATATTTATTTAAATTACAAATTAAAATTGAAAATTAATCAGGGAGAATTAATTATGATGAATCAAAACAAATTTTTCTGCATTTGAGTAAAGTTTCCTCGAGTAGAAACTTGCTTTGAGTTTTGAAACCCCTACTTATATAGATCTAATGTCCGATCTAGGCGAATACTTTGAAAATAAAAATCAATTTCGGTTGCCGTTAAATTTTTATTATTTTTTTTAATTAAAAATAATGCGTCTCGTGGTACGATTTAGTCATAAATGAAACGGCCGAATATTCGGTATTCGGCCAAATCACTATTCGTTGCATCTCTACTGAAAACCAATAGATTTCATAGGAATAACTGAAAATCGTATTTGTAGCATAATTCTGACCTTAAGACATTTAGTTTTGTGAAAACTTCGCGGTGTCAAGAAGTGCACATTCAGTCAATGAATGAAAATCGGGTAAACGAACAGTGACTTTAATTTATTTTGTTGGGGGCTCCGCCCCCAAAACTCCGCCACAGGGGCCTCCTTGACCCCTTTGGCATTAATTGTTAGATGTATTTATATGAATTAACTTGAAATATATGACAGTTCCCATAGTTATGTCTTAATTGACAGATTTATCAAAATCATTTCCCATAAGAAAAATTCGTCTTTAAACCCGGTTTTTATCGAAAACGAAGCGAAAGCTCGCAAATTACCATTCTTCATTTTCGTTTTCTTTTGGCTTGGCGCCACGCTAACCTTACTCTCTCTTTTAAGCAAATCCCTGTCGTGTTTTTAATTTGATTAAACATTCATTTAATGTTGACAAATTTTTGCCTCACTCTTTATAGTGAATCAATGAAAATAATCTAAACAGGACTAACGCAAAACTTTGACATTTTACAAAGAATAACTTTGACTAAATTTTAAGTAATACATTCTAAATATGGTAAAAACAGTTCATTTTTAACTGAATAATTGAATAAATAAAATACTGAAGGATATTTTAATACAAGAAAATACCTTTTTCATTTCTAACAGGAACAGCTCCTGCTGTACTTTGAATTCCAAATACGCTTTGTGAATTCATCATTTTGAAATCTTCTTGTTAACAAAATAGACACAAATTGAAACCAGTTCGTTTTGATGCAACTTATTAATGAAAATTTTTGTTCATTTTGATTTAACGATTGAGTTGTTTAATTTTTTGATTAATGAGGTTAAAATTGGTTGTATGCTATTTTGACATAAAAATCCTTGACAAATACAGAAATTGGGAAGTTAGTGGAGGTGAGAATCGTGAGAATTTGCAATGGTTTGTATCTTGGATAAGACTTGTGCTGCCCTCAACTGCTAGGCCTTCGGTGCTGCCATTTCAATCATTCTTGTCAGACAATTGGACATTTTATTTAATAAAATTTAAGTCATTTTCCATTCAAAGTCATTTAATCTTTTAGAAATATCTTAAACTCAAGTTTGAAAATGTCTTCAAGCCGATTCACAGTTGCTGTAAGTAAAATATTATCTTTGATAATTTTTCATGTTCTATATAACACAGGTTATGATTACATAATTTTTGTAAGGAATTAAATTTTTTTTCTGAATTAGGCCCGAAAATTCAGCACTAGCCCAGCTGTATCTCAAGCAGTGAAGGCTCCAATTCAAGTATTTGGATTAGATGGACGATATGCCCATGCTTTATATTCAGCGGCCAGCAAACAAAAATCGTTGGAAAGCGTCGAAAAGGACCTACTCAGTTTCCAAAATTCAGCCAAAACTGACCTTAAACTCAGAGAATTGATTTTAAATCCTACAATAAAACGCGACTTGAAAGCTACAGCTATGAAACAAGTACTAAAATAACTCAACATTAAAAACAGAGTTATTCAGAGTTTTTATTTTAGATTGCTACAAAAGCGAATTACCAAGCTGCTACCTCTAACTTCCTTCAACTCTTAGCTGAAAATGGGCGACTTAAGAAGTTTGATGGAATGGTAAATGCTTTCAAGACGATTATGGCTGCTCATCGTGGCGAGGTATTGACTTGTATTTTAAACTATCTTGGCGTTTTACGTTGGTTGGGTGCTAAGTAAATATTTACACATTAGAAACAGTCTGAACCTTGTCTATTCTACTATAAATTTCCCACTAGTTGACCCAACTCTAATTTGCTAGTGTACTCAAATCTAACTTGCGTAAAAATTGTTTCCTATGATAATTATCTCTAGAAATAGAGTCTTGTTTTTATAGGAAATTTAACGCTCTACAAAAACTAGCTATTAGTTAAAAGAACTATAGGCACTTTATAACAGTATAAACGGAACTACATGCATACAGTATCTAAGTTTATATAAACTCCCACCTTTAACCCCAGAATCCTCCTTATTTGAACTTTCCCAGGAAAAAAATTTCAAAAGTTGTAGGCATTAATGTGGATATACCAGCGGTCGGGGAACTTTTTTGCCACTACCCCAAAATATTTTTGCGTAAGTCGATATTACCCCTCTCATTTTGAAAAGGAGACAATCAATGTAAATTTAAATTATAAATTATTTATTGAATTAATTTACCCGAAAAAAACTTGCATGATAGTCGTAAGCATGTAATAGACAAACAAAATAAAATTCTCATACTGGAACAAACAAAAATTAATTGAAAGAAGATTTTGGATAACTGATCTTGCTTCATGTTTAATACAATAATTTCAAAATTGGGGCTTTTTAATGTAATAACAATTTGAATTAAGTATTCGGAAATACCAAAAAATGTTCTTACTACCCCTTACTACCCTCAAAAATTTAATTTTTACCCCAGATGGGGTAATTTACCCCATTTTCCCGACCACTGGTCTAAACTATAGCAAGTTTAAAGGCAATCGTTGGAGCCTTTTTCGAAACATTTTTAGAAAGCTCAAAAATCCATGGAATAAATTTGAGCTTCCGGTCAACCGATTTGAACCAAAAGCTTTGCGGCACAACTAAATTACTTTTTGGGGTCATTTTTGAAAAAAAAAAAAACGTTTAAAACGTTGTGGGATCATTATTGAGCAAAGGTCGAAAACTACGTGTCACCATTGAAAAATATTAGGAAAAACTTTGTAGTGGCAACTTTCAAAACAGATAGCTAAACTACGTGGTGGTCATTATTGAAAGAAGCTTTAAAACAAAAAAGGGTTACTAATGTGTAAAATTGAAAAACTTTGGAGGGTCACTTTGACAAAAAATGAAAAAATTACATAGGGGTCAATATTGACGATGCTTAGAAAACAGTACGGGGTCACTATTGAGCAAAGATTAGAAAACTAGGTGGGAGCCACTTTTGAAAATAGATGGGAAAACTATGTGGCGTTCATTGTTAAAAAAACGATTTTAAAATTACGAGGATCACTATGTAAAAAAATTGGAAAATTATGTAATAACGACAATTGATAAATGATCGGAAAATTGCATGGAACTATCATCGAAAAACATCGTGAGTCATTTTTGAAAACGGTGGAAAAACTATAGGAGTGAGGTCGACCATTATTGTTAAATCTCCTAAAAACTCCGTGAAGATCGCTATTGAAAAAAGCTCTACAACGCGTTTACAACATTCTCGCTTATTGCTATGAACTATACTTATTAACTATGAGGCATTTGAGTGACGTTCATCACTGTGTGGTGATCTCTTACGAAAGATTAACGTTAACGTTAGGGAAAGTAATATCGTCATTGGCGACGTTTTATTTACTAGAGTAAATCGTTGTGTAGACACCAGTGGCGGCTCGTGACATTTTGACATGGGGGTGCTGGGTTAAAAAAATAAAAAACATAATGTACCTAATCCATTAATGACTTTTCTAATCATTTGTATACAAAATCCATTCTACGATTTTTAAATTGAGCTGGATAAAGGAGTTAATTGGTCTTGATTCATATTATTCCTAAGCATTGACTCAATTCGTTTTTGTTTTAGTGTAGCTTACTATTACCTAAATGTATTTGTAAAGTAGAGTCAAAAGTAGGGATGTGAGGTTAATGAAAAAAAAAACGATTTTTCTTTATTCAATATAAATCGATTTATGCAAAAAATCGATTTTTTCTATTATTTAAAATTCTACTTGCTTTTCATATTCCAATAATGATGAAACCTAAGAGATTCATATTAACAATTTATCAGATTAAAAATCAAATAAAATTATATGAATAAAAAAATAACCAATTCAAAACTAAATTTTAAAGCGAATCTTCCATTAAACTTTCAAGGTAAGGAATAAGGGAAATATGATTATTGATACAGAATTTCAGTACCATTAAACGTTTTATTATAATAAAAATGAAATGATGAGCATACTAACAAAATTACAACCTTATTGCCTCAAAAACTATTTTCGATTTCAATCTTTTAATAATGAATTTAAATTTAACAATCAAATATTTGAATGGCAAGAAAAAAAAAACCGTTACAGCTTGTTTGCATTTAAGTTTGCGCTGTTTATGAAAATCGATTTAAACGCGTAATTTATATAATCGATTATTTAAAAATCGATTATTAGAAAATAATAATCGATTTAAATAAAAATCGTTTAAAGTAGCGACAAAATTAATTAGCCCTCTAAAACACCATGATTTTGGGACAAACTTCTCTCATCGTGGCCACGTACGTACTGCCGGTGTCCGACCAGTTTTTCGAATCACAATTCTTCGAATCACAATTTTTCGAATCACAATTTTTCGAATCACAATTTTTCGAATCACAATTTTTCGAATCACAATTTTTCGAATTACAATTTTTCGAAACACAATTTTTCGAATGCACAATTTTTCGAATGCACAATTTTTCGAAAGAACAATTTTTCGAAAAATTAATAATAAATAATTTTAGGGACTGAAATAATAAGGATAAATTTAGTTTTATTTGCCAGATTACACAAAACAAAATAAAAAAACATAAAATAAGTAATTAAATAAAACCTTTTATTTAGTAAATAAAATTCAAACAGTGGTTCTCAAAATGTTGGATCCATCAAATGATATAATATATGTCAGATGCTATTTAAAATAAAAAACTTGGGTCCCATAGTTTGAGAACGACTATTTGAAAATATTTGTTCATTTAATGTTCATTTCATTACAACATCTTGAAATAGAAGATGCTTTATCTTCGTTTATTTTATCTTTATATTGTAAATGTCCTCGAATTAAAAGTTTTTTGTTATTTTTTATCTATAAATTGTACATCCATCTTGTAGGGCTTTTTAAATAAAAACTTATTTTATTTTAACAAATACGTTACTACTCTTGATTATATGGCTTTTATGGGATTTTTTAATTGTTGTCGTCTCTGCGAAAAGTAGTAAAATATTTTGAGAACCACTGGTTGAATTTTATTTACTAAATAAAAGGTTTTATTCAATTAATTATTTTAGGTTTTTTTATTTTGTTTTGTGTAATCTGGCAAATAAAACTAAATTTATCCTTATTATTTCAGTCCCTAAAATTATTTATTATTAATTTTTCGAAAAATTGTTCTTTCGAAAAATTGTGCATTCGAAAAATTGTGCATTCGAAAAATTGTGTTTCGAAAAATTGTAATTCGAAAAATTGTGATTCGAAAAATTGTGATTCGAAAAATTGTGATTCGAAAAATTGTGATTCGAAAAATTGTGATTCGAAGAATTGCGATTCGAAAAACTGACACCTAACCGTACTGCCGATATCACAGTGCCGGTTTCGCTTGTTACATGCAAACAGTGCAACTGCAGCCAGATCGTGGGATTTCTTTACCCCCTCTTAGTAGCACAAACGCCGACAAATTGAGGAGAATAAAGTGCCTTCCATATGACACGGAATGGTAACACACTTACAAAACGTTGTATGGGTGTAGTTTAACACAGTTCTTCTTTCCGTGTCATGTGGAAGGGACATTATTCTCCTCAATTTGTCGGCATTTGTACTATTAAGAGGGAGTAAATAAATCCCACGATCTGGCTGCATTGCATGCAAAGACTGGAATACACGAACTTAAGCGTAAATAGACGAAGCCGGCTGTACAGACACTGTGAGAACCACAGTGCCAGGCTTCATATTTTAACGTATTTCAAGTACAATTTAAATAGTTCGTTTAAATAACAATTGAACTAACTATGTTTAAAAATGTTATTATATTATTATTATGACTCCATCAATATTATTGTTATTTAATAGTATGAATGTAAACAGTATTTAGTTTTTTTGGGGGTGCTGCACTACCGCAGTGCATATGGACGAGCCGCCACTGGTAGACGTAGCATAAAGACACTGGTAGTTTCAGACTATTTCATGTGTATTAACTAAAACAACGCTGACATTACCATATTGTGAAGTTCATCATTTAAACTACGCTTTTTTTTTTTAGGTTACTTGCGAAGTAACAACTGCAACTCCTCTCGATCAAGCCCAACAACAAAACTTGGAAAAGGTCCTAAAGAATTTTGTTGCAGCCAATCAAAAGATTCTTCTTTCAACAAAAGTAAACCCTGCTTTACTTGGTGGATTAGTTGCATCAATTGGCGACAAATATGTTGACATGAGCGTGGCTTCTAAGATCAAAAAATACACCGATGTCATCAAAGCCGCAGTTTAAATATCTAGCAAAATATTAATTGTCGTTCAATATATTGTTCATATGAGATAGAATAAATTAACTTTAAAACACACTAAGTTATATGATTTAATTTTCACATTTATTATTACAATATGAGCATCTTTTGCCAACATACAAAACTTATTAAAATAATGAAAAATATTAAACTATATAAGTAACTAAAAAGTGTTAATTAAATGCAGTTTAGTTTTAATGACTAAAGTTGTATATTTTTCATTCCGTTTTTGTTTCGTCTAGTTTTCTCATACGCTCTAATAATACGGGATGCGAATGATGCCAGGTTGAGAAGAGCGTATCGTAAACCGGAAATGATAAGTTATCTTTGTGCAGTTTGATCAACGCCTCTTTTAATGTTTGGGCTTTGCCTAGGTTCTTCGCAAATATATCAGCTTGGAACTCAAAATGCCGGGATAATACTGTCGATCCAAATCTGAAATAAATTAAGTTAATATTTTTGTTAAATCATTAAAGGTATTGATAGGTTTCAGTTGTATAAAAGTACGCCATATGGAATTATAGTAGAGAAAACAGAATGCAGGATTTTAGATGAGTAACCGAATTTTCGATATAATTTATTTGAGTCATTTTTTAACTATGTATAAAAATATTTTAGATTTCACTTCTTGGTGAGAGTTGAAAAAATGGATAAATTTTATTTTCAAACTAACTTGAAAGTGGTAAAAATTAGAAAAAGAGGTATGAAATAAAACTTGTAAAAAAATATTAAATATACCAAAAAAGTTTTTAGGAAATTTTTTAATTTTCTCAAAAGGGGCCATCCGTAAACCATGTAAGTTGTTTTCCGTATTTTTTGAACTATTCTCCCTTACTATGAAGCGCCATGTGGACTGGTTGATATGATATCCTCTAACAATACATAACAGGAGAGCATATTCCCTCTTCCCTTGTAGAGGGAGTTACGTGGTTTATGGATTGCCCCATAGTTGAGCTGTTAGGAGTTATCAGAAGTTTACTCAAAAATATCCTAATGCCTGAGTTAAACTCGACGTCCACGACGCTAACACTTCAAAATGTAAAAAAAAAGTTGAACATATAGAATTCCATAGGAATGATTAAACTCTACGGCGACGCGACGGACGGTACGCTCACGACGCGTCAAAGTAGAATGTACTTCAACTTTTGACGCTGCCAAATGTCAATTGTGTATATGTCATTATAAAAATGTGTACTAAACGAATTTATTACTGAAAAAATTTGAAAATTTAAAATAAATTTTGAGGAAAAATGAATTGAATTTATGAAATATAATAAATTATTATAAGATATAACTCCAAGAGGATATAAAAATTTAAGGCTAATATAAAATTATACCCTATAATTTTTTTTAAGGTCGCATCAACTACTATGGTCATTAGCAACCGTCGAATCTAAAAACCCAGAAAAAAATCTTGGACTTTCATTGGGATTCGAACCCAGGACCACTGGCGTATAGAGCAACTATCAAGTCCACCACGCCACTAAGCGACCTCTATAATTTTTATTAATTTATAAAAATTTCAAAATGTCAGAAGCCAGCGACGTTTTGAGATTGCCTACCCAGCAAATTTTGAAAGCGGTCTGAGCGTTTTTGATATATTGAAGCGCAGGCGTCGTGAGCGTTTCCGTCGAGATTGCCTAAGGAGTGATTCTCCATTAAGCTAGTACCATTTTTAAGAGTAAAGATTGTAAAGCGTAGTTGCAACTGGCACCAATAAGAAGGTATATTGTATTTGAGAAATTAGCCTAATATTAATCAGTGTTAGAAAGCCGCATGTTGGTGCTGTTTGCCACAACACATTTGTATAACAAGAGAACAGTTTTATACATTTGAAAATCTTTCAGTACATTGGCGTTTAGCATTGGAAGTTATTTACACGCTTAAAAAGTCCATGTTGTAAAAATGGCGACAACTTAAGGGGGTATTCTAGCCTAGGAATTTGAAAAAATCGAATTTTTTTTTTCATAATCTGATAGTTTATATATTCAAAAAGATCTCTCTAAAAGGATTTTTCAAAACTAAAATTATTTCCGAAGTTATAGCCGTTTTAGTGTCGTGTCAACTACACCGATTGAGACTTAACGTAAAACTTTAAACGCGTTTTTCTCGAAACTACTTTTTTCGATGCGGTAGCCACAATTTCTCAAGTTCTAATCAACCGATTTACTTGAAATTTGGCATGAATGTTCTTTAAATAACTTTCTATCCAACAAAAAATGAAAATTTTAAATATTTTCAAAAAATTCGACAAAAAAAATTAGTGTAAAAATCGACCTTGATTTTTGAGCAGCCGCCATTTTATGAAAATTTTTTTTCAGTTTTGCAGGTTCATGCGATAGCGACATTCGTACTCATCAAGAATCCATCATTCTTTGATTTTTCAGATGACCACAAAGGTAGAAATCATGGCGACTAGGACACGGTATTTTTTTCCCCCTCTACTTCAAGGACGCATAACTCAATGAAAAAAGGAATTTATTTAAAATTAATTTTGTGTACTCTCTGAATATAAATAAACACATGATAAAAAAATGGATAGTAAAAATATCAAATGCTTTATTTTTATCAATTGCCAAAAAACGCTCGAAATTCGGGCCCCTAGACTAGAATACCCCTTTAAAATATAGAAAGTACTCAATACATTAAAACCAATAGCGCCATGATGACTATTCATTGAGTTTCTATATTTTATCAGTTTTCGAACGATTCTTCCATTAGAGATATACGTCCTCATGTACGGTTTATAAGTTGGATAATAAAACTTTTGGTTTTACCCAATAAGCGTGTTGAATGGAGCTAGAATGAACTGAGCGACCGCAATAAGTCCGATGAGAATAGGTTTTTCGCCGATTGGAAATCCTAGAGATGTATACAATGGATCATATTGGAATATTAATCCAAAAGCTGATATGATAATAAGTAAGGTAACTTGATTAAGAGCAATGTATTTGACGATATGTCCACACTTCCAATGTCCCAGTTCATGAGCGAGAATCGCTAAGATTTGATCCTTAGTGCAGCCTTCCTTGTCGTCAGTGCCAAAAAGCGTATCAAATAAAACTATTCGTTTAGCTCCAAACATTCCGGAGAAATAAGCGTTATTATGTGCAGAACGTTTTGAGCCTTCCACGATATACATTTGACCAAGAGGAAATTCAACGCTGCTCGCTAAGTCTTCGATTGCTTTACGTAGTTCCCCTTCAGGTAATAGCGTGAATTTATCGAATAACGGAGCAATATATGCTGGATATATAGTCATCAGAATCAACATAACTACTCCAATAAACAGCCATAACCAGACGAAAAAGTATTCACCTCCATTTTGAACAATTACAATTGCAAGTGAAGCGATAGGTGTTGAGATAACCGCAGTTAGAATAAGAACTTTGATTTGATCGACAATAAAAAATCGAACGGTTTGCTTGTTAAAGCCATGCTTTTCCTCCAATACAAACGTGTAGTAAATAGAAAACGGTAAACCCGTTAGAGTCGAAAGTAACTGACCAATGTATAGCCAACCACAACTTCGAGTTATTTCATTATAATTAATGTAGTTAATATGTGCGGTCCATTGCCAAATCGTGTTGAAGATACCGCAACTTAAAATGATTGTCGTTACGGTTATACCAAAAATCTCCTTTACAAATGAAAATGAGCTCTTGTCGAGAAAATAAAATCGAGCCTTTTGAAATGTATCATCTTTCATTACATTTTTTAATTCGTTGGGCACCTTCGTTGTTTTCTGACATAGCCGATGCTGTAAAAAAATTTTTTAAAGGTTAAATAACTTAAATTGAATTTTATTGAATTGAGTTGTTAGAAATGCTTTAATTAACTCATGCTTTTAATACCTGTCTTATCGCAAGATAAAATTCCCAAAAGAATTGAATCCATGCGAATAAAAGTATGAACGTTTGCAATTTTCCCTCGGCTGTATTATATGGGAATAGAATTAACTCCATTGTGTTGAATTAATTTTTTTAAACGTTTATGTTTCTTTGTAGATTTGATTTTTTTTATTTTTAGATTTTTCTAAGTAATTTTTTACGTGACTAATGTCGGCTTTTTACATATGTCACGCTTACTTTGATCGCTATGATTATTGTTGATGTGTGGTTTATCTTCACTTACGTTCCGAATTAGTTCTGCGAAATTCCTGATTTTAAGAACCGTTTGAAAGGTTGCTTCTTATTGGTCCAATTCTTTTTACTGCGAAATGGTGCGCAACTCGTTTCATGAATTCAAATAGTGTAATGGGCTAATGGGTGTAATGTAAATATTTTTTTATGAAAAATTAAAAATATTATGAACCAAGTGTATTATAAATTATAATGTTCACTAATCTCTATAATTAGTAGAAAACGAACAATAAAACGCTTAAGACGGAAACAATGTGTGGTCCCGATTAAATACTTTTATGATTGTTGGTTCCATAGCTTCAACTCATCTAGAGCCTCCTATCACTTTAAGATTAGAAGCTGTAATATTTGCACGTTTTTAATACATATAAAATAAACTTTATTCAGATAATACAGATAATAAAAATTATTGTGTGGTTTTACGAAACTACGATGCAAGTGAAAATTTTTTCGGATTGTAGACACTTAAGTAACTGAAAATTTTCGGAAAATTATTCGATTTAGGGTATGAAAATAGAATAGAAAGAAAGGGATGTGGCACGTATTCACTGTCTGACGTAACGCGCACCGTTGCAACTATTTTTGAATTTCCATTATTGATGTTAATACTCGAATGTTGTTTTCATTATTGAATTTGTTGATTATTGTTAAATCGATCATCTGCCTGTTGTTATCTACGAGTATTTTAACATCACCGTCGGATATTTTTGCACAATTCTCACGAGCTGTATCTTTGTCTATCATGATTAAGTGAACAATAACATTTATATCAATACACTGATCAAAATACAAATACCAATACAAATATGATTGACAATTAATGACAACTTATAATATAATAAAACGTTGTCATGGAGAGGAAAATAGCTCATTACATTCAGTAATAGCTCGCGCAACAGGCCTGTGAAAGCGACATGGTATATAGCGATCTCTCTCATATAGTGATCTCTTGTGTTATGATCGACTTGCAGTTTTATAACAATATTCTCCAAATGAGACTTGTCGATCTTTGTATTTATAAATAAATATTATAAAAAAATGAAAAACCGACTTCAAAATATATAAAAATTCTTAAACAAAAAATGCACTAAAAAGTAACAAAATAATGGCGTATCCTTGCAGTATCTACAACTTACAAATTATTAGGATGATACAATGTACAACTATTGTTATTTTTGGAGTTGGTGTCAGCCAAGGAAATACGACTATATTGGTACTTAGCAAAAAACGAGAATACCTTATCAAAATTATTTTTCAAATGAACTTTTAAACAATATACTCGAACTGTAACAATATCTAGCGACCTTTCAACTACAAAATACCAATTACCAACTAAACCTTTTTAAAATTTTTACAAATTACTTTTAATATTTATTTTATTGACTGACACCAACTCCAAAAATAACAATAGTTGTACATTTTATCATCCTAATAATTTGTAAGTTGTAGATACTGCAAGGATACGCCATTATTTTGTTACTTTTTAGTGCATTTTTTGTTTAAGAATTTTTATATATTTTGAAGTCGGTTTTTCATTTTTTTATAATATTTATTTATTTCTCGCGTTTTAGTGATCTTAAGTTTGATAACTGATTTTATTTTCTTAAGGTTCTCATTTTTTTAAATGGTTAACCTTCCAAACGCGCTGCTCATATGAGGCAGCGCCGTTTAATATTAAAAGTTACTACATCATCCCTTTTTGCTCTTAAGGGTTGAAATTTATTTGCTTTTAAATGTAATAACAAAACTAAGTGGATTATTCTTTACAACAGAAAAAAAATTATCAAAATTCGGTTAAATGTCACTATTTCATCCCCTATTTTCATCCTTAAGGGGTGGATTTTTTTCTTCAAATTGAAATGTGAACAATTTAAAGGTACGTTGTACGTAATAGAAACAAAATTATCAAAAGCGGGTTAGCCAGGAAAAATTTATAATATTATTTCATCTCTAATTTTTAACCCCTTATGAGTGGAGTTTTTTTAAATGGATAGGAGATTAATTTAAGGTTGTGTTCTACAAATAAAAAAAGAATTATCAAAATCAAGCTATCCAGTAAGAAGTTAATATTTCATCCCTTAGTTTTCAACCCCTTAGAAGTTGAAGATTTCCCTCAAATTAAAACTGGACCCCACAAAAAGCACCAGCTTTCAAATAAAAAAAGAATTATCGAAATCGAGCTATCCAATAAGAAGTTAGTATTTCATCCCTTCGTTTTCAACCCCTTAGAAGTAAACGATTTTCTTCAAATTAAAATTGAGCCACACGAAAAACACTGGCTTTCAAATAAAAAAATAATTTTCAAAATCAAGCCATTCAATAAGAAGTCAGTATTTCATCCTTTAGTTTTCAACCCCTTAGAAGTGAACGATTTCCTTCAAACTAAAATGGGACCATTCGGGAAGCATCAGCTTTCAAATAAAAAAAGAATCATCAAAATCGCTTCACCCAGTCAGAAATGCTGAGGTAACAAACATAAAAAAAAAAAAAAAATACAGTCGAATTGAGAACCTCCTCCTTTTTTTGAAGTCGGTTAATTATACACTAGCTGATCCCTGCTCGCTTTGCTGAGAGTATCCAAATTTAATTGATTGATTAGTTAATTCCCTACCTTCACAACGAAATTTAAAAAATTAATTTATTTTGACAGAAAAAGACGATAAATACTTTCAGATTTTGGATCCAAAGTAAGTTCATCAAAATCCTTAAAAATACTTTTCTAGGAAGAGATATTAGGTATTTTACAGGTTCATTAGTACTGAGTACTACTGAGTAATTAGTATCTATACATATTATAATAACGCTAAGGCAATTGTAGAGCTTAGAATAAAGCTTAGTTAATCCGGATCAACTTAGTCGTAAAGTAAAGGATATTCTAAAAAAATCTATTATTTTTAAAATTTAAGTAACTCACTACAATTTATTCTTTCATTTCGCCACATTTCGGAAAATCAAAACTACGTGATCTTTTGCATACCATTGTGTACAAATTTATTGACATTTTCTCAAAAAATGTGTCTGAGTAGGTACTCTACCGATACAAATTGGCATGTGTTCCTGCGGTGGTTAAGAACTTATGCAATTCCGTTTACATTATTTTAACGCCTTATAACACTCTGTATTTGGATACACATACTAATGTACATTTCAAGGAAATTTTCTTTATGCGTCACGACTTTAACCATTGGGAAAATTACAACAAGCAAACCAAGCATTTAATTTTACAACTGATGACAAATTATGCTTTCCTAGAACTATAATAAAATGAACAGTCAAATTTATTTTTAAAAATAAACGTCTAAAAGTTTATGAATGTAATCCATTGATAACAAAAAAAGGAAAAACAATTTCAAGATCAAATTTTTAACAGATTTTTTGAAATGTTTATTTCTAGTATTTAGAGGTGTATACGGTTTATATCTACTTATTACCTATTAATTATTATATATATCATTAAATACATAAATATTCTTGCACTCATGTCGATAAACAAACTAAACTTTTAACTTAATCTGAAATACAATAGGTTTAGCAATAGTATATTTACTTTTGTTAATTTTTCTCATTTTCTATTTATATATACAGATTCAATAGGAAAAGAAAGATTAAATACTTTGGAAAATGATAATACGATCTATTAAAAGTTGATTCTAAAGTCATTGACCATACTTGTACTTAATTAGATATTATGTATTCTTATTTTATTTATCAATCACATCAATCATTATTGGAATTTAATAACGTTTATTTAAATAGTTCTCTATTACAAATCTCACTCTCTAGACTTCTAGAGTTTAGACGACTCAAAAACGACTGACTGCTCTATTTAAAAATAACTCGTAAAACAATCACATCCCGTTCCTCACTCTACTGCCATTGTTGTCATTTTTAACGTCTCTTATTTTTTGAATCCTAAATATATACATATATAAATATGTTCATACCTGGCCACTTCTCAGATCTAATTATATATGATTATTAAAAATATTTTTCCAGGGTAGAGAGGAATTAATAAGAAAGTGTATGAAAGCACCAATTGAAATTTAGAGAAATGTTTTATTACAAAAAAAAAAATGTTACTAATTTTGAATTAAGCTTAGAGTAGGTAAGCTTGCAAGAAAAAGAGTTAACTTCTGTAAAGTGTAATTCAAATGTCCACATAGCGAATTCTAAATTCTTATATGATCGAAAGCTATAAAGATTAATTATGAATAGTTAATGATACTACCTGAAAAAGTTTGTGAAAATTTTATGTGCTGAACTCCTCTTATGGAATTTTCACATGTAATGAGACCTAAACACACACATCCGGTTTTCCGGCCATCGTGTTAGTACCCGAGTGGAGGTTCTACAATTTTTTACTTTAAGTATTCATAAAAAAGATATTTAATGTTAATGAATTCAAAATAGTATATAATAATAATTAAGGCCCGAATTCACATGTAACATAAACTCTAAAATATGTTGGTTCATATAAATACTATGCAATTATTTTTTGCTAAACATTAGGTAAAAATGTAGAATAGATAAGTAAAAACCAAAATCATTGTTAGCGACTAATTTAACTGCTAAAATTGTTTGAAAACAAGAAATTATTAAACTATATAGTTCATAATAAACAAGAAAATTTTGTTTGAAAACTTAAACTACTTATTTAAAATCGCTTATTTTAAGATTATTTCAAATTTTTGCTTCAAGCAATTAAAAAGCGACCACCTATTGGCGCTGTGATTAGAGCAATTGCTCTTTCCGCTTCCTGCGTCGAGTGATTTTGGGTTCGATCCCCGTTGAATCCTAGACTTAAGATTCTAGATCTAAGATATAATTGACCAACAGAAATTTTCTGTGTTTAGGCAGTCGTAATATGACCTTAGAGGTAGAAGCAACTTCAAACACAAAAAAAAAAAAAAAAATTACAAAGCATAACTACAATTGAACAATTTGAATTTGTTTTTGTTAGTTGATGTTTGTTTGCGTTAGAAGTGGTAATAAAAATCAAGTCATTTTGATTGTAGCGGAAAAATTATTACATTTTCATATGAATGTTGACAGCATTTATTGTACTGCTAAGTGCTAACCATAAATTATTGCTCGCCGTAGCTAAATCCACAGAAGCTCATTGAAATCAAAAGCACCGACACAATTTGAAACTCGTCTATATTTCTATATTCTATGGTAGGCTAGGGTGCGTTCCACTAAAGGCTTATAACGCTTAAAATGTTCTTTCACTCATTGCTTTGCCAATACTGAAAAAAACATTTTTAGTGTTGTGAGTCTTTGATGGAACGCACCCCTAATAAACAATTCCGATTTTATATTTTTAACAACATTTATTCTTAATAAAGATTTTCATACTGAAATATGTAGAAACTATGTAATAATAGGAATAATATGTGAAAAAAGTAAAATTGTAAACATGTACAGTGAAATACTTAGTAAAATTTTGTATTAGGTATAAAAATGTATTTAGATTGTTCAGAATTTTTTAAACGTATGCATTTTAGGATATACCAATTACTCATAAAAAAACATATAAATACATATGAACCCGGGTTCTAGTAATAATGATTAAACAAAAAGAAATTTTTGTCTGAAAAATTGTACTTTATAATCAGTCTGTATTGTTCTGTACGAATTTTCAATATGTTTTATACATATCCTGTTAGTGTTGAACTCGTTATCAGAACTTCAGGAAAGCAGAGGGGAGCAGTATTTTACTAAAATTAAAAAAAAATGAGTTGTCAATCGTTGGCTGCCAATGATAAGATCTCGACTATATTATCCCTGATTGTTTATTTCACTATCATTTCATTTTCCTGGACCACAAGTCATTGTCCTGGTTTATCCTCTTCATTCCCATTCAAACTATTAAGACACTGTATAATCCAAGTGTGCATTAGAATGAGTGGATTTGTAAAGTTTGTGTTATTGTTAACCAATGTAGTACGATATATCTTATACTTGTGTTGTTTGGTTTCAATCGTAAAGGGATTTAACTTAGCCAGTGAGTTTAGTGACGTTATAAGTGATCCTGGGTGGCAAGAGGGATCTTATTTTGGATATACAGTGCTATTAAGATCAGGAATAGAAAATTATGCAGCCAGGTATTGTCAATTACTAGTAAATATTCTATTTTGATAGTTTTAAAAAAACGTATAAACATTTGATTTTGATTAAAATAAATTGAAAAATGGTTTGAATTTTCGTTCAAGTAAAAAAATATAAATAAACAAAGTACATGTGAGAATAAGGGGAAAATGTTGAACGACAAAACAAAAAGCTCTCTCCCCGGGGGGTAATTTGATCGAGCAGAAAGATGTGTTATAGAGGAAACTTTCAAATTGCTATCAAGTAATAAAATACAAACGCAAATTTTTAAAACTTTTAAATGTAGTAGAATGTTGTTTTCTATTTGAAATGTGTATTTATTAGAAATTTTCATCAGATATAAATACTTGTATAATATTGGTAAAAATTAAAAACAACTTTTTTAAAGAATATTGCATTTTGATAGAATGTTTGGAAATAATAATACAAATAGAAACGAGAAAGTGAGAGCGCGATTCATATTCGAAAATATCTGGTGCGAGGCGTCACACTACTTTCTTTTACTTTCATTTATGAAAATACTCGCTGTTAGTTAAAAGAAATATAAGCACTTTGTAACAATACATATAAACAGTACTATATGCATACAACCTATAGGGCTATATGTACATATAATATATACACGAATTCCCAACCTTCATCCCAGAACCGCCCTTATTCGAATTTTCCCAGGAAAAAGTTTCAAATAAAAGTTGTAGCCACTAATGAGTCTAAGAACTATAGAAAGTTTAAAGAAAATCGTTGGAGCCGTTTTCAAAAAAAATTGAAAAAGCTCAAAAACGCTAAGAGTAAAGTAGAGCTTTCGGTTAACCGATTTCAACCAAAAGCTTCGCGGCACAACTAGGTATAATATGGAGGCCAGATTTCAAGTTTGGTGAAATTCGGATAAAGCTTTCGATACGATATGGCTGTCACACACAGACACACACACACACACACAGACACACACACACACACACAGACACACACACAGACATGTTTCTAAAAACCACTTTTTTGGACTCAGGGGACCTCAAAACATGTATTTCCGGTGAAAGCTCGAATTCGAAAATTCGACCCGATTACAATACTTCCTTTACTATCTATATAGTAGTAAAAGAAAGTAAAAATAGTAGGTACTCTTTTAGAGAAAAAATAGTATAAGGTACTTGAAAGAAGTGAAATTAAAAAACATATATTTGACTTTGTATTTCAACCATGTGCTAGCCAGACATGGGAACAATAGCACTTTTTCCGAGGACATTCTTGTAGATCCTAGAGTGGAGATCCCGTTTCAAACAGTGTTAAATGTTAGAGTTATATTTAGTGTTAACGAAATACAAATTGTTGTGTAAAGTAAGTTAAACATTTCAGATATATAAAAAATATTTTGTTCTATGAAAAGAATATATTAAATTAACTTTAAATAGTTTAACACATAAATCCACCAGAAGTAATAATTTATCGTTTAGCCTTGTGCATTTGGTCTTGGCCTTGCATTTCGTTACCCGAAAACCGCACAAACATTATTTCACTAGATGCAGTATATGCAATCAGTGAAGTCAGTTCGTGGGATTTCTTTACCCCCACTTAGTAGCACAAATGTCGACAAATTAAGGAGAATAATGCCCTTTCCTTATGACACGGAGACGTAAAACCAGTGAAGCCAGATCGTAGGATTTCTTAACCCCCACTTAGCAGCACATACGTCATAAATTGAGGAGAAAAATGTCCCTTCTTTATGACACGGATAGGTAAAACAACACCCATACAACGCTTTGTAAGTGTGTGTACCTATCCGTGCATATCCGTGTTATATGGAAGGGACATTTTTCTCCTCAATTTATGACGTATATGCTGCTAAGTGGGGGTTAAGAAATCCCAAGATCTGGCTTCACTGCGTAAAACTATGGAGGGTAATGTGTAAAACTACACCCATACAACGCTTTGTAGGTGTGTTACCTATCCGTGTCATATGGAAAGGGCATTATTCTCCTTAATTGTTGACGTTTGTGCTACTAATTGGGGGTAAAGAAATCCCACGATCTGGCTTCACTGTATGCAATAGGTATATGCTAGATGTGTATCATGTGTGTATTGTACATGAAGGTACCTCCAAAAATAAGTTAAAATTATTTTCCAATACATTCCTTTAATATTTTTTCATGTTTTGAATCACTGAAACCTGGATTGATTAGCATCGATAGGATACACTATTGTGTACCTACTAGTATCATGCCATGTTACAAGAATATTCTCTTTTTGGTAAATCTACTGAATTGAGTTGGATTATGTTCCAAGCACTTTAAATTTTATAAGGGCGCTGGGTGATAATTTTGAATAATTTTAATAATAATATTTGTTTCTAGTGCAGGTAATCCGTATTGATTAGGGCATTAGGCTATGTATTGGAATCCATAATTAACCTAGGGTTACAAGCACTAGGTCGCATTAGGTTCTGGGCAGGGGCGCTAAGGATAAGTATTAGATTTTTTTAAAACCGTAAAAGTAAAACAATAATAGGTTATAATTTGACTTTATTTTTAAATCATCTTAAAAAAAATCAAAACCTTGATTGTTATAAATCTGTTTCTTACTCGTTTTTTTCAAGATTAAATTTGAATTTATTATCTACCTCCTGGGTTCTCAACCTGTGGGTGGACAGGTTTTTGGGCGGTCGCTAACTTATACAGCCAACTATAAGACAATTTTTATTTTCAATGGTCAATGGGTTCAATGGTTTGGTTTCAAAGTTTGAATAACTTTATATATTTTTATTATAAATGGCTCTTTCTATTGTATGGGTAATAGACGGAGGATTTGGTGCGGGAGTAATGGGCGAGAACCATGGGGGTGCGTCTCAGTGCCGCTTGGGAATTCGGCCACTATTTTTCAAGCGGAAGTCACGGCCATTACCATATGTGTGAGAGAGAACCTGGATATAAGGTATCGGAATAGGAACATACATATTCTCTCTGAAAGTCAGGCAACTCCTCTAGGACCTGGCAAAGCACAACAGAGTCAAACTTGGTTGGGTGCCGGAGCATAAGGCAGTTGAGGGAAATGAAGAAGCTGATCCTTGCGCAAGGGCTGGTTTAATGACCCCATTCGTGGACCCGGAGCCTATAGTGGGGATCACCAAATCTGCTGACGGCAGCAAAACTAATACTGGCAAGAAATTCCTGGTCAGAAGCTCAGCAAGAGAACGATGGGGAGAATCTGCCCCTCGCTCACAGCTGAGGTTTTAAGGCTAGGAAGGAACCAACTCAGGACAGTAACGGGACTGATAACCAGACACTGTGGACTGAGAAAGCATCTGCAGACTATTGGAGTGTCTCGACGAGACCTCAGTTGCAGATTGTGTGGGGATGGGGAGGATAACGCGAGCCATCTCATTTTTGATTGCAAAGCCCTTACAAAATGGCGACACCTGTATTGGATAAATGACACCCAAATAGGTACAGGGACTGCTTTTGCTATGCAGAATGCTGAACCTGGAATAAGCAAGGATCCTTTTACAACAGGGATACATGAGCAGAACAGGAGTACAATAAGCCTATGGCTGCAGTGCGGGGGTTACGAGCCCTAACCTGGCTTTCTGCTAATGGGAAAAAAAATTGTATAGGGGTCGCGAGTCGCATGAATAAAAAGGGGTCATCACTCAAAAACGTTTTGGAACCCATGAACTATCTAGTTTATTAGAACAACTACATAGGTAGAGACTTATGTTCTTAGCGTTGAAAATTTTAATATCAATTTGGCCCGGGTTCCTATTATCCTTAAGATAGAAAATGTTGTTATAATCAGTATTTCAATTCAAATGGAAAAAGTATAAGGCATGCGTTTTACAATTTGTAGAAATCCAGGTATCTATAAATATTATTATAAAAATAAAAAAACTCTTCGTGAGTTAGAAACAACTGAAGAGTACCTACTACTATTTGTTAAAAAAAGAATACCCTTTAACTAGGAATCATTTTATAGAAACTAAGTATCGAACGTTTTTCTATCAATTTGATTTATTTCATTTTTTACTGCTCTTGAGACAAAGTTTTGAAAGAAGGAGATGCAGGGGGCATTTAAGCGTAGATTAGATGATTCCTTAATACTAAATATATACTCGTAGAATGAATTGCTGGTAATACAATCTATTCCCTGGCCAACGTCATATTGTATTTATTTCGTTACACTTTCCTCAAAATCTCGGTATTATTTTCTTAGTGTTTAAGAAAGAAAAGAAAAACTTTTATTGCATAACAAAATACAAAATATCTGTATCAAACGACAGATTTTATTTTCCCTGGCTCGTGTTTAACTCTTCCAACTTTATTTTTCCCATAAAACAAAAAGAACTCATAAATCAAAGACATTTCAGTCGAATTTAGGCCAATATTGCAATTAAACGAAGAGTTATGTCATAATTTTTCGATTGAGATTTGTCGAATTGTCCATTCATTATACGATTTGGAGCTGGTAAATAAAGTTTTCTTGATGATGCTGAGAATAACATAAAGAAAATAAAGCGATGAGCCTTCCTTTTTTATTGTATATAATATTTCTCTTTTATAATATAGAAAATAATAATTTTTCCTTTTATTTCAGTATTGTGATTGGTGCTCCAAGAGCTAATTCGACTTATACAAACCATAGAAAAATTGCCGAACCGGGGGTGGTTTATCAGTGTAATATTGATGATTACTTTTCAAGTGTTCAAGTTTGCTATCCCTTATTGTTGGATAAGACAGGTATGAATATTTAGGTATAAAATATAAAAGGAAATATTTAATTGTAATTGTCATTAATTTAACAATTACCTAACTGTAAAAAATAAGAACTAATTTGATCTTCAAAACTTGAAAACTAGTTTGTCAGTATTTCTTTTCTTTCTCCTAAACTAAACATACAAAATAAATTTTCCCAAATCCATTATTTTGAAAATTCCCATACTAAAGTTGACAATAGCAATGATGACAAATTGCTCAGACAATAGGATTTTCTTTTAGGCTCAAGTACAAGAAATGAGAGGGTGAAATGAACGGCACAGCCGTTTTTATTTGGACGGGACTGAGAAAGATTTATATTTATAAAACATACGAGTACATTACATATACAAAGATATTATCCTTTTGCTTTTGAGCACTCGACGTAACGAGTAGGTGCGAAAAAGTCGACATAAACGACGCGACTTTCGCGACCCTCTTAAACATCCCCTTCTAATACAAACATATTATAAGAAACGAGCCGGATCGGATGGGATCAAGATGAATTTTGACAGAGATAATAAAAATGTATTATTAATCCGTAAATATATAAAGAGGGAAGATTTACATTGTTTCCTACACATTTTTTTTGAGTAAAATATATTAAAAGGGAATATTATGAATTTTGTCTTACGCTTTTTCTATACGCTTTTACTATTTTATAAAGGCTCGGTTTTCATATTAACTTTACAATGATGAAGATTGATTGATACATAAGCATCTGTTAAGTTTATTCTGAGTGATAAAATAAAATATTTATGTAAGAAATAAGTTTTACTGTAATAGATTGACTACAATGGGTGAAATGTTAGGGTTATTTAAGGGGGAGGCTAAATTTTTATAAAAGAAGTGCAGTATACTATTACATAGTATTAAGATATAACAATGTTTAAAAAGCTTAAAAAAATCTGTAGTAAAAAGCTTTCTTTAAAATTGTAACTAAAGAATCGCTGAATATGGTTAGTTTCTTTGTTGAACAGAATTATGAGCATTTAATAAACCTTCAAAAGTAAAACCGTGTCTTGTTTTGGAATATATACCATTATAAATTTTATCTTGCTGCAGATTTGAGCAATTTGATGTAAGGTTTGTTCCAGATGAAAATAAAAGCGTACAATTACAGTACAAGTGATGCGTAGTGATAAGCAAAGCAAAACCAACACCACAACTCTTCCAGTCTTGGTCTGTCTATTCGGCCTTGGTCTTGGTAGTATAAAAACAGTCTTGTTACATTATCGGAAGATTAAGACCAAGACTAATTTTGCTCAACACTAGTGTTAAAATCTAGTAAAGCAAACTGAAAATTTCAATCAAAAATGTTTTATTCCAAAAAAAAGAATACTCGTTATTTAAGGTTTTAACAAATAGTTGAATTCATAAATCAATCGGTGCAATCAATTTTTTGTTTAGTCTTGGGTATTTGGTTTCGATCTTGTATATTCAATCTTTGGTTTAGTCTTACTAATATAAAAACAATAATTTCTATTTTTTTGCAGTCTTGGTCTTGCGGAAATGCAAAATCAAGACCAAGAACAATATTGTCTTGAACAGTTAAGATAGTATAAGTCACATAATAAAATTATGTTTTTAGTATTCTTAATTCTACCATCACTAGTGATGAACAAAATTGTTTCTGATCTTACAGTCTTGGTCTGCGTGGAATACAAAAAATTGCCATAATGTTATGATGCGCATAATTTGTATCGTTACGGTATAGTTTTATTTTCATCTCGAATAGATAGGCAGATATAAAGTAGCCAATTTTACTCACAGACTCATAAAATATCCTTATAAAAATAACCTCAATTCTTTGATACGTTTTTGGGTTATAAAAGGACAGTAATTCGAAGTTAGTAATTTCGATTTTTCATTTGGTCCTTTGAATTTTGCCTTTTTTGCTATCCCAGTATTGAAACGAACAAACTATGTGTCTATAATTTCTACTTTTTCTTGTTACTAAAAATTTCAAAGATGTCACGAATTTTATGACCTTTCTTCTCTTTTAGTAAAAGGTTCTTATAAATTATATTATAGCGAATAAATCGTTTAATTTTTTTCCTATAGCTTTGCCATAGTTTGCCATAGCTTCACCAAACTCTACAAATGTACCGAATTTTCATTTTTGTTGTTGTTGTTAGGTATATTCGTAAGACACTATTTGTAACTGAAGGAGATGCAATCAGTCAGATTTTTTTTTGTCTTTCATTTATAAAACCCCCCAAGAACTTTGACTACCCTATTTTTAAGCCTTTAAATCTTTTTATTGTGATCAAGGCATAGTGAGCTTTACGCCATGCGTCGTTTAGAAACTTTAGTCTCTAAGTTGCCTCCTGTTGGTTAAAGGAACATGAAGAAAACTAACGATTGGTTAAAATAAAATGTTAAATGTTCCATAATTTTCACTGATAGTTTTCGCTAGTAAGCATAAATTGATTTAAAATTTTATTTTATACGAACTTCCACCCTCTTTTCCAAAAGACTTTTTAATTGCATTTTTTCAGAAAAAAGTCTAAAATAAAGTGGCAGGATTTGATGAGTTTAATATTCATAGTAAGGGTGAAAAACTTACACTTTTAATAATTACGTCTGTGATTTGTGTGAAACATAGTTAACAATCATTAAAATTTATATTATGTATATCATTACCCAATTTAGTTTCGATTTCCCTCGTGGATTGATTTCAATTACCCCACACACTACCGGGGAAATAGGAATGGCAATAGTTTTTATATTCTATATTTTTGTTATTATTATGTTAACGTAAAAAAGTTTTGTGTTCAAATTAATTATTAAAGTAGATAAGTTATGTTTATGTTATAACAAAAGTTTTCTAAAATTGTTATTTTGTTTTATTAATTAAGATAATTTAAAGTTAACTGTTCTCAAATACCCCACTTTCCCCTACACGTTTTGAGGGCCCTTGATCCATAAAAGTGGATTTTAGAAACATTTATTTGTGTATGTGTGTTTGTGTCTGACAGCCATATTGAATCGAAAACTTTACCCGAATTTCACCAAACTTGGAATTTTGCCTTCATATTACATCTAGTTGTGCTGCGAAGATTTCGGTTGAACCCGGTTAACCGAAAGCTCCACTTTATTCTTGAAGTTTTTGAGCTTTTTCAAATTTTTTTGAAAACGGCTCCAACGATTTTTTTAAACTTTCTATAGTTCCTAGACTCATGTAAGACTTATGTAAGTCGTTTTGTTTATATAGTTATAAAGTGCTTATAGTTCTTTTAACCAACAGCGAGTTTCATAAAAGAAAGTAAAAGAAAGTACTGTGACGCCTCGCAACATATATTTTTTTAATTGTTGAAGTGTACAGTTCAACAATCGTAGAGAGTAATTTTTACCCCACAAAAATACATGGCTTGTGGGAGAGTTATTATTTCTTCATGCTAAAACCACTGACTGGATCTTAGGTTTCAGAATAACATACAATTCCAGTAAAATATTGTATTGTAAGTTAAGTTTGTCTATTATCAACGAAATAGGTTCAGATATGCTAGTAATTTTATAAAGATAGTCCCAAATATTGCTTTCTAAGACTACATTTATTAAATTTTTCTCAAACAATACTTAAATTTGGTTTATGAATTCACTTTATCACTCTTTTCCGTCTACTATCAATTATTGGTTGTATAAAGAGAGATATTTTATTAGGTATAGCTGACCCGCGCAACTCCGTCTGCGTCACATAAGAGTGAGAGAGGGTTAAGAGTGGAGAACCTATGGCACAATTCTAAAGGAGTTGAAACTTTCTTTGTTTTATCCACAAATCACTTAAGAACCATTGAAGAGATAAAATTTGGTACCTATAATACTAATTTAAAACCACGCGCAAGAAACCAAGAAAAACATTGTATGTTTGTAACGTTAAAAGTATGACATGACTCATGAGCTATCTTAGGTACATCACACTATGATCAGTAAGAGTGGAACTATAGTAGAAAATGTCACGGGAACGAGAATAATAAAGGAACGCTGCATAACACTACTGGGGTGTTTTATTGATAAAATTTACGTATGTAAACTTAAAATATAATGAAGAAAAAAGAATATATGAAACTTAAACAAAGAGTAACGTAAAAAAAATTGAAATGTTATTTGATTATTGCAACGCCTGTAACCGTTGTAACAAATAATAAATTTTAAACTTGTACTTCTGTATCTGTTATAATATATTGCAAGGAGCTGAATGCCTAATTGTCTAATGATCTATGAATCAGCTCAGTACTGACTACTGAAAAATAGTTAGAAGGACACAAATATTGAGACGGAAAAGCGCAAGCGCTCACTTAGGAGGCCTAACATATTTTATAGAGTGGGGAGTTTTGAAAAGAAAAGTTGAAAATGTAATTGTTGATTTTTTAAATGTAATTTAACACGCTAAATTCTAAATATGTATTCGAAAATTAACAATGAAAGAAATTTCAACGTTTCAAAAATTTTCATTATTTTTCGGATGTTAAATAAAAAGTCATATCTTCAAGTGAAAATTGTAATTTTTATTTTAATCCCAAAGAGAAAATGTGTTAAAACGCTATTTCACGAACTTTAAAGATCTATTTCACGACCCTTTTTTTAACACACGGTTCCCGCAGGAGACAATTATTATGCTATCCTTTGAGCACCGTGCATTATTCTGGCATAAGAAATAATCTATATTATTATCTGATCCCTCAACTATCATATTGCAAAAAATCATGTCAATCTTTTACTCTGTGAAAAACAAAAACATATCTATCCCACGGGAGTAGAACATTTTTCCTGGATAAAAAAGAGATCAAGCTTTCCTGAGGAAAATTTGTTAAAACTCTTATTCATGAACTTTTAGAAAACTCCTTTGAAATACTCAGTTCCTGAAGGATTCTATTTTTAGCCTATCCTACGGGAACCGTACAATATTCTAACATAAAAAGTAACCCATATGATTCACTGACTCTTAAACCACCATATTGCAAGAAATTATGGTAATCTTTTGTTCTGTGAAAAACATAAACGTATCTATCCAACGGGAACATACATTTTTCCTGAATAAAAAGTGGACTGTATGAAAAGAAAAATTATGATTTTGCCTTGAGGACCTTATGAGTTATAACTATAAATATATTGTACTCAGATAAAAATTTTTAGTTTCAGCATGATTTTTCTTCGAACCAGTTTTTCTCTATTTTCCCGATGAAATGAGAATTTTTTCTGAAATAAAACGTGTTCTAGATAATGATTCACATAGTTCGCTATCATCATACTTAAATATCACCAAAATCAATTTTCAACTAAAAATAGAGTTTATGCATAATTTTTTTCTCCAACCCGTTTTTTAATTTCCCGGGTAAATGAGACATTTTCCCTTAATAAAAAGAATTCTATTTAATGACTCAGATTGTCATTTATTATCACAACAAATTTTATTAAAAGTCATATTTATTTGGGTAAGAATTAATAATATGTTTCTAAAAACAATTTCGCAAATAATGAATTATTTTTGAAACAACCTTAACAACCATTAAAAAGGTTATAGCGGTCTAACCGTAAAAGATAGACATATGTCGTCGCGGACTTTTTTGTAGAACTTTTTAAGAGAAACAATTTTGCTGCACATAATTTTTGCGTAACTTTAACCGTTTACGCAGGGCAGGCCACGAACGCTTTCAAAAGGAAAAATTTTTTCCTGATTTTTGCAACATTTTCCATCGATGCTCTGCTCCTATTAGTCGTAACGTGATTTTATATAGCCTAAAGCCTCCCCCGATAATTAGGCTATCCAACATTAAAAGAATTTTTCAATTCGAACCAGTAGTTCCTGAGATTAGCCCGTTTAACCAATCAAACAAACAAACAAACAAACAAACAAACTCTTCAATTTTATATATTAGTATAGATTTAAAAAAGACTACTAAATACATTGAAATTGATTTATTAAAACATTACGAATTTTTATTCTTTTGCGATGAAATATTTGATCCAATCAATAAATGGAGAGACACGAACTAAAGTACCATAGGTATAACCACAGGGAGTTATAAACCAAGTTTGTACCCCAACCAATGTATCAACACCATTAACTTTTAAAACAAATGGTCCTCCATCATCACCCTATTAACAAAAATTTAGTTCTACATACTATTAATTGACGAAAAAATAAAAAAAATACATAGCATTGTCCAGTAACCCCATGATCTGGATCATATTGTCCATAACATGCGTTGGCTTGGAAAAGAGAATCCGTTATTTTCGGTTGTATTAATTCGTTACAAACCGTGAAATTATCCATATAAACCGTTGATGCATAATGTAATTTATTTGAGGCAGTTTGATTCTAAAAAAATGCTTTTCTTATTAAATGTTTGATGTTAACAACTTGATTTGCGTACATTCAAATATCCAAAACCGGACATAATACCGAACCCGACCGGGTAGTGCACATTGGTAGCTGACGGTAATGCAATTTTCTTGACATTGTCACTGAATCTGAACTTTGTTGGTGACTGCAATAAAATTTTCAGTTTTAAAAACTTTTTATAATACACTTAACTCCAAAATTAAAGGATACTGAAGAACATCCAAACTGCAACTTGGAAGGACGTGGTTATAGTGACAAAAACAACAAAGATAAATGTAGCTCGAAACTTCTGGTTTTTGGACCTGATGGTTATCAAACTTCTTTAAAACCATCATTTTTTGAATTATCACAAGAAAACTAATGGAAATTTCTCTTTTCATAATATATTTTTTTAGTTTTCAAACAAAAACTTATCTTCTTTAATATTTTAATCGATATATAGACACCGTTTATTGTATTATTGTATTCATCGTCGATCAAGGCCAAAAGTTGTCCTTTAGTTTGGATACCAAATACTCGCAAAATGATAGTCGTACAGAAAATGTAAGTAAAATTCTAAGAACTCCATAATATCCTCAAAAAAAATATGATTATAAAGAATATTTGCATATCGTAATTTAATTTTGCAAATAAAGTATTAAAAGTTGAATTTGGATATATTGCGCATATGTTCGCTGTGCAGTAGTATAAATAAAATCATCCAAAATTTTGATTTTTTTTTATTAATTAGTTGAATATATCCTAAATAAAGTTAGTTTTGCAGAACAATTATTCTCATTTTTTTATACTAAAGTACATTTTCTACAATTTTATGATAGGATGATATTTAAATCGGTAAAATATTTATTTTGTGATGTCTGAACAAAAAAAAAAAACCGACTAAAAGGTAATGGAACTCGTCCAAACTAAGCTTAAAATATCCTGTCATTTTTCCACTTTTTTCAGTTGTTCAGGAAGAACTCTTTTTGGTGCATCCTAGCAAAAAATGTTTCATTTATAAATGTTTTAGTGTTTCAAAAAAAATATTTTGTCCAAAAGTTGGTACTTAAAGTATCTATATGAAGACAAACATTTTGGTGCCAAAACGAGCTCTCAATAGCAATAGTATTTTAGGTTTACCCCAATCCATTCCTTTCATTTTTCATTAACACAAGAAAAAATTTCTTTATTTTTGAATTTCCATAACTTTGAAACAGTTCATCGTAACAACAATCTGAAAGTAGGGATCTTAAAGTAATTTTACGTTCTACAAAAAAGATCCTTAAAATTAAATTTCAAGATTAACAGTTTCAAAGGTATCAACTTTCAATCCGTTCTTGTTAAATTGTTGTTACGATAAACTATTTCAAATTTATGAAAATTTAAAAATAATCCTGTGTTATTAAATGAAAAATGAAAAAAAAAATGGATGGAGGCAAACTTTAATATCGATATTATTGTTTTGGTGTCAACATATTTGTTGTAATTTATACCTACTATTAATTTTTGAACAAAATAAAAATTTCTTTTTTGAAGCACCCTAATATAATAAATATATCTACATTAAAATAATTTAGTTATGTTTTTTAATCCTTCTGTATACGTTTCTGTATTGTCTTCTGATCGTTCGGGGATATTGTCCTACGATCAATAATAAATAAACATTTTTGCTAGAACTTATAAAAAATAAAATTTATTTTGAAAGTTTAAAAAAGTGCCTAAATGGGGTTTATTGACCTCAAATACCTTTTCAAAATTTTTTGGCTGCTCTTGAACTGCTATGGAGAATACCTATTTATTTTACCCCTTATTTGCAAAGTTATACCAAAGTATCCAAATATCCTTACTATAAAATAATTGACCTGTTTTAAAACCATCGTTTTAACTTAAATCAAATTTTTTTCATCAAAATACTCTAATTTTAGTACCGTATATTTCGGCGTATAGTTAACTTGGTATTAAGCACCTACGCAGTAACATATTTTATAATCATCGACTTGTCTATCGGGTGTATAATACGCATACTTTTTTTTTCTATATTAGTTATTTAAAACTCCAATTTTTAATACCTATGTGTTGCAATTAAATACTTAACAAATATAAACCTATTCATTTCTTTCTATAATCTATTCTGAAAGTTAAATAAAGATGGAAAATGAATTATTGTTTTTATTTTTAATTAAAATATACCTACACATAATATAAGTCTTTGTTCAATCATCACTGTATTTGTCATTGTAAAATTTTATACCTGGGGTATAATGAGCATCCGAAAATCAAAAGTGCATTTTTAGTCTTACGGGTACGTACTAAACGCCGAGATATTCGGTATTTATATAATGTTTTGGGGTTTTCAGAGCCTTACTACCTTTTCTATGCGAATATTATTTTTTCAGTAATTAGTTTTCAAAGTTAAAAATGACTTTTTCGCTTTGATAGTAACTTGCGTCAAAAAGGCAGGTTTTTATGATCGTTCTAATCGAAAGATGAAATTAAAATACAATAATATGAAACCATAAAATAATAATTATAAGTAGTCTATATAACTTTTTGAAAACAAAAATAAGTTTATACTTTTTTGTAAACCTTCTTGCTAGATTATTCAAAAACTAATGCAATTAAAGAATTTTGACTATTCTATTCCATTTATATGTTATGTACAAAAATTAGAGTCTTAGGCCTAAAATTTGCATTTTCACACTTTCATCTCGACAGTCATTTTCTTTCACGTTACAATTCTTTGAAAATTACCACATTCGAGGTGTTCTTCAATATACCTTTCAATTTTGTGCCTTGTTTTTAATTATATGCAAACAGACTTCGAATAAAGCGATATCATTGATATTTGTTCCGTCGAAATAATCAGGGTTGAGTTGGATTAGTGCTACTTCGTGGCAGTGTTCATCACACTTGGCATAGGTTTCAATAACTCCATATTGGATTGAGTGAGATCCAGCATCGGTCGAACCATTAACTCTGAAATGTATTTTTCAAGTGAAACAATTTTTTGAGAATGATTTGATTAGCGCTTACGAAATATATGCACAATGAGCGGCTGAAACAACCATAAAATCACTAACAATCGCTCCACCACATACGTGATATCCATGTTTTCTTATCGACACCTTTTTAAAAGCGTGATTGAGAGAAGATAACGTATTTTTAGTGTAATTAACTTACAATATATGGTATGTCTCCTAATTTAGCTGGAATTCCGTTCACAATACCAACATTTTTCGATGGGTTCCCTTCAAGTTCTATATTTTTACCTGTCGTAAAAGATACATTTAAAACAAAAAGTCCAAAGCAAATGTAATTTAAATTAAACGTCATTTTACTTAATATTTTTAATTAAGAAGTTTTTCAAATATTTAGTTGTCGTTAAATGAAACTGCTATTTATAAATCATAGGTTTTTATGCAACAAACACATTTATCTACTGACATTTCCAGAGCATTAACCAATTAAAAGTTGATGGTTAATTTAAATAATAAAAAAGAAAAACTTTCAAGCGGCTCAAATTTGAACATTTTTTTTTATTACTACTTAATTGTAAGTTAATCGTTTTTGTTGGTCAACTCATTAGCAATTAAATTCAGTACATTGGTACGCTGTTCTTGATAAAATTACCGTTGCACAAATTTTGAGAAAATGTAAAACCAAATATTCGACAAACATTGTATACTTAGTTACTTTCTTTGATTTAAAATTTCGACTTGTTAAGTTTTCATTGACACATCAAAAATAAAACTGAAACAAATCTCCTGAATCTAAAAGACATCTTCTTTTATCGATTCCTAGAAAAATTACAAAAAAATTAATTACATTGTCATCGTATTTTACCAGATTGCACTTTTCATTCATTTTAGATAGATTGCTACGCTACAAGGAAATAATTTAATTTGAATGAATTGAAAACCTTTAATTCTAAACAAATTACATGGCATCTATCAGAAGTTCCACTTTAGATTTTTAGTGATTATTTATGGTACTCGTGCATCTACGGCCTTTATATAAATGTTGAAATATTACTACAATTCTGCAAAAGAAATGGAATTATAACATTATATGTAGGGGTATATTATCGGTACGTGACATTTTGGCGCGGCATGTTTTGACGCAGGACGTTTTCTCACGGGGGGTTTTGCTTCGGGTTTTGTTCCAATTGTTCTTCTGGTGATGTTCAAACATTGACTAATAGACAAAGAGCAAGACGACATTGACCAAGAAACAAGAGTTAGTGAAGAACATAAAGTGACAAGTTCGCTTGAGTTACAAACTGGTTAACCAGTGTTTAAACATTGACAAAATAGTGTCGAAATAAGCGCTTGTCACAAAAATATACGGACATGGGTCGACTTTCGGCCTAATACGGTCGAGCGGTTTTAACCTGAAACAGTTCTCACTCACTCTTGTCTCTTGGTCAATGTTGTCTTACTCTTTGTCTGTTGGTAATGTTTGTGATCGCCATGGCTCGATGATGGGAACAAACCTTCTATGTCATCCAATTTTTGTTTGAAGAGAAAATCATCTTTAAGCGACTTTTTCTTTAATTGCCTCTCGTTTCTAAAATGTTATTTTCTAAGCAAATAAATGAAAATAATTATTTAAATGTTATATTTTATTGATTATAAATGATATCTTACTGAATTTATTTTATTTTTAGTTAAATTTATTTTAGTTTTTTGCAAAACAACATTTATTTAATTTTTTCCTAAAACTTTTACAATTTCCAACTCAAATTTAATATTTTTAAATTTCCCGGGATTCCCGAGGATCCCGAGAAATTCATTTTTGAATTTCCCGTTTCCCAGGAACAAAAATAATCCGGGAAAAATAACTCTCTAATCTGCGGCATACAAACTTAGTTTCTTAAAAACATGACTGCAGTTGGTATATTTTAGTTGTGGTGGTTAAAGTGGTAATGCAATAAAATTCATTTAATTTGTAATAGAAAAAAATTCAAAATCAAAAGACCTACGAAGTTGAGCTTTTTATTACATTTTATATTCTCTATACCACTCTATACTCTATATTAGTGATGAAACGGATAGTAGTTTGGTCGGATACCGGATATTCGGCCAACCTTGCAGTCGAATAGCCGGTTATCCGGATATCCGGCCGCCGGATATTCGACGGAGCTTTGCCGTTTGGTGCATCGCACGTAGCACATCTTGCGTAAGCCTTTAGAGAATGCAAAAGTATCTCGCAAAGCTCATGACACGTTTTGGGATTACTTTGAAGAGATAGCAAATGAAACCAATACTAGCCAGATTTAAAGTGAAGAAAGAAATGCCATAGCATGTGAGCTTGAATTTTATCTTAAGCCAGTGCGAATTGATCGCAATTGTAACCCTTATTCTTGGTGGGCAGCTAAGGCTACAGTTACACTGGAAGCGAATTCCGAGGAACACAGATCTGACGAATTCATCAGAACTGTTCTTCAGAACATGGTGGTTACACTGTTTGCGAATTGTGAATATCTGTTCAGTACGTCTCCGCGTTCCGGTCATAATGGACGACAGCAGTTACGATTTTTATTTAATGGATAGCCTAATGCCTTAATAGATAGTTGTGATAAGTTTTGATTGTCTTATCCCACAAACATGTTATATCAAAAACAAGATTAATTAATTTTTCAACGTCCATGGTGAAAATGAACAACCCAAACATAACTAAACACAAAAAGTAACTTAAGAGGTATTGTCTCAGGCTATTGTCTCACAAGGGATCGAAATCACGTGCCTTTTTGTCAGAACGGATGCAAATAAAAAACAACTAGTTTGAACGGTGGAAAAGTTCTGACGTGTTTGTGCGTGTTCTGAAGAAACAGTCGCGTTTAGAGTAACCACTTTCCTTGCCACTGTACAGTTTGATTGTTCTGACGGATTTGTCAGATCTGTGTTTGCCAGAATTCGCATCCAGTGTGCCGTAGCCTAATATTAAACAATACCCAAATTTAATAAAGTTGTCCAAAATCTGTCTTTCAGCACCTTGCAGCACTGTGTACAGCGAAAGAGGCAGAGGCTGGCCTTATTTACTAAGATAAGCGAAACCACTTGCTACCTCTTAATGCAGAGAAATTAGTATTCATTCGCCATAATTTACCCTTAGTGCAGTATGAGTACTAATTAATTTTCCAACTTGTAGAATTATCTTGTGATTTCTGATTATTATATTTCTTAAGTGATACTAACTTAAAAAAAGCAATTAATTACCTAAAAATATATTTTTTAACTATCCGGTATTTGGCCTATCCGGCGGCATAAATACTATCCGGTCAGATACCGGATATCTAGCGCCTATCCGGCCGGATACCGGATAGTTAAAAAATAAAAAAAACCTATCTAAAAATAATTTTAGGTAATTAATTGCCTTATTTAGTAAGTACCACTTAAGAATATCCGGTATCCGACCGGATAGTATTTATGCCACCGGATAGGCCGGATATCCGTTTCATCTCTATTATATATATCTCTGTACCTACTCTATACCAGTGGTTCCCAACCTGGGGGCGATCGCCTTTTTGAATTATATGGGGGCAATAAATAAGTGGGGGTGACTGAGGGGTGCTGAGTAATTAGGCGTGGGGGGGTACATGATGAGGCAATTATCATGTTAAAATTATCACAAATGAATAAAACCACTTTTGTTGTTTTTATATACGGTAATAAATTTTTTTTAAATAATATTGCTTTATTATTTATACTTTACCTCAAATTAAAATTACAGTGAGAATGAAAAGGGGGCGATAGGTGTTGGCCAACTTCCAGAAGGGGGCGATGGACCACAAAACGTTGGGAACCATTGCTCTATACTCAATAGAAGATGTGGTCAACACAAATGCTCCTACGGGACATTGTTGAAATGCATTGTAATTCCACTGGTCGCTTAGGTATATGAAATTATAAATCACTAAGTTGAATATAGGTACATATATCCAATATAAGCATTTGTAGAGTATCTAAATTGAAACTTACAACGAGTTATTTTTGTGTTTACTATTATTCTAACATGCATGCAAACATAAATAAAATAATAATAACGGATTTGTTTCTGATGAAATAAAACCATAGATCGTACGCCATAAAGTGTGCGTAATATAAAATAATAACATAACTTTGTTGTATTGCGCATGACTTGTCGCGTACAGTGTACAGTTTCATTTTCATCCAGAGCAAATCTTATGATACTAAACTCCCATTGTAAAGAAATATTTCAGCATTTTTTTTTTTAGTTTTATACCATTTTTTATAGTAACATTTTTGAACATGCTTTTTTAATGTAAACTTTTTCAGTTGGTAAATATTAATTGGCAATTGCTCTAAAAAACACGAACGTAAAATAATATTTGAGCAAACATAGATAAATTGCAAATGAAATTAAATAACCTATTTATAATATACACATAATTATGTATTTTGTGCAATTTAAATTCAATTTAGTTGTGCTAAAAACGCTCTACTTGATACTATAATCAATAATAATTGTTGAAACAATTATAGAAATGTTGACCAATGGGCGATTTTATTTTCAAAACAATACATATTCAATTAATTTTGTTGACGATTGTTAAAAAAATCAAATTTGGTTATCAGGAAATGAAAAATATACGGCTGCTAACGGTTTCGCGTACAAACATCGAAAGGAGCATGCATATTTTGGAGCAGCCATCGATGGCTCGAGAAGCCGTGGAGGGCGTTTTGTGGTGAGTTTTGGTGGTAAATGGTATGCGGTGTTTGATGATTTTCTATGTAGGTATTTATATATGAGTGTGTGTATATCGTTAATTTTAACCGACAGCCTCATTTAATTTAGTGAATACACATTTAATAAATATCTATCTACAGTTTACTAGCGCATAGTTTACAGTTTACTACTTCACTCTCTACATGTCACGACCCATCCTAAATAGATATTAATAATGAATTACAGGCTTGTGGACCGCGATGGGTCAACCAAAACTATAAAAACGTTTATTTAAACAATGGATTATGCTACTGGCTCTCCGACACGACGGACGCAAATCGCACGGCTGAAAAATTAATGCCACTAATTGACGCAAGTACGATTTACAACACGTTTGATCGCAATTAGATGCGACATTATTTATTTATTATGTTCAAAAAATGATTAATTAATATTTTGTCGCATTAATTCTCTATTTAGCGTTGCAAAATTTCAATGGAAAAACGAGCGCTGTGTTTGGCTACGCTTTTGGCGAGGCCGGGTTTTCTGTTCACATGTCCGAGGCGAATGGATCCGATTTATTGATTGGAGCTCCGGGACTTAATAATTGGAAAGGAGGAATCATACGGTATAAAGATGATAGTAACAACTACGAAGGAATTGTTAGCAAACGAGAAGTCACTGTTAACGAATACGGAAACGTTTTGATTCCTGATACATATTATAACACTAAAATTGGTGTTACAACTTATTTTGGTAAATAGTTTCAATAACGCCCTATAAATTCAATAACACTCTTTCGTGACGCCTATTTCCATAAACTTTTTTTTTAATTATACCTCTTTTGGCAACCAAAGAAAAATTGAAGCATAATTAGTTATTTTTTACATAAGCATACAAAGTACTGGTGTTACTATACCGTTTGAAGCCCGTTGTAAAATTTCAGACGGACCCCTCGTTTAATGTAAAAAACTGGGATTATAACTATGTTAATTTCCTATTAGCTTTTAATGCAATTAAATCACAAAACGATTTCGATCGAAATTGCAGTTTCAAAATAGGTACACATTATTTTGGGTTTCTTTTTCATCAAAAGTGTTAATATCACCATCAAAGTTCACATTTTGAGCCAGAGAATACTCGAGAGATAGAAAAGCTAAGTGAATATGGTTGTTTAAGTTTTTTAAAACTTGAAGTTGCGAAACCTTTCCAAAAAAGTTCTTAAATGTGTTAAACAATTTTATTTTGTAATTTTGATGAGTATTTAACCAAGACCGGATGGTATCGGATGTGTTCTAAACCAGTGATATCTTTTTTTTTAATAAATGAATTCAAATCTTAATATATTTTTTTATTTGATTTGTGTTTGTGTTATTTTCAAATTCAAAAATACAAAACTAATAAAATTTACTTTTTATAATAATAAACCACTCCAGGATCCTCTTTAGAACCCTTAAAGTTCTCTCAAGGCAGTAGCCCCACAATGCTGGACAGCTACAAAAAGCCGTTGGGTTTTATTTTTTTTTATTTATTTTTTTTTTTTTTTGGTGTTTTAAGTCGCTTTAACAGCTAAGGTCATATCACGACTGTCTAAGCACAGAAAATTTCTGTTGGTCAATTATTTCTTAGGTCTAGAATCTTAAGTCTAGGATTCAACGGGAATCGAACCCAGAATCACTTGACGCATGAAGTGGAGAGAACTACCGCTCTAGCCACTGCGCCAATAGGTGGCTCAGTTTTATTTTTATTCGTTTAAATGCCACACGATTAATTTTTATACAGGTAGATACCAAAGTATAACATCGCATATTGTTGTTTGCTTGTTTGGCACCGACATAAAAATGGTTTAATTCAGGTGATAGGTAGGTAGTTTCGTAAAAATCTTAAAAATTCTTTAAAACTTAAAATCTTACAATTTATTTCCTTATTTTAGTTCCTTTTTGTAAAAAGTTTTAAGGAGTAAGTACAAAGTTTATTTAAATGGCATATAAATCGTAAATTCCGACATGAAAAAAAATATATTTTATTGTCAAAAAAACAAAATACCTAAATGAATATTTTCTAACAAAATATTTTGGTAAAAAATTGTTTTAAAAAGAACTCCAGATTTTCTGTGCGTAGGAGTCTGAGACAGTGTGAGGTTCCTTTTATCAAATAATACACCATGATCAGTGACGGATTCAGACGAGAGGTCACAGGGGTCATGACCCCCCTGCAAGCTTTTTTACATTAAAAAAAATACTAAATTAAGTTTATTATTCAATTGTCTACTAAATACTAAACGGAACAGAAATTTGGTTGTTTGGCTCGGTATCCTTCCCTTCCCTTAACGTGAATACCGGCCATAGTATCAAATGTTTTATACATTCAAGTGTCAGTTTTTTTCTCTATAATACCAATTTTTGATTTTAAAATGTATGTGGGCTTACGACTTTGCATGCCAGGCACATAGCAAATAATTATCAATTATGTAAGATGTAATATAGTTTTTAAATATATTAATAAAAATTTAATATTTTTATAAAATTGATATAACTTTATAAAATAAAAAATAGGCCTAAGTCAATTTTCATTGTGTTAAATTCCAGGCTAGTTGGCTTATGGTAAAATGTCTTTTTAATTCTAGGTCCAAGGGTCATTCGTTGACTGTATTGTATCAACTATTAAGCTATATAAGTAGTACCTACAAATTGCAAATCTATGAGGTATTGTTTTTCGCCAAGAAACGCATAAAAACACGTTTTTGAGAGATGCATTTTTAAAAATTTCCCGGGGGAGAACCCCGGACCCCTCACGTCAATGGGGAATATCCCCACATTTTCCGGTAATGACCCCCACCAAGCTACATCCTAAATCCGCCCCTGATCATGATGCATTACATCGCAGTATGTTTTGTTATATAGTTGTTTAAATGCAGTCTCAAAAGGAAAACGACCAATAATTTTGTTGAGGTTACCTATAAATTGCATTGATTTTTTGGTATATCAGGTACATATAAAAACTCTATCAACAAAAAAATTGTAGCATTCAAATTCCAAGTATGTATTAGTAGCTCTGTAACATGTAGGCAATATATAAAGTAATATCAATGATAGAACTTTTGCTAAAACAACATTTATTCGAGTATGATTGAAATATCTGTCTCTGGTTTTAAACTCAACACTGAAATTTCAAAAAAAGCTGACAAGTACTTATATAAAGTTTCAAATATTTAAAAAAAAAAAAACTTTCTGAGTGAACACTAATTAGTCGGAGGAAAATACCATAAATTTTAAAGGTAATCAAATTTAAAACTATCTACAAATCAGAAAGAAAACGAAAAATGATAAAGTTTTAATGAGTTGAAACGTATTTGTAGGTTCACAGAAAAGAAAACTTTTTCATTGACAAATTCGTAATCCATACGAATGAAAATCAAAAATTATTTTTTTGAATAGTCTGATATTAAAAATTTCGGAATTATAATTTAGTAAATGTGAATAAATACCATCTGAATAAATCCTCTTAAGATTTAAAGAAACTTTTGAATAAATATTATTAAAATATAAAGATAAATACCTACAATCTACATTGTAAAAATATAATGATCTCGGTGTAGTGTAAATGATTTAGTGTGAAAATTTTCTACCTTAACGGTGTCAAAATCAAACTAAGCGTGGTGTTCAATTTCAATGACGCGAATTCAAAAATTTACACTATCAGACGTCTGAAAATGTATGAATATACGAATCAAGCAAATATTAGTAAAGTTTTATAATTAAAAAAAAAGTAAAGAAAATGCCAATAAATTGAGAGATAATACAATTGACATTAAAAAAAAATTAAAATCCATAAATGTAGGTATTTTCTTATTTTTCTAAATTTTAAAAAGTGCATTTCCAGTTTCCTATATTAACACTTATACAAATGTGTAAATTTTTAACTTTAAAGTCAAATATTATTTAATATTTATAATACAAAATGGTGTAAACAAGTGAATCACACCGTGTTAAAGTACACGAAAAACCAATTTTACTATATAGAAATTTCACACCGTTATTTTGCACACACACGACCAGTAGAGTTTTAGGATATTGTTGTTACACCAAAATGTTATACTCTATATTAGTTAAAGATAAAACAATTTTTCATCTATACATCGTTAATAAATACTTTCCTATATAAATATTTTTCTTATTCGAATTATTAGATAAAAATAATAATTATTCTTTTCTTGAATTTAGGTTATTCAGTAAGTTCCGGTCATTTTTTACATAGCGATCCCACAAAACGTTTTTATGCCGCTGGGGCGCCACGCGATGGTAATTATTACGGTCGCGTATATATTTTCGAATTGATGGATCAAGAAAAGTTCCGTAAACAAGAAATCAACATAGTCAAAGAACTTCAAGGCGAGCAAATGGGCGAATATTTTGGTTCAAGTTTATGCATCGTCGACATAAATGGAGATCGATTAGATGACGTCATTGTTGGGGCACCACACTATAACATCAATAGTGAAATGGGTCATACTATGGACGAAGGAATGGTTTACGTTTTCATTAATTATGATGAAGTACATTAGCATTTTTTTCCTTCATAATCATAACTTGGAACTCAAATTTAATTTTTCTAGTGGAAATTCGAAAAACAGCCTCAATTAGAGTTTAAACAAGAAGCTGGAGCTCGTTTCGGGACAGCAATCGTGTCGTTAGGAGATTTAAATCGTGACGGAATTAACGGTAATTATTACGTCGACAAATAATTTCAAACTAAACAAAATTTAGATTGTGATGAATGGAATGAATTAAGCATTTGTATTCTTGAGAAACTTTTGCATTCTTTTTCACGTTTGTTAATTCAATTTCCATGCACTAGGTAGTTAACTAGTCTTTTATCTTTTCAGAATAAAGTTGTAGTTAGTTATTCTATATGTAAAACAAACTAAGAATGTCTTAGAAAAGCTTTTGTACAAGATTCGAGCATAAGTAGCGCTACAAGAACGTACAAGTTTGCCAAGTAAATCACTTAAGGCCACCAGGTTAGGTGAATAGTCGTTACTTTTAGTTTTCCACCACACCATTATAATACGACGAGAATACGAGAAATACATATGCGAGGATTTACTTCATAATGTTCATCACAGTTTTGATAGTTTGTGTTCCTGGAAAAATCAACGGAAAAGGGAATATTTAAATATGAGCTTTTGATGGAAAAGTTTGGCACGGTGGTGTTTGTTAGCTAATTAAATTTGTTTGGTGGTTTTAGATGTTGCAATTGGAGCTCCATATGAGGATGATGGACGTGGATGTGTTTATATCTATTTAGGAACGTCTCGGGGCTTGAGTTTGAAATATTCCCAGAAAATTCGAGCGGAAGTGATTAATACGAATCTCTTTGGATTTGGGTTCAGTTTGTCGCGAGGAGTTGACATTGACGAAAATTTATACAATGGTATTATACAATTTAAAAAGTTTTGAAAATATACATTTACATTTTGTTATTCCATTTTTAATTATACATCAAAAATCTTTTAAAAAAAAACTAAAAAAATTAACATTTCTTCTAATTTCCTTATTCAAAAAAAAAAAAATAAATTGAAGTTTTCTTAGCAAAAATATTTATATACTTACATAAGTAATTTCGTATTTAGAATTTTAATTATAAAATTTTGTTTATAAAATCTGGATTTTTACAATTATAATTTAATAAAGTCGACAAAACTGCCATCTAGTTTTCAGTAGAATCAGATTCTTTCTTTCTCTTTCTATTTCTCCTCTTTCACTTGGCACACTTCATTTCACCAACCACTGTTGCCGAGCAGCAAACATAAAGTGAAAGAAAAGAAAAAGAAGAAAGGTCACTTGGTCGCTGTTTTGTTATGTAAACGTCGCTATTGGTTTAACTCAAACAATAAGCTTGATAAAAGAACTTCGTTATTTAAAGTTACCCAAATGCAATCTTAAAAATTTTTTGGTTATAGAAGATATTGCTTACAAATTAAAAATAGAAAAAGATTTGAACGTCCGAAAATGGTATTTTCAACGTCCTTTTATTGATGTATACTAATAAAGGAATTAGGTTTTTTTTCGTGGGTTTTCTGGTTCGACGGTCGCTAATGAACATAGTAGTTGATGCGACCTTTAATACCTCCCCCCAAATAAAGGAAGTTTGTTTAAATAATATACCTCTGTTATTTCCAGATTTAGCTGTAGGAGCTTATCGTTCAGGTCATGCTGTCCTCATAAAGTCATGGCCTGTAGCTCATCTCAGTAGCCGAATAAAACCTGCGGTCGAGGAAATCAGCTTGGACACAACTGAATTTAATATTCAAGCCTGCATCAATTATACAGGAATAGGCGTTGCGGAAACCGCTAACATTTCAATGAAACTTATCGTCGATTCCGTCTTCAAACGAGCCAACATTTATCGAAACACAACTGGTTTTAACTCGACATCAATCCTTGAATACCTCGTTGAAAATCTGCCACTCAATGCTGAAAGATGCGACAATTTCACAATTAAAATACGAGTAAAGCAAATCAAAAGTATTTAAAACAGTATGAAGTGAGTTTTGTGATTTTTTCAGGCGTTTAGCCAAGATTTTTCTAAGCCGATTGATTTGGAGTTGCGTGACGAACTGATTGAAAAACCAGGTATGAAGTAATTCAATTTTTTTTCAAATCAATTGATTGATTTGTGTGCTTTCAAAACTTATTCACCGAGAAAATATTGAAATGATGCGTAATTAATTCTATTCGTTGAATTTACAAGTGTACAAAGCTCTTCATTTCCGCCAAGTGTTACACGAGTTAACATATTGTAATAAATTTCTTACGAATGAATCCGATTTACATATTAGCTTAATTGTGGAACAGATTCTCTTAATTCCTCCCAACAAGTTTATATTGATAGCAACAATAACAATAGCCATTGAAACCTTTACAATTGATAAGGGTGAATCAAGAAAACTAATTCGTCAGCGAAAATCAGCCTTGCAAACAAACGGAAATGATTTTGCTAGAAATAACAATGTCGTAGAAGGGGCTGGCTGTAAGTTTTTATTGTTGGGAGTTATCCGATTGTTTTCGAGATTAGTAGGGTATTAAAATAATATTGTTATTAAGAGGGAGCGTTTTATTAAGCAAATTTGATGGGACTACGCCATTAGGATTTGATAATAATATTTTTGAATCTGATAGAAAGTGGAACGTTTTGATTTTATAAATGAAGTTTATAGACACAAATGAAAGATCGGATTGAAAAATGGAAGTTAATAAAAGTAAATGACTGTGTGAAAATTGTTGGCACATTTATTCAAATTCATATAGAATTTTTTATCAATTGATATTTGAATGAAATTCCCAAAAACAAAATAATCGTTTAATTTTCTCATCACTTTTTTTTCCAGTTTTTTCCATTTTTTGATAACGGAACTTTCTGGATTATTTAAATCGATTATTGATCATTCCAGAACGTTTAACCGTTTTTCAATGAGTAGCTGTTGAATATTCCTTCTCTTTTCAATGTAAGGCACATTATTTTCATCCTAGTCCACCACAATTGATATTTATGCAAGCTTAGTAAAATTATTCGGTGGTTTTTTTAAAAGAATTTTCTTAGTAAACAACCATAGAGTTTAAAAGCCTATAACCCATACCAAACTTCGTGAAATTTATTCGAATACGACTCAGAATATTTAAGTCGCTCGGATTTTTAACTTTTATAATTTTAAAATTTACAATATAACCGTCGAACTACTAGACCAGGGATTCCCAACCTTTTTGTACCATGTAGCGCATTCTAAAATATTGGTAGAGCGGCGGGCACTATTTATTTTATCGAAGGATATTTTACAATTAAACATATTCAGTAACAAATAACATCAATAGTAAAAAATAATTAACAAACAAACAAAAAATTGTTAATAAATGTTGTTAAATATTGTTATAATAATATTATATATTATTGGTCATGAAAAATTCTGTTGTGCGGTCGAATGGTGGCGGGCGCTCATAAATCGGTCCGCGGGTGCCATTAGACAGTATGCCTACTAGACAGTAGACTATAATATTAATCGAGTACGTACAGCATTTACAACTTAAACAAAAGAAATCACAAATATTTTAAAATAAAAACTTTTGAAGGATTGTTTCTGAGAATCTCTTAGCACAAGTTAAAACCTTTATATTAAATTTTTAAATTACTTTTTGGGTAAAATGAATGGTAATGTCTAATTGTTAGCTTGAAAAACATTTAATGTTATAAGATAATTAATCAGATGCACCGTTTTGTATATCTAATCGAATTTAATAGATGAGGGGCATAATTGGACCCTTTATAAAAGTTTGACTGTCTTTGTACAGGAAGAATACGAGGGTCGGGAAATCACCCGAACTTAGAGAAACAAATAAGTGACTAAGTCTATATTCTATAAGTATACGAATATACTGTATATAACTGTTGGACGTTATCGTTTAATCTAAAAATATAGGGAGGTACAACCACCGCGACTAGAATTCTCCCTAGTGACTTGGACGAACAAATCGCAAATAATTTCAATGACAGCTACGATATTAACGTATTTAACGATTTACGTATTTAAGAAAAAAATAGTAGAAAATTTTAAGAAAAGTTAATTTTTTACTCATAATTACATTAATAACAGTCTAGCCCTGTTAACGGAGAACATATTTATCTTTGAAAAGCATTTTTTTTAACAACTAATATTCATCTTTTCTGAAAAAGTATCGAAAATTGAATGACAGACATGTGTTAGGGTACTTACAATTTTTAGAATTTACTGAAATATTTAAGTTTGTATCATCAGCAGCAATTCAATTTGATGAAAAACAAATTCAAATTTGTAAAATAAATCTATAGGTAGATAGGTACCGACATTAATATTATTACTTATATTATTTATATTATTATTGATATCGTTCGTATTGTAACGAGATTCCTCAAACCTGCATTGAGATTCCTGTTAAAAGTTCTTTTAATCGATGAAAATTTTACAAAACATTTAATAAACTTAATTATTTTATTTATTTTAATTTGTGGATAAACAATTGATTACAAAATAACTTTTCGATCACTTTTCAAATCAGTTACTAGATTAGGCAGATGAATAATTATAGGTAATGGAAGGGGAAATAAAATTGACGTTAGTTTTATTTACATATCCCAGTAATTTTAAAAGGTATAAAATGAAATTCTTTGTTGAACAATTATTAACAAACGTTTTTCTGAAGTTCCATTCTTTGCCCCGAAGGCACTTTAATGAAGGCGCAGAATCTGTTTTCGCCTAGGGCGCAAAAAACCATAAAACCGGCTCTGACATTAATATTTGCTTTTTAAAGGGTTATACATTTTTTTATATACCAAATCAAAGATTAAACCGCATGTATCCAATTATGTTTCCATTACCTTGAACGACTGAAGTTATATGAACATAATATTATTATCTATCCATTAAAATCTTTTTGTAATTTTTTGTTATTACGAGTATATAATAAAATTTGAGTGTTTAAAAAAATTATTATACGTTATGATATGTTAAATAGCAACAATAAACAAGTAAGGCAATATTACACTTTATTACAATAAGGTTAAAACACTTAAAGCGCCACAATCAGGTAAAGATTAGATGACGCATATACACTAAGTAATATAGTTCTGCTTATATAGATATCAGTGGCGTGCGATAACTTTTGAAACAGGGCATGCGGTCAGAAGGGGGAGGGGGGGGGGTAAATTAACCAAAATTTTAAATTTATTTTTTTAATTGGTAAACATGCTACTATATTATGAATTTATTTTTAAAAATTAGCCTAATTCAACGCATTCTTAGAAAAATCATCAATAACCGCATCATACAATGTATTTAAAAACCACGAAAATAGTTCTTATCCTAAAGAATAGAACATTTGTATCGCCTCTGAGTAAATAAATCAAAATAAATCACAAAAATTATCAGTAACAATGAGTAGCAATTAGTAAATTCAAAACGTCAAATGCATCTACAAGCGTCACCGGCAATGTGAAACGCCGAGAGACTCAACCTTACTAGTGCGCATGCGCGATCAATTATAGCCAAGCAAACGCATGCAACGATCGTTGCGCATTAATTCGGCTTTTGTCGTTCATTTGATGTGGTATTCTATGCTAATTTTATGAGCGATACGTTTCATAATTTTGTAAATTAAAATATAAATAAACCATAAAAAATATATAATTTTTTAAATTGTCTCAATCATAGGGCATGGGGCGCATCTACAGCATGTATGGACCGCACGCCACTGATAGATATTGATATATTATTATTAAAACTCTTTTTAACAAATCATGGGCTTTATTTATATTCTTTTAACCAACAGCGATGTTCATTTATGTAAAATAAAGTTTTGTGAAGCCCCGCAGAAGATATTTTATAGGTATCGTTTTATATTGGTTTAGCTTTTAAATAAGATATTGCATGTACCTAGCCCTTCTTTTTTGCAAAAATATCACTTTTGTAGATAGCTATAATTCTAATTTTTTTAAAATTCTTACACAAGAACAGAGTAACGAATCAACGTAATTTTTGGGACAAAGTTAGTTTTTAGATCTTTAATTGCATTTATTTATATTTTTCTCTGAGAAATGCATGGTTCCTGCAAAAGGTTATAGTTATTAATAAAAATATCCCGTTGTGAGCTCTTACATAAGAACAATTTATCATTGTGGTGTTTATTACAGGGTTAATTTCTTAGTTAACAAGCTAAGGATAGAGAAAAAATTCATGGTTCCTATGAGAGAACTGTTACCCCTTCATGTTAAAACATGAAGGGTTGTTACAAAATTAAAATTTGGAATAAAAATTTCTTTTATGTCTTAGATATAATATAAACCATAAAGCATCCTTTTATTTTGATGGTTAATGGATAAAATTAAAAATAAAATAAAAAAGTAAAAGAAACTGCCAAACAAATTCGTATTCTTTAGGAGTTCATATCTTTTGATTTAAGATAAAACTACTAACCAATAAATATAATACAATTCACCTAGTTAATAAAACCTCAAATATAGCCAATATAGGTATTTTTTTATTTTTATTTTTATTTTTTTATTTATTTACTTGGCCTTGTTTTTCCAACTATTGGTCACCTATATTGTAGGTATAAGTATCTATTAGATAATAAGAGTTATGAGAGAGATACTTTGAAAATTAATTTTTTTTTTTTTTTTTTTTGTATAGCTTGTTTTGTGTCGCTCCAACTACTTGGTTATTTCGCGACAATCATAAACATCTTTACAGGTAGCTGTAGCAAATATTCTCCTTGATGGTCCTCCAATAGTCACCAAAGTCAGGGCCCTCCGGGTTGAGTATGTCCTTCAGTTGTGCTGTCTCAAGATTTTGAATTTCGGCTAGTAGATGATCGACCGTCAGCGGTTCTCCACATGAGTGACAAAGGGGTCGGGGTTCCCGCAAGAGAATGAACTTATGTGTCATCCTAGTATGCCCGGTTCTAAGACGAGTAAGGGCCACCTCTTCTTGTCTATTTAGATCACCAAACGGAGTAAGTGTTCCCACTTTTGGCTTAATTAGGCGAAGAAAATCAAAAGCCCGGTCCCATTCCTGCTGCCAATTTTGAACGAGTTTTTGTTTTACATAGCTAACGGCATCTTTGTAGGTCGCTCGCTTGTCCAAGACACCGTCTTTAGTGGTCCGCTTGGCCAAGGTGTCAACCTTCTCATTTCCTTCGATTCCTACATGGCTGGGTATCCACATTAGTAGTAGCCGTGTTCCCAATCGTTGAATCAAGGACCGGGTGTCGTCAATTAGTGGTTCGGTGGTTAGACCCTTCAGAGCAGTTATTGCACTGAGAGAGTCTGTGCAGATAATAAAGCGTCCAGGCAGCTGCTCGTGCATTACATACTTCACCGCTTCACAGATTGCCTTGAGTTCTGCGCTGAAGGAAGAACTGTATTTAAAAAGTTTGTACTTTTTTACAGTTTGGTTTACTATGAAAGCACAACCAGTGTTAGATGTTATTTTTGATCCGTCTGTGTAGATAAATGTATAGTCAGCGTACCGATTTTCCAATTCTTTAAATGTTTGTGTAAGTAAGGATGCTGGTGTATTTTCCTTACCTAAATTTTCCAGGGTTCTTATTGTTGTTATGGTTTTAGTCTTCCATGGAGGGGTTGGGGGCTCTTCTCGTATGTGGAGGGTAGGAAGTTTGATCTGGTAGCAATGGGTAGTTATTTTCAGGCGCATTAGAAATGGTATTGGTAAGTGTTTATTTTTGAATATTAGTTTGTCCAGCTCAACGTTGAGATGTAGTCTATATTGGTATGACTGAGGTTTTGTTTTGATTTTTAGAAAATATTTAAATGATAGGAATGCTCGTCTTAAGTCGAGGGTTGGTTCGTTGGCTTCGACCAGGAGACTATTGATTGGGCATGTGCGAAACGTCCCTAGGGCTAACCGAAGGCCTGTGTTGTGAACTGGGTTTAGTAGTTTTAGATGGTGCGGTTTAGCTGATGAATAGACGATGCTTCCGTAGTCTAAAATTGGTCTTATAAGAGATCGATATAGACATAGTAAGTGTTTTCTGTTTACTCCATTATTTTTAGAGTTTAACACTTTTAATACGTTCATTTTTTGCTGGCACTTTGCTTTGACTTCTTTGATATGGGGTAGCCAACTTAAGTGTTCATCAAACGTGAGGCCTAGGAACGTGCAACTTGTTTTCTGTTTTAGTTGTGCTCCATATAAAGTTAGATTCAGAGGAGTTTGTTGACGTTTTTTCCGGCTAAAGACTATGAAGTTAGTCTTATCCGGAGAGAAGCGAAGGCCGTTGTGGTCTGACCATTGCTCTAGGTTTTTGAGTACTTTCTTTAAAAGTTTTTTAGCAAAATTGGTGTTTCCAGTTCTTAGTGATATAGCAAGGTCATCCGCGAAAAGGTATGGTTGCATTGGCGAAGGGATTTCCTTTACTACATCGTTGATTGCCAAGAGAAATAACGTTGGGCTAAGAACTGATCCTTGTGGGAGTCCATTTTGGTTATCTTTTTCGTTCGATAGGTAGTCATCTATTCTTACTTGAAAGTTTCTTTTTTGCAGAAAATTTTGAATGAAATATGCCATGTTGCCTTTGATTTTGTGCTCATGAAGGCTTTGGATTACTTTTGGTTTCCAAATAGTATCAAATGCTTTTTTGATATCAAAAAATATGCAGTAGACTTGCTCTCCTTGTTGAAAGCCTTTGCATATTTCGTTTTCCAGATATATTAAGTGGTTGATGGTGGATCGTTCGGGTCTAAAACCATCTTGGCAATCATGTAGAATATGGTTTTCCTCAATTACAAAATGTAATCTTTTGTTGATTATTCTTTCCATAGTTTTACCAATTACATTTGTAAGGGATATGGGTCTATAGTTTTCGAGGTGAACTTTGTTTTTATGAGGTTTGTGGATTGGTATAACTATGGATTTAAGCCAACTTGAAGGAAATTCGTGATTTTTCCATATTTGCTGAATTATTTTGTGGAGAATCACCAATGCTGAGAAATTTATATGTTTTAGCATGGTTGGGTGTATGTTGTCTGGGCCTGGGGATGTGGATCTTGCCCTTGATATTGCCCATTTTAGTTCATTCATAGTAATGTCTGTGTTATATGGTTCAGTGTTGTCGCTGTGTAGATCATATGTTGTTTTTTCGTTGTTTCTCATATGCTGTTTAAAAGCATCAGAATAATTGTCCGAGCTGGTTGTTTGGGCAAAGTATTCGACAAAATAGTTGGCTATGTCTTGTGGATCTGTTACAATAGTTTCCTGGATTTCTATGTTCACGGCTTGGGTGTACGAATTATTTCTTAAGCGGTTGATTTTATCCCAGATGAGTGAAGTGGGAGTTTTGTCATTGATGGACGACATTAACTTTTCCCATGATTCCTTTTTGGCTAATCTAATTAGGTTTCGGGCTTTGGCTCTTAGTTTTTTAAACTCGATGAGGTTTTCTAAGGTTTGTCTTTTTTGGTATTTACGTAGAGCTTTTTTACGGTTTTCAATCGCTATCTTGATTTCCATCGACCACCAAGGGACTGATTTCTTTTTGGGAAAAGGAGTTGTGCGGGGTATGGTTTTGTTCGCCGCTGCGATAATTTTTTCGGTGAGGTTTGTAATTGCAACGTTGACATCTGTTGAACTCGAGTCGCTAGGCATGTTAGTTAATATTTCAAATTTTGACCAATCTGCTTTTTTTGTTAACCAAAAGATGTTTCGTCGGTTAGGTTGTGGGTTGATCCATGGTGTTTGCACGAAAATTGGAAAATGATCACTTGCACAGAGATCATTGTTGGTATTCCATTGGAGCGTCGGCGCAATGTCGGGACTGCAAAAGGTAAGATCAATGGCGGAAAACATGCCACTCGACAAAGTTAGGTGGGTGGGTCTTTCATCATTCAATAGAATTAAGTCGTTATTACTATTAAGGATGCATTCAATAAATTTACCCGATTTATCGGTTTTGTTTGATCCCCATATTTTATTATGGGCATTGAAGTCGCCCATGATTACAAATGGTTTTGGTAGCTGTTCGATTATATTTTGGAAGTCATTTATATCCTGGATGCCTTTTGGGAAGTATAGGTTGCATATAGTTACTTTTTTATTTGGGGGGCATGTTATTCTGACAACATTAGCTTGGATATTGGTTTGGATGGGTAACTCTTCAGATATATATTTGTCTTCAATAATGGTTGCAACTCCTCCAGAGGCTATTAGACCGTCAGTATAATCCGTTCTGTAGATGTTGAAGCCGCGTTGTGTTAGTGTTTGGTTTGGTAGAAGGTGCGTTTCTTGTATGCAAATTGCCAAAGGATTGTGTTTTACTATAAGCTGTTTTAGTTCCTCTGAGTGTTTGAATATTCCATTGCAATTCCACTGGAGTAGTTTAGCCATTTAAAGATTTTTTAGAATTAGTTGTCGTGGGTTGAGTTTTCTTCGGAGGAACTAGGTGAGTCCCCTTCGAAAGCGTTCCGCTCTAGCTCTCTAGTAAGTTTTTTATGAATTCGACCGATCCTCACCTTTGTAGTACGATCTACTTTGCCCTGTATTGCTTTTAATGTGTCAATGAGATCCTTTGTATTAGTTGTATATTCTTTTGACAGGTTTAATATGATTGGCTCATCACTCGCTCGGTTGAGGAAACTTGCGAGTTTGTCAACGTTGAGATCGTTTTGCCTATCGATGATCGCTTTCAACGGTTCCAAGGCTTCGTTAAACATTTTCTTTGGTGTTCCAGGGACATCATCTTCGCCTCCAATAGGGTTTTGTATTTCTTGGAGTTTTCTTTGTAGCCTTGTTATTTTATTTTTTTGGGTCTTGTTTAGTTGGCTGTAGAATGAGAAACACATTTCGATCAACCCCTGTGTATTAGGGGTGAATTCTTGAACTATAGCTCTTATATTCTGTTTGCCTTGCGTCGTATCGAGCAGGTTTTTAAACTGTTCTATGCTCAAAGGAAATTTTTTGTCTGGATCTATGTTCTTGAGGTTGTTAGAGATAGTTGTCCATGTCTCTTCGTCATTTGTAACTGTCGTTTGTTTGATTTTTTTTAATTTTCTTTTTATTTTAGTTTCCTTTGCTGTGGCGCTTTCATCTTGAGAGGAATTTTCTTTGTTGACATCTGTTTCGGTTGAGTCGTAATTTGTTTCGGGAATTTTGGTTGGTTCCATTTGTTCAATTTCTGTACTGGTGGAGTCATCTCGTGTTCTTTTTTTAGCTCCCATTGTTAAATCGATGTTTGCATTAGGGAAGACGCTAAGTTGCGTTTGATTTTCTGGATTTTTTATTGTTGAGTTGGCTGGTATAATGTCGTTTTTAACTGCTGCACTATAAGATGGTTTTTTTCTAGGACAGCTTGCTATTAAATGGTTTAAATTTCCACAATAGGAACACGTTTTGGGTTGTCCTTCGTATAAGACCATAGCTTTCATTCCATTTACTGTTATAAACGAAGGTATGTGGTTTTTTAGTATGGCCTTTACCGTTTTGTTACCATTTTTAATCGGGTTTTTTGTTCTAATCGAATTTTTTGACCAATACTCGTCGGTTATTGAGATTATTTGTCCATATTTGTTGAGGATTTCCATAATATCTCCATTAGCGACTTCAAAAGGTAGTCTAAATATTCTAATTTTTCTATAACCAATTCCCGCATACTCAATTTTTACTTTTGTTATTGACCCGTTACCATTTTTAATTTTACTCTCACCTTTTGTGTTGTTTATTATATCTGAGCAGCTGACGGCCTCGGTGAATTTCAGAAAAATTCCATTTGTTTCGAATTGAATTCCAGTTAATGTGTCTTCAAATTTTGAACAGGTTGGTTTTAGTTCATTTTCGATCCATTTCAATACATCTTCTGTGTTTGGCTTATTGGTTGCCAAATCTTCTGGTACGAAACCACACCATATAGTGTTTGTTCGTAATGCCATATTGTGCAGTTATTTCACTCACTACACAATAATTACGGTTTGCGAGTTAATAATAGTTATTATAGTTGATTTTGTACTCCGATAATAAATCGGAGTACTTTGTTTTGACAATGTACGTGTTCACTTTAGCAAGTTTACAAGTAGAATGAAATTAATTTTATTTTAATACTTTTATCATTAGGATGAAACTTTAATTTTTAGAAAAAAAAATGTTTCATTTTTTTTTTAATTTTTGTTTGAGGCTTGATATTTATTTCACAATCGTTTCAGTTCTTCATCCTAATGATGTTATGTCTGAATTTTTATTCAATTATGTCAGTGGTAGCCAAACCGTGGCTCATGCACCAAACTGAATTCATATTTCATTTGAGATACAATAAATATATTAAATAGTTTAAAAATATTGTTTATGTTTATCACTTCACATCCAACAACAGTACTTAGTTCAGAGTCACCAAACGAGAGTCTCCGGCAGCGGTAGCATCAGTTGGTTCCACAGCAGTGATCACCCTCTCGGCCATGTGATTATTTCTGATTACTGCATATTGGTGCTCTAATAAACATTTGTCTTTTGATATGACGTAAATTAATATAATGAATTCCGTGATTGACTTATTCCTTTTCCTCCCAGAAGTGAAGCAGTTCTTATTCCTATCTTTATTTTCAATCCCAAATGGGAAGGTAAAAAAAGCTCGAGTTGTATAGCGCATCTGAACATCTGAACGTCTGTGAAAAAATTGGTGCATGGTAAACAAAAGGTTGGCGACCACTGAATTATGTAATACTTGTCTTCATCTGATGTTCTTATTTCTTGTGTTCATTAATTTATAGGTAATGCTCTTATAAATATTTTCTCTACTTGAGATATTCGAAAATTTTTACTAGCCTAGTAAAATAAAAGTTCAACCTTGCAATCAAAAATAATGAGCTAAAAACTTCTTTAGCGTCGCCGAATGGAGCTCTAAACGTAGGTCTATCTAATTCCATATAATAATTTCTTAAATCATAGCAGTATAAAAGAAAAACCTTCTTCAATTTAATATGTAAAAAAATTGTTCTTTGATATTGAATTTATAGCTTGTACATCACTACAATCCTGTTTGTAATAATAAGAGGCTGAATAAGAAAAACTTGGGTGGTTGTTTTACAAAAGATTTTTTATGCGTGAAGTAAAAAAAAAATTACTGAAATATAATTTTCAAAAGCTAGTTCTCGTACATCAACTCGTACGTAACAACTTTTTAGAATTTCTTTTATTCAACTATGAAAAATAAATTTAAAAAAATCTCATTTAATTAAAATAGGCATACAAACTGTGTTTCTGTTATTATAAATATTGCAAAAATAATAAATATTAAAATAAAAAAACATAACTATCTATATGTGTTTATTGCAGAGTAAGTTTTTTGATTAAATCAAATAAATGTTTACGGAAGGGCTAAATTTTTTTATTGGATTTTTAATTATTAAATTTGTATCAAAATCATTTTTCAATTATTCATTTAATTTATAAATAATATTTTACATTCTTCACTATATAGTTTCAACATTAAACTTTATTAGAGCTCGATTAATTGTCGTTCGTTTGATGAACGAGAAAATTACTTTTCTCCCTTTTTTAATTTCGATTATATCGTTAATGCCATCCTTCAATTAGTAATCATTTTGCATAAGCAAAATGTTTAATTATAATTATAATTGACGTGACACACACGCACAGGATAGGGTGTAGAGCGACAACCTCTAAAAATTATCAATTTTCATTGCTTTTTGTCGATTGATTTCGCTCGACGGTCTTTCAGTTCTTTTATTCATTTTCGCCCCCAAGTTTTCTGTATTTATTCATCATACATATTCATCGCTTCAAAAATACAAATACCTACCTACCTACATAAATGTTTTCTCCCGTATCATTTTTCCGATAATGTTTGAAAATTCATCTCTTTTATTTGATGTTAAAATGCGAAAAATTAACTGTTAAAATAATGGAATTTTTTTATCCCTAATTGACAACTAAACGAATGGTTTTCGTTTACTGTTATAATACACATACAGCTTGTTTTGTTGTTAATATATATCAGTATTTTGAAGTTAAATCTCAGGTACGGCTTCAGATAAATACGCAAAAGAAATTGATAAGTAAAGATTTCTTTATTTTGCCCCCTCTCTAAGCAAATCTTCTCAAGCTCATCTTCAGCAAATAGATATACGTCGCTTTCTTTTATTCGAATTGAAATATATAAAGCTTTCTTTACTTTCTCTGCTCATCGTATCTTTTTACTCTCTTGGGTAACTTCTCGTTTGTTTCTCGATTATTATAACGCCGCCTTAGAAGTTTTACTTAAAAAAAATAACGGGAGGATTGTCTCTATCAAACGTTACAAGAATTGAGGGACATAATCCTACGTAACATCGATCGTAAAATAAATATTATCAATGATCGATTTTTAATACACTACTATATCTAATTCTAAAACTTTAAACGCTTTTTGTGCTTTACCTTTAATGCCCACTTTGCTCTTTTGAATTAATACTAGGTCTGTTATTTAGCTGTGGATCTATTTGTGCTTGAACTTGATTGCAATAAAGCATTATAGTTTTACTAATTTATTGTTGCTAATTATTAACTTTAAGCTTGTGTCATTTTTACGTCTAAATTATGAAAATAAAAGGTAAAGAAGACGCTCTTATTGGAGAAAGCCCCTGTTAACTATAGTTAAAAGTGGTGGCTATAAGCGTAAAATAATAGTTCAATACGCCCACAGAATAGTACTAGAAAGCAAGCCGGATAAGATTTGAACTTGACAATTTTAAATGAAGCATAGTTTATCGAAAAGAAGTAACTAAACATAAAAATATGTAATTTTATCTATAATTATTCATTGTTTCCTTGCTTTCTCAGTTTTGTTACTTTTTTAAAATGTTACTTTGCTACACTAACGCTATTTTAATCTTATATATTTTGATACACTTTTGTTATTCTTTTATCTCTACCATCCATAACCAGGAAACCATACATAGAGGAAGTGCAGCATATTTGGGATACCAGTTTTTTTTGGAGTATAACTGGGAAATGAAATCAATTAACTCAATAAAAAACACATTGGGTTGCTGGAAAATTATTAAACTTTAATAATATTAACGATTAAATAAAATAAAAAATAATAATTCCCTAAAAAACTTGATTTAAACCAAAAAAACTTTCAAAACGTGGTTTTACTTAACCTGCAGGTAATTTGGAATATGGTTTATAATATACTATTCCAAATTATATTCACCTAAAGTGAACCTAGGGTGAAAGTGAAAAGATTGCTACAATTGAATTTGTGATCAGACAACACCTCTAAGAAAAAATTAGAATACTTTTTACAGACGCAAAATATGAATATATGTTGGAACACTATCCCAAATTATGTTCACAGTAGGTATTCCAAATTAGCAACAAGACGTTATAGATTAGAACTCGAAGTTACATTTTTAATTTTAAAAATATTTAAAAAATCAAATCAAAACCATAAACTGATAGGATTATTAATGATATAAACGCATATATAGAAAAAATTTCACTCAACAAAGTAAATGAGTATTAAAGATGACTTTCTTACTAAAAAAGTTTTCGGAATGGAAATTTTGTACTTATGTGGCTGGCGAAGAAAATATCAAAAGAGTATGGTTCTTTTACTACTCAATGCCATTTTAAATCATGTGATGATGTGATATTATTTTTATAACAAAAAAACACAGATATCGTTTAAATTGCTCTAGAAAACTGAATATTCCAAATTACCTGCAGTATTCCAAATATGCTGCACTTTCTCTATGTATTATATATCTCATATGATTTGGAAAATAAATAAAAATGAAATCAGCCAATTCATAATATTTAAACGGAAAAAAATTAGTAAAAAGAAAAATGTTTACGACATAATAACCAATCGACAGTCAAAATTTATTTTAAAAATTATCACTGTGTAAAAGTGTTTTAATCACTGTGTGACATTTTTAATTATTCAGAAATATACGAATATTTTTACATTTATTTACTAATATAAAAATAGTAAAGGAAGCATTGTAATCGGGTAAATTTTCGAATTCGAGCTTTCACCGGGAATACATGTTTTGAGGTCCCCTGAGTCCATAAAAGTTGTTTTTAGAAACATGTCTGTGTCTGTGTGTGACAGCCATATCGTATCGAAAGCTTTATCCGAATTTCACCAAACTTGGAATTTGACCTCGATATTATACCTAGTTGTGCCGCGAAGCTTTTGGTTGAAATCGGTTAACCGAAAGCTTTACTTTACTCCTGGCGTTTTTGAGCTTTTTCAATTTTTTTCGAAAGCGGCTTCAACGATTTATTTTTTAAACTTTCTATAGTTTGTAGACTCATTGATGCCTACAAGTTTTATTTGAAACTTTTTCCTGGGAAAATTTGAATAAGGGCGGTTTTGGGGTGAAGGTTGGGAATTCGTATGTTATATGTACAATGTAGGTACATACATATAGGTTGTATGCATATATAGTTTTGTTTATATGCATAGTTATAAAGTGTTGATATTGCATATTTTCATACCAACAGTGAGTTTCATAAATAAATGGAAAAGAAAGCACTGTGACGCCTCGCAGCAGATCTTTTAATTTTAATTTTCAATAACACCGTTGAAAAATTCGAGGTGGAAGCATCATTGTTTCAACGTAAAACGTTTGGTAGATTTTTGATAATGATTTTTTTATATTTTAAACTTCAAATATTATTGATAATTCATTAAGTGTTTAATGTCGTCTAGCTAAGTATTCTTTGTATTTCAAAAAGCCCAACATACAACTAATGAAATCCGACCCAATTTTTTACGTTTCCCGAAGCCACGGTTCAAATACTCTTGAAAGCTTTTTAGTTGTATATTTTCAACATATTAAGTTTCAACTGGTTCAACCGGAAAGTAAAAACGAAATTATTGTTTCTTCCTGTTGTGGCTTTTCGACATTTCCACGTTCTACGTTGCCCGTGTATGAATGTGTGTAAATATAAATGTTTGCATTGCTCTTTCACAATGGGTGCGGATGTTTACATTCACGTTAACTTTGTGTGCAGTATCGAAGAATTCTAAAATGAGGAACAAAATGTTTCATCGTTCTTATACCAACGTACCTTCGCAATTCGCGTTGCAAGTTTATCGAGAGCTTCAATGAATAATAGCGAGGCTCCATTTAATTTTCAGCGAAAGCTGACAAGGATTGTTTGTGAAAAGTTTGCTGGTGATAAAACTGATGATAACATAAAATGATAACAGTGCTGAGACAAACACAAAGCAATCGGCGAAAATGTTATTATTAATTGTTAAGATTGTGAATCACAATGAAATTTCGTAGATCAACTCGCATTGATATTGGTATCAGTTGTTTTTCATACAAACTTCTTTCCTTAAGAACGATATTTCGTGTTAGTTTCGCGAAAATCTTTTACATTTTCGTTTTCCTCTTCATTCCATCGACTAAATGATAAATATCTCTTTTAATATTTCTTCACCAAGTTTTAATGGAAATTAATTTGTTTTTCAGATGCTTATTTAAAGTTTATAATAACGTTCAGGATTTCCATCCATTTCGTGCTTCTCATTTTCTCGATAATATGTAAACATTACATTCGCTTCGCGGAATATCATATACTTGGAAAATTTGTTGATTAATTAGGCAAGATAAAAAAAATACGTTTGAATAATAATAAGAACAACAAACATAGAAAGAACTAGGTTGTTGACTTTAATGTAATCTTAATTCATTTCAAGATTATTAATTTTGAATCATTAACTCGAAAAGAAAAAGCAACGATAGCGATGTTGTTGGTAATTATTTCCAACGCAAAATTTTTGCTTATTTATCATGTAAAGTTTGTGCCATATAGGCTGAAAGTAAGTTTTAAGAACATTTAAAGAAACATTATTGAAAACATCTTAAAAAAATGACGATAAAGAATAATTCTACGAATAATTTTCATTTAATGTGAAACCACATTAACATTGTTTTTATATACACAAAAATATTAGGCCAGTCAAAATCGACATAAAATATAGCTAAATTCGCCAAACATGATGAATTTCTAATTTTTTAGTATGTTGTTTGGACCCATTAGAGCTATGTATTCTCGAGTTTGCAACTCTCAGAAAGTTGTGGAAAATTTTTTATAGAGGAAAAACCATGAAAATGTTGAACTTGTTTCAGATTCTGCTCAGTATCTCCTAATCCATGTGTTTTTCTTCGAAAGCTATTCGGTACGTTTCTTAGGAACTTCAAATGTTACAAATAAAGCCCAACCGGAGCTATGCACGTCAAAGGGTTACCAAGGTACGGGACTTTGAAAATAGGTCAGTTTTTCAAAAATTGAAAATTTTAGTTTTAGACCTTTTTTGTACCGAAGTTGCCTTGAATCCATTGCTCCTACGAGCAAAACTTTTATATATGTTTGTAGGCAATTTAATTAGCTTTAAACTAAGTCTAAAGCGGGGCCTGCAAGCCTCGTATTTCTCTCAAAATATTTTTAAAAAAATCATAAAAGGTATAACTGCATTTTACCAGAAATGTACCTTACCACTTTTTATTACATGAAGTGATTTTTTAAACATGTATGGCTTGATTGGACTCATCCGCATTGCCAGTCGGCAAGTTCCTTCCCCGCAGAGCTCCTAAAACTCCTCTTTGGTAAATGCAAAAAGGAGTGCTGGGAGGTGGTTGCACTTGCCTGAAAACAGGGGTTAGGCCTTCTACGATGAGTGCTACCTACACTGGGGAAATGTACAGAACTGCAATGAGGAGGATGACGGTGACAAGCCTTAAGAAAACCCTGACGATCCACTAATACTGGAGTACCTACCCACCAAAATGCAGTTTTACCATTTTACCTTATATGGGTTCTCTAAGATTGTCAGAGAACTAAGAGGTTTACAGACCCCGCTCTGCACTTCGTTTAAAGCTAATTAAATTACCTACAAATTATATTCAATAAATTCTCCTCGTAGGATCAATGGCTTCGACGCAAGGTTGCCTAACTCTAGTTGGGTTTTATTTGTAACAAATTTGATGTTCTTAAGAAACGTACAGAATAGCTTTCGAAGAAAAACACATGGATTAGGAGATACCGAGCAGAATCTGAAACAAGTTCAACATTTTCATGTGGTTTTCTCTATAAAAAAATTTCCACTACTTTTTGAGAGTTGCAAACTTGAGAATACTAATGGGCCCCATACCTAATGGGTCCAAACAACATACTAAAAAATCAGAAATACATCATGTTTTGTTAATTTATTGTTGATTTTGACTGGCCTATATCTATTAAAAAAACCAACGAAACGCTGTTCTATGAAGCAAGCGCTGGAAGTGAGAAGTATAGACTTATTTAATATCGACCATAAACTAAAAATCATTTTTTTTAAATCACTAACGATTTTAGAACTTTATTACAACTAAACTATTATGTTTACGCCAAATTAAGGTTTAATAAAAAATGTTATAGCTTATAAGAGTGGGGTCAAAATTATTAAATTTGTTATTTTCTAAATAAAATTTTGTAAGCAAAATGAAAAAATTGGACTGTCGATTATGTTCAGAAGCCTTTAAAGGTATATTTTTTACTCGGCATTAATTTATAATTTTGTTAAATTTTTAATTGTTTTTGCCAACACGCTTTTATTGTTGTAATAATATAACTATGGTCCTTCGAGAAAAATTTAAATCATTGCTAAATTGATTACGAATAATAAATCTTTGTTTTTTTTTTATAATATTAATTTTTTGCTTTATTATATTATATGTATTACGGTGAAAACTTGAAACTGAAAATTCAACCCGATTACAATATATCCTCTAATACACAATTAGTAAAAGAAAGTAAAAAAGAGTTGACAAGTATTTGTATTTATTGCTATCTTGTATAGTCCAAGCGGCGGCCGTCGTAAAATGAGTTGAACCAAAATAAGTTTTGAAATAGACTTTATGATTTTTTGGATATTAGATAAATAATGAACCAACAGCTTGGCAATTTTCAACTTGTCCAATTGTTTGTTTTTTTAAATAATTTTTTCATCATTTTTTGAGATTAATGTACATATAAGGGCATTCATGTAATGTTTTAATATTCGAAGGAGTTTTGATCAGTAGAATATAAAAATTTAAGTTTGGCACCCCTATTCTTGACACAACTGTTTGCCAGGTCACTCTCAAAATATCAATTGCAATGATACATTTTCTATACAAAGTATAAGAAAGAAATTAAACGATAAATTTTTGTTTTTAATCCCTCTTTTGAATATAATTGGTCTGGCACATTAATACTTGACCAAAATTCTGCCAGACCACGATTTAAAAAGTCCTTTGTTGCTACTTGCTGAGCGTGAGTTTTTTGTTTTTGTTTTACTCTATTTATATTTGAAATTTTTAATGGTTTTTCGAATATTCCTTGTTGTGTGGCAGAGTAATAAATATATTTAGTTTTTTTTTGCGATTCTATAACTTAGTATTTGTGGAAAATGCTTGTGTGGGAGTTAAATTTTTTTTTCATAGTTTTTTCAAATTTTTTTATCAGATCCAAAAAGTTATAAAATTTCAAAAAAAATGGATTTTTTTAAAATAGTAACATATTTTTCTAAAATTGACTAATCGACACGTCAACATTGATCGTAAGAGCACTTTTTAGAGCAGAAAATATGGATATGTTTTTTTCAGCATTAAAAGAGAAATGGTGTCCAACTTGCCCAGTTCGGGATCCCTCTGATTTGAATGTGGTGAGATTGCAAGTTCCGTACGCAACTGGTTGCGGCGAGGACAATCGATGCCATCCCGATTTAGCTGTAAACGCCACGTTCATCCAAATCGAGTAAGATAACATATACTACGCATCCCCTCGTTCCCTTTTCTTAGAATCAAACAAGAACTAATAGTCACAACATTATCTAAATTATGTGTATAAAGTTTTTGAAAACTTACATAGAGAGAAGGTTAACATTTGCGTAGCGAGCTCTAAAACTTTTCCTAGTTCCAAGGTTTTATACATGTCAAATGTTTAATGGGCTTGAAGAAGTTTTTCTTCGTATTAAAATGAAAACTGAAAGTGAGATAATATCGCACGAATGAGTGTAATAAGGGAAATTGGGTGTAAATAGAATAGTTTGTAAAGTTTTGATGGAACTTGGTAAATAAGTTAGGATTATTTCAAGGAAAATTAAAATTGCTTTTCTCTTACTTTTTTTCTAGCAAAAAACTTGTTATTGGAACCGTTCAGAGTGTAATGGTGGATGTTTCAATTAGAAATTTGGGAGAGCCGGCTTTTCTTTCACGTTTGATACTAACTATTCCCAACGACGTTTCGCTGATTGAAATACCTTCGATTTGTGGTGACTTTGATCCTAATTCAATGGTCTGTAATTTGGGAAACATCTTTAATAACGTAGAGGTTTGTTTGTGCCAGTTTTTTTTTATATTAGTATTGAGATATTTCAGTTTGAATTAGGCAATAATCTCAAACTACTCAATTGAAACGGAACGTTGTTAAGCTCTTTTGTAGAAAATTGGAGTAATAAGAAAACGTGGAAATAGCTTTAAATGGTAGGAAAACAATAAAATTGTAATATTAAAAATAATGAAAACAAAGAAAATATAACAAATTAAAAATAAAATGTTACTGAAATGATAAGAATAAAAAAAAATAACATTTGCTGTTTTGAGGGAACTGCTATAACAACATTGATTCAGTTTCAAAATAAGTTTTTTAATAAAATAGAATTTGACTAATCCGATGCTATTAAAAACTAAGGGGTGCCAGATAATTGGAATATTCGGATTATTGGACTGTAAAGAAAAATTCATAATATGTAATTCATAAGATAAAACATAACAAAAAACTACAGTGAAAAATAACAGTGGCATTTATAACAGTAAAGAGTATGAAGAGACGAGGAAGGGGTGAGTGGAGAGTACCACATTATTGGACGTATCGGACTGTACCGGACTATTGAAGTGTCGGGTTAGTGAGATTCTGTATCTATGACTCGAATTTAAAAAAAATAAAATAAAAATTTGTGCTCCTTAGCGTACAAAAGTTATATTTGACAATAATTTAACAACCGCGTAACACCAAGCTTTATTGCACCATATTCCCATCACTATTATATATAATTATAATATAATTGTAACAAATCCGTATATTGAATATTATGTTTTTAAAATTTTTTCCTATTCCACCATTTTTAAAAGTTTTTCGTACCAGATCACGCAAAAACCACTAGACAAATTTTAAAGAAATTGGTTATATTGATAACTGACTATTCGAGTCTTTTTATACGTAATTGAAGTACATTTTATTACTGGAAAAAAGTAGCCTATATGAACATCGTATATCGAAAAGCCTAATGAGCAATCTTCTAAAGCTCACGTGATCAAAGTTGCGGGCTAAGCGAGATTTACAGAAATCGTCAAAAATGAAATTGTTAAATGATGTTGTTTGTTCTCACATACGAAAATTTTAACTTATTTGTATCGACTAGTACCATAAGCCATATTCACTTATTTTTAGTAATAGTAAAATTATTTAGACTGTCCAAAGAATTATTAAACACACACCATATTTGCTCGTTCAAACTGCACACTAAGTAAGTATACGAGATGAATGTTACGTTATTCGCATTTGTAAAGGTGAACAATTTGCATTATTTTAAATATTTGAATGTCAAAAATTTTATTGTAGAATAACTTTTACTACAATAGTTAGTGGTACAGTACATTTGCTATTTGCAAGTTATGTTTGTATCAGCTTACATTGAAGAGTAGTAAGAGTTAGAGCTTGAGTTGTTATTGTCTTTACTCTATATTACGAGTACTTTATAGACGTTGCCAATATATTGCAGTTATATTTAACTATGTTTTTAAACTCATAGAAGTGTAGGTAATGTTTGTCTCACAAGATGATAAGAATATTGTTTTGTATTCGTTTTCATCATCTAGGGATTTCGGTATAGCTACATCAAAAAAGTTTACGAAACAATAAAACACATGACAGTAAATGAATGACACGAAAAACCCAACTTTACTTAAATTTTTCAACATGAAAACATAATCTAGATTCGGTGCATAAAAAAACTCCCGAGACGATCAAATTTCGACGTGAATATATAACAGCTGCTTCTAGTTGTTTTTATGATTAGACTCAAACTCAAGTTTGTTTTTGTAAAGTAAAGCTATGATAAATTTGAAAAGATAATGGTTAGATTATGGATCATAGATAAGTATGTATATTTCGTGTAAAAGAATAGTTCAAAATAATGGTTAAATGTGGAGATCAGGAAGATTGTCCAAGGATAATCGTTGTAGTGCTATTGATGGTTAGTACAGGTTTGTTATAAGCTCAAGGTAGTCATTTAATGCAGAGTACTAAATGCTCTGAATTAAGAAGAATAAGTAAAGATATACCTCTGTATTAAAGAAAGAAGACTCAAATAAACGCAAGTCAAATAAACGCCAGCTGGCACTGTTAGACATGCAATTGGATTGATTTGCTAGTGCTTTGCATTAGATAACTACATTTAGTTTACAACACACTTGTACGTGTCACTAATAGCGCTACAATGACTATTCTAGAAGTATCTTTCTATTATTAACATTTAACTAGTTTTTGAATTATTCTTCCATAAGATATAAACATCTCTATTTATAGTTTGAATCTGATTCAAACTCTAAAGACACACATTGGTAGTAAATTAATTTGCATTAAGATTAGTGCTCCTTTTAACAGAATAATATATTTCCTAAAGTATAATCCTATACTCTTCATGGGATATATATTAAAAGAAGAAACTTTGGGACTCCTGTGTGTATTATACCACCTCGTATTTTATTTGATTTTTAATTCAAAATTACAGTAGATAGCTTATATTGGTAACTATTTAGAAATCTAAAAACACTTCATCATTACGTGTCTAAGGAAATGAGGTACAAAGTAATGCGTTACTACTTTAAACTTGCAATAAAGATAAACTAAGGTCCTAACTTAGCATATTCATTACCAAAACATAAAAATATACCTATTTCAATAGACTTACATTTTTATGCTGTTACACAAATTTCAAGAAAAACTTCACAGCAAAATATAATAAAATAAAATAACCTTTAACAAAGTATCTGAAAATTTAAACTCTAAAAGAATCAAATTTTAAAAAATATCATACAAAAGCTTTTTTTTTGCGAAGCTTCTTTCAAGTCACTATGATTCAGTTCCAGTAGATGCCGTCGAACTACAAATTGGTCATTAAAATAACATATCTTGATTATTCTTTTGTATATGATATCGATTTGTTTGAGACGTAAACTATTTAGCTAATATGAATTAGTTGGTGTCAAAAGTGTTATTATTATCCAACTTATTTTGATCTATCCATATTCTTAATTAATTATGTACATTGAAGTTTTCAATGATTGACTTTAGTTTAGAAGACAGCAAATCGTGAAAGATAATATATTATTGGACAGAAAATTTTGATGATTTTGATAACTCATCAGTATCGGGAGTTTGCCCCATAGATCAATTAACTACGGAGTTGTCTATAATCCGTGAATATTTTCATTTAACTGGAACCTATTTTCACTCCAATTTAAATTTCATTGATACCGAAGCAGAGAAATTTGCTTTTGAAATTGAATTTGGATTCCTGGAGGACAGTTGTACAGAGCAGAGTGAGAATGGCCACAGTTAAAAGAGTGGTTTGTAAATATCTATCAAAGGAAATGTGTAGTTCGAGTAGGACGATGCCATAGCGCAAACATCTCTTGTCGTATAGTCAATGGTTATTTTGCGACAACACTTTCCAGGATGCCTCATCTTCTTGAGAGGCGATCTGTACTGGCCAGCACAATCATCTAATTAAGCCCCCTGTGATAATTTTCTATGGGGCTATCTAAAAGTAATTGCTTACAACGATCGTCTAAGAACATTGAGTCACCTTGGAAATATAATTTGTCAAGCTATAGCTAGCTATAGCTTGTACCCAACATACCCATAAAAATGTTAGAAAGAGTTAAACGAAACTTCTGAAGTAGATTAACGCACTGCATTGACAATAACAATTAATTCCATTTGTTTAATATCATATATCGTACTGCGTTAATATAAACTTCACATGTTGTTCTTAATATTGCTCAAAGAATCAAATATATATGTGCATTTTTTTCTTTTTATTGAATTTCAAATTAAACAAGTTTCTCCACCTTGTGTAAAAGTAATTAACAGTTAAATAAATTATTAAAAGTCCCGTTCATGAATGGGAGATAGATAGGATGAACTGCCCTTCCGTACTATTTCTCGCCAGTACATTCATAGTTATGTAAAATCGGTAGTGGTACCTAAAGTAATTATTAAATTCTTAACTTTTCCAATTTTATAAAATTATATCCATTTTTTTCAAGTTTCATAGTTTGTCATAATTTATCTTTCTATAGATTCTGTTATAATGATCAAGATGAGATCTTTAAAATTTAAATTTAAGTTTTGGTTTATCAAAATTTTATTTTTTAAGATTAAAGTTTGATCGTCCGGTTTTATAGACAATGTATGTACATTTCCTTTGTTTATTATTTAATTACTTATTGGATCCATACGTATATCAGAACATGAAATATAAATGAAATCAATTAATTTTGTGAAGGTAATTCTGTTTAATGTTTATAAGACAATCAAATTTAAAGGTTACATATCTAAAAATCGATATAAATGTATTTATGTTCTTCAATAGGTAAGACAGACATAAATTTATAAGTATTTGAAATTTTTTTTTTCAGAAAAAATTTCTTTTAAACTTGGACATTTCTCAAATTCCTTCCGATTTGGATAAACTTCGAGTTCAGTTATTTTTGAAAAGTGTTGGAGAAGATGTCGACGAATTAAACAATCGATTTGTTTTGGAGTTACCCCTGGTAACAGAAACGAAACTCATTCTATCGGGGTACGTTGTACATTTTTCTCTTCCGATAATTTCCAAACAAACATTTTCCTTTTCTATGGCTTTCTAATAATTCCCTCTCCCTATCTAAACAAACTAACAAAAAAAATCTATCAAACTTATATTTTATTAATTCAACTCAACAACAAATTGAGCCTTCGAATTATTAATTGCTGGTTTGTCGGAAAAGTTTCACATAAATTATGGAAAACTTTTTGAAAATATTATGATTTATTTTTGGGATGCTATTGTCTAGACGGGATGGGGTTCGGAAGATAGAAAGAATCGTGGTTGGAGGGGTTGGAGGTATAAAAAGGGAGAAAAGTTCGAAGTGGGTTTTCATTTTTTGGAAATAATTTCAAGCTGTTTCCATAGAACGAAAACGAATAAATTGATTTATGAGGAAATTGTAAAACGCGTGCATGAGAGATGATTTTTTTTTCTGATGAACGATAATTTATTATAAATCGACAAATAGACAATTTCCGTGACGGAATTGTCAAATGTATACATTTCGTTTTTTTTTATTTTTAAATTTTTATGAGTAACTAATGACAGGAACAGGCAATTGCTTTTATTAAATTATATAGTGGAAGAAATTACTCCGACTCGTAGTTTCTAGAAATTTTACTACGGTTTTAAATTCATCCTTATTATACTAAACGTAAATTTAAGAGCTTCAATTTATTTATGTTTATCTTTTATGTTTTGGGCTTCGGCTAATTGAAGCTAATTTGTCCATTTTCAAATTAAGTTATTAATGTTATGATTTTGAAACACGTTTAAGTTTATCGTTTAGTTATAGCCTTTTTCTAAATTTTATATGTAACCGAGCCTTTAAAATATATTGGGATATATATATTTGGGAGGTTATTAAAATTTAATGAACCTATAATTTAAAATTAGAATTGTAAGATATTTAAATGTATACTTATATGGTATATCCGTAATGTAATAGGTATGACGTCTGTATTTTTAAAGTTAGGTTTACTCTTACTTAATGTATATAAGGCAAATGTAAAAATTAAAATTAAAAGTTGGTAAAAAATAGTTTTTTTTTTTGTATCATACTATAAATTAAAGTTTTACCCCTTAAGCAATCTCGACGTCAACCCATACAAAGTTTGGCGACAGGGCCATTAATGGCCCATTGCTTAGCCAGAGATGCTAGTTGTTGGCCCAACATCGGCAACTGTTAACGGCCCAAGTACGGTTGCCGGCTGGATGATAACCCCGGGCCGCTAATGGCAGTCGAATATCGGCCGACTGCAGTAAAAGTTACCGGGCCGTTAATGGCGATTAACAATCGGCCGACTGAAGCAAAGGTTACAGGGCCGTTAATAGAAACCAACAATCGGCCGACTGCAGTAAAAATTACTGGACCGTTAATGGCAAATATTATAAATTAATAAAACTACTTAAATATTGAAAAAAATGATATAAAATCAGCTCAACGATTATTATGATACAATAATTTATTCACTTTATAATACATACAATCTTAATAAAAAATCAGACAACATCAATAATTAATACAAAAGTAGAATTTTAAACCTGGCGTACATAATACACACTCTAAAATCAAAAGGGATTTTTTGGTGGTTTATAATGAAGATCCTCTTTCTTATCGCCCATTCTCACGGTCCACCCAACCAGAAAGCCATCGGACTACTTTGCCAGCGAAATTTTTAGATTCCTCTGCATCCCCAAACTTTTCAGTTACAACATCTAGAATATGCAAAATCAATTATAAATAAACTTGTTTTTAAGACACAATATGTGTGAGTGAAGAAGTAAGAACTAAAATAGTATAAGAGGTGAAAAAAGGAGATTTATTTTCATAAGGGTATGAAAAAAAAAATGTTAATTGTAAAACCAATTTTAAGATGAGAAAAAATTCTCTAGAAAAATAACAAACTAACTCACCTGCATAATAGAGAATTTTGACTAGATATTTATCCCAATTTTCATTTGCATCGCTTAAGTCTGCAGCAAACTTATCAACTTTAGGATACTCATCAGCCGGTGGATATTTACAAAGTAATATGCCATTAAAATCCTTCCATCTGTAACATTAAATTTAACTATTAATATATTTTTATTTCATTATTTCACACTATGAGAAAACTATTAGATTATCAGGTAAAAAAATATAAATTATCTATAGTTTAATTCGAGAGAATGTATTATTATTCAATTATTAAATAGAACTACTTACTTTAGTCAGAGACTTTAGTAGACTGGTTATCATTTCAACAAGCGATATAGACGAACTATTCTGAAATACAATAATACACTTTAAACACTTTACCATGCGACTATTGTTTAACGACAATTTCTGTGTTAGCGAAACGAATCCTCTTGCCCCTGTTCTACCGTTAAAAGTATAATAATTTACCACCAGATAGCACTTAAATGAAGGATATATTCATACTTTGCGTTCATTGGTTAATTTTGTAATACATTTGGAAAGTATTTATATGGTGCGAATATTTAAAAATAATTGACGCAATTGCAGAGAAGAAAAATTCATTTGAAATGTATGTTTCAAATTAAAGATGTATCGCTTTGTCGCTGTTTACTATTGTCACTATCCACATTATTTATAAAATCTACACTACTTACAAGTTTTTTTAATTGTCGAAATTTTTTTACGCGTTTATTTGACATTGTAGGTACAATTATTCTGAACGTTGATGCTCAATAAATCTTAAAACACAAATCACCTTAAACATAAGTCAAATATAATAGACTCAAAGTGATGAATAACTCAGGGAACTCAGGGTGATTTAGGGCCCCCTCAAAGTATTTAAGGTTTATAGTAAGTCATCTGACTTTTAATTATTTGTGCGTGAGCAAAAAATTATTTAGCCAGACTTTGGCCTATCGTTGGCCGACGAACAAATATTGAATGATGATCGAATAGACGGCGACCGGCAATTAACCAGATATGGCCCATTAACAAATTCCCATTAATAGGCCGAGCGTTGATAGCCAGACATGGGCCGATAAACGGGGCTTTTGTCATTAACGGCGACTTTGTATGGGAACGCCCACGACGCTCAGAACGCTTTAAAAATTTGCGGGGTAGGCAATCTCAAAACTTAGTCTTAAAAATGGTACTAGCTTGGATGGAGAATCACTCCTTAGGCAATCTCGACGGTAACGCCCAAGACGCCTGCGCTTCAATATGTCAAAAACGCTCAGAACGCTTTAAAAATTTGCTGGGTAGGCAATCTCAAAACGTCGCTGGCTTCTGACGTTTTGAAATTTTTATAAATCAATAAAAATTATAGAGGTCGCTTAGTGGCGTGGTGGACTAGATAGTTGCCTTTTACGCCAGTGGTCCTGGGTTCGAATCCCAATGAACGACCAAGATTTTTTTCTGGGTTTTCGGATTCGACGGTCGCTTATGACGATAGTAGTTGATGCGACCTTAAAAAAAATTATAGGGTATAATTTAAAAATTTTATTAACTAAACAGTTTCATTTAAAATTTCCGCAATATTCTTTCACTTTTCTGCTTTTAATTTTATATTTGCCTTGTGTTTTTATATCTTCTTGAAGTTTTATCTTATAATATTATATTATAGTTCACCAATTATTATTTTCAATTAATTTTTCTTCAAAATCCATTTTAAATTATCAAATTTTTTCAGTTATAAATTTGTGTAGTACACATTTTTAAAATGACAGATATACATTTGACATTTGGCAGCATCAAACGCGTCAAAAGTTGAAATACATTTTACTTTGACGCGTCGTGAGCGCACTCTCCGTCGTGTCACCGTCGAGTTTAACCATTCCTATGGAATTCTATATGTTTAAATTTTTTTTGACATTTTGAAGCGCCAGCGTCGCGAGCGCAAGCATCGCGGACGTCGAGTTTGACTCAGGCATTAGAAATGAACTGCCACACATCAGTTATTTATAAAATACCTACTATTTAATTATTATTTTTAAGTTTCTACATTTTGATTGTAGAGCTTGAAATGCAAGTTTCCGAGTATTCTATCATACGCTTGTACGAGTACCTTTATCTAATTTATTTGCTAAGTTAATATGGGGAACGAAGGGTTTTCCACAATTTATCTTGGTAATATATCCAACGACGACCTCCGTACCTCTTTAAGTTCAAAAATGTGTTTTCCTTGCGGTTTCTTACAATTAAAATTATTAGACTTTTTCATTTAATATTGAAAAGAATTATTTAGTTTTTCACACATAAAGGATTAGGACATTTTAACACATTAAGGATACCCATTAAGTATGCAAATCAAAGTAGTATCTTTTATTATTGTAAATAATAATTATTAAATGGATTGAAACTTAGATCTTATACGATTTAAAGTACAGCAGATTTAAAATTGTGATGGTTTATCTTGTGTTATACGTTTTGAAAACTCGCCAAACGCCTTTTACCAATATTGTAATTTTTCAATACATTTGAGTAATACTTGATGAACAAAGTACAATTTCTTCGTAAAACCGTAAAAATTCTATAAACATTCGTTTTTATGCATGCTGACATTCTACTGCAGATGGCTATCTTAATTTTAACTATTTGACTTTTATACCTATTGTATGATAATTAATTTCATCAACTAATTTGTTGTTTTTTAATTATTGAAACATAATTTTGCCTCTCATAGCACATAAAAATAATTATAGATTTTTCTAGCTATGCAACAGGTTTATGAAAAAAAAAACACCAATAAAAGTTTAAATAAAGCAAATAGAAAAAAGCGAAATATAATCTCATAACGAGAAGTATTGATAGTAGTGAACGATTGGAAAAATTGAAGAAAACTTATTAACTTACAACACGAATTGAAATTAATAATATTTCTTTTCAAATATAAGACATGGTATAAATTTTTCCTTTTAACTATTTTATATATTATGAAACAAGATTTTCAAGCGAAATAAAACGTCTCAAACATAAGACTTGGATTTTCATGAGTCATTGAATTTCTACCATATTTGTTCATTGTGTTGAGATTTCCTCATTTGCGAAATGTAAATTTTCTTGGAATACGTGGAAGAACATTTTTCTACGAGTTTATATACTATTTCGTATACTGTTACAGATAGGTAGATTTTGTTTAAGTTTAATTTAATTCTATTGCACTAAAAAGTTTTAAAAAGAAAGATTTAACAAAATGAATACGATATTACTTATGTAAATTGTGAAGTGGATGAAACAAATTTTATAATGTTAAAAAGAGGGGTTTCTTTTTCTTGCTAATTTCATTAAATTTGTATTTAGATAGAGTATAGTAAGGTCATTATTAATTAATTTATTACTGTATCATTTTTTATAGTATTTGAGTAGCAAACAACTTTTTTTAAATTTAAATTAGGTACATCTTACGTTTTTCGATTGGCTCAACTAAAGAACTTAGAAATCAAAACAATTTTTTAATGAACTAAGTACTTACAACGTGTTGATTTTTTTAGGAAGTCTACACCCGAACAAATTCAATACAAAGACGAAGGCAACACAAACAAAGTGAAAAATTCAATTGAACGATTTAGTCAAGAATATGAAATCAGAAACCTAGGACCGAGCCCCTCAGGACAAGCTCTGATTGAATTTTTTATTCCAATATCGTACAACAACATAACATTATTACACATATTGGAACCAAAGGTATGTAAGTGAAATTGTCAATTGATATTTTCCACATTCCTCGTGCTTGTATTGTATCTATCATATTATACCTTCCTACATAATATGAAATTTGTACATGAACAAGTGACGTCATTCTCTCACCAATCGACGATCAGATCCCAGCTGCCTTCTGAATTCTATATTAAATCATTTTACGTTTATTTGGAATTTATCCGTTACAATTTATGCAAAAAGAAACAAGGAAATGGAAATGTAAAATTACTTTTTATCTTTAGCTTTTTATCCTCACTACTTCACTTTTTTATAGTTTCACAAGAGAAATTTGAATTTTCTAGTAGGTACAAGAGACTAGAATATAACGTCGGATTAGTTAAAAAAAAACGTCTCTTTTTCAAATTATTTCAAGAAGGTTTCTTGTAGAAAGCGGCTATTTCAGATACTATCAAATATCAAGGTTAACTGCAAGTTTTTAAGTTTGCGATCTTTTTATATTTAGAATAGTTGGTATGGTTTGTTTGAAAACGATCTATTTGATTTCCGTAGATTTTTATATGAATTTAAAAAAAACACGAAAAGTTAATGAAATTCTTAGGTCCGAACAAATTAAATGCTCTGTTAGTAGGTACTTCTCCAATTAGGAGAATAATGTTGTGATATATCATATTAAAACTTAAAATGGATTGGATTATTGTAAAATTTTAAATGCATGGATCAGTTGTTTTATGGAACAATAGTTGTTTTAAGGAATTGCAAACAAAATTCAATCAAATCTAAAGCTGTTTAGGGAAGTGATTATTTATATAAAATTTGAAATTTTAAAGTTATCTCTTTTTCTTAAGTGCTGACTATTAGTAAAATTTTCTCCATCATTCCGCAAAAATATTTTACCTTGGCATCCTAAAAGTTTAAATTTTTACTAATTTAAATTTAAATTCTTCGATTCAAAAATTTAAATAGAAATCATATCTCAGATTGCTTTTTGCCATTCAAAATATAATCGTATTTTTTAGTTTTTGAACAAAAAAAATATGTTTTATAGGTAATATGTAGATATATTTTCTATTGGTATACTTATCTATTAAAATATCACGCGTCTTTTACGTTTTTACGGTTAGTTGTGTAGTTTTTGACGTTGTAGTTCCTTTTTTATTTTTCTCTTTACAACCATTTTCTTCCATATTACAGCTCTTTGAAAAACACGCAAATTTCAGATTTGTTTAACATTTCTACAATTTTGTGTCGAGATATTTTCAAATAAAATATTTTATTAAGTACATGTTGAAATGATTGACGTACTTATTTTGATTTTGTCAGGCGTACTTAGATGGGCAGCCTATTGTGTGTATGTCATCAGCACCTGGCTTTTACGTCGAGCCTGTTGTTAAAATCAATGTAGAAAATGACGTAAATTCTGGCACATCCGATTCAAATAGTGGCATTACGGACCTGGAAACACGACGACGACGCCGACGTCGAGATATGAACTCGATACAGAATCCGATTCCTATCGGCCGGTACGAATCATTAATTTTAATTTTCAATCAAACAGCCATCACACAAATCATTTCCATATACTAACATTTGTAAATGTCACCCGTTTGGCGAATGTTAATTAAAAAATAGCGATAATTACCCTGATGGTCATGTGCGGGGATCGGAGCTGGGGGAGAAAACGCTAATCGAGCATATTTTTGCATTTCAGATGGAGCAAATCGAACCGTACTCGGTTCGTGTTGGAAGCTGAAGAGAGCTGGGAAATAAAAGCACAGGGGTTACCTGTAAATCGAACGTTATTTTTAAATTGCTTCGAGGCGAAGAGCGATGACAGTGACATATTGGAAGAAATAACTACGCAATGTCTTACCGTCAGTTGCCAGATCGGGCTTTTGCGTGATTCGAAAACTAGTGCCACTATCAGGTTTCCAATTCAAGCTCATATCCACAACATTGGTAAATGACAATCATAACGATAGAATAAACCTTACCAAAACAATCAATCAAGAACTTGCGCATGAAATTACTTCCAAACAATCAGTTTTCGTTACCACGTATTTTATTATTCCCGTAAAAATCAATAGGTACCTACCCATAAATAGCAAATGATGCATTTAAAAAAATTATATCTTTTGGGTGAAGCATTTCGTATGTACCACACTAACAAATATCTTGGTTAAAAATCATTTTATTATAGCTGATAAAAATTACAAATCAAACATTGACGTTAAATTAGAATAAAAATAAATGGAAATATCAAGATAAATGAAAAATACCTTCTGAAAAGTGGAAGAGCAGCAAAATCTTGACAGGCATATATATCGTATATATATAAGAAATTGCACGTCAAACGAACAGGAATCAAGCGTAGATTTTTATGAGTTGATAAGATTCGTTTTTCCCTAAAGTTTTTGAATAACATTATATTGCAAATGTAATGCAAAATTTTCAACTTTGTAAAATATGATTTGTGAAAATGGGAAGTCAAAGGGTTGCCGTGTTGAATGTTGAACGCTGTTGGTTCTGAGGAAGAAATTAAGAAACTTCAAAGGCAATTTTGAATGAAATGGATTTGACATGAAAAGAAAAGAATTTTGTCTGATGACTTTTAACTTTTTTGTGCAAACTTTCTGGTGGAAAAAATTGCAATATTTAACCACTAATTGAGTACGCTATCAGTTTTTTAAACAGTTTTTCTAAATATTTTATCGTCACTGAAAGAAACAAAAATACAGTAGCTATACTATGTTTTAGGTACTTACAATAATTAATTAAAAGTAATCGTATACTTATACTGTAAAATTAATATATTTTGTTCTTAATGCGAAGGATAATGTTGGTTAATATCATATAATGATGTTAATTTTATTCTCAAATTAGGTTCTATATTCAATTTCCCATAAGAAAAAAGCTTTATAAAACAAAACAAACATTTTGCCAGTATTCCTAAATGTTTAACCGGTACCGGGTCGTGGCTTACACGTTAAGAAACGCTACTATATACGAATATTATACTCTTAAGAGTTTAACAATGATTTTTATAGTTCTACATAAACACTGAAAAATTCTGAGAAGGTGACTTTTGTCATAGCTTTGGCGTCTGAAAAGAATCAGTTCTCGGGCTTCAACATATCAGTTTGCTTCAAATCACTAAATAGTTAATAAACAATTTTAAAAAAAAGAGGGAAGGTGATGCATATGTGATATATACGAATATCTCACAAACCCAGAAATTTGTCTCGGCAACACTGCCTAAATTAAAAAAGTAAAAAACCACAAGACTCTCAATGTAATCATACTGTTAATACTAAAAACGCAGCTGTCAGAGAGTACAGTTAAAAGTTACGAATCAAATTGAAAGTTTTTTTGAGCTTTTAAAATAGAAATGTCGCATTTTCCTTCCTTCCTTTTTCTAATAATGAAACTGTTTAACATATATTTACTTATAGATATATTTTTGTTTGCTTCGAGGACATCTGAGATAATTAATTGGTTTTACAATTTAACATTTAACACAATTTTTATTGAAACGGATCATAAACCAATATCATTAAAGCACTAAAACTTTGTTGATAATAGAAATAAAAATGATAAGTTTCAAGCTGCAAGGTTCAGTTTTATAAAGCAATACCAAGTTTAACTATAAAAGATCTAAAATGACCAAATTCAAATGCAATGTTCATTACGTTAACATTTATTATATGCATTGAGTCGTTGCAAGGAAGCTCATTTAAAAAACAATCTAAAATTTTATTGAGCATCATTGTGAGTGCATCAAATATCACTTTTTCATTCTGCTCCAAATACTTGGGCTGCAACTTCCCTCTTTCCTCGCTAACTTATTTATATGTGAATATTTACGTTGGGTATGAAACGAGTAAAAGCTCGATTCTTAAACTAACATCGCTACCCTCCACATGCCAATGGAGCGGTTCGGCAAATGCGATAAACTGCGATAAAAGCATTAAGCCACAATAATTCTTTGAAAGAGTGCCATTATTCACATTGATCAAAATGCCAAATGGCGTTTATTGACAATTCGGCGCGTATATAAATCTAACATAAGACTAAATGAAGAACACAAAACAAACACGCGCCATCAATTTTTATAAACCGCTTACAAATCTATCAGCATAATGAAAAAAGCAATCGACCAAAATTACCAAATTATGCGAGTAAAATAACGACTCGTTTATCCTAGATTTAATCAAGTTTTTATAATTAACGAAGTCTTTATTAAAATTTTAAATATTAAAATTATTTTCAGAACGAGTCTTAGAGAAAATTTCGTCTGTTCAAAAAGATATTGTCTTGATACAAGTTAAATCTGCGCTTGCATCGTTGAATTCAAATGGGTGAGTCGTCAACAGCAAATCAAATGCAGTGCATTGACGATTTTTCTTGAAACGTTTTTACTTCAGAAAACCAAATAATATTGATGTAAACGTTTTACAGTTTGAAATGTGAATTTAAAAAGCTTTATGTTGTTAAATTAAAAGCTAAAGAGAATTGAGTTTGTGATAAATTGTTGGCGCGGAAAGAAACAATTTTTATTCGCGTTTTTAGGAAAAAGAAAGATCGCTAATCACATTAAAAGCGTTTCAATTTGTAATGGTTACACATTTTTTTTTTGCTTGGAAAACTCTGATTTGTGTTAATTTTATTTAGGACGAGAGATGTATCGCGAATGAATGTTTACACGACGTTACTTGGCGCACTGCCGGAAGAAGCTGTTCCGATTTGGGTTACGATTTTGGGTGTTTGCATTGGAGCACTGATCTTGGGACTAATAACAGCTGGACTGGTCAAAGTAAGAATTTAGTAGTTATTTTATGGCCACAAATTAATTAAATTTGTTATAATATATAAAATTTATCAATATGTAAGATTTTAACATCTAATATCGTACATATATTGAAGTTTTTAGTTTTAGTTTAAAATAAAATTCTTAGTCATGAGACGATTCTAAAACGCTTCTTCTACTATATTATTATGGAACTGTTTGTTCACTGTTTTCTACAATCTTTACTAGAGCTGTCAAAAACCCGGAAAATTTCAAAACCCGGTTTTCGGTTTTTTAAAATATAAAATGAAAAGCCGAAAACCAGTTTTTAACCGGTTTGTTTTATTCAAAAACTATTTTGCATATTACTTCAAATACAATGAAAAATGAAACCTATAAGGAGGATTTTAAAGATTTTTATATTATACTTCAACAAGTTATACGAATCGACCAATTATTTAAATTTTAGATTTCAAAATTAAACACATGATTAATATCATTTTCTTTTTAACATTTTAGTATGGATTTTTTAAGCGAGGTACTAAAGAAGAGCTTGAACTGCTGAAGGAACAACAGAACATTGAGGTAAGAAAAAATATAGAAAATAAAAAAAAGATATGTTAAGGTTGGCAACATCTTAATTGAGAGAAAATAAATCACTTTTTCCAATCCAAAAGTAAGAGCTGGTTGATTTAAAGTATAAAGTTCATTGTATAAGAACTTTGATTCTTCAATAGTTACAATAGATACAATAGATAAAATGGTTTTTGCCACACTATATCCATTGAGAGAAATAGACAACTTTAAAATTTCAACAAAAATACTTTTGTTTCAAATTTTGACCATAAAATGCTTTGGAGCAGTGTTTGAATTACTTTAGATGCAAACAAATAGTTTTAAAACTATTTATAATTAATACACGCTCGTTAAACTTTTTATGAATAATCTTACGAAAAATCCTGTGTATGTGATAGACTGATCTGGGAAATAAACTTATTAAAAAAATTTTTTTTACGGTACAACTAAACAGTAATTATATTAAAACCGTACTTAGTTTGGAATATCCTTTTTTTTCAGTTTACCTTAAATTCTAACTATTTATTACTTTTTTCAGGGATTTCCAACAGAATGAAAACCAACAAATAAATACATACATTAAAATTATAATAACTATTAAAAAGTAGGAGTATGTTTTTAATTAGTAAGTGCAAATTTATTAAGTAAAATAAATTGTTATAATATAAAATTATTTTTATGTAAATGTTTAATAAAATTTTTTCTAAAATTGTAGTTTTTTCTTTTACCGAAAATTGATTTAAACTTCAGTTCAATATAAAAAAATAAATTCATCTTTAGTGGAAGACATCATTGATTCAAACATAGAAAACTTTATTCTTTTTTTAAACTTTATTTAAAGACACTCAACGGCATGGTTATTTGCGTCTGTTGGCTTTGTTAAACAGAGGTCTTAGTTGTCACTCACTTTTTATTAGGTCACTTTTGTTATTTTTTAATCTCTATGGGTCTTTGGTAATTTTTTTTTGTTCATCGTCACTGTTATCCTAATTTTAAAAGATTTTTTACACCTTTTCCAACAATCCCACTTGTTTCAAGAACACTATTAACTTTCTTATTCGGTCCTTATCATCTGCCAGCATTTCTCGTAGTTCTCTTCGTTGATTGTTGTATAGGGTACATTAGACCAGGTTATGTTTAACTGTTCTTCGGACATTACATGTCTCACACATTGGGGGTTCTTCCCGTTTATATACCTGATCAGAGATGTTGTAGAGTATTCGGACGTTGGATTATTACATTTATAGAACTTTCGACCTTAATTGTCTAACTGTATATCTTTTTTTTTTCATACAATAAAAAGTCCTTAAAGACATTTCTAGACTTATCTTTTGCCTTACGTGTTGCCCACTTCTCCCTTCCTTACCTTTCATTTTTTGGTGAACACACAATCGGAAGTCGGCGTCAAATAAAATCCCTAATTAATTTTCTAAAACTTCTTCTTTGTCAGGTAGACCACACCTCCCTTCACATTCCAGTGAGCACTCAGCGTGAAGTCAGCTAAAAAGGTCTAAATATTTCAGCCCACACAAACACATGCATACGCCCATAAGCATATTAGGCGTGTAGCAATATTGTACATATTTTTATTTCTCGTGGATGTATTTTCTTTTTATGCCAAGCATATGAACAGATGGAGACATCTCCATAGGACAGATATATTTTCATATGTATCTTTTATCTGTATTTCTTGTTAAATAAATAAATAAACAAATGCCAATTAATAGGTACTTTTACCCAAAAAGAGTTAAATTACACATTATTTCTTTTATTTACAATTCATAATTATAAATTATATTTATAATAAAAAATTTGTTACTAACAATAAGATAGATGTGTAATATGTAACCTAATATGTAACCCTTTTAAGAGAATAAAAGCACAATTAAAAAAGAAACACTCTTAAAAATTAAATTACACGTTATATTTATTATTCACAATTTAAATTTTTAAATTATATGTATAATTAAAAGTATGTTCCTTTAGATACTTTTACATAATATTTTACATCACTATTTGCTTCGTGCCTGTTAGGTGGTGGTATCCAAGTCATAATTGACAACAGTGGCGTAGCGTGGAAATATAGTACCCGGAGCGAGTGATGAACTTGCCGTCTCTTATTGTCACGATTAAACAAAATTTTTAAACAACCTGGAATATCCTGCCTAGGGATTTATTCAGACAAGTAGTTGATAATTTTAACCCCCGACGCAAAAAGAGGGGTATATACGTTTGACGTGTCTGTGTGTCTGTCTGTGGCATCGCAACTCCTAAACGAATGGACCGATTATGATGCGGATTTTTTTGTTTTTTTTTTTTAATCCTGACGTGATTGCGATGATTCATAGCTATAATTTATGATCTGTTCAGACGTTTGATATATAATGATCAGCTGATTTCCTACTTGACAAAAATGTCTTAGTACCAAAATACTTAATATTATTTAAAAAAATGTATTTTATCAGTAACCTGTAGGAATTAAAGTTCAGGCGTATTTTAAAAAGAGTAAAATTTTATTTTTTGAAATTAATATTCCTTTTGAAACTTCTATAGTTAACATTTTATGAAATAACTTACATAATCAATGCTTAGCTTGGCGGGTCATATAAATATAATGTGTGGCTCGAGTTTGACTTTAAGTTTTTAAAACAAGTTGCTTGAACATAAAGTCAACTAAATAATCCCTAAAACCACTGTTTCAAATAAATAGATACCCAAAATCAACATCCTTTCAAAAATTAAAATTTTTGAGGCTTTGATGCGCAAACTTTTTTGTTTATGCTATATTAGAACAGCAACGATTTTTACAAATGTGTACGGATTCTCAAACAGATAAAACCTTATCTAAATAAGAAAGTAAATTGTTTGTTTGTGGTTAGTCGGCATCTGTAGGTACTCCTATTGCAAAATATGTACCTTTTTCTAATTTATCTTAAAGATTTAAACGATATTTCAAGTTTTTAATGTACCTAGGAGTATTTTGAAGTTTTGTCTACCTACGGATTTTTCTCAATTCAAACTAATTACCATTGCCTGATTTTGCATACAGAAATAGTAAACTTAACTGTATTTTCCGCTCTCATATTGGTGCCAACCAACAAGTATCGCCACTCTAAAATATGTAAAGCTTGCTAGGCGAGCACTTCCCCTTCGCTTCTCTTATTTGGCTCCAAACCATTCAGATATAGCGTCCGTAAGGAAGCATCGTCAATTCTTTTATCCTTTTGATCGACATGTAGAAAATGAATACAATGTTGATGCTATATTATATTTTTAATTGACAATAGAATGTTCCTTACATTAGTAATAATGTTCAACCCCTAAAAATAAAAAAAAAGATTTTTGAAAATTTATTCAGTTGAAAGTCCCAATCAATCCATTTATATATATTTTCACTTTTGAATCTCATTCCCAGAAATGCAGTTAAGTTTTGAATGTCAGATTATCATTACAAGCAGAATGGATTTATCCATAAGCTTCCCAAGTGAATATATATTCACATATTAAATTCACAATAAAACATGAATGAAAGTTAAAATCGTCTGACAACACATGATTTTCTGAAAATGAAATGAAAAACCCCCGTTGAACGTTAGACGCTTTAAAGAAAATCATCAGAATGTTTCTAGAAAAGAATAGAAAAATGCGCTTTAGTTCCGCTCTTTGCTTTCGTACTGCCCATTGTTATGTTACAAGAAAAATAAATACATCCATGTATATGAAAGCTTGTTATATAAAAATTTTAATAAAGTATTAAAATAATTTCAAGAATTTTACTCTCTGAGAAACTTTTCTATTTTTTAACTATCTTCTATTCAACACGAAATGGTGAACGAGTAGAGGAGAAATGCGACGTAACCGTTTAAAACAAATTATTATAATAGAATAAGTATGGTAAGATGTATAGAAAAGATAATATTAAAAGATAACGAGTTTGAAATGAGACAACTGCCATAGCCAAGAAGAAAATTAGCTGAAATCCAGCCAACATTATCTAGAATTAAAACGGGGAGAATTACGTTAGAAGGAAAAGGATGCGTGAAAATATATTCGTTACTAACAATAAGCTATTTATTTTAAACCATAGTAATTTCAAGATATTTAAAATAATAAGGATGAGGGTTTATTAGGCAGAATATTCAAAAAATAACTATTAAATTTAAAGTCATTCATGAAATTAATATAAGAAAATTGATGTAAGCCACTAAAAAGGATTTGTTTTGAAAATATAATCTATTTATTAAATAATGTTTTATCATTTTGATTTTATTACATCTTAATGCCTATGTAACGTACAGCGATGCTTTTTTAATTTACCTTAACTAATTTTTCTGTTTGTTTCGCTGGAATAATCAAATAATCATAATCTTGTAAGCGATATTTTACCCTTTTCTCGATGTCTAAATAAGGAAAAATTTTGCACACACACGTGTTATAGATGACAAATTGACACATTTAAAATTTTTTAGTAATTGATAGGATAATCCATAAAAATAAATTAAAGTTTTATATGGAAAATGAATTTTTTGTTCTGCTTACTTTGAAGCGTTTGACCGACGCTCATTCATTAATAGAGGTTAAGAAGGGTTAACGTGAACGTTAACTAAAGTAATGGTGTCATTGATAGCGTTTTAGTCAACACAACAATCGTGGTTATTATAAATAAACGACTAAAAGAACGTTTTTAAACTGGTTTTTGCTACCATTTAGTAAAACGTAGTATAATAATAAGATTAGTACTCTTTTAATCACAATAATAATTAGACACTAATAATGTAATAAAATTTAAATAAATTTTGGGTAAACAAATCTTTCCCTTACTTGTAAAATAGAACGTAGGTATAATAATATTGATAGAGATTATAGAATTTTGTTATAAACTTGGTTCTTAAAAATAATTTTTCAAATGTAATTTTATTTCTATAGTTAAAAAATGTTTAAATATTATACTTAATTATGTGCGTAATACTAGTGAGTGTTCCTATAACTCTTTGGTCTGCGGTCCTCTTTGCAGTTAAAACTTTTAAAGGACCAATGAATGAAACATTAACATATTCATGGAAAAAAAAATTATAGTTGAGAATGACGCTAACTTAAATTTTCAGGCGGTTCAGTTCTTCGACCCCTGAAATATTTTTTTGAAATCCCAGAGTTTCGGAATCCCTATTTTGGAAATCATTGCTTTATACCTATTTAATTTCTTTAAGTTGTCCATTTTTTCGGTTATTTAAAGTTGCTTAGTCTGCTTTAATTAGCAACTACAATTCTAATTTTGTTTGTTGGAAAATATTTCTACTTATTAAAAGAAAATCTACACGTGCAGCATTGTACACTTGATAGAAATGGCTATAAAATATGTGATTATGTAAATGAGGTGTATTATGTTCACAAAAACCTAACAACGCAATGAAAGTGTAAATATTGAAAAAAAAATTCATTCAAATTTTAAGATACAATTTAATTATTTTATTCATAAAATGATATAGCTTAGATCGGTGAAATTTTAAAAAGGAAGTCGAATTACCTTATATATTTTCGTTTTAGACATCAGATTGAATGATTGATGTCCCGGAAATAACTGTAACTTGTTTAGCTTCACATCGAGTATAAAATGAAGAATTGAGATTCCTGAGGAAACTAATAGTCTCAATGTTTTATAATGCAATAATGAGAAAGTTGCATGTGAAAGAAATTAGTATATTTTCATTTTTCTCGACATCCTCTCTTCATAATACATCACCTTGCAGCATTCTTTATTGTTATTTAGTTTCGTTTAATATTGGTTATTTAGTTTCAACAAAAAATATTACTTTTCCATTTTATTTCGAATTTCATCTTTTATAAGAAAAATTTTACTACTGAAACAATTAAATTTCAAATAATGTAAGAGGTAAGAAATTTAAAAAATTCTTGTCTGCTCATACATATCAAAGACAAATGTTTTTTTTTTTAAATTCTTCAAAATGAAAATATGCTCAAATTCTTGGATTCACGAAAAAAAAATAAGTAAAATGAAAGAAAAATAACAGATATTATTTGTTTTATAAAAATTTTTGACATTTTCTCAAATATTTGTATCTTATATTTTTACGGCATCCTCACGATTCTACAAAAATTATTATATTTTGTTAGATTCTTTGAGATACAAAGAGAATAAGGCTAATGGATTTATAATGATGTTTTTATTTCAGTTTAAACCGTTTATTGTTGAAGAAGGTATAATTTTGTAAGACTTATTTTATAAAAAAAAAAAAAACATTAAGAACTAGCTTTTACCTGTTCCTTTGGCTGAGTGTAAAATAAGTTCTATGTATACGATATACGCCTACTTATAACCGATAATTTTGGTAGAAAAAAAATAATTTGACAATTTTTTTTCTGCAAACTTTGAAGACAAAATTGTAGAGAGCAATAATGAAAGTATTTCAAATTTTAAATATTATAGAATCTTTTTTGTTTTCATTTACGATGGAAAATTTAAGAAAGGAGAAAAATTAAACCATATCGATGATATAATCGTTGTTAAAATTCAATTTCTATCTTATTTTCTATAGTTGAGATGACTGAAACTTTAAATGAAAGGTCTTTACTCTTCCGCACCTTTTGTTAAAGATACAAAAAAAGCACTCAAATGCGAATTTTTACCAAAACAAATATAACCAATTTGTAGATCCAACAAATTAATTATTTAAATAATAGGCTTGAAACTAAATATTTAAGAGGTCTTGTTAAATAGATATTTGTTACTATTAAAAACTATTTTATTTTATTTTATTATTGTTCTTTTTGGTGTTTTAAGTCGCTCTAATATCTAAGGCCATATCACGACAGAAAATTTCTGAAGGTTATTACTTTTATTAATTAAATATCTATTTAGAATTCAATGGGAATCAACTCCAGCGCCACTTATGCATGACCAAATTTTATTTTATATGGTGAAATGGGAAGCTGTTTGTTTCAGTTCTTTTTTAAACTGATTGTTTTTAATAAAATAAATTTTTTCCTAGTTACCTTGGCTAATTAGGTGTAGTTGCCATTTATGTATACCTACGCGTTTTAATTTACGTTTTCTCTTACACCACTGATGTTTGTATTGTTTTTAATATTAATACTTTAAAATCTTTACGCTTGGGACAGTTTCTATTTTTGCAGAAAACCAAGTATTCAAAAAAAAATTTAACAAAACCAATCAATTAGTTTTTGAGATCAACAATTAATTAAAAAAGAGCATTCATTTGAATAATAGATACTAAGTATTTTCTCATAATTTTTATAAACAAATTTAATTTTTTTGTCTTACAATAGTTACAAATATTCAATTAGTTAATTAATTTAATTCTAGTTTATACCCACTTATTTTAAACCAGACTTTCTTAATAGGGCAAAACAAGTGACATACTTAAATGATGGATTATTTAAATGCTTAAAGTAACGAAGCAGTATGCCAAAGTTATCAGAATAGAACGAGCAGTTACCATCAAGGGACATGAAAGCAGCTCGAAATTTCTATGTGTTTTATAAACATATATATAGATGTTATAAGTAGGTGATTTTGTCTTGGAAAATTTTACCGAAACCCAAAAATAACTTTGAAAACATAGAGACAGTAACATACAAACCTTTCAAATTACTTAACACATTAAATTTTACCTTGTTCATATATTCAAAATTTCCGAGGCATCATCATCAAAAATTCATTTCTATGACAACAATCTAAAAGAGAATTCATAAAGATAATTCCATCTTTTTAGGTAAAACATTTTAATGAACATTAAATACAACAAGAAAATTCACAGTTCACAATTCGTTAATTAAATTCTAATAGAAAGATTATGATTCTTCTTAGTATTTGATTTCACTTCCCTCTTTTCGAATTTTCGTCTTTGTCGATATAATATGTAATAAATAACATTAAATTATATTTCATAGCGACAAATAATTCGTAAGATTTTTAATATATCTTCGGTACCAGTAACTAAATATAAAGGATTCTATATGGATTTTATAAATAGGGAAATTTTAATTCGTCTGGGTTTAACTTGTATGTACCTATGTATGTATATAACTAAACGAGACAGTTTGGATAAAGTTTCAAAGTATAGTATAATTTTAAAGCAATGGATCGATTTTATTTCAACTTAATGAAGCTGTAATCAGTAAATATATCAGGGTCAGGTTATATTTCTTTATGTAAAGAATACATATGTAGGGCTTGTATTATGCTTTTATTGGTAGCTAATGGTAATGTTTAGCTTGTTGTATTAGAAGCCCGTTCTGTGATGGAACTAAATAAATAATTTGATAGGAACTATTCATTGACTGATTAAAACTAAATTTCCTTGTAACATCTTCTGAATTTATAACATAATGTTCCATCACAAAAAGAATCTTAAATTCATTGAAAGATGAAAGATGAATCAGACTATAACGACAAGTTGCTTTTGATCTGATTGTAATGGAAGGAAGCTTAAAATTTAGTAATAATAGTAACAAGTGCAGGTTTCAATTAATGACCCATTTAATTTCTCATTGCAGCTTGAATAATTGATGCTTAGTAAAAAATATTAATAAAGAAAGATAGATATACTTTCTTTTACTATTACATAGTAATGAAAGTATTATGATCGGGTTTACTCTATTTCAAGTTTTTATCATAGGTTCCTCAAGGTGTTTTTTTTCTTAGAATTTGCCTTTATATTTGCCTTTGATGAAATCGGTTGACAGGAACCCCCATTTTATTCAATGGAGTTCCAACGATTTTTTTTATACTTGCTATAGTTATTAGACCCATTAAAATCTACAACTTTCATTTGAAACTTGGAGTAAAAAATAGGGATGAGATTAATGGAAAAGAATCGATTAAATAAAAATCTATTTTTCTTTATTCAATATTAATCGATTTGTCAAAAATCGATTTTAATAAAAAGAAATCCATTTATGCAAAAAAATCGATTTTTTCTATTATTTAAAATTCTACTTGCTTTTCATATTTCAATAATGATGAAACCTAAGAGATTCATACTAACAATTTATCAGATTAAAAATCAAATAAAATGATATGAATAAAAAAATAACCAATTCAAAACTAAAAATTAAAGCGAATCTTCCATTAAACTTTCAATGTAAGGAATAAGGCAAATATGATTATTGATACACAATTTCAGTACCATTAAACGTTTTATTATAATAAAAATGAAATGATGAGCATCCTAACAAAATTACAACCTTATTGCCTCAAAAACTATTTTCGATTTCAATCTTTTAATCACGGGGTTTTTAATAATGAATTTTAAATTTAACAATCAAATATTTGAATGAATGTCTATTATATTCGAATGACAAGAATGAAAAGAACCGTTACAACTAGTTTGAATTTAAGTTTGCGCTGTTTATGAAAATCGATTTAAACGCGTAATTTATATAATCGTTTATTTAAAAATCGATTAATATTACTAAGAAAATCGATTATAAAAAATCGATTATTAGAAAATAATAATCGATTTAAATAAAAATCGATTATTTTTTAACATCTCTAGTAAAAAATGCTGCCAACTAAATGCAAAATACGGAAGCCTAAATGATATAATTACGACAAGACGTCAGGACATTAATATTTTTAGAAAAAAAAATTAGTAGATTTGCGATAGTTTAATTAATGAGAATAGAAGTGGTAGTAATTAAATTATAATTTTTTTTTGAGCATTTTAATTCTGAATTTCAAAACTAAACGTAAATATAAACAGAAAAGTCCATTTTGAGACCAAACTTAGTTTCATCTCAGACAAAGTTTACTTTACTGAAAACGCTTTGTAAAGTAAATGTCACTAAGGTAACTTTAAGATTAGAAACTTTGGATACAGTTTCATTGAAAGTTTCTTTTTTAGATTTGGCCCAATTTTTTCAAACGTTAGAAATATTGACAACACTCCTCACTTAAACTATCCAAATGAAATAATGTATATTTTCAGTCATCTTTTCAGAGTCCGTACTACTTAGAGCTTAGTGGAGAATTATTTTATTATAAACTAGCTGACCCAGCCCGCTTCGCTGGACATAGCTAAATTAAAAAGTATAATAGTAAGTATAAGTAATTAAGAGTAAATTTAGCTATGTTGGCATAGAAAGTTATTCCTCAGGAATCGTAAATTTTCTGAAGTGATAGATATCTTCGTATTTTTACCTGCCTAAAAATCTTACTATTTGCAGTTCAGTATTCTTTCAATGAATTATTAATTATTAATTATTAATTTACGTTTGAAATACTTTAAACTCCCTATGGCATACCTATAATTTGGATATATAAGTTAATTTTTTTTGTTCCAATTCATCCTTATTAATCTCTATGAATCGAACTCCTAAGGGCTTCAACTCTCTAAACCAAACTCCTCCTAATCGGGATCACATTTTTTTGCTGTTAGCAGAAAACCAGGTTAGGGCACGTTCCCCCCGCACTGCAGCCTAAGGTTTATTGTACTCCTGTGCTGCTCATTTATCCTTGTTATGCAAGAATCCTTGCTTATTCCAGGTTCAGCATTTTGCCTAGCAGAAACGGTCCCTGTACTAAGCTTGCGCGATTTGAACCTGTTTGGGCGTCATCTATCCCATACAGGTTTCGCTACTTTGTGAGGGCTTTGTAGTCAAAAATGACATGGGTTGCGTTTTCATCCCCATCCCCACACAATCTGCGATTGAGGTCTTGTTGAGACACCCCAATAGTCTGCAGATGCTTCCTCAGTCCACAGTGTCCGGTTATTATCAGTCCTGTTATTGTCCTGAGTTGATTCCTTCCCAGCCGTAAAACTTCAGCTGTGAGCGAGGGGCAGATTCTCCCCATCATATTGGGATCACTTACGTCGAACTGTATGCCTTGGTTATTTATTTTTACGGGTGTAATTTCGGAACTTGGATATTTTTGTTGTTGTTAGGAATGCTATCATATTCACTGCAGAGAATTTCCTGATTACTCCAATTTTTACAGTCAATAAATCGAACAATGGATTAGTAAAACTTCTCCTTCGATAATTCGAACATTTGCTGAGCTGAACTATAGATAAGTCATAAGATAACTACCTTCAAATTAACTATGGATTTATGGTATTTAGGAGTTCAACTTATAGAGGGATCACTGGAACTAAATGTTCAATTATGGAATTTAGATATTTGTTTTAGATTGAATGTCCACATATATTTCAAGACCAAAATAAGCAAAATCGGCCCAGCCATTCTCGAGTTTTAGCGAGACTTACGAACAGCAATTGATTTTTATATATATAGACTAGCTGATGCTCGCTCGCTTCGCTGATTGTATCTAAATTTAACTGATTGATTTAAAGATTCCTTACCTTCATAGCAAAATATAAAATTGCTTATCTATTTTGACAGAAAAAGATGATATACTGTCAGACTTTAGATCCAAAAAAAGTTCATCAAAATTCGTAAAACTACTTTTCAAGAAAGAGATGTAAGCTGTCTCACATCAGCTTCTATACGATTTTTAGTAAAACACTTGAAAATCTTTCATATCAAATGTCATTTAAAACCATTCAGCTATTTTAGAGGGCATCTATTAATTGCGCGAGGCGTTTTTTGCGATTTTTGAAATCCCACCCCTCCCCTCTGGTAAGATGTCATGAGATTTGGCATATATCATTCCCCCAACCCGCAATCTAATGTAATATTTTGCAAAACAAAAAAATACGTGATATTTAGGAGACCATCCCTTTCCCCATAGTAAAAATGGATGATTCCCTTACGTAATTAATGGATGTTCCCTTACAAGAATAGATTAGTAGCTATCCTACCGAATCTTTAGCAAACTTCATTAAAATTCGTTCCGTTAAGTAATTGTTGAATTTTGAAATTTTTCGTTTATTATTTTAATACGTTTATGTCTAATAAATATCTTCGACAATGAACAATGAAAATATTCAAATATTTAAAAAAATTTCATTATTAATTTTATCGGGTGTTAAATTGAAATTCATAATTATTTAATTTTTATTTTCCAGTAAAAATTGTCAATTTTTTAATTTCAACTTTGTAGAGATTTATTTCGTTATTGTGTAAAATTGGAAGAAAATGCGTTAAAATTCTATTTCACGAACTTTCCCGAAACTTTTTAAATGTACGGTTCCCGTAGAATATAATTGTTTTACCATCCCATGGGAACTATGCATTATTCTAGCCTTAAAAGTTAAAAGTAAGCTATATCATTCTCCCCTTAACTACCACATTGCAAAAATCATATCAATCTTTAACTATGTGGTAAACAAAAAACATATATATCCCACGGGAACAGTACATCTCTCCCGAGTAAAAAGTAGATCAAACCTTCTTAAGGAAAATGAGTTAAGACTCTATTTCGTGAATTTTAATGAAACTACTTTTAAATACACGGTCTTATAGAATTCATACTTGTTTTGCTATCCCATGGGAACCGTTTATTATTCCGGTATGAGAAGTAATCTATATCATTTTCTGACCCTTAAACTACAACATTATAAAAAAGGAAGTTAATGTTTTGCTCTGTAAAAAACAAAAAAATATCTATCCCACGGGAACCGTACATTTTTTCTGAATATAAAGTATACTATATGTTAAACTGGATTATAATCTATATCTACGCCAAATTTCATCCAGATCCATCTAGTACTTTTTGAGTGAAAGAGCAACAAATATCCATTCTTACAAACTTTCACGTTTATAATATTAGTAAGATGTTTTATTTATATCTTTATGCAATTGTTATTAATTTTAACAGAACGAAATTTTTTTCTTTTTTCTAATAAGGTGTTTGATATTGCCAATTTTACCAGAAATTTTTTTCTAGTCAAAACCAACTCTGCTTAAAATTGGACTTTGTCGGAAGTAGGTCATTTATAACATAATAATATCTATTTATAGTAAATGTAGTACATTTATACGCACTTATCTTGATTATTGAACAAACATTTTTAAGACATGGCTTATCTAACTTTGAAGTATATAAATTCAATTTAAAAATCTGAAAACTGTAAAACTTTACAAGTAGTAAGTCAAATTTGGTGGAAATCGAAAATTTTTGTAGTAAAGAGTTTGTTTTTTAGATGATATATGCATTTTTCACTGAAATCTCAAAAATGAATTCGATAGTAAAAAGTCAATTTTTAAGAATATCCAATATATTTTCAATAGTGAATGTGTGGGATAAGAAACGCTTGAATCAAAACATTTCCGTTTCAGCACTGAATTTACGACAGTTTTCACGAGCGCAGTTTTTTGTCTACTTATTTTGAAACTTATCGAATACTGTCTCAAAGCTGGCTTTTTAACAAAACGATAAAACATTATGATCAGCTAGAAGATGAAAAAGAATCCGTACACGACGGTGAAGACTTGCAACAGTGCTCAACATTTTATCGTAAGTAAGGTTTACAATTTTTATGAGTGAAATTCACAAGAAATTGGGAGAGCGTTAGAATTGAGAGATTCAGAGAAAGAATGTTATTTTAAGATATTTTAGATTATTTAATGAAGCGTTTATTTTGGCACTTACGGAAAGAATAAGGTTTTATATGATGAAAGATTGCTGCGTTACCCGCCTGAGAATAACGACCGTGGTTTTATACTTGTGTAATTTTATAACTGAAGTTCTGATATTTTTAATAAATAATAATCGATATAATTTTTTAGATAAACACACAATAACATAAGTACGAATAATATAAGCTTTTTCACACTTACCATTTATAATTTGATAGCTTTTATTAAATTATATTGATTGCAATAAAATTAAACTTTTTTTAAAGTTACTCTTAAAGCGTTTACCACCATACAAAACCTTTGTAAATAAATCTTTAAAACTTCTTTGTTAAAAGTCTTTTAAACATTTGTTGAAAGTCTACCAGTTTTCAATCTTCTTGTTCAGCCATTTAATTATTAGATCTGAAGAATAATAATTGGTAAAACTCATTGAAAATGTAAAATTTCATTCATTTTGGTAATTCCATATAAATAGATTAAATTTCATTGTTTTCTACTAATTAGCAATTCTTTTTCATCTGCATATTTGATTTTTAATTCATATAATTTATATATTCAATCATTAAAATTACTTTGAAAACTGATAATCTATTTTTTTAATTGAAATGACCACGGGACTATTTTTAACAAATGGTTAATTTACAGTTTTCATGAGATATAATTTTTATTTTGAAAATATTCTCTTTATGTATTTTGAATTCAAGTTCAACGCCTTTAAAACATTGATGAAAAGTAAAATAAAGCAAAATAAACGTTAACTGATTTATACAATAAAAATGCTAGTGCGTACGTAGCAGAGCATAAAAATATGCGCATTTCCAACGACGAGAAAAATTTAATTAAAAATATAAACAGAACAAATTTTCTTTGTAATTTAATAGAAATAATTTCATACATTTAACACAAATAAATACAGCCACGACGCAAAATATGTTCTGCACATTTTTCTCAACTAAATAAAACGCAAATGTGGCGTTTAGTTAAAGTGTGACTGACCTCAAATGAAGACCTTAAACAACTTTATTCTGCTGGTGAGCTTTTGTCTATGTTTATACAACAGATTTCTAAAATGATATAAAAAAAATATATATTCATCATTAGTTTCTGCCACTTATAAACAAGCGTATTTTATTCTAATTGCTTTAATAAGGAACGCTAATTATTTCGTAATGAGGCCGGATTACTGTATAATTGAGTTAAGCTAAATGAAAAGCTTAGCGGTTTAAAGAAAAATGACTTGTTAAAGTCTAAAGCCTCATATACTATTTGTATATTACATTGTATTTTATATAATAAGGCCGACCTAATATGATTGACTTTCCAGATCAAACATTTTTTTTTATAAAGCATAATGTATCAATTCCAACGTTATTCGATTAACAATTTATTTGAAAATAGATTTTAATGTACTGATGATGGACTACCGTAGCTGTTTTATAGTGAAACAATATTAACGATGAAATAACTTTATAATTCCTTTATAAAGAAAATGATAGTCAATTTTTTCACTTACAATGCTAATTCATATACCTATTTCCTTAATTCTTCATGTTTCTCTATATCCTTATTTCTTTTTCTATTATCATATTAAAACGTAAACTACTTTTAATTTACTAAACACTGACCGATTCGCTGAGCGTATCTAAATTAAACTGATTGATTAGTAGAAACCTTTAAAAAAAACTAAGCTATTTTGACAGAACTTCTAGACCTTAGACCCATAGTAAGTTGAACACAATCCATTAAACTTATTTTACAGGAACATCTGTTAGCTATCTCAAAGGTTCTATTTTTAAGTACTTGTGTTCCTTTAAGACTGGAAAACTTTTTATACTAAATGTCATATAAAACCGTTTAACGGTTTGGTAATTTATTCTTATTTGTAATATCTATATTAGAAAATATTAAAAGTCCCCAACACCGGTAAAAAGTAATTTAATTACAGTTTCTCACAATCGCAAGAAATAGAAAACAGTTATGTTGTTGCACATTTGAAATTGCTCTATTGTTATTAACCCGAAGACTTCACAAGTTTTCCGAAGTTAGAAATATCGAATTTTTTGGTTTTTCAAACATATTTTTAAGTCAGTATTCATGGTTGTTACCAGGTTCATGCTTTTCATAAGTAATCATGGGTTTCCAACTATAGGACTAATAAATGGAATAGAGTTATACACACTTTGAAGCACTAAAGACGAGAAAGGCGATTTTTGAAACGACCGTTCTCCCTTCATACATCAAATTGTATACACTTATCCCGCGATTTACACTGAAGATAGGTTCCAGACAAATCCGTGTAAAATGAAATCTTTGTTTTTCCTATATAAAACCGCGTAAAACGAAAAAAACTGCGCAATTAAGTCATTTATTCAAATAGAACAAAAGTAAAACATATCCAGAAACTTTAAACTAGGTATAGTTTTCCCAAAAAATGGCGTGATGTCGTAGTGAACTTATTCTATAAATGAAAACAAAAATAGTAACGAAAAATTTTTAAAAAGGACCTGCTGAAACTTAACAAATTCAGGTATGTTCGAAATTTATTCGCTAGCACTTTGAGGAACTATCAGCTTTTTCTTCTTGATTGGTATAATGTCACTTCCATCACTAGAATATTCCGAAATTTTCCTACAAATTTTCCGAATTTCATTAGTTTATAAACCGTGTAAAAGCGAAATCGTGTAAAACGAGTACCGTGTAAATCGGGGGATAGGTGTATAGCAGTATTTCATTCTATTTCTAATAACCGTCTGTAATCGAAGTTGTGCCCAGCTGCACATGTGTTTGCAACTGCAGATGTGTCCATACATGAGCCAAGTGCTTTTTGGATATTATAGTACATATGTATATCCAATAAACATTTATTTGAGGGAGCTCTAGCCTTCACATAAGTTTTCATGGTTACAAGTTTAGTGCATCTTCAAATTTCAGTAGTGATTATAAAGCCCGTTGCAGACTCTCGCCAAGAACTCCCGAGAACACCCGAGAAGCGTGAATGTGATGGGTTTCTCATAGTCTCGTTCTCGCGCTCGCCTGTTCTCCGATCGGTGTCGGTTTTTTTCCCGCTTCAAAAGGTTTCTCGGGCGAGAAAAGAGAACGATATCACATTTTTGTTGAATACAAATGAGAAGGGCGATGAATGTGGAAACTTTCTCGGTTCTCGGGCAATATCTCGACAAGGCTTCTCGGCAAGAGTTCTCGCGTGAGTCTATTGCCGGCATAAGAATACGAAAGGCTATGACAAATCACTCGGTGATTATCATATACAAGAGAAGAACTAACTTTCAAAGTATTACCTAAAGAGGAAAATAAGCCCCTTCGCACACAAGGCTACGCAAATTTTCGATACTCGACGATTTTAGTCTCCAAGCGACTATCGCCATATATATCCGAGTCTTGGGACGAATGTCGGCGACGCGACTCGTACACGAACCTCAATGGATTTATATGACGGTAGTCGCTTGGAGACTAAAATCGTCAAGTAACGAAAATTTGCGTAGCCTTGTGTTGTGTACCAAGGGGCTAAATGATTCTGAAGACTAAAGCCGCCAAGGACCCTCGAATTGATGTAATGTATAACAAAGACCAACAAAGAGTAGAAAAATGAACGAATAGTTTGGTTCTTTAGTTTAGATTCGCGTCAGATCAACAAGTAAACAAAATTTTATTTATACACATACAAATACTTGTATACACACTCAAGCCATGGTAAAGGGAGACTTTCAAACGATAACTATTATTGAAAAATTCACGCAATAGCCGCTAAAGCTGTTTGGAAAAAAATGCCTTCTAGAAATGGCCACTATTACGAAAATATCATTTAAATAGCCAAAGACAGTAAGTATCTTTTACAAAATTGGTTGTGAAAATTTTAAATGAAGTTCAAAACATTATTGATCATAGTTTTTTATAATAACTCGCATACATTGAAATATACCTATGTCTATAATTATTATAACGAAGTGTAAAGTTCTTTTAATATTTTATACTATTTATTCTATTTCTCTGAAATGTGAATTTATTTTTTTAATTTGAAAAATAATCAATATTAAAGAAGTCGACATTCGCAACGTTTGTAAAGAAGTTATTATTAATGTATTATAAGCAATGTTAAGTTGTAGTTAATGGAATAAAACAATTCATTATATATTTCATAAAGTACATAAACTAAAAAAAATATTGTTAGCATATTTTTTGGGTATTTCTTTTTCTGCTTATTTGTTCAGAAATTAAAAATTAATCTTTTACCACGAGTTTGGGTAAATATTTCATATGAGTAATGAGTGTAGAGGTAAAAACTATTAAAGTACCTAAGTTATTTATGAAAGAATTCCCTTTTTTAATAATAAATTCGCCTTGGTAATGATTCCATTCTTCTAAATAATTTCTGTTAAATAAATTAAGATTTTTTTTAGACCTTGAAGAAATATTATTCTTAATTAACAAGAATAAAATAATAATTGCTTAAAATTACTGAAATTACAACTCATTACAAACGTATGACGGGAATGAGGGAAATCAAATATTAAAATGTTAAATTTCTGATTTTTATTGCGTTCCTGCACGTTTCATTAAAGGACTAACAAATGATGAAATCAATTAGAGCCGTAATAAGTGGTAAGTAAGGGAATACAAAGTTTTCCTAAAGCATATGTAGAAAATGTTTCTCTATTAGCGATTATCAAGTTTACTTTTCTCAAAAAGTAACTTTGACTAACGATTCACTAGCATTTCACTAAAATATATTGCAGAAAATTTGACCTACTTTCCGGATTATTATTCGAACCGGGGGACGAAATTTCGTAAGTTTAACAAACGTTCCTCTGCCATTACACTATTGCTATTATTTTATTATAGCTAGTTTTGATTCGGAAAAGAAAAACATGAGAACGTATCGGAAAGCTAAGGAAGTATACATTCGTTGTTGTATAATCGATTTTTTTTTAAATTTGAACGTTTGACGAACGCTTAATGTTCGCATAAATCGTTAACCTAAATTTTAAATGGCTTTCCAATTTAGTAACGAATCATAAATTTGTTATGATATGGTTTTAGTCAATTTTCTTGATTTTTCCGAATATTCGGCACGCGTTTCTGTAATAAATAATGGCTTTTTTATCAAAAATATATAAATCTTTTAAATTAAATGTCTTCTTCGATTACAAAGAGTATTACGTTTTAAAAAATTTATTTATTTGCTACAATAATAAGCTTAATCATTGACTAATCTAAATTAGAGAAAACGTTCCTTGAGATTTATCATGCAGCATTTTTTAAGTTTATAATAATAATAAAATTTTAATTAAAACTGCTTCACTTTTACAAGATAATTAAGCTAAAGAAAAGTTTAAAGAAGGACCCAAAAAGTGAAAATTTAATTTTATGTTTTTTAAATAACGCTACCTTATTGACTTTAACCATTAAATTTGTATCAAACACACAATAAAAACTAACACAAGTAACATAAAACAATAAACACAGTGAAAAAAGTGAAAAAAGTGTCTTGCACAACTACAATTTCTAAATAATTCGAAGTTTTACTCATTTTTAATGGTAAAACTCAGGTTTTTGTTTAGATTATAATATTTTTCTTAACAACCGTTCAGCAAATAAAATAAAAATAATCTGTACCTTTTTCCTGGTACCTACTTGAATTTTGATAATTTATCTACCCGATATATTTCTTTTTTGTTTGAAGTCGCTTTAACATCTTAGGTAACATATCATGACTGTCTTAGCTCAGAAATTTCTTTTGGCCATTTTTATCCTACATTTGAGACATAAATTGTATCAAATTCAGAACTACAGAACTCAGATGCCTGGAGCGGAAAAAGCCCGAACCAATGTTAAAATTATAATTCTGGGGTATGCTTTTTTAAAGTTATATCTATGCTCAAAACTACCTTCAAAATTTCAGGAAAATGTTCTTAACAATTTATTGTAATATCTCTTATATGCAACTTATGTAAAATATTGGAAAAAATTGTATCGAAAAGACTAAGATGGTACTTGGAGTCAATTCAATACTTCTCTCCAAACCAATTTGGATTTAGAAACCAGTACTCAACCGGTTGAGGATGGACACAGAATCAACCAAATACTCGGGTGTGTGGAAAAGCCAGGCAAATCTTACCTCTTTGCTGATGACCTAACCCTTCTGAGGAAAGGAGTTGATCTGAATACTACGGTACAACTAATGCAAAAAGACCTCAATAGCATATCACAATGGACACTACAAACAGGTTTCAAAATATCAAAAGAAAAGGCGGAGTACGCCATCTTCTCGCCGAGGCAACCTAAAAATACGATAACTCTGTCCTGGCAAGGCTCTTCAATTAAAAAAAGTTTTTCTATCAAAATCCTAGGGATGACTTTCGATCAAAACATGTCCTGGAAGAACCATATAGCGGCCTTAAAAACGGAGTGCTACAAACGCCTAAATATACGTAAATCGATCGCTTCTAGAAACTGGGGAGCGGATTTAAAAACATTAATAGTAACCTACAAATCAATCATCCTATCTAAAATTGATTACGGTGCCTTAATATATGATGCCGCTAAACACCAAACAAAAAGCCTTGATGCTGTCCATAACACGGCGTTGAGGATTTGTACAGGTGCCTTTAGAACCAGCCCAATTATCAGTGTTCTAGCCGAATCGGAAGAGATGCCTTTGTCATACAGACGGAAGCAGCAAGTGGTAGGATTTGTGATAAAAGCACTATAAAAAACGAAGAATCCGGTCATCAAGTCTATCAGAATGAACCAAAGAGATATTGTGGGGAATGGTGCGAGGCGGAAAGCACCAGTCGGAACAAGGGCTTTAGAGTACATGAGGGATGTTAACATCGAACCCCCCTACGGTCCTCTAAGGTATGGTGGAGTCCTCCTCCATGGGAAAAATGGAAGGCAAAAGTGAATCTATCCCTATCCGAGTGTCTGGTTCAAAATTCCCCACCACAGCTCTTCCAGAAGCTGTATTTAGAAATGATAAATTCTAAGTACCCACAACACACGAAGTACTTCACTGACGGTTCAGTCCTCAATGGCCAATCCGGATACGCTATGGTATCAGATGATTACACCACCAAAAAAAGAATGCCGGATGGGTCTTCTATATACACCTGTGAGTCAGAAGCAATCTTTAGATGCCTTGAAATGTTAGAAAAAGAAGCAACTACAAAACCGACAATCATAGTTTCAGATTCTCAAGCTTGTCTTAAAGCCTTCCAAAAAATTGACATAAAAAATTCAAACATTAGGTTCAAACAAGAAAAACTTAAGACTAACAACAACGTAGAATTGGTGTGGGTTCCATGGCATCAGGGGATTGAAGAAAACGAAGCGGCCGATGCGGCTGCCAAGGAGGCCACGGTAGAAGTCCTTAAGCCGGGGCTAGCACCGTCAGTAGAAGATTTGCTAATTATGTGTCGGCAAAAACTGTGGGAATTGTGGGACAGCTTCTGGAGGGGCCAGCCTCAAAAACTGCTCAGCGTTAGAAGCTCCACGATGGAGAAGAGAGCTTTCGGGGCCTTTCCAAGAAGGGAGCAGGTGGAGTTGAGTAGGCTGAGGGTGGGGCACACCAGAATGACGCATAGCCACATTTTTCGAGGGGTGCCGGCGAGCTGCACTAGGTGTGGGGAGCACCTTACAGTGCAGCATATTCTGCTGCGATGTCGGGGCACCGAAGTGCAGAGGCGGAGGTGGGCTTTACCTCCCGATATCAGAGGGTGCCTTAATACGGAAAAGGGCATAGCGACGACCCTGGGTTTCCTCAGGGAGACGGGCATGCTTGCTGAAATTTGAGATAGGTAATGAATTGACAGCCCACCCTAATTAAGTACCACATACATTAACTTCACCTTGCTAACTGGCCAGTTTTCAAATATTAGTGTTATTGTCACTATTTGTTTAATCTATTTTATTTATTTATAAAAATTTTTATTATATATATTCATATTATTACCATTGTTGTTATTACTACTGTTACTATTTATATTGTTTATATTATTTATTTATTATTATCAAATTTTGTCAGTACCTACTATTGTTGCTAACTATTTATAATTTATAACTACTACTTAATGACATTTACTTAATTATATATAATTATATTATCTATGTTATTATTAAGTCGCTAATGACCATGTTGTTAAAGCGACTATAAATAAATAAATTTAAAAAAAATTTAATTGATTTTTCTGTAAATTTTTATTGTAATCAGTGAATAGGTTTCGTTAAATTTGAAACAACGGTAAAGATTTTGAGAGGTAGATAAATCAAAATGATGACAAGCAAACAAAAATTTACTTGAATGTAATTTAGCTAATTCTAAATCTACTGTAAAAATTGGGAACATCGTTCAAAACTTATATCGATTAACAAAAACTTTTAATTGGACATGTGTTCTTATGAAGATATATTTACTCACCAGATTTTTATTAAACTATCACAAAAACGATGACAAAGAGTGCTTAATTTTTTTATTATAAAATTTGAGCCATATTAAACAAATTTGCAAAGTTTATACATTTATAAAATGGTTTTTGAACACATTAGTGTCCATATTTTTGCTCTCAATTGTATCTCCTCTATATTTTCAATAGGTATATAATTCAAAATTGTATTTATGTGATTTACGCTCTCTCTTACATCGTTATAATTCATCCTTCCATTTAACTCTTCGGTATTTAAACGTTAGTTACTTACTTTAAATTAATAAGGAATACCAGGATAGCTTTTATTTGTTCAAACAATCCAAAACATAATATTTATTAAAAAATCGATCAAAATATGTACATATAGAGATAACATTTTTTAATTGAAAAGTGTTTTATATCGTTAACATGTATGTATTTTACAATAATTAAATTAATCTATCCGTAATTATTGTATTTTACTTTTAGAAATGATGTAAAAATTGTGTAAGCTTCAATATAAAAAAAATTGATAAAAATTATTGTCAAAGTAAGCTCATTAAAAGAGATCAGCTCAAATTGATTTTCTGTTAAAAGCTTTTATAGCTGAAACTGACCGACACTTTGTTGTGAGCATTACATTTTTGAAATCAACCAACGCATTATATTAAAAATACCAATTAAATACCGAAAATATTACTTTTAAGCCATTTTAATTAAAACGGGGATTCAAAATCCACACATTTCAAACACGTAAATAGAATTATCATTTATCGTCACCGTTTATCTGGGATCCGTTTCGATAATGCGCGATGATCTCGGGTGTCACGCTAACAATATTAATTCAATCATCACATTTAATATTACAAACTATCAACGATTTCGTGTTGATGATGCCGATGACAACGAGCCGAGAGTCAATTCGACTCGTCGTCGATGTGATAACATTCTCTGAGCCATCGACAATAATCAGAAATTGGGAATCGCTCACAATTGCTACTGTTCCACCATAGATACGCTTGCTCACGTTCGAACATTTGCATGAACCCACACCGTTTTCATGCTTTCATGTTTGAACAGAATTTATATGTTTAACGACGTATTAATTACACATGAACCAGTGAAAATTACATGTAAAAATTTCACGGTTCTACAGCTGAAAATAATAAACCGATCATATATAAATTACCGGCATTATGAACATCCTATACCAATTTTACCATATTTAATTCCGAGTTAGATCGAAAATACGATGAGGAAAAAATGACAGAATGAAGAGAATGTGCATTAACATAGACAGATAAAGATATATAGGAAAGTAGGGAAATGGGAACGAAGTTAAGCGGGCTTCAGTTAGAAGATAGAAAAGGAGAAAATGGATGGATGTCGAGACGATGTTTTATGAAGACAAGAGAATCACATTAGGATCAAAGCAATTTCATTGGTTTTGTGTAAAAGCTTTTGTTTCCTTTAGAGGAAGTCTCAAGTGCGAAAGAGAGACTATGTGACGTGGAGCTTTAATTCAATGATCAAGAGTCAACATTGTATTTATCATTATAATAATTACAATTGCATCGGATCGCATAGTAAATATAACTTGATTGACACCAATGCTGTATTAATTCTATTTATAAATGATTATCCAGCATCTGGCTCTTTCGAAAAACCCATTTTAATAACTTGAATAAGTGTTAATTAAATTAAATCAAACATACATATAGAGCTTGAGACCGCACCGGGTGTAAAGTTTATGATTCAAATATAGACAAAACTTGACTATTGAAATCGATATCACGTTTAATTGAAATGAAAACAAAAAAATAAAATTACCTAGGAAAATTTTTTTACAAATAAGAAAGTTACAATTCAGATCAAATAAAAATATATATCTGAAGTACAGAAAATAGGGTATTTAAAAGGATCAATGTTACCCTGTGGATCGTAAATTAGAGACCCCCACCTTAGTCCGTACTCTTAATGGCTTGTATCTTTTAGTACAGCGGTCGGGGAACTTTTTTAACCATTACCCCAAAATATTTTTGCCTACGTCGATATTACCCCCTCATTTTTAAAAGGAGGCAATTTATGTAAAGTTAAATTACACATTATTAATTCATTAATTTACACGGAAAATAAAAAAGTTGTATAAAAATAATAAGTAGGAACCTACCTACACATGTAATAGACAAATAAAATAAAATTGTCATATTGGAACAAACAAAACAAAAATTAATTGAATACTTTCCCCTTCAAGTTTTGGAGAAATGGTGTTGCTTCATGTTTCACATGATGACTTCAATATTAGGGGGTTTTGTTTTAAGTTTAAAGAATGGTTAATTTCCTTGTTTCTCCCAAAATTTTCATTTTTACCCCATTTGGGGTAATTTACCCCGGTTCCCCGACCGCTGTTTTAGTGGAAGTGAAGAACCAAGACTCGACGCTATAACGCAAATAATATGCTACACTTGAACCGTTTGATTATTGTCAGTCACGGTTTTGAAAGTTTCTAGTAGGTTTGGCGTGAACCTCTCCAGAAAGTTCAAGAGTGTATAATTATTTGCCTAAGCAACTATATAAGGAAGTACAGTCAGTCGAATGGATTCATTCTTCAGTCAGTTCGTGAATACAAATGGTAGTGATACGAGCGATTTTAAACGTGATTAAAAGTGATATTTTTGCGACAAATTGCTTATCTACGAGTTAAAACAAATAAAATAATTGGTTTATTAAACGTCTTATGACATTTTCGTCGAATAAAAAAAGTCTTAACGGAAAGCTCAATTCAGGTCTTAGAAATTCCGTTACAATTTATATTTTTTTAACAATTCAAATAACTCATATTACTCTACAGGGGTTCCGGTTTTAGTGAAAATATAAATCATTATTTTGTTCTGTATTATAAATATAGTTAATTGTAAAAATTAAAAATCTCTTATTGTCTTATTATAAATAAATATTATAAAAAAATGAAAAGCCGACTTCAAAATATATAAAAATTCTTAAACAAGAAATGCACTAAAAAGTAACAAAATAATGGCGTATCCTTGCAGTATCTACAACTTACAAATTATTAGGATGATACAACGTACAACTATTGTTATTTTTGGAGTTGGTGTCAGCCAAGGAAATACGACTATATTGGTACTTAGCAAAAAACGAGAATACCTTAACTGTAACAATAACTAGCGACCTTTAAACTACGAAATACCAATTACCAACTAAACCTTTTTACAATTTTTACAAATTACCATTAATATTTATTTTCTTGACTGACACCAACTCCAAAAATAACAATAGTTGTACGTTGTATCATCCTAATAATTTGTAAGTTGTAGATACTGCAAGGATATGCCATTATTTTGTTACTTTTTAGTGCATTTCTTGTTTAAGAATTTTTATATATTTTGAAGTCGGTTTTTCATTTTTTTTATAATATTTATTTATTTCTCGCGTTTTAGTGATCTGAAGTTTGATAACTGATTTTATTTTCTTGAAAATGGTTAACCTTCCAAACGCGCTGCTCATATGAGGCAGCGCCGTTTAATATTAAAAGTTACTACATCATCCCTTTTTGCCCTTAAGGGTTGAAATTTTTTGCTTTTAAATGTAATAACAAAACTAAGTGGATTACTCTTTCCAAGAGAAAAAAAAATATCAAAACTCGGTTAAATTTCACTATTTCATCCGTTATTTTCATCCTTAAAGGGTGGATTTTTTCTTCAAATTGAAATGTGAACAATTTAAAGGTACGTTGTACGTAATAGAAACAAAATTATCAAAATTGGGTTAGCCAGGAAAAATTTATAATATTATATCATCTCTAATTTTTAACCCCTTATGAGTGAAGTTTTTTTTTAAAAAATGGATAGGAGATTAAATTAAAGTTGTGTTCTACAAATAAAAAAAGAATTATCAAAATCGAGCTATCTAATAAAAAGTTAATATTTCATCCCTTAGTTTTCAACCCTTTAAAAGTGAAAAATTTTCTTCAAATTAAAATGGAACCACATGAGAAGCACTAGCTTTCAAATGAAAAAAGAATTATCGAAATCGAGCTATCCAATAAGAAGTTAGTATTTCATCCCTTAGTTTTCAACCCCTTAGAAGTGAACGATTTCCTTCAAATTAAAATGGGATCATTCGGAAATTACCAGCTTTCAAATAAAAAAGAATCATCAAAATCGCTTCATCCAGTGGGAAATGCTGAGGTAACAAACATAAAAAAAAAATTACAGTCGAATTGAGGACCTCCTCCTTTTTTTGAAGTCGGTTAAAAACTGACTTAATAAAAATGGGTTGTATGTTAATAAAACTTTTTGTTTCTCTAATAGTTCTAGAGAAGTCTAAAATACATGATGCACTGTTTTGCTTTATAAATAGTTTAAAAGCTTTGGTGTTTGTTTAAAGTAACTATATATAACTAATTTTATTTAAAACTGGCATAGAATGTAGGCGCAATGCCGATTCTCTTCAAGTAAAATAGCGACGTCAGTCAGTGACTATTGCTGTTCTCTGAAGGTATAAGCTCTGTAGATTTGATTCGTTTCACAGAATTTCAAACACATATTTTATATGAAGAAAGTTTATCGTAGAGGAATTGTAAAGCTCGTACTAACTCATACTAGCTAACGGCATTATCATTCCCATCGACATTGAGTTCAACCCCGCATCATATCACATTCCGTCATAGTAACGAATATGCACATGGCACACGGGTGCATACAACGTAACGTTACACGTTTTCGATTTAAGAGACAGCACTACAACGCCCATTGTAAACACACTAAGATAGATCTACAATTGAACCATAAGGACAACAATGACAGAAACTTGGATTCTCTTTATCCTTAAGATTTGTACATTTCATGTAACAACTCGAAGGCATGAAAACTTGAACGTGTGCAACACATTGAATAGCACATTGTGTGATGAAGCGTGTCAAAGCGAGAGCGTCAATGGACACGCCAATATAATATATTATCGCTGTTATTTTCACTCATAATTGCTCTTCTCTCTTACTGCAATTGCAAATTCTTCGATGATGTAATCGTGGTTATATTTCCAAGTTGCAAATATGTTAATCTTAAATGAAATTTCCGAGTTTAAATATATCACATTTTCTGTATCAAACTTCCTTTCGGCTATCAACTTCGGACATTTTCATCACATTGAGTTATTGTTTAGTTGTTATTGGAAAATTTATGGAAAATTTCGCACATAAATAACAAAGGAAAAAAACAATAGGAAAAAGTTGAAATCCTCGGCAAAATCCGTTTGCATAAATAGAAAATACGCTACATACATAGGAAAAAACCTTTGATAATATTTTTTTCTTTTACATTATATAAACTTGCTTTAACTTTCAAAGCGTAACGCTGATTATTTCCTCCGTTGTTAATTTGGTTAGTAAAGGTTTTACCGAGCTTGATTATCTGCGTCGCTGGATATTGTTCTAGTGGTTGCTGTCGTTCAAACCGACTAAAAACGGCACAAAACATCCTTGTATTTGCTTTCATAGTTTGGGTCCCACGTGACCAGCAGATTAGTTAATTGACGTCGTCTCCCCTGGTCCCGGTAAAGCTGGTTCTTAACTGGATAGGAAGTATCGGAGCTGTGTCATTAGCAATCATCTCATCTGCCAAATCCATTTAGATTAACAACGTGGTTGAATCAACTTATAACATGGTCGTTGCGAAATCTATTTGAGTTGCATTTTCAACCGAGAAATCAAAATAAATTGCATTGACTTGTTTCAATTTGTTAGATTTATCTTTGCCATTAGCTCTTTCAGGCTTGAAATATTTTCTTATCTATTTTTTATAATAATTTATAATATTTTTAAAATAACTAACCTTTATTGTTATTTACATACATCATAAAAACAATGTTATCTATGTAAAGAAAAAACATTTATTCACTTTATATCTAAAAGTAATTAATTAAATATTAAAAATTCTTGTACCCCCGAAGAGTACCGCACGTACCCATATGAGGCTCATAGACCACCGGTTTCGAACCCGTGTTCTAAGGCATTTTACAAACCATTTATTTAATCCGCACACTTCTATAATTGGTAACTTTATTTAATTAATATCTTTTATAATTAACGATGGGGTTGAAAAATGTTTAAAGATCTTCCGTTTTAGAATTTCATCTCCTGTTCACTCTTTCAAGAAACATTAAGGCTCATATCTCATTCTGTATGTATATATTATGTACCTTCATAATGAAATTTTATGTGGCATAACAAAAATACCAATGCAAGCCATACAACTTTGAAATTCGATCGGAAAAGCAAAACACACGAAGTTTAAAAAATTATTGTGTGTTTTTACGAAACAACGATGCAAGTGAAACTTTTTTTTCGGATTTTAGACACTTAAGTAATTGAAAATTTTTGGAAAATTATTCGATTCAGGGTATGAAAATAGAATAGAAAGAAAGGGATGTGGCACGAATTCGCTGTCTGACTTGACGCGCGCCGTTGCAACTAATTTTGAATTTCCATTATTGATGTTAATGCTCGAATGTCATTTTTATTATTGAATTTGTTGATTATTGTTAAATCGAGCACCTGCCTGTTGTTATCTATTGTTACGTTACTTCAAGAATATCATGTTCAATCATGGTTAAATAAAGTTTGTTATGGCGAGGAAATAGTTTTTGGACGAAAAGGCTACACTAACACAAACATCACACTAAACAACCTATCGCTCAAACATACATAAACATATTATGCACCAGCAGATAGTTCTAATAATTCTAATAAATTCACGACTCGAGTATGGTTAGTTAGGCGCTTTGAGTATTTGAAATTTCCTTACTTTATGCTTTTGTATAAGCATTCCCCCAAACCCCCGCCGGGGTGACCCCCTGGACCCCCTTCACATTTGTCGGATGATATGAATTGACTTGAAATACATAATTAAATGTTAGTTCCCATAGTTACGTCTCAGTTGGTAGATTTATCAAAATCATTTCCTATAAAATATAGCATTGCAAAATTTCGTCTTTAAATCCAGTTTTTATCGAAAACGAAGCTAAAACTCGCAAAGTACCACTCTTTATTTTCGTTTTCTTTGGGCTTGTTTTATCAAAAACCGTCGTCAATCCTTGGCGCCTAATAAACCATACCCCCCCCCCAAATTCACTATAAAAATTAAATAGATATATTTTAAAATAATTTTCGAACTATTCTCACTAGCTGTATCTTTGTCTATTACGATCAAGTGAACAACAACATTTATATCAATACACTGATCAAAATACAAATATGATTGACAATTAATGATAACTTATAATATACCTACTAAAACGTTGTCATGGAGAGGAAAATAGCTCATTACATTTAGTAATAACTTCCGCAACAGGCCTGAAAAAACGACATAGTATATAGCTAAAAATGTGTATACAAGCTCTGCCGAACACTTGCCCTGCTGAGAATGTAACACCCATCATTTAGCGACATACTAAAGACAGGTCAAAAAATTTGAGACGTTGTATAAAAAGTTTAAAAGAGTTAATTAGTAACAAAAGTTAATAGAGTTTATTAGATTTTAATATTTAAATATCCATTAAGTTTTTACAAAAATGCACTGATTCGGTTATTTATGTTAGAATTTGAACTAACTTTAGTTTCACTTGAATTATAGGAAAAAAAATCTAAGATCTCTAAAAGAATATATAATAGTACGCAATAACCCTTAGGATATTTTAACCGTAGTAAATCAGTGTGCTTCTAGTCGGCTCTCTATTTTTTGCCAAGGTATTTCCGTTTTTCAGACACGTCAACAAGAAGACTCATAAAATTGACGACCAGCTTGGCTACAGTTTATCCAACCTCATCATCCGCATAACTCACACAGAATCCGTATGGTCTAAACAGAGTATCACCATCAAGCATCTCTTACACTTTTCTTCATCTAAGACCAAACGGAGTTGTATTCGCGTAGTACCTACCTATTACTTGCACGTACATATATATTCATACACATTTTCCTCTAGCCTGAAGGGACAATCTTGCAATGCTTTGTGATCCCACAAAGAAATCATTCATGTAATAAATGACGTTCTATGATACCAAAGAAATAAGGGATAGGGAACGAAAAACGAATGTAGGCTTTTTCGAGAAGATATTTTCCAAGCATAAACGAGATATTCCAATGTGCGCTTGTGTGTACATACATACAGTAATAATAATATAACCCGAAAGCCATGAACATGTGAAACGGATGATGAATTTCTAAAAAAAAAAAATGGGAAAAAGAAGTGAACTTAAACTAAACGAGAAAACGAGAATTTTATAAGATTTAAGCGAGTTTTTCGCTTCGTTTTTGTCTAATAGCATCAAGATGTGATTAAGAAACGTCAACTTTGTAGTAACATTTAAATTAGACGAGTAATTTTAATATCCTTAACTTACTAGATGATGCACATATTTTATGACTTCACGAGAAAATTCTGAAAGCGTATAAAATACATTTATTATATTTATGTTGCCATGGTGCGACTTTAAAACTATAATTGTGCAGTTTTAATTAAAAGTGAGACGATTTCTACCAAAAAAAACTAGTTAAAAATTTGAATTTTGAATTGTTTTTTTGGTATAACTTACAATAAGTAATATTTACAAATATTATAGAAGAAAAAATAGATCGTTATTACTTTATTTTTCAGGAAACTATATTGGTTCAATGAGATAAAAAATTAAATGGATCTTTTAAAAAAGGTTTAAATTCTTTCTTATTACTTGTTAATTTAGAGGGAATAAGAGCTAGATTTTCTTTTTTAGTTTTTGTGTGACGGGGGACGCTAGAACAGTGGCATAGGATGGGTTTATGCTACCAGAGGTGAAATGATAAATTTTCCACCCCTTATTTTCGCAATCAAACAAAATTCGTAAGCTGGAATCCTCCATAAATACTCTAGAAATTCATTATGTTGTATTCATCAGTTGTAAATTTTTAAAAATAGATTTTGCTTGACATTTTTTACTTGAAAAATCAATGCTTGGCTTGACTCGACATTTAAATATTAATATATTAGTTGAATTCGACTCAATTTCAAGTCGATTTAAGATAAGAAACTTGAAAATCAAGTCAAGTTTCAAATAAATATCCAAAGTAAAAAATCTTTGAAAAATAAAATTATATCTTTCGTATTTTTGCATTTCACCATTCGTTTGAATACACAAATAGTTATAGAGCTATTGGAATCCTTTTCAATTTTTAGCGATTACTGAATTAAAAAATTTATTTGTTTTTGTATGGTTAGTCAGTACTCTAGACTTTCGGCCTATTCCCACTATGAAAAATTTTCAAAGCGTTGTCTACAGATTTTTCTCATTCCTTATTAATTGGCATCACCTGATTTTGCAAACAGGATTATCAAACTTACCCCTGTACATGAATATGATTATTGAATCTTTAATACTTCGGTTTATGATGAGTTAGCCTATATAGAACACACACACACATATATATATATATATATAATATATATAATTACATAGAAGAAATTTTGTATTGAGTACCGCTGCAATATCTATAGTTATGGGTAACTGGCGTATACTATTATCTAATGTGTTACATAATACAAGATATTATAAGGATCCATCATTCATGATATTGTTGCACTTTAATCAAGAGTGACTAAGTTTATTACTTGTAAGGTCCCGTAGGCTGGTTTTGATAAGCCACCCTTCTTAAAATATCAAGTAGTATCTACATCATAATATTTTCGAGTTTGTAGGGATATTTATTTTTATAGTCTTATAAGAATCCAATATGTTTTGCATATTTTTAAAATATTTCAAAAAATCTTTACACCCAATACAAATGATGAAAAAATTTACATTTCATATGAAATGTAAGAGGCTTGCCTTAAATTTTAAGCATCTTTTAAATTCTAGCTGTTTTTAATTCAGAAATCTAAATCCAACTCAATTGAAAAACATAAAATAAACGATACGAGATATAAAGTATTAAGCTCCCACAAACAATATCATACTGTAATATATAAAGAACATTCTACATATATCCCAATGATTATTTAACGAGCGTGAGTATTTGTATTTGAACAATTCACTCGTTTCACAGCTACCATTTCATCCGAATACAACTGGAGTTACCAATACGACAGTTGCAATTGTCGCAGAATCGGGGTTGAATTAAACTCGCGGCATACTTGAAACAATGCTGGTCGCTTCGCTCACCCCATTTGCTCTCCATCAACCCTTACCGTTCACCCCAATCGCCTCGTTTGTGTGCTCACTTTTGAGTTTGACACACGTTATACAATCGTTCATTTAACAATTACGTTGTGTTCGTTATTTCAAAAGAGAAAAAAAAAAGAGTCACGCGAATTTCCACGTTGAGGAGAATTTGAAAAGGCTGCAGGACATTGTTAACAAGTATCTTTGTTTTACTTTATCATTAAATATTCAGGATATTGTTACTCGAAAACAATATAAAAGTTGAGTTTTTTACAACTTTAAAAAAAATTTCGCTTTTGTAGTAAGCTGCTTATTTGATTAAACGATGCAACGATTAGAATAAAATTTATTATACATTAAAATGTATGAAATACAATATTAATTCAATATGTGAAATTTACAATACCTCATATACTCATCAATAAAATTGTGTAAAACTACTTTTGGTTATCAACACACCGAATAAAGTTATATAATAGGTTTGTTCCAGACGGAAGAGCAAAACACGTCCACGCAAGACAAAGAGCAAGGCACACTGACCAAGAGACAAGAGTGAGTGAAGAAATCTTTCAGCCCTCAGCGGCTTGGCCGCATTAGGCCGGGAGTCGAGATTTGTACGTACCTTTTCATGACTATGATTTATATGGACACGGATTTGGAGGTGTTTAAACACTATATCTATAACCGGTTTGTCAACTAGTCGGGACTTGCCGCTTTATGTTCTTCACTCGCTCTTGTCTCTTGGTCAATGTGCTTTGCTCTTTGTCATTTGTGAACGTGTTTGAACACCCTCAAATGGACAAGTGGATCAAACCTAATAAATACTATAAAAGACCGACCGAGAGATTGGTTTCGGTTTTGGCCAGAAAATGGCCGAAACTTTCAGCTGCGCCAAAACTCGAGTGTTTGTGAAGAAAGAACCGCAATGCCAACATATATTGTTATTGGAACAGCAGTTTATATCCTACTCTGATAAGAGCGGTTTTAAAGTACCTTTACGCTCCGCCTACTAGTGTTCCAAGTGAGCAACTGCACTGCAATTATCGTCGGAAAAATCTGCTAGACTAGAAGGTGGAAAACTGTTTTTCTTAGCGTACAACATACTTAAGACTTTTTAATTAAGAATACTAAAATTACTAAAACACTTATTTGATAGTAATAATATTTTTTTATCTGATTTTATAGTTATTTTTTAACTTCAGTAGTAACTTAGTGAGTAGTAGGTAGGTTCAAATTATTGTAATCTATCTTTTTTAAGATTGAGAGTTATCTAATAAATTATTAGATTATATTATCTTATTATTTTATATAAATTATATAAGTTTTGGTCGGACACTATATAAAATACCTTTTATAACTATTGTTAGTGAAATAAAATTACACCACTTCTTAGGAATTGCATACTATTGAAAAATGAAATATATCTCGGGAATACAAAGTGAAGCTTTACAAAAAAAAAAACATTTTTTGTTTCTTTTTTTCAAATTATCTCAAGAGATAAATTTTGAAATTAAGAAAAAAAAATGATCTCAGAAACAAAAGCTTTTAAGGTAGTTGATGTGAAAAAATTAATATTCATATGAAATTAAACTTAAGTTGATTCGCTTGATCCTCCGATTTCTTGAGGCATTTTTTTCAGCGAGTTTTTCCAAATAAACATAATTTGGTCATGTTGGACAGTAACATACTGAAAAAAAAAATCATTTTGATATTTACGTAAATAATTCATGGAAATTAAATGCACTTGTAGCCTCTTGGCATTTGAGTTTTTAAATACAACGAAATCAATTAAATTATTTCAACATATTTGTTTACTGGAAAATTATTCAAATAACCGACATTTTAAGTCAATATATGTATGTGCATTAACGTTAACCATATTCACATATTTTTTGAATAAATTTAGAATGTAAATTTAATGGGAATGAAGTACGAGTGTAATTCCACAAAAAGGGGGAAAAGAATGAAAACGAACAACTAAATGAAATTGAACGTTCGACTTTTGAATTTAAAAAAATAAATAAAATGTTATCGATAATAAACGTTATTAAGTGGTTTTATAGGTTACTAAATTATATTTTTTAAGTTTCTTCTCCGTCTGTTTCGGCTTATTTGTTTTTATGTTACTTAGACAGCTAAATTCATAGCTGGACATCAGGATATTTGTTTAATTCATGAGATTTTGCATAAATTATATTGACAAAATTTGCAATTCTACAGTTCATAGACCTAATTACGATGCATATACGATCATAACAAGTATAAGGTATGTATTCGTACATCAAGCCTACAGTTGACATGCTAAAAAACCATAAGTTTAAACGTAGTTATAAGTTATAGCTTATTCATTTAAGATAACAGTTTTAATGAAAGCCTCTGGGATTAAGGTGATCAACCGTTTTTCATTTGGGAGAACAGCCCTCCATAAAAATGCCCTTGTTTCCGTTTTGGTATTTGGCTTTCTCAACAATTAAAAAAATAAAAAATTAGTTACAAAAGTTAATTTTATTTTGAATGGTTTCTTTTTTAATATAAATGTTAACGACAAGAAAAAATTTGTCCTTTACTTGAAGGAGGAGAATTGTCACCGAAATTTGAGAAATCAAACGTAAATGTGACGGAAAGTTTTTTATGAAATAAATAAAGAAATTTGACTAAACGTGTAGTCAATGACATCGGAAAATGATCTGAAATAAATAACAATGAAAAACAACACATTTCAGGGATGTTTTTCTGACGTAGCCGCTAGTTAATATATTGAGAAAATATAAAGTTTATTGGAATCTTTTTTATACAACGCATATGACTTTTACCGTACAATGTACGGTTTCATTCCAATTGGGTAGAAACTTAGTGAATCTTGTACCTCTATAATAATATTGTTTCTGAAAAAAATTTGAAGACTGAATGCAATATTCTGAAAAAGTAAAACTCTGATATTTATAAAAAAGGGTAAATATTTTCAACCATGTCCAAAATGAACATCCTCTATATGCACATTTACTTATGCTGCGATTTCCTTATTATATTTTTCATTTTTAAAAAGTTGGTTATCTTACTGCAAACTGATGCACAAAAGATAGAGGATAACTATTAGAGGAATTTGTTTAAAGACAATAAGCGTATGGACAGGTCTTCTGTTATACTGCTACCTGTAGAGCAGCTCCGGGGTATCTAGCACTTCAGCCTAATTTTTCCCCACTATTCTCCAGGAGGTTCACAAGCAGGTAGCTTGGATGATCATTTAAGTGAATCTATTACCAGCCGTTGGACCTGGCTGCCTCTCCTTGACAGTAGCTATAACCAGGTCTTTCTGGACGTTGACGTTCTTAATGCACCGTGGCAAAGGTTTTAGAAACCTCTGGTTTGGTAAACAGAGGTTTTTTAATTCTTTGTTGGATCAAGTACTTTTGTAGCGCTTCGTTATTCTTTTGTGGTTATGAATTCTAATTATTAGATTTTAATTTGTTTAGTTATTTTCTTTCCAATATTAGTTGAAACTGAATCACCTCTTGCCGTCTTGTAGTACATATATGTATTTGACATACAGAAATCTTAAGAAAAAAAGGAATCTTAAGAGAGCTTTTATTTCATTAGAAAAAGTGAACAACAGCTTAACCATTTTTGAAAAACATGACGGTGAACAGCTTTTATGTTAGATAATTTTAAAACTGTCATATCATAGATTACAATTGGTGATTACTAGGAACATTACATAAATGATTGCTTAAACTTATAACGGGCATAAATACATACTTAGAAGTTACTTTGAGAGTCGCTACCATTTCTTTCGTCATCAATGTTAATAAAAAAGTTTACTTCAATTATTTTGGGATAAATAATCAACAATATTTAAATTCAAACTAAGTATATTTCAAGTGCAAAAGTGTTGAGCAAATAAAAAAGATTTTAAAACAGGAGTGCTCTAACCAATGGCCGATTAAAAAAAATAGTTTTTTTATGAAGGTCGATCAAATTTTGATAACATTGAAAAAGACGCCTGATAATATCTTAAAGGTAGGTATATGAAACTGTATATTCACTGAAAATAAAATTTGCCTTTGTATTTAGAGCATATTATTATTCCTTAAAATGTTTCACTCAGATTATTTTCTTTAAAAACCAGTCAGTTTAAATTTTCTCTCAATATCAGAGATTGATGTCCCAAATGTTTTTCTTCGTTCCATTTCAAATTGACTTTGTCAGAAGTTTTAACAAGATTTCAACCGAATAACTGAATCTTCCATCGAGTGTATGAAAGGGCTTTAACTCGCTCGCACTGAGGTGTATTATGTTATATTCTTTTCAAAAATAATACTTTGAATTTTTATGGAAAAAAGAAACTGTGACGGTAATGTTAAAGATTTTCTGTACTAAGACAAGATGAAAACTGATTTCAATTCTCCACGATTTTCTTCTTATGGTACAATGAAACATTCTATAAGCAATTGAAAAAGGAGATACAGCAAAGAACACCTATTTAAAGATAATAAAATCGAAATTTGATTTCGTTGTGATAAATAAAATTTTCTTACATTAACTTTACAATATTTCTAAATCACTTTTATGTAGAAGTGAATAATCTTTAAAATCATTTTCCAATTCATTGAAAGTTTGTTTATCCTGTTCTTTTATTATTTAAAACAAATATCTATCCAGACATGAATAGCTCGATTGCTATCACCATCATTCTTGAATCTCTGACTGGAAAAGTGAGAAATACTTTGGAAACTTTCGGTTCTTTTTTCTTTTTAGATTAATACCGATATATAACCTGGTGATTCCCTCAAGAAAAATGTACGATGCCCGTGGGAAACGAAAAGCTATAGCCGTGTCATTCGAGACCAATATTTCTAATGCTTTGTAGTTTTATTTTTTAAATATAAAATATAAAAAAGCCAGTGAAATAATATAAAAATACGAAGTGCAATTGCAAGAAGATACTTTTTCGAAAAATAAATCTTTTGAATGAAACACATTTTTTTACAAGAAGAAAGATTTAAATGTAGAATCTTTATCCAGGTGAACGAACATTATTATTTTTTCTTTATTATAATAACAAAAAAATAAGTTACGTATACTTATTATTAATATTATGACCTATTGTTTTAACCTTGTAATATTTAAAATTCCCATCTTTTTATTAAATTATGTAATATTTTGCGTTTTTAAGGAATTTTTATGTTTTTCATTTATATTTTAATAAAAAATATCAAGTTACTAAATAAATATTTAAAATTAGATAATTTAATTTAATATGAATTATAAATATTTTTAATGTTATTTTCTTAAGTTCAACTATTAATTATCTGCCTAAAGATATCAGTGTTCCTCAATTTTCTGAATATCATGTTTGTAATGCTTGAATTTTCCCGTTTATATCGTATTGAAAATGGTATGAGATAAAAATAAATACAATTTTTCGTTCCATTTTTCTTGATTTAATTGCCTATATGTAAATATTATAGCTTGATGAAATATATAAGCAACCTTGAGCGAAAAAAGCTCTGTGGGTAGATGAATGTTTGCAAAAATTTTCGTAATAATTATAGTTATCAAGTAATTAGAATCGCTTAAAAATAGGCTTCATATTTTGGAGATTATCTATATCTATACTAATATATAAAATTGAAGAGTTTGTTTGTTTGTTGGTTTGTTTGTTTGTTTAATTGTTTGGTTAAACGCGCTAATCTCAGGAACTACTGGTTCGAATTGAAAAATTCTTTTTGCGTTGGATAGCTTAATTATCGACGAAGGCTTTAGGCAATACCAAATCACTCTACGACCAATAGCAGCAGAGCATCGATGGAAAATGTTGCAAAAACTAGGAAAAATTTGGTATGATGATAAATGACAATCTGAGCCATTAAAAATAATAAATTTATAACGGGAAAATGTCTCATTTATCTGGGAAATTGAAAAACGGGTTGGAACAAAAGTTATGCATAAACTATACTTTTTTATTTGAAAATGAATATTGGTGATATTTAAGTATGATGATAGCTAAATATGTGAATTATTATCTACAATACGTTTTATTTCGGAAAAATTTCTCATTTCAACGGGAAATTATGCTGAAACTAAACGTTTTTAGCTGATTATAACAAGTATATTAATAGTTATAACTCATATTGTCCTCAAGGCAAAAATAATTTTCTTATCCTGCAGTCTTATTTTTATGCAGGAAAATTTTTTACAATGAGGTGGCTAATTGAGAGTCAGAGAATAAATATAGGCTACCTTTTATGTCAGAATATAGCACGGTTCCCGTAGGATAGGATAAGAATGGTATCCTTCAGGAACTGAGTATTTAAAAGGAGTTTCGTAAAAGTTCATAGATAAGCGTTTTAAGGAATTTTCCTCAAGAAAGATTGGTCTACCTTTTATCCAGGAAAAATGTACTAAAGGGCCCCGTGGAATAGATACGTTTTTGTTTTCCATAGAGCAAAAAATCGACATAATTGTACTCTTCCCGTGGGATAACAAGACAATTGTATCTTACAGGAACCGTGAGTTTAATAGAAGTACGTGAAATAGAGTTCTAGCGCATTATTCTCAAGAAGGCCTGATTTTTTTTTATCCAGGAAAAATGTACTGCTCCCGTGGGATAAATATGTTTTTGTTTGTCATAGAGCAAAAGATTGACATGATTTTTTGCAATAGGGTAGTTGAAAGGTTAGAGAAAAATATATCACATCATTAATACTTACAAATAGTAAATAATATTAATCAAAATATTAAATGTAAATGACTACTGAATATAATTTATTCGTGGAGCGGGCAATTTTACGAGAGGTGCGGTTCTTTTGAATTTTAGTACGGCACGTTGAACAGAGGCGGGGAAATTTCCAAAATGCATTTAAGCATTACGGACTTCCGCTGTGATAATAAAACAGAACGATACTAACGCCTCTAAGAACAACGCGCCGTACTAATAGTCTAAAAGTAAACTGATCTGACGTTTAAGACGTTTTTTCCGAGACACGGTTTGTGCAGTAAATTTGTATTTTTATGACTCTTTAATAGCTAAAATAGTGTAAAAAACTATAGTTTACAATGAATATAAAATCCAAAGAAAGCTGCAAGACGTTTATAAAATTTGTCAAGATCATTTTTCTGGTTAACAATTCATGCATGCCATGAAAACGATGCTCCATAGAAATTGCGAAATAAAGTAAGTAGCTACTTTTCAAAGTAAATGTCTTAATCTTATTCATACCTTGTTTTACTAAATTATTATTCTAAAATGGTTGAATAATTTCAGAATCCCAGATTTCGTGATAACCAAGAATATGCATGGAATGCAGACGTCTTTTTCATCACTAAACTCCAAATAGTATGATAACAGCTACTGCAAAATTCGAGAAAAGTAATAACTTATTTATTAATGATATGTGTCATTTGTATATATGCCTACACATTTTCTAAATAAAATATTAGAAACATATTGAAGAAAAAAACACAAAAATTAATTATTTTTAATTTAAATGTAAAAATAAATAAATAACTAAATAAATAAAACAAAGATTCAAATTACGCGCGCCTAGTTAAAAACAATCGAGCGGTTTTGCCGCCAACTTCATCCTGTTATTTATGTGTCACCATGATGCGCGCGCATCTTAAAATTTCACTCTCATCATTTTTTAATAACGCGCCTAAAAAAGTATAACTTTAAAAAACAATAAAATACACCAAATATGTTTTAGAATATCTAAACAAACATAATATAATTTTACACATAAATCAAAATGTAAAGTATTGTAAGGTATTAAAGCTATAAAGCTCATGTTTTTACTATTTTGAGAGATTAAAGTCTTTGAAGTAAAGAATTGGAAGTGGATTGGCTTGCGACCTCAACATATTTGGTTTTTATAATAGTTTCCAATATTAACATAAGGTAATTTTTTAAGGAGGTAAAACCTACGCTTACTTTCTTAACAAAGGTAAACATTCATTCTCAAAATAACTGTTAAGTCTAGTCGAAGACTTAAGTCTGTTTAGGTGATGTTCTTTGTTTTGGAAGTTTATTAGTTAGTTGGAGACCTATATAATATTGTATGCGTATAAGTATACCTAAATTATAAATTCAAGCTTAAATTTTCTAAAATTTTTGTCCTAGTTTTTTCACGCTTCTGATGAAAATTTGGTTATTTAAAATACAACACAAAAACAATTTTAAATAAAATAAGTTTGGCTCTTGACAATTGACCGTTCCCAAGGTGTAGTACAAACAGTGTGAAAAGATAAATTACATTTTGTTAAATTGATTTAATTCTTATGGTGGTTAGCGACCACCAAATTCGAAACCCGAAGATGAAAAACCTACATGCCAAGTGGCATTTAATATTCAGACTATTGGAGTAAAAACGACAAACCAATCACTACATTAATCAGTGAGCTTTATAGTTTAAACGAATATTTATATATAATAATAATATATTTATATATTATATATTATTTCATCAGTATTTAACTGTAAATAAGAACTTTAATCGTACTTGAAGATGAGGTTACATTTTAAGAGTTTATAATATTTTGTTGTGTTTAAAGTTATTTGAATTTTTAACATTGTAATAACAAAATTTTAAATTTGCAATAAATCATTATTTTAAATCTTAACATCGTTTTGGCTTTTTTGAGAACTGTAAACCACAAAAAATTATCGCTCTGACAAAATTATGCAAATTGCTTCTCTATCTTTTGGTCATGACAAATTTCCAAGCTAACTAGTACATTTGCAGCACAGGTGAACTTGAACAATTAATTCACAAAGCTCGTTATCTTTATCAAACACGAAAAAATTTTCGCCTCCTCCCCACAAATCCCGAAACTCATTCGATCCAACCAACTTTTCCTCCACATAAACTATTCACGCTAAGAGTCTCACATTTCATTTACCCTTATCTTTCACATACGTAACGTACACGTTGGCAATTCCATCGCATAAAGACTTACCCCAACATAACCTAACAATCATAATAATACGAATAAGTCTAAATTAAATATACGCAGATAGAGCGTGTACGACCGCTACAATTTAAACACATATAAACCATTCGAACCCGACGAGACGTTTCTGAAATGGTCAAAAGGGCAAATGGTCACATAGAGACCGACAAACCAACTAACTGGCCGACTTATAAAATTAATAATAAAAAGCCCATTTATTTCTCAGCTTTCAGGAACCTTTCGAACTTGAGGCAAAATCTTGAAATGAAATGTAATAAAACAAAAATAAACAACCGAAGAGTAATTCGAATAAGTTAAATAATATTTAATATTAGTGCACAAGCTGTGCTTTTGGATTTATTGTATCTCCAAATATGTAATATACATATACCTAATATAAATAAAGCCTATAAAGTCTCTAGATACTAACAGCAAACCCTATGAGTAGGGATGCTTAAATAGTATTATTAATATGATAAACTAATATTTTCGTATGTATTTGCATAACAAAAAAGTGAACCTTCAATTCTATTTATATATAAGTTTTTTTTTTTTTGGTTATTGGATAACAATTCTGGAATTTATATTTTTGCAATTTCAAGGGATAAAAACCGAACCGAAATGGTTCGATAGCTTTTTAACGAATTTATGCTTTATTTTTATCTGTATATTATCTACCAATTATGATTTTCTTGTCGTTTCCAATATTTTGGGCATATATACGGATACATATTTGGCCTTAATGTGACAAAATAGATATGCATGCGGCTTTAATATCCACGAAATGTAAATGTGTAACTAGAATGTTTTTTCTTCTATTGTTTTCCGAGAAAAACTTTCGGGAAACCGACTACGGGATATGTGGGCTTAAGACTCGGGTATGGGAGGTTATGGAAGTGTATGTGTGGGTATATAATACGGCTAAATGGGCGGTTCAGGGGCCACTGGGAATAAAGGAAGAGGAACTGAAAGTGACGTTTTATTCAGTGGACAGTGAAAACGGATGTACGATACGAATGTTTATACAAGTGGAAATATTTCATCTACAATACGTACGACGCTTTTCATTCTCCATCCTGAAAGTTCCACACGCTCCCGGCTTGATGACGGCGTCTCTGTTTTGTTCATTGTTTCCATTGTCGGTTTGTTCCTGTTCGTTCGATAGAGAAATATGTTATAAAATCGTCTTCGCTCCAACATAAATATGTATTATAATAGTGTATTCAATGTTTATCTTTAAACTACTTTCTTTCAGAATTTTTATCTCGCGTAATAGCGTTGATTGACATTCTTCGTTTTTCAGGCGAATAAAGGTGACATTTTTCAATAACACATTCTTCAATCGACTGTGAGCTGGATTTGAATAAAGAAAACTGTGTAAGATTTAGTAAAACCTAAAGATAATAAAAGTTAAAGAAGTTATCTTTGATTTATGAAATTACTTTCTTATATCACCTAGATTATTTAACCTTGTTTGAGTCTGGCAATAATCTATGTAAATACCTTAAGATTATTCAATTTCAAATTTTTATTTTTAATAGCCTCTTTATAAAATAAGCAAAGTCAGTATTTAAACTTCCTGCAGAAGACTTGAAGACTTGACGAAGAAGCCATACGAAACATGTCAAAATTATTAATTTCTAACAAATTCGTAATTAAATTTATTTTTAATGGTGAACTTAAGCAGGAATTTTATCACGATGTGAACATAAGACAAAATTCAATTGCAGAAAATTTTGTGGTTGTATACTTAACAATTAAAAATAAAATTCTTCAAGCGATACTCGATGGGGAAAAGTGGAAGTAACCTGAGAAGAGTCTTAGGCATCTCCAATTACTCGGGACATATTTTTGACCACCAGCATCAACGTGAACAAACTCAACTCTAAGAAAAATCTGGAAATATACATAAAAAATTATAAAAAAAACTCAGTAAATATTACTTTGCTGCGTCTAAAACTATTTTGTTGTTGTGCCCTTCAAACAATTCAAAAACCAAGCTAACTAAACCAAAGATCCAAAAACACAGCTCCAAACTACACATCGAGTTTTGTGAGGCTGCGAACCCAAAGGCAGCTCCTTTCACTAAACTTTTCTCTTTTAACAAGTCAACTATTAAGTACCTACGAGTACAATAGACATCAGAATATCGTCAATTTGTAAACCAATTTGGCTTCTAAATCAGTGCTCCGCAAACTTTTTGTGTTCAAGGTACACCTATCAATTCAAGAAATTATAGAGGTACTCCAAAAAAATAAGCAATTTTTATTTAATTATTTATTACTAAAATCATATACCTATTCTGAAAAATTGTTAAGTGAGAAATGGGAGTCTGTTTAACCGAGCAAAGGTGATTAAAATAGATGACCACGATACACCAGTATGCCGCGGCACATCCTTTGTGGAAATAATGAAATAAATAATGAATTCGTATTACTTAATTTGATATAAACCTTTAAAAGTAACACTCGCCTTAGCTGAACTAGCTACTAAATGGCGCATATATAATATTTATTCAAAAGCTATATATATTTAGTATCAAATTACTTCTCCTATATTTATGTGCTGATTTTCTATTATAATATTATCAAAGAATCATTTCCCCGAAATAGCCATGTTTGAAAATTTAAGTATTATATAAGAAAATCCTTATAGTGGTATCCTTATCCGTATTTAGCGCACTTATCCTTTTTAAATGATAGGAAAATGCAAAATGCATTATTATGTTTTTAGCTTATTGAAAGTATTTGTTTCAACTCTAAAAGAAACACTACGTTTTTAAAGTAGAAAAAACAATTAAAAATGTCATGCTAAATATGTATAACATAAAATAGCAGAAAAAATTTTTGTAATATGTTTACGTTACCGTATAAGACGATTTAACGATTTATGACTTTGAGAAAACAGAAAAATCATAAAATTAAATAATAGTTTTATTAAAAGCTATAACGATATATATTTTAATCTCATAATTCCAAATAGAATTACGGATAACACACGTGTTTCACGGAGATTATTCAAAGCCATAAATGATTCAGCGTATCTTCTTAAAAATATTAATGAATATGATAAAAAAATTAATTGACTTTTTATGTGAGCTAAAATATAAATCACAACAATTTATTGTTTGATTTAAAATCCTAACAGCTAAGGTTATTTATGTTTTAATCATTAATAAGTGCTAAATGAATTGCTTATTGTTAGTTAAAGCCAAGACAAATATAATAAAGACAAATGATAATTGAGAAGATATTTGTTTTAAAATTTGTCCTATTAATTAAACTATCTACTTATAACTTTTTTGTCCTGTAGTTTGATGACACCTAAATGTTTTGAAGGATATTAATATAACCACAAATTTAAAATGGACTTTTTAATACATTTTCCAGAGACGGTTTTTATGTAATGTCATTTTGCTTTTATAGGGTAAAAGATCGGGTTTGCTATTATAGAACGATACCATTGAAGGTTTGAATAAAAACTAACTTGTTTTAAATGAAACAAGTATTTAATTAAAAAAACTATTCAAATTAATTTAGAAGATTGAAGCAAGTGGAAACTGGGTGTATAATTTTAAATGGATTGTTCAATTAAGTATGACGACGTCTACAGTTGGTGTTATTGCTAAATTAAGCTAATTGAGATTGTCTTTATGAAAAAAAAAGCTAGTTTTTGGTTGTGTTTGTTTTGTTTAAGAAAAGAATCCATTTTTTCATGGAGTTGGTAGGTATTTTCGGTAAAAATAAATAATCATAACGGTGAAAAATTAAAAAAAAACTTTTTCTTGTATACATACGTAGAATTCAAACATATTTTTGAAGTTATACTTATTTAGGTGCGTTATGAAGAATGATGAGAGTGAAATTTTTGATGCGTGCACTGTAAGACATAAAATTAACAGAATGAAGTTGGTCGCAAAACCACTCGGTTTCTTTTAACTTGGCGTGCGTAATTTTAATTTTTACGTATTACTTACTTTATTTCGTAATTTCTATGGAGCTTCGTTTTTATGGCATGCATGAATTGTTAACCAGAAAAATGATCCTGACAATTTTTATAAACCTCTTGCAGCTTTCTTTGGATTTTATTTTCATTGTAACCCATAGTTTTTTACAGTATTTCAGCCATTAAATAGTAAACGTCAGATTATTTTTAGGCTATTAGTATGGCACTTTGTTCTTAGAGCCGTTAGAATCGGTCTATTTTATCATCACAGCGCAAGTTCGTAGTGCTCAAAATACATGTTGAACATTTCTCCGTCATCTGTGTTCAACGCGCCGCACTAAAATTTAAAAAAAAAAACGAATTTTTTGTAAAACTGTCCACTCCACAAATAAATTATATTCAGTAGTGATTTAAATTGATTATTTTGATTAATATTATTTACTATTCGTAAGTATAAGTGAAAAATTGTGCTTATATACTTTTTCAAGTGCTCCAATATACTTGGGGTTAACTATCCGAAAGTATTATTTGTTGATATAAATTAAATTATTATCATCTAAATTTTATTTAAATTAATTATATGTATATGCAATTAATAAAACTTATTTTTAATGATACTAAAGAAGTATAACTTCTCACGCGCATACATACGTACACGCACTCACATTTTTTTTCTTTTGCTTGTGTCTTATGTAAAAACATATCTAGATATTTAAGCTTTTGTTTAAAGCATAAAAGATTTGGCTAATGTGTTTGGTGTATATAACTGGTGCATGCGTTTCTTTAAATACTTTACTGTTAACCGTAAATGTTTCTGCATAATACTGTTTTTATACTTTATTTATTTCGACGGGTTCTAGGATTTGTGTTTCACGACAACAATTTATTTATTTGTGTTACACTATTTACACGTATTTGTATATACTTTAACAATGATTTAGTTAACTTAACCTAGTCACTTTTCACAGTTACTTATTCACTAAGAGGAACTTTTTTTTTACTTTTTAGAGGAACTATTCCGTCATACATGATTCTTGCGTAACTTTACCGTTTACGAAGACAACGGAAGCTCTCAAAAGGAATAAATTTTCCTCGTTTTTGCAACATTTTTTATTGTTGCTCCTCTACTATTGGTCGTAGCGTGATGTTATATAGCTTAAAGCCTTCCTCGATAAATAGACTACGCAACACTAAAAGCATTTTCAATTCGAACCAGTAGTCCTGAGATTGACGCGTTCAACCAAACAAACAAACTCTTCAGCTTTATAATAGTGGTATAGACAATGAAAGACTATAATTAGTTATTTACGGTATATTAAACTGTTACTTATATATTTCAAAAATGCTTGATCATTTGTAAAATTGAGTTACTTTTTGGTTAGTCTGGGGAAGTGTTTTCTTTAGAGGTATTTATTTCAAATGTTTTAACGTCTAAAAACCTTTTCAATGTAAATCGTTTGCTTCGTTTTGAATTGATAATTTGAACCCGATGTTTGAAGATGTTTCCTGATGGTGGCTTTTACGTGTCACATCGACAACATAGAGGTAGCTGAAGCTTGGCAAAGTAAACGACAAATATTGGTTGCTTCGGTCATGAACAGCTACAACTTGCTTAATTAATGAAGGTAGAAACCAATTCAATGAACTACTGACAACTTGTATAGGTCATACTGATTAGACATTGTTCTATTTAACTCCCAACACATTCAAGCATCAACCAAAAAGATTGAAACAAAAATTAAAAAAACGCGCTTGTTAAACTTAAATATACGTTAAGAAAAACATAATGTAATTGCAAACAGGAGAATAATAAATTCGTAGTGTAATAACGAAATGTATACGGCTATGTTATGCGTAAGCGGCAACAACGGAAATTGCGAGAATTTTAAATTAAATGGAATTGCATTCTGCTCGATTTTGCACTTGAGTGTAAAAGGGATTGATTTATATTTCTAATTGCATTTTGAATTATAGATCCGGGAAAAGTGCTTATATACAGGAGTTTAACCGGAACGAACGAATCAATATGTGTTTCAAGGATTTGGTTAGTTGTTGAGAGGTATTTTCAAATCCGTATATAACCGGGAATAAAAACGAGAAGACTAAGGCTCCTTTACATATAAGTAGTTCATGATTGAATAGGAGAAAATGTTTGTTTTATCGGAAAAGTATGATTTTTATTATATTTGTTTTATGGCAAAACTTTCTTTTCTGGGTAAAGGACATCTTAACGATAACAATCACAAGTGCTTTTAATAAAAAGTTGGTAAATTTTGAAAATATTTTTTCCTTATCGGATGACCTATAAAGTTATTTCAATATAATTATTTGTCAAGAAAAATTTAAAAAGTTTAAGGAAATTTTTTTCTTAAAAATAATTTAACGTTTCGTATCAACCTTAAGTTTATATCTAATTTTTTAAAGTTCTTCTTATCATAGGCGTCACATTTATTATCACAACTATGACATTATCTTAATATTCTAACTGCTACCGCATCGAAATTAGAATTCATCAAAATATTACTTTTGTTATTTATTAAGAACTTAAAGTTGATATTGGCCTCAAACAAATTTCAAAGTTTTCAACGACCTTAATATTTCCTTCCAAATCCCTTAGAAAAAAAGGATGTAAAGTTCTAAAAAAAGTTATTTGAAATATATATTCAATTTCTCATTTTCTGCTCGAAATCTCCGAAATCTTTCATATTCTTTTATCGTTTTCTTTCTATATAACAATAAAACGTGCAAAAGCAGCTTAACAATTTGGTAATTTACGATCGTGTCTGAATTTCAAAAGAAAAATCCCTCGTCCTAATTAACATTATTTTTCCATAAAGATAATAAAAGAGAGGCTATTAATATCATATGGCTTTTATATTAAGCACCATCATTCACGGAAATGGATTTTTTCGAGTTCAACCAACATTATTTGGAGATGATTTGGATAAGCAGAACATTAGGATTAGAGAAAATTGGATGGAGGCTTAAGTTAAAATTATATAATTTTAATCAGCTTGAATACATTGCATTTAATAAAGAATCTCATAAAAATATCTTTTGAACTTGATGAAAATTGATTTATTAAAAATTAGATCAAACTTTGAGTGGTTCATGAACTGAAATCTAGTCTTCTTTAAAAAGATTATTTTCTACTGTTTCATTAAAAAGGTTTATTTCTATTTTATATGAGCCACTCGGTGCTTTTTTTTGGTTTTTAAATCAATAATACTTGTAAAACTGAAATTCAAACACACAATGTTTTTAGCATTCCGAGAGGTTTTTCTCGAGAATAAGATCTTTGTTTCACGAAATATTTCAATCTTTCGTTGGTTTAATGTAATTGAACCATGTTAGTTACATTTACGTTACGTCACGTTACATCACTCGATCGTGAAACTAGTCATGCATTGTAACGTCATTCATACGTCACTCACATGTCGACCGACTTAATAAAAACACAACTAAACTTCTCCAAAATTGATTGAACAAATTAATTGATCTGGAACTAATTTTTTTTTCAAATACATATTTTCTTAAGATTGAGAATAGAAAAGCAAAGAGTACGTGAGAGTACAAAAATTGCTTTGCCAACTAAGAAAGGAACTAACAATTTAAACTTTTCTTTAAATTTTTGATTTTATATAATACTTATTCTTAAAGATTTATTTTTCTAAATTAGTTTTGTCTTATATTAGCATATTTAAGAATGTGCTCTTAAGGTTTACTTTAATCAAAAATCAATCCACATCTTAAACCAATTGAGTATAACAACCTTCAAGTAGAGTGTCTTCTTTTTTGTAAGAAAATTTTTTCAACCTAAACAAATTACAGTTAAGTAAGTAAAAATATCAACTTGTAAAATTTTTATTTTTATATCAGTTTTATATTTTATCAGTGACGTCACAAAGGTTGATATTTTCAAGATTCAATATAGGTTATTAGGGAATTTTGACTTTATCAAAAGTAATTTTATGTGGTAGATGGATAACAAGTAATTTAGAAACAAAAATTGACATGCTTTCAAAAAGATATTTAGTAGATAGGTTAGTAACCACTTTATCAATAACTGATGACTGGATACTGAACTCGTCCAATTTCTGTACTGGTATAAAATATCTATATATATATATATATAAATGAATCGCTATTTCCTTGGTCATTGCATCACGCGTGAACGGATGGGCCAATTCGGATAATTTTTTTCCAAACATTTGTGTAAGTCTAAGGATGGTTCTTATGGAGAAAAAAAATTGAAAAAGTTATCCAGGAAAGTGTCAAAATCCCATTTTCTTTTTTGAATTTCAAACAATAAACATTCAAATTATATACCTACTTTAAGTTATTATTGTGTAAAGAATATTGATATTTTTGTCATGAATTCCTTTTGTATTTGAAGGAAAATAAAAAACGTTTAAATTAAAATATATCCGTGAATAAATATTAAAAATCTTTTCGCTTGAGCTACATAGTGTTTTATCCTTATGCTATGAAGCAAAACAAAATTATTGAAAATTTAAAAACTTAAAGTATAGGGTTCGAAAAATAATAATATTAATTCTGGCGATTCTGTTAAGGATATTGGGATAAAATTATTAAAGCATACAAACTAAAAAACTAAGGAACTAAACTAAGATACTACTCGAAAAAGTACTGCGTACTTTTGTAGTTTACGTCTCTTGAAATGTGCATCCAATTTACAGGAAGTTTTGTTTTTTTTTTAATTATAAAGGTGTACCATATCAAGAATTCAAAATACATGCGCAACACAACTGAATAATCTGAAAATATCTGAATAGTGAATACGTATTTTAGTTATTTAAAATTATTTATATTTGTTATTAACAAAAATTTAACAATCAAAGTGAAGGGTTAAACAATTTATTTTAAATTTAAAACTATGAAATAGTTTTTGTTTGTTAAATGTTAAAAATCGAATTTAATTTGTAACTTTGATACATGAACCACACAACTATATCTGAATATAACGAAATAGCAAGAACAAACGATAAAGAAAATTGAAAATCAAAAATACTAATAAAAAATCCTGAGGGGCTAACTTAATAACTTAAGTGAGCCAAAACTGTGCCAATTGGTTTTTAATCTAAGAATTTTCGTTTTTAAAAATGCCAGCAATTAGACGTACAAACTTAAATCACAGAACTTGCAATGCTGCAAGCCAAAGATATACAAGAACAAGTCAAACTAACGAGCAACGCGAAGCGCGAAATAAAGTTGAACGAAATCGAAATCAACGACATAGAAATGTTCCGTTTAATCCCTATCGATCTGCATTTAATTATAACCGCGAAATCGATTACAGTTCGCAGCAAATCGTCACTATTGGACCAATGAACGTTGTGTGCCAATACTGCAAGGCATTAAAATTTAAAAATGAAGCTCCTGGATTGTGTTGCGTTTTCTGAACCCACTATTAGCAGACAAGCTAACAATCAGGCAAAACAACGTTTGCCGGGTCCGCTAGTACTGATATAGATATGAGCCGTTTCCTATACATACAAATTGATTACCTCTATAAAGTAAAAAGTTGAGACAGTTGATAAAATTGAACTTCTAAACTTCTGAAATAGATACATTGTTTTTACGCAAACGTTAAAATAAATTTGTCATTTAGAGCTGTTAAAAAGAATGTATTGGCAGAATGGGAAGAGATCCCGAGTTGATGATGGACTCAAAACTAACATTCTACGAAACAGTATTGAAACCAATATGGACATATGAATTACAGCTATGATATTGAACTTCCAACGTCAATATACAAATAATCCAACGATAGCAATCCAGAACCTTAAAGACAATACTTTGAGTGCCATGGTATATCAAAAACTAACAAATTCACGAAGATCTAGACGTTATTTCAAAATCCGCAATAATGACGTTTGCGGAATTCTTTGACATTCGACATCATTCGAAAAATTTGACGTCGTCCCAATAAGTAAAATGGTTTTGTCTCCATTGAAAATGTTTTTCTCTTCTTACGAGTACAATCATAATTAACAAAGTTTTCTTCATCACTCATTTCTTCAAAATCACTTACCGAATTCGATGATATTTAAAAAATAATCAATGACAAAGGATGATATTAAAATAAAAAAGATAATAAAGAAATTACTTTGTGAGTAAAATGTGACTTGTGAGTGTATAAATGTGATCAAGGGTGAATACAGCTAGGCTTCAACAAGAATGAGTGAGTGAAAAGTGAGAATTTATAGAGCTAGATAAGTCGCTGATGACCTTGGCTGTTCCAAGCGACTATAAATAACCAAAACAAAAATTAAGAAATTATAAATAAACTCTGGTTCCGTATAAAAATTCCGTTGTCAAACGTTGAACTAGAGTTTAAACGGAAGAATTCTGTCGTTTATTTCAAATGACAGATTGAACTCAGTTCGAAGCTTAAACTAAACTGTGAAACCGAATTATTTTTGAACTAAAGTTTAAACTAAAAGTGGAGTTTAAATGCCCACTGTTAAACTGGGTATTAGACTTTAAAAATGAAGAGTTTGAGAGACCTTCCGAATAGAAACTAGTAAAAATGTGTATTGTGTGTGAGGCATTGGCGGAATTGTTAGAATGTACTATGTATGTACTTACTCATTTTGTTTTTTATTCTTCGAAACATAATCGTGCTTGATTTTTTTCCCTCCAAGTTTAAAGTTAACAATTGCAGATAACTGGGAATTAACGCATAACATTGTTTATAACAATGGTGGGTTGTCATAATTGAGCGACTATAAACATTTCGGTATTTCACACTTGTTTAGACCAAGTAAAATTCGTAAAAAATTAGAACTATTAATACTAATTATTAAATAAGAGATTTGTTTTAATAATCAGTTACAAGTCAACAAACTATTTTGATATGAAAATTTGAAAAATTTGAAAAAGCGGAGTTAATCAATATGTACAATACATTGACCGGTTCATATTATATCAACTTGATATGTATACTATAAATATATTTTCGACAAAAGTAAGGAAATAGAAATAGCTGTTTCAAAGAAAAAAAAGACTCATAACTTTTAAAAAATTTAAAAAATTTCTAAAATAAAATAACTCCTTTGAATTCTTATAGCGTGTTTCTTTCTGTTATAATCAACCAAAGGTTAAAAATTTAAAATATAAAATCTAGTTTCAAAAGTAAGAGAAAAATGGAAAAAAGAATAAAACACCTTTCTTATCGTTCCATAATATTGCTTCAACAGATGCATCATTATTTTACTATACAAGCCAATAATAGCCAAAAAAGTAAATAATTAAATAGGACGGATTTGTTAAGAAATCAATTCAAGCAACTTGTTTGACTATTTAATTAACTGTTTCAGCCTAATTGATTCATTAACTAATTACAAAGTTAAAGTAGGTTGAACAAAAAACAAAAAATAAGTTTTTGTTTTAAAATTTTGTCTCTGATTCCTCTTTTTCTTTTGATTATTATTAGTTATTCATGTTCAATATGGTATCTTTCTAGATAAAAAGTCCAAAGTTCCATAAATTATAACTCAATCATCAAAACAAATATTCATTTATATATATATCATTTAAATCATTGAATTCATTCAATTAGTTATTCAAAGTGATTCTAATCACTAGTACTGTTGTGCTACTGTCTAATTGTGCTTCTAGAAAAGTAACCTTTAAATTAATATATTATACCATATTGTTGTAACCTGGAACATGCGGGTCTTATACATATCGACTCAGACGATGGTTTTAGCAATCCTTTGGTACATTGTAAGATACAAATCAAGGCTTATCTCTTAAAGATTTATCAAGGCTTAAGAAATAAAATTAATTTTTTTATGTCTTCGTAAAGTATTTTTAGTTTCTGTTTCATGTAGAGAGTTAAAGGAAGGATTATCTAACACTTTCTTATAAAAATTATTTAAACTATTTGAACTTACATTACTAACGTTCAATTTTTAGATTTATAAATTTTGATATTCATCATGGTCTCTCTTTTTTGTTGATTCAATGGTGATATTATTGTTCTTAGAAATCATATAATCATATATGATATCATGATATATATGATATATCATGATATCATCCTGTAAGTTGATAAAATGTACCCATATGCACCTGGGTTTGATACCTTGGTTGATTCCAATCCTAGATTTTTTTTAAATTTCACTTTTTTTTTTGTATTTTGACAGCCATGAAATTACTTTTCTCTTTTAAGTGATTAAAAAAAAAAAGAAAAATTTTCTTACAAATGTGCTATAGCAAAACTTGTACAACCAATTTAATATAAAAAGTATTATAAATCAATGTTACTTTCATTGGCTTATAAAAAAAACAAAGTGTTTTGACACCATTAAAATTTGTTTTTTTTTCTATAAAATATAAGTTTAATTTTGCTATTATTTTTCTGAGAAATGGGAAGTGAAAAGTTATAAATAACAAAAAGCAAAGATAGACTATAACAAAATTGTATTTTTTGTTGGCTGAGGTCAACCGATAATCGTTTTATGATAGATCCTTTTAGTCTCTAACTTTCATAAAAACAACTTTTATGAGTTGGTATTATGGTAGGTTTCAATCAGGAATTAATAATTTTAAAAATATAGAAACTGAAAACTCAAAGATGGGAAAACGTGCATTTGCATTGAACTTATCAAAAGATTGCAAAAAGCAAGCTTTTAGCTATGCTAATTACATTTATTATACGAGAATCTAAAAAGTAGCATATTTATTAAAGAGCTTTACTATGAATAATATATGAATATACATACTTTTACGTTTAAGAATGTTTGATTTTATTTTATTTTATTAAGAACATTTTCATTTCGTCCCTATAAAAAAGGAATGAGACAATTTGAACAAAAAATTCATTTTTTTGAATTATGATATCCTTTTCCGTAGAAAGCTCGTAGAAAAAAGTTGAAGGTGGCAATTTTGTCTAGCTTATTGAAACTCCTTTTTTCTCAGGATAACTCCTGAAGGAAATGTTAGTTCAATGTCTATGAATAGCTCTCGTTCGTGTAAGACTATTCTAACGAGTGCACGAATACACCCTAATGATATTTAGGGTAGGACACGTATACCATTTTCGGTTCTCGGTGTCGTTGATGTTCGACAACGATCGGCTATCGTAGCTAAAAAGCTCCGCGTAGCTGCTGCGTCAATATCGCCGTGTTCTGTCAGTCTACGGTGAAAGCTCGTTCAGTGCCTGTACTTTGCCGCTGAACGACAACAAAATTTCGGTGCGAATTTGAATTTAACGTACGTAAGCTCGGAGAGTTCTTCTTGAAACTTTAACTATTTGCTCCATCAAATATATTAAAATGAAGTTTTTAACTTTGAAAAATTACGTATAAACTAAAAAAAAAAATCCCACCGGAAATTCAAAGTGAAATTTTAGTGAAGTTGTGCGGAACTTAAAAGTTCAAAACTTGAAAAGTGAAATTTGAAAGTTTTTTATTTATTTATTGTTCATAAGTTGTGATTAGTGACACATAAAGTGGAGAACAGGAAACACTACCAATTTGGGACTTTGATAGATATTCTCTTAAAAAATAAATTACATTAGTTAGTTCAAACAAAAATACCAAATAGAATTTGTAATGAAAAGCTTTCTCTTAAGTTGTTAATTTTTAAACAAGTTTCAAGTGTTTTAGTGGACATCAAACAAGTGAAAAGCTTGAGTTTCTCCTTATTTTTTCGAGGGTGAGTTCTACTTATTTAATTAAACACGACTTTTCAGCTCTAGCTTTATTATGAGAACTGTCAATATCTAGTTGATAAATTGGTTTTGTTTCAAATATGTGACTCAAAGTGAAAAAAATTTTCCAAGGTTCACCGTTTTTTTCCTATAGATTTTTTTATTGAAAATTCAAAATATTAAAATTTGAAATTTTCCATTTACTTTTATTGTATTATTTTGCTGTCGTTATAAAGAAAAATTTATGACCCCAGGCTCAAATTATATTGCAAGTGTGTTTAGGCATGCGTTTGTTCTTATTTTGAACGGTTTGTAGAATTAACATAATTTCACATTCGCTGATATTGCAAATATTTGTTGTGACGACGTGACCTACGGGGCTTTTTTTCTTTTAAAAACAGGGGAGTTTTCCCGGTACTTATACAATTTTGATGGTGGATTCAGTTTTATTAAGAGGTTTTTAAAGTGGTTTTAGCTGAAACAATTGACTCGGAAACAAATCTTCTTATGAGATTATTGTGTATTTTTTTAGGCTAATTAATTTTGAAAAGCTTAATTTGGGTTTGAAGCGTAATCTGATTAAAGTTCGAGACAAAGCATTTCAATTAACAATGAAGGAAAGAAATGTATGTATTATATATCCATATTAAGTTTAACTTTTTAAAAAACCCATGTTTATAGTATTGTTAAAAATTTCTTAGATTTTTCTTGCCTTAGAAGTCCTCTATTCAGAAATTATTTTTTAACACTTTTCTGAAAGTCAATAACTTGATAAGTTCAAATAGTTCTCGGGTTCTGTGAGAGAATTAAATTAAAAGTCTTTGTTTATCGGGATTAAAATATCGTTCAACATTTTCATGACCTTAAAGTAGCATTTGAAGTATTAAGACTCGTTTTTTTTGTTAGCCTTGATTCATCAACTTTTGTGCCAATTTGGACTTGGTATGTACGATGTAAAATTTTTAACTTGAGTATGTTTAATGTGTTAAAGTTTTCAAAATATTTTAATCAAATAATAAAATCAAATAAGCTTAAGAATATTCCAACACAATTTCATATTTACGAACTAATTAAGTTTAAAATATCATTTAGGAAATTATAAAATAAAAAACTACTAATAACTTCTTTTAACTCTGATTTTTAAAAATTAAAAATAGAAGCTATTTTATTAAATAAAATTGTTATCACATCAACTTTTTGTTAGTTAAACATTAGGGTAATGTTAACAAAAATATTAAAGTTTTAAGCAGGTTAAAAATATTTTTACATAAGTTACGTTGCATAAGAAACTTTGTTGCTTTTACCATAGTTGTCGCTGGTTAATTGGATTGACATGTTTCGTTCCTAGTAACCCAAAGTAAAGTTCAGCGTTTTCTATGTATTATTTTTTTTTGGGTTTGTATTCTCTTATATTCTCTTTTTCTTTTAGATGAGTCGTTATATAAAAATAACACACTGCTTTTCGAGCAGGTGCACTATATGGAGATGCTATTCATTAATTTATTATTACCAATATATTACTGAACTATCAAAAGCATAATATATATCATTATATCAATCAATAAATAAAACAATTTAATTTTTAAGACTAAGTTAATGTTAATCATTTGGTACTTCAGAGTCATATTTGAGCTAAAATAAATAGTAAAAAAAATATAATTTCGAAAAAAGTGTTTTTAGTTTTTCATAGTTTTTTAACGACAATAAATTTCATTTCAAGCTTATTAAAATTTATTCTTTATTTTTTAAGCTTCAGTGCATTCAACGTAAAACTTTCGAAACTATATTGAAGGTAGCTTTCGAGAAAGGAAATTAAAAAAAAATTGGTGTTTTCTTTGCAAAATACCTTTTTTTTTTTTTTTTTTTAATAAGATGAATATTTTTTGGAGTGGTAGGAAGAAAAAGTATTTAATGCATACAAGTTACACGTTATGACTAACTGGATGCGCGTTATGAGTTAAGCGTTACCATGACTTTAGAAAATTTAAGATTGGAAGATTATATATATATATATATATATATATATATATATATATATATATATATATATATATATATATATAATTAATAATTATGGAAAAAGGGCAGTATTCAGTTTTTTGTTGGCCTAAAATCGTTCATTGTAAATATCTCAAAAATGATTTAGAGGAAAAAAATAAATTTATTATACCTACTTATATTTATGATATGGCGGATTTACACATTTGCCGTAAGGAAGATATTCAAATTTTTTGCTACCTCTACCGACCACGATAACTTAATGGTTTGTAATCATATTAATGACAATTTTTTTGTCAATAATGTAATTTTATTTACTTTTTAATTAGAATTATAATATCTACTGTAATTTTGGCCCTTTTGCCAAATTATTTCGGTAACTTATGATTGATAACCTATAGAATATAAACAAAGTTCAAAATTTCACTTCTTACGCGTGTACACTAATATAAGCAAGCATTATTTTTTATATTTAAACAAATACTTTTACTATAAAATTCTTAAACAAACAAATATTGATTTCAGTTCAAATTGATCTTAAACTTTTCATTCCCATTAGCGCTTTTCGCATTAATTGAGAACGGATAAAAGTTGAATAAAGGGACCAAAAATGATCTTTATGTATTTTAACGTATATTTTTTTTCATCATCTATACTTATGTATTATGTATTACTTTAATTATGTATTACTTATGTAAACGACGAACTTGCAAACAACATGTAAAGCCTTTATACATTTTTTATTACAACCATTATCCGCTTTTTATATCAACAAAATGAAGAAACTAATACTTAATATGAAAAATGGATCTAATTTGTGGTTTCAAGTTTTTTTTTTTTTTTTTAATTTCTCCAACTGCATACCATCATTATAGTTGTTTTAAAGCTTACTTATTTAATTTAGTAAACTTTTTAACAATTGTTTCGACGCAACTTTGATCCAAAGAAGGTGTAAAACTTAAATTTTCAATTTTTTAAAAAACTGGCCTATTTTCAACGTGCCGTAATTCGGTAACCCATTAACCTGCAGAGCTCCAGTTGTGCTTAATTTGTAACAAATTTAATGCCCTTAAAAAACGCACAGAATAGCTTTCGAATACAAATGCATGGATTAGGAAATACCGAGCAGAATCTGAAACAAGTTCAAAAATTTCACGGTTTTTCCTGTATAAAAATTTTTCCACAAATTTTTGAGACTTGCAAACCTGAAAATACATAGCCCTAATGGGTCCAAACAACATATCAAAAATCAGAGATACATCATGTTTTGCGTATTTAGAATAAGCTGCTTTTAGAATGATGGAACAAAAAAATTTTTAGCTTAAAATAAAATGAAATGAAAACGATTAGAAACATGTATTTCATTTTTCAAAATATTTCACTATGAAGAGAAAAAAGGAACGGAGTGTTTGATATTGTGATATCCTCACAATGTTATCAAAGCCCAAATTTTTTGAAATATTTTTTATTTTTCTATCATTAAAGCTTAGACTATCCACATATTAGTTTGCGTCGTAAATACTTAAGCAACTAGCATTTGTTTTGTTATCTACCCTACATCTATATGATAAAACCATAATGCCATCACTTTTTTGCTAAAAGACAAGTAATGGTTCACGCTGTCTACGTTTGTCAAACAAGCCTATTGTACATAATTAAAAATTACGTTTTTACAAGTTATTGTAAGTGGAGACAATAACTGACTTATGTGGATCAAAGAAAAACGAAAAGATTAAGTAACAAGCACAGTAGGTATCAGGATTGGTGTGATGTGACTGACTATTAAGATGATTGGCTATTGTTAGATCATCAGATGCTGTTTTTAATAGATTCAACCCTCCAACAAATGCTTCTTACTTTAGTATTTGTGCAAATATGTCTTCGTATTACCTTTCTAGCTTTTAGTAATAACATTTATTTCTTTAAGTAGGTATATTTCTATTAAAATAATTTACCTCTAAATTATTTAATTTCATTTACGTTTATAAAAATAATTTATTTGACTATTATTTAATAAATTTAGTTGTTTATAACTATTAAAATGTATTGTTTACCTTTTTTAGAAAAATGGAGTACCTATTTTGTAATTTCAAAAATTGCTATTTGAATTTAAAAGTACCCAAAATTAATCTTAAACAATAACCATATTTTTAGATCAACAATACTTGTATACCCGTGTTAACATTGTTTACCTATTATTATAGAAAATTCATAGTAAAATTTCTTCATGTAATTCAAAATTGATTAAATTTTTTTAAAAACATCTGAGTATATCCAGATTGAAATTTTATATTTAAAAAAAGGATAATAATGTGCATATACATATGTATATTTGAAATGCTAATATAGTTATACGTAAACACATTATGTTAAACGATAAACAAAAACAAATTTCTAAAATGAACGAAATAACGCTAAAATTGGAAAAATAAATAAAATAATTTATCAATTGGGAAACATAAAAGATTACTTTATCATCGCTATATTACTTCGATATTAGTTATTAGCCCCTAGATATTTGATGTTTGCTACGATAAAAGTAAAAAATACAAGCTGTTTATTGGTACCTATATTTTTTGTGGAAAGTTTTTTTTTCATATCTCCGTTTAACGGTGTGTCTATCGGGAAACAACTAATTAACTAAATATTTAATTAGCTAATTAATTATGTTCATTTATTTGATAATTTAAATGAATGGTCTCATCGTTGACTTCATTGTAAAACACAATTAATTATTTTAATTAAATTAATTCTTTTAATGTCCACAACAATATCGTGCGCCAATAATCATAGATGCCAGAGAACTCTACCACAGAGTTTCCAGTGTTATCCACTCCAATATTTTGATTTTTGATCGGTTTGTTTTAGTTTATCTGTATACATATAAATTCAATTCAAACAAAAAATGATTAATTAAATTTCTGGAATAATGCATTGTTGTTTCCAGAGGAAGGTATGGTTTGGTGCAGTTTTTGTTTTAGTGTAAACAGCAGGTTCAATTGTTAAATTTTCAGGCGAACAAATCGGTTCAATTGTTTTGGTTTGTGTGTAGGCTTCATTCAATTTCAGGTGCAATTGTTTGATTTATTGTCAATTTTTATCTCTGTTGATTTTAAGGGTATTTCACTTCATTGAAATAGTATTTGATTAAAATTGAGTGAATTTGTTTAAATTATAAAGTTGCGATTTGGCAATTGACAAACCTGTTGGTACTGTTAAATTTTTTTCGATAAACATCAACACGAAGGAAAAAATTATTTTTGTTGGTTTAAATTGATTTTTTTTTTTAAATTTATTTAAGGTCGCATCAACTGCTATGGTCATTAGCGACCGTCGAATCCGAAAACCTAGAAAAAAAATTGGGCTTTCATTGGGATTTGAACCCAGGACCACTGGCTTATAACTATCTAGTCCACCGAGCCATTAAGTGACCTTTTAAATTGATTTAAACGTATGTAAATTTTTAGAATTGAGCTGGTTGATTTGTTCATCTAAACAAACTTTAAGAATACTTTTTAGGCCTTTTTTCACTGTTATTTTTTAATTTTTTCATCCCTTTCAAAATGTATTATTTTTTATATTCTCATTTGATGTATATATATCTAAAATTTATATACGTATTTCAGTAGTTCGAAATCACTGCAAAAATTTTAACCAAGTGTGAGAAAGTTAGAATTATTCCGTAAGATTTACATGATGAGATCGAATTTGAGTCGATTTAAAATTTATCACGTCACATTGAGTCTATGTTGACCTTCCCTAGTGTGACAAAATCTTCAACTAAACAACTCAAGTCACTCGAAAAATCAATTTGTGCAACTATGTGGGTGCAATCATAAATTAAACTACATTCGCTGTATCAATATGCAAAATTTAAAAAAGATTCAAACGAATAAAATTGCATCGATATTCTTATGAGATTTCATTAGGATTAGTTTTATCGAATCAAAAGATTTGATGCAAACATTTGATATATAACAGATCCAGTTTGAAAAACAGTGCAAAGGAAGGCCATGAGGATATTTTATCAAAGAAGAAAAATTACCAATTTAAAACTACTTTTGAAGTTTCCACATTTTTGTAATTTTTATTTTGAAATGATTTTTTGAAATCAAATGTAATAAGAAATGATTGTTGGAATGTTAAAATAAAAGGGATTGCAGTTCATAAAATTTAATTGGGTAAAAATAAAATTTGGCCAGTTTTGTAAGGGTTCAAATTGAAATTTAACTGAATTAAAACGTGTTATTACCTACATTTTTTCCCTTTTGTGAATTTAAGGCCTTATAACTTCTGTTCAGAAAATCTAATTGATGCACTATCATTTTAATGCTGGTTAGAGTTTTAATGTTAATATGTAGGTAATGACAAATGAGGTTACATACGTTTGAAGATCAAATTCACCTTTTAAAAGGGATTTTCTGTCAATAAAATAAATGAAGGACACACGAATTTAATATAATAACTATAACTATTAAATCTTTGAAGATAATTTAATAACTATCCAAATGTTAATAACAATCAAATTTTAAGAAATATGTTCATTGGGCAGTTATTAATTCACAAATATTTGAAGATATAAGAAGTATTAATAATTTTAATGTTTCACTACATTCTTGTTGATCATTCTTATTTGTCCGTATAAATGGAACATTACAAAAGATAATTGTAATATTCCGTTTATTACAATAATTGTTAAATTTTAAATTAAAAATAATTTAACAATTATTGTTGTTTAATTTATTTTTTGATATTTAATCGATCTCAAATTTTGTATGCATATGTACTCTCGATTACAAAACGTGTAAAATTATCAAATACATTGACCTACTTATTAAATAATCCATTATAATAAGTTAAAATTAAATATTGATCTTAAAGAGAAAATTATTGAAACAACTCACCAAAAGATGATGCTGGTTTCATATAAATAATAGTGGTCGTATCAAATTTGTTTCCCATGTGTTTTGGTGCCACTTGATTTGATGGAAATAAGTGTATTGGTGTGCTTTCACCACAAGAACCCAACAACAGAACCAGTTATTGAATAAAATACAGTTAATATTATTTGAAAATTCCTAAAGAATCTTTTATTGCACACAACGCAATTCAACATTGTGGCGGCTGGAAATTGGAAAATGCAGTGTTTATCTCTCGCAGCTGACTTGGGAGAAATATATGATAAAACCTATATGGTGTGATTTGCTCTTGGCCAGCGCTGACCTATGTAATTGTAAATATATTAATGTAAATAAAAGGTGGGTAACCACTCCCACCATTACAACATTAAACCGTAAACTTATTTCACAAGCGTTGGTAGATTTTTTAAGACTAACAAAAAAAAATATATTTTTAGTAATTGGAAACCTTCCTGAAAAAACCTTCGAAATTTCGATGTTCTAAGTACTCACAAGGGAAAAATAAATTTCCGATCAAAATGTTTGGGCTCATTTAGAAAAAAGGGGGGTTTTTAATAATACCGCTATATAAATTATGAAAATCTGCTGTTTATATAGTTTCTTATTTTTTAGTGGGTAGCTCTTTTTAAATATAACCTTAAATTAAAGAAATATATTTTTCATGCTATGCTCCTCCAATTTAAAAGTATAGTTCAACGTATTTCAAAATTTAGAAACAGGTAACTAGTTTGCTTTATAGGTATTTATAAATATCTATTGCGATTCGTTATAGAACTTTCTTTCACCGATTCACTTTCTTTCTTCGTTGGTAAAAAGAACTTCAAAAAATCCACAATTAGTTAAAAAAATTACAAATAAAATCCACGTAGGAGGCGACACAAATTCTTAAGTCTGCTAAAATGTGTTACAGAATCAAAATTAAAGCATAATTTGAGTTATGGTTTAATTTTATACTAACTTCTCCAGAACCTTTTTATAACTTTTTGCAGAACTTCTTCTCCAGAACCTGTTTTATTTAAATTTTTCCAGGAAAAAATTTCAACTTAAAGTTGTAGGCTTTGATGAGTCTAATAACCAAAGCAAATTAAAAGAAAATCTTTGGAGCCGTTTTCGAAAAACAATAAACAATTTTTAGAACCCATGGAATAAAGTGGGGCTTCCAGCTAACTGAGTTCAACCAAAAGCTTTGCAGAACAACTAATTGAAATATGAAGGCAAAATTCACAGTTTGGTGAATTTCGGATAAAACTTTTGATGTCGCTGTCATACACGGTTATACAGCAACACAGTTATTTTTCTTGAAACCACCCTTCGGACTCAAGGAACCTCAAAATGTATATTTCCGCTGAAAATTTGAAATTAAAATCTTAACCCGATTACAGTACTTTCGTAACTGTAGTAAAAACCAAAATTATTATGTACTAGCTTATACCCGCTCGCTTTGCTGAGTGTATATAAATTTAACTGATTGATTAAAAAATTCCCTACGTTCATAGAAAAATATAAAAATTAATCTATTTTGACAGAAAAAAATGATAGATACTTCCAGACTTTAGATCCAAAGAAAGTTCATCAAAATACGTAAAAACTACTTTTCAAAAAAGAGATATTAGCTGTCTCACATCAGCTTCTATACGATTTTTAGTAAAAAAGTAACTGTATTCCTTCCCTTAGGACTTAAAATATTTCATACCAAATGTTATTTAAAACCGTACAGCTATTTTAGGGGGCATCCATTAATTGCGCGAGGCGTTTTTTGCGATTTTTAAAATCCCATCCTCTCCCCTCTGGTAAGATTTCATGAGATTTGGCATATATCATTCCCCCAACCCGCATTCTAATGTGATATTTTTCAAAACAAAAAAAATACGTGATATTTGTGAGACCTTCCCTTTCCCCAAAGTAAGGTTAGATGAGATTCAGCTTGACACCATCAGCCCTTGAACGCCTCACGTAATTAATGGATGTTCCCTTAAAAGAATAGATTAGTAGCTATCCTACAGGATCTTTAGCAAAACTTTATTAAAATTCATTTCGTTAAGTAATTGTTAAATTTTGAAAATTTTAGTTTATTATTTTAATACGTTTATTTCTAATTAATATCTTCAACAATGAACAATGAAAAAATTCAAATATTTTAAACAATTTCATTATTAATTTTATCGGGTGTGAAATTGAAATTCATATTTATTTTCCAGTAAAAATTGTGAATTTTTTAATTTCAACTTTGTAGAGATTTCTTTCGTTATCGTGTAAAATTGGAGGAAACTGCGTTAAAATTCTATTTCACGAACTTTACCGAAACTTTTTAAATGTACAGTTCCTGTAGGATATAATTGTTTTGTCATCCCATGGGAACCATGCATTATTCTAACCTTAAAAGTAAGGTATATCCAGCCCCCTGTCACTTAGATACAAGAAAGGCTAAAAAAACGTGACCGATTTCTACGAAAATCGGTGTTGTTATAAGAGTCAAACGTCTCAAACAGCCCCCTACCACTTAAACTTATCAGAGTTATGATAATTATTATATAAAAATACTTATCATAATTATTCTCATATAATAACAATAGTAATAAAAACATTTAAAAAAGTTTCATTTTAATAACTTGCCTGACGTTTAAAAAAAATTATTTCTAACCTCAGACTTCCATAAATTCTTCGGTCTTCGTCAGTCTTTGTGGTCTTCTTCGTTCAACTCGTGAGCAACTAATGCGCAACTAGTGAATGCAATCCAGTAAAAATGGTCACATTTTTGTAACATGGAGTTGTAGGGGGCTGGATATATCATTCTCCCCCAAACTACCACATTGCAAAAATCATATCAATCTGTGATAAACAAAAAACATCTATCCCACGGGAATAGTACATCTCTCCTGAGTAAAAAGTAGATCAAATATTTTTAAAGAAAATGAGTTAAGACTCCATTTCGTGGATTTTAATGGAAATGCTTTTAAATACACGGCTCTTGTAGAATTCCTACTTGTTTTGCTATCCCATGGGAACCGTTAATTATTCCGGTATGAGAAGTAATCTAGATCATTTTTTGGCCCCTAAACTACCACATTACAAAAAAGGAAGTTAATCTTTTGCTCTGTAAAAAAGAAAAAATAACTATCCTACGGAAACCGTACATTTTTTCTGGATATAAAGTATACTATATGTTAAACCGGATTATAATCTATATCTATGCCAAATGTCATCTAGATCCATTCAGTACTTTTTGAGTGAAAGAGGAATAAACATCCATTCTTACAAACTTTCACGTTTATAATATACATAAGTAAGATGATACATAACTATATATGATATAGTCATAAGCCACAAGCAGAATAATTATGAAATAGATTCTTCTAATACGATTATAACTAGGAGCTAAATGAATCAGCTTATTTAGTAATCAAAGTAATCAGATTAATATGTGTAAGATCATTCGTTAATAAATAAAAAAAAACTTAACGCGTACGTTTAAAAACATGTGATGGACAGTAGAATTCCTATAATTTAATTTCAAGTTGTAGTTAAGTTTAATGTTACCATACATTTCCTTGAAATTAGTTTCGAATATAACAAGATATTTTGTCTTATTATTAACTTAACAGTTGGAAGATGCATTAGTTCAGTAATTGCGCTAATGAATTGTAGTACGGATATTTATTTATATTTATTTATATATATTTATTTCACAAATAACATAGACCAACATTACGGAAATTACTTGAGAAAGTGCTTCTAGTTAAAGTTGTACAAGCATTTTAAACAGGAAAGTGAACATTGGTCTAGACTTCGGGCTATGGTCGTTAAACATACAATATTAATAGTTTCTTGTCTATGATAGGAAAAACGTTTTATTGAATGTTACAAAAAACATTTTCTGAAGAATTTGGGAAGAAATGATCAATTTAAATTCTTCATAATATCAATGACAAAATACTTTTTAACTTTGATCCTTGTAAAGATCTTCACTATGTAAACTTAAAATTTTTAGGCTTTGTTACAGGTTCAATATGTATACTTAATACATATAAATATTTTTAAAATTCAATTCTTATAAAAATACGAAAACTTTTATATTCGTCATTAAAGTTAACTACTTTTTTATGAAAAATCATTTACAAAATGAAACATTAATTTTGAGGAAAAAAATTGATTTAGTGCTACTCTGATAAAATGTAGAAGAGAGAACGAACAAAAAAAAAACGTTTTCTTCAAAGTTGTTCATTTGAAGACTATCCAACTCAGCAAAAACTAAATCAAAGCCAAGTTTTGCAAAGCGTTTCCGCCACCTCATTCTGATTCCAGGGGAAGCTGCTTTCAAATAAAACTGCACTCACTTGTCCCCGTGTCTATTTATTTATTTCACTATTATTACAACGTTACACAACTTTTTCCATCAAAACGGAAGCAGAAATGACAAAGTTTCTGATGAAATTTAAAAAAGCGGAATTTAAAACTTTTAGATCATTTTATGTATGCGCTCTATATATATATGCGATAAAATAAATTATTGTAGTTAATATGAAGCATGAAAAGAGGACAGCTTGTAGCTAGAATAATTTGAAAAGACGAAGACATTTTCATCGGTTGAAGCACAAGAAAAAATAACAAGAAAAACAACAAGGCAAAAGAAAAACAGAAAAAGCTTCAGAAATTAGACTACGCTTGAAAGGTTTAAAAGATACAAGAAATACGCCCGGGTAAAAAATGTTAAAATTCTTTCATCCCTCTTCCACTCGTTCGTTTAATTTAATAGACTCTTGATTGAACTGATGTAGTATCGATTTTTTATGTTGCAAATGAACAATAAAAATCTTCGCTTTCATATCTAAAAAATTAACGTTTCAAATTTCTTTCCCTATTTTTATTGCTGAAAAAAGAATCATAAATAACCGGAAAGTTTTTTCTAGGTCACACTTCAAAGGATACAAAATAGATGTTTTATATGCGAAAACAGAATTCAATTTTGGAATATTTTTGAAGGAAATTTAATTTGCTCATGTTTTGAATAATTTAATAGGAAACTTAGAAAATTGTTTAACATTAAGATTCTGAAATCACTCACACGTCGTTACTATACCTAAGGGGTGTGTAACGAAACATGAACATCAAATTTCTGTTATTCTATTGTAAGTATTTTCTCTTCTCCCATGTTAGTCTCATTTCTTCTTAGTTCTATCTCTTATTTCTTATTAAGTTCCTTCAATTCCTACAATACTTTTAATATGTAAACCTGGTTCACGGTTCAACTTTTCGAGGTAAACTTCTGTGATAATTATTAACATTTTCATATTGTTTAAAGATTTGCACGAAACTCAACAGTATTGCTTCTGTTACATTAATATACTTGAACCTTACTTATATAAAATAATCATACCAAAAAAATACTTAGTAATTCAAGAACACCTGCAATATTTTACTTACATATAATAATAAGTTCTGATAGAATTATCTAGACATGCAAGTAAAAAATGACCAAATTTCGGGAATTACATTAAAAAAAACTAAACTGAAAAGAATACATAGAAAAAAATTAAAAACTTGGAGTAATTAATGCTTTAAGTTTAGGAATTCTTTGAAGTTTTACGAACAAAAGAAAACAAAGAAATCTTTAGCTATAAAATATTTATCAAATGCCAACGATTGGTTGAATTTTTCCAACTGTATTGACTGAATACATTATATATATAAGTATTTTCAGATAAATTTTGATGTGTCTACACGATTAGAAGTTGACTATTTAAGTGTGTACTTTTTGGGACTAAAATATGGCTTCAAGGCTTTTGATATAATCTTTTCTACTCATCCGTGAAAATATCAATTTCATCTTGTCCAACAATGTAAGAAGGTTTGAAATATTTCAGATGTTTTATATTATTAAATATGAAATAGATTATTGACTACTTAAACTATATAGTTTACTAGGCTAACTAACACAAATAAGAGCTTATTAAGCATTTTATTGAGGTGTTAACGTTTTTTTTTTGTAGTTGGCGCTTTTTGAATTGAAGTATATAACATATAAACAGTAACACTTTGATAATAGTACCAAAAACACGATTTTCTTGAATCAAAGTCAGAAAAATTGACATTAGGTCCTATTCAATTACAGTGAATTCAAACAGTGTTTAAATCAATGTTGTAGATCTTAAAAAAAGCTTGCAGTACTATCTTTAGATGCTTATTTATACTAGGGATTAGTGTGAGTGATAAGCAATTAATTATTTTTGTGGGTGATTCAAGTATGCCGTGCAATTAGTGTCCAGTATACTGTTTGGATGCTGCGCTAAGAAAACACGCCTAGCAGTTAAACTAAGCGTAGGAGCTAAACAGTACACTACACGACACACTTGAACTAATCACTCAGAAGAATAACTAATCGTTAATCACTTTTTTTTCAAGTATAAAATTATAGTTCTATGTCCCATATATGGTGGTCAATCGATGGAAAAAACTGGGCTTTATTCTTCTGAATAGGAATCAAATACTCGGTTTCTTCGATTCCTGATGCGCTTTTTTTTGAAAAAAATTGCAGTACTTAATTTGTTGACAGCTTTCTCATGTTTGTTGCAGTCAACTTGCAGTGTACAACATTTAAAAAACCTATTGTAACTATGTTGTCTGCTAGATGAAGTATTTTCTGTTGATGATTATCTTGTTTTATAATGTAGATTCTTGATTATTCTAAAGGTGACCATATTTTTTATTTCTAATCCGGGACGGGGACTCGAGTGGGGGTGAGGAAGTTTGGGGAAGTTGTAATATTAATACAAATACGGTTAGTAGTTTCAAATACCGGAGTAAGTTTTTCCAAACACTCGTACTTTAGAACGGGTTCTTCTAAGACTGCTCTAATACGATACGTGTATTAAATATAAGGTCTGTTCCAGATAAAAACAAAAACCGTACAGCTACGATTCACGTTTTACTAGCATAAAACTATGGCAACTTTTTGTTTATTGCACAACAATTGTAACGTAAATGTATGGTTTTATATTAATCTAGAACAAATCTATAATATTTTTGTTACCAAATGATTATAAATTCAAGAAGTTTCTACGAAACTTTATGTGTCAGTGGCTATTAATGACAACAAAGCATCTTCTTAATGACTCTAATGAATTTCTGGGTAGCACAATGAAGGGTTCATGCGTGATTTGTATGCACATTGCTCGTTATCACGAACACACATGAACATTTCTCTCCGGTTTACAATTGCAATTAATATAGTACACTACACATATGTATTTGCGAATAATAATACGAGTACAAGAGAACAAGGTTAATAATACATGAAAGATGTATATGCGAGAAGAAGACCTTGCAAAAGACAGAGATAAAATATAGAGGAACGGGACATTCTGGACACCAGCCCAAAATTTATTCCCTCGGGTAGCGGCGAGTAGTCCTATCTCTTTGATTTCAAACAGCCACATTACTCGAGTTACAGCCGGCAATTTTGTTCGAGTATTCTCGCACACATCGAGAAAATGTACTCCCTATCTCCCATATCCCTCCGTATTTTCACTCACTCAGGGATTATATTTCACCTGTTATAAATTTTAGAGAATGCTTGTACGTAACCTTTGGCCAAGTTGGCAAGGCGGACTGGATTCTGGACTTACCAAAGAGGAAATGGGAAGGAGGCTAACAGTAAGTGACGTAACCAACGACCAAACTGTGGTCCCGTTCAACTTCAGAACGAATGGGGTGACAGGATTATGGATAGTATGCGGGCTTGGAAGAGGTTTGGGCTGCACGATAGGAATGTGACAGAGATCGAGACCGGCTGATTATGATGTGATGGCAATGGCGATTATGAAGGGTTTCAATTCTTCTCAAGTTGAAAGAGATTTACAACTCCTTGACAAATCTTACACTTACAAGTTATATAATCACAATTATAACCATACCGACTAAACTTTATTACTTCAATTAGCTAAAGTTATACATTTCAACAGGAAAAGACAAGAAAAATTAGCTTAATATTTTATTTTACATTTTGATTGGTATGGCGTTGAGGTTTTGGAAAGTTGTTTGATTGAGGTTTTTAAGGTTGCCTCAATATTTAAAAAAACACTGACGTATACGTATAAAAATATTAAAGCAAATCCTTTTCGATAAACCCTAATGACCTATTTCGATTGAACACTCCTTCAGGCGAGATTATTCCTCATTCGTTCCTTTTTTTATTTTTATCATTCTTTCATATTTTTTCTTCCGCTTTTCTCTCTCTTTTATTCATTTTGTGCATTCAGCTGTTGTAAAGATATAGAAGCAGACGTTTCAGAGACAGAGGGGTCATCTTTCATTTATTCGATATGATCTTTTCATCTCACGTTTGATTATTTTTTCAAAAAGTCATTTGTGCATAAAATTTTCCTTTTTCTCGAGTTTTTTTCCTGTTTTAAAAGAGTTTAATTATTTGAATGATAATGGAGAATTTTTTTCCTTATTTTATACACTTTCGTGCAGAATTTTATTCATAACTGTCTTTAAACGTTATTAAAAAACTAAAGATGTGCTTATTGTTTTTATAAAATATTTTTTAAAAACTTTTTTTTTTTAATTTAGGGTTTTGTCTAAATTACTATAAAAAAAGAAACTGTACTGCGTTAACATAAACGTCATTCCCCTGGAGTATAGTTGATTAAAATAATATAATATTATTTACTAGTAGGTACCTAATATTATTGTAGTTTTAAAGCATTAGCTCAGAATTATCTGGAGAGAAAAAGTATTTTAAGTTATTTAAACTGTAAAAGTTTCTATTCTTGTTGAGTGAAGTTTATTGTGCAATATAAAAATTCCAAGCTAAACACCTCGATTTCTTTTTTGTTTGTAAAAATGCTTTAAATGCAATAAATCTTTCTATCCTAGAAAAGAGCTGATAGGAAAATAAAAGAAAAGAAAGTGAGGGCGTAAAAATGGGCAAAGTTTGTTGGTGTTATAATTTAAGCTGCAACGCTTTTTTGCATTCAGGCGCCTGCTGTGCACGCAAAATGATGTCTAGATAAAAAAGAAAAATTGGAAAAAATTTTCATATTTGGTTCATTTTGCTGTTTATATGCAATAATAAAATGAACGCATTTGCATTTGCGTCGTATTATATGAACGAATTGTGATGCGTGAGTCGTCTGCAAGTCCACTACATATTATAATAGAAAGGGAAAATATCTCTATCATTAATTTAATTATAGAGTGAATTGTATTCATAAATATACAAATATGATATTTGCATTTTGTCTTTTAGTTTAAAATTTTCCTCGCTTCCAACGCATATTTCCAGGAAATTTCTTGGAATGTGTTAGGATGCGAGGGAACCGTAAATGCAAAGATTTGAAATGAACAAGACGAGAGTTTGAATTTATTATGAAATAGCGGAAGATTTGTCGAAGCATTAAGTGCAGAAGAGCTCTAAGGAAATAATTCTGGTATCTTCAGCTCTCCACCATCCTTTGGTATGGACTCCTACTTTGTACCATTGGGAAGAATACTGAACTTTGTTATTGTAGGCTTTCAGAGTTTAATATTTAATAGTGGCCAAATGTGTTTGTATGTTTGTTCAATATGCTTAGGTAAGCATGTGATATGGCGCGGATTCTCTGCCGTCTGGCTGACGCAGATAATACGTAATTTCATTTTCGTATGAGCGATCAGAATTCAGAATTCATTTAGTTCGACGAATAGAAATAATGCAATGATGACAAAGTAATATTTTTGACAAATTGAATGTAGTGATTTGAAGAAAATTGTCGCTGTTCGTAGAGGTTTACGCCGTGTGATCGTCGTCAACGGAAACTTGTATAATCATTTTTGAATACAATCACATTCGAAAATCAGTATTCTCAAAAAATATTTTTTTTTTTTTGTTTGAATATTACATGCAATGGTTTGGTCTGCTTTAACATATGAATGACTTTAACATACAGTGTAAACTCTAAAAAGCAAAATTGAAGGAACCTAGTATTGTAAAGATATTTCTTTAAACGTAAATAAAAGAAAAAATTATAATGTTGTGAATACAAATTTAAAAACGGTGATAAAAAATAGCAAGTAGAACACATGCCAGGCAACTAAAATTAACGAAGAGGTTATCACATTTTTAAGAATTGTGTGAAGTACTCCATTGTATACATGAAATGTTTACGAGTCTATAATCAGTACCTATGTATTATATTTGAGGTACGGCAATATTAATTTTAATCATAATAATAAGAGGCAAAAATTTGTAAGTCGACAGTAGGAGATGGCTTTTATTAATATTTTGTTATACCAATCAGTGTTGTATTTGTGACCACATGCGAGAAGTCTACGGATCGAATTCCGCTATCAATATTTTTTTTTTAATTGTACATTCGGTATCTTAAACTAACGGTCGTGAATATTTCACGGGAAGCTACTAGTACCTTAACTACTTCTACGTTACATGAAATGTTTTGTTAAACATAAGTTTGCTTTATTATAGGCTAAAATTATTTCAAAACCTATTTCAAACATAAACAAGTCGTTTAAATTTCCATACATTGATATGAAGCGAATCCAAATAATTTTTAATTTATTTTCATATGTTTGTACTATTAAAATGTTGACATCCTTAACTTTTGCCGTTCCTAAAATTCTGTATCCCTAGGCTGGGATCTAACAAGCCTAGGCGTAAATTCAGGTCCAACTAGCTTTTGGAAAATATCCATCAAAAAGAATTATGCCAATAACCATTCATCACTTCTTACTTCTGGTACAAATTTCTATTTTATTAATTTTGAATTATGTGGATGCACAAAAAATGCATTTTTTAACACATTTGTTTTCACTACTTTGGTCATAAAAAACATATTATAGTTACTTATTTTATAAGAGTGCAATACATCTTATGGGTTATTATACATATCTTATTATACATATTGTACCGGGATACTCTTAAACCTGTAGCTTCTCATTAAGGGTTTTTTTATTCGATGAAAATTTTACAAAGCGTTAAATAAACTAAATTACTTTATAAATTCGTTGATGAACAATTTATCACAAAAATCAGTTTTCAAATCGCGTGTACTACTATTATTTGATTTACTTGTATTCACAGTATGAATTCCTTTTTTATTCATTTTTTATAATATATAGACAAACCATGTGTTTTAGAATAGCTTTGAAACTTCGATTGTCAAACCTTATAAAAACTTCCAAAATCCTTCGTTGTTAACTTGTGAGATTCAAATTGTGACAATTTCCATTGCCGGAATTTCCATAGAACAATTTCAAATATTCTATTCTTTTTCATCGCTGTTTGTTGTCTCTGTCTTTGTTCGTTACAATATTTTACAAAAAATACTATTCGCCCGGAGTAGAAGATGAGTCAATGATGTATCTAATTTGGATCTTAAACTAAAAATATTTTTTTTGGAATCATTTTTTAAGAAATTGAATATCAATGAATGCTGTAACGAAATTCGAGATTTCGTTGACTTTAAAAAAAAAATTAATTTTCTTTTTTATTATTTTTATTTTTATTTTTAAGAAGGGTTGCTCATCGGTTGGGGCGTCGTAAAGCCGATGGTCCGGAACCGATGAGTAGATTTTATGATTTTTTATATAATGTTATTGTAATGTTAATATTCGACTAGGCAGTCATTGCAATTTGTTAATTTTGTTGAAGTTGTTTGTAAGGTCATGCTTATCGGATGAATTTTACCAAATTTGGTCAGTTTGAGCGGGCAGCTGTTATTCAACGGATCGCTAGAGGAACCGACTGATCGGAGAGAGGCGGAAAATTTGGAAACTGGAAACTGTACCGGGCACGGGGCATCAGTAATAGCAACCAAACCGACCGAGCATTGTTGGGATCTTAAATAATATCTATCTAGTTTTTGAGCGACAATATTTTTTTTAATTTGGTTGTGATTGTATATTTTGTAATGAATTTGTGAGGGGGGATTCATCCGATGAGGAGGTAGGCCCAAAGAATTTTTATTTGTTAATTATTATTATATTTGTATCTTGTATCTATTTTGTATCTTTTCGTTTGTTACGATTTGTTTGGATCCGAATTAAAGATTTATGTTATTATCATTATTTTCTTGCTTTTTTTTTTTTGGGTGTTTTAAGTCGTTTTAACAGCTTAGGTCATATCACGACTGTCTAAACACAGAAACTTTCTGTTGGTCAAGTATATCTTAGGTCTAGAATCTTAAGTCTAGGATTCAATGGGGATCGAACCCAGAACCACTTGTCGCATGAAGTGGAGAGAACTAATGCTCTTGCCACTGCGCCAATAGGTGGCTATTTTTTTTTTTTCTTCTTACGTTAATTCTGTGCTTATATTATTCGTAACCGAAATAGGCGGTTAAAATGCCTAGGTTGGAAATTTACCAACAAAACGCAAAGAACAATTGAACGCTTGTGAACATCTACGTCGAAACCGCATTCCATCGTTTGCTATGTGTCCCTCCTGTAACCCTTCATCAATTCCTCGCCTATTTTAATTTGATAGTTACATGTATTTAGGTAATTGGTACTTGCCGAAATTTCTCGAAAATATCCTACACAGTATTTTTGCTACTGCTCGTCTTAGCTTTTTTGGAGAAAAATTAGTACGGAGACTTAGTTTTTTTAAATTGATTTTAGTTTCTTACTTTCGAGTTTTGATATTTGCCTTTATTTTATTAATTATAGTATAACGATAGGTAGTTATAATGATTCACTGTATTCATGACTTACTCCTACTCGTACCTTATGTACTAAGACACAGGACCTAAACGAGAGAAAAACTAAAATTATCTAGTTACCTATTTAATATCTGAAGAACAAACTATTTAACAAGAAATATTGGATTTGTTAAGAATTGGCAATCGCGTAAGACATTTAATTATTCTATGTAAGTTTAATCCTTATTTTATTTGATAGGTATAACCTTTTTATAAACATGAATTAATTTCTTTATGACTTAATAGTATTATAAAATCTATTTATAAAATTAGAATTTCTTAGATTTTCTACTTCAGAAAAGTAAATATGGTGCCATACTCCCATTGCTGTACTTTTCAAGATTAAATTTAATAAAATTGAATAAGCGAAAAAAGAATTCTTTTAATTAAATTTTAGAAATTACGAAAATGTGTTGACTATATGCATTCAAATTTGCACAGCAGATGCCACACACATTTCGCAAAATTAACTCAATCAAACTTTTTCCGGAAATGAAGTCATGCCTGATCTTACCACTGTGTTTGACTATAGGTATATATACATTATACATAGATACTTTTCCCCTATAATATGTGTCCCATTTATTTTCAATTTTAAACCCTTTATTTATTTTCCACGTGAACAAATAGCCATTTTGACCATTTGTAGATTTTTATTGGTTACGAAAATTATTTGTTTTCATTTATTTTTTTATTTGAATTATATTAATATTCTCATTAATCGATTAAAACTGGCCTCGTTTTTAGTCATTCGTCATTTCAGTGAGAGACACAGAGAATTAACCGTACAATATACCCTTCCTATTTCATTCCAAACCTTCCTTTGCATATTATAATATTTTTTAAATATCGAGCCACATATTTATTTTTTTAATTGCAAACCGTTTTTCTCACTCACATCCGTTTATCATTGATCCTCACGCAAATATAATTGTTCATAATTCATTAACGTGAACGAAGGACGGGTTAAAAATTAATATGCGTTTGTTAATTTATTTAATTAAATTTTTTTATTTCTACCTTTTCGATAACCTAACATTACGAAAAAAAACAAGAACTCAGAATAATATAGGCTCGGAGAGTTGTTAATTAAATGGATTAAAATCGCTGAAAAAATCCCCTATTCCATGAGAATTCTATTCACGCTCTGGAGATTAGGTCGGAGATTAATCTTTGAAAAATATACGAGAAATTATTTAACAAGAGACATAAAATAATATCATTAATTCCATGCGTACACCTCACGGGTAAATCGGGATATCCAGCTCGCATTTTATATAAACTAAATTGATTTTGAACTTTGCATATCACGGTCCTACCGTTTATACAATGTGTATTTAGTACTTGAACTGGAAACCTTGCAAAATAACTGCGTAAAAAATGCATTTATGTACTATGGTAAGACATGAAAGCTCTACTCTTATTTGTTTATGGGAAAATCGAACGTTGACGTGGATTTTACTTCGAATAGCCAAGGAAAAATAGGTCAATTTATAAACATCAGCGACTTTTCGCTCATTTTATGTTAGCGAATATCGATTTTTTGCATTGTTAAAGTAGTGTATGTGCGTACGTCGGTTACAGTTTAATGCAATTTTTATGAGTTGTTAAATTTAGATAACTTCTTAAATGTTTCAACGCACATAAATCACAGTTAAATGAAACAAATTGAAGACAAAATTCTGCTGTTAAACTTTTTAAAAATGTATTATTTTTATTGAACAGTACATAAATTAATAAAAGTTATATCGAAAATAAAAACTTATTACAGATTAAAAAGAAACTTAAAAGATTAAAATAATCCGGCGCTCTTGTTGGGACACCTTTAGAAAGCCAAACTGATCACAATAACTGAAATGGTTCCAATTTCAAATTAAAAATGATAAAAGTAGTTAAAAATATCTGCTACGAGGCATCATTGTACTTACTTTTACTTTCTCTTATGAAACTCGTTGTTGGTTAAAAGAATATAAATAAAACCCAAGATTGGTTAAAAAAAATTTAAATTTATGTATATATATATATATATTTATGTATAAAGTCTATATGTATATACAAACTCCCATCTTTAACCCCAGAACCCTACTTTTTTGAATTTTTCCAGAAAAAAAAAGTTTTAGACATTAATGAGCTTTAGAACTATAGCAAGTTTGAAAAACCGTTAGGGCTGTTTTCGAAAAAAATTGAAAAAGCTGAAAAACCCTTTGAATAAATCTGCCGCTCAACCGAATTCAACCAAAGGCCTTACGGCACAACTAAGTAGATGAAATATAAAGGTAAAAAATTTAAATTTTAAGTTGGATGAAATTCGGATAAAGCTTTCAATACGATCACTGCCACACACATTATTCAAATTTTTTGGATTTAGGGGACCTCAAAACATGTATTTCCGGTGAAAACTCGAAATCGAAAATTCAACCTGATTTCAATACCTACCTACTTCTTTTAGGTACTTAATAGTAGTAAAGAAAGTAAAAATTGTTTACATTAAAAAATTATGCAATAATTATGATTCAGTCGAATGGTTTTTGTAATAATTTTTCGTCAAAATCGAATATTTTATTATTTATGTAATTATCTATAGAAGTAACATTTGCATCCTTTGATTTTTTTTTGTTGTACAAAAATTTAAATTTAAAAATTTTAAACGGTTATAGCGTGAACTCATATTCTATTTGATAGACTCCCTTTATAGAAAAAAAAATTAATAAATAAATTATCAAAACCTAAAGCTTCAGTTAAAAATTAATATTTCATCTTCTTACTTTTACGAGTGGATTTTTTAAAAGTTTAATGATGGTAACTTACATTATTTTCTTTTTTATAGAAAAAAAAACCATTAAAATCTGATTAAACAGTTAAAGTCGCTATTTTTATCCTCTGTTTTTGCCTTAAGGGATGACATTTTTTCTTCTTAATGTAATAGGAGAAACTTAGAAGAATATTCTATACATATTTTTTCATCAATTTCTATACATATAAAGTATATCTTTCATAGATAAAAAAAACATCATAATTGTAGCATCCAATTAAAAGTTAGTACTATTTTTACATTATAAGGATGGACCAACTTTAAGGTATGCTGTACTTAATAGAAAAAAATATTGAAATCGAGTCAGCCAATTAAAGTTACTATTTTATTCAGTGTTTTTTAATCCTTAATTAGGGGACATTTTTCTAAGAATTGAAATGAGATGAATTTATAATTATGTGCTGTCTAAAAGAAAAAATTATCAAAATCGGGTAGGTACCTAATCCAATAAAAAAAAATTTCATTCTTTATTTTTCAACCTCTTTGAGGTATGGGTTTTTTGTCAAACTAAAATGGGACCAAATGTAAGGTGACCAGACGTCCCGCTTTTGGTGGGACAATCCCGATTTATCACAATTTGTCCCACGTCCCGCGACGTTTTTCAAAAGTCCCGACTTTTAGAATTAAGTTAATGTTTATTGTTTGAACTAACGCTGCGACTGAACGCGTTTTTTCTACAGTAAATGAAGTGTGGACATCAGAAAAATCTAAATTAAGTGTTGAAACTTTGAAAGCCATTTTATGTGTCAAATATAATTTAACAAACTCTTGTGAAGATTTTTACAATATTTTAAAAAAATGACAACAATCTACTGAAGCAAATTCACTCAAATAAAAAATATGTCAAGTAATAAAATATTATTTATTTTTTTATATTTATAAATTGTTCTTATGTTAAAAATAAAAAATATTACGATATTATTTTTATTCTGTATGAAAATTTTTGTTGATACCCCCCTCCCCCTTCTTTAGAGTTGTCCCGCTTTGCTCATTTAAAAATCTGGTCACCTTAACCAAATGGGAATATCATACTTCCTACCAAATTAAAAAAAATCATCAAAATCGATTTACTAAGTAAAAAGTTATGCGTGATCCGACGTAAAAAGTATATACATGTAGAATTGGGATCTTTTTCGTTGTTGCGTCGGTTAAAAATAAACAGATTTCATCTAAGAATTTCTACTACAACAAAAATTAACATTAAATAGTTTTAACTCAAAAATTTATTTGAAATTATTAAAAAGAAAATTAAAGGCTAGAAATAGATTTTTTCATTAAAAATGAATTGCTATACTGGAAGATTTCTCATGACAAAATGCATCTCTTTTATATTATAGATACGTTGTTGACGTTGTTGGTTTCATAAAATCTTAATGGTAACCTAATTTGACTCTTAACTTTGACTCTTAAGAGACGGATTTTAATTGGCACTAAGCAGAAATATAATGCATTAATTTGATTACAAATGGATGCACGATTTAATGCACGTAATGAAAGAAACTTGCATATACATGTGAATGCAGCCGTATCTAACCGTTCACTTTCCTGTATGAACATTTTGTATAACTTGATTACACATAAATGTTCAGAACGTTTATCTCTTCAGTCTCCACATCGTCTACTTCAGCTAAAACCAAAACTTTAAGATCTCAATGAGTTCATTAGATAGTTAATTAGATATAACCATTTAACAAATCAGTAAATATAGAAAATGTCCTGAGAAACTTTCTCAATTTTTTCTTCAAATATTTAAGTATAATATAATAGAGTCTAAATCAATGGAAGACAGATATCTTTTTAAAACTTTTCGAGTATATATCACACGGTGGTGAGAAATCGATGAAAATATCATTATAGAAATTGAATTTAGTCTGTTATTAGATATGGAAAAAAAGAAGAATTTTTGTTCGTTTTATTTATCATATTAAAATATTTCTCGCGTGAAAAAAGCAGTGATAAAAGCTTGTCGAAAAAATTGAGAAAGTTTCTCAGGAATAAGTTCAAGGACATTTTTGTGAAAATATGTATCAGAGGAACGGTTTTGTTAAATGTAAGATCGAAGTTTTGGAACCCTGAGGCCCTTCAAACAGATATAGATATGTATAAGGCATAGATGTCGACATTGCCTGTCTGCAAACGCCATTATTTTATTGTAATTGTGAAAATTTTGTTAAGTCTACCCAATTTTACAGTGATTATTTGAATAAATATTATCGTTTAATTAAAAGTTATATCTTTGAAAGCTTAATAATTAAGTGTACTTGGTAATTTAATAAACCTAAAACGTTTGTTTTAAATTTTCGAAAATAGTACAGAAAATTTATGATAATACTTGACAAATAAAGATTATTTTTTTATAAACTAACATAATTGCCATATTTCTCTTAACGTAACTTAAAGGTATGAGTATTTCTATTTTTAAGACAATGTATTATTCCTATTGGTACAAAGGTTTAAAAAATTTCAAATTGTCCAAAATTGCTAATCATTGTTTTATGCTATGATTCATTTCTTATGATTCATTTAAGGTTTGTTCCCTTTGTACATTTGATGATGTTGAAACACGTTCATCGAATGACAAAGAGTAAGACACATTAACCAAGAGACAAAAAAAACACCTCTAAAACAGTGCTCGAACTAGCTATAGTCATAAAAATGTACGTTCATAGATCAGTTCTCGGCTTAGTGCAGCCAAAAGGCTGGGGGCTGTGGCGTTTCTTCACTCACTCTTGTCTCTTGGTCAGTGTGCCTTGCTCTTTGTCTTACGTGGACGTGTTTTGCTTAAACACCTGGAACAAACCTTTAATATAGTGACATTTAATACAAAAAGAGCTAGCGAAATAACGAAAAATTAATAAGTAATAATATTTTTAGGCTGATAAAGAAGACGTACCTAAATTTTAAGTGAAAATGAAACATTTGAGAAAAAAAGTATTGTTGAAGTTGAGCCACTTCAAGTTTATAATTTAATCTCTGAATAAGTTAGGATAAAGCTTTAACCTTTTTCCCTTATCGTTTAAATATGTATACTTATCGAATCCAAATTTTTATCGGTAAATTTTTTAAATTATACAAAACTACCTTTAATAGCTTTTTGCTAGCGATAATTAATTGTTCATTTAATTTATTTATCATTTCTTTATTTCACAGTGCGACTTTCTCTTTTTTGACACATGCCACTTTACTTTCAATATCTTTCAAATTTTAAAATATAATACAGAATGCTTCATGAACCTCAACCGACTGCAACATCTATAGAGGGTTGACACTCATTGAATTTATCCTGTTCTTTGATTTGGTATTAGGAGAGAATAAAGGTTGTCAACATATGTTACAAACTTACCACAGTATTTCTCAAACTTTTTGGTCCACAACTCCTTTTTACACTTTAAAACTTAAAAGAATCCCTCAATTTATAGATATGTGTAGAAAAAATTTCGGAGTGGCGTTTATTAGAATTCATAAGATAAAATATATTTTTTTTCTGTAGAATTGAATTGAAATACTCATAATTAATAACTGTTTTATGCCTGATCATCAATTATTAATAAAAAAAAAAATTATTGTATGGTTTTACGAAACCACGATACAAATGAAACTTCTTTTCGGATAGTAGGTAGGCATTTAAGTAGGTAACTGAAATTTTTCGGAAAGTTATTCGACTTAGAGAATGAAAATAAACGATATAATTGATTTTCTAGGTTTTGCATCTAACTCCATTTGCTTCACCTTCGGCACAATTTTTCTACTACTTGCAATTAATTTTGAATTGTCATTATTGATGTTAATACTCGAATGTTATTTTCATTATTAAATTTGTTGATTATTGTTAAATCTATCATTTGCCTGTTGTTGTGTTGTAAAAGTACTTCAAGAATACCTATCATGTCCAATCATTGTTAAATAAAGTTTGTTGTGGCGAAGAAATTGTTTCTGGACGAAAAGGCTACACACTAACACAAACATCATATCAAACAACCTATCGCTCTGACATACATATAAACATATGCACCAGCAGAAAGTTCTATTAATTTTAATAAATTCACTATAAAAATTTAATCAACTCACCAAGACCTTTTTCCTGTCTCTGTCTCTATAAGCACGAACTCTGTCGGCAGTCTTTCTCTTACGGCGTAAAATTAATACACCGTCGGATATTTTTTGCACTATTCTCACTAGCTGTATCTTTGTCTATCATGATAAGTCAACAACAACATTTATATCAATACACAGATCAAAACACACAAATACCAATACAAATATGATTGACAATTAATGACAACACATAATATACTAAAACGTTGCGTTGTGATGAAGAGGAAAATAGCCATTAGGTAATAACTCGCGCAACAACCCTGGTAAAACGGCATGGTATATAGCTAACAAACTTGCCGAGTTCTGCCGAATACTTGCCGACTCCCTGCCGAGAATGTAACACGCGTCATGCTAAAGACAGGCCAAAAAAATGTAAAAAATGTATTTTAAAAAGTTTAAGTTTAAAAAATGATTGGTCATTAATTTTTCTGTGACCTCCTCTTTGAGAATCACTGCTTTACCGTAGTGCCCGTAGTGGTGATAGATTATTGGTTCTTATTTTTATTTTATTGTTTTGATTATAATAGACACTTGATGTTTCCAGCACTCAATTGTTTTAAAATAATGGAAACATTTTTTGGTGGTAGTGTTTGAGTTTCTTAATGCCAAACAAATTAATGAAGAACATACCAGAGCGCTTGACCCAAAAGCTCATAGTGAAGATTCTTTTAGTTTTCTTAAGTGGATACACTGCATATATTTTAATTTTTATGACATGTAATTGTAACCATAAGAGTAAAATACCTATACGAACAGCAAAAAAGGATTAAGATATCGTTGAACCAACAAAATAAAAATAGAAATTAATGAATTTGAAGTTTATTTACATTATATAATTTTAATCTTATACCTATACTTTATTAGTTCATTTGAAGAACATTTTGATTTGCCTTACAATCTAATCGCTTTTGACCCTTGTCAAATATTTTGACACATGTCGACATAACACAGAAAAGAGTTTTATGCAATCACTTCAATAAATGAAACATCCAAAGATGATATGTAACATGTTAAATGTCTTAAAGGTTTTCCCATTTAACAATGTTACATATACTACTTATAGGCCAGTCAAGATCAACATAAAAAATAGCGAAATTCGCAAAACATAATGTATTTCTGATTTTTTAGTATCTTGTTTAGACCCATTAGGGCTATGTTTTCTTAAGTTTGCGACTATCAAAAAGTTTTAGAAAAATTTTTATACAGGAAAAACCGTAAAAAATTTGAAATTGTTTCAGATTCTGCAATAGCTATCCTGTACGTTTTTTAAGAGCATTAAATTTGTGACAAATTAAGCAAAATCGGAGCTCTGCATGTTAATAGGTAACTGAGTTACGGTAACTTGAAAATAGGCCAGTTTTTTCTAAAATTAAAAATTTTAGTTTTAGACCTTTTTTAGAGCTTTTAACTAAGTACAAAGCGAGGCCTGTAAGCCTCGTAGTTCTCTCAAAATTTCAGAGAACTGGGTAATCTAATAAGCTTTAAATTACGTGCAGAGTGGGGTCTGTAAGCCTCGTAGTTCTCTCAAAATCTAAAAAAAAATGTATGACCCCGGCTGGACTCATCCACATTGCCAGTCCGCAAGATTCTGCCCCCGGAGAGCAACTAAAATACATCTTTTGTAAATGCAAGAAGGGGTGCTGAGTGGTGGCTGCACTTGCCTGAAATCAGGGTTTAAATGTTATGCGATGTGTGCTATTTGCTCTGGGGAAATGTGCAAAACTTCAATGAAGAGGGCGATGGTGACTAGCCTCAAATAAACCCTGACGTTCCACCAATACTGGAGTACCCACCGAAATACGATTTTACTTTATATGGGTTCTCTAAAATTTTGAGAGAACTACGAGGCTTACAGGCTCCGCTTTGCACTTAATTTTAAGCTAATTAAATTGTCCACAAATTATATTCAATAAGTTCTGCTCGTAGGATCAATTGATTCGACGCAACTTCGATCCAAAAAAGGTCTAAATCTAAAATTTTCAATTTTTGAAAATACTGGGCCATTTTCAAAGTGCTGAAACTCAGTAACCCATTAACGTGCAGAGCTCTGATTAGGTTTAATTTGTAATAATTTTGATGCTCTTAAAAACGTGCAGAATAGCTTTCGAAGAAAAATGCATGGATAAAGAGATACCGAGCAGAATCTGAAACAATTTCAAATTTTTCACGGTTTTTCCTGTATAAAAATTTTTCCATAACTTTTTGAGAGTCGCAAACTTAAGAATACATAGCCGCAATGGGTCTAAACAAATAACTAACAAATCAGAAATATATCATGTTTTGCTAATTTATTGTTGATTTTAACTATTATACATATATACGAGGGGAGGTCCAAAAGTCCGCGGAATGGAAGGGAAGGGAGGGGGGAGGAAACGCTCGCTTAGAATTCTACTAATTAGGGACTCATTTGAAATATATGTGTCAAGTGTCAACCATATGACTTCAGTCATCTACGAGATATCGCCCAACAATCAAGCCAAACCCGAATTGAATTACAATTATGGAGCAAATCGAATTTCGTGCCGTTATAAAGTTCCTTACAAAGCAAGGAAAAACCGCTCAAAACATAATGAGTGAGATGGGTGCCGTTTATGGGGACCGATGCCCTGGTAAAACCATGATTTACAAGTGGCATGGTCTTTTCAAACATGGCAGAGAGTCCATTGAAAACGATCCCCGCCCAGGACGGCCGCTTGAGGCCACTACGGCAGACATCATCGAAAAAGTGGAAAAATTTATATCAGAAGATACTCGTCTAAAGAAGAAAAAGCTTTCTGCATTAGTTGGAGTATCAGACACCACCATTTTGAGGATTCTACACGATCACCTTGGCATGACAAAAGTTAGTGCAAGATGGGTGCCAAGAATGCTCACGCCGCCTCAAAAGCAACAACGAGTCGAAGCGTCAAAGCACTTTTTGAAGTTGTGTGGCGCAGATTATACCCCAGTTTTGCAGCGGATTGTGACTGGGGATGAAACTTGGGTTCATCACTTTGAACCTGAGTCCAAACAAGAATCAATGCAATGGCATAAAAAGAGTACCCCACCCCCTAAGAAGTTTAAGGTATCGCAATCGGCCGGAAAGTTAATGGCTACGGTTTTTTGGGATTGCAAAGGAATTTTGTTGATTGACTACAAGGAAAAGGGTGTCCACATTACCGGACAATATTATGCATCATTGCTGGAGAGACTAAAGGAAGCCATTAAAGAAAAAGGCGAGGAAAATGGACCGAGGGTGTGCTGCTTTTGCAAGACAACGCACCGGTTCACACGAGCAATGTTGCGATGGCTTCCCTACACAGGTGTGGGTTTGAATCGCTGGTCCATCCACCCTACAGCCCAGACTTGGCCCCCAGCGATTATTATTTGTTCCCAAATTTAAAAAAAGATTTAAGGGGAAAAAAATTTAACAGCGATGAAGAAGTGAAGGAGGCGATATCGGCTCATTTTGAGGACAAAGAGGAAAAATATTTTTTTGATGGTTTAGAGAAGCTAATCGCAAGATCTGAAAAATGTATTAAGCTTAAGGGGAATTATATTGAAAAAGAAAATTAGTCTCTTTGTTTTATTTAATTTACAACCCCTCTATTCCACGAACTTTTGGACCTCCCCTCGTACTACTGGCCCACAATTTTTTTCTGGGTTTTCGGATTCGGCGGTCGCTAATGACCATAGTAGTTGATGCGACCTTAAATAAAGCAAAATAAATATATACTACTATAGTTACTACATTGTATAAGGTTGAGAATGTTTCTATTTAAATATCTTATTCTAACAAAATTGTAAATTTTCAAGAGTTCTTATTTGAAATTATATGTTCAAAATTGTGTTTCTATTAATACCTTATTGACATCAAGTTATTAATAATTACATTTTTAAATAACCGTTGCCGTGTGTATAAATGTATATAAATTCAATCATAAATATTAACACTATATTTTCCAAGAGTAAAAAGACACATTATATATATATATTCATAAAAAACGCTTCCGATCTTTTTTCGATGATTTTTTCAAGACATTAAAGCCATGAAAATTTATTTTGCGTTTTAAGCAAACAACAAAATTATCATCGAATGGTATTTTTCGCAAAAATGACAGTTATTGGAATGAAATATTAACAAAACAAATAAAAGTATCATCTTTCTTAAGCTTTTTTTCTAATGAAAATACAATGTTTGTTCAGGATGAATCTGAAAATTAGTAATTAAATCTGACGTTAGAATTCAGACGAAGAACAATAGAGATAGGGAACTGAAGAGAAAAATTCGAGAGAAATGGATAACGTTATGAGGAATATTTCATTCGAATGTAAAAAGCAGGGACGAATTGTCAGTGAGCTTTCGGTATTATAGCTGAGATTTTTATCTAATAATACATTCTGTTTTTTCTTGATACACACCAAATAATTTTCTCTTTGGCATAAGAAAATATTTGAGCTTAATACGCATTAGTTTTTCTGTTTTAGCTTTCTATGTGTGTTAGCTTTTTTATATCTGACAAGATGAACAGTTAAAACGTCTGTACATAAACGAAATAAGAGATAATTTTTTTAGATTTCTCTATTTTCTTCTCTTTTTTCTTAGTGACGTAGTGTTTTGTGGTTGAATTTACCGATTTTTGATTAAAAATAATATAAGATGTATACATGTATGTTTTTGGTTTTCTGGTTGTATGATACTAATAAATTTAATGGCTCGACACGTTCTTTTTCATTTGTAAATTTTTTGTATCTATGAATTTTAAAAGAAATTTGTTGTGTGACTCCAATATATAACCTTGACATGACATGAACATGATGCCAATTTTGTCTGTCATGTGTCAGTTACATCAGCCTGATAAAATAGATTTTTCCAGAAGAGAAAAGTATGAAAGTAAAAATATTTTGAAGTGTATCAAAAAAAAAAAAAAAAAAGAAAAACATATTAATGCTTCGAAACTGAAATAGAATTCTAATCACGTACAACTAAAAGCAATATTTTGCACAACCAATAAGGTGGTACGTTTGAAAACAAAAAGAAAAATGTCGTAATTTGTTTAATGTAAACTATTTAAATCTAGGTACATTCAGCATATTGAAGCTTTAATTCCTTGAATTTAAAGTAACATTTTAATTATGCAGTTGTTTTTTTTTCTTTTTAGTGTTTAAGTCGTTTTAGTCTCTTTCTATAATTTTTTATTACGACTATTACTACTGTATAAGCACAGAAAATATCTGTAATTCATAGATATCAAAAGTATCGCTGACGCATGGAGCGATAATCTAACAGTCCTACCCGTTATGCCACTGATTGGGCAACTAAGCTTATTTTACTACTATTAAAATTATTTTATGTAGTGAAAGGACTTTTGGATTGGATTATTTATAAAACATTAATTAATATTATCAAACGATGTTCATTTTATGTTATACAGCCTTTGGATTTAAAATATTACGTTGCTTTAAGTGCTCCTTCGTCGTACATATAAAGTATATAAATGTATTTTTCCGTCACTAATGCTGGCCTCGTTCTTTTTCACCCATAATCTGCATAAGACAAAACTAAAAATATTCTTACATCACTATGATTTGACGCTTATCACCAATACTTTTTACCGTATATTTCGACGTATAGTACGCACCTGTCCGACCAAAAATACAGTTTTGATTTTTGGGTGCGTATTATACGCAACATATACAATTCTATATATTTATCTTTTTTTTTTTAATACGAAAAATAAACAATAATTCATTTTGCATTTTTATATTTTAAATGAATATAAATTTGCAAAGTTTTTATTAATTAACACATATTAAATATTAGAATTTAAAAAAAAACATTTGGAAAAAATGTTGAAGTATTATACACCTAATATACCAGTAAATAGGTAAATACTTGTCTATAATTTTACAGTGTTTCATATAAATTGTACCCGTTTCTTCGTTCAAGAGAACTTCAGTACATTGCTAATAAAACTTTTCCACATACGATAAAGACTTCCTAGAGACATGAACAAAAAGAACACAAAGAAGCCTAAAGGATACTTTTTATTCCGTAAATATAACTTCTTTTTAACTTTAACCTTATTGTATCTAAAACAGTTTTATTAAGTGGAGGACCTCACAATATTGTATCACTAATTGTTACGTGAGGATATCTGATCCTTTTACCTAGGAGTACCTTTTTTTTTAAATTTGCGATTTTCTTGGGCTATAGGTTGCTGGTATAGCATGGAGGAGATAATTGGGTTTGGGTCATATAAGGGGGTACTTTCCAAACTTAAGTGTTTGCGGGTAAAAGCTTTATCAACTGTGGTGAGGTTGAAGTTGCGATGCTGGGGGACCTACGAACATTCCATGGTGCGTTGAAATTTATCCGTAGTATCCGGTTTTGAAATTTTTTTATTTTGTTAAATTTGTGATAGCGAGGCACTTCCCCAGATTGGACAAGCCATTTAGAGCCATAGGGTTCTTAGGACGCATAAAGTATAAGGAGTATAAGGAAGTATAAGAGTCGTTTCAGTATGAGTGGCAGATGGGATGATAAATCAAGGAATGATTTGAGGAGCAGAAGTTTGTTTTGACAGGTTTAAAGGATTAAGGGTTAATGTGGTCAAACTAAAAATTTATAGTTTTAATGTGATTTTTGCTATAAAACTGGTCTTCTATTTTCTCGTAAAAATAATACATTTTTTTGCAATAAAAAGTATTCTAGACAATGACTCGGGCAACTAGTTACTATCATATCAATATTCATCAAAATCCAACAAAAATTTTAAAATGCTGGATTTGGCCTCTATTTCGATTATAACCACTATAGAATAATGTTTTCCAAAAAATATATAATTTCAAGTTTTCTCTTGGTTACAATTTTATTGTATGAATATATAAGGATTATATCTATTTCTACTTTAATAATTCTTCAAAGTGAAAACTTACCGAACGCCACTGTTTTAATTATAATAAAAAATGAAATATAAAAGTTGTTCGACAATGTCAAATTTTAAAAAATTTTGTAATTTTGTATTTTGATTTCTCAACGAAATTAATCGGTAAACTCAATCAATCACTGAAAGGCTACAACACACTTTTACTTATTTCATCTTAAAATGTTTTTTTTTTTTTAATTAATTATGTAAGTTTACCTTACAAAACTGCTGAACTTTTTTTAAAAGTAATTCATAATCTTTTTCAAATAAGTTTTCTTGGAAAACATTTTATATTTCTTTTAAAGAAATTATATAATTAAATAAATAAAAAATCACATTATATAATTAAATAGTTTTCAGTTTGTTTCGTGAATATTTCGGACTGATTTTAATTTTCTTCTCGGTAAAAATAAAAATTCAAGAATTGTACCTTTTATAAAAAAAAGACAAGTTTCTTATATTTATATAGTTTCTTTTTGTCAATGTTTTTTTGTCATGAAAATCTCTCATTTTCCAAGAATAAACTTACATGTTTTGTCCGTTTCTTTTTTTCAACATCTTAGTATAAATGAAAAATGTAGCAGTTGATCCTAAAAAAAAAAAATACATATACCTTATACGTCTGAATACAGTTTAAATTCAGTTAAATACAAGATTCAGTTATATGAAAATTGTATTTGTTTTTGTTGCAACCCTTTTGGTTTGGTCGAATATGTTCTGTTTCAAGGTTATTATAATTTACAGATCATTTATCGATCTTATAGTAAGCTTGTTATTTCAATATATGGCCCACAAAAAGCGGATGAGAATTATATGAAAACTATTCCAATTTATGTTGCTTTACGGAAATTTATTCGTGGTCCGGACGTGCAAGAATTCCGGAAAATCGCTCTCTGTTTCCCAATGTTTGCCTGGTTGGAACGGCACAGGTACGAAGTAAGAAAACGAAAAGGAAAAATTGCGACTTTTCCGCTTCATATTTTCATTTTAGATTTCGTAAATCGTCGTCTTATCAAAATACATCTAACCAAATTGAATTTATAATTTATTGCTTAATGTTTTGAATATGTGTATGCCAATTACAGCTCAGTCTTCCCTTTTTCCGAATCGTTTTATTGCCATTTTTATATTTGCCCAGGACACGCTTCCTCGTTCTTTATCAAGCTCCTCATTTTCTACCGTTTCTCTACAGTAAAATAATTTGCATCGTTCCCCAGCGAGCGAAAGCGACTTGCTGCTTTTGAACGCAACGAAACTATGTCAGATAGAATCAAAAACACATTTAATAACACAAAATGTGAAAAGTTAAATTAAAGAAATTTAAGGCAATATACAAATGATACAATAGGCATATTTATTAAACAAGAGATATTTAAAATAATAGCTTCAGTTAAGGATAAGATAAACAAGGGAAAGAAAACTCGTTTTTTTCTGTGTGTTTAAAACGTTGAATTTTCCCCTTCTGGTTCTAAGTCTTACGAATTATAGTCATTTTCGTTTTAATTGTCTCATTTGGTTATTTTTATATGACTAAATGGAATTTTATTTTTAAGCTTAATAAAATGTTAAATTAGACCGAAGCACGAAATTCGTGCGAATTAAAGATGTATGTAGGTATCTACGCTTTTTTACTCGTAATGGAAGAAAAATAACATTCAATAAAAATGTTGACAATAAAGAGAAACTCTAAATTTTTTTTTCAAACTGTAATTAGCTAAAATGTGTTATTTGTTAGTATAGGAAAAACAACAACAGTCTTCATTTATTAAATATTAATTTTTAATATAATATGTTTATCCATTTTGCGTTCCAAAAATAAATTTAATTAATTCTTATTTATGGTAGCACCTCGATCAAATTTTACTAGAAATAAATTTAATGGGAATAGTTCGTAAGGAAGTGGACAGGTTTTGATTAAAATATCTTTATTACTATTGCATCGCATAACGTTTAGTCATTCACTCAATAGTGATGCAATTAGGTATATATTACAGAAAGTTGACAATAATTATTTAAAAAAAAAACGTTTTCTCCTTCGGACTTCTTGCATCAGAGTTTAAAATATTTTGTTCGGGTCTTGACATTATATTTGAAATAAAACATGTTTCGATTATCTTCTATGTAATTTTTTCCACCACTCGATTTGTATGGTGTTTTTTGTGCGATTTTTGACAAATTTTGGACTATACTCCGTTGGATACTCATTTTCAAATTTTTAAAAAGTTGACAATTGTTCGAATACATATGAACCTTACAAAATTTTGAAGAAATAAATTTAATGTTTCCTCACAATTATTAATTCATATTACCAAAACGTAAAATTACACTTCCAGGCAATTACATTAATATTTTGTTTCCTTTTTGAACTCGAAAAGTGCATTTAATGCATTGAAATAGTCCAAAGGCAGGATTGCCATGAAATTGGTCCAGGTTTTATAGACGAGACTTGTAGATATTAAATGTACAAGTACAATTGAGTTACATGTCGATCGATCTTACAATCCACCGATTATCGATCGTTGGATTATGGATTCTCCGATCATCGATACTGACGATTATATTTTGAGACCTTTTATATTAATTAATCAGGCTACCTTTAATGTGGAGGGGGACGTAGGTCTCTTCACATTAAATGTCCGTAAAGTCGACTCAGCATAATTATCGATTGATCGAGGGCGCCTGATGTTGCATATCTAATGAAACCAGTTCACGAATTGGCAATTGCAATTTACATCGGCAGCAAATTTATGAATTATAAAATTTGCCGCGATTCGTAAATTGGCTCATCTCAGCATATAGTTGAATAAACACCTTAAAGTACCTAGCTTAAAACTTTTATTTTTAGATATACTTTCTTTCTCAAAAGTAACTTCAAGGAAATATATAATCTTATAAAAACGTTAGTATTTCTGTCGAGCTCAGGTCATCAAAACGATATTGTGTGGTATGAAACGTAACTAAATTTGACGTGGGTTTTTAAATAAAATGGGTATATGAACATCCTTAAAACATTAAATGGTTTGAAATATGGCACGATTATTTACAAAATATTCACTGGTTTGCAAGATTTCATTACACAGTTATATCCAAAGAAAATTTAATTAAAATATTCCAAATTACTTCAAACTATAAAATTTGCAAAAATAAAATAAATACCGAAGAAATTTTTCACAATTACCGAAAATGTTCACATTTGTATTCCAAGTTCAATTTTCGTCGTTTCAATAAATTCAATCGCGTTTTGAAATTACAAATTTAAAACAATCATTTATGCTTAAAGTTCATTGAAAATAGTTCTGTTTTGCAATATTAACTTACCAGACAGGAAACTATTTGAAAATTGCTACGATTCAAAACTTTCCTAAACGTAAATTTCAATGATTTAACAAAATCAACTCACCCTTTGCGAGTTTTTCCTTTATAAATGCTTAATAAAATGGTTAAATGTTAAATCAATAAACGAAATGGAACTTTTCTAAAAGGAATTTTATGAAAACTATTAAAAATATATTTTTTATATTAGGATTGAATACTAATAAATCTTTCTATTTTTCTTATACGTTTAAGGGTCAACGAATTTCCTTAGCTGAATCTTAAGTATTTTTATGTATATATATATATATATATATATATATATATATATATATATATTAAAACAAGAGGTGGTGAATGGAAAAGTCCATGAATAAAACAAACTTAATGATCTAAGAAATATTAATGTATGTATTTCTCCAATGACCTTATAATTCCGATAACAAAAAAATATAATATTCATTATAACTTTTTCATCATAAAAACAGTTTTTATTTCCATAAACTAAACTAACGTAAAACCTACATTAAAATCAAGAGAACAACGAGCTATAATATTTCTTTTTTTTATATTTTCAGTGACTACTTGAAAAGTCTATTTGTTTAAGATTTAAGTACACATGATAAAATTTAAAGTTTTTATTTTTTTTTATTTTTAAAGTTTAGATGATATGTGATGGTTTAGAGATTTATATGTAGGTACTTACTATATTTGCGACGTTTATTGCGGCTTTTATTTTCTGATTGAAATGTATATTTATTTTTATTAAATGTACTTGTCTAGCCAAGAAAATAATAAAAACAAACCGAATTTGAATAATAATCTTTTTAAATTTGACTTTTTCAAAAACTTTTATAGGTAACAAAAAATTGTCGTAAAAACCGAAAATGTAAAAGTTATAGGATACATTTCGGTAAAAAGTGGAGAAAAATGTGATATGGGTATATTCCTTAAAATGAGTTCGTTGTGGATTTGCTAGAAATGAGATAGTTAAAAAAGCTTACGTAAAACAGTAAGGAATAGAATTTGTTATTCAAAATTTTACTTGTAATTGACCATTTGATATCTCTTATAAACTTGGAAGATACTTTTTTTAAATATAGAATACCTGTAGACTGGTAAGATCGATAACTGAAATTTAAAAATTAAATTCATCTAAATGAAAAAGGATAACGAATATATGTGCACTTATGTATTTTGATACAACTAAAGCAATAGCTACCTTGCTTTAATTGTATAGTAAATAGTATATAGTATAGTAAATAATAAATTTAAAATTATGCAATTATTACTACACTAGCTGATACCCGCTCACTTTGCTGAAAGTTTCTAATTTTGATTGATTGATTAATAGATTCGCTACCTTCATAGCGAAATAAGTATAAAAATTAATTTGTTTTGATAGAAAAAAATGATAGATACTTCCGGACTTTTGATCCAAATTAAGATCATCAATATCTTTAAAACTACTTCTCTAAGAAGAGATACTTATTAGCTATTTCACAGGTTCTATACGATTTTAAGCATAATAAGGTTCTTTAAGAAAATTTGAAAATCTCTCATACCAAATGTCATTGAAAACCGTTCAGCTATTTAAGTAGAAACGAGTAAGAGCTGTCCTACAGGAACAGTATCTTTTTAAGATAAATGGTTATCTCAAATATGTTAAGATTTATGGTATCGTTAACAAATCGCCATTAAAACTCATTTTGTTAAGTAATTGTTATTTATTCAAATTTTTTTTTTGTTCTCTTTGTTATGTACCTACGGTTTCAAATTCATCTGGAACGAATCTAGAATAAAATAAGACATACTTATATTGGAGAAAATAGATTCTCAGAAAATAGCTACACGGATCACTTCTAGGTTGACTTGAACATAACAAGGTATTTTTTAGTTAAAATTGTTGCTTTTCTTCAAGTTTAGTTACTTGCAACGAAACGTAAGCATCAATTCATATAGTTATCACTAAAACTGTTGAAATTAACAATGTCCCATGTTTGAATTTACTCGATTTTCAAATATAATGAATTATTTTTTAATTTTTAAGTTTATAAAATAAACAAAAAACAAGATAATTACTTACTGGAGGAATACATAAATATTGTAACGGGATTTCTCAAGCCTGTATTGAGCTTCTCGTTAAAGGTTTTTTTATTGGATTAACCAAACAAGTTAAGTTATTTTAATTTGCTAATAAAAAATTTATTAAAAAAAAAACATTTTACTTCAATCACTTTACAAATCATTCATATCATTATTACTTGAATCACTTGTATTCACAGAATAAATAATTAAAAACGAATGTGTGCCCTTATAAAGGTAAAACGTGTGATCGCGAACAGCCCAGAAACTTCGATTACCGAACCTTTTAAAAACTCCCAAAATCATTGGCTGTCGAAAACGGGAGATTTGGATTCTCATTATTGGCAAACAAACTACCTCAATTAATGTTCCAGTCTTTTCAATGCTGCTCGTTGTCTCTGTCTTTTTTCGTTACAATATTAATGAAAGTTATTATATTATTATAGTTCAAAAATTAATGAAATACTAAATGAACGGTAATATAATTATAAGATGATGCTTTTCTTACGGCATAATACAACTAATACAACTTAGCCATGTAACTTGAAAACAATTAACATACTCTTGTTCACATTATAAATATACCTAATAACGTTATATAACTGAAAAAAAAGATAGATTATCTCTGTAGGTATACAGCAAAAAGGTAATTATATAATAATTTTTCCAGTGAATTTAGATTTTCGTTAAATTCACTCAAATTAATTAGAGATAACCTTAATATTTGATAAGAACATCTTGTTAAACTCAAGAATTTCAAAACAAGAGAAATTCCTGCAGACGTAGGATGTATGAGCAGCTTACTTATTGACTCTGTCTAGACTTTAGACCAAAGTATAAAACTTGCATGCCTAGAGTAAAAAAATTGTAAATTTAATAAAGTAAAATTTTTTAAAAATTAAATGAAAATAATATCCAACTACTTAAATAAACAAAATTAACAAAAAAAAAGTCATTCTCTCGTTTTTATTTCCGGACGATTTATTCTTGTAATTTTTACCATTTTCAATTGGTCGATTGCAGTAAACCATAACTTTTTTGCGAATGAAATTTATTTTTAAACGAAACCAATTTAAATTTTGTAATAACGTTCCCGTTTTTATGCACTTTTAGATTCACAAAGTACACACAAATGCACTCTCAGTATGTGACATGATCAACAGCGACGACATTCACACATTTAGTCTAGCTGCAGTTGTATTCAATCAAAGAATATGCAATGTTTCAAACGCGTTACAAACACATAGTGCCCTTTTTTGTTTTATTTTTGATATGATTTTTTCCCGGAACAGACTAAATTCATTTTCTCGGTTCGTTTTCACAACAACGCTTTAGCCGCTCGTAAATGACAGCAGTTTTTTATTTGGTCAGCTTCCAGATTGCAGCACTAGGTATAAAGAGCAATAGTAAATGACATAAATTATGACAATTATTTTTTTCGTCCTTCCTGATTGTGGCGTTTAAATTAATGAGAAAAGCTGCCTTTAACTCGAGATTTCTTCTCCAACAACGAAAGATTTTTCTTTTGTCAAAGGGATTATTTTTGTCTTGACAATCCTTTAAGAGTTCTTTTCTAGAAAGTTGAAAACAAAGGAAAAATTTACTTTGAATTTTAATTATTTTTCACTTCTTGCTATTTAACTTTTTTGCGTTTTCTTTATATTTTCAACTAAATTCTAATTAATTTACAATGAGTCTAATTAACCTTCAGAATAAAAAGATTTGTTCTCTGCGTTTGAACATAGGAAAGTGTATTTTTTTTTCCTTTTCAAACGTTCTTTGGTGAAAAGAGGAAGCGTTCAGAAAGAGAATTATTCTCATTTTAATGATTGAATTCAAAGGAAAATTATTTCTTTGGGAATAAATCTATCTCACTTTCTATCTACCCAAACGTCATCTTGAGCATTTCCTAAAGAAAATAAGGGAATGTACAAAAAGTCTAACAAACCCTCTTGCTCTTGTCAAATCATTCATGTAGAACGTACAGCTTTGGAAATTTAAACATTATCCTTGCCGGATACCTCGACGTCTCATCTAAATATTTCATTCGATTTTGCTGGAAAGTGTAGACCCAACATCTCATCCCCTTGGCTTTCTGCTCCAAAAACGGTGGGATAGAAACGTGCGAGAGATATCAGACGACTACATATTGGCCGTAATTTCTCTCATGCTGGACCGTGCACGGTCCCATTGTGATGTGAGAGAATACACCTGAGACTTGGAGCACATCTATCTTTATATCTTGATCTTTCCGAACTTTCTAGGAAAAAATATATTAACAACAATAAAAAGAGGAAACATTTTTAAAATCAATTCCCAGAAAAATATCCTACTCCAATCTTTATCTTATACAAACATTATCTATCCCAGAAACACAGAAAGATTTTTTTTTGTTATAATTTTAATAAGGCGATGTTTTGTAATATTATTTTTTTATTTCCTTTAAGATTTGTATAAACAAAGAGATTGTCTTTTTTAACCCACTAATAATTCAATGAATTTATTTGTAAAACTTGTAAACGATGTTTTCATTCAATGAAAACGACTTGTTTATCCATAATGAAATCAACAATAATTCATAGCATAGTCTCCAATAACTTTTTTCTTCTTCTCGGTAAACGAAAACATATTTCTAACTTTGCTGTTGGAAGAATTATTAACAATCTAGAGAAAAATATTGCGCTTATCATATCTACTGAAAAAACGAACACAAAACACCTTTGAATAATGTATGTTATTCGAATAGTTTTCCCTTAAACGTTTATTCTCGTGCTAAAAAAATACATCGAAAAGCTGTTCATACCATAAGTCTTAAAAATCTCACCTATATTTAAAAGATAGATTTTCATTCATAACATTATAATTTTATTCATGTACGAGCACCTAAAAAACTAACGAAACGTGTGTTTTCTAATGGAATATTTTAGTTTTAATGAGAAAGAAATACGATTGTAATCCGGGATCACCCGAAATACACACACATATATACACCCACTTACATACATATACGTAATCCAAAACGTTCTTGTTGGCTTGAAAGAAAATTCGGGACAGCTGAAGATTAACTATGTTGATGGTTTTATATATAAGAAATGCCAGGAACCAAAGGGCGTGTAACAACGGATAGGACATCAGATAAAATTCCAACATGTGTCCTATTCGTGTTTCGAATCGAATACCAAAACGAACCCTTCAAAATACCTTGCTTAAACTGGAGGGTGCGACAGGAAAACTCACTTGAATTTCTCGTGCATAAATATCAATGTTTTACTAGAGAGAGAAAGTTAAGCTTGAATTTCATAGACAATTATTCACCTTTTACTGTTTGAGAACGACAAAAATTAATATTGCAAACAAGAACTTCATTATAAAGATAACAAACCGGGAGGAAGATAGGTAGATAATAATTAATTGTTACTATATGAATTGTTAGCAAAACCTCAACTGTTATGCATGAATTATTAACTCATACTAAATTAAATGAATAAAAACTATTTTTCATATATTGTTTTCAATATTTTAATTAAAATTTTATACATTATTACTTATTTATTAATTATATTTTGTTAAAAATTTAATAGGGATTTTTAACACGTTTTTAATTTTATAAACTCATGATACACAATGATATTTTTTTTTTTTTTTTGATTATTTAAGGTTGCATCAACTACTATCTAACTATCTAACTACTATACTATGGTCATTAGCAACCGTCAAATCCGAAAACCCATAAAAACGTCTTGGGCTTTCATTGGGATTCGAACCCAAGACCACTGGCGTATAAGGCAACTATCTAGTCTACCACGCTAATAAGTGGCCTATAATGATAATTGTGTAAAACTATTTTTTACAGGCCTTATTGACACATAAGTAATACTGGTACTCAAATTCATCATAGATTATGTTCATTGTAACAGAGATAGCTTGTAATATTATAGCAATGTTTATTCATTTGCATTAGGAACATTTTTACAATACCGGTTTCTGGGCCGACTGAGGCTTTGTTTTATTCACACAGATATAATTTATGCTTATATTTATAGAAGTATAATATAATAAATGAAAATTATATGTATTATGTACATTGTATCTACTATTTTCAACGAAAATCGAATATTTATTTGAAAGTCTTGTAAGGAGCTTTTATTTTAACATCTCAAACAATAAAAAAAAAATCAATTTAAAATCTCAGATTTGAAAACTAAATCAGTTTTTTTCGATATTCTACTTGTGGGATGTTTTTTTTTTTTTGTGCGAGAAACCCACGTAATTCCTCGTTCAATCCACTCAGATTACATTTTTCAAAATTATTTTCAATTGAACCGATTTTATGTCAGTTATAAACGTCATATCCATCATAATTTTTTTCTTGAACGCTTTAACCTTGTTGCTATGAAAATGTTAGACTTTTATGTTTGAATGTAAAGAAAACTCGACTACAGATGGTGATGACAGTTGCCTACGTTTTAGAGAAAGTCAAAGACAAAATATAGGCATAGAACTCCATTTTTGTGTTCAAACGTTCGCTCTAATTAAGTTAGAATGAGTGAAAGATAATATAACTGTTTATAGAAATTATAGATTTATTTTTCCATACATTTTTTCGTAGTTGGCGCTATTTAGATTTTTCAAATTATAAACTAAATTTTATTATATTACAATTTAAATTTTTAATTGGTTTTAGATATTGATTTTTATATTTGTTTTGTTATAAAATTGAAAAACTGGATAGAATAAAATATAAGAGAGCTAGAATTAATAACTCCGTGGAATAAAAACTATTGTCAACTGTTAAGTCTAATGATGATTTGTTTTATAAAAAGATTTTTTTAACGAGGCAGTAAGTTACTACCGTTCTTTTTAGTGCACAATTACAAAAGGAGATGGCTGATTAATACATGGAATATAAAATGGTTTTTAATTGTACTTAGGTCATGCGTATTGTAAGGCTCATACATTTTTGTTTAATTACTTGTTATTGCCCTTTTCGCTGAGCGTAAACTAAACTTAATTGACAATTAATTAATTTGAGAAAATAACTTTTGGATATTAAAATGGTTTGATAATTTTTTTAATTCTTGTACTAAGTTCTAGATTATAGAATCGTATCTAGAATCTACATGCAATTCGAGCCAATTAGGGTATCAATGATTCCATATAGATGCCTCATCGGTTTGAGGGCTTTGTATTTAAATTTGTTACTTGCATTTTTGTTCCCATTTCCAATTTCCACATAATCTGCATTTTGAACTCTATTTAGATATTTCAATAAAACCTCTATCTTACTTTGGTTGAAGTCTTCAACTCGCCCGCAAAATGAAATTGCCATGTTTTCTGATGACTTAGCCAAATTAAACCGTTCAAACAACTACAGACACAGCATCAGAAAACATCTAAAATCACGCAAATGCACTTGATCACTGGAACAAAAAACGGAGATTCATCACGAACACTCAAAAGTCTACAAAAGTAACATTCACGTACCGGAGGCTCAACGATGAAACAACAACTTTTTTGAACGGCTCCATAGTCCCAGAATCGGATTCAACGTGCTATCTTGGGATAATCCTCGACATACGACTCACCTATGATGCACACATAAGAGATCTGGTTATGCGCACTCGAGCAAGAATTCAGTAATTAAGGCCGCTCATGGGAAGAAATTCACCGCTCCTACTCTCCGACAAGCGCATGCCTTACACGAGTTATATTTGCCTTATTTGGCAATATGCCTCAGCACTTTGAGGAGCAGCCAGTGTAACCCAGATTAATCAAATCCAAAAGGTGCAAAATGAGGCCTTGAGGCTGATCACGGGCGCTCAATGGTTCATAATGAGCTCGGTCATCCATAGAGATCTGGATATCCCCATGGTTAAGCAAGTGATAGCCGATTTGTACGATCGCCTCTACAGTACTATGATCTACCACCGAAACAAAGCCATCACCAATACCATCAACCCACTACCTCCTCCAAGGGAGCTAAGAAGACTGAAAAGAAGACACCATCGTGACCTGCTCACGTAAATGTAAAGTACTAGTGCAAAAAGTGCCATATGCTAAGTTTAAAGTGCTAGTGTAAACAGAGATTACAGTGCTAAATAAAATAAGGTAGGACTACTGCTAATTACACTCACGTGTCACCGATCTTAATACTAAATTCACTCAATAGTGAAGTTGAATGTAATAATATATTACAGAAAGTTGATAATAATTATAAAGAAAAAAATTCTTCCAAGTTGACGCACTTTCTTGCTCAATGGCCAACTGCAGCGTTTTTTGTTAATATAATACTCACAAAAACAAACAAATTTTTGAACCCACTACTATAGTCTACTCTATAGTATTCGTACAAAATTAATGTTTCATATCCATGTTTTTATTTAACAAATGCAAAGCTTGCCACGTGCTTAAAACTATTGGCTCTTAAAATCTTGTTATTTTTTTGTCCTAGTTTTAAAAAACGAGTTTTCAATTTAATATTTTTGGTTAAAAAATCAAATAATTTCGTTAGATTTGTTGCCCAATAATAACCATAAACCTACTGTTACGAGCTACCCAACACCAATTTATAGCCGTATTTATTTTATTCTCCATTTTTGTCGTCGCAAAATTCATTCTTTCTTTGTTGTAAGCTTGTTCAAATCGGTAAAGTTGACTGACCCAAAATTCGTGCCATCGTATCGAATCAAACAATAATAAAAATGGGAGACCAGAGTTCAAAATATATTGTTTTCGAAGAAGTTTCTAGCGGAGGAAAAAGAAAAAAATATGAATTTTTACACAACGTATAGTTCAATTCTTCTGGTCGAGTTTGTAAAGATGAATGAGATGGAAAAGTTTCCGAAACTCACCCTCTACCAATATGTGTTCTTAAATTACCGTTATAACAACGTTTCATTTTTATTATTTGTTATGTTGCAGTTATATATATCGAAAATTTTCCTCAAAATTGCCATGAAAATTATACAAATTTCTTAGAGTTTTATTGCGTTGATTTCCATATATTTAGCTTTGGAAAGGGGAGTGAATATGTAAATATTTAGGAGAACAATCACGGTTTTTATGATTTCGTAAATGTTTGATTTAAGTTTGTGAATATTTCCGGTTTTATTTCGATTTCATCATATAGGTATTCAAATTTATTTTATTCAAGGACAAGCAATAATTTTTCGGTGATGATAGAGGGATAAAAATCGTTATGAGAAAAAAGACGTCATCGCATATTAGTTTGGTTGAACGAGAGATGGAATGAGCCAGGGAAATTCGTGTGTGTGTATATTTTTTTAAGAAGCTTAAAGTCCGTTTCATTTATAAATAATCCATGAGTCATGTCGAACTACTCGTAGAAATATGAACGATATTTTTTTCAAGCTTCTTCGTCGAATGAATTATTTATTAACCCGCCATTTCCACTTTCTTTTTCTTCAATTTTTCCAACCACACAATCATCTCTACGGAAAATTAAGTTGTTATTCAAAAGTATTTTCCTGAAAAAATAATAGTTTTCAATGTGGCTTTTCTATGAAAGATATAGTTTGAGAAAATTGATGAAAACCACAGCTTTTAATGTCGTTAATAAAAACTTTACGTGAATATAAGAGGGCGAAGGTGTTTATAGTTATGATATTTAATAACGAATTATAATGCTCGTTAGACATTACCAAGTACAGAGAATAAAACGAAAGTTAACATTTATTTTGCCATTAAATTTGATATATGAGAGATAGATTTTATTATCCCTAAAAACGAAAACAAAATAAACTCCTAAACAATACTTTTTATAAATTGATACGATGAGACGATACAAATAATGAGAATGAAGCATATTAAAATTTACATTTCGTTTTACTCCGTAATTTTACTGCAATTTAAATGATACATTTTTAAGGGAAATTAAAAATTGACCTCGTAATCAAATTCACAACATTTGCAAAAGCGTCTCATAAAATTATTTCGCACGATTCCTGTCACTAAATTTTACATCCCATCCGAGCAGCGAGCGGCTCTTGACATTTAAATTCCCATTATACCTTTTGTCTCCACTCGCCGTGGCACAACTACCTACATTTGTCCAATGCCAATGCCCAAATGATCACAAAACAAAACTGTAATTGTATTATCGTTTTGTGTATGAGAAATAAACTTGCCTAATTAGATCCATTGCGAAACACTCAATGTAAATTTGCGTGCAATCCCATTTATTACATTGTGCAAATTTTGACTCATCACATTTTCAAATCGGAAACACTCTGGATTATGCACGAATGTTATATCATCAACTGACCAATCAAATCAACATTAATTTATAAGGTTTATTGTTATAGCTTGATATATTTTTAATGATTGAACAGAGTATTATTTGAACAAAATACTATGTATGTGAAGCTTAACAATAATTTTTGGTGATTATTTTTCAGATAACTATGAAATAGCAATGCTTGGCTTTATACATAGTAATTTTATTCACATTTAAGAGTATTGAACATGTATAAATATTTTAGTAAAGTTTTTTTTTTTTTTGTTTACAGGTTGACGTGAGTATCAACTATCAATGAATCAAATTCTTTAGCGCCTAAACTGCAATTATTTAAGTATGTAACAACCTAATAATAATTTTTAAATATAATTCATGACTAAGGCGGGTAAGAACACGTTGTTAGTCATCAAATTAAACATTTTAAGTAGATGTAAAAACGCTAATTTATCTTAGCTTATCTTAGCTTTTGGATGTCAGAAAACTGTTTCAATTAAACGTGCGGGGTTTTTTAATTTGTTTGACCGTACTAGGATTATAGCATGTTAAACTAAACGTACCACAATTCTCAGGTAGAAAATTAAAAACTAAGAAAATATATTAAAGAAATTGTTACAAAAATTGATGAGCGTAAGATTTTCCTAACTTCTATTGGTTAATTTTTTTCAATATCAAAATAACTTTTAGGCGTCAATAAAGTTTGCCAAATTTTTCTGCAAATTCCACAGAAACAACATTGCAAGGAATTTAAAATAAAAATATTTCAAATTTCCAATTATTAAAGAACTCTTTCATTTACGTTTATGGCAGAGTAAAGATTGTGATTTGAATTAATGATAAAGAAAATACTTGTTAAAATGTAACTTTTTTCTTATTTATCAAAATATCTCTGGTAGAAAGACAAGATATTAAAGTAAGAGAATAAATGCGTTTGTAGCCTACCAACCTATTTAATGGATGCTAAAATTATATTATGTTTAACTTATGCTCTCTTACCTGCTGACATTTATATTTTCAGTATTAAATTCTTTATAAAACAAAAATTTTATTTCAGAGGAACTAGAATGGTCACTTATTGAACAATAACTTTCATATTAATTCTTTACGATCAAGAAAATTTATCTAGTTGATACAATTTTAATAATAGCTAGGTAATACCTGTGCAATAAATCAATTATTTTAGCTGTCATAAGATTTTGTTTTTTGGTAGAAAATCTGAAAGCAAATAATCTACAGGGTTTTCTTTTTATCTTTCTTAAAATTGAATTTTGCCTTTAATAAAAAAAATAATAAATAAGAGATTTTATTTAAACGAAATAAAACGTTTGATCGAAATTTGATGCATGTTTATCGTTTACAGATTATATTAAAAAGCCCAATAACTTTTTCCGTTTTATTGGATAACTTTCCTAAACTTCTGCTTATAAATAAAAACAGAGAAATGTTGCCTCTGGCAGCAAAAATTAAATAAAAAAACTGTACATTTTTCCCATATTGGCATCCCGCTTGTAGTGTAATATAAAAATAAACATGAATGACCAATAAAAGTACAATATGATGCCCTTGAAAACGGAGTTTTTTTGGTCTCGACGACGCGATATTTTCACATAAAAGCAACTTTATACGATTCAATAAACTATTGCACCTAAAGAAAATTGCAAAACGCATCAGCTTTTCCTTTGCAAAAGACGAGATTTTGCAGGCTCGGGCAAATTTTATGTGTACGATTTCCCCTTTGACTGAAATGTTCTCCTGTTGTCTTTTTTATTGGACGACAAGAAAAAGCACACGCACGACTGCCGTAGTCTGGTTCGATGGCAATTTTATTCAAATCACGCATACTTGTGGAAGATAGAGGCGCATCACTATTTACTTCTATATTGTCTTATTCAAAGCTTAACCGAGAATCGGGGAATGAATGAAATATTACTCGCCTGTAAAATGATTCGTTCCTAGGTAAAAAACAGCTATATATTTGCTCAAGACGCACCCTATTTTTAATATAGGTAAACAATAGGAGAAAAAACAAAGAAACTTTTAAAAAATCACGAATAAAATAACAACTACCCTCTTAATCAACCTCAGCTTGATCAATAGAAGCTAACTTGTATATCTAATAAATTAAATAACATGTAGGTACTTGTCTTACATTAAATATATTTTTTGATATTTTTTATTTCTATCAAAAACATATTGCGTGGCTCGAATAATTTTTTCAAATTTTCATTTTTAACGCACATTCTTTTATAATTTGTGGCCGATAAAATGCCATAGGATTGTCCTACAATAAGATCCCAAAACAATAAAAACTTCTCGTAAAAATGGTTGAAATATTTGAGAATTTCTAAATAAATTTTGGGGGATTCTCCATATGAATTTATTGTGTTTAAAGGTTGGTTCAGCGTTTTCGTAACGAATCGTGAGTAGATCAAAACAAGGTTGGATTGGGCTTTTGTTTATTTTATTAGTGGAGTGTTTTTACCTTTGCATTTGGTTAAAGGAAAAAATTCAGTAAGAAATCCAGATTGTTTACGTCTAGTCTTACGTTCTGCGTATCTTACTTTTAAAAAAGAACCTGTACATATAAATATTATGCAAGTAAGCTATAAACACTTTACATGGATACTTATACGAGTACCTATGTGAAACATATCCAATAATTTCTTAGTTATAAAATATAAGAGATTGATTGTTTAAAAACTTTACTTTGGTCCTTAAAATTCATGTCTACAGAATTATTTAATGTTTTCATTTATGTACTGTATACTAACCATTGGAATATTTTTTTTCAATTTAATTTATTATTAAACTTTGATAAAAAAAGTATTGAAACATGATTTATTAATCTTATAAAGTTCATATCTCATACAAAATTTGACATTTTAAACAGTTTATCAATGAAAAATGAGTCAACATTTTAAGCCCATAAAAAATACAAATGAAGTACCTGAAGAGTTTCAAAACTTTTTACTTCTAGAATACATACTTCGAATAATACATATGTATATTTTCTATGATATTAAATCTTGTATTTATTAAAATATAAGTTGAAACCGCCCGCTTCACTGAGCACATCTAAGTTAAATTAATTGTTTAATAGATCCCTCCATACCAAAATATAAGAAATCAGTCATATTAATAGAAGATAGATGGATATATACTTTTAAAGTTAACCTTAGATCCATAGCAAGTTTATCAAGATCTGTTAAACTACTTTTCCAGGAAGAGATATTAGCTATTCCAGAGGCGCTATTCGTTTTTATGAAAAAAAAAAAAGAAGCAATTGTGTTCTTTCAAGACTTTCTAATCTTTCAAACCAAATATCAGTTAATGCGGTTTAGCCATTTGAGAAGAATGTATTAATAGTTATTCTCCAGGAGCCATACCTTTTCTTAGCATTAACAAAATTATATGTGTTTTAAGATCTGAGGTATTTTAACAAAAAGTCATTAAAATTTGTTTTGTTTTTTATACCAGAGAAAGTTATTTACCCTATTATGTAGGGTAACCATTCCAGGACAAGTATAATGTTTTTTGAGTTCAATGTCTTCTAACTATTTTTACATGAAAAATGACGTTTATTTGTTGCTCTTTTCTTGTGTTAGAGAAGCATAAATAAATAAGAAAAAGTTTATATTCAAAAGTATCCCACAGGAACTGTACATTTCTGAGATAAAAAGGGTACCGTGTTTTTTTTTTATAACCAACCACATCCTTATAATTAATTTTAATTTGCAATTTTCAATGATATTGTTGTCTTTTTTAATTTTTGTTAAGTAGTTTCCTACAATCGCAAGAAATGAATAACAGTTATGTTGTTCCATATTTGAAAGTGCTTTTTTGTTAGTACCCAAAATTATTCAAAGTTAGCGATTTCGCATTTTTTCGATATTGCTACCGTTTCTTTGAATTTTTCAATTTTTTTTTTGTAAACCTCTTTTGAATTGAGAAAAAGAATACAAAAAAAATTATTATTTAAAAAGAATTATTCAAATCTATCAATTCCTTCCTGAGATTTGTAGCTTCAAACATATATTATCCTAAATTGGTATATATTTACATAATAATATAGATGTAGATACAGATGAAATCAAAACAATCAAAAGCCTTTTACTTTAGAAGTATACTAGCTGATACCCGCTTGCTTTGCTGAGAGTATCTAAATTTAATTGATTGATTAATTTATTCCCTACCTTCAAAACGAAATTTAAAAATTAATCTATTTTGACAGAAAAAGATGAAAGATACTTTCAAACTTTTGATCCAAAGTAAGTTCATCAAAATCCTTAAAACTACTTTATTAGGAAGAGATATTAGCTATCTTACAGGTTCAATACAATTTTAAATATAAAATGTTCTTTTAGACTTTTTTTTTCAATTTTTCATTTAAAATATCACTTATAACCGTTCAGCTATTTTAGTAGAATAGATTCGTAGCTATCCTACAGGAACCGTCCCTTTTTTAGGATAAATGGTATTCAATACGTTAAGATCTGAGGTATCTTTAGTAAAAATTCTGTTAAGTGTATGTTAATAATTTTAAAATTTAGTTTATTATTTTAATACGTTTATTTCTAATTGATGGAAATAAATTCTAAAGAAATTAAAAAAAAATTCATTATAAATTTTATCGGCTGTTGAAATTCATAATATTTCTTTTCCAGTAAACTTTTTCAATTTTTTAATTAAAACATTGTAGAGATTTTTTTCTTTATTGTGAAATGCTCTAAATGGCAATTTTGATTTACATGAAATGCACAACGTAATTATAAGTGTATTTAATTGAATAAGGAATAATAATGTATTGTTTAAAATAGCTTGGTAAATAGCCCATAATTTTTTTGTAATAAGTATGTAAAAGATAAAAATGGTTCCTGTGGGTTATCCTTAAGAGATGGACATATACCGTCGTGGACCTTTTTTATGAATCTTTTTAAGGTACACAATTTCGCCGCATATTAGTTTTTAGCTAGTTTTTGCAATATAAGTGCACAAAAATATGTTTGTTATGACTACATATTACAAATATTTGAATTTCCTGACTTTTTTCTTCTATAGTATGCATGTTTTACACCTACAAACCTTCCTCTTGAATCACTCTATCAATTGCTGAAAACTGCATTAAAATCCGTGTTGTAGCTTAAAAGATCTAAGGGAACAGACAGCGGGAGCGACTTTATTTTATACTATGTAAAGAAATAGCAAAATTAATGAAATCCATGAAAAATATTTAAAAACAATTATATTGGCAATATTTTATAATCGATCTTTAAAACATCTTTTTTTTGGTGTTTAAAGTCGCTTTAACATCTAAGGTCATATTATGACTGTCTAAACATAGAGAAATTTCTGTTGGTCAATTATATCTTAGGTCTAGGATCTTAAATCTAGGATTCAACGGGGATCGAGCCAAGTACCACTTGACGCATGAAGCGGAGAGAGCAATTGCTTTAACCACGGCGCCAATATTTTACCACTCTACCTTTTTTTGTTCTGTAAAGTATGTAATTGAAGACTTTTAGCCATCTACCCTTTTAATTTCATTACTATAATGCCAATAATTTCCGAGTCAAATGACTAACTTATGCACAGAGACTAACGGGGAGAATGATATTTAAATAGTTCCTTTTTTCCTTTGAAAGAGAAACTCTAAAAAGAAAGTAATTAAGATTTTTTTGAACTGTATTTAAAAACAGCAAACTAAATTCTTCTGTAATTCCAAACATACTTATTTTTTTATAAGTCCTAATTTTGTTGAGTTCTTTTTTATTTGAAGATTCTCCAACGTCTGCTGTCTGTTTGTTGTTTTTATGACTAAATAGAAATTTTCTACAATTTGAGATAAAAGATTTGTAAATTTTCGAATCAAAATGCAAAGAATGTGGCTTGTAGACGAGACAAAAAGAGCCTTCAATGTTGTAAGAAAATATTGATAAAATTAACTTATTTTCAAGTTCAAAGAACTTTTTTTCGAATATATATACCTACTATTGAAAAGATGGAAAAAAAGTTACAAACGTAATGAATTAAACCATATAAATGTAAACTTGCTGGTTTTTGTATTTTCACCATATGGGAATTAAAATCTAAAAAATATGTTATGAATTCATTCAAAATTTTAATTTGTAATGAAGTTATACATTTTTAATCAATAGGTATAATAAAACAAATAAATAAAAAATGTTTTCCAATTTGTTCAATATTTCTCTATTCAACAACTGTTTATGTTTTCAGTATGAAGAGCAATAAAATGTGCTAAACGATTTTTTATTCATGTAATTTGAGCGAACGTCACGTGAACTATTATTAAAAACGGGAATATCAGTTCCAAGATCCAATTGACGTTGTTACAACCGAAAACGATAATGTTGAAAATTTAAATAAAAAAATATTTTTATTCCATTCCAAAATATTCCGTCTTTGAAAAGTGATAAAACTTCAAAACGATATAACGAATAAAAGTATCACACTTATCGATAATCGAATTCATCTCGTTCGAAAGGATATTTCATTCAAAATTCCACGAGAATTTTCTTAGAAAAGTAAGCGAGCAAAAGAAAATATCTATACCAACGACACATTTTCTCTGTCTATATTTTTATCCTATACACATTTAATAAAATTCCACGCGAAACGAATTTTATCTTAAGCCCCAAAACGTAAACTTCTAATATTCGTAATACCGTCTTTATACAGTAATATTAGTATAGCATTATCTATATAATATGTACTACTATATGTACATTTTCACGTAAATATCTACGCTACAATCCTTGAAAATAAAATTGAAAAAATAAAAACTAACGCGAAAACGAGACGTATCAGCGGCAAATATAAAAGAAAATCCATTAATCTTAGTTTATAAAAATAAATGAAACTAAACAAATTGTTGAAAAAAGCAAATAAAACCATGGAATTACCAACTGTGGAATTTATCAGTTTCTAATGTTGGTATTATTAACACGATTACAGTGCGAAGAGAAAATATTTATGTCTCTCTATTTTTCGCAGTTGTGTCACAGATAGACATTATTGAGACTCAATAAAAGCAGAATGACGGCAAGCGACTGACAACAATACCATACAAACAAGCCGATGACGATAATAATACATATTGATTGCGCCGAGAAAATAGATGTTTACCTACTGAAAAACCTCAGGATACGTCTAACAAAATGTACACAAGAAGCTTTACTTATGTCGACTAGAAATAATACTATATTTTTAATAAGAAACCGAACAATAAATCAGAGCTTTCCAATCAATGGTCGGTTTAGAAGTGAGTTACTTCTAAAGTCTTTAAATCTTGAGGAGGTCACGTCATATAACGAGATAAAAGTCAGCTATTTTCCGCTTAAACACGAGAAGATTTTTAAATAAACAAAGGTGTTATTGACTTGACCCTTCAATTTAATAAAATTTTTAGAGAACACTTTTTCATTATTGTTCATAACAACTACTTCTCATAATTAAATTAAAAAGATACAAAATAAGTATGAGAATAACTAATGATGATATTTGATATTCTTGTTTACAAATAACTTCTTAATTCTAGTAAGCTCTTAAACTTATTATTTCAAACATTTTGCTTTCTGTAGTAAATAATTTCCGTTCTATTGTTGCACAAATCGTGCTTGGATTTCACAGTTAAGTTTTTTAACAGATTTTTGCTTTATAAGAATGCAAACAATTTTTTATGTATAAAAGAAACCATAGACAATAAAAACGTGAATTTTAATAGTGTTATTTTTGAGTGGACTGTGATTATCACTAAGAAAAGGTTTTTCGAAATTCAACTATTAGGTAATTCCAAAAGGATTTTGACAGTCTTATATTCTTTAAGCTTTTCTCCTTAGATATCATCTTCCGCAAATTTTATTCTTGCAATTATCAATCTACATATACTATGAAGAACCGTTGCTATCGTTATTATTCTTAATTCTTTTATTTAAGGTTTGAAAACAGTTTGTAAAAATTTCAAGAAAATCCTCAAATAAATGGCCTCATTATTTTTTTAAACTGACTTTTGTACTCATTGTAACGTACTCTTAAAGATGTCGTAGATAAAGTTAAAACGTTGGAAGGGGGGGGGGGTAACTTATTATTTGGAAATTCCCATATATATTTAAATTTTTATATTAGACATATACATAAAAAGGTGAGATTTTATAAATTACATATAAAAAAAATATTTTCAAAAGATTTCCTGTAGGTAATAGTTTAAAAATTTTAAAATAAATTGACTTGTAAACAAAATAACTCAAAAAGTCAATGTTTGATAGTAGCTTAAAACCAAGTCAAGGAGTGATTTCCTATATGCACAAGTTTATGTAGTCAAATGTAACCAGAACTTAACAGTTTACAGAAAAGAGATACGATTACGAGAGATAACAGCTAGTTTACTAGACCATAGTACAAATCAAAAGAACAAAAAGAAATTAAATCATTTGACAAACTCAGAAAATGCCACGCAAAGTCACCTAGATTTGTCCATGAAATATGCTTTAAGAGGGTATTTTAGTTTAAAGAAATATTCAACAGATTAAAACTTGTAATCTTACACAGTTAGTATATTGGTTTCATCAGTTAAAACATTGGAGAAATTAATAACAATTACAATGATGTGCTTGGATGCTCTTCTCTTTGATTAATGTTTCGAAAAACTACGAAAAGGACTAAAAAAAGATCTTATAGGAAAAATCAGTTTGTTTTTCATGTTTTAATCTGTTTTAGATTTGAAACTACAAACTTTACTTTTCTATAAATTAACGCAAAAAATCAACGTAGGAAAGTAAACTTTACTCTTTCAGATAATTTCAAACAGTTTATTTTTATATTATACTTTTTTTGATCACAATAATAACAATTTTTAATTTTACTTGAACTTGTTATTTTTAATTTAGAAACATTTAAAATTAAGAAAATGAGGGAAATATAATGAAAGGTAAATATTGAATAAAAAATGTATATCTAATTGGTCTCTTAAGAAATAGCCAGGTGTAGCAGAACAAACGTTATGAACTCTCATTGCTTTTCTTTTATTTAATTAAAAAAATATGCATAGTTATTATTTGAAATAACAAAGTTTACTTTTGAAACATCTATTACATCTTAAAATTACTTAGTTTCATTTAGGCGATTCACTTTTTTTTTCCATTTCTTACACTCCAGACAAATCATTGCCAGTTGTTCTAGCTTCAAACTTTACTTACGGAAATAACTTTGTAACGTAGATGTGAAACTTTACATATTTTAGTAAAATATAGCTTTTGGTTGTATGTTTTTGTAGCCGTTGGCATTTTGAGTCAATTAAACTGTTCGTTGATCATTAGATCTTGTCGGTGCAACGCTCAGAAACTGAATTAGATTAATTCATGACGTCATTAGTACGAGAAGCTTTCGCAACTTGTTTACCTTCAAATGCATCATGCATGCTTGAGCATAAGTGCAACCTCCGAAATTTTACAACTTGTTTAACTAAAATCCGTATCTATGTTTAATTATGATAATATAGACGTAAATTCAAAACTTAACCTCCGCTATCTTTCTTCTATCGTGATTTTCTCAGAATCATAAAACAAGTCGAGTATCAGATTTCTTTTTGGAAACTTCAGTACTATGTTGACGGAATGCAAAGAATTTAGTTTTATTTGCTAAATTGAATAAGGCGATTTGGATGAAAGGAAGATGGTTGAGATGGGATGGGAAAAGAGGAAATTTTAATACGAGTTTCGTATGGGTAAGTCAATAAATCCAGATTGGGAGACAGTCTTGAATGTCTCGATGGTCGCTTTTTGATTTTCGACTTTGAGTCGCTTTCTGTCAACAAAATTGTAGTTTGTGAAATTTTCTTGGAATCGATTTCAATTCATAGTCCAATACCATTTGGGATGAGTAATATTTGGAGAGACTTGATTTGTTTTAGCTAGAACATTTTTCTTTTATATATGAAAATATTTATTAGAACATTGATTTACAATTTGGAGTTTTAACTTTTAATTTAATGAGTAAAAGATTGTTTGTTTTCTTCCTATAATATCCTTTAATTAAAAGGAAACATTCAATTTTAATTTTTTAATTTGGTCAGTTTATGAAAAAAAAAAAGTAAAAGTTTTGTAAAGTAAATTTTATAAAACCTCCCATAACTATTTAATGTATTTTAAAATTCTCATTTTAATAGCGATTCATCAATTTTATTTTATTTTGTCGTTTTTATAAAGATTTTTTTCCCAATTTGATGAATATTTTGAATAATTCAAAAGTTTTCACCCACATTCATTCAGGTACATAAGAACGTAGAGAAAGAGGTGATGAGAAATTCTAAAAGAAGAATTTCTCTTTCTCGTTTTATCTTCTCTTACAACGAAAAACAAATATCTTCTCTTCGGTTGTTTACTTGCGGTTATAAACACTCATTCGGTTTACATAAGGTTTGTAGATGAGTTGTAAGTAAGTGATATACGTACATGCTCGTATATCAATAAGTAGGTACCTTATTTGGCTAAACGTTTATAATCGACTATTTGAATGTTCATTCATTTTAACGAAAGAACATATTGACGGTATAAAATGCTTCAATTAGTCGTTGTAATGGCAAATTCTGCTAGACGTGACTCAATCGAAATGGAAACGAATTTCGATTTAAATTTATCAAAGATTCTCTTCTCATTTATTTTGTTCTCGCCTGTTTTGCTGAGCAATATCTTTAAGCTACTGCCAAGCTATAAATAATACAATAAAAACAAAAATATTTTTTTTATAAAATATAGTTATGAAATTTTGGCTCTGCAGGTTGACTTCTCTATTGAGAAAAATCTCAATATAAAAAAGATTTAAAAGCCTCTATTGATTTTATATTATTTTTTTAAACTGTCATTAAAGTTTAAAGAAAGCTTTTCTTTTATGTAATTTCCCTGAGAGCTTTTTATTGTTACACATGTATTACTTATATCATTTAAATATACAAATTGAAAGTTGACAGGTTCGGATTATAGAAAGCATTTAAGGTGGTATATAAATAAAGTAAAATAATTAGAAGTGAATATTTGTCTTTGTCTTTACTTGACGACAAAATCGTATAGATTATATTTTACTTGTACATGCCAAAATAAAATCGAGTTAAAATTTTTCACACACACGCAGTTTTGATGACAATGTATGTTTTTATATTATCAGATTCATTAATTTACCAATTAATTTATCATAACTATCAAAATTGTACCTAGAAAATTACTCATTTAGTTCAAAAAATGTACAAAAAATAGTACTAATTTCATATCGAGTGTGGCGGACAGTGGAAGATTTCTTCCTATTGTATTTTGATGCTATTTGAGGTTTGTTTCCAACGTCCAGTTATTTCGATACACAAACACGAAAACAAACAAAGAGCAAGACAACATTGACCAAGGGACAAGAATGAGTGAAGAATGTTCGGACGGAACGAGCCTGCTGAAAACAGTTTTTCACTCACTCTTGTCTCTTGGTCAACGTTGACTTGCTCTTTGTCTGTTTTTGTGTCTGTGCATCGCCATAGATGGACGTTAGGAATAAACCTTTGGTGTGAAGAGTGTAGTGATGCATGAACGTATGTGTATATTTATACGTATTTTTTTCACTTATAAAAAACCCAGTTACATTTTAAGTAGCAATACAGTGATATTCAAATGACAATCGAATAACAAAGAATCCTATCCAACGAAATATGGAAGAAATAGAATAAAAAACTAAAGCGTTAAAATTAATTCACTAACTATAATGAAATAGAAAGTAATATTCAAAGTGATTTTTCATGAAATCAAAATGTACCTAGTGTAACGGAAAACTCTCAAATATGTTTTGAGCTTCTCACTAGAAGTTCTTTTAATCAATGAAAATGAATCTAATAAAACGTTTAATAAACGAAACTGAATTATTGCATTTTGTGATAAACAATTTATCACAAAAATGACTTAATTTTAATCACTTTTCAAATCGCTCGTATCTAATACTTGAATCAATTGTATTCACAGAATGAATGACTCACTTAGAATGACTGTGCGTTCTCCATTACTTGATTTTTATAGGCAAACCGAAGTGTTCTCGAACATTTGAAAGAGTTTTATTGCCGAACATTCTAAAAACTTTCAAAATCGTTGGGTGTCTATAATGAAAGGTCCAATTGTCCAATGTTGGACAATTTTCCATGTAGAATGCTTTATTCATTTCCATCGCTGTTTGTTGTCTTCGTCTTTGTTCGTTACAATATTTTGATTTTATTATAATTTTAATTACTCTCTTAAATCTTAAATCGAAATAGTGACTTTCGACTATCAAATAGTGACTTTTCACTATTTAGTAGTGAAAAGTATACCACTATTTAAATTTAGTGGTATACTCTGTACTGCAAAAATAGTGAATAGTCACTATAGTCACTATTTCGATTTAAGAGAGTAGGTTTATTTAAAACGAAACATAACAAAATTCAATGCATTAGCTTTCCTACTTCAGATAAATATTTCGAATGCCATTCAAAAGTCACCAGTGAACCAAATTGAAGTATCTTTGGGATTGTTTCGTGGTGATTCACACGTGTATTCGTATTATGTATAATAATATTTTAATGGTTCTTGTAAAAACTAGCTTAATTTTATGTATTTCAAATTTAAGGCCAAATAGTCACGAAAAATTTTTTTTTTACGTTTACCTAATCATTTAGTAAACCTCAAAAGTGGTAAATTATCTTTTTGATGTTATATTACCTTATTATAACTTCATTATTAAACCCTTCTATATTTGTTATTTCATATTTTTTTAAACAAGTTTGAAGTGACAAAATAGATACAAATGAATAATGACAAATTCAAATATGTTCGTCTGTATTTGTTTATGATACGAAAACGAAATGTATTATATACCCATCCTTGTGCAACTTAATGTTAGTCAAATGGCAAGAACTGTTTATATTGCAGCCCAAAAACCGCCTTTTTTTGTGGCCCCCATTACATTCTGCCGTTTCATAGCGTGAACGTAGAACATAGTAGATGCTTCAATAAAAGCATAGCATAGCATAATAAATAGACCAGTAATTTAACTGTTTTTGTTGTTTTTTGATATTTTGGTTTGATCTCACACTAGAAATATCGTATATTGTGCAATTTTTGTGTTTTGTGGCCATAGGCAGTTATAATAATAGTTTCACAGATTATAAATGAATAAATATTAGAAGTAACGTAATCAATGTATACTGTAGGGGCTTCAGTCCTGCAGCCCTTATTAACGATCTGTCACTGAGGAGAATTATAATTAAAATTGAATGTAGAGTATAAACATACACATATTATTTGTTAATATATTTTTTCTTAGGTACAAAAAACTAGACGCTTTTTAATGAACTTAGTGTAACTATAGTAAATAATTCAGCTTATTTCTATGATCGCTTATAGACTTATAATACAACCATACAAAAAACATTTACACATCTTTTCTGTCTGCATTAATTTCATTCAGTTTAATCCATACTCTCATTTCTATCTTTCTTTCTCAGTGATAGTATACTTTGTGCAAAAACAAACACTAACATTAAACGTAGGTAAATTTGTAATTAACAAGCTTTTTCTTTACGAAACTACCACTGTTGTATAAACGTTTTATGTTTATTTTACAAAATTTACCTCATAGAATAGAAACTATGAGAGTTTCGAAATAAAAACCGTTTAACTGTTCTAATTTATTTTCACTCTATTTTACTTGCATTTACATGTATGATGCACATTATCGTTATTTTATTAACTGTGAAATCAAATCACATTCAATATCTAAATTGAAAATAATTAAATTTCTTGGTTTGAATCTGATGAAGTCAATTTGAAAATAAACATTATATTTAATAAAAATGTCAAAAATGGAATGATAAAAGGGAGAGTGTGTCTGATGTGTTTTTTATTGTTTTATTCATTTCATTCCTTCTGTCAAGCCCATTAGATTCAAGTCTTATTCTCTTTAGTAGATAGATACGAAACGTTTGTATTTTCTTTTAAACAGAATATCTAATATCCAACTACTAGATATATATGTATATTTCTCTTTGTTTGTTCTTTGGCGAAAAACGAAGTGAACATAGTAGAAAGCTTTGGTAAACTATACCCCTTATATTCACCTAAATAATCCCCATGTGTGCGTCTATCTGTATATGTATCTATTTTATACAGACAGACAGAGAAAATTTTCCCAGACACATGAACTTGGAGCAAATTTCCAAAGCTCTAGACAAAAACGAATATTAAAGCTAACAGTGTACATATACATGTATTAAATATTTCTAAAATATAGTTGTGTGGTGAACATGCTCATATGTTGAGAATCTAGATAATAATCATAGCTCTTGATATTTCCAAAACATTTTATCCCTGGACCGGAAATGTGAAGAGAATAATATCAAAAACCACTTGCTAACAACGAAGGCTTGCTTCGTATACATTTTCATTTAATATTAACATAGTGGGGCACAAGTTTGGGTTTGAGATTAAAAAACCGCAAAACTTCCATTATAAACAACAGCGTCACCCAAATCCGGTCCATGACTTCCTCTTGTTGCTCCGTCATAATTTATTTCCCTATAAAAACGTTAACACTTAATCGAAAAAATGGAACTCTTTTGCGCTGAATTTAAGTAAAATTTGAACAATTGTTACAAGTAAATACAAAATTTTCACCTCCATTTTTTGAATGCTAAAAAATATTAAATAATTATTTCCTTCTTTCGCTCATATTTCTTGGAGTAAATACACTTCCACTCTATTTTCTCGATATTGAAAATTCCTTATAATTGCTATGGAACAGAAGCTTGATGATTGTTTAAACTTTTGTAAGATTTATTTGAACCAAAGCTCTTCATGAAATATTTATCAAAACATTCAACTCGTAGTTTTTTAGTCTTAAAATACAATTAAATAAATTTTTTGTCTAAGATATAAAATTAATCTTACAATAAGCTTCCCGAGTCGAAAAATTCAGCATTATTTCAAACTACTCAAACAGAATTGAACATGAAACTAGACTTTTTAGCCTGAATAGAAACTGTACAGTCTAGAAACCTGCTATATTCTGTCAAAGAAATGAAGAAGATTTGATTTATGATTAATTTACCTAATAATACATAGTTATTAGGCAATTAAATTTTGATATTGGTATTTTGATATATGACTTATTCCAGTTTTCAGTTTTCCTTGATTATTTTTACAAATACAACATAAACAATTCTTAATATTGTTTGATGAACTTGATTAATGAAAGACAGAAGTTGCTTAAAAAGTAGCAAAATTAAATACAAAACTCAATTTTACTGATTTGTATAGTCAAATGCATAAATGAACAAGTTAGAACAAGTTTAATACAACATATAAGTATTATTATTTAGTTGTTGCTTGATTTTTGTAACTAACATATATTTTTTATCCATTTTTACTGTAACTGACTACTACTTAAATAACTATTGAACTGTTTTTTTTTTATCGAACGGTTTCTCCCGTTTTAGGAAACTATATTTTTGCGAGTAAACTAGAATAATATCGATAATTTAGAAAGTATTTCAGTGTTATTTGTTTCGCATTATGAACGTTTTTTAATCTCATAAAAAGTCTCCTGTAGATACATTAAAATATAAAGTTGTGTGATAACAAGCTTAGTTTTTCCTTTTTTTAATTAAATAGCTATGTTATTTTCTCGTCTTTGCAATTATAAATGTAAATCATAATTTATATATAATAATAAATTTGCAACAATATGTACAACACACGTGTGATTAAAGCAAAAATAATACGGCTTTCAATTTCTTTTCGTCCCTTAAAAATTCTTAATTCTGCTCAAATATTTTCTTAAACCCAAAGTTGATGTATAATTATTTTTACTAAAGTGCATTTGTGAATGGCTTCAAATAATTTTTAAATCAGAGTTATGAAATGTTGGATGTAATGCTGCACTATTTAACTAAACCGCCCCCTTGCCATGGGCTTATATCGCTCCTTGCTGTGCTGCTGTACATATAGCGGAGAGTAGTCTTAGGCAGGTGGTTCGCCTAAAGTAAGTAAGCGTTTGTATACTACCGAATGACACACGAGTCTCAATTTGTATAGGTACAATGCCAAGATAACCTGAATACTCCCGTGCGTCAATTAGTTCTGACCGAGTTCCATAGCTATGATATGGTGTAATAGTGTGTTAATTAAAAAAAAAAAAAACATTAGGAATTTCGAAAAAGATATAAAAGATTTTTAAGTAGCTTTAATATCTAAGGTTCAATCACCACTGTCTAAAAACAGAAAAGTTCTTTAAGTCATTTTTAATGTGTAAATCGTTTATTCATTTGTATTTTCTGTGGTGTTTATTCACGTTGCTCAAAAGACTTACCTGCTTTAGACAAAAGTGTATAAAGAGGGCGATAAAAATATTTGACAAAAAATTATCCTATTCTTTTATTATAATTTTAAGTTTGATAAATTTCCTATTGAATAAATTAAACTCTGTTATTATAATCAAACAAATATATAAACTGTTAAGCTTTCAACGTTAGCGTACCTGCATTGGATCTCCCTCCCTTAACTATCAGTCCAATATATTGCTTTTAGGCCAGAGTTATTCTTTTCCTAATAGCTATAGCAAATAGTATCTATTTTTTTTAAATTGATCAATGAATCAATACACAGCTTTTTGGGATCAACATTTCTTTCATACGAAACATATGTTCTCTTTTTTATTGTTTTAAATATGATCTCATCTCATGAATCTCATATATTTCAAGATTTGTGAGATTTTCATATTTTGCAATATTTAATTTTACTGGGAAACAAATCTCAAGTTATTGAAATGAAAGTCAAGTTTATTGTTTCAGTTTTTCATAAGGCGATATTTTTTAGTTTCTGAGCCACAGTTGCAGTTTAGTCGCCTTTTGAATCATTTCTTTATTGCATTAAAATCCATAATCAAATTTTCTAAGGATTTACAGAAACAAGATTAAAGAAAGAATGTTGAAATCTTAAAATTTATAAGAATGTTCCAACTTTAGCTCAAGATAGTTTTACTGGCATTGATAGTAAAAGTTACGAAACGAAAAATACAGAATCTTCACGTCATATTTCATTTGGATTTAAAGTGATACATAGAATGTCATCTAAATAACTATATATTTCCTTAAAATTTCGCTATAAAAGAAAGCATTAAATAGCTTTTGCAATAAATAGAGGACAAAACGAACGCTATATACTTTGATTTAAGAATCCTCGTAAATAAACAACCCAAATCCGTTTTCATATTTCAAGGACTCGCGTCGCGCCTTTTCCGTGGTGACTGAATCTACCATTTATAACTGCCGCCTAGCACTACCTTCTTTTCCGACTTTTTCGGCTTATTCCTAAACATGGAAGAAAAATATTTCGAAACATTCGCCTCTAACAAAAGGAAGATAAGACGTCTCGACTGTGGAAACATTCCTTTTATACACACAAATTTATAAAGTGCGGTTATGGTGAGTATAATCGAGGCCATTAAGAGCAGCCCGAGACAATAGTTACGCAAACCGAGATGCGTATTGCATATTTAAATAAGAAAACGTGCCAAAAAAGATCTTGCATAAGCCTGTCTCTTTCTACAAAAGGGGAAGCTGTAAAAAGGTAATGAACTCAGTGAAGCGTTCAAGTCCTTGACGAGTTTTCCAGGACGTTATATTTGTCGTATTTATGGAATAAATCTGTTTGTCAAGTTTAGTTGCTCCTGCGATAAAATATCTAAAAGATGAACGAAATGAAACTGGTTGAAACTGTTTACGAGTTTTGAATGAGCTTAGGATGTTGAAATTCTGAACGTTACGTTAGCTATGAGGATAACGCGGTTTTATACGAAAGTATTTAGAGATATGATGCGTATGTTTAGAGAAATGTGTCTGGCATTCAGATTATAGAAGCTTTGAATCTATATAAGCTGAATGTAATTGGGTTAGAAGGAGCTTGACTATTTTTGGGCCATCTAAGCCAATTATTTACTAATTTTTAATATTATTCTTAATTATTTACCTACTATTATATCAATAAGCCATAAATTTAATTCTTGGTAGTTATTTTTTTAATCTTAATTTATTATTTTTAAATGACATATTTTCTTTGGTTTTAACGAGTAGGTAAATCATTATGTTTTTGATGAAATCGAATTGAAAGAAAATAAAATTTTTAATTTGGCAAACAGATTATTTGTAAAAAAAGGTTAGCCATAGGAGAAATAGATGACATTCGTTTGAATTTTTCGTCTTAAATAACAGTTCTTTACGATTATATGTCAATATAAAATAAAGTATGGAACGAAGCCAAATTTAACGACTTGGGACCGAACAACAATAAAAAATTTCCATAATTTTTCGTGATTTATACATCACAAATAGATTCCAGAAGCACTCGAAAATGGTCTATAAAAATCAAATACTTTATTTTTCATTTCGAAATGATCGATGCCGAAAAATAAACAGACTTTTTACTGATTTGATTTATAGATCTTATTTAATCACATTCATGTGAAACTTTTATGTATTTATTTTTGTTTAACTCGTTTGAAAAGCATAATAGAAATCAGGTCCATTGTAAGTATTTTTCCGTTTGTAGAAAAACTCGTAGCTTTCGTCTTCGTTTCGTGAAAAGTTAAAACTTCAAAAGTATCATTAGTTATTCTTGAAATAGTTTATATTGAACGCAAGCTACGGTGAGCGCGAAACAGCGTCGTTTATCGCTCGAAACATTGTTCAGATGAATATTCAAATGAGACGAACATAATCTGAACAGTGAAATGTAAACCAAAACGTTTATTATATTCCAACATTGGTGCATCAAGAATCACACACTGGAAATGCAGAATGACAACTGCAGTCTTCCATGTTAAATGCAGTACAATGAAACAGACGGACGGATAGATCTGCACATATCTCACCCTTTCAACTTTCTTCCTTCATGCCACCCTTGAAGCTTGCTCTTTCCATCCTCAAACCCTTCAGCTAACCAATACACAAACAATTATTAATCTTATGCCGGCATTTGGGCCAATAAAACAAATCAAAGCGAATGATAAATGATGCTCAGTGAAGATTTCATGCGGAAAATGGGAATTGAATTTAAGTAATACAATAAAACTACACAATTACCTGCTAATTGATATACTAAAAGCTTTTTTTTTGAAAATTTTCATTTACAAAAATTATCGTCGAAAATTTAAGGATTTTACTTGTATATTTCCCTAGGGTAGTCGACTCGGTGCGTATGGGCGTCGAGTTGACCGGAACGGGAACCAGGTCCTGAATTTACCCGTATATCAGTAATGTAATTACTGGAGACCGACCGCGAACAAATTTATTGACTGTACGTGCGTTCAAAAATTAATTGCTTTCGGTATACGTTCGGTTATTTCCATTCGAAATTATCATAACGATTTTGGCTAATTATATAACAAGTCTTTTCATAATTAAATCCTGCAAATTATAATAAAATTAGAGTGTCAATAATTTCAATTTTCACAAGATTTTGTGTATTGCGTATTTTGTTTAAATTTACAATGAGCATTATTGAAAAGATACTGTTTAAGTTTGTTTAGTAAAACTCACAAGTTATGATACTTTTTTCATAACTAGCATAAATATTTAATTTTTTAACAAGACTCAAAGGATATTTATAACAATTATTAAAATTGAATTTTTATAAGTGGAGATTTCAATTAAAAAAATTGATTTATTTAAAAATTGCCACAAAATCCCTAAGTTCCCTTTTTGGTATGTACATGAACAATGTACAATGTAAAACGCGTTTTGAATTTCAAAAATTTCACGCTTTGATTAATTCGAATAATGATATCGACTTTGCGTGGGTTTAATTAGTTTTCAGTTGACTATTCACTGTTTGCCACTAGAATTAATTAAAATAATATGATGAAAATTTCAAGATATTTTTGCTTGTCACTTTGCATTGCCTTTGATATGCAAATGAAACATTCTATTATTTTATTTAAATAGAAATTGAAGGGAAATATCAGTCACATATGTGCCCAAAAGAATGAACTCAAGAAATCTTTATCTATAACATAAAATGATTGAAACAAACCTGTTTAAAAATTTTGATTTAAATGTTATAGTATACTGTAATGGAAAATGGTTATACTGAAGCTGATAGGATTCTATACTTAGCTAGCGATTTCCAAAATGGACAATATCGCTATCCCTCTGGGGGAACAAACACGATTCCAGGAGGTGAAAGTAGTTTTACACACTGTTTTACGCTGCGTAATTGTTTTTCTGAAAATAATGAGCAGAACAAAAAAAAAAAAAACAAAAAAAACATTTCGTCTAAAAATAGAAAAAAAAAGTTAGCTGCAATTCATTATAAGCCTTTTCGACTATGTTTTTATCCGTTCCTCTGTGACACAAAGCAGTCTGTTAATTAACTCTTCTTCAAATGATCATTTGCATTAAAAATCAATTTTTTTCAAGAAAAACAATTTGGGGAAAGATAAAAATGTTTTGGTATTATATACTTTTTTGAAAGGTTTTTGTTTTTTTTTTTGTTGGTTTATTTAAGGTCGCATAAACTACTATGGTCATTAGCGACAGTCAAATCCAAAAATCCAGAAAAATATCTTAGGCTTTCATTGGGATTCGAACACAGAACCACTGGCGTATAAGGCAACTATTACATTAAATTTTATGACTAGACGCTGGGCATTAACCGGTTGTATATTGTTGTGCAATCAGCGTAACGCATAAAAAACATTTATATTTAATATTGTATTAATTTTTTTCCAGTTACGTCTAAAAAATTTCACCTAAAAATATCTTAAAAGTTAATTAAACCAATAACAAATATGCTTTTTGAAACACTAGTTTGATATTAAAAAGGTTCTACAGTCGTAGACGTCTAAAAAATTTCAAGCAGTATTTTTTATGTCAATTGTATAAGTTGAAATGTACAGACATAAACAGCAACGCATATAAAAGTTGATTCATAATTAAAAACTGATTCAATTTTATTTATTTTTAACGTCTAGCAGTCAAAAATTAATTACACATTAACTTAATTGACAGAATGGAAAAATAATTGAAAAACTTATCGTACTTTAAGATATGTTCAAGTAATTTTTTTAGTTGAAAAAATGAGATATTTTAAAGTAACATCTCGCCGTCATTATGTATAACTATTTTCAATTTTCACACACAATTGAACATATTTTTAGCATTCATTTCCATGGAGTTTCTTTAACACAAAGCGTCATTTAAAGCTCATTAAACATTTGGTACGAATACAATTCGCAATGCTCGAAACGACACAGCAGAGTTAAATTAAAAGAATTTTCACATAGCTTAAGAATCGAACTCGAAGAGAAAATCTCCTTTCTTTTTATAAGCCACGCTTCAACCATCACCGACCTCTAGTTACAAAATACGTGGTTATATATTTCGAATTTAATAATTGCTCAACAATGTTGAAAACTTGAGATTTTTTCCACCTCCACCAAATGTTTGGAAGTTGAAATTTTTTTATTAAGGTCTAATATAAATTCATATTTAAGAAATATTTTAAGGGTAATATAATGATGATAGTATAAATTCTCAACAGTGTAATAATTTCCTTCGCTTTTCTGTCTCAGATAATAAATAAGGCTTAAGTGAGAAGGTGAAATAAATTATTACAAGGTTTGTGTTGTTTGTTGTTACCTGCGTTGTTCCAACAACTTATATTTCTATTTGCACCACCTAATTCCTCATCCCATTCCATTGCCGCAGACGCGCTATGTTTATCTAAAGGAATTCTGTTTGTTTTATTCGCATTAAAATTTAATGCGTTCTCACGTGTGATAATAAATAGACGACGAAGAAAGTACCAGAACTGTATCTGAGGGTAGGTGAATAAAAATGGGTGGAGTTGTGAGGTTAATTGAGTGTTTTGGGTGTAGTAATTCGTTTGAAATAATACGCCAATTTTTGGAAATGGTTGCACAGTCAGATAACTGCTATAAGAGAAATTTATTTCGATCAAGTGAACAAGTTAAGTGTTTTGAGAATCAACTAATTAATATTTAGCGTTCATTAATTTGAACAACATAATCAAAGTTTCGTTAATTTGATGATTACACAAAATTATAAGCACTCCTATAAATTTTAAACATCTAAAATAATATTAAATTTTTTCTAATGCTAAAAAAAAACTTTCAAGTTCTTCAAGTTTTCGAATCTTAACAACCATTTCATCTTAACAAAATATGGGATCTCCTTTCTATTTTTAGTAAAACTTCAATAAATAATTAAGGTTTTAATATTATTTCAAAAAGAACTAATATTAAAGAACTAAATTAACTTTTTTTTACATATTTTCTTGTAAAGAGCTGCAATACGTATTTTATATATAATATGTTTTATGAACTAAGCTTAAATTTTTTATATGATAAAAGATTTTATTGCCTTATTCTTTATATCAAAAATAAGTAATGTTGTAGGTGTATGAGTATCATTTAAACTTTAAATTATTGTTTAATTAACGGAGAGATTTCCACCATGTACAACTCCTGCCACCAAATTAGATAATAGGACCCAGATCCTGAAAACCAATTAAAGGATATTAAAAAAATTTTGATTTCGTTTGGTTGTTTAGAAATATTTCTAAATATTTTTTTCTAATGATTGCTTACTTGTTTACTTCAACAGTCGGTTTCTTATTTCTAAATATAGTTTCGTTAAGTAAGCCAAGAATCTTTTTGCTTAGAGGCTGTAAATAGTTTCCTGGAAACCTAGATTGAAGCCTTGGTTCTTGGAATCCTTTGTAGTAAAAATATTGAAAGACTTGATCTTTTATTACCTATACATACACGATTTTTCACTTGGGTTGAACAGTTAATACTGTGGTTACAAATGGATGATAAAACGGTTTTGAGAATCTATACGGAACTCATTAATTACTGAAATTGTTTCTTTTCTATTGGGGGTTGTACCAAATACTTTTATCTAAGCTTTTGTTCTCTTAACTATTTCCTGTTTATGATAAAGGCAAATTTTAAATATTATAGTATCATAATATATACCATAGCGTTATTTGAAGAACTCTTATTTTAAAAATTAAGCTCAGTACTGCTGCTTCCGTGACATGAAGATTTGAAGATGGATTTTTATTTGAACAAAAAACTATAATATATCAAGATTTTAGTTAATTCTTAAGATATTTTTCTACTTTACCAATTGAATCATTCATTGCTCGTTATTAGTTTTTTTCGTAAGGATTGTTATTAAACTTTCTAGTTTCTTAAACATAGGTATATCACAAGTTTTTTAATACAAGATATTTTTTGAGCTTACTGTAAATAATCGTACATATATTTACTAATTCATCAGTTTGTAATACATTCACAAAACTTTTACCACAATTTTTCTTGACAAAGTAAGCTCATCTAAATCTTATTCATGCCTTAACAAGAAAACTTATCAACATTTCATGATGTTTTCTGTTAACACTACTATCATGTATTTTTTTCATTTACGAGAGTGTAACAAAATATTATTACAAATATCGAACTATAAAGCTTCTGGGTAATTACGGACGACTCTGGATTATTGATTCTTTAGGTCACATATTACATTTATTTCATGAGAAATAAATTAAATTTATAATAAAACAGTTTTTTTAAAGAGAATTAATATATTGAGTACTTATATAATTATTTTTACATATTTGGATTTTAATTAAAACTGATAATCAATGAAATCTATCATCTTTTTTTCATTAAATCATAATTATTTGAGACTTAAAAATATCAATCGCTTATTTATTATTTATCAATAATGCTGTCGTTTATTTTCGTTAAAAAGTTACATTTTTTCCAACTTTTTAGGTATATATAATTAAAAAAAAGTCACACATTGGCCAATAAATTTTCCGACTAAACTAGCACGTCACATGGTGTATAATAAACTATAAATTATTATCAACATAAGCGAGAAATTTATGATTTATAAAAGCCATTATTTCACAACCTAAATGAAAGATTAAAAATCATGTGGATTTGACTTGGCCAAACCGTTCGTTGAGTTTATCAAGATTTATTTAACATGAATTTAAAAAAATAATAAAAAAAGTGTAATGTAGTTAAATAATATGTGATAGGGAAGTGGAATAAAACAGAAAAAATTGGAACAACTAGAAATAACAAATGCTTCAATCCCGTCCATGTGCCACGATTTTCTGAATTTCAGCCAAAATGTGAAAGTAACATAGACAGAACATTGAAATACGTATTCCATTCATTGAAGTCACATTAGCTGAACAAATATAAAAGAATTCTCTATTTGTTTGAAAATGAAGCAAAATTTACAAAAATATACGAAACGAGAGAAAATTTCAATCGTCATAGATATATGGTGAGTAAAATAGGGAAGCAGGGTTGATTGTACATCCAAAAACTAGCATGGAGAAAATAAAATCACTATTTCAACATTTCTTTTTTAGTTATTTTCCAAATGATAGATTGAATTCCACGCTTGTTTTCCTACTAAACACGAAGAGTAATGATTCCTATTCGACGCTCGTTTCATAATTTTCCTGTTGACTTTTTGCGTTTTTTTCCAACAGCAAATTATTCAAAGTTAGCCGAGAGATCGTATATTTCAAATGAGTTTTTGAAATAAATGTCCATTTATCAATATGACCGATGTGTGGCTAATATTTATTAGAAGTTAGTGGATATTTTGTAAGCCTTTAAATTTTCATTTTTTGTTGTCAAAAAATTTTCAATGCAAAATTCTCATTATTGCAACTTTCATTATCCTAATAGATTTTTATAGATTTTTCAATAAATTTTATTACACATTTTTTTAATGACGTCATAAATTTTATTGATTTAGTTTCAAAATGAACTACATTAATTTCATAAATTTTCTTTTGGACAACTTTTATCTCAACTATTTCATTCATTCGCATAATCTTCATCAATTTATTTCAATTGAAAAATGTATTTTCACTAATCAATAAGTATATACTAAACAAAAACATGTAGATAAAAAATACTACATTATAATATAAAACAATTAGAACAAGACTTTTAAAGTTAAGGAAAAATTTAAGAAAGATTGTCAATCAATTAGAGAATTGATGTACATTTTTGAAAATAACAACTTATTTAAAATGTAACCTTTACTCCAAACCGACTAAACTCACTTTCTGAATACCGATTTAAAACTTAGTTTAATAAATTGACATCTTAAGCTACTTTGAAAATAAAGTAAAATAAACATTTATTTTTTATAGTTTGATACTCAAAAATAACAGTAGCATTTATAAACACAAATCCTTTTCTTTAATTTAAAGAATTACTAGATTTCAGATTTCCTGCTTTTATTTTGTTAAAATTTCAATAAAAACGTGTCTCCTGATGAGTCATTAAACAGATTGCTAGACGCAATACAAATATTTAAATAAATTAACCATAATATTTGAGTATGAAAGTAGATTTATCTCGAACTTTTCATTCATCTTCAAAGATTGTCTCTTAACGCACGTATTTGAAGTAACTAAAGCCTTACGTGATTATCATCGCATTCAAGACCGCAACGTTTGATTGGATTGAATTAGACAAAATTTACATAGAAAATTATCCATAAATGTATTTTCTAATTCATTTTCACATAATTTTCTCTATTTGTCAATGGTGACATCATTTTACACAGTTGAACTTTGTTTTCTACTTTGAATATGTCTCAGCTCCGTTCACGTAAAAAAGGAGTACAATTTAGTTGACAATGCATCTTGTATAATATGGGAATCAAAAGGAGGAATTAAAATTTATTGATTTTTTTATATTTATTTCTAGAAAAAATAACTTGAAAACAATCACAACCTTTCACAATTTCTTTTACTGCTAAAAATTGTTAATACAAGGAACTCAAAAAAAAAAAATTTAATTAATTTTTTGTGTGTGCTTTAACCCTTATGTCAATACCCGGGTACCTGGGTACCCTTTTGCATTTTCTTACTCACATATCTTTTGTTTTTGACGGAAAATTACCAAATCCTTTTAGATCCTCGTTATTTGAATCTAACAACATCGATTCGTACATGTTAAAACATTTAAATATGCAAAAAAATATATAAATTTAAGATTTAAAGTTTAACCCCCCATTGCCCAATACCCGGGGTACCCGGGTACCCATATGTAAAAATTTAGTGTGTCTACAAAATTGTGGAGTAATAAATAATTAAACTTGTCTCAAGGGATAAAAAATAATACTCAATATATAAACAAACGATTTTATTTAATTTTATTATTAAAAAGTTGATGATTTGCCGGTTTAAATTTTACCTTTCAATGGGTATAAATTGTCTGCGTCGCATATCCACCATACTTTGATTCCATACTTTGCTGGCTTCGATGGCATATACTGGGTGCATTTTGTTCGCCCTCTGTATGGGTAGACTTGCTCATCGACTGTCAAACACTCTGTCGGCTTATAAAGTGCTGATAAATTGGCATTCACGATTGTCCAGATATCGCGGAACGGCGCTGCCTTATCTTCTTTTATTCGAACGTCGTATTGGCAGTATCAAACCGAATTAATCTTAGAATGCCCCAAAATCTATTGATACCCATAGCCGCTCGGTATAATGGATTTGAAGTTGATTTAGACATATCTAATGTATGGGCCAGTATTGGAATTATTCTCACCTGTCATAATTACAACTCCCAAGAATGCGTAGAACTCTTGAATAGTTATATTTTTCCACGACATTTTTTTTCCTAAGATTTTCTTTACTGTACAAATTGCATACAGCAATTGCCTTTTTGTTGGTGGTACGAATAATTATGTCGACCATTTCAACATAGTGTAATAAGCATTTAATTGTATAAAGTAGATCCATTACAAATAACTTCTATTTATATGAAAAACTTGAACGTACCTTGAAAACTCAGTTGGTGATAAATTTTCCATTAGGTATTTATAACAATTTTCTCACAAATTTCAGGCAGAAAAATACACACTATGTTTACAAAATATTCACAAATATTCATTTTTACTTTAAATCAAGTCCAGTTTGAAAAAGACCATTATTTCTAATTGTTATTGCTAATTTTCTACCTTTTCATCCCTCCCAAGATTATTATTTCTTTAGAAATAGAGTTTTTCAGATGATCGATAATTCTTTGGAAAATCCCTAATGAGATGAGTTGAAATATCAAAGTTTTCAGTAATTTAAATTCTTATATAGAAAGAATAATCCATGTGGGTACCCAGGTACCCCGGCTATTGAACAACGTTGTAACGACTGGGTATTGACATAAGGGTTAAGTTGCCTTAACATCTAAAATCATATCATGACTGTCTAAAAAGAAAATTTATGTTTTTCATGAATTTAGAAATATATTATAAGGATTTACCGAAAAGTAACCCAAGTATCACTGACGTATGGAGCGGAGTTGTGCCACTTGGATATATTTTAATTTTATTTTAGAAAATATTTTTAGATTATTTTCTAATAAAACACAAAAAAATTGTTTCCTTTCGCTTACAAATCCCGCGGTGCACTATTAACATTTCTTTAAAGAGAAAAATAGAAAATAAAAGGTTAAATATCAAACTGAAATTCATTAGTATTCAATAGTTGTTCTGATAGCGTTGCACTTTCTTTTGTTCTTGAGAAAGTTGTAAGTTTCAAGGAAAATTCAAAAAAATAATAAGCATATAAAATTGCAATGTTTACTGATTCTTGTTTCATACCACATAACTAAAATTAAAAAATTCAAAATAAAATATTCATCATTGTTTGTTTACTGAGTATAGTTTCTGACCATCTTCTTAAGGATTAATTAAGTTTAAAATACCTACAATTTTTCATACTTTCTTATACTATCTTATTCATTCAAATGTGTGTGTTAAATAAAAATTTCAGACAACCTCGAGAGTATTTTTTTAATAATTCTGTTCCTGAAATGTCAATATACTTCATTGTACTGAAAATTAGTAAAACATTTTTTGTGGAATTTTTAATTAATACAAAATTAAACATTAATGTTACTTTGTAGAGGCGTTGCAGAACTATGCCAACAGCTGTGCTCTTTCATCCCACACAGTTTTTTCTACAATGTTCATATTTGATAAGAAGACAAACTGTGAAATTATAATATAATATTTTTTTGAAATAAATTTTTCATGGCTCCCGAATACCTAATTAACACGAATCAAATTATTTTTTGTTAATTTTAATTTTGTTCAGAGATTTGCAAAAACTATTTCCATAGAATCTGAGAAAATACTTAAATTATTGAAAATGACACCATATCCTTAGTTGTAGCTGGGTAATTAAGATCAACCTAAATTTCAGTAGAAACACTTAGTAATAAATTACAAGTTCCTGATCAACATTTTTAAATAATTTTAAATATTTTTACGAATTGTATTAAAAAGTGATTTATTTATGCCTGGTAACGACAAATTTCTCCCCTTTCTTTTCTATTTTTTCACAATTTCCTCCCTTATCACTGCCGCAAAAGTTTCTAACGCCACATAAATTGTGTAATGACTAAAAAAAATCCATTGACACCACAAATAAAACTAATAAACATAGATCAAAATCATCTCGCGCTTACCAACCACATCTTTTCATCCCCCGATTTCTCCACATATCACCCTGTTTCATTGCCAGAGAACAGGGAAAAGTGGGTGACTATGGTGCCTCGTGAACTCGCATAATATGAATAATGACACCGAACGAAATGATTTAATGATCTGCAAACAGACATCGTTTTATTTATGACATTTGTGTGTGAGTATGACGAATATTATTACAGGATGTTTTTAATAGGAATGTGGTTATCCTAACACAAACGGAATTCGTCCAAATAAACAAAGGAATTGTAATATTATATTTAACATCATAAATTTGAGATGACGGCACTAAATTTTATGTTAATTACGGTTTCTTGTAGAGCAGTTTAAGGTGTTTTAATCATTTGAGTTAATATCAAGTTGGTAGTTGGTATTTTCATTTGTGCATTGAGTGAAAAATTGGGATTTTATAACAAATGATTATTTGATTTGATCGTTATTAATAACATTGTTGTGAATTCATTTTTAATCGTGATGAACTAAATTATACCTTTAATCTCCTGTAAGTCTTTCACTTATGCAATTCACATCATGTAAATACCCATCAAAAGTAAACTTTTTTGCAGCTCCTTCATGTTCTTAACCACTTATTTTTTATGCTTAGATACAACATCGAGTTTTTTTTATAGAAGGTTATGTAGATGCAGATAAGTACAATGATACTTGATGAAAAACAACAGTTTAATTTCTCCCATATTAAAATGCAAGTCTGTATAAATTTAAATAGCACAAACGAAATCATTTCTTGGAAGTCAATTTACAATTTGCCTGTTGATTATGAAAATTTATAGAATGAATTCAATTGGCATTCATTGTTATTAAGATTTCATAATAAAGGCGATTTATGGCACTATTTGATGGGTTTAAATGAACGAATAGGTAGGTAAACTACTATACACATAATAAAAAAATATATAATCGATACCTATTATATAATGGTTATACCTCTTATTAGGAAAATTAATAATTTAAAATAACGTTTTGTAATAACAGAATACTGATCTTTAAATTACTTGTTTTTATTAGAAATATGAATAAATTTAATGTGAATTAGTTTTGAAATCAATTGACAATCGTTGGTATCTCAGATGATTCTTAAGCAAGGCACAGATAACGACGTATACTGTGAGCAACTCTTTTTTTTTTCTTTAAATATTGGCTTAAAAATAATAAAAAAATATACCGATGATGTTAAACTTCTGCCGATAAGTTGTGAGAATCTATAGATTTTAGTAAATCTTACAGGCTTAACACTCCAAATTGAACATTTTACAAATCAAATTAGAAACTTTTCAAATCAAATGGAACGTTATACAAATCACATTATACACTTTACTCATAAAGTTTATTACACGAAGCAATTAAAGAATAAGTATTATTGATTGAAGGCTATGCGTATCGAAAATAATGTAATATGGCTAAAAACAAGTTTTTACTTTGTCGTTAATTCTCATATTTACTACAAACTTTTTAAAAAATTAATTGAAAAATAAGCAAAAAATAATTTAAATGCGGATTTGTTACTTCTGAAGAATGTAAGCACTTATTATACTCGAGAAAACAAGTTTGTTGAAAAAAAAACTGACCATACAATAATTTTTTACTACCATACTTATAAACGACAAACCCTAAAATTATTTTTTTTGCTTAAAATTAGGATATTGCTAGGAACTTGAATTAGGTTATGAGAAATTCTTAGAAATAAGACAAACCACGACAATGTTGATTCCAAAATAATGTATCTATAACGCCTATGACTTAATTTAGTAAAACTATCCAAAGAATACCTTATATTTTGACAAAGTTTTTTTAATATCTTCTCTATGTTCCCTGTGCATTCAATAAAAGCATTAGGAATCCAAAACTTTCCAATTTCGTTCTTATTAAGCTATTTTTAACCAGTGAAGCGTTTAATTTGATTTATAAAATGTGCAATTTGATTTGTAAAATGTTTAATTTAAAGCGTAAAAACTATATCTACGAACTTGATCTAGCTTGATGATGCTATAATTAAGTAATTAACATCAACAGAGAGCGGTGATAGAAGTGAAGTAAAATTCCTATAACCCAAGATTTTGATGATCTTTTGTCGATAATGAGACGTGGGGTCTTTTTATTACTTATTTTTTTTTTAATGTGTAGTATGATAAACAATAAATCAACTAGCATTACCAATGTCAACATCGTTCATAAAATTAAGTTTCAACGTTAGTAAGAACGAGTGAAAGCGTCACGATTTACTTAATTAACAAGGACACAATATTCAAATACTTAAGGTTTTTAAAGTATTTTTTAACATTAAAATTAGTAAATTTACTTTTTTATACTAAATTATTGATTTCTTTTATTTTTATTCTTTTATTTATTTATAGTCGCTTTAACAACATGGTCATTAGCGACTTAATAATAACATAGATAGTATAATTTTATATAATTAAGTAAATGTCAATAAATAATATTTATAAATCATAAATAGTTAGCGACAATAGTAGGTACTGATAAAATTTAATAATAATAAATAAATAATATAAACAATATAAATAGAAACAGTAGTAATAACAACAATGGTAACAATATGAATATATATAATAAAGATTAAATAAATAAATAAAATAGATTAAACAAATAGTGATAACAACACAAGCCCACCTCCGCTTCTGCACTTCGGTGCCCCGGCATCGCAGCATGATATGCTGCACTGTAAGGTGCTCCCCACACCTAGTGCAGCACGCCGGCACCCCTATAAAAATGTGGCTATGCGTCATTGTGGTGTGCCCCACCCTCAGCTTACTCAACGCTACCTGCTCCCTTCTTGGAAAGGCCCCGAAAGCTCTCTTCTCCATCGTGGAGCTCCTAACGTTGAGCAGTTTTTGAGGCTGGCCCCTCCAGAAGCTGTCCCATAATTTACACAGTTTTTGTCGACAAATAATTAGCAAATCTTTTACTGACGGTGCTAGCCCCGGCTCAAGGACTTCTACCGTGGCCTCCTTGGCAGCCGCGTCGGCCGCTTCGTTTTCTTCAATCCCCTGATGCTCTGAAACCCACACCAATTCTACGTTGTTGTAAGTCTTAAGTTTTTCTTGTATGAGCCTAATGGTTGAATTTTTAATATCAAATTTTTGGATGACTTTAAGACAAGCTCAAGAATCTGAAACTATGATTGTCGGATTTGTAGTTGCTTTTTTTTCTAACATTTCAAGGCATCTAAAGATTGCTTCTGACTCACAGGTGTATATAGAAGACCCATCCGGCATTCTTTTTTTGTTGGTGTAACCATCTGATACTATAGCATATCCCGATTGGCCATTGAGGACTGAACCGTCAGTGAAGTACTTCGTGTGTTGTGGGTAAATTATTTATTAAAATGTAAATTTTTCAAATTATTTTTTAAATTCATCATCTCTCTGTTTCATCTGATCGACAAGTATTGATACAAATCCTAAAATTTGAAAACACCCCCTTAAATCCTCTTAGTTTCGTTTAGAAACATTAAAAATGGTATTCTAAACTCAAATCTTTTAGGTATTTTTTTGGATCAATCAACTCTTGAATATCAATGAAGTACAATTTATTGTCAGTGTTCGATAAGTGCTGAAAATAGTGTAACGTCAAAATGTTTAATGCTTTGGACAGATAATTTTATGCCCGAAAGCAAGTGTATGCTACTTAATCATATAATAGTGTAGAAAAAAATAAAAAAATCAAAAGGAAAATCTTAAAATAGTATTAGTAGTTGAAAAGGTTTTTTTTCAGGGCATTAAATGAAAATCTTTCACTTAAATCATTGAAATGATTAAAAGTTAAATTGCAATACAAACACAATGCCATTAAGAGGGATAAAATTCAACTGAATTCTAAAATTAAAAAAAATTGTTTAGTAAAAAATCAGAATAAATCAAAATACCTGAAAAAATATAAGTAGGTTATCGTAAATTATTTTTTGTCTAAGTAAAACTGCTGATCTAATTCCAGTTGAAAAGAGTAAAATAGTTTTGATAAAAGCCTTGCAAAAAGATTTATAGAAAGCAAGGTTGCAGAAATGAAGTCGTATTGAATACATTTTATCTATTTGACTAAAAGACAATATGATAAACGAGATATTTATTTTATTGCAAAGGCGATGATGTATCGCTCTCGGTGGTTATTTGGAAGACACTGTTTTATGTGCCTCGCATTTAAGAACGTGTAAGTTTGTGCATTTCCGCGAAATGCATGCATGAAAGACGGATTTCTCATTTTACTCGCTTTCCACACACATAAACGTATACGTACGTCTTTCGTATGTGTCAGCTTCTGTCGACAAATAGCATCTTAATTAGATAATTTAGTTCAAGATTTATTACTTCTACACACAAGAACATTGATTTAGCTCTGCCCGCGTAGAAACGTGCCACAATCATTTATTATTTTCAATTACTTAAACATAATTTAGTGTTAGCTTCGTTTTCTACTATTCAACAATTTTTTTGCCTTTCAATTTTCATAACATTAAAATTAGATTGAAAACTGCGTTGTTTTAATATATACCCATTCAGATGAATTGGAAACAGATTATCAGAAATGAATGTTTGACAGGGTTTCGTCTGGGAAAAGATTAGTCGAGACGTTTGTCTTTAGTTTGAATGGTTTGGCTTGATTAACTTCTTCGATTTGTCGACTTATATTACATAAGGTGAATTCCATGGTTGGTTTGTACTTCAATAAGTTCGGACTATTCGTATTATGGACGTGCCAATGAATTCTCTCAATTCAACATAAGAACTGACTGAAATATTCTATAGGTACAAAATGAAGAAAGTTTGAAATTTAACAAGACTGATTAGAAAAGTCAAACTATGTTAAGTTTATAAAAAATTATCATTTGCTGGGAGACATATTCGCATAAATTTACAGATCAATTGGATTTACTTAATTGAACAAGAAAATTATTCCATTAACTTTATGTAATAAATTTGCATTCGATGCAGTTGCTGTTAAATATACACATTGTAATTAATTAAAACCATTTATTAAGGATTTGAAACTGCAGTAATTTCTGTTTTACTGTATACAGCTAAGGGATTTGTGGGATTATGATTTATAATTCCGTAGAAACTCAAAACTGACGAAAAAGGTGTTTTATATGAACAAATCAAATAACTTTAATTGCGTTGTCACGGAAAAAATTCTATTAAAAGATAATTTTAATCTTAACTTACGTCTTTCTATTACACTTTTATGGATATTTCTGTTAGTATCCCCAAAATAAGGTATTGTAACGTTTTTATGGGTTCGAGGATTTGTGTTTAACGACAACAATTTATTTTTAACAATTATTTACTTATTTATCTTACACTATTGTCACTTATAAACTACACGTTAACAATGGGTTAGTTTTCATAGTCACTTATTCACTAATTATTGTCACTCACTATTGCGCTGTTTCACTTTATTTATAATGTTCACAATTTATGTTGTCACAATGTTCACAATTTAACTGTTTACACTTTAACACTGAGCACTTCCACTATTTATTTTCACACTGGTCGAAGATTTATATCACGCGTTTGAAGATTTATGCAATACTCGTCGAAGATTTATTTGAATACTGTCCGCTTTATGCTTGACTCGGGCTTATATAGTTTTTCGGATTCCTTCTCGAATGTTCGGCTGTATTATTCCTTTGCCAGGCGCCACAATTTTCTAATTTTCTTGGATACTATTTTTTGCCGCCACTTTCTAGTTTTCCTGGAACCATCGATCATTCGAGAATCTTTACCTCTTCTTAATTCACCCAGTAATCCTTTTCGGAACACTCTCTGGCGATGTTTCTCTATTTTGAGATCGTGACAGTATGTTTCTAGCTCACCGAGTATTATTTAACAATTTTCCATGTTGTAAGAATTTTAGAGTAATTTTGTACTACTTATCTGATTTCGTTCGTTATCTCGAAAATGCTCAGTTGTAAAATTTACTTTGAACCATCGTTGACAATTTTATGTTTTACAGATATTTAAAGGCTTTTAATAAAATCCATGGAAAGAAGATATTCACAAAAGCTTTAATTTTATTATTTAAATTTTCTGTTTAAAGATCTTTACCAGCCCATACAAAATCTTTTGGAATTGTTAAACAAACTTCTAAAACAACGGAAACATTGTTTTTGAAAGTTTGTTATAACTTATTATCTTTCATTTCAAGATTGATACCCGTATTTGTCTGATCTTTTATAATAATTATAAGTTATGCTTACAACGTGAAAAATGTGAACCTTAAGTCACGGTTAAGGCGGAATTTCATATTATTTTTAAACTTTAAATATTTAGAAAATACATTCAAAATTTTCAAATTTTCGAGGTTAATTTTTGTTGGTGAAACTTTTTTCACGTCGAAAATGGTGACAACCAATTTAGAGAAAGTTGACTACAAATAAATACAAGAAAAGAAGAACGATTATCAAAGAAATCGATTTTAAACGAATAATCGTTTTCCCAATCGTTTTTTATTTTGTAACAACACCAACAAAAAGTCCTCAGGCGTTTCCAATAATCCTCAAGTAATCTCTTTTTACAAAATATTATTGCAAACGATAAATTAGAGCAAAAAAAAAATAAGAGCTTCATTTTATCCCGGATATGTATGTTTCGTTGCAAACATGTCAACATACTTTTCTCACCTTCTGACTCAAATTTTCCGGTTTGAGCACTGCATACTGAATAACACAAGCACATAAGATAGGTAGTTTTCCAGTATAGACGTAAAGCTCAAGGTGCTGATTTTGGATTTAAGAAGAAAACGTTGTTGGGGTGGTACATACAAAAGAAGATGTTTTGATATGAACGCCATAAATAAGGGCAACAAGATCGCGAAACTGCACGCTTCTAGGCTACGTCATGACGTCAGGCAACGTTCAGTCGACAAATAAAACTTGGAAAACATCCAAAACACCATGAAATATTAAAAGTTTAAAAACGAGCCAACACGTTTTATATGAGTAAAACAAATATTTACATTTTACTAAATCTCAACATTTATTTATAAGTTGTGCAAATGACGCAAATTTTCAATGCATTTTAAACGCATTATTTTTAAATTAACAAACAAGCTAAGCCATCTAAATAGATATTAATGACCTCAATAAACAAGAAACAGCTCGTTGCATATATGGAATGAATTAGCGACTAAAAACTTGGATGTATGGAAGGCAATGAAGATAATGTAAATTGTCTTTGTTGTAAAGTCGCTTCACTTGACATTATTATCCTCAGACTCTCTTTCTCTAACAGTTTTAAAATAACTTGAAACATAATCTGAAAGTTTTGGATCAGGGATGAAAGGTTTGGGGTGAATCGGAGTAATGGTGATGTCGACAACACTATTTTGCCATAACAACAACAATAACGGTAAAAACAACCCGCTAACAAAGTGCAATGAAATTTCGTATGTTGCATTCGACGTTTATAAAATTTGTAGGAGTGTCATTTGTTTTTATGTTTCGATCGTTTTAGTGATAATTATGTAATGGATGAAAAGGTAAAGGAAGATTTTATTTGAATTCTTTCAAGATTGGACGTTGCAATCCGCTTGAATAAAGACATACTGAGTTAAGAAATCATAATTTTGCGTTAAAATAAATTTTTACTTTCTTCGGTTATAAAATCGAAGTTTAGTGGACAACAAAAATATATTAAACATAGGATATGTAAAAAATATGCTAGCGTTTAATTTGTAAAAGAATATTTTTTACTGAAAACATTCAGTTGCTTATATATATATGGATTATGTACCTATATACAAAGATATGTAGAATGAAATGATATATGAAACTATTTTTAAGTTACTTTTGCCCTATTGTATAAACATTAATTTTTTAGAATTGTAAAAAAATTTTGTTGGGCTTGTTTTAAAAGAAATATTTTAACTTTTTAAAAATACTGTTTGAAATAAATCTTTAAAAGAGTTCATCAAACCCATAGCAGAACTATGCCTTACAATGTTGATTCCAAAACTACATATGATTACTTTTAGTAAAGCTATCAATAATAGAATATCTCGTTTATTTTTTTAACAAATAACTGTAATGCACATTTTTTAATATCTTACCTGTATTCCCTGTCTTATCTTTCTAGTTGTATGACCTCAATAAAAGCCTTCTAGGCTTCAAAACTTTCCAATTTCGCTCTTCTAAAACCATTTTTCATCGACTTTCAACACTTTAAAGAGAAAATTACAACGAAGAACCCCACAATATTATAATAAATTGCGTGTCGTGAAAATATCGGTTGTTAGTCAAATTTTTAGACATACATATAACACGGCTTTCATACATTTTGATTTTATTACACAACTTTGTGAAAAATATTCACGAAAAGTTTGTGTTCTCCTTTAGTGAAAATGGAGATTGGAAACTTTTTAAATATTATATTTATAAACAACAGGGGTTGTGGAACGTGAATGTGAGACGATGAGTGAACGTTATTACTTAATATCAAATATACATTTTCTTCTCTACGTCAATAAGGCAACATTGCCATCATCGCTTTTTCATGAAATAAATTTCATCTATTTAAGACAGCATAACTTAATTTATACGAGAAAAACTTTTTTAATGTTGAAATTTTTTAAAATATGTGAATTTCAAAAGCTATACGAAGAATAATGGATTGTCCAAGCCTTTTCTTCATTGTGAGAGCTTTAAAAATAATAGAGTGACAAAATAAGAGCTTATATGTAAAAGAGTATTGTACTTGTTTATTTTTTATCCACCCCGTTGTACAGCTCCTGATTCTCGGTTTACACTGACATAAATCACTTGGAAGGTTAGTAACTGACATTGTGTACACAGATTAACAAATAGGGTGCATATGTTGTTCCATATTACACGCCCTTTTGGACTCTCCCCCAAGTCCCTTTCCCACTGGAATCATGCGAGTGCTTCTATTCCATATTGTGCGACATAAAGCACTTTGCCCTAACCTACCCTTTCTCAGCATAAACTCAATTCTATCTGCAACCATTAATCATAATTTCATTAACAATCACGGTTCTGCTATTTCACCTTACATTAAACAACTATTTTCTACACATTTTTTTTTTTGTTGCAAATCGGAAATGTTTTCCCCATTTCATCTAAATTAACTCAAAAGACTATTGCAAGTGTTATATTTTTCCCAATGGGGAGGTTCTTGCCTCTTTGAATCAAAACAATATTCCATTAGTAAACCTACACTATATGTAATCGATTATGATTGAGTATTGTCTTTATAATAACGGTTTATATAGATAGAAATAATAGCTTTAATAATAATAATTAGTGATTACAAAATCATGTAGCTGGTGAATTATTGTCGAAATGTATAACTAAGGGGGTTGCATTGGGGAGGAACCTGAAATAAGTATTTTACTGCAATGCATCGTTGTTCTGTTGTATAAATTTGATCGAAATCGATTTCTGATTGAAGCTTTTGAAAGCTATTTCAATTTCTAATTTATTTGAAATTTAATTGTTACTTTATAAATTTGCACCAAACCTATTTCAAAATCAGTAATTTGATAGGTAATCAATAATTGGAAACTCCTAGCAGTGAAAAACATTAATATCACATATGATCTTGAATTCAATTAAAGTTTACGTTCAAAACTTTACTACTTACAACAATTTCTCTATAATTCCTTTTTTTTATGTAAATCTTAGCTTAGCTTAACTTAATTAGCTATTAACAAGACTTTTGATAGTTGATTTAATTATTTAGAGGTAAACACTGCACTTATAAGGCGTCAAATTTTTTTTCTCATTTTTATACTTTCAAAAGTATTTTTTTTTTTGAAAAAGAAAAAAAATGCAAGTCCTGTAATATCTTTGAACAGAGTTGTGATACAAATAGCAAAAAAAAATTAAAAACATGTTAACTATTTAAATGAAACATATAAGGGGTCTCCAATTCTGTATTTTTCCAGAATTGTGCATTTAAGTATTGGAAGAAATATTGAGCCAGGTTTCCAACAAAATAAAAGTGGGGACATTTATCGCGTATGGATTGTATTTTCACGTGTTGATTTAATAGTCTTAAGATTTGGATATTTCTGAAAACTACAGCTCTTTTTTATCGGCACAGATTATATTAGTATACCTATGTGTTTTTTAATTAGGTATATAAGTATATTGAAAATTGAAAATATTGAAATTGTACCTATAAGTTTTTTCAGGTGCCTTTGTACTAATATCAAGTTTTTTGTCATTGTAATAATTGATTTGAGCTTTTAGCTAGGGTACTATATTGAATAGATATACCTTTGTACTATTTATGAGCTATCTGAAGGCTTACTGAATCTTTCGATTTATGAAAATTAAATTTTCGATCTCTTAAAAATGTAGCATGACTTACTCGATTGTAAAAGATCGTTTCATTTCATTTGCAAAATTCAAATAATGAAAATAATCGTTGACCCAAATTTTTTGTCGTCCGTTTTCTCGCATAAATAAGCGACTTTGATTGTTATTAAAACTAAGTGAGGTTTTCTTGGCTCGAAAATTGTATTTATGCATTTTCTTTACGTACTTTATCGAATTATAATCCACCCCACTTGTATAAATGTTCATGAAAATTACAAATTATTGCTAAAGTTGGAACTTTTGCGATTATTATTTGATTTAGAATTATCCATTTTGTTCAAGAACGATATTTCTATCGAAACTAAGTTGGAAATACATTGTAAAAATATAAATTGCTTTGACTAAGAAAAACTTTTCTTATTAATTATAGTATTGAAATTAAGTTAATTTAATTTAATTTTTTTTAGTTCATTATCAATAAAAAATGATTATTTACCAACATACTTTGAATCAATAATTATAATAAATTTAGTTTTTAAAATTTGTACTATTATACGCAATTGTGACTAATAAGTAAACGATTTATTCCTTTGCAGTTAAAAATCACCATTGGATAGTATGTAATAAACTGTTATAGCAAGAAAATTTTTTAATTTATAAATAAAATAAATGTAAAAAAAAATAATATTTTTAAACTACACTCGCGAGCAACCAAATCGACTCAACCCCTAACTGATCATACATATCTATCTTGATTCTACCAAAAACATACGTGATTCTTATAAAAACAATATACTGCTTGAAAGCTTGAATTTTAAGCTTTCAATAAAAATGAACATCTTTAAAAGAATTATGTCTTAACTGATCCATTAACGCCTTTTTAAGGCGTATGAGACAATTTTGATGATTACGCTACTCGCGACTTAGGCTACATAAACCCCTATAAAAGCCCTCGCAACCCGTTTACACTTATCGGTCAGTTATTAAAAGTTGACCCGTACCCATCACCATAGATTGCATTAATTATTTTCACAAAACCATGGACACCACACCTGAAGAAGCCGTCTCAAGTGGTTGCCTTGTTGAAATAAAGACTCAGTCAGCAAACTGTCGCTACCCAGGTTTACTTGAGCTAATCTGCTGTATCTTAAGTATACAGACGATTTTAAGAGAGTAGTGCCTTCAATCCGAGATCAAAAACCAGTCACCGTTGGTATACATCTGAGAGAGACGATTGTTTTCTTTTCTCAACCTCGCTGCGCAATCGGCATCTAACGTATGTTTACGCACAGGAAGAACTGAAACATGTTCGAGGAATAGCTGTCAGTGGACAGTACGAAGACGCTTGAAGGAAGCCAACCTGACTCCAAAAAGACTTGCAACCGGTCCTAAATTGACTGCAAGCCACCGACAAACGTCACCAGTTTGCTCTAGAACATCTCAATTGGGACGTGGCGTAATGGTGGTCGGTTCTATTCTTCAAGTTTAGTTCAACGGCACTTGAACAGAGGGAGATATTTTCAAAGACTTTTTTGCAAGACTTCTGTTGTGCTCCTTTATGCCTATCATGCCCAGTTCGTTGTGGATTTGAGAGTTCCAAATGTATCATGGTGCTTTTAAAATGATGCGCAGTGCCTTATTTTGGAATATTTGTAGCTTTTTAAAATTTCCTTCAGAAGTGTTGAACCACACAGGACAACCATAAGTCAAAATGGGTCTGATCATAGCCTTATAGATCATTAAAGAGCACTCGCTGCGTAGACTTGATTTTTTATTCAAAAGAGGGTAGAGCTGAATTAAACGAGTATTTGCTTCCCTTATTTTTGAGATGATATGGTCTCTCCAGTTCAGACTGCTGTCAAAGGACACTCCGAGATACTTTACGGATTTATTTTTAGGGCACCAAGGAATTTCGCTTTCCCCATAAGCAAGGCTATTTTGTTGCTCGTTAAACCTTCGCAGAGTGAATATCTTGGCAGAGCTTTTTGATTGATTTACCAAGATCTTCCAGTCACCATGCCACGTTTTCAATATGTTCAGCGACCATTGTGCCTTCATAATTACTAGTTCGAGGTTGTAGTCTTGGGTTATAATAGCCGTGTCGTCAGCATACATGGCGACAGTACAATGCTCACTCTGAGGAAGATCAGCTACATAGATGTTAAATAAGGTGGGGCCTAGCACCGAGCCTTGGGGAACTCCAGATCTTGACTATTTAGTCGACGAAAGGTTATTTTCAATTTTTATTTGAAAAGACCGATCTTTTAGAAATAAAGCGATAATGCTGTAAAGGTATTCGGGCGCATTGAATTTGGTTAATTTTGTGAGTAATCCCTCATGCCAAACTCGGTCAAAGGCCTGAGCAGCGTCCAAAAATACAACAACTGTGTATTTTTTTTCCTCAAAACCTTTTTCGATTATTTTGGTTAGTTGTAGCGCTTGATGTGTTGTGGAGTGGTCTGGATGAAATTCGAATTGGAAGTTTGGTAAGATTTTTTCCATGTTGATCCACGATTGGAGGCGAGTTTTGATTATTTTTTTTCCATTATTTTAGATAGCGTGCAAAGGAGACTGATGGGACGGTAACTAGCTAGTTTGTGTTTGGGTTTTGAAGGTTTTGCGATGACTGTGATATGAGCTTTTTTCCAGAAGATTGGAAAGTATTCGATAGAAAGACAACGGTTAAATAATGAAGATAGAAAAGAAATTACTTTATTCGGACAGTTTTTTAGATATACATATATTTGATATTTGGTCAGGACCAGAAGATTTATTATTTAATAATTCCTTGATGTGTGTTTTTATTTTAGTAGGTGTTACGTAGGTACTTTACTTGGTTTTCGGGTATGTGTTTACTATTGTAGACCTCATTTTCAGAGTGAGTGGGGTTTTTGTTTAGTACTGAATTAAAGTAATCGGCAAATCCATCACATTTGTCTTTATTGGTATTTAATGGTTTATCGCCATCGTTTATGGGGGGGATTTGTTCACGTTTACGTATAATTCTTCTGGTAGCTTTCCATGTTTGGTGATCTTCTGGGTGTATATCTGATAGATACGTTTGATATTTGGAGTAAAAGTAGCTGTCTAGTTTTTTCCTTACAAGATGTACGAAAAAATTTGAACGTTTCTTATCTTCCGGATCACGGGTTTTTTGCTAAAGTCGCCTAGATTTATTTTTTTCCTGGATCAGTTTTAAAATGCGAAGTGGAATGTTGTTCCAGGAGTTTATTTGGGTTTTGCTGTGCAAAACTATTTTAGATGCCTTGTCTGCTTCGAGGATGGAATTTGTGAGTTTTGTTACAGACACGTTTATATCATCTTGGGTGTTGAGTGTGCAGTCTTCGAGGTTAAATGAATCTTTTACGTGTAATTTAAATGTACTCCAGCAATTAAGTCGACGGAATTGATTTTCGCGGTTTGTTTGGGGAGCGTCCAAAAATGTTATTTAAACTGGATTATGATTTGAGTCCAGTTCATCGACAACGGTTTGAGTAAGAGAAGCATGGATGTTTTTTTTGGATGGCAATATATATGGGTAATGTGTTGGTTTGTCTGGAGCACATGTAAGTGAGTGATTGGAAACTATGGAATTTAGTATCGCGCCATTAGGGTTGTTTTTTATACAGCCCCAGGAAGTGTGTTTGCTGTTTAGGTTCCTCAATAGTAGAGTAGGGCTGTTATCTCTAAACATTATAGAAAAATCGTCAGGTTGGAGTCGGCTGTTTGGTCTTTTATAGGCCGCGATTAATTTGAGAAACCCTAGGTTTGATGTTTTGAAGTTTATCAAGGTCGCTTCGATGTTCATGTTAGGGTCGTTTGCTATCTGGTTATGCTGGATGTTTTTTTTTTGATTATTATTGCGACTCCACCTGAGGCAAAATCCGTGTCTCGGTCCGTACGGTAAATATGATACCCTAGAATATGTTTACATGGCCGTGACAGGAGAGGTTTGGTCTACAGGCGTCCAGGTGAACGATTTTCCCAGTGCTGTTTTGCTGAAAAGGTTGCATGCGGTAGCGGTTCCTGCATGATGTGGGCTTGTATCTCTTTGAATGAAAAAACTGAGCTCGTTTTTGTGCCTGGAGGAGGCTAGGAAAGTAGCCTAACAGCTGATCGGTACATCACCGATGTTCTCCTGGACCATGTTGTTCTCTACGCAAGGTTTTTTGGCAAAGGATTCATACTAATGGACGACAATGCTTGTTGTCACACGGCGCGCATTACTCGACACTTTCTTCATGAAGTCGAAATACAAACAATAGACTGTACTGTACTGGACTGTAGTCCGTCCAGACATGAATCCCATCGAGCATTTATGGGACGAGCTCCAATGAAGGATACGGGCCAGAAATCCAGTCTCTTCGAGCGTAGAACAATTAAAGTCAGCTTTATTAGAGTAGGGAGACGATATTCCTCAAGACTCGGTCAAAAAATTAATAAGGTCGAAGAAGAACCAAATGCAAGCTGTAATTAGGGCTAGAGGAGGTAATACCAACTATTGAGTTATTAAAATTTATAATTTTTTTAACAGTTTTTGTTTAATTTACAGAATTCTTGACTACAATAGCTTTTATCAAATTTCTATTTTTCCTACATTTATGTTCAAACGCGATCAATTAAAGAAATAAGGAATGGATATTGATAATAATGATATCTTATTAAAGCTGAAATTTCAATCTTTGAAATGACATATTGTTTTTATGAATATTCTGTATACTTTTACGAAAAACAATGCATGTATTTGGAGTTAGGGGTTGAGTCGATTTGGTTGCTCGCGATTGTATAAGAATTGTATATTGATTGTATAAGAACAGCATAAACATTTCTAATTGAATCAATCACAGACTCAAATAATATTCAAACAAATTATTTAAATTTAAATTTTTACTCTCAAACAAAACCTGGGGGTTCACAAAAATTAAAAAAAAATACCAAAAAAATTTGATGTGCCTCGCGTGAACTTTTGCGTGCCACCTTTGGCTAACCATTGAAAATTGACAATAAAATGGAATACAAAGAAAATAGTTTGATTTTCATAGGAAATAATTTTAAATGAGATTTATATCTATATTCATAATTGCATTAAGTCATTAAAAAAATAACTTAAAAATATATTTTCTAGTTTTTTTACGCATAATTGTTAATTTCTACGATTCCATAAATAACTTATTTTTGAATCACAATTAAGGCTTTGACATTTTCATGGTCTTTATAAACATTTAAGAATATTTGAGTTGATAATTTGACAAAAAAATTATAAGTGCGAAAGCAAAAAAAAAGTTTTTGACAACCGACAAAGAAAACTCTTATTCAAAATTCCATGAATATTTCATCATATACTAAAAATTTTCCCTGCGCTCATTTTAAATATTTAAATACGCGTCTTATGCTCCCGCATTTACAAAAACAAAAAAAACGTGACGCAGCCTTAAATTTTTTGTTATTAGCGGAACAACCCTTTTCTAGAACTTCCCTGTTATTTACAAACTGTTCTCGTTAAAAAGACAAACATTTAATTATTTCGTACTTTGGGCGTGGAGAAATTAGGCTTAAAGCAAATGTTTTCAAGAATATTTGAATAAGTTAGAAGTAAATGCTTTGAAAATACAAAAACTTGCTTATTATTCTTTTCAAACCCGAAAATTTCAAATTTTCTGTTTCTATTTGCTAAACAACATGGAATTTTTTAACTGTAATTAATTTCAAGTCAAGTGAACACACACAAGCCTTATCTGACAATAGCAAAACCAATTTCAATTTGAGACACTAAATTGTTTCATTTCATTCCCCAAATTTACGAATTATTGAACCAAATTTCAAATCAAATCGACTTGAAAACAATAACGTTAATTAATACCATTACATTCATGCTAATTAGAGCCATTTCTAATGCAAATCAGCGTTTTATTGTACCGTCTCACACAATATAGAATTGGGTTGGTCATGAATTACCTAACAGTTAACATTACCTATATATTTGGCTTTGAGTATCGTTCCGTGTTTCACGAACTTCTATTTTATAATATTAAGTATGCTATCTTTCAGAGCTGAATTTTTCAATTGTACATAGAAGGTGACATATTAATTAATATATTAATTTTTTTGTTCCAGAATGGGCATCAGACATTTGATATTTTAAAAGGTAAGTTAAGAAATTATTTTTAAAAAATCAAGGATTATGTGAAAAGTTTTCATTATTTTGATATATACACAAATGGGTTCCGTAGATTTTAGTTAAATTGATCTGTTTAATGTGATATGCAAGAGAAATAGTTCTCAATGAAGAAAAAAAAAATTTACATCAAACAAAATATATTTAAATTGATATTCTTGATTAAATAAAGGATATAACCGATAAAAAATAATGCTTAATAAAATCTGGTAACTTTTTCTTTTATTTGTTGCTATAATCAGTGCCAATATGATTATTTTATTATCCTTGTAGAACTTTTACGAAATTGTTATCTGGAGTGAAGACAATTGAACACTTTAAGAACTAAAGTCTCGCAATCTTTGTTAACAGTTCAGCACATTTCTTTGAACAGGTTAAAACCTTGATTGAATTTTAAATATTCAGAGGTATTGTAAATCTGATAAAATAGTTCCAAGAACTATCAAGTTTCAGATTGAACTTTAAAGTGAATATTAACGAGCTGTTAGCGTTTTTTATTCATATATTTAAAAACTTAAAAAACGAAAAAAAAGTAAGTACGCCGACGATTATAGCAAAAATGATATATTATTTCTTCCAAGAAACTTTTTACCATCTTGTAATTTTCGTCAGCAATTGATAGAGTTTTTGCCCATTTCATGTAAATTAACATACGATTAAGATGTTTAAATCGTTGATAAATGAACAAGAACGTTTTCATTTTAATCTTGATAAATAATTTAAAATGTTGTCGGAGGGTAAATGGGAAGAAAGGAGCGGGGAATTTGACAGAACGATTAAGTTTTATATGAGCGAAAGTGGTGCGGTGCTGTGATTTTACTAACACGCACAAATGCCAATCTTTATTTTTTGTTCAATTGAATGTAAAAAGGTCAATCGTATGAAAACGGGTCAAGTTTAATTATGCAATTAAATTCGTGGAGTATAGACGAAGTATTTTACGTACACATTTTTGTGTAATCAATATTTTTGAAAAAGATTTAAAAAGAATAGTAAAGGTTAAAAATTATTTCAATCTATCACGCATTTTAAACAAAAGCAGTGACTTTGTTATGCTTTATAAAAACTTAATTATTGAATTTGTAAGATTCTTATTTCAAGCAACCTTAGTAAAACAAAACCTAAGTAAATAAAAATTACTGTAGAAAGGGTTTCGTATGAAACTGTTAGAAATATTTTGTTTAGTGAAACCTGTTAATAGGTTTGGAATATTAGAGCCAGGATAAAACCCAAAATGAACATTCGAAATTAAAAAAAAAAACATTGTTTTAACACAACTTGTTTGTGACAATATTTTAAAAATAAACCAAAAATCTTAAACTCTTTTTATTTACTTTCAAATATTTCAAACAATATATTTTGTCAAATGAAAAATGGAAAATAATCAAGAATTGTAAAATTTAATTACCGAGAGTCAATATGAACAAATAAATAAAAATATCCTGGATTGAAACACAAGGAAAAAAGGGAAAAATAAATATTTTTTCTTCAAAGACTGGAGTTTCTCAAACATTTTAAATTTTAAAATTCTCAATTAATGATTGTAATAAGATAACAAAATGTAAGAAAAAAGTAAGAACATTAGAAATACGAAACAAATATAAAAATAATTGAAGTTAGTAGTTTATGATAAAATGTAGAAAACAAACATTGAAATTTTAATATTATTGTACTGTTATCAAGACAATATCTTACTAAAAATGTCGTAGCCAATGTGCTAATACGAGTTGTCAAAATGGCATGGAAAAAGCATGTATGAAATAAAGAGGTTTAAAATTTTTTTTTTTTTAATATTTTGTTAGTTTAAAGACTTAGAATGTTTGCGTTATTTTTTGCGTTATTAAACTTTGATTAAAAATCTAAAATAAGAAAACAAAATTTTGAAAAATTTAATTTTTTTTTATTTAACTTTATTTAAAGACGCTCAACTACACGGTTATTTGCGTCTGTTGTCTTTGTTAAATTGCGGTCTTAGTTGTCTTTCACATCTTTCCCATTAGGTCACTTTTATTTTAAACTATTTTTTACACCTGTTCCCACAAACCCACTTGTGGAATATTATTGTATTATTATTATATTATTGATTAAATGTAATTTAAATATTATAAAAATAATGTTTTAAAATTGTAATGAGCTATTTTCTTATAACTTTTCTTTCTTAGTCATTGACTAAGATTTTATTATTATACATTTTTCACACAAAAAAACCTTTTCAACGAAAATTTCTTTTTTTCGTATAATATTTTGATGGCTGACAAAAGGATTCTAGTAATAGTTATCTGATCTCTAAATCATGTCAACTCAAAACTTTTTTTATTATAATATATACTAATAAATTTTAAGATAATAACTCAGAATGCAATTCTAAGAAATAATTTTACTAAAAAAATCATCTAATCATTTCAGTCAGAAGTCCTTCGCGAAATCCTAATTGCTCCTTATTATGTCACAAATGAAGTGATTCATAAAGATCTTAACATTTCTTATATTTCCGAACTTTTTTCCGATATATTCATAAAATTTCATGACAAATTATTTCCCCATTTTCTAATCCATTCTAATCCAGAAGTTCAAATGCTTTCCTCTGCCCAACACCCAAAAACCCTCCACGTCGCGTCGTTTAAAGCGACGATGGCCAAGAGACCACCTCCCAATTTCTTAGAGAGTTCCAGTGCTGGCTGGTGGCTTTCATCTAGATAATCATATTATATTTGACCTTTAATTTAAAGGATTTTTAATCTGTATCTTATAACTTATTTGCTCATTGTATGAATGTGTATACAGATTGCAAATAAATTTTAAAAAAATCGCTACACCTTTATAATATGATAAAATCAAAATGGTACTTTTTAAGACTGAAAAAGAATTTAGAGAGTTAAAAATTAAACTTGTAAAGTTTCACAACTAAAATGTTTTTAATTCTAATTTTTAAATGATTTTTTACGTTTTTATTATAAATTCTATGATCATCTTTTGACATATTATAATTTGTTGGAGAAGTCTTAAAATTTATTAAGTTTTACCTACTTATCAATTTCTATAAACTATATTATACCTTATTGGTCTAAAATAATTGGTATAGTCTTAATTATTTATATTATTTTGTAATAAAGTACGTCAGTTACTTATACCTTGGAACCACTAACCTTTTTCTAAAGGAACATTATTCATTTTAATAACTTTTGTAAATTGCTGACTATTTCCTCTTTAACAACACGGAAATGTTTTAATGAACAATTAAAACATTTTTTGTTTAATATTCCAGGAGCAAGTGCTAATTACGTTGTTGTTACGTTTCTACTACAAAAAAAGTTGAAAGAAAGAACAAAACTGAAAAAGTACGTGCTGATATATAATATGATGAAAGTTGAAGTAAACTTTTCCACGTCAAACATAAAATAAGACTTATGATAAAATTCCATTTTCATTAACGGCAACGAAAAACACAACCATTTTAACATACAAATATGAGTTATGTTGCTTTAATACTTGTTACAAATATAATAAGAAATGAGTACTTAAACAGCGACTAGTACTTCTTCAAGTCATTATTTACAATATACACATACATAACATATTTACTAAGATGAAGAAAGTATGGGGTTAATATGTCAAGGTGGAATGAGTGGAATGAATTTGAAATATTTGTTTAAGAGCTAGCCAAAGGAATTCATGCGATGAAGCAAGATGAGTGTACTTACTCAAAATACACGCTATGTTAGGATTTAGTATTACAGAAGAAGATTTTTCACCAAAGCTAATTTATAAACAGTCCCGGACATCCCATGAGAAATAAACGGACGGTGGCGTCGCGACGCGGCAACACACAAATACCCGTTTCCTTCACCCACCCACATACATATATAAAATGACTCATTCCTGTTAAGATCCTAACTTGCTTTTTGGCATCACTGCCATTCCCTTTGCTCGTTTTCCTGACTCAGGGACCCTAATGCTATGTCCCACAAACACTCACGTGCACCGAATAATCAACCGCGCATTTATAACACGAAATATCTGTCGCTACTTTCAACTTTATCATCATAATTTTTAACAAGGTAAGAAGACTCGTTTTATTTTCTCTTATAGAAGAAGAAGCGAGCGACGCAGGGTGAGAACATACGAAAATAGAGCACCAAAATAAGACCTACATAGAGAGCTTTAAGCATCCATAAAATATAATAACTGCACCAACAACTTTTGAAATTATTACTTTTATTATTATTATTATTGTTATTAATATAACGAACTCACAACGAGACGTTTTTCTTTCAAAACGCGTATAGAAGTATAATGCTGTAAAACCATTATCAGAAATTAGAAACTTTTATATATTTAATATAACGGGAAAAGTATTTATGGTATGAAAAAATGTATTTGATCGCGTTATTCGTTTCGCTTCATTAGAGTTTCGTAACACGAATACGACAGGTTCGCTTGTAGATTTAAGAACAAAGAAGTTGGTTTTCATATTCGGCAAGATGAAACTTGAAACTTTTGTTAAACATAATACGCAAAACCCAAACGTCATTTTCTTGTGACTACAAAAATAAGAAATAAATTCGTAATACAAGTTTGTTGGTTGTGGATTTTAAAATCTCTGATAAATCTGAGGAAAGATTTATCAGAGCAGAAGCAATTACTATTTCTTGGAATATAATGTTTGTGAGAATAACAGTTTTTGAAACTGTTCGTCCTGTAGTTACTCTTTTTAAAGCTTTCAGACGGCTAATAGTTATTGATGATTTAATTTTATTCATAATTTGTTTAAATTATATTTGATACGTTTTTATCGATTTCCACATCCAGGTCTGAATTTTCAATCATTGAATTTAGTAAAAAGCTAATATAAGTCACTTTAAAAAAAGAATTTTTTTTAATCTGTTGAATCATTGTCATTTTATTGAAAAAACTCCATCAAAACTTATAAGAACTTTACAGTATCTAAGCAGTAAAAGATACAATTATTTAGATCTTAAAATCTTAAAATTTATTTTTGATTCTTTTTGAAGAAACAAACATAAACAATTTTTATAGCTATTTTATTTAAAGTAGTCTTTTAAGACTAATACTGTTGTGACAGTTTTTAAATAAACAATATTCAACTCGTCAAATAATGTTTGAATAAATGATAATTTTAATCCAGGTGTAAATTTAAATTGCAGCCAAAATTTACAGTGTTATAAGCAAATATAAAAGGTATGAAAGTATTAATGAGTATAAAAAACAGAATAATGTAAATTTGCAAAACTACCATAGTAAACAATGACGTGTAAAATCTGGCACCGTAAATATATTTTGTGAAATCAATTAGCTTAAATAAATAATATCAAAAAAAAGACAAAGCACAATAAAATATGAAAATTTTTGTCAGTGGTATATAAAATTTAGTAAGGTATCTACCTAATGAAAATTAAAAATAATAGAGTCATACAATATAAATTGTTTAAGATAAATCGGTTTGTACACATTTTTTTTAGATTTTTACCAATTTTGGAGCACGATGGAGTTACCATTACCTGCAATGCAAATGTTAATCAAGCCTAAGCACAGTAAAAGCTGTTCCTGCTAATTCCATTTAAAAATACTTTTTAAATACTTAAGGTTGTTCTCCCCTTAAAAATATTTTTAAGGCTAGAAGACAATTCTGAACCAAGATAAAACTTGACGAAATCATGCTCTAGAAATAAAACTCCGAAAAGAGTTCTTATGATAATAAAGAAATATTCGACAGAAAAAAATTCACTGTGAAAATGCAAGTAGGTACATACTTATACAAAATTTGACAATCTTTATTAAAAAAATTACAAAATCATTAAAGAATATAACTATTAAAATTAAGCCTGATTTTATCGCAAAATATGTTTGATAATCAGAATATTCTTCAAATACTATATGGTTCACATATAGTATGATACATATTATGATGAGAGAGAAGTTCAGAAAAAATGCCTCTGGTTTTGTATAATTAATATATGTGACGTCGAAAATGTCAATAAATGTATATATTCAAGAGTTTTTGAGGGAACAACCTTAAAGGATCCAATTTTCGAGTTCAAAGTGTGTGTGTTCAAAGCTTCACTATTATAGGCAGATATTTAGTCCACCACAGAGGACATATGCATAGTGATGGAGCTTTCTTCTTATTTTTAAGTCACAATTAATATAAGTATCAACGAGACCTCAATTGCAGAATTTGTGGGGATGGGGAGGAAAACGCAATCCATGTCATTTTTGACTGCAAAGCCCTCACAAAGTGGCGACACCTGTATGGGATAGATGACGCCCAAACAGGCTCAAATCGTGCGAGCTTAGTACAGGGACTGCTTCTGCTAGGCAGAATGCTGAACCTGGAATAAGCAAGGATCCTTGCATAGCAGGGATGAATGAGCAGAACAGGAGTACAATAAGCCTTAGGCTGCAGTGCGGGGGGAACGTGCCCTAACCTGGTTTTTCTGCTATTGGCAAAAAAAAAATATAAGTATAAGTTTATTTTAAATTTTTGTTAAATCTTAATGAATTGAATAATTAAATATTTTTATAAGCTTTGTATAAATGTAGAAGTTCTTATGCCGTTTGACAATTTGAGATCAGGGTCAGTACCTATAATAGAAAGACGTAAGGATACGTCAGAAATATAGCTTTTTACAGTTTGTTGAGTTATTTTCTTATTTTCCATTGCAATGGTATAAAAGTACCAAATCACCTGTTTTACCTTTCTAAAATCGCGAACAAACTTGGAATTTAAATTGATTTTTTTAGATTTTTATTTTATTTTCACCATTTTATTACCCAAGTCAAGTTTTGATCATAAATTTCATGCAATTTTCCATATTTTTTGTAACAACTCTCGTGACCAAATGCGAAGAAAATGTCACGAGACAGAAATTATTGATTTCAACTAGATATTTTTATATAATTTTGCTTTTATCGTCTTTTATATTTTAAGTACCTCTAACATAATAAAGTACTTCACAATAGACTCATTTGAAAAATGTATTAGATACAAAATAAGGTTAAAAATGTTTCCACCTTTTAGTAACATGAGTAATATTATATTTTCTAAAATTCACATACTATCGGTACATATTTTTGTAATTATAGATTCTGCAAAAATAAGTCATGTTCAATTCTCTTTTTGAAACAATTACTTAAAAAAAATCTATAATAATATTTTCTAGTAAAATACAAATTAAGTTAATAAAGAATCAAGGGTGATAAGGGGTAGAATTCCTCAAATTATATTGATTATAATGAATGTTTGTTTGCGTCATCAAATTTCTGGGTTGAGTTGGTCGAGTTTATGACTTAATTTATTTATTTCATGAGGGTGTCAATATATTTTGGTTGTTTGTAATGATGAATTACAGAAATAAACATTTTCTGAAATTGAAAAGTGTTTTCGGATAGAATAAAACCATAATCAATCACTTGTACAAAATTAAGTGAGGACTAAAATCTATTAGTTAACTATGAATTTTGCATTACTTATGTAAGTCTACAACTAAAACTGAACTTAAATATTTTATTAATATTTAAGTTAGAAACAAGTTATAATTTGCAAAGGAAACAACAAAACTGGTTCATTAATCCTTCTCTCTTATTTTATTTCTGTGATACAAATGCTTCTTGCATCATTTAATAGATTAATGCAGAAAATGTTTTCCATTCGAGAGAATATTTTATATCGTTCTCATTGCTTATTTATTAATAATTCAATTCGTTCCTTTAGTGTATAGTCAAGCAATTTCATCTGTTTCGTTTAAAAGTAATTTCTACAGGTGAACAATTAAATTTTCCAAAGTCATGTCATTTAAATGAAGTAAAATTTTAAAGTTCAAAAATAAATGAACTTTTAATAAGAAATCTAATTAAGTAAAATTTTTAATTTTATTCAAAATTTAGCTTAGCCATAATTACGCAGCTTAATTAAAAAGTGACATAATATTTGAAACTTTGTAAGCGATAAGATTTAATTATAGTATTTTTATAGAGCTTATTTAAGTTTATGTTTTCAAAATTTTTGTAATTTTTACTCAGTTCAACGACTTTTTAGCCGTTGGCGACTAGACTATGAAAGAAATCAAGCAAACACTGAGCCAACCTTTTAACTATATAACACGGTCGTTATAGTATTGATTTTCAATATTATATTACTTTTCCTTATCGGTCAATCTTAAAGAAAGTTAATTTACACTAAAACTGAAGAAAAAATAATAAAAAACATTTTTTATAATTTTATCAATTTTTTGTCAACTTTGAGTTGTCATAATCAATTTTCAGTCAATTTTAAGTTTCACATCGATCTCAGTAGTAATTGGTTTATGGAAGCTAAGAAACCCTATTGTCAGCAAGTACGGATTAAAGCTCTTAATTTCCAATTATCATTAATTGAACACATTGAACCCTTCAGTAAAACCTAAATGAAATTTATCAAATATAACAATGTTTATTATATATATTATAGACATTATATACATATTATATGTTTATACTGTGATTCTAAACACACTTATTACAAAATTGAAAGCGTGAGTATAATTTCCCTTATATCTCAATATTGAAACGATTCAAACCCTAAGGAAGTGAAAATCCTTTACACGCTCACATATTATACTACTGTTTTAATATCATTATGATTAATAGCAAATTTCCGTTTAGATGTCCGTCCACCGTGTTGTTGGAAATTAGGCTTCTTGTCAACATTTAATTAAAGACCGATTCAGCCACATAAATCTTATAACACACGAGCTCCAGAAACGTCAATTTTTTCATTAATAAAAGGCGATAAGGATAAATGCATTGAAACGAAACAACGAATAGTGTACATTAATTTTTAGTCGGCTAGATGCGATCAAAGTTTTGTTCTTTGTTCGTCTAGTTGATTGAAAAATTATTTATTGAAAAAGCATGTGTTTTATTGGAATATATATTCATTTAATTGGAAATTTGAGCTTCATTATTGAATTTCAAAATTTAAAGCTGAATAATGTTATAATTTGCAATGGTATTAAATTGTAAAGTTTTGTATTTAATATTTTATAATATATAAATCAATTATAAATTTCATAATGTTTTAACTAAATTATTGAAATAAAGTAAAGTTGAGTGAATGGTTCTAAATGGTATTAAAAATTATTTCAGATTTTAAGAACAATATTAACGAACTTTGATTAAGGATTAGTTATTTTAATAGTAAAGTTCATCAATTGATGCTCAACTAATAATAAAATGAACTGTGATTGAGATAAATTAGGGTAATTTTACGAAAAAGGAGTTGATATTTAAGTCAATAATTTATAACGAAATGTATATTTTCGTGGGAAGTTTTGTATTTGTAGTTTTCGTATCAATTGTATCAATACTTATATTTAAAAGTAAAAAATAATAGAATAATCACACGTGACATCTATATTTTCTACATTATTAGATAAATAATATTTTACACATGTATATCATTCGTTTATTGCAGTTTATAACGTCCCTTTTAATTCATTGACTAGTGGATACACGTAACTTTGTTTACAAAATTTATCAAATTAAGTAAGCTTAGTTTAGATTTAAGGATGTTTGGGAGATAAATTTAACTAATGAAAAATAAACCACAATTCACTTAAATATTCCTATATATATAGTTTTATAGAATAGGTTTTATTAAGAAATAACTTCATTGAGAATTTGGTACTTTACAATTTTTTGAATAAGTAAAATGTTCTTACAATTGAAGGAAACAGAGTATTTACAAAAGCTTAAAATTTCTGAGATCTAAAATAACTTAAATTTCTTTAGATGGTCACTAAATCTTATAAAACATTTTAAACAACAAAAAATAGCAAGATGTAAATATTTATACATTAATAACGTGATTTATTAGCCTAAAATAAAAAATACACCTTACTTCTTAGGAATAAAAATATGAATATAACTTTCCACTGTCATGTTCAGTGACTCCTAAACTTAGTTTGTTCTTCCAAACTATTTTGTATAATTAAGAATGTTTTCAAATCTTATAATAAGTTTTATATTTTTTGATTAAATATTTATCTAAGATTTTAATACTTGAAAAGCAAATATCTACTACTGCTAATAGTTACTTCACTTAATTGTAGTAAAATTAGATCTGTATAAAACACGATATTAACAAATTAATGATTTTCGTGACCTTTGACCATGAATATTTCGACTAGTGGACAAAACACTTAACGACACTTTTTAGTATGTGTTGAGAACATCAAAATAAATATTTAGTTTGCCTCTATAAATATTTAACTTTCTGTCTTCCTTTATTTCACTAGAAAATATGTTTGTTATAAATGTTGTCATAGCATCTTACAACAGCTTCGCTAATTGAGATTTTTTTTTTTAGAATTACATTTCTTTTCATTATTAATCATACATTACTCCGACGGTATTTAGATTAAATCTTTGAAATTACTATGAGAAACTTTACATAGGCTATTTACACAAATGCTGCTTTACGAATTTGAAAAACCCTTGCATCCATCTCTATGAAAAGGACGAGTAAATAATCAAATAAACAGCATGGCACGTTTGAGCAACGATCTGCTTATTTGAAGTTCTTTGAATTCAAACTATCTCAATCAACAATAATCGTTGACCTTTTCATCCCAAAGAAACGGAAGAGATCACGAGCATAACAAACAAAATCGTTGAGCTTGCAAATATAAATCTTGTTAGTTGTATATGTCAGAGATCATCAAACTTGACTATTTTTTTATTTAAAGTCTCCAGTTTTCCATTTCTAGGAATACAAAAAACGTAGACAACATTCAAATTAAAGATTATTATAAAAATATGCATTTCATAGGTTTATAAAAATACAATGCGTAGGTAAATCTGTTTTGCTTTATAGTAAGCAAGTTTGTGTTTTTATTTTTGATACAAAAATTTTTGTTGTTTAATTGTTAAAGCCATAAGCTAAATAGGTAAATATAATTAATATTTCAAATAATTAATTTTGAACTTATTAAAACGTTTTTTACTGAAATGAAACTTAATATTTATTAAATAAATTAAATCAGTGTACATTTGCAAGAAAATGTAAAATATTTAAATATTAATAGGTCGATCGATCAGCCTTTTCTCATTCCAACCATTATTTAACAGTCGTTTAGCATTCAAACGATTATTCCTCTTTTATAAATTTTTTAATTCTTGATAAATGGAACTTTTCCTTTTGAAATAGTACCTAACCTTTAATTTTTTACTTCAAATAATTTTTTGTTAGCCGCGAGATCGATTTGTTTTTTTTCTTCAAGTTGAAAAGCCTACGTATTTTCTGAGTAGGAGTTACCGAAGGGATAATGTGAAAAAAGGTGCTAAAAAGGGTTTACTTGATGAAAGCGCGCGGCTTTTGTGGTAAGAGATGGAAAAAAAATGAAAAACTGCCAACCAATTTAGTGAGATAGGAATCATCCATTGCTAAGAGGGTGGAAATGCCTAAAGTTAATGGGTAGGATATGGTTTTTATGCTATTTTTCGTGGACGCTACTTGAATTTAAATATCGCGCTTAAATTTAAACCGCAAGCATACTGAAAAACGTGTTGTTAATTTAAACATGGAGATTTTTGTTTAGTCTTTAAATGTTTTTCGGCCACATGCAAATAATTTTTGAATATTGATGTTTACTTCTTAAAATATTCCTCTAAATGAATTAACAATTTCTTACTAAAACAATTTTTAAATTTTTATAGGATTTTATGCTTGCTCGTTCCAATTTATCATTCTTGATATTTGCCTTTTTTCTTAAAGAAAAAATTAGAATAAATCGTTTGTTTCAGTTCTCAAAATAATAGCGAGTTTTAAGTCTGTGCTTTTAATGTTCACCAAAAAAAAAAAATCACGATTATATCATCACTCGTCGACTTCCACTTTAAATAAATTCAGAAACTCTCAAGTTAAAATATTCAAAATATACCGGTGCAACATATAGCTTATGTGTAAGTAACTGTGCTTTTCACTAAAATTTGGCGTTGTGCCTACAAGAGATGCTCCCATTCAAATTATATCCACGTTCAAATATGTTCTCACCACGTTCCGACACGCTCCCATACATTTATCCACGCACACTTCGCATCGATTCAATGCGTTATTATCGCAATCATTACATCCAAGTGGAATCGGAAATATATATGCAGGATGGCTTCTGTTTCCCAAATGTGCTCACTTTAATATTACAAAACGTTACAAGCTTCCCAATCCAATCGTTTATTGACGCGAATCAAATCGGTCAAAGTAGTTTCCGAAAAGGGAACACGAAGCTCATTCCAGCAAAAAGAGGAGTGGTGCTCCCCATTTCAGAATTGTTACCGGTCATAATTTCTCTGCTTTCCATTTGTCACTGTTCATAACAAAACAGGAAATTCATAGAGATACATTGATGCGTGAATCTATCTTATCGCTTCTCTCATTTCTCTGTGACAGTTACGACTATTTTTCGGTTATTGGTAAATTGGCGCAAAATGAATTTATAGATTAAAATTTAAATAGTAAAAATGCTACCACTAACACGGCTCATTGTAGAGTTGCGGGGGAAGCGTTTTAAAAGTCGACGTCTCTAAAATAACCAGGCTGCTTTTAGGCCTCACTCTGTTTCACTAATGTTTCGTAAGAAATAAATAAATTACAGTATAAATCTAATCCAATGGGAATAGAATAAGCTTTATAAGTATTCATATAAACTGTGACCTCCACCAATTATCCGTGGATAATTAAAATCATTTCTAATCAGTTCTCACTTTTTTGGGGCCTTTGGAGCCCAGCTTTTTCTGATGTTTTTGAGTGCGTTATCTTTGGCATGATAACAACTGAATCACACTTTAAATGAACTAGGTATAAGTCATTAGTCGAAATACACAGTTTATAATTATCAAAACTTAAAGAACATTTTATTCTGTCGTGCTTTATATAAGTACCGTAGTATCAATATGTATATGTATATGTATATGATATAGTATTTATTATTTACGCTGTGTTTCTGTTGTTACTTTAAATTTCTATATCGCATTTAATATTGACCCTTGAGAAAAAATAAAATAAACTTATTTTGTAAAAATTTTAATTTACTATAACTTTGTATTCTAATCCATCCTAATTCTACCCAGGATGAGGGGAAATCCTAAAAAGAATACTAATCAATCCCTTTTTAACTTAATGCATACACTTTATTAATAAAAAACGTGCATATTAGTAGAAAATAAATACCTACTTATTATTTTTTTTAATAATTCCTTAAAATTTAAAATACAACTTAAAATAAACATTTTAAGTATTTTTTAAAGTCCCCATCTCTTTAAAACTAAAAATTTATATATATAGTGATATAATCATGGGATTATTTATTTATAAGCTAATCAATATAAAACAAAATAATGTATAATATAATATAATTGTAGGCGTCCTGTAAAAACTTCGTGTAAAGAGGTGAACCTTTTATGTGATTGATTACGATTAGAATGATTAAGCAGTTTTTTAAAGTTCTCTAGGTGGTTACTAAAAAAAATAAATAAACTAATTTGCTTTCATTTACAATTTTAAATATACATAAACACATTAATTAAAACATTTTCAAGATAAATATTAGGCTCTACTGGTAAGCGCTAACAATTTTTTACAGTTTTCTATTATTAAACAGGCTTTACTGCAAGCTTATTTCAAGCTGTACATATAATATATGCGCCCGTTTTTATTTAATGCAAAATTAAAATTTCTATCACTAAGTGGTTGTAAAGAATAAACATTCTTTCTTTATTTAAGGCAAATTGAAAATTTTCCACTGATAATTTCCCCGGTTATTTATGCATCAAAAGCCCCAAATCAAAGCGTGATACACGTCTGAAAAGCAAAAGAGCGATAATACGATTTCCATTATACTTACCATAGAACACGAAAAAAACTGTCGTAAGACTGAAAAGCCAACTCTCCTAAAACGAAAATTATCTCCTCCATACACGGCTTCTATTTTGAAATAAATCTTATCCATATTCGAAATCTACTTACTTAAACAATATTTCAAAACCAAAAAGCTGAAACATTTCCGTCGCTGTAGACATTTACGATTCCCGATAAAATCTTGTGTTTCGAAGATATTTTCCACAAGATTTTCAATATTAAATTTCCATTAAACTTAATGAGATATAAACATAATGAAGCTCCGATTTCACTCCACTTCGTAACTTGTTACATTCATAAAACAAAGAGAATTTCATCCATAAATTTGAAATTTTATTTGACGAAATAACGTGCTTTATTGCAAGCGAAAAGTTGGTGTATTGAAAAATAATTTGATCCTACCTCATTATGTTTATCCATAAAATTGTGTTGAATTTATTTTTTATTTAATTAATACGATAATAATGGGACTACAATTAATTAAGAATGGCTTAGAGGCGACGTTTTCTTTGTAGCTCTTAAGAAATTATAAGAACTTACTCACACCTACGCAATTACATCTTCACTATCTCTTTTCATAAGATAGCTTTTATTTTCTACATGACGCTGGAAGACAAGATTATCAGATTGTTTTTGGTTGTTAAAATTTCTTTTTAACTTAGTAATTTTTCAAAAAGAAAACTAAAATTACTTAGTAAATACATGAATCGAAATGTTTAATTTTTTTAGAAGAACTGTGGCATATAACTAAAAAACATTTTATAGTTATGCATGAATAGCGGAATAGGACAATGATTAACTTACAAGAATGTATAGAATTGCTTTTAATATAATTTCGAAAATAGAAAGAAGTTTTGAAGGTTTAATTGGCTGGGAGCAAATTGATTGTTGTTAAAAGCAAGTTGTTAATAGAAATAGAAGAAAATGTTATGATGGAAGAATAATTTAAAAAGTTTTTATAGGAATCAGAAGAAGCAAAAAAAAATATATTTATCTTTTTTTTCAACTAGGAGACTTAAGATTCGACAATATCTAAAAAATACTCCCATGTATATTAGTTTTTAAATACATTCAAATGTTTCATTATTTATTTAACAGGTATAATTTTAGTTCGCAAAAATGGACTCAGGGGACCTCAAAACATGTATTTCAAGTGAAAGCTCGGATTTGAAAATTCTACCCGATTACAATACTTCCTTTACTATATGTATTTACTATATATGTATATACTACTACTAGCTGATCCCCGCCCGCTTCGCTGGACATAGCAAAATTGAACTGATTAATTAATAGAAACCGTCATAGAAAATAAAAGAAAGTCATTACAGTTATGTTGACATAAAAAGATAGTAAATTTTATAAAGACGGGTAGATGAAAATTTTATTTTGGATAGGATTTGAGTAAAATCCGTTGTTAGTACGCGTCTACATGGTAAGAGAAGTAACTATGTTGAATTTCAAGTCGATCGGACCTATAGTTTCAGAGATCTCGTGATAAGTCAGTGATCGTTTTTCGCTTATATATATATATATATATAGAAGATATGTATGGTAGTAAAAAAAAGTAAAAATTTAATAGGTTTGTTCCAGATAATAGACAAATCGTACCTTTCCATAGATGAACAGCAAAAAAGCGTTCCAGATAATCTGTGACTATTTCTGGTTGGATTCGTTTGTGTACCAGATGAACTTGTAATTTTATATTGTAAGAATGAACCAGTAATATAAGTACTTGAATTTGACCAAGTATCGTTTAAGAACGCTCAAAATTAACCTAAAGGTAAGCTAAAGACATGTGCACAAAGTAACATATCTACATATAGTTCTTTAGTCGCATTAAGGGGGTAGATGCACTTAGAATTTTTAAAAACTCGATTTTTTTTTCTTTAATTTTCTTAAAGTATGATGTTTTAAGAATATTCTATGAAAATTTAAAGTCAATCTGATGAATAGTTTCCATGATATTTAGTAATTATTGAAGCAACATTAAACCTCTCGATTATGACTAGAGCAGGTAGCGGACGGCAGCTACAACTTTAAACGCGTTTTTCTCAAAATTGTGTTTATTCATTCGGTGACCAATATAACTCAAAAACCATTCGGTGGATATTGATGAAATTTTAATATTATCTTTTTGGCATTAAGAACTAGTCTTTGATCGAAGGATATTGATTTTTGTTTGCAATTACTATATTTTTTAAACAATTAACTTTTAACATTTTATTGAAAATCAGAGTCCAATGTTTCAAATGCCACCATTTAGTAAATTTTCAAAAAAAAAAAGCTTTGATAAAAGACTAGATTTATTCTTAAACTAAAAGGTTTTATCTTGGTTTTTCAAATTCAGATGATCCACACGGCTGCTGTGATGGTCACCGCGAAGCACTACTCGCGGGAGAGCATCCAACCAATATGGCGATATTTTAATAAATAATATATATATTTTTTTTTTCATAAATGTTAAGTTAAAGCATTGTATAAAAACTCCGTATAATTTATTTTGTAAAATAAATATAATTACTGTAAAAAATAAATTTTTTAAAATAGACCTCTTTTTATGCTTCTGAGTGCATCTACCCCCTTAACGTGCAAAAAATGTCATCTGGGACGAACCTAATGTCTTATCAAATATTTTATTGCACAAGTATTTGTGACAATATTAAGTAATTAGTGACTTAGTAATTAAGTCATTAAGTGACTTTATAGGAGTTAAAAATGTAGATTTTCGATTTGATAACAAAAGTTTCGACGTTATATTTAAAAACATACAAAGTGATTCACACTACAATAGACATTTCTATTAATGGCTAAATTTCTTAAAATATTAAATTAACAATCAGAAGGTACTCTCTAGATTAAGTTACGTTTATTTAAAGGTAATTTTAAAGTATTTTCAAATTTCGCTTTAATAAAAAGATGTGATAGAAAATAGTAATCCAAGCCAATTTTACTTAACATTTTTTATTTTTATTGTACAACAAAAGTTGAGACTTCAGAGTAAATTAAACTACGTTATTTTGTTTCTTAAGCATGAATGAGAGTTTTAAGATTTTTGTCCTCTATCTGTCACCAACAGGTCTTAACAAACACAAAAATCAAAAATACTTTAAAATAACTTCTGAATTAACTTTTTGCCATTCAAATTAAAATCTTTGCTTTTAAAATTTGGAAGCCAAGAAAAAAATAGTAAATAGTTTTTACTATGTGTCCGACATGACTCAAAACCTACAAATGGAATAAAGGAATGTGTAATACTAATGTAGTAAATAAAGTGGTCGTATCATTGTAAGTCATTATCAACAGGTTATTTTTAAACAATAACTTAATAAAAGTAAGTAAAATGAAAAATCTCCAAAAACCATTTTGGAGTCTACCATCTTTTATCTTTTCGATTATTAATTATTTATATGCCAAACTAAAGACACATTTATAAAAAAAAACATACTTATAAAAGTAGTTAAATTGACTTCATCGTCAAAATATTTTTATACGTTTGAAAGTACGTTAATACAAAATTATTGAAATATAAAAACCAATTTATAAACGAAAAGAATGATATGAATTTTTTTTAAATTTATAAAAATATTTGGCTTTTTTAGATTCGGTAAATTATTTACTCTAAGGTTTACTTACTGGAAATTAAAGTTCAGCAAATTTAACGTTCGAAAGACAAAAAGAAAACAACAGAAAAAACTTGAAAAATTACAACTTTTTTCAAACTTACTTTTTGTATAAAAAAAATGCTAATTATAATTTTATGATTAAGATGAGAAAAATTATATAAAGAGAAATAAACAAGTTGAAAAAGAAGAGTTTCATAACGATACTTTTAATTTTATTTAATTGCGCCAACAGTTCCGGTTTACCCACTTTCAACTCTTCTTTTTCCTTCTTTGCCATTAACCCCATGTAATAATGTTGCCAACGAGGGCGACCGAGAAATTATAATAATTTTTCAAGTCCAGAAGAAATTTACGATTCCATCTTAAAGTGGATGCTGCTATAAACGGAAGCCTGGCTCATCTCTGAGCGAATGTGCCGAGAAAAGAGAGTATGTTTGTTATTACCCAAAACTTCCTCTAGCCATTCCTTCGGGGAAAATATATATAACAACCCCCTCCCTTATCACATTTCTACGCCATATAAACATAAATAATGACTATTATTTTACAATATAAAATTTAAAATTCAACATTTTTGGCACCAAGGGAAGCAATATGAAGGCAAGCGATTTGGTCGTTTTACGGTCAAGAATGATAAAATTAAGCGATAATTTTTGAGAAAAATTGCATTTCGTGATTTTTTTACTTTATTTTGTAAAACAAATAAAAGTTAAGAAACAAAATAGAATGATGGAAATAAACGAGTTGAACTAGTCGAATCGCCAGCGGACAAAACTTTATTTGCAAACTTTTATCTTAACAATTTTGTAATACCGAAAACAGACAAGACACAAACCCTGAAAATCTGGGTTACATTTTTTATTACATTCGAATTTTTCTTTGAAAAAACGAAATTGAGATGTTGAACGAGAGAAAAGTTTTTTAACAAATAAATTAGATCTAAGTGAAACATGTAACATGAACAAATTTTCCAAATTTCATTTAGTTTCTAGTTTAGTTGATTGCACGACATTAAATCATTCATCATTTTATTACAGATCAAAAGTGAAGGAATGAGGAATGATAAGTATGATACGAATACACGAGCATCGAGAGAATACACCCATTTATAATATTGTGACATATTTTCAACTATTCACTGATCATTTAACAACAGTTTAATATTATCAGGGAATGTTTAATGAAATGTAATCTAGAAATGTACAAAACGGACAGTTTATCGTTCAGAATGCAGTCGATAACGATACATTAATTACTATCGATAATAATAGTTGGAAAATAATCACCACCATCGAAATGCTCTGCTTTGTTCAACGTTACTCGAGTGACGTTAAAATCTCCTTCAATCCACATTTTCTCTCATCTATGTACAAGAAAATTGCACACAAACGCTCGACACAAAAGCGATTATAACGACAGATTCATTTACATTTAAAATAATTAGTGCATGTTAAAAAAATTACTTTAAAACAAAATAAAAATTGATTCGAGACATTTTCGTTTCAGTTTTATTTCAAATGATAATTTCGTTTTAGAGAAAAATAAAGATATATATTACTCTAGTATATTATGTAGTTAAGATATAAGTTTAATTCATTACAAAGACATCATACTGTTTATATAAAATATAAAATATAAGTATTGTAGTCTTATTTATGTAATATAATTCATATACCGAAGTAAACTATAAACATAAATTTGAACAGAAGTTCGAACGTAGTTTTCGACGTATTGCCCAGGTACCTGCGAATTTCGATTGACAAGCAATCTTCATCAGTGGTCATCAAGTAGTATTGGGACGTTCCGCAATTGCTATGTGACGATTCATATTCACACAAAAGACGTCATCGTTTTAACCATGTTTTGAGTTAAGCCAGAATGAATTCAGCTCTATTTCTTGGCTTTGATACTTAAACCTTAATTGTTACCATCAAGCATTATTTTCCGTTAAGTTAGAAATAACTGTCATGTTTTTTAAAAATGCTTAAATATCTATTCATTTGAGGGTGTTCAAAAAAATTTTCAAATCTTATGCTCATAAAATGGGAACCTACAATCTGTATGCGCATCAATAATATAAATATAATTAATCCCAACATATTTTTTAATGTTTTCTTTGATCTTCATCTAGCTGCATATGAGTATGCAGATATATAACTGATTTAAAACCCGCTGACAGTTAAAAAGGTGTCATACGAATAAATGCGTTTATGACTTACGCTCTCTCTTACGTCTGTGACGTTCATATTTTCATTTATATCGTGACGGTTCAAAATTAATTTATTTTCTTTCTAACTTTCATTCACCAGATATCTTGTGTATATTGTGCAATTTCTTTCCAAAAGATATGCTAATCTTTTTACCACAACGAATATTTCAAACGAGGAAAAAATAAGATCAACGTAAGTTTTAGTTGAAACTTGTATAAGTGTCTTTAAAACTAATTATTCGTTTATTTTTTTTTTTGGCGTCAGTATGAATGCTAAAATAATTTAAAGGAAGGATTAAAATTATTTATTTATACTAAGGATAAAACGATTTTAAATAACGTTTTAAGAAATATTAGGTGGAACAGTTGCGATGTTTTTGTTTAGTCAAGAATCAAAAAAATAAGGCAACAAATGCATCGGATAAGGAAACAGATACTAACAGAAAAAGGTTATAACCAGCAGTTTTTCACGTTAAAAAGAGTATTTACTATATTTGAATACTGTGCCCTTATTTCATAGACTGTCTCTTACACTGATTTACGTTAAAAAAAAGTTTACGGAATATTAGAAAATGTTTACTAAGCATTTTTTATACCTACCTACTTTACAACAAAAAATATTTTGTATTTAAAATATTAAAAATTCAGTTTTTGTATTCATTTATTTAATAAATTAAAAGTATGATTTTATACCTTAAGCCAGATCCTCAACCTTTTTTTTTTCTTTTTTGACGTGGTATACTTTAAAAAAAAATCAAAATTTGGCGGCACACTGACCATAATATACACATTAATAATGTAAGTGTTTCTAAAATTTGGCGGCGCATTTTATGCATTTTGCGGTACCCAAAAGTGCCGCGGCACAGTGGTTGAGAATCACTACATTAAGCCGTTATTTATAGTTAAATTAAAATGTTTTTTCTTACTAAAACGTATATTTCGATGTGAGCAAGTTAAGACCGAAAAATTTTCTATGTAACACTGAAATTCATTTTATCTCCTGGTAATTATTATTAGAAATAGTTTTAATAATTATTAATATCTACCTACTAGCAACAATTAATTGAGCCAATGGAAAAATACCAAAAAATAAAACGTTGCAATAAATGTAAAATATCAATTAAGAAATGTTAAAGTTACATACCATAACGTCAACGTTTGTTTTTTTGAATGAAAATTGGAAAAACTTGATTAGCAATTATAAAAAAAAACAATTCGACATTCGAAACAAGAGATAATTTTCTGAAGAAGTATGAAGATTAAATTAAAGAAATCAACTTGGTATTTGTGTTTGTTAAACTAATGTCATATATTGTAGGTATTTTTTTTTGAAAACATCATACTCACTTTAATTTTTGATTTTTAATAACTGCAAAAACAAGTGTTGTACCTATACTACAGTGATATTTAAACGCCTTTATGAAATATCATCATTTCAATATTTTACATAGACGGCGTTTCATCCACAAAAGATATATTCCCCACAAAACGTATTGTATGTTTGAGTATCTAGGTGAAATGTGTTCATTAAGAAAATCAAATAGCACAGGCTTGATGGAAACCTGATTTGCGTCGAAAAACGCGTCTAAAAGTGCGTTCACTCGTTCGTTCTCTCGTCTCTTGTACGTTTACACAATGTGAATGGTGGTTGTTTGTGGTTTCGATTTAATTAAAATGTAAAGTATTTCGAGAAGCAAACGTCCCTTTGAGATTTTGTTCGTTAGCTGAAATTCTAAATCGTGACTTTATTACTATATATTCATATGTTAAAGTTAAGTATATATTCACATAAAGTTTACCATTTTGTTTTTCACGCTAAATTAATACACAGAAATTTATATTTACACACATAATTAAGTAGCAGAGAAAAACAACTTTTTGCGTGAAAGTTGAATACTTATGAATTTGACGACGATAGTTGATTACTTATATACATTTTTCAGTTAAGTATTATCACTAAGAACAGTGCATATGCTTTTTTAAAGTTTAATTTAAGAAAAATAGGACACAACTTTCAATCATCAACGTTCTGTTTATCATTTATCTATAAACGATTATTGTTTAATTGATTGGTGTTAGTCACCTTTATTTTCAAGAAATTTGGTTGAAATCTTGAGTGAAACGTTACATTAATGATGTAATTTTTCCATTAAAGTTAGTTTTAATTTATTTTGTATAGACAGTTCTCTAACGTTTATATTTTTAGTCAGCAAATGAACAAAAGTCTTTAAAAATAGTAGGCATCATCTTAATTTTAGAATGTTTTTTTAGGATATGTCTTTTGAATTAAAGTCTTGTTTTGAAATTGCTTGTTTTTATTATCCATTTTAAATGTAATATCAAATTTAGTATAATTAACCAATTTACTATAATTAAGCACTTAAATTTTCAGGTGAAGTATAAATATATTATTTTCGTAAATAATAAGACATAAAGTCTATTCAAGATGAAAATAAAACTTAAATTAACGATAAAATTGATGGACAATAGTCAATACCCAGCATGTTGTCATAATTATATAAGGAAGTTTTCCTCTTATTGTAAGTTATGATATCTGACAAATGAAATATGATTTAGTTCATGCACTTTGCATTCAAAATAGCTAATGTTTAATTCTGTTTAATACGCGTAATACATATGTAAAATATGTACTTGCAATTATCGTATTATTAAAAATATAATTAAAATTTTATTTCAATACTTAATAATGAAACACTTGAATGAAAACATCCATAAAAATAATTCATAAATTAATAGTAACTGCTTCTGCCGTAAGGGTACAGGTCCGCGGGCCGGTCTGGTTCACCGACGGCTCAGTTATGGATGGGAGAGCAGGGATGGGCGTTAATTGGCCATATGGCCAAATTTAACAGGCCCTTGGGACTTGCACTACCATTTTCCAAGCTGAGGTGCTTGCAATAGATGAATGTGTCAGACTAAACCTCGTAAAGGGTTTAAATGGAGCACACATCAATATTGTAAGTGCCAGCCAAGCAGCGTTAAAGGCACTGTCATCTAAAACGATAAAGTCTAAGCTTGTTTGGCAATGTTCACAACCCCTCAGGGAGTTAGCAGCTTGCGACAAAGTCTACCTATGGTGGGCTCCAGGACATGAGAGTATAGAGGGCAATGAAAAGGCTGATTTACTGGCCAAACATGGCGCCTCATCGGACCTCATAGGACTTGAACCTTTTTGAAGAATCACAAAAAGTAGAATCAAATACTTACGCTTTTCTGACTTGGGAGATCAAAACCAAGACCTCGCAGTGGAAGAATACTCCAGGGCATAGAAGAGCTAAGAAATTCATTAAGTACTCCAAGAAGAGAACTCATGACGTCATATTGTCACTCGTAAAAAGACACGTAAGGCTCCTAGCAAGCCTCTATATGGGCCACTGTACCCTGAATTACCATCCTCACAAGATCGGTAAAGCCGACACGAACATATGTATGTCGTCTCTGCTGGAAAGCGGCAGAAACGGCGGAACACATTTTGTGCTCATGTTAGGTAGCTTTCAAAAGAAGATTGCAGCATCTCGAAAAGACGGAAATAGCGCCTAGCGAGATAGCAATGGCAACCCTTAGGCAGATGCTAGTCTTTTCTTTAAAAGCCTGGCGCTCACCTAGTAAACACAGAGGATCACATCACAATAGACCTTCTTAGTCGCGGTGATAAAGGAAAGAAATATCCTGGGACCCGTAAAACAAAAAAAAAAAGGGTAGGTATACATCCTCAAATAATTTCCCAATACTGCGCAGAACATCTATTATAACTGTAAAAATTTATTTTCATCTAAAACAGATCTATAGTATTAAATTATCTGCCTGATAAAGTTGTATGTTTGGGAGTACATTTTCTGAAAAACGTTAATTAAAAAGTTTATCTTTTTTACACATGCATTATTCACATCGGATAATGCAAAATTAATAACCCACTAAACAAATAAGCTTAATATTAATTTTAAACACTTACCAAGTAAATATTCGCTCATTAAATATTCAAAAACCAATGACATACACAAATGAGTTCAAGGAAAATAATCAAAAATATACCTACCTCCGATTTGATCATAGCATTATTTTAAATTATTAAAACCAATTTTCAAGAATGATTTCCATCTAAAATATTCCAAGTAAACTGTAATTTTCCTCAATGATATTAATCAGTTTGTTCAACGACTGTGTGGGTTAATCAAATTCAGAAAAGAATCTATTTATGTGTTTAACATTAGAATTTTCCTTGAAGAATATTCGAATAAGAACGCAGAGAAAATTACTGTCTCGTACAACGCTTAATTGTATTTGACTTAAACATGAATTAATGTTTTAATGTTTTATTATATGCTTATAAATGAAAATATATCAATTCGAATTCGTGAAACTCGAAGGAATATTGAAATTCTTTAATGTGTTTAATATAATATTTAAGGGCGGACATTTATTTCCCATCTCAAATATAAAATTTCAATTAATAATTTCTTTAAGTTTCCACTAAGAATTTTGAGGGCTATAAACAGCTTAAAATATTATAGATTAATAGAAACCGTATGTTATCCCATTGATTGAAAAAAATGGGCTTGAATTATTCTTACTTAATTATCTATCATGATTTATCAGACATGTAGATTTTAGGGCCTTCAAGTCAGTGTCATCTCTAAACCAAAAACATAATTTTCTCTAGACTTTAATTTTAAGCAAATTGTCACGAGCGTTTGGTTATTTTTTACAGGAGATGTACACTGTTGTTGATGAGGTAGTATTTCTGAAAATGTTTATTTACACATACGAGTACATTAAATAGTAATGATATTTAAAATAACCGACGTGCATTAATTTTAATCCTTAGTTTTTAAATTAATGATGAAGATATCTTTGAGCCTTTAGAGAAATAATTTTTTTTAACCAAAAGAGATAGACTTGAACACAAATAATGCATTACCGAATCAAGGCCCGTTTAAGATGCCATCTAAGATACTTTATTCATCCCTTATTTTATCATCAGTCGTAAATTAGTTTAGCTCACAAAGGTTTGTTGATTAAGAAAATTATTCTAATTAAATTCTATTCATAGTAACGTTAATGTATGAACGAGAAAACATTTTATCAATTGTATGCCAACGAGTGCATGAAAATTTATTTATGAAATTGTATTGCAGTTCTCATACTTACTTTGCAATTACAACAAATGTGTATTAAATGCGATAAAAAAAAACAGTCAAATTTATTTGAAATTAGTAGAAATTAATTAAATTTACAATGCAAAATGTTGCATAAATAACTATTTTATGGATTGTTAATTGATTTTCTGATTGAAAAAGTGTGCAGTTTAATTAAATATTGTTAGTGAAAAGATATACTTTTTGATATTTTGGTATTACTCAATCCGTAACGAATGATAATTGAAAAAGTATTCGTTGACATGATAAACTTTTAACGATAATAATAATTATTTTGTTAAGTATGCTGTTTGCAGTGTAGATTATTCTTATTATAATAATCAGGAACGACAGCGATCATAGATAGTAAGGATGTTGTGGGGAACATTGTGGGTTTGAGGGGTCTTTTGAGGAGTTCTTGTTGGAGATGTGACGTAAACGCAAAAGAGAGTGGAATGTTATCAAAGGGTTGTGGAAATAATTTGATCTCGGTTACTATTCGTTATGGGTAAAATATGGGGTGTCCATTTTGTTTCCTGGGGTTCTGTCGACCTCTATTAATCTTGTTTTGTCGTATGTAATGCCGTTTATTTATGCAAATTTTTTATGAGATGTATGGTTTGAATGGAAATAAATAGGATTAAAAATGAAATGCTTTTTTTGTTTCTGGAATTTACCTTTAGCGTAAATTATTTTTGCTGTTCTAACAGTGAATTATTATTTACAGAAAAACCATCGCTATTATATTTAATATTTTTGGGAAACTAGATTTAAAGATTTATTAACGTTACTTATATTTTTTAAGATCTAAATTTGGTTCTTTTAAAATTGTAAATCTAAATGTAAGTATAACAGTATTGCACCTCAAAAAGTATTATTATTATTACCTTATTTGTATTTTTATTTGGAACGTGTACATACAATTCAAATAATTGAGCATTGTGTAACAAGTCTATAGAGATTTCATAAGGCTTGGTGAAGGGTAGTTCAGGGTATTAGGGGTATTCTTACAAGTATTGTTAATAAAACTCATGTAATAAATGATTGTTGTACATGTAAAACATAATTTGAAATTTTGTTAATTATAAGCATTACTAATCTGGTTACCAAAAAATTGCAAAAAAATTATAAGATAAAAATATCTTTGGTGCAAATAAAACAAATCTAACTTATATCTTCCGCTTTTATTACCCGAAACTTTGGTATATGGGAAACACTAAAATTGTTATTAATCTAGAGCAGTCTCATCTAAGATTTTAATCAAACTAAATAAAGCCCTATTTAGTTTTAAATAAGAACAGAAAAATTTAGCAAAATCAAGAACCTAAATTTAGAAAGTAAAAACATTGAAGGTCCTAAAATCCAGAGCATTATATTTTTTAAACGCACAGTGAAAAACTTATAATCGTCTTGCTCAACTTTACACCTCCTAAGTGTAAGCCAGCTGCAAAGTATTTTTATTGAATATTTATGGAGACACTCAAATGTCATTTGTACAATTGCATGTATAATAAAAGTTTATTTTTGTGGTCACTCCCATTACCCGCAGCCTCTTATAACCCTATGATCCCCTAAATAGCGAGAAAAAGCGCAATAGTGTTCTCCCAAAAAATAAAAATACTATTTAAATCTTTCAAAAATTACTTTTAAAACTTTGTTCTGTTGATACCTGGTAAACTTCTCCAATACTCTTATCTTAAATGGATTCTTTGTGAAAAATTTGTTAATTTTATTTCAAAAGATCTTAAATTTAAATTATTGGTTAGATCAAAATAAAACTAATCAACGAAGACTTTATCAGCATGTTAGAAAAAAACCGTATAGATATCTAAATGTTTCAGAAAAAAAAATTGTATGCTACTGAAAATAAACGTCAACATATTTCAACGTTTTTACGTGGTCTTGGATTTGTGTTTGAATGACGACAATTTATTTTTAGCAAATGTTTATTTATTTACACTTTTTACACTCTTTAAGGGGGTTGATGCACTTAGAATTTTTGAAAAATCGATTTTTTTTAATTTTCTTAAATGATGATGTTTTAGAAATAATCTATGAAAATTTCAAGTCAATCTGATGAATAGTTTCTATGATATTTAGTAATTACTGAAGCAACATTAAACCTCTCGATTATGACTAGAGCAGGTAGCGGACGGCAGCTGCAACTTTAAACGCGTTTTTCTCAAAATTGTGTTTATTCATTCGGTGACCAATATAACTCAAAAACCATTCGGTGGATATTGATGAAATTTTAATATTATCTTTTTGGCATTAAGAACTAGTCTTTAATCGCAGGATATGGATTTTTGTTTACAATTACTATATTTTTTAAACAATTAACTTTTAACATTTTATTGAAAATCAGAGTCCAATGTTTCAAATGCCAACATTTTGTGAATTTTCAAAAAAAAAGCTTCGATAAAAGACTAGATTTATTATTAAACTAAAAGGTTTTATCTAGGTTTTTCAAATTCAGATGATCCACAAGGCTGCTGTGATGGTCCCCGCGAAGCACTACTCGCGGGAGAGCATCCAACCAATATGGCGATATTTTAATAAATAATATATATATTTTTTTTTTCATAAATGTTAAGTTAAAGCATTGTATAAAAACTCCGTATAATTTATTTTGTAAAATAAATATAATTACTGTAAAAAATAAATTTTTTAAAATAGACCTTTTTTTACGCTTCTGAGTGCATCTACCCCTTAACAATGAGTAAGTTCACTGTTACAATAGTCACAGTCGCTAATTGTCAATCACTGTTTATACTTCACTTTAAGCACTATTTATTTAGCACTGTTTACAATTTATTTAACACTTACGATTCACTGTTTTCTTTCACACTCACGAGTCATGATTTATTTATTATTTCGTTGACGATTTATTTATAACTCGTTGACTATTTATGTATAACTCGTTGGTGATTCTTTTATAACTTTCTTGCCTAAGCTTGTCCTGTCTTATAAAGGAACTCGGACATTTCTCCAGAATATTCCTACTCCACTTATTCAGTTGCTAGAATTTTCGATTCTTATATCTTACGATCTGATATTTTCCTATTCATTAAGAACTACACGTAGAAAGTGTTAGAACTTTGTCGTCTTTGTTACCCACCGAGTAATCCTTGATTGGTCAATCTCTTTGCGCCATGGGGGTCCGATCTTTTAAGAATGTTCTAGATAATTTATTGTTAGTCAACTACAAGTTAGTCGCCTTTATCCACTCTTCACGCTTCGTTGGGGCACTCAGCGTGAAGTTTAGACAAAAAGTCTAAGGTGGTCTCAGCTGACACAGTCGTGAGCCCAACCCCTTAGGCTTCCTAGAATGTGACAATATTATTTCTGCAAAAAAAACACCGCCAGGAATTTAATTGTTATTTATACCCACTTTAGTAACAAAGCTTGTAAAAGGAACAAAAACTTGTAGATATGTTGCGTATTAATTGAATTTCAAATTAAAGTTCTTCTTATTTAAAAATCGATTCTTACAAAATATCAAAATGATAAACCACTTAAAGTATTCAAAATCATGAAAGAAAAGCAATTTCATTCATTTGAAAACTGTTAAATCGAAAGTCGCTGTGTTGATTAGTTCATAATAAAATTATTGTGTAAGTAACCTTGATCGTCGCCGGGGCGGAAATTTTGATATGATTTGTACCTATGTGGTGATAATATCCTCAATCTCATCCTGTAACAGCTACCCTCGAACGTTGTCCTCCACAATTTTAATCGAGCAAACTTCGGTAAGGGACAACGTTGCGCAACAATTTTACGAAAACGAAATTATAATCTATGCATAAATGTTCCCGGAATCAAATGAGTTAATTAAAATTTTATGAGAAGAACCGTCCAATGATTTTATTCCAAAGAAAGGCTTAAATGTACAATGTTCATGTGAATTAATATAACTTTAAATTTGATTTATAAATAATTCTAAATTATCGCCTAGTGTATTAAGGGATTCTTTATCGGGGGTATTAAACTAACTTTGATCTCTTTGAAAATTATGTTAACAAAATCAAATTGTACCTAAGTAGCAGTTTCATTTTGACATGCTTGATGCAAAAGTTTATAATTCTCGTAAATATTTCAGGCTAAGTGTTTTACTCCCGAAAATTAACTGATAAAATACATAATATTTTTGCTGAGGTTCTTAAGTACCGAAACATTACCTAAACACAAAAACCATATTTTTATAAATCAAAAAATGTCTATCTAAAAATTTTTTCAATTTCTGCTGATTCAAATAAAATACAAATCAATTATATACCTATATTTATTTAAAAAGAAAAATAAAACAAAATTAAAGTTTTTTCTTATGTGATATGGGAAAAATACGATTTAAAAATATCTACGGGTTTTTAATCAATTAAGTGAGTCAAAATTTTGTTTTAAGTCTGTAATAAGAGTTTTTTCAAGAATTTGATTAAGGTTTAGCTATGGTACTTAGGAAACATAAGAAGTTGTTACATTTAAGAAGTTTCTTTTACTTTCTTATCTAGTCTATAAAGTACTATAAGTACTATAAACCGGAGTGTTTCAAAAACTCAACGCGTCTTGAATTTACATAAATAGAATTCATCTTCATAATTATTTATTTATAAATTATCATCATAGCCGAGATAATTCCTCCTTTACCTTCCCGTTTTCTTTCCGCTTTCGACTTTATAATGAAACGAAATGAAAAACATTAATAAATTCAACGTATATAGAAACAAAATTTCACGTGCGTAGTCATAAATCAGACAAAATCGCAATTTTCAACGTGAATAAATTGAAACGTTTAATTTTTTCATCTAGATAACGGAAGTATATAAAGAAAATTGTTGTTCTTTTATTTATTTGAATAATTTTACGATAAGTTGAAACAAGAAAATGCATTTAATATAAATTTTATCTTTTTCTGGTCAGTTTTTTTACTGCTTTTCGTTGTATAATTTCTCAACACCATTAAAATATCATTTATATTCCATAATGTCTTGGGCTTAATGCGCGTCTCAATCGGCGTTCAAATCCCTCTTGTCCCGCTATCCTGTAAAATCCAGCCGTGTTCATTTCTCACCATATCTATTCTTAGCTAACCGAGATAAATGTAATTTTCCCGTTATTAAATGAAACATTTGAGAAAATAGAAGCGAAATTTTGCGTTCATTTTTGCGTTTTTATTGATTTACGCGCTGATAAAAAGTAGATATTATACCAAAAACCACACTTTTACTTTACTTTACTTATATTTTATTTTTTGTTCAAATAAATTTTGTTTGTCGTGACGAAACGAGCCTTCAATTCATTGTGGGATCATAATACATTTGTATCCGCATTGTTCATGCTAATTCCGTGTTCTATTTGCAGTCTTTTGCTGAATATTATATGCCTTTAATGTGATTATTATAAGATAGAAAGTACAAGGAAAGAGAAAAAGTTTTCTCTGTGGTGTAGGAATTTCGCTTTGATCGTTTTATATTGTTCACTCGTGTTTCTTTTTGTCGCATGTCAGACTTAAATGAGGGGTTGGGGTATTAAAGAGCACGTCACTTTCGCTTGTTGACTGCAAATGACGTAAAAGGTTGCTAAAAATTGTATGAATTTTTCAGGTTTTTCAATTTAATAAAAAAAGCTATTTATGATGTTCAACATAAAAAAAATCATTTTCAATAGAAAAAAAACCCGGACGCAGACTTGCTTTTTACATGTTAAGCTAAGAACTGAAATAATATAGGTAGATTCAATTTGAGATTATTTGCTTCATTAAAATGATATGGAATTGATGCGTATGAATAAAGGGGAAGTTGCAAGATTTTTTTTATTTTTATTATATTGAATGTTAATAATTTCTAATGTTAACCCTAATAATAACCCAAAGCCGACTACTAAGAATTTTATAGTTCCTGATTTAAACATACACATATTTGCGGCTATAGCATAAACTATTTTGAAGAGACGGATATTTAAACTTTTCTGCGACTATTAGATCGTAATGATCTCATTGAGTTTTTAATTGCATTTTCTTCCTACTGACTTACCATATGATGTTATATCTAGGTAGGGGAGGTTTTGATTTCTAAATACGCATAGGGTAAATATTTTTTGAAGTTTTAGCCCTACATAAAGTTTCTTTTACCATAAAAAAAGGAAGGCAACAGTTTGTAGAATAACTTTTTTAAATAATTAAAAAACTAAAACAAAGAAACATATTAAAGCCTTTTATACAAGCCATTTGATTTTTTATGAAAAAACTATACTTTTAAAAAACAAAGAAAACAAAACCGCATACAAAAGTGTGTCAGAACATCTAAGTTTAATGTTAGTATAAACTTATATCAAAAGCATCAGCTATCAAACTACTTTGCAAAACTGGATTCCATATTGTGTATTAAGAGAAAATTAATTTTTTAGCTTGCTAGATACAAGGTTTTTTATTATGAACTAACGCATACATAATACACGTTTTTAAGTATTAAAAGCGTCTTTAAAAATCTCTTACATTTATACTAAATCAGAAATGATTGAAAGAGTCTAGACTAGGGGTATATAATCGTTAAACCATCCTAGCATCCTTCCCTCGGTTTTAACATGCTACTTACAAATTTGTAAATTTATTCTTATCAGTGGGTGGTACTATCACCTACCACACTATTTGTTAAATAAATATTTGAAAATTTTTCATACCATTGGGTAAAACCACGTCAATACAAAAAAAAAATAGAAAAAAAATTCATTACGCAATCGCAACACAACGTTATTTTGTGGATAATCTAATAAAACGTTAGGTGTCGCTTAGAAATACAATTATGTAGGTAAATGATATTTATTTTGATTTAATGTCATTTTCAATATTACTCAGGTTTTAATTTTATTACATTAGGGTTAAGCTACAATAAATTGACTCTCCGCAGCTACGTATTATAGTTTTTTAGGTTTTGAGACATATCCAAAAGTTAATGTATAGTTTCAATACAAAACTTTAAATCTGAATAACACTACAAAGCACATTTTACAGTTGCTTTGGACAGCAATTTCCATGTCTAACAAAAACTTTTTTACTGTCGAAGATATAACGTTGAAATTTCGACCATTTTGCCCTGACACACATAATAGCAAACCCTGTTAGGCGTCAATACAAAACCATAAAAGTCACTTTTATTAACACTAGACGAACCAATTGTGATGTCGGACGAGCTTTTATGACCAAATCAGTAAAAACAAATGAAACTAATCGTTTTTCCTATTCGCGCAGATTAATTACATTTCGTGCTTCATAAAAATTGTAGAACATTTTTATTTCAAATTAACTTCCAATTTAAGACGTATCAAATTAGTCTGATGATGATCTTAACACTTAAATATACTTTGTCCTCCAATGAAAAAATTACGAATTATGTAATAACTTTTTTTTACAAATTCAACTATTAAGGGATCAATAGAATGATACCATATTGTTGTTAATAAGCTATGAATTGTAATAGAAAAATTAAATTATTCTATGATTATTTTTTCTTTTGTCTTTTACTTAAAAGTATTGAAGTATTTACTGAAAGTATTCATAAAAAAATATCCAAGCTGCAAATTTTTCTATTCTCTCATTTCGTTAAGCTTATTTAAGACGAGATTTTCGCATTATCTGTTTTTCTCCGTTTCCATCCAAAGTTGTCCAAATAACGCTAATAAATCTAAATGTTTTGCAACGATTGCAGCTTCTTAAAGAACACATCCATAAAAGACATTGAAAGACACACACACATTCAAACCAACATTACAACAACTAAATTGTGGCTGGAAATTATTTTATGAACTGAAAAGAAACGACCTACATATTTTTCCCATTTCGTCTTGTCGTAGAGCGATCGTATAATTTTGTCCATTATGGTCCTCGCTTCCATTCATTCGTACATACATACATACAAACGTATATCACCTACTTGAGCTTTCGTTTGTCGAACGAAACGGTAGATGAATGAGAGGGAGAGGATCATTACGAGGAAGAAAGTCGCGGTATTTTTAAATTGCCCATATATATTTTTTGATATATTTCATTCCTAATACATTAATGTAATTGATGTCGTAAAACGCCTACGAACCAAAGGAAAACTTTTTGTCTTACGTTCGAGGACGCTTTTAAGTAACTCAATCAATGATATATTTTATTTTGAAAACTTAAAAGAAAAAACAAGGTTAAATTTGACATAAAAAAGATTGATTAGACCTTTTAAAAAAAAAAATTGCCATTAGAAATCCGCTTTCAAAACCTCTTTAGGATTGGTTTTTAGTTATACTCGGGTAACGGTTCTAAAAGTTTTTTCAAAAATAATTGCTTAGAATAGTAACATTTCTGTTAATCCATATACACGAAGAGCTCAATTTATGTTGAGAACTAGGAGTACTTGACGTTCTAATAAGTTTTTAATTGTAATGTGAGATATTTTGAGATTGATTTTTAAGAGGGATCGAAAGCATATCTGATTGCCCATAAAAAGCAAACAATTGAAAACGTACATTGATAATGGAGTCAGACAGTCAGTGAATACACGTGATAATGTTACTAGCGATCTAAAAAATGATCGAAAAATGATCTTTGTGATAAATTGTTAATTCTAAGTTGAAACAAATAATGCAATTTGATTTATCAATTATTTATTATAAAATATTTTACTCAATATACAATAAGAATTTTAAAAACTTGCTATTTGAAAAAATATTGCTTTTGCATTGAAAAGAGTTGCTTTTGAAGTGAAAAAAGTTTATTTTGAAATTAAAAACATTGTATTTGAAGTAAAAAAAAACTTTATTAGTGGAGTGGGATCATAATTAAATGACAAAAAAATTAAATTTATGTATAAAAATAGATTTCTAAGTTTGATAATTTGAGGGAAATTAACCTTTCCAAACATTAATTAAACTTTCTCTATTATTTTTTCACGGACTTATACAGCTTCAGAAGCCAATTAAATCTACAAGAATATTTATTTTTGTTCCTGTATTAAAAACCATATAAAACATAATTTGTCCTTCACAGTTTTATTTTTTGAACACCATTTGCTCAACAAAAAATGAAACCCGGAAAATATAAAAAAAAGTCTATTATATAAATATTTAATGTGGAATATTCATTTTGCAATTTTACGGTAAAAACGTAGTAAATAAATCCTAATTGTTTCCTAGCTTGAGACAAACCAACAAAAAATAGATTGTTGCGTTTTATGTAAGCTGAAATGAAAGGAAAAATGAGTTTTACGTTTTATACCATTCGATTATCATTTGAAATTAAAACAAGCATTTTAACTCAGAAGCCAAAATGAAGCTATTTAAGCTTTTAATGTTTTAAATCTCAAGCTGTGTTATTTATTTGTTGTTAAAAGCTTTAGAGGGCACTAAGTGAAATAAAACCCATATCTATAGCAAAAAATTATACAACTTTAAAAAAAAGATTAAATTTTCTCTCATCAGACTCAACAATTTACTGTCCTTTTTTAAGGAAAAACTATTCACTTAAGTTTAAATATTTGAGGTTTTATTCAAATGAAAAAGTTAATTTTTAAATATTTTTTCAATATTTTCATCATAATAAGAAACGTGAAGAAGGTCTATTGGTAGTTTTATTATATCAGCTTGTTACTAAATACGAGGGATTATCGTATTAAGCTAATAAAAGAATGGTGATTCAAATATTAAAAGTAGTTAAAAAATCAGTCTGAGAGTGTAATTATTTAAACTGAAACTTGAACTTATTAAATTAATAAAACAATAAAGCTCTCTGATTTAAATATGTAATATTTTTTGTCTAAAAGAATTAAATCTTAATTTGTTCTCTTAAAATAGAAATAAATCTATTAAAATGGAATGCATATTGGAATAGGTATATTCAAAGCAATTTCTAAACTGAGATCCAAATTAAATTTCAAATAAATCAAGCAATTCGTATTAACTCATATGAAGCTCAAATAAATTAATTCAACCCAACAATAAGACAGACAGTAAGATAATTAATTAGATAACTGTAGAGCTCGAAACACCATCAAAAAGTTCATATAACAAAACTGAGTAAACTTTATTAAACTTGTACATAAAAATCTTTAAAATTCCCATTTTACTGTCGGGACTTTTTTTTCTCCCTTACATAACATAAATGTGGTTCAGCTTGTCTTATTTGTAGACCAAAACGATATAAATCTTTCAATTTATAGTAAGTCAACTGAGAAGATTGCGTCTATAGGCATTTTAGCAAAAAAAGTTTTTCATGAATAGAGACACTTGTTTCGCATTCCGTTTTTTTTGTCGAGAAAAAAATTGGAAAAAATAATTGTGAGAAGTTAGTTCTATTGCAGTTTGAAAATCAATAAAACTCACTAACACAAAAAAAACGGTTCGGTCAGAACAAGAGAAACTCGTTTCCTTTGCAACTATATAATGGAATAGTTTTCTCAGTGAAATTTGAAACTAAAGGGCTTAAACGGTTCGATTAAAGGAGATCAAGTTTACAAAATTAAATTGAACTAATTTTATTTTGTTTTTTTAACAACGCTTTGACATGATATTTCTGCTTATTTTTCCAAGTTTGCAGTTCTTGCAAAAAACGAAACTTTGTTTGTTTCACTAGCTGTGAAGATGTTAACAATTTAATTGTGAATTTTTAGAACGGTAGCGATTGCTTTTTTAATCTTTTCAAAATTTCATTTCAGGTACATTAAATTTAATACTGCAGGTTATTAATTTGTACGTATTAGAAAATTTTAACAAGATTAAATTAAAATATTTTGATAAGTTTGAAGATTATCTGATGTAACATTTACCAGATAAAAAGACAACACAGTATTAGTGTTGTTTTTTAAATCTAGTGCAATACCTTATAAACATGGGATCATTTTGATGATTATAAGGATGGATTTAAACGTCTTTATGTTATCAATTAATAATAATTTAATATCTAAACTAACCCAACAGAGATAAAAGTTTAAATTCATTTTGCTACACTTTAAGGGAGTATTCTGAGGAAATTTTAAAAAACCTTTCAAAATTTAGTGAATTGTTGTTACACTGCACTATTTATGTAAGGTCACTACAAATGCGTGTAAAATCTTTAAACTTTTAAAAACATCCACCATCCTCATACGTTACTTTTTTATATTAGGTATATAGTATTAGCATATTATATAGATCTACATAATCTACAAATATTTTAAGCAGCTGAAACTCTATAAATGATTAGAATTTACATACATTTTCCCAAATCAGCATTGTAATAAGGTTTCGGAAACAGATTTTTGTCAATGGTGTCCTAATATGAAGCACATTTTAAATTTGAAACAAATTTTTTTTGTCTTTTATAGTAAAAAGCGAATATGAAGGAACAAGTGTCATATTTTCGTATATTTGACAACAAAAATATTAATACGATTAAAATTGCCACTTTTAAGATTTTTTTTCTTTGTACTATGTTGCAAAAAGTGTAAGAAGAAGTAATCATTGGTGGATATGAATTCATATTTCACGTAACATATTTTTTTTAATTCAATGAAAAATTACTTATTAACAACAATAATAACTCATAATAAACGGATTTATTAAAAAAATAAACATACATTGTTTTTTATTAAAAAAAATAAATAAATTTTTATTGCTAACCAAACCTCGATCTTCATTAATTTTCTTTTGGATAATCCGATAAGTAATGATAAGTAATTTAGTAATTAGTATTGATATTATACTCGTTAATTTAAATAAATAGTCGATCAATCAAAGTTAAACTTGCACTTAACATTACAAATTGATTAAGTGAAGGCTTAAAATCGTTAAGGAATATTTTATTCTTATACCAATTGTACCTATATGAATAAATAATCGATAATACACCTTATAAGGTACACAAATATAACATTTTACCCTTATGATTTTTTTTTATTTAGGAAATTTAAAACTTTTGTATTTTAACCGACAAAGACGGAGACAACAAACAGCATGGAAAAGAAAGGAACATTTGAAAGACTTCAATTGTCGTTAAGGGGAATTCAAATCTCCCTTTGCCGACTATTACTCGTCTTCAAAATATTCAAAAGGTTCGGCACTCGAAGTTTCTCGAAGATTTGAGAAAAAATGGATTGCCTATATAAAACGACTAAAGACGCAATATTCATTCAGTCTATGAATTAAAATCGTGTATTTTGTGAATGCAAATGATTCAAGTGAAACTGATACAAGCGATTTGAATAGTGAATTAAGCAAAGTTATTATATTTTTGTGATAAATTGTTTATCAACGAATTAAAATAAATAAATCGGTCTGGTTAAACGTTTTTTTAAATTTCCATCGAATAAAAGAACTATTGATGAGAAGCTTAATACAGATTAGAGAGTATAACCGTTTCAGTTTAATAATCTTAGGACAGTTACATATAATCAACAAAACTGTTAATAAAATTAGCTTAAAAGTTGTCATAAGTTTGATTTTTTATAGATGCCATAATGTTTTTTCGTGGTTATACTAAAGAAAAAAATAGTTTTAGTGACAAACTAAAAAAATGAATACACTACCTAATCTTTTATGCAGTTAATATTATCAAAGTTACACATCAAAGAAATAGTAATCAAGCAAAGTGAATAGTGATTAATATAAAAGCTTCAACTTAACATTTATTTTACTCATTATAAAAATTTTATTCAAATTGGAGTCGTAATAGAAAAATGACTTTTATGACTAGCACGTATTTTACTCATCTATTAATGATATCATTTCTGAACCCTCTTCACATCTGCTCCCGTCAACCTTCTTTATGATCTTACCATACTCATTTTAATATATGAATGGAATGTACGTCGCATGACTCAGTATAATATTAATTAATTAGGGACTTCATATACGTAGGTAAATACCTTTAGGTACTTTGAGGCATGTGATATTTTGTTTCATATATTATAAAATATGAGAGAGTTTCTGGTTTTGAGTTCGCACATTGGACATTTTGTATTTTTTTTTTCTATGTGTAGATTAAATTCAAGCGGTTTTGTTTGCAATTAACAATTATTATGAGCGAGTTGAAATGAAAAGTGTGGTATGAGTGGAAAAAAATGAGTAAAATTTTGTTGTGCACACAACAAGCAAAATGCATCATTGTAATGAAGTCGTTTTAATAATATGAGTAACTGCCATGGCTCTATTATGAGGGTAATGATATTAGAATTTACACTTACATTAGTTTGAAATAATAATTCATTTCAAATTGCAAAATAAATTGTCGTTATTCACAGAGCGTAGACTTGCACGAAGAGACTCGTGCGAGTGAAAGATTGCCCTTAAGTCGCTTGTCTAGACGAATTTACAACCGCCATTAATAGTTGTGAAAATGATGAGAAAGTAACTAAGGGCGCGTTCAGACGGATCAACTAAACTCGCCCGACTATTTTCAATCTTGTAGACTGTAGCAGGGTAAGCGACGCGAGAAGTGAAGTACAAGCGAGTTGAAAGGGAAGCAAATTGAAAGAAAACTGATCAACTAAACTCGTTCAACAAAAGATTGACTGAATCAAACTTTTGTTGAACGAGTTTTGTTGATCAGTTTTCTTTCAATTCTGCTCAATTTGCTTCCCATTCAACTCGCTTGTGCTTCACTTCTCGCGTCGCTTACCCTGCTACAGTCAACAAGATTGAAAATAGTCGGGCGAGTTTAGTTGATCCGTCTGAACGCGCCCTAACACACAAAAAAAGAATATTTTTTGAAAGATGTACTGAAGTGTTACGAGCCTTTTTACTTTACTATAAAGAAAAAGTGAGGGTTTGAATTTTATGAGAATTCAATCTTTTCATTTTATTATTTATCCTCGTCATTTTTTTAGCGCTTTATTGAATGAACCAATCAAAAAGTATTAGTAGTAAAACATTGAAGGCAATAAAGATTGATCAATCAAGATATTTTAACCTTTTTTGACCAATTATTCAAGAGAGACCTTATCGAGTGAATGGTTAATAAGCGTTATTGATTGCATAATAAAAAACGGACGTTCAAGATAGATGAAAGAAATAAAATGTTGGTAATTTTATTTAAAATTTTAAATCGTATAAGTTAATCATGTGAAAGAAATTAAGAGAAAAGAGTGACTTTTTCAATACGTTTTTTTTTTGCAAATCTAGACTTAATTACTTGAAATTAAGGCTTAATTGTTTTTCGATTTGACAAAGAAATATTGCTTATGTGAAAGAAATTAAATGAATTGATTTAGTTGCTTTGAACGTAAATTTCTTCAGCAGAGTTGATAGAGTTTTCATTACACATATTTTTTCTTAACTGGAAAAGATTTTGGGAGCATTTTTTATTGATTATTGATATAATGAAACAGAAAAGTTACACACTAATAAGCATTAAAGCAATTAAAAGCATTAATTTTTATCTCTAAAAAAAAATTGAAATACTCAGATAAAAAAAGAATCCCAACCCAATTGTTTTACCAATCGCCGTTCTATTTCTCATTACTTTGGTTAATAATTTTAATTAATGCAGAATTAAAGCTAAATCGGTATTTTTATAAATCTGCAGTCTTTGATTAATCTATACTTTAAGATATGAACTTTTTTTGTTTCTTGAATAATGTTTTTTTATAAGACGATTCGAACATTTAACTGTAAATATCATTAAAATGTCTGTGAAAAAATGTAAATATAAATTTAAATACTGCTGAATCGAAATTGAATGCGAAAACGATAATTATTAAAATGTTATAAATGATTGGCACTTATAATTCAATTATGGAAAAAATGTTTCGGATTCTGATCGTTTGGAAATGATAAGAGGAAGAAAGGGAAATACTTTGATGAGACATTGAATAATGTTATTAAAATTTCCATAATATCATTAGGTTGTAGCGTTTGATTGGAAGCAATCAATTTTATTATTCCATTTCGTTAATTTGTACATTTCTCTTTGATATTTGACACAGACTGGTGAAGAGGTAGGCGTTTACTTGCGTCTGGAGAAGTCTTTGATTTGTTTTACGGGTTTCTTTGTTTCCATGTTTATACTCTTTACTTACTTAAAAAAAACAAATTTTTTTTCTGAAGTTTATAATTTACATAAAAATGTGAAGTCGATAATCACCATCTTACTTTTAGGTTTTATTTTATCCTGTTGGTACACATTTGACTACACTAAAAGCAAGTCAAGAAATTAAAAACAACTAATAAAAACTTCATAATTCTTTTTTTGGTGGCATACTATAAGACATAAGAGACTACCCCGTAATTTTATTTCTTTGTATTTTTTTTTCAAATGGAAGAGAACTTTTCTTTCTTACTACCAGAGTTTTTATACGTAATATTACGACACGCGGTACGAAAGGATACCACAATAAAAAGTTTACTTTAATCGTGTGGCATCTTTACCATTATGTGTCTGTGTCGGGGCATCGCTTGCACTGTCCAGGGGATATGCCTCTGCTATTTGAACTACAAGTTGGTACATATTTGTGAAAGGTGAAAGTTGAAACTAACTAAAAAAATACCCAAATTATTACCACTCCTGTTATTGTTTTTTTTTTTTTTAATTTGAAGTTGTTAATTGCTTCTACACATTTCTATTAAATTTTTTTAAGAGATCACACTTTAAAAATGTGGATTTTATTAATCTGATTTTTTCTTGATAATTTTGATTCTAAAATATTATATTTAAGGTCACTTAAATATAATGGCATGGTTGACTAGATAGTTGCTTTATAAGCCAGTGGTCCTGGGTTCGAATCCCAATGAAAGCCCAAGATTTTTTCCTGGGTTTTAGGATTCGAAGGTCACTAATAACCATAGTAGTTGATGTGATCTTAAATAAATCAAAAAAAAAAATATATATTTAATGACTAATTTCGGTCAGATTTCTTATATAACCTTTTTAAAATCATAGGTTTGTCTTAAATGATAGATTTATTTGAATACATTTTGTTAGAATTCGAAATTTATTTTAGGATAGTGCCCAAAAACATTGTTTGTTAACGAGTGAATAACACGCAAACTATTAAATTTAAGTAATTCACATTTTAACGTTTCTTAACCAAATTTTGGTAGTATGAACCATATATTATTTCATAGAAATGTAAAGTCTTTTCAATCACCTGTTATTTGTTGTACGCATTATATTAGTTTGAAATGATAAAATAAGTTGAATAAATTCATCCCGATACATTTGCCATAAACTGTTTTTATTTAGAATAGTTAGAAAAGCGCATAGAACCTAAAATAAATTTTCTTGGTATAAAAAGATTACAAAAGAGTTGTTGCTTCTAAATATTTATATAAATGACAATAATAACCATATACAAATTAATTTTGTCTTCCTTTTAATTAAACTTCAATTCTCTATACTTGTTGTATAAAAACACGAAAAAATGTTTCAATTCCTTTTTACACGCATTTTGTCGAAACAATTAAATTAATTGTTTTTTTTTTAGCCAAATAAAACTTGATAAGATTTTTTCTAGATTCTCCGTGTCTTCTATTTATTGACACAGTTATTAATGACATATTTTTAAGAGGTATTTTAAATAAATTTTTCATTATGTAATTTAAGAAAAAACTTTTCAATTTCTCTCCGTTTTTCCATATTTCTAAAGCATATTCAGAGTAATTATTTGAGGCCGATGTTTTCGATGTTTAATTATTTTAATTACATATAATTATTGTACGTTTCAATGATTTTAAAGGCCAAATTGAGGATTATGGATAATGAAACATAAAAAATAATAGCTTGAGTAATTGTAGAGTCTTAAATTTAATTCGATATATTTTATTGGATTAAATGACAATTTCAAAAGGAACGAGGAGAGTTAAGAAAAGTTTTTATTTGTATTTATTTTTATTTCAAAGACTTTTTTGGTAGAATTGAGTTGAGTAAAACTTTAACTGTTGAAGTTAGGCTTTTATTTATAATTTGTCTTTTTGTTGTAAATTTAGGCCGCATTTCCGTGTTTGTCAATTAGAGTTTGAAAACTGTTATACAAAAGAAAAAAAACCTGAGACCAATTAACTCAATAGCCATAACCATAATTTCCTTCTTTCGTCCACATATAAACCGATGGACATTAAAAGTGAACGAGAGATATTATCGAAATTGACGAAGGAAATAAAAGAAGTAGAGGAGGAGATGATAGGTAGCAATAATAATACAAGTGAATTGCTAACATTTTCCTCCCTTACTTCTTGATTCGATTCGATTTCGTGTGAAGAATCAAATTCAACTGAACGGTTTCGTGGTGTAGGTAATAATTTAAAGTCTCGTTTTCCGCCATTTCACTCTTTATCATTAGAAACAAAAAATGCTATGAACGTAAAACATTTAACGTACTTATCGTGTAGCAATCAAAGCCGAATAAAAGCTGGGCCACTTTATTCTCGAATGCGTTAAATGACGGGCGACTCTACCAGGCGTAAGCGATTGAGTGTGACTTGATGATAGGGTGGCAGAAAGGCTACAAATCACAAAAGCTCGCCCGCTAAGTCACACCGGGTGAGAGACTCGAATGACACCAGTAACGGGCCACAAACTAAGCGACGCCTTCGAACTCATCCCCATGCAGGTGTCCAATTTTTGAACGAGGGAACGAGCGAAACGTGAAGAAAAGCTTACACACACGCTCGCGTCGGGGAGCTCTGCAGATGTCACAATCATTGTCACCGCGATCACGCACCCAACAAAACTTTATCTTTGTCAAATTTAAGTGTTCACAATCTGTCTCGAATAATATTTTCAGCAACAAATGTTGCATCTAAAACTTTATATTGTTTTTTTCGCATATTCACCCAAACGTAAGATTTTCTATTTCGCTTCACTGACTCGAATTCAGGAATATTGCGAATGATATTTTTGGCGTCGTTTTGTCTCCACGTTAAATATTGTGATGGTTTTAGCACAACTTTCTCTTATTCAAACGTTTCATTTTAATTCAATTTGGAGTTGTTATTAATAGTGTCATTTGACTCGTTCGAACTTGCATTGTGGAGGTAATAAATTTTTTATGGTTGTGAACATGAAAAATCGGCCAGGTGTAAATCAATCAAACACATTTTAATATTTCTCATGGAATAAAATTTAATTAAAATCTGATATAAGAAGATGAAGTGTTGAATATAGTGATTTAGTAAAAACTCAATGTATGTTTTTTAATTAATTGAAACCTAATGTATGATGAACATGATAACATTCTTAATACATTAAACGTATTATGACTCAAGATAAAGGATGTTCGTAAAAAACTGAATCTAAAAATTAAGAAAAATCAGAAAACAAAAAAAAATTAAAACTTATTAGATTTTTTCTATATTAAATGTTCTGAGTGGAAAATGGTCTAAAAGGTGATCTGTAAAGTCAGAAAGTCAGAAAGTAAGAAAACGTAAGAAGAATAGAAAGTATATAACCTTTGAAAATATCGAAATAGTTATAACAACGATAAAATTAACCACTTAATTACTATATGGAGTAAATTTTAACACTTTTCAATTTTAGCATTCTCTATTGTGTTCATGGTTGTTCCGCTAATACCTTTAAATTAGTTCTAAGATTTTAATTTTAATTATGTTTAAATTGCAAAGAACCAAGTACATAGTATTAATTAACTTTGCAGAATGTCTTTTGTTATATAGTTTGGAAACACTTTTTCACAAATGATTCAAGTCAAAAAATATTTATTAATATATTAGGTAAGTACAGAAAGAAAACATTTAATGGACTTTGAATATTATAAACTTTGAACTAAGTAATCTTTTTAAGGTATATAAGTAAGAAATTGAATCAACTTATAAATATGTAAAATTAAATTTTATATGAAATATTCTTAATTATTTTAATGAGAGGGTTATATTAAGAAATGATAAATTATTTTTTTTAAATATGTTAGGTACCGTGATTCAAGTTGGTAGCAATGAAATGAACGCCTAGGGACGCAGGTGTATGACTAATACCAACCAAAAACTGCCAAACAAAACAACTTGAAACCACACCAAGTTAATTAAAGACATCGCCTCTCCATTTCAAGCTCTTCACTCGCGCTATTACTTCATTTCGTTACCTTCGTTGAAAAAGCATTTCAGATAGACGAAACATTCAAAATTTCACTCTTTTTGTTAAACTGGTTGAAGATTTTCTAAGCATAGCAAGTTTTATGATACTTTTACCGCAAAACTTACGAACTCACGAAAAATATCGCTGCGTTTCATTATCCTTTTTTGTCGTTCGTGCTGTGTACGTGTATACGTTTGCCCCCGTGAAAAGTGGTTAAATGCAAAATGTTTTTGAAGAAACTTAACGAGTTTAACACGACATGAAAAAGTTATTTAATTTTTTTACGTCTCTTTTTTATTTCAAGACGCGTAGAGAGGAACTTTATGGAAAAGCTCAAGTGAAATTAATGATAATTTCAAACGAAATCTGATACGTTAGTATAAATCAGATTAAAATCAGAAGCTTTTCTTTCAACAAACTTCTATGCTTTCGAACAAATAAAGCTCACGGGTTTAAACTTCGTAGCTTTCACGTTATTTTATGAGTTTTGAGTAAACATTTTAGCAGGCCCATTCTTTGGCTTATCTGACGCCAAGACAAGACAACACTTTCTTGTGCATTCTCACCATCTTATTGTAAGAATTATTTCTTACATGTAATAAAGTGATTTTATCTATTCATTTTATTTATTTTCAGTTTTATTTATTTAGAATCTCAAATAAAATACGAACTTATGATAAAATTGGTTTAACATTGAATAAATTAATTTGCATGCGATTCATTTGATATAATAAATATAAAGTTCACTTAGTGGCGTAGTTGACAAGATAGTTGTCCTTTACGCCAGTGGTCCTGGATCCGAATCCCAATGAGAGCTCAAGATTTTTTTTTTTAATTGATGTGACCTTAAAAATAAATATGCATGAAAAAGGTTCAATAAAGAGTATAATTTTATATATTTAAATGCAAAAATTCAATTTTTTCATTAAACTGGACTTCACGGCTTATCTGTAGCTGTTTTATAATCGTGTACTAGGTTTTTATTAATAATGCATTAAATGTATACTTCTAGATAAAAATTGAAAGTAATTTACTGTAATCATAAATTAAACTTAATCAAATATAAACTCTTCAAAAGCCTGTTATTTAAAAAGCGAAAAAAGCTTAACATTGATGATTGCTTGTTTAATATAAAAAATAAGTTATTTAACACAAGTATTGTTCAAAATTCGAAAATATAAGTTTCTAAGGCCAGGATAGCTCTTCGACATAACATTTTCTGATACAAAAGGAATAATGTTATTCTTGTTCAACAACAATTTTCCCAAATACTTTAAAGTCCTCTTTCATACACGTAAATGAAGAAATAAGACCTCCATGTAGTGAGAGCAATTTTCAAATTAATATAATTTGAAATATGTAGGTCAGTTTCAGATTATACGAATAGTTTATAAAACCCATCTCTCTCGTTCCACAGTTTCTGGCCTAATGTTACAAGAAAAGATAGCTATAATGATGGGAATTGGGATGAATGGATATGATGGCACTTGAGGGCGAAAATGTTACCAATTATAAAATGGATATTAAGTTTCTCTCTTTACATGAGCGAGTGCGATTGAAATGGTTAATATAAACTATTAATAAAGAAAAGTTTTATTCTTTTTATTTTTTTTCTTTGTTTCAACTTTACTATTAATTAAAAGATTTGAAAATGTTACGAGTTGAAATGGATTGATTTTTCTCTCCCAACAAGTTGGTGATGATTAATAAAATACGTTTTTATTAACTCATTATTTTATGAAGTTTAAATTTAATTAAAGTTTGCAATGCTCGTACAATATGAAACATTTGTAAAAAAAACATTTTTTCAATTTGATAGGAATGTGTAAAGAACAATAAAACATATGCGCATGCGCTATTGGTGACATAACATTATTTAAAAGATGAGTAGGAAATTAGTATGCAACTTACACATATCATATATGAAATTATGTTAACATATTGTAGCTACTCAAATTAGTACCTAAAAACTGCCCGCTTCGCTGAGCATAAAATAAGCTTAAGATATATTCACTTAATTTTTCATAGAATTAATAATTTTTGGATGTCAATACAGTCTATAACTTTTTACAAACTTTATGAAGATAACAGTTGCACAAGATATTCTCTTTTTAAAATTAATTATTTTAGATAACTACATACTTCTCATGAACTCAAATGCAACTGTTTTACACATCTGTCATTCGTTGATATTTAAATATAAATAAATATAAAGTTGTAAATATATTACACGAATTACTACTTTTTTACTGCAGTTTCTTTATAAATTACATACATTTGATTTTAAATTTGTATTTCTTATTGTGCTCGTTTTACAAATGTTTTGTAATAATGCAACTGTGAAAGTAGCTTAGTTATCTAAGAATAAAATTTCCTTTCGTTTTTAATGCAGCAAGAGTAGAAAAAAATTATAATAGTGATATGAATGTCGAAACTTTAACTTATATTAGACTAAGTTATAAAGATGGTTAAGACTTGAGATGAAAGGATTTTCATTCCCGCGTGATCTGTTATATACTTACGAAGCTATATACATCCATAACGTCCTAATCAATATATATTTAACCAATTTTCAAGACAGTAGAGTTATTAAATATAGGTTAAAATCGTTGTGTGTCTACTTAAATTCCATGTTTATAACTTATACTCTCTCCTACACTACGGATATTTATACTTCCATATTAGATTTTCATGTTTAAACGTACTTCTTATTTCTATTAGCATCCATATTGTCAGAACCTTAGATAAAAAATAATTATATATATAGTAACTTATTGACGCGATACAAAGATTTAGATAATTAACTATTAGCATTAATATTGATTAATTATTATTGACCAATTGTATTTATAATTTTCTTAAAAAGTATCATGGTATTTAACTGTTGTCAATTGTTTTTTTTTTTTTTTTTGGTGTTTTAAGTCGCTTTAACATCTAAGGTCATATCACGACTGTCTAAACACAGAAAATTTCTGTTGGCCAATTTTATTCTTAGGTCTAAGATCTTAAGTCTAGGATTCAACGGGAATCGAACCCGTACCACTTGACGCATAAAGCGAAGAGAACTACTGCCTCTAACCACTGCGTCAATAGGTGGTCAAGTTGTCAATTGTGTGTTTTTTTTTTAAACTTGAATTTTATAATTAATTTTTTTTTCAAATAGTAGGGAAAGGTGTACAAGATGATCCCTCTAAGCAAGAATTGAAATAAAATATACATATTTCCTTATGAAACAAACTTGATAACATTTACTACTGCCATATTTGTTTATCTAACTTTTATCATACTCAAAATTTCTAATTAATTCAGTTTACATAATAATATATACATATTTTTGAAACCCTACAAAGTAATCATCTTATACACTCGGGTAGCTAAGATGATCCCTATGGTTGGGGTAAGATGATTCCAATGATCATCTTACCCCAATGTCGAGCAACCTTTTATTTTTTCAAGAAAAAAGTAAGTAAAAGCGAAAATCAAGACTATAAAACGTCTTTAAGATAATTTTTGTAATTCAACATAACATATACTCAGGTTTATAACTCAACAAAATAAACTCTAAAAAAACTAATCCAAACGTCTGGGTAGTGGCTTCGTTATGCAACTTTTTTTAAAAGTGTAATCGCTTTTTGGCCGGTGTTGTGCTACACATTTCACAAATAAATGGATTTGTATCATCGCTATCAATTCCGGCACAAGCATCATGCCGCCATTTTCCACAAGCACAACACTTAATCTACCCTCTACCCTTGATATCAGCGGAAAACTTTTCCGTGCAATAAAAGCATTCTGTGTGATCTTTCTCAGATGACTCAGACGAGAAATATGATGTTTTCTTAAACTTAATGTATGTAAGTATATAAAAATCCTGGGGATCATCTTACCCCAAGTGCAACTTTTTTATTCAAAGTTAATTAACATAACCCATAGTCATGCCGCTATTTCCAAGTAACCCAAAAATCAAAATTAGGCGTATTAGAATGTCATAAACACAAGAATCATTGCGCTTACTTAAAGTAATTAATAGAAGTAATTTAAAATTGAATTCAATCTTTCCTTATATTAACTGAGCACATTTTATATTTTTTCTGTAAAATCCAACACGCTGGTTATGCTGTCTTTGCAAATGGACAATGGCGGGGAGGTATTCGAGGCTACGTTTTGTCAAAAATTCAACTAGATAGCGTTAAGTTTAATATTTTAAAGTCATTATTTAATTAAAAATGATAAGGTCGTTGTTAAAAAAAATGTACAAAATTTATACAGTCTGTTGGACTAACTTTTCGAATCAAAGTGCCTTATAAATATTAATGGAAAATGCTTCTCTAAAGTACGTTAGTAATGGCAGCAGGAAGTTTATCACAGTTTCTCTAGGTTAAAGAGGAATGTATAAAGTAACCCTCGATTTGTGATACACTGAATTTTAGATAAACAAATACAACATCAATTCACTTTCTCCCCAGTTTCAGTTCCTATTGGATCTTATTTTCGATGTGTGGAGAGACGTGATGTGCATTGAATTAAACCCTAATTTCCAAGCGTGTGTGAATGCATACAATCAAAAAGCTTTAAGAGAGCTCCCTCGCTCTTGGATCCCTCGATCGTTAGTTCATAAATATAAAATTCAGTTTGAACAATGAATAAACATTCAGTTCTAATCTAAATCGTATAAAGATTTTATGGTAAAGTGTCGTATTTTATTAGCACCAATGCTCAATATCGAAACATATCACGCAATTGCTTTCTCATCCCAATACGGAAGAAGAGTATGAAACACGCAATCTCGTTCTCTTTATATTACGTAGGTATGTAATTGACGCCCATACGAAATTAATCACTCTTTTAATTTTTTTGAATCGAAGATAAAAATAAAACCAAACAAACTACATCGCGTTATAAATTATGACACTAATTACAAAATATTTGACCATACAGAAAAATAGAAAAAGACATGTTGAATTTTTTCTGTACGAGTTATGATTTTAACTTTGCTTCGTAAAATTCAAACCGGATGAGGGAAGAACTTCTATTTTAACTATAATTACTCTTTTCACTTTTTCCGTGACTAAAACTCCAGAATAATACTTTTAATCTGTCAGTAACTTTGAATCTATTCTATGAATATCATTCACCAGTGTTTTATTTTACTTTTTTTTTGTAACACCACACTTGAATTACAAAGGAAGCTTTTCAGTCGTAATGAATAAAAGCAAACGCAAAAATGAATCAGGAAAATGGGAAAATTTTCTAAAAATTCAATGGTTGTAATAGAATAACATATTATTGTGAAGAAAAATATGAATGTAACATTTGTTATTTTCAGAAAAAAGGTTCTATCGTTCATCTGTGGTTAAGTAAAAAGACAAATAATAGAAGTAAAAGAATTATGTATTAAATAATTTAATCTTATCTTTTATATGTTAAAATTTTATGAATCAGCGAATTTTTCTTAAGTTTTTTTGGAGTAGTATTTTTTTAAGTTACGAGAAATAAAATGATGCTGTTTATTTATTCATGCATGTTTCTGTTGAAAGCTTTCATCCACATGCTTTCATTATAATTGTATGAGTTTTACAATGTCCTGTGAGTACCTGTAGATTAAACGAACATGACATTTATTTTGTTTAGCCATAACATTTTTACATCGTTTGGTTTTTTAACATAAGTAAATAATTTTTTTTGGCTATAGGAGATATTAAAACTTTAAATAACTTATATTTAAGGTTTTGTAAACTTCTTAAATATTTGCAGCAGGTCTTTATCCCTTATTAAAAATAAAGAAATAAAAAGTTGGTGTTCTTTTTTTGAAAGTTTAGTTTCCGGGATCAGCCAGTAGCTATACAAAGGACTTTTCAAGGACTATTCAAAGTCCATTATTACCCTAAAATATTCAATCTCTGATTGACGTAATTTTTATAATAACAGCACGTGTTATCTATGCGGTGGATCTAATTTTTTTTTGAGGGAAATAGTTCTATTACTTTTTCAAAAAATGAAAAATTCGTTTTGTAAGTACAAGCATAAGGTTTCAAAATAGATACATACTTAAAAGTTTTTTAAAAAATTACTTTTGAACTTATACAAATTGTGTTTAATTACATTCAATACAAACATATTATGTAAACAAACGCTAAAATGTAGGTATCCATTCAATTTTTTTAAAATAAATATCATTCAAGTGATATTATCATTGTTAAAATGGCTCTATTTTTATTACTATCGTTTCATTTGAAAAATTTATACTTTTATTTTATTATACTTATGCTAGAACAGATTATATTCTGTATCTTCGGTATATATTTTTTTTTGTTGGGTGTTTTTAAGTCGTTTTAACATCTAAGGTCACATCACGATAGTCTAAACACAGAACATTTCTGTAGGTTAATTTTATCTTAGGTCTATGATCTTAAGTCTAGGATTTAACGGGGGTCGAACCCAGTACCACTTGACGCATGTATTGGTAGCGGTGAGAGCTATTGCTCTAACCACTGCGCCAATAGGTGGTTGTATATAATTTGTTGGTATGATTTTGTGAAATAACACCCATTTAATGAAATTAGAGGAGATGCATATTTACCTATAAATAAATAAATAAGTGAACATAGAAATAAATATATAATGTCGCTGATTTCAATTGCTGTAATTTTGTTTTTCTTATTTTTTAGCTTATTTACTACTCCATTTTCTTATACTTGTTTTAATCTTTTAATCGTAATTCTGCATAGAGCAAAGAATAATGAACAATAATTTAATAACGAAAAAAAAATAATTCAGCATGAAAGCTCCATTAAGGTACGCCAACTATAATGCTTTCATGCCAATCTTATTTAAGTTTAAAAATTTCCACTCCTTTTTTGTAAGCCATTGCATTTTTATACTGATTTACTTACCTTTTTAGTGAAAGTACGTACCTTTTTAGTGTTAGTTATTTGCTGCAGAGTTCTCTCTTTTTGCTCATAATTAGTTGAAATTGTAAAATAAAATCAATATTTCATCCCTGGAAAATATTCTGTCGAATTAAACCATCAAGTAGCATAGCATTTAAAACAGCATTCCATTAAAAATACATTATTTTCTATTTTTAAGAAACAATTAAGTATGCAATTTTTTATTATGTCCTTATAAGTGGTTTAGTAATGTAAGGAATTGTATTTCAACTGAAATATTATATAAGTACAAACGTTTCACTTCTGAGAAAAAGAAAATTCTATTTTAAATAATCCCATATTACTTAATTCAACTAATTTAGGCTCTAATTAATTAAATAACGACGGAAACTTGAGAAAGTTTGGCGATGCAAAGGAGGGAAATTTTAACGAATTTAAATAAATTATAGAAAAGTTTTGCGTAAAATGAAAGTTTTCTTCTTACAAAAAATAATTGTAATTAACGAATTTGTGTAGTTAAACACTACCAAGAAAATGGAACCTTGTTAATAAATATTTATCCCTGGTTTTTGTCTTTCGTCACGTGGGTTTTATTTATGCATGAAAATTTGTATGTGCGCGATATGTGCGTTTATGGGGTAAAAGATGTAATTTCATATTGAAAAAGTTTCAACAATATTTTTTCGGCTTGACTGAATTTTGATTTAATTTCCGAAATTCAATTTATTGAGATTGCCAGTCTTTTATAATATTTTCCGTTAGATTTTCAAATTGTTTCCAATTGAATGCTTCACAAAAAAGATCAGGTTTTTTAGATTATCTTATTTAAAAGAATTTTTTAAGAAATTGAAAATAATACTTCATTTATTTACTTGGAAGTGACAAAGTAGCCTTATCTTAAAATTAAATTGTTTATTCGTTCGTTAGTACTAACTTTTTCAGAAATTATTTTGTAAACTTCTATTATATTTTCTTAAAAAGGTTATTTGTAACTGTCTAATAATAACTGATTATTAATTGATTTTGTATTTAAAAAAATATTTTTTTGGAAGTTTTATTATTTACGTTATAATATTGTGACGGGGCTTACACAATCTATATTAATGTAACCTGACAAACATATATTGAGCTTCTCGTTTAGGTTTATTTTTTTTTTCGATGGAAATTTAAAAAAAAGTTAATAACCCAAACTGTTTTATATTTTAAATTCATTAATTTTTTTTTTATTACAAAAATCATTTAATTTTAATCACTTTTTAAAGCACTCATATCATTTTTACTTGAATCGCTTTTATTTACAGAATTAATCTCTGAGAATGGCCTTTATATAGGCAAATTTAAGTGTCTTCGAGCATTCAAGAGAGTTCAATTGCCAAACCTTTTTAAAATTTCTAAAATTGTTGGCTGTAAATAAAAAGAAATTCAAATTTCTTTTCTAAGAATTTCTATAGAACAATCAAGAATGTTCTGACGACTGGCATTCATCATTCGGGTGATTTTTTGATACAACATAAAAACGGGTTATTCCTAAAGACTTTGTGAAGTATAACATTAACCCCTTATCTCTTCGAAAAACGTTGAAAAAATAGGAAACTTTATATCTTTTTCATTTTTCTGGTTTAAGTCGCTTTAACAGCTAAGGTCATATCACGAACGTCTAAACACAGAAAATTTCTGTTGGTCAATTTTAATCTTAGTTCTAAGATCTTAAGTCTAAGATTCAGCGGGAATCGAACCCGTACCACTTGACGCATGAATTGGAGAGAACTAATGCTTTTGCCACTGCGCCAATAGGTGGCCATTTTTTTTTTGTTACTAAAAATGGTTACTATTAGTAAAATAAGTAATATGAATACATTTTTTTTAAGACAATAAGAGTTATTAATGGTAGGTTTTTAAGTTTACCTATGTATTTAATTAAAAAACAAAATTGAAACATTAACAAAAAGATGAACTATATTATCTCAATAGTTACAAAGCTTTTTCGATTAATTCTTGTTAGTAAATTCCTTCTGGATTCTAGATTACATCTTTTACAATTTAATTTATATGTTTGTTATAAACTAGTTAAATTACAATTTGTAACTTTATAAACCAATGAAAATTGAGTCTCAGTCCACACATTTATTACAAAATGTACCAAATGTAATATTTCTAAGTATTTTCATAGCTTTTTGCTTACATTTACTAACTAAACTCGAACGAAACACCGTGATCATAAATCAACGTCAAGCTCCCGTTTATTATTAAGAGACATTACACACACTACCATTACATATCACGCCCTTAATATTATTGTAAATTATGACGAAAAAGACAAATAAATAAGAATATTAGGTCACAACAAGAAAGTGAGGCGATAAAGGTAAACTTTAACAATTCTTCACTGAAACACGATTTGTTAAACTGTAAAAATAAAATAAATGGTAAGTTCATCAAGTTTTTAGAAATAAAAAGGTCCTGTGTTGATACTCTATGTAATATATGTGCCTATGAGTGTTTTGAAATAAAAATTATTCCTCAAGGAAAAGTTTATCCTTGTTGCTCCCTGGTTGTCTTTGTTATGTCCTGTTTTGCCCTGTTTTTTCTTGTTATTCCCCATTATTGCACGTGTGCTACCAGAAAGTCGAGAAAATTGTACGCGTCGAGCGTACATAAAACGGGAAGAGATGTTAATGAAGACGTTTATGAAATTATATGTTCCACCGGAATTAGTGCCTAGATCTCATAAGGGTTATGTAGAGGAAGGAAATTTCAAACAAAGCTAAAGTGAATTTCCGACAGTTTCCTTTACATTAATATTCATTATTATATAGGTGAAAGGAAAATGAAAGGCTTACATGAAGGTAAAATTTTTTCTGAACTGTTGATTTTTTTGTACCAACATTTTGTACAAAATTTAAACAATTCATACACACTTCATAAAAATCTACAAAACTACTTAATTTGAACATATAGTTCATCATTTTTTTAAATTTTTCAAATGAGGTCTAAATTGTGTATTACAATAATTACATTGACAAAGCTAGAAGTTCCCTTGGGTTTACTATGAAGATGAAAACCTTAATATCCATTTTCTATTTCCTTCTTGTTTTACATTTCTCATATTCGAGATTGTATCCTCTGTAGAACTATAGTTGTTACTCTATATGTATGCACTCATTGTCATTTAAATTGATTAAGCTTTGAACTTTAAACGTCTAAAACAGAATAACTAATTTGTATCGTACGACGACAAACTGATTTACATACATTGGGTTAAATAACTCAATTTCTCGTATTTTTCAATTCTAATTAAAAAACTTGTGATTTATTCGCGTCTTTTTGTTGAAATTTTAAAATATTTCATTTAGAAAATAATTAAAAATTAGAATTGTTTGAGTTATTTGATAAATGTTTGAAATATATTTTCATCAAGTTAATTATGATAGTTTTTCTTTTATAAAACCTACGTATAAATAAAATGAATACATATGTATATATTTCAACTAATCAGTGAGCATAATCAATTTAATGCACAAGATTTAAAAAAAGGTTTTTCGATTTTTTTTTTATATTCCCGATAAAAAACGTTTGAATACAAAAAGATTCATCCATATACATATGTTTGGATCTCGTTATATCTGTTTATATCCAAATTTTTGATCAGATGTAGGGATGTATTAACGATTTATATTCAAGCAGATTAACGTTTATCCAAGCATAACAATATAAATAAATATTATAGTTTTATATGTTTAGACTCAATAATGTGTAATTGGATACAACATAAAGGCGTACGTGCATGTCACTAAAACTCCAAAATCGCTGAAACCGAATTTTATTGAGATTCAAAACTACATATATACATAGTGTATTAGCATCCTTATCCATAGTCCACAGTCCAGACTTAAAAAGGTGTTGAATAAAGACGTGCTAAATAAAGTAAGAGAGTTTTTTGAGTTTAATAATTTTTACGATTAAAATCTGAAACAATTCTTATCGGTGGTATAACATGTCAGTTACTGATATTTAATAAGGTTAAAAAACATGGGAAACATGGGATCATATGTTATAAAGTATTTAATAAATTGGTTCATTTTTTGTTAATAGTAAATCTATAATATTAGTCGAGAAAAAAATTCACCCTCACCTATAAATTTTTATTATTTGATACCAAAAGATGAAGAATCTGATTTTGCAAAACAAAACCTGTCTGGCCGTTTGATGTCTAATGTTCAAATGTCCGATGTTCCTCTATTCGCCGTGGCCGTGTTTCTCAGCCAATTTTCATTAAATGTATTTTTTAATATGTGTTCTAGTTTTTATACTGACGACAATGACACTCTTTTGCTTTCAGAGTTATTGAAAGTCCGAATAGAACTTATAATAATTAGTAGGTACTATTTTTTTTAGTTCGATAATGTTTTTTTTTGTTTAGTTAAAAACTTGAATATTAGGGCATTTGTTAACTGAAAGACAGGTTTTAAAATAGGTATATTTTTTAAAAACTAAAATTAACATATTTAAGGAAAAATGCAACCACCCTTATACATTAATTTCTTATTAGAATTTAGGTATAAAAAATGAACTTAAGTTTATAATTTTATTGAATTAGTTTAAGATAAACATAATTTAACTTTTTTTTGTGTTTTAAGTCGCTTTAACATCTAAGGTCATATCATGATTGTCTAAAGACAGAGAATTTCTGTTGGTCAATTTTATCTTAGGTCTAGAATCTTAAGTCTAGGATTCAACTGGGATCGAACCCAGGACCACTTGACGCATGAAGCGGAAAGAGCAATTGCTCTAACCACAGCGCCAATAGGTGGTTCAATTTAATTTTGGTTTGAGAAGACACTGCTAACTTTTTTCCATATATTTAGGCCACAACTGTTGATAATATTTTAAAGTTCGATGTAGTTTGATAGTTAGAATCTGAAGATGTTTTTGCCTTCATCATTATTTTTATGAGGGTAGTAAAAATAAAATATGTAATTTTATCATTGAACAATTCAAGACTTAGTACCTACCTAATTAATAAGTAAAAAAAAAAAAACACTAAAATATCTTTTTTTACTCATTCATTGATAGTTTTTTTCTACACAAATTAATTATCATTTATACAGAGAAACATAAATTCTTTCGAAAAAAAGAAACATTAAATAAGAGTTTTTTTCGTTTTCTCTTCAAAAAAATCTGTGTATAAAACAACTTCTTAAACTCCACCCCCACTGACAACATTGTAAACGTCTTGTTACAAAACTTTTCTTCATATAAAGGCTTTTTACTATTTCAAATGAAATATGAAAAAAGAAAATAAGTACGAGTGGTTTGTACAAACTTCAACAACAAGCAAAATAAAAAACTACATCCTACATTTTAAAATAAATAATGTACCCATAATAAAGAGAAAAGCTTCATTTTCCACCTCTCTGCTTGCCAAAACTACCACATCAAATCAAATGGATGTATCACTAATAGAAAACAAATAAATTATAAAAGCTTAAATAGGATTTGGTAAAAATGGATAAAGTGTTTTTTTCGTAAATGCATAACGAACACCCTCGACATTTATATATGGTACATTGAACATAGTGATTTCAGTGATTGCACTAAATTAATGTAATTGATATATTTACTAAAAAGAAACTTTTTTTCTAAATTGAAATTCATTAAATACGTGGGGGTGGGGTGCTAAACTGGGTGGTATCGATATTCTGTAGAGATTGGGCTTTAATGGGAAGAAATTCATAAAAATGGAGTTAATTAAAACGCGCTGAATAAAATTTTATTGGTTTTTATTTGTTTTGGCCGCAAATTAAAACTTTGTTGTCGAACTGTTTACAATTTTTTTCAAATGCATATGTTATGAATAGCGATATAGGGGTAGCTACGCCCCGAACATAATAGGTTATTTATTAACGCATTTAGTTCTAATTGAAATCTGTTCTCCATTTACGAAAAAAAAACTGTTTCAATTACAATTGAACGATTCAATATTTTTAGAAATCCATTTCAAAATAATTAATTTTTAAAAGAAAAGTTGCTACATGAATTATTGCTCTTTTTCAAATCCTATACACTGTGAATAAAGTTGTGATATTTTTCATATAAAACGAATGGATTGTTATGGCTTTGTAGAAAGGTTCAGACAGCCATTACTAGTTATACATACAATAATGGAGATTGCTGTATAGTAGGAGCAATAGACAGTGTTCGATTGAAACAGGAAAAAAAGGTAGATGTAAAGGTAGATAATAGAGTTTTAGCTATTTTCCCATTGAGACAATCAAAGACGTTCAGAAAAGTCACTTAGTGCTTTTCGTTGAAAAAGTGTCATTGGCATTTGTTGAGTGATTTGTTAGGCTTTTGACATATGGTGTTCGATACGAGTTTATAAAATTTTTTAACTATCTTTGATCCCAAAAGTGTACTTATTTCTTTTGCGTGAAACAAATAATATAGGTATTTTTTTTGTTTTAGGTAAGAAACTTGCAACGATAAATACATAGTTGGGTACACAAATACAATTCTGTAAGTACCTGTACAATTTTATAATCTAAGGGTTGTTTAATACACCCTTAGAAAAAGATAAAAAAAAGTGGTTGCGTGTACTTATCTCGTGTACGCGCGTGAGAAGTTATACTTCTTTGGGATCATTAAAAATTAGTTTTTATTAATTGTATTCAAATAGTAAATTTTAAAAAATTGTAAATTAATATTTAATAATAATAATATATATATATATTTAAAGATATAATTATTAAAAATAAACTTAAGAGAATAATATTTTAATTTATATCAATAAATAATATCCAAAGAAAGCTGCCAGACGTTTATAAAATTTGTCAGGATCATTTTTCTGGTTAACAATTCATGCAAGTCATGAAATCAAAGCATCATAGAAATTGCAAAATAAAATAAGTAGCTACTTTTCAAACTAAATGTCTTAATCTTATTCTTATCTTGTTTTACTAAATTATTATTCTAAGATAGTTGAGTCATTTTCAGAATCCCAGATTTCGTGATAACTAAGAATATGCATGAAATGCAGACGTCATTTTCATCACAGCTACTGCAAAATTCGAGAAAAGTAAAAACTTAATTTTTAATAATATGTGTCATTTGTACATATAATTATTTTTAATTTAAATATAAAAATAAATAAACCAGTAAATAAATAAAACAAAAGTTCAAATTGCATGCGACAACAAACCAAGTAGTTTTGCGGCCAACTTCATTTTGTTAATTTTTGTCTCAAGATGGCCATCCATCTAAAAATTTCACTCTCATCATTTTTTCATAACGCGCCTAAAGAAGTATAACTTCAAAAAAGTATTTTGAGTTACTTTTTATATTTTTCAACAAAAAGATATTTTTTGCTATATACACTTTTCCAAGCGTTTTTCTAAAATTCTTAACCAATACAAAAAGTAAGATTTCCGAAAGTCGTCAAAATAGGCATAGTTTAGGAGTTGACCAGTTGAGCTAATTTTACTAGTCTTATTTTAACTTGCTTCGTATGTATGTTCAAAGTACATTATCCCATTTTTGAACACGTTTTCGCTATCCAATCTCCACATTTTGCATGCAAGTAGAAGAAGATAGAAGTAATGCAGCAAAAATGCATTTAAAATGTTTAGCACCGTCAATTTTGCGACTCATTTAATTTTCCATAAACAATATACATTTTTCTTATGCTCCTGCGTTGAGTTTAAATTTCATCAACATTTTCAGTAGAAAACTTTTATTAGAGTTATATTACTTTTATTAATAAGTAATTTTTAATCGTAACTCTCAAAAAATTATGCCCACACCGGTCTGAAGCCCCAGAGATCTCACCCTCAACTTAAACACAACCACATTCATTTCATGCTTCAATCTCGACATAAACCCCATTGAAAAAAATTAAATTATATTTTTTGCTTGACTCACAAGGTAAAACTCCATAAATGCTTTCATCTAATATTTAAAATGGCAACCGTTGAAATTTTCCATAGCTGATGTTTTTTTGTCTATCTAGATATCTCTAACAACTAAATCGAGCTTTTTTAATTTGAAAATTTGTGAAACATAAAAATTGTCTAGACGAAACATAGTCAATTTTAAAATGAAATTCCAGAATATAACGATATAGATCTATTATAAACATATTTTTTCTTAGAGATAAATTGAATTTAAATTCAATATCAACGTATTTCTTTAGATTTTGATAATCCTAATTAAATTTCATCATTTTTTTAGAAAATATGTTATGAATTTGATTATATCTCATCTCAATCAACAATATTATTTCAGAAATTCGATATCGTGGTTTTATCACGTAAATTCATATTTTAATTACAATGAAAAAAGAAACGCGTTTGTATTATAAATCGATTAAATTTATTCTATCTGGAACAAAAAGAGATAATGCATCTGTCGTCATAGGAAAAATAATATTTAATATGTACTTAGGTTTAACAAAGGGGGTAGAAGCGCTGTTGGAGTACAGGGTCTCGGGGGAAAGAATGGTCAGGTGTTAAAAATAGGTCAACGGTGATAATTATGTTATAAAATGCACTCAGTGGGGTGGACAAAACAAAGATTTCGTGGAATTGAAAAAAAAAACTTGACTGTGATAAATTGATGAAGTGGAAAATTAAATTTAATTTGGATCGGTTGCAATGCTCGAGAATTGTTTCTCAATTGCCATAAGATGGTAAAAGCTTATTAAAGCAAGAAGCATGTTAATTTGTTTAATTCTTAAAAAAGGATTATTTTCACATAAACAAGATAAAATTGGAGTTTCACCAATAACTATTTTCAAAAATAATGCCATATAAAGTGCACTATAAGCTGTCACTTTATTTAAATGATTGTCCACCGATTCAGAGCAGTGGAAAAAATTTAATGGTTTGTATTAAAAATTAAAATTTAGTATAAAGTTGTATTAACACGATGAATTTAAATAAATTTTATAAGGGAAGTTTTTCTAGCTTGCCAACTTTACTTTAACTGACCAAGTTGAGATCATTTTTTCTAATTTTGAACTATTCATTTTTGACGTGATAACGTCTTATAATTTGATGAACTGCGGCAGCCTGCATGAAAAAGTATCACGTTCCGTTTGAGCTTATGCGTGCAAGCGAAGACGCGATACAAGAAATAGAGAGACACGATAGAGTTCCACTACTGGAACGCTGCCACGTGAGCTTTTTTGAGAACTTCTACAATAAGCTATGCCTCGTATTTAATAATTGTTGAATTCTAGACAACGTGTTTTTCTCTACAATCTCTTTAACAGGAGTAAATTGATTTCCTTACTGATTTTCAGTCTTCATTTTAGAAAAAATTGTCAAATTGTAATTTGCAATTAACTCCTTCTTTGTATTACACAAAACAATGATAATTCAGTGATAATAATTCAATTCAATTCATAAAAGTATGCAATTTTTCATCAATGTTTCTTTATGATGTTATCACGTAAAACTACCGTCCATAAAAACCGACTTTACAGACAACCAATTTGTTTCCTTTTATTCTGACCTAGCATAGTGAAAAAGAATTTTTCCGTTATTTTTTTTACCTTTGAGAATCATAAAATATAACTTATTGGTAAATCTAAGGACTTTTTCTGTTATTTTTAAGAATCTTAACTAGTATTATTTTTGAGACTATTTGGCTTCTTAATGTTTCTTAAGTTTTCACTTATGTATAAAATATTTTTTATAAAGTTTCAAATTGTTTCTTCTAATTTTTGCTTCTATTATAAATCACAAATAAAGGTTTTTATCACAAAACAAAATAAACTTATAGGTAAAAATCAATTAATAATTTAACCTTTTTCTACTAATCTTCAGGAAAATAAAGCATTTAAAAACAGCCTTCACCTAAATCCATATTAAAAACATTCTCTGCCAAAATTCAAATTAGCCCTCTCGTGCAATTCACTCAAAACTCATTCAATTCAACACGCCACATTTTTATAGTTTTTACATTTACATTAAGGACATAACAGAAACAAAACGAACTTAGCATCAACCATTAAAAAAGATTGTGAAACGCTATTCTTATATCAACTTAAAAGAGCATTAAATCCTAGCTCCAATAATCTTAAACCCATTCTCAACCCCCATACAAATGACACAGCAAAAATTACCAGCATGCAATGTTTCGATTACCACACAACTAAAAACTATGCGGAAGAAAAGTACAAAATTCAAATCATAAGTATGTAACGAAAAAGTTGTTTAGTTTAATAAAAATTGGATATTCTTAAAAATTTGAAAAATATCTTCAAAATCTGAAGAGGCTATATGCCACACGAAAAACCACACGGTAAATTCAATTTGAATTTCAATAAGGAAGATTGTATCTTTCAAGCAGGCAATTGATGATATGATGTTAGACAAACAACCCTGACTTTTTTAGCCTAGTTTATCTACCTCCGTCTTTTTTCGTTCATCTAATCCCACAGGGATCAGTAGGAAGGGGTTTTGAGTGTCCTTTCTCGTTGAAAACTCGCGACTGTTGCGAAAATGGAAAAAGATTCGCTTGAGAACTGCCAATTCAGACGGCTGTTAACTGTTATCAACACACTGAATGGAGAAACAATTTGTTTTACAAGAAAAATACTAAAGATAAGCTTGAGTTTTCATCTTCATGTTTTTTATTCTGTGAAATTAATATAGCACTCCAACAAAAAGAATGAAACGAGTTTAGTTTTTACGTTTTTGTTATTTTAAATGATATGTAAAAATGATAAAAACGATTGATCTGCTTTTTCAAAAGAAAAGTTTGAGTGGAAAATATAAAAGAAATTGTGTTTATTTACTTTATTACAAGTAGATACAATCTTGGTTTCTTTCAAAAATTTGCAAAAGTAGTCAAATTAGATATCTATTATGGTAAGAAGAAGGAAAAGTTTGTATGTTTGTTACAATTTTATTCCAAAATTGTTTACTCGATTGAAATGAAATTTTAACTTTTCTATAACAAACAACTTTTTGAGTAACGAAAGATAAACTTTATTTCATTTTTTTGCATGCAAAGTCATTTTATGCAACTTATGTTTCTTTTTAAAACTACTTTACCTTGATTTTTCAATATATGTTACAAAATACAAAAGAATCAGTAAGTTTAAAATTTTCGACTAGCTAATACTAGCTAATACTTAATAATATATATATATTCCTGATATCCTAAGCATTAAATTATTAATTGCATATTAATAATCAAATAACAAAAACTGTTAATACAGATCAAATTACTCAATTTTGTTAGAAGAAAAAAATTTTCCTTAAAAGGATACATGATTAACTGAAAAAATTAAACTATTAATCGTATAAGAAAAATGAATGAAATAAACTCCTCCAACAGGATTGCTATTGATTTTCTTCAAATTTATTTTATATCCCCAAATCAAAAATACGGACGTTATAAGTTTAACGTGTTTTTTTTTTTGGCGAGAGTTTGGAAAAATACTCTTAACGTATCATCAGGGCTAGGTGTTGTGCCTGGTATGTTGGACTCGGATAATTCCATACCGACTAAAAATCTCCTCTGTTTCTGCCTCTCTGGGTCCCGCATGGAACCGCCGTTAGGCATTATTTCACGGAGGAGGCTTTAGCTGGTACTCTTTCAGTTATATTCGAAGCCACTGCTTCCTTCCTTCTACTTGCGCTTATTTCGCTGACTTTCTTTTCGGCGGAGATCTTAGACGACCTCCGTCGTAAATATACATGTTGCATCCCACGCTACCCTCGATGTGAGCATCATTCCAACTATAGTCTCTAGTGCGATTTTCTGTTTGAGGGTAGTTTTCTCAGTATTCTGCTGCGATTTGAAATAAAAGTACGCGAAAAACACGTGTTCTGCATCCTCTACAATTTCCGGCTAGATCAAGCACTCCGGAGACTCCTCGTGTTTAAACCTATGAAGGTATGTTCGCAAACAACCATGCGCCGACAACATTTGCGTCAGGTAGTAGTTGACGTCGCCATGTCTCCAGTTTAGGCCATACATCCACATGTGGGATAAGCCAGTATGTCCACCTGCTCTTCGTTGCGGCATCCCACAGCGCTTGCCATAGGCGAATACAATCATACTGTTTTGCCGTTCTTCGGCTCTAAGCTTTTCAGGATAGGTTTGACTTGTGCATCTGTGTGTCTGTGTGTGGCATCGTAGCTCCCATATAATTGGATTGATTTTGGTGCGGTTTTTCTGTTTGAAAGCTGATGTTTTAAGTTACAATATCTTTTATGAATTTTTATTAGTGAAATTTGTATATCCTAAACTTTATGTATCTATCATAGAAATTTCACTATCGATTCAAAAATAATTTATCCTTGATCGATCTAAAATTTTTAAGTAGAAAACAAAAGACGTCTGTTAATTTAACTTAAAACATTTGTTAAGTCGTTTAAAATATGCATTTCTTGGCAATTATTTATGAATTAATATTACCAATATTTTTCTTTTCCCAATCTTAATTTAAAATTCTTTGATTGTAATAAACTTTAAAAACAATTTTCAAAATTTAATAGAGTTTAATAATTTAGATTTACGAATCAGAAAATCGAAGAACACTTAACTAACAAACTGGTTCACAAAAAAAAATGTGTTGTACACTACTCTTTTACATAGTTAAATTTTCGAAGTAGAACTTTAGAGCCTTAGTAAGATTGTATTTATGATAATTCAAAAACATCACAAGTTTATTTTGTCTTCCTACAAAATGTATTTCTGACTTCACTGTGTCACATTGTGGAAATTAATACTTTTCTTTACGACTTCGGAAGGTATAAAGTCACTGGTATGACATTTTTTTCTACCTTAAGTCTAGGGGTAGAATTATCTAGGATTCGCTGGGAATCAAACCGAGTCCCACTGAGCAGAGGTCTAAATATCTAACCACTGCGCCACTAAAATCTCAATATCAAACGATATATTTACCATTTTTCACTTTTGTTTACAACAGGGGATTCTCTGTATTGAGTCTGAGGGAATTTTGTCGAAAATTTTAAATTTTAAATCGTATGCGATTTTATTCCAAAAAATAAACTAGTGATATTTTTTCTATATACGTAGCTATTTCGACTCTATTCATATGCGATTTTATTCGTGTTCATTGGTCAGTAGCAGCCAAGGGGAAAGGGGTGCTCACTTTGACGTCACTGATATGTTCTATCTTTGTTCTTTCTGACACTTGACAGAAGCTATTAGCTATGTTGGTTCGTATATTATAGTTCTTATTGTATAGTTCTTTTGCTAAACAGTAAGTTGTATCAATATTTTATTTAACCCATTGATCCTTGATTTTTTACTTTAAATGTAATTTAATAAATTATTTTAGCCATTAATGATGCCAAATAGAAAACAAAAAGGATATGATGTGCTGTATTATGCATTAATTATGTTAACATTCCCGGAAGGAATGACTTATGATTTTTTAGGTTTCATAAAGATTTTGTGCTACAAATGAAAAAATGAGAAAACAGATAGCTCACCGAATAAAAAAAATGAATATTTGGCAGATAAGATTAATAAAGATCGTCTGAAGTTTTTGCCTGGTTGTAGATCTCATAAGCATAATAGTAAATTTCCAATGTTGTGTCAAAATACCTCACAATACTCTACGACTTGGATATTAAAGGATACACCTCGCAACTATCTTAGAAGCGGGGCCTGGGGATGCAGCCTCCGGCGGAAATTTGGGGGCCCCAAATAAAAAAAAATTAATCCCAACTTAATTTTCAAGAGAAATTAAAGTTAGTTGTGACCATCGCGTTGTTTTTTATTCCAATTAATGTTTCCGATGTAACTTTTAAAATTTGATTTACCGAAACTAATCAAAAACTCAAAAAACTGTATTTTTCATTTTCGATTTAATTTAGCAAGATCTATAAGAATCCGTCACCAAATCTTGGCGTCCGGTAAACAGCAGAGTTGTGGAAAAATTTATTATCCAACATATGTAGTACATACAGCTATAGATACCAGTGATTTTTCACGGGCAAAGCCACTAGTATTTTATTAAATATTTCTTTTAACTTGGGAAATCATCGCTTACAAAATTAATTTTTTGGCGTTTTTTAGAACTTTTCTTGAAATTACATTGGCTTTAATTTTAACAATTAGACATAACCGTTGTTAATTGTTTAATCGTATTGCATAGCACTTTAAAAGTAAAATTTGAAACTTCTATTAATATTTTATTCTTTTAAATAAAGATAAATTACTAATTCACTTGTGGTAGATAAGTCTTGTATACCTAAAACTTTGTTTATACTTATACATTTAGAAATAACTATGTTGAAATGAGTTTTTAACGACTATTTTTGTTTTTAATAAAGTTGAAAAATTGTTTCAATGCTTCAGTAATAAATCGAAATAAAATAATGTAAAATTGGTTTCAATATATTTTTAATCGAAAAATATTTGATTTATATTTATAGGTTGAACTGCAATGAAATTGAAAATGCAACTAACACATGTATCACACGGAGCTTTTTATCCGTATGCATAAATCGTTTCCTTTCCCTGTTCTCTGTTAATACTCGCGTTCGTTTATATATCTTCTCGTCTAGTTATAATAAAAATATTTTTCGTATCTTTCTAATGTTTATCTATTGAAATTGGCAACGAAATAATTCACGTGAAGACGGCGAATGAATTTAAAATGTTGGCAGCTTAAAAATTACGACATCGTCGTCGACTGCGAATAATATACCATAAATAAAAAGAGAGTGCTATTTTTCTATTGAGCCAATTGCAGATTGCAGTGTTTGCTGTATATACATTTGCATGTAGTATGTATATTCGCAGATTGCATCAACATGCGAATATTGTGTGATTTATTTTAAATTGAAAACTGTACACATAAATGACAAACTTGTTACGAACACAAAAGCAGGAGGTATCGACCAAAATTGCAGTTTGATCAAGAAAAAAAAATCATCAATTTTTTTCGAGTCACTTTAATGGTTTTATATAAATTTTATCGATGTTACATTTTCAGTTGCAATGAATTTCAAGTTTTTTTTTTCTCGTTTTAATAAATATCGACAATATTTTCTGGTTTAATTAAAATATTTTAAATAAATTAAAGCAGGCGTTGGATTTGGTCTGAGCACACTTGATCCGTGAATGACAAGCTTTCAAAACCAGCTAGATCTTTGACAACTCAAACAAAGCCTACTCTAATTCATTTTATAATTGAAATTTGTGAGTCTCACTCTCGTTTTCGTCTCGATGATTTTGATATACCGAGAAAACTTCTTTTATGAGAAAAAAAAAGAAATCAATTTGTTTTGTTATTTTGAGTCAAAGAAAAATTTATTCGCTGAACAAAAATAATTTTATATTTGACCATTGAGCTTTTTTTAGTTAAATGTGTATACTTTTCATATACGACATACCGAAAATCAAACAGCGCATCAAGAGTTTTATTAAAGTTTAATAAAAAAATATCAAAAGATTTCAACGCTTACAAAAATTAAAATTTTTCAACTCGCGTGCTAGTCATAAGTTTGTTACTTTTTTATTAATATTAAATACCTGTTCTTCCAACCGATTATTAACTTAAACCAAAAATATACAACACAACCACCGTTACTGCAAAGGTACAATGAAGCAATTATTTATTGCATTTTCCATCAAGACCTTTCAAAAGGAACTTTTTGTGTTGTCAAGTTTTCAAGTATTTTAGTTATATAATTACAATCGTACAAGTAGAGTGAAAAACGTAGTAGTTAAAAGCCAGCCTTTTATATAAATCAATTTTCACGCCATAACTGGCAGCGAGCAGTAAATAAAATATGAAGATATTAATTACACCATTTTCTAGATTGGTTATGAAAGTAATAGTCATGCATCAGGAACAACACGTGATCCATAATGTTCAATGTGACGGTGCATTGTTACGTTTATTCTACGTATGATTCGAATCTGTGGTTTTTTTATTTCATTTTTATTATATACTCACACACAAAGAGTAAATTGTGAGCAATATTATGTATGAGTTTTTCAAGGCATAAGTGCAAGCAATTATTTTATGGTAATAAACTATGTATTCAGTATTGTAATATTTTCGTTATTTTTTCTCGTATTTTTGTGTAGCGTGTTTTCTTGGTATTAAATACCCGTTATTGAACTATAATAATTGTTTCAACGATTAGTACAGAGTTGACTTTAAATCAACAGAAAAAATATTTAATCGATGATTAGTTTTCTTTTTTCGTTTTCTGTTTTCACGATTTGTTTTGTTTTGCATGTTGTTTTTAAGTACCGTAAACTATTTTCCCCAACGCTAGATAACTACTGATGCTTAAACTCAAGATTGTTTTTACCTGCTAAAATTAAAATTTTTAGGCTACCTACGTACTACAAAAATAAAAAAAAAGTTTTGCAATTGAGAAATATATGACAACATATCAAGAAAACCGTTGAAGATGACGGTAAAAGGTGAATTTTTTATTAATCAAAATTAGGGCTTGCGACGAGTACTTGGTACTTAGCTTCTTGACTATTTTGTTAATACTGCAGTTATCGATGTAACAACTTGGTGTAACTGTCAGGATATTTGGAAACAACAATACTAAATTGGAAAATCTGATTAAATAATAACTTTGGAAACAATGAAATAAAACATTGATTGGTAATATATTTTCCATAAATATGTTGCGTTTTATTAAATGAAAAAAAAAAGATTATTACTTTTATTGAATCAGTCTTCAATTATTTGTAATAAACGAGTGCATCAATTTTTAATCAATCATTCGAAGAAAATATCAAATTAATCTATTAATAAATATTAGTACTGTAATTCCTCCTCACCAACATTTTTGTGTCTTTTCTTCCATTCAAGAATGTTTTAGAATTTTAGTTTAAGAGATTTTTAAATATTTTTCCGTATCATAACACTAAAACGTATTATTGACATGAGCATTGATATTTCTTCCGGAATATATTCTGATGCGTGGTTTTTTTTCCGCTTTATTAATTTGCAATCTGTCTTTGGACACTAAAAAAATATGATGAATGCGAAGGTAGGAAGACCGCAACTCTTAGAAGGGGTACCTTAAGGTATTAGTGGTTCTCCAAAGGGTAACTCCAGAAATTAGACGCGATTCAGCCTTCGATAGTGGCCGGAATTATCCAGGAGGTTGCCAGCCAGATAGTTGGGGTGTTCGTTCAGTCTCTTTAAGTATTTTTGACTGAATCTGGCTATTTCACTCCTCACTTTGAAATCCCGGTGAATGGCGTGATTGTAGACGTATCAAGGGGCTTCAGTTATTGTTTTCAAAGTTTTAGACTGAAAGCGCTGAATCTTGTCCACATTGGAGTTACTGACGGCTTCTCACAGCTGTATCCCATATGTCCAAATGGGTTTAATTATGGACTTGTATATTGTTAATTTGCTGTCCAGGAACAGTTGGAACTTTCTTCTCAGTAGCCACTACAGTTTCCAAGTAGTGATATTCAGTTGGTTGCATTTGTGGAGGATGTGTTTAGACCAGGTTACACGTCTTTCCAGGTGCATTCCAAGGTACTTGGCCTCCAAAGCCCGGGATATTTCATGGCCACTTAGTGAGAGAGGAGGACAGGTTTTCCTTCTTGTGGTGAATGTCACGTGGACAGACTTGGTCTCGTTAGTAGTGATCCTCCACTTGCAGAACTACAGCTGGAGTTCGTTTAGTGCAGACTGAAGCTTCTCGGTGGCTATTCTGGGACAGTTGTGGATGGCTAGTAGTGCGGTATCGTCTGGGTTGCGAGGGTTGTTATATCATTGATTGGAGAGTCGGCCGTGAAGGTAGTAAAAAGTAAAGGCCCAAGGACGCTGTCTTGTGGCACTCCAGATCCTATCCGACGTTCCGTAGTGGCGGATTCGCCATAATGAACATACATTTCGATCATCTACATAGGATTCAAGGATACACACAAATAGCTCTGGGAGTGTCATTCTGATCTTGCGCAACAGCTCTACGTACCATACCTTGTCACACGCTTGGCTCACATCTAAAAAGACCGCGGAACTTTTCCTTTTCCGTACTAGCGAACTAACACTGAACTTGTTCGATCAAGACTTCTACTTATTTTTCACCTCAGCAAGAATACTTTTACAAATCAAAAACACACATTTTTTTTTTAACAAAATAAACAAACTTTTAAATACAGATAAAATTAAGATCTGTCTAAATAACTTTGAAAAAATAATTGATGCAACGTGTTCTTTTATTAGGCCGTACATTAGAATGTTAATATGCTCAGTTAGCAGAAGATAAAATTTTTTGAAATACAATTAACCCCAATTATATTTTTTTCATAGCTGTGCCGTTTTTTCACCAAAGTGTGAATTGTACAGCTATATGTATCGAAATTTTAACTATTTAAAATGCTGGTAGGATACCAAAGATAAGGTAACTAAGGATACTAAGTTAGCTCTTGTTAAGCATCGACTTTTAAATTAATTTTATTTTTAAGTCAAGTCAAACATGTTCCGTTTGATGAATCCCAAATCCATACTAACAAAAAGTTATGTAACATTATATCAGTAAACATGCGAAATTTTAATTTCAAAACGCTGTTTATGTAAATATAATCATAATTTTTATTGTTGATCATAATAAATTCATGTGTATTATATTAAAAATACACTATATATACTCATAAAGCAAGTTTTTAAAGTTTTTATTAATAAACTACCTACTCCTGTATATTTACCTTTAAAAACTTTTCTGTTTACACTTGTACTTTATTAGAAAATTTTAAAACGGAATAAAATTGAAAAAAAAAAGAAAAATAATGATGAATTCAAAAAGTTCTTAATGAGTTTTATTGTTTTGTAATTTAATATTTGTTTTTTCTGAGAAATGAAAATATAAAATGTAAATGTATAACTGAAAAACTCTTCCAATTTATGTGTTAAATTTTTCTGGTAGATAATGGTACAAAGGCACGTTATGTTTTGGTTGAAATATAATTTTGGTTATTTTTTTTATTGAATGGTTTTACAAAAGAAATTAGACGTACATTGGAAGCGTGGACCTATGCGGTTGATATGGTCGAGATATGGGAGAGGAATTTCATTAAAAATGCAATATCGTAGTTGCAGCTATTGTCACTTTGTCGTCGCATTTATGTATGAACCTCGGAAGTCAAGCGTAATTGATTCTATGAATAAAACAACGTAAAAAAGCGCTCGAAAGCTCTCATTCACAATGCCTTCTATGCTATATTAAGCTCTATTTTTCTTGTCGTTTTCCCACCGCTCCATTTTTTATGCATTTCAGAAAATTATAACACAATTGTATAATGCACCTATTATTAAAATTAAAAATTCAAACAGGGAAAATAGACGAGGCGGGTAAAAAGGAAAAATGGTTTTAAACTATATTACACTTTTACATGGTATTATGAAATTGAATTTATTATGCTTTGGCTCATGTCTCTCAATGGAACGCTCATTAAGAAATTAATTTTTTAATTAGATAATCTTGCTCGATAAGATATCTCCAAAAAAAATCAAGTTTTTTTCCTAGTGGCTACTGTTCAAGTTAGTGAAAGGTAAATATGTCCAAGCGTACACTTCTATCCGAGCACCTTCTATCACTTAACAAAAGCTTAGAGCTCACAATTAGAAAAAAAAAACTAGGTCGTTTCACGAGTTGGAAAACGGGTCATTTAAGACGACAATCCTGAAAATGAGAGCAAGGTAACTTTACTTTAAAAATGGGTGCTTGCGTGTTCTCTAGAACAGTCATTTTAATAATTCAAAAATAAAGAATGAAATGAAATATGGAAAATGTTATGTAGCTAAGAAGAAAACCAAAATAATATTTTCTTAAATATTATATATGTATATATATATATATATATCGAATTTACGTTGAATTTCTGTGCTGATATAATAATGGAAATAGTATAAAAAAAAAGATATTCATAGTAAACATAAAACAACATGACCTATATGGAGACCTTACTTTAAATAAATTGCATTTGAAAATTAGATTGGTAATTTTAAAATTTTATGTTTTTATTAGGGTTTTGCTTCATAATTAATTATAATCTCGAGAGAATTACGTGCATATGCAGTTGTTAATTTATTATAACCGGGTTCCATTGAAAGTAAAGAATGTTTTGCTGAAAAAAAAAACACAAATAAAAGTGTAAACAAAAACCAATTATTTTTCGGGGAAAAATGTAATGTATTCAATCGTTAACTAAACTGAGAAAAATGAAATTCTATTGGTAATATTAAATAATAGTTATTGATTTCGAACGAATTCCCCTTTCAAATAGTATTTTGTGAGAGTGATTAAAATAGTAAGTAATAGGCTCCACACACGTTGAGATCTGCATCGAATTACTGATGCAAGATGCAAGTGGCAGTGTATGGGCAGTTGAGACATGGTTACAAATCTCAGATGCATTCAAGGCCATTTTACGCGATGCAAGTGGCGATGCAGATCTCAACGTGTGTGGAGCCCATAAGTACAAGTTTACAATATGTTTTTACGGTCATCGCTATTGTGGTCAGTAGGATTATGAAAATTCTTTTAAAAGTTCCTAATAAATGTCTAATTTAAGGGGAAATAATTTATCAAAATATTTGTCATTTCAGTCATAGATAGATATTTGTATTGATTGTTTTATTGTTGTCGGTTTCTTTCTCACAATTAACTCATTTTACAAAAAGTGTCATGACAGCTTGGTGAGAAGTGGGCAGCAGCAAAGGGAGAGAAAGGCTGGCGGTGGCAGAGATATACGGCTGTATTAGATGAATATGTATACTCATAGGGCGGACCCTTTTATCAGAAAGGCGGATCTTCTGAAGCTTCAAGCACAGATGGCAGCGCAATGTTTAACTTGGTTAAAATTAATGCATTATGCGCTTGCACTGTGATTATATTAATGCTGGTGCCTCTATGGACAACGTGCCGTACTAATAACCTAAAGGAAACTTGACTGACTTGACTTTTAGCACGTGGCTGGTATTCGTTTGGGATCAAAAAAGTAAAGCGCAAATTGTATTAATTATTAAAATATACATAGTATATAATTAAATAATTGTTTGATAAAATAAAAGGGTGCGATTTAAATGTACCTATGCCGAAAAAGGTAAAAATCATATTATCAAATATTATATTGGTCATCTATGTATGAAAAACTGCAACAATGGTTATTTAGCAGCAATAAAATTTAATTTACAGTTATATATAACGTAAAATTATTTTAAACGATTTGTGGTTTTACTCATTATCAACTATCACGATGAAATTTATAGTTTTGCGTAATCTTATCATAATCAAGACTTCTACTTAAAATCAGTTTTAGAGCTATGTTCCGCAAATATAATAAAAGATAATTTCATGAATTTGTTTAGGAATCATTTTGCAGTAGGTACACATCAATGTGCTTTCTCTCGTACAATAGTCATAATAGGTATTTAATGCATAATTATATTATTTACTTATTATTAACATAGAATTGATAAAAACACCGTTTATTTTTAGCAATTAATCCGAATATTTGAAATGATTTGGATAAAAGTAAAACATATATTTATTTGGACAAGTATTTTTATTTTAAAGGGTAAAAACTCCATGAAATAAAATTGCTTATTTATCCAATGCTAATAAACCAAATCATAGAAACGTCATATTTTATGTTTTATTAAAATGTAAATGATTTATTAAAGTTGTACCACTGGGTAAAAGGAAAAATCTAGAAATAATAATAATTTAGGTAATTTAAAATTGTTTCTTCTTCTTATTTTAATGAGCCTCTCATAAAAATAAGTAGCTGTAAGCGATTTTGTTTTTATCTTTTCAGTTGCAGAATTTAATAAATGTTTGTTGTAAAATTATTATTTAAAGTTTTCATAAATTCGTTTTCATCTAAACTCCATGTTTGAATATTATAAATTCAGAAACAACGTATTAATTAATAGAGTTTTTATAACCTTCACCGCAGTGAACTTTGGTCACTGGCCTCCATAATAAACGTAATAAACATCTATATTTTATTTCATGCTTTTTGCAAAACGTCAAGGAAAGATTTAAATAAGTTAGAGTATTTAAGTAGCTTAAGTAAAGATATTATAGCCTGTTGAGGTTCGTTGAAATATAATCTTCTTATACCCGAACGAAATTCTCAATTTCTTCTCTCAAGCATCGTTTCAAGCAAATGAGGAGTTGAGCAAATGTGTTTTACTTTTTTTTAGTAAGAGAATTTAAGTTACTGATTTGATCGAGTAATTTAGCGAGAGAATGTTGGAAATTATGAAAATTTAATCGTGAGAAAAATGATAGAGTTTTATTCATTATTTACTCGTCGTTCGAAGTTGGAAAATCCACGGGTAGAACTCAGACGGTTGTAACATAAATTTTATAAAGTTGAATGATGCGATAATCTAAATCTAGTTTTACCGGTTCAAGATTTTCCATAATGCACACAACATGATATGGCCATAAAGCAAACTTTGCTGTAGTAGAGAATTATGATTGATTGAACCAATATAATAAGTTTATTACGTATTTTTTTCAGTTTTATAAAAGTCTTGATAATATCACAACCTATATACTCGTTGCTTTTGTTATAAAATTGAAAATAAATATTTATCGTACATTTTATTAACTTTTTCCTGGTACGTATAACGTAGTGTAAAATACAATTTACATTAGTTCAATTCAAACAACTTGTAATTAAAAATAAAAGAAATGAACACCATAATAAAAAAAAAACATCTCACTTAGAGTTTAATATTTTATAATTATCAACCTATTTGAGAAATATTACTTATAGGTACACATATATATATTGTTATTTTTAAAATAAAATATTCAATTCCAATAATATACCTTTGAAAACTTTTTTTTTTAAACTTAGGTAGTCATATTCGAATAAGAACCTTTAATAATAAATGATATTTATTTTAAATTAGAATTTCTTGGTCGAAAATGGGACAATTTTTTTGAAAAAAAGCACCACTCGTTTCTGTTCTCATCGTTATTCAACTCCTTTGGCTACTAAAAATTTATAGTGGAAATCGTAAAGTCTCGTGAATTAAAAATGAAACACCCGTTTTGGGAGCCATAAATACGAATATGTTAGCGTTTAATATCGTGCGGCGACATATCGTCGTTGTCGTTGTCGATTTTTCAACGACGTTCGAGAGAAGGAAATTTTAAAATTTCTTAGGGTTCAAAATGGGATATCATACGATGAATACGGAGATCGCCTGGGCTTTACGGTTCCACGATTGTTAATTTTTTATAAATTTATTCATTCCATGTAGTCTTAAGTGGGACACGTATAAATATTTTGTGAGGTTTCGATTTGGGGCTTAAATTTAGGGGTATTAACGAGGGATTCACGGATGTTGGTTCGAGCTTAAATATAAACTTGATTAAGTCGGTACACCTAAAAATTTAATTTTTTCTTGTTTGTAAAATACGTTAAAAACTATAATGCTATTCTTAAAAAATTTTACAAACTTGATTTTATTCCAAATAAGAACCTCATTTAGAACAAAATATTTTTTTCATCAAAAGATTCAAAAAAGAAAATATTATACTTTGAAAATAAAAACCCAGAAATAAAAAAGAAATTTCTCAACCTTTATTTTCAACTATACGAAATGGCACTGTATCTGAAGCGAGCTCTAAGTATTTTTAGGTTTTGTGAAGTACCTACCTATCCATTTCATAGTTATTACAAATAACGTTTATTGAGTTTACAGGTAGTCAATTATAAAAACGTTTCTTAAAAGACCATTATTACATATCGTAAATAAACTTTTTCTGATTAAATGGGATCTTGAGGATTTTTAGGAAAGTAAATTTTTTAATACTTTTTAAAACTTCACTATTTGAAAAATTAATATTCATGTAGTATCCTTTGTAATACGGATATATTGAAATTTTTGGAATTGATTAGACATTGATCTATTTATAGCTGAGTAAGGGTAACAATTTTTAAGCAAAACATGCGTCAGAATAAAAACAAGTACTTTTTGTAAATAAGTACTCACATTAATAAATAATTAATAAAGCTTTAATATAACTAGAGGCTGTTCATATTGTAACGGGATACTCTCAATCCTCCATTGAGCTTATCATAATGGGTTCTTTTACAAAACAACAAAGATAAACAATTTATGATAAAAATTACTTAGTTTTTATCGCTTTTTAAGTCGCTCGTATCACTATAATTAGGTACTTGAATTATTTGTATTAACTGACTGACTCCATCCAACTGACTGTGTGCACTTAGTTACTTTTATTATAGGACAGTGGCGTGCAGTCCGTGGAAGCGGCGGAAGCGCCGCTTCCCTAATTTCTTTCGAAAATATATGAGTAAATAATTTTTTTTCAAAAATATTTCAAAATGTGTACCTAGATGAACCATTAGAATTTTGGTTAAATATTCCAATTAAGTTTCAACGATAGTAAAATTTCAAACAAACCTAAAACTTTTAAACGTTCAACTTAATTCAACAATCAAATATAATACCCAATAACAAATTTGAAATCCGTGGCTTGAATAGCGTGGCCACTATGCATCATATGATATGATGAAATGAGATAGACTTATGTCAATACCCTTAGGAAGCTGCTTGGTTTGTAGAATCCACTAACATACGGCAATTCAACATGATTGCGTATGCGTATGGGGTATCTAATGGCCCAACTTGCTAAAACGGTTTGACGGCTTGGATGCTCCGCACTGAAATATCGCATACAAGATCCCACAGCTATATTTAATAGATTATAGTAAATAAACGTAGGTATAACGAGTGGAACAAGGGTATTTCTATACCTGACAGTCACATTGTTAAAAACAATATTGTAATTAGTGCATTTGTTTTCTTTACATTTTTTTATTATTTTCCAAAAGTTTTAATTTTAAAAATTTAGTCTTTATATTCCCATGACTTTAGTTGCAATTTCATAGATGAAAATTTTTTAAATAAAATTTTTGACTCTACACCGTTTAAAGAAAGAGAAACAATTATTAAAAGCAGAAGGCCAAAACCTACGTTAAGTATATCTAGTGCTACAAAAAAAATTATTTGGCATTTTCAAAGTTAAAACTATAGTAAGAAAAACTGTTGCGTGATTAAAGTAAATATGTTTTGTTATTTTTGCGTTATTTATATTAAATTTGCTTTATTTTAAATTTATATAATTTTTATCATGATAATTAAGCCTACTGGGCTTACTTATACAATGTTTAAATTCTGATTATTTCTAATCAAATTACAAAATCTTTTTTTTTTATTTGGTAGGTAAGTAAGTACCTACTCGTAATAACACAAGGGCAGTTATTTTAAGTAACGCGAGCAACCTTGACATTGTAGTGTTCAAATGTATGATTAGTAAGATAAAAATTTGAAGGATTATTTCTTGATTTGAAATCATAAATTTTTATATTTTGAGTAGGAGAACTCCGGAAGTTAATATACCATACCGAGAATATAATATACATGAACGTAGCTTTCTATGTTTGGCCAAGTTTGTCTGCTTGGCTCTATGCTTTGTATTTATTCTGCTAAATCTGTAAATTTACGCAGTTTAATTGGGTTCCGTTTTCCATCGTAGGTTTGCAATCCAATATGGGCCTTTTGTTGATACCGAAAACGATCTGAAATCTTCTCTCAAATTTCATTATTGATAAAAGCTCATCTGGGCGTCCAAAATTTACTTTAAACTTGGGTTGTTAAACGAGAGATGAGATGCATACGACTGTATATAATACGTTATTACAGTTTCCAACAACTAACCAAATTGAGTAAATTTGCATACCAAAGAGAAAGATAAATTTAATTTAATTAATCAAACAATACATGTTGAAACATTATATTCAATAAGCAGATTTCAATGTTTTGTAATTTCTTATTGAACGGTGATGTTGTTAAACGTTACAAGTTCATTCAATAAATTTGTGGCTACCCGTGATTTCATTCACGTAAAGTATGACAAAAAAGTAAACCAAAGTCTGTTTTTAATAATACTCAGTTTATGAAGAGAAACCACATGAATCACCCTACTACAAACAACCGGACAACTCTTAAAAATTTAATATCAAAATGGAACGGGGGCTCTATGATAGTATTCGGTATGTAAAGAATTAAATATGGTACAGTGTTTAATACATTATAATTAAAAATTTAAAAAAAACAACAATTTAAAACTAAAGAAACCTAAATGAACTAGCAAAATTAACGTACAAACAACATTAAATAAAAAACATTAAAAACTGTACACAATCAAAAATACTTGTCTTAAATAATTAAACTGCGGGGAAATTCTTTTTTTAAAGTAGGCACTTTAAAAAAAGAATTTCCAAGGCTATTACGCAGCAAAAATATTTTGTGTTGTTTCCCCTCTTAGGGTAAAGGCAACTATTTATATCTATAGCCTTTTCAGAAATTATACCTACAGTAACAAGCATGTTTCTAATTTCGATGATCAATTTTGTCATGTAGATTTGCAACCAGCATGTCTGTCTGTTAAGTGGCTCTTTTTTTTACATAAATATATAAGGAAATTATAGCATTACAACATTTAAAAAAAATGATGGTACGCCACGTTCTTATGAGTAGTAAGAATCAGTTTAATCTAAAATGAAAACTACTTTTTCGTCCTAAATACTTAATTCATAAAGTTTTGTTTTTATTTGAAAACTTTCTCTAAAATCCTAAATGAAAAAAATCATTTTTGGTTGTTTTATCCTATCTTTTAGTTAATAGCTTTAGCACGACTGTTAAAAATTAAAAAAAAAATAGTTTCTTATACGTACGTAAAATCTGAGCAACAAATCTTTACAGCACAAGTTGACTCTATATTTGAAACATTTCTATGTAAAAAATAGATTAAAATTTATAATAGAACATCTTATTCCACTTTAATATTACCTTATTTGAGAACTAAGAGTAGAGCGAGAAATGAATACGTGTAGTAAAAAGTTGGAAAAATGAAAGAAAGAAAAGAAACCAAATTTTTCGTTTAAAATTAAATTAATGAATGAACTTTGATTAAAATTGCTTTAAATTATATTATCATATGAGATAATATTTTATATTCATATGCATTCTATTATCCAAGTTGGCGAAATTCGAATAAAGCTTTCGATACGATATGGCTGTCACACACAGGCACACATACACACCGAAATGTTTCTAAAAACCACTTTCATGGACTTAGGGGACCTCAAAACATGTATTTTTGGTGAAAGCTCGAATACGAAAATTCGACCCGATTACAATACTTCCTTTACTATCTATATATCAGGTTTTTCCATAAGTCTGCGTTTTTTATGTTCACGTAGAATAATTAAAAAAAAAAATAAAACACATAGTAGTAGTAAAAGAAAGTAAAACGTAGAAACCTATGAAAACATATGGAAGATGATAGTCTTGACGGACGTGACGCAGCTGCCGCAAGAAAGTTAAATGGATTTCTACTTTTTGATGGACTGCCGTATTCAAATGTCATTTTTATGATATTGTGACTTTTGTTTTTGAAATATATTTTAATATTTTTGTGACAATGAATATCGAAGAGAAATTAATAAAAGAACTATGAAATTTGCAATTAAAAATTAGGCGGATACAAAAACAGTCTGTTAAAATTTGGCTTTATTAATGATAATAAAAAGTCAAAAAATGGTACGGTCATTTTCGTGTGTTTAAAAGACTCTTTAAATTTGATGGTTTTAAATATTACTTCAAAAAGGCCATGCAAATTATGATCTAAATTTTTATTTCTTGAATGAAGCCGTTTTCTTCTATTATTATTATTTATATTTTCTTCCAACCACATAAAACCCAAATAACATACACATAATGTTAAATATATTTAAAAAAAGTCAGTTTCATTAAATGCAGGCATTATATGATATTATTTATTTTATCTAAAGTTTGACGTTACAATTACATGTTACAATTACAAATTACATTATTTATACGGCAAGTCCGGCAAGACTATCTAAACATACGTCACCACCGTCATTTGATAATCTATCATCAAATTCATCGAATGATCAATTCATTGAATCGCCAATTCGTCGAAAAAATTGTTTTGTAGATATTTAAGAGAAATTCCGAGTAACTCAATTTTTATAAGTCTAGTGGAACAAAAAATTTTCATTAGCAATGGTAAAGTAAAAGGGCCAAGAACGAGAGAAAGGACGAGTGAGTCCCAATAATTTTGCTATGTAAAATAATCAAGGTGAAGAGTGCTATTACGTCGCTTGGTGTAATAGGATAAAAAGTCCTTTCCCCGTCTTTTAATCATTTTTGAAATATACTTATTGGAAGATTGAAAAACTATACTTAAACATTTTACTGTATCTTTTATTGTACGGCATCTTAAATATTAGGCGCATGGTGCCGGGGCACCACTTACACCATTCACACTACAGCTCTGAAAGAAAATACAAAATACAATACAAAAACAAATTTTTGGATTTTTATTGGGATTTGATCATAGAACTATTATCGTATAGTGACAATATAGTCAACCACGCCACTTAGTGAACTATATTTTTTTATAAAGGTGTTTTTCTTATTGTTTCTTTCAAAAAGTGAATTTTAAGTTATTGTTAATAAGTAAGCTATTTCATTCTTATCGCTTTTCGAATTTCCCGTTTATAACCATAGTTGTTAATGCAACCTTATATATACAATATACAATAACCAGCAAATATTTATATCTAATTAAATCTCCAGTCTTTCAAAATGTAACATATTTCATTTTTGCGAGGTTTCATAATATGAAATCTTAATGATTTAACACAGTTATGATTCCGTTTTTATATTCACATAAAGGAGAACCGGAATATTGGAGTAGGTGCATAAATGCACTTAATATTCAGGTCAGGATTATGTAACTTTTCAACATATTCTGTATTTCACGTATAGCTCATCTTTCTTTTCATTCTTTGTCGCACTTGCTTTTTTATTTTCACCTCAATATGGATGCCGCTATTCTCTGCAAATGCTCTTCTCGTCTACGTTTGTGGAATGTATTTATGATATTCAAACAGCATTTTTAGAAAATCTAACAGCGATGATGTTGTTATTTGGTTATTTTTTAGGCAAATCGGTTAAAATAGCAATTTTGAGATTGAAAACTAATATCAAGGTATAAAAGTACGATTTTTTAGAAGATGAGATATTTCTTTTATTGGTTGAAAGGCTGTTACATTTGATTATTCAAAATTGCTTTTTTATTTGTCTGCATATAAAATAAAGTACATTTATGGAGGAATATAATCATTGAAGGGTGACCCTAACGTATAACGCCAAATCAGCTAGTCGTGAAAGCATAATAGCTTTCCACCACAACGTCCGCACACACAGCACCAAGTTGGGGTAGTTCTTCAACAAATAAACATTATGCCTTACCCTATACCCAATATTCTCACAACGATCAGAAACACACTAAGAACTATAATATATAGGAACTAAGTTCGGATAGTTATGATGACGATAATAATACCAATAATAGTAATAATAATGAGATTAAAAGAAAACCTACCCTCGCTGGTGGTCTTGAAACACATCTTCAGAGTAAAAAAGCGCAGTAAAATGAGAAAATAATTTGTGAAAAAGAAGACTGATATATGTCTTAATAAAAGTCAACAACGCATGGAAATTTATGACGATGATGAATATGCCAGTAATATATAAATTTTTTAACCCTGCATTTTTATGAAATGTTTGTTTTACCCTAGAAGGTTTACGTAAAAGATACGAAGCTTTGAGATTTGCAGCTACAGAAAACTTGGGAAAATGATAATATTATATTTTCTTTTTTTTTGTGTTTTAAGTTGTTTTAACATCTAAAGCCATATCACAACTATGTTTAATCACAAAGGGAATCGAATCTAATGCCATTGGCGCATGGAGCCAATATATAACTGATCTTACCACTGTGCTATTAAGTGAACATCTACGTCTTTTATTGTACATTTCAACGTTCAAAATATTTATTATATTACACTTAAATACTTATATATTTGTAGTTAAAATAAATACGTTATCGAAATATACCCTAATGAGTAGCTTGCCGTTTGAACTAAACAGGTCTTATTTATGACTATCTGTACCCGAGACTTCTTTCACGTAAATTCCAAAACACTGCTCACAACACATAAAACCGAGCTTCATTAAAATCCGTAATTAATTAAAAATGTATAGTTTTATTTTGATTATTGCATGAATTTTTCCTAAATACCCTTAAGTATGTGACATGTCCTCGTAATAAAAATAATCCTAGATAATAACTCGAATATCCATTTATCACCTTACAAATTTTCACCGAAATTCATAATCAACTAAAATTGAAAAGTTTTATTGTGAATATTACTCGAATCAGTAATTCTTCTATTTTCCCGTAAAAATGTGATGTTTTACGTAATTAAAAATACCTTAAGTAATGATTCGGATAGTCAGTTATCATCATATTAAATTTTACCAAAATCCGTTTATTTACTTTTGCGTGATGCGGAAAAAGATAAATAAACAATCAAAAATTTTAAAAATGTTTGTGATTTAACTTTTATATCGATAACTACGATTGTTGATTATATGATTTATCAAAAAAAATTTCATGTAAAAATACACTTTGTTCCAATTTTTTTTTGGTTTAGATTTTTTGTGCTACTCGTATAAGTATCTCTATGTATTTACGTAAGGTATAGTTAATAATTTACATAGAACTAGTTTTCATCTTTTAAACATTTAACCTATATCTAGTAGGTATTTGAAATCAAAACACTAATTTCCTAGAACCAAACATAAAATATTAACTTTCAGTATTCTCATGATAATCATACAGAAGTTTCGACACTGTGTAATATAAGTTGAGCTTCAAATTGAACGAACAAATAATTAAATGCTGAGCATTAGTTAAACATAGCAAAAACGTCGAGATTCCAACTGTTCAAATCTTCACTAGATAAATTGGACGATTCCGACAATAATTTATTGTTTAAATAAAGCATAATTCGTATATATTTGTCATTTAATTTACTTCAAACAAAATTAAAGAGATAAATAAATTTTTTATGTGAAAGTACATCAAAAACTAAATTCATTTAATCAATTATTTGTCTACTGTACAGTTCGCAAAGAGGATAAAAATTCAAATGCTTTGAGTCTGAAAGTAAAATGAACAATTGAATTTTATAGTCATTATCTACCTGTTAAATTAAGAGTTAATTAAAGTTCAAATGGTATTGAAAATTTTAATAGTAGTATAAATGGGAGAAAATTTTGTCTTTCAATATGTATTAATTAAATAGAATGGTTGCAGGTTTATTAAACATTTCAACTTGAATTTTGCTTTAATTTCTGCAACTGACTGTAACAAATTTGATAAAATAATTAAATTCGTTAGATGTAAGCGACAAAGTAAAGGTCTGTTGTCAATTTCGAATGAGACGAGCGACGAAGGAAGGAAAGCTCGATCGGCTCGTTGGCTAAGTATAATGATAATGGCGCGCCGCTGGAGATGCGTTAATTTGAGAGGAGGCCGTATACATCAATGTTTAGTATGGGTTCCCTATGGAGAGAACTAATTCGGTCCAAATACACGGAGCCAAATAGAGAACGATCACATCGTCAAATGGGATTGCCTTTCTCAATAGGAATGGGAATGGAATGTGTCGAAATCAAGAGGACGTAAAGAGGTTATGTTTCAGTGACCAGAATCCCGGGATGATTCAACGGAACTGGGGGATGATTGAGTGTGAATACGTTTCGGAAATGATTATCTAGCAAGAAGATAAACTATCAGATTGACACACTTTGTTACAGTTAATTTACAATTTTCAATGAAAACCCTTCACATTATTGACTTAACAATAGAAAAATGTCGAATACTTACGAAAAAACTTTAACAAATCTTTTATCGAATAAATTGATTCGAATAGAAGTCAAAAACCTTTTTCATTACTTGAAAACATGCACTCTATCTATTTTATACTGTTTACAATCGTTAATTTATTTTCATAACATGTCGACTGCTATATAAATGGGAGACATTCAATATTTTAGTCAAGAATGAATTATGATGTTTGTTCCCAGAGTTTATTTTCGAGGATAATCAAACAAATATAAAACACACAGACAAATACAATATACTTGTCATTCGTTAATAATTCGTCTGGCAAATTTAAATTCATTAAACATAACCGTTTTTTATATCTGTTTGATTTCAGGTAAATGTTACGACGCCGTTTTTGTGTTGAAGAGCTCCCACTAGAGTTTTTCTGGTATGAACTTGTTTTCTTTCGAAAAGTAATCAAATGAAAAAAACAGCATCCATAAGAAAAGAAATACGGTTTTATGTATAAAAGCCTCAATTATAGGGGTTGGAAGAGCTTGGTTTGGTTTTTCATGGTCTTTTTATTTATTATAAAAAGTTTGTTAGACTGAAAGTTTGGTACGGATTCTCGAATTATTTGCTCAATTAAAAAAAAAAAGAAATTTCAAAAAACCTTGCATCTTTGACGTAGAAATGCAAATTTTTTGTAGCTTTTTTTAGTTCCAGACAAATGATGCTAATTGAATTATTTAGAACAAATCTATACTTAATTTAACCATACTATATAAGCTTTGAAAAAACAAGCCATTAAATGCTTCCTAATGGAAAACAATTATTGAACCTCTCTATTAACTTTTTATGGTTTATATAGGATTATAATCATTATGTATGATGTCATATTAAGATGATCAAAATCATTTACAGGTTAAAATTTTTTAAACTTTCATATTTTTCACATTTTCATACTTTTTTAAGAATGGTAATTCTTTGGATCCATAAAATCTTTTATCTTGATTAGAAACACAGTTGATTATGATAGCTGGCGTGGCCTTTAAAAACAAAAAAAAAATAATACAGTTTACATTTACGTATGTACATAAATCCAAACATACATTTTTTTTTAATTAGGTTTATGTTTTTAAATATACCTATTTTTTCATTGGTATTTTCATCCAATACCCGGCAAAATGAGACAGATTTAATCAGCCTCATATAGAGTCGATGAGATTAAATATGGTGCGTACACAGTATAAAATAAAAATATTAAAAATAACAAGTCAGGAGTTTCATAAGGAAGTGTACTCGGCTCCTACTTTACCTCATATGGACGTCTGACTTTCCTAAGTCAAACCAAATAACTATAGCACAATTTGCATAAGATGTGGCTGCTTTGGCAATTGGGGGAATTGGGAAGATGTAGCTTCGATAAATCAGGAGTACGCCACCAAGGTAGAAAACTGGTGTAAAAATGGCGAGCAACAATAAACCCCAACAAATCAAAATTTGTAAAATTTTCAACTAAAAAAACCAAACACAACCTCGCATCCAATAATAATCAACGGTGAAGAAGTACCAACCTCTGACATAATCAACTACCTAGTACCCACCCTTGACCAAAAACTTACTTGAAGAGCACACGTACAGACTCTTGTTACACGCACGCGAGTACGCTTACACCAACTAAAATGCCTAATGGCCAAAACTCCACTCCACTTCAACGGAACTCTGTACGTCACTACAATCAAATCATTATGGGTACGAAACGTGGGGTACCTACAGCTGCAAACAGCCACATCAATCGCAACTGGTGGTTCAAAACAGAACCCTGAGATTCATAACAGGATGCCCCTGGTATGTTAAAGGCTCAACATTACACAGCGACCTGAAAATCGAAACGGTGTCAGAAGTCGTCCAACAAGACTACAGACAACTTCACTCTGCCAGCAAAGGCCGAGCATGAAAATCCAGTGATAAGCGCTCTTGTCGCAGCGCAGTAGCCAAATATAACCAAGTTGAGTAAATTACTGGATTTTACCCGGTATAAGAAAAAATAAAATAAAAATAATGATATAATAATAAGAAAAAACGTATTTTAATGCATTTAAGAATCTTAAGACATCGCGATCTTTTCGCACTTCATGCTTGACTCAAGTTTGCTATTTTCAGTGCTTATCAATAGTAGGTAATGATAAAATTTATAAATCTTATAGGTAGCGGTTGTATTTAAACTTCAAAGTTTGAAATTTGTTTTTTTTTTTTTTTGGTATTTTAAGTTGCTGTAACATCAATGGTCATATCACGACTGTTTAGTCACAGAAAATGTCTGTACATCATTAGCCTTTAAATAGTCCAAGGTTCAACGGGAATCGAACTCAGTGCTACTGATGCAACAGAGATCTAACCACTGCACCACTGCGTGGACTGATGTCTTTTGTTGAAATTTGTTATTGACAAAGCTTACCGTCTTATTATTGATCATTCATAGTTGCTTTAATATTAAAAAATCATTTTAACATTTAACTGACCTTTTAAATGTTGTTTGCTTCTCAACTTTTTAACTCTTTATTGTTGTAACGTTGATAAAGAAAATAAGTTAACTTTTCATACAATTTGCTTTTAAAACGACTTTGTTGGCTGAAGCGAAGAAAATAAAATCACTGATTGTTTAACTGCGACAGAAAACAACAATGTTTCTATTCTACACAAAGTTTGGTGGTCACAAACTATGAGTTTGTCAACAATAAAGCATGCTTTATTATAATATGCTATAAAGCATAAAGAATTTTGCTTGGATTTTAACTTTCAAAACAAAAAATCCAACACCAACATTGCCAATCGAAGCCTCAGTAGAAATGAACAAGTAACAATAATCACTCTAATCACTAATGACCCTTTGATAGGCTAGTCAAAATCGACATAAAAATAGCTAAATTCACAAAACATGATGTCTTTCTGATTTTTAGTATGTTATTTGAACCTATTAGGGCTATTTGTAACAAATTTGATGCCCTTAAAAAACGTGCAAAATAGCTTTCGAAGAAAGATGCATGTATTAGGAAATACCAAGCAGAATCTGAAACAAGTTCAACATTTTCAGGGTTTTTCTTCTATGAAAATATTTCCCCAACTTTTTGAGAGTTGCAAATTTGAGAATACATAGCCCTAATGGGTCCAAACAACATACTAAAAAATCAGAAATACATCATCTTATTGTTAATTTATTGTTGATTTTGCGATCAAGCGACTTTAAACAAATAAATTAAATATAATAATCAAACTCCGAATCTGATATACACAGGTCAGTCACTCATAACATCATGAAAAAAAACCAACGAATAAATGTGGAAACGCTTTGACCACACCAAGCTCACTGTAGAAAACCCATTAAGCTTGTCATTGAGAATATGCAGATATCATCGAAAAGATGTTATCAACATTGGCATCAAGTTGACATCAAGTATGGCCCTCATTTATCCACCATATGGAAAAAATTATCTCTTAAACCAGATCAAGACCTACCGAATCTACAATGCCACTGATATCTAGCTGTTAGAGCACTAAAAAAGGAAAAATAGAAATGATATTTATACTAGCACTCAATCTAATTCAAACTCTAAATGAAATGAAAGTTTCATCTAGTAAAACGATTTAGTAATTGATCGTTTTTGTAATATTTTGATTCTTAACTACACATTTTCTGGTGGTAAGCTGTATACACTCTTAATTATCAACAATTATAAATCTTATAATACTAAGTTAATTAATTAAATAATTTTCATATATCTTACTACTTTAATCCTTACAAGTTTAAATTTAATAAAAAAAAAAGTTTCTATACGATTTTTACTTATGATTTCTAAAGAGTCTATTTTTCAATTGTTCAAAGAAGCAAGTTATTTTTCTCTAAAATAAGTGAAAAAAGAAATGATTAAAGTGAAAATAAAGACTAACAAACAAGCGCAACTTCAAATGATGTGAACAAGCGGAAAGTTTATGCCAGTAAAGTTCCTAAAAATGGGTATTAAAACTTGGGAAAAGTTTCTTGTTCTCTTGTCCACACCATTTTCATGTTGCATTTCTTCCTTGTCGCTAATGCCATTTGTATTTCTCATCGCAAGCTTATAGAACAAACTTAAAAATAGAAGATACGTAAATCAATATTTTATAACTTTTTCTCCAATGTTCGTTAGGTTTTGGTTACTTGCATTGTTTTTTAATCAATTAACAAGAACAAAGGGAAATAATTCTCGTTTTGTTCATTTTCTGGTAAGTCTTAGCAATTATTTTCAAAATATGAATGTGTGAAATATTTTTTTTTAATATTCTGTTTTCTTTTTTTTTATAGAATTCTTTTAACAATAAAATCTTATACAATATTTGTCCTGCTTTTAACAAGGATAAATAAAATTTCATATTCGTTTTCTGAAAATGATAAATAGAGCGTTAAATGCAATGAAATTGTTATGAATTCAAGTTGTTTGTTTTATAGTTTGCTGAAAGTACGTCATTGGTTTTTCTTTAATTTGCACTATATAATTGCAGAAATTTTCCAAGCAAACATTTACAAAGGTGATTGATTTTTTTTGGTTCTTTTAGCCTTGTTTCATAAAGAAGGTAATATCGTCTATTATAATAAAGTTTCGTAAAATTTTCTTATATGCTTCATTTTTCTAGTCGAACGATTCTATCCAACTTATTCAATCAATCAATCTATTTAGATATACTTAAAAGCGATTGAGTATATATAACTAAAAAGTATGATCATTAGGTAAACCTACATATTGATATATTCTGAAGTTGTCGAACTATTTCATCATTTATGTTCAGACAGGAAATTTTGCTGAAAAACTTTATGAAAACTTTAATTTCAATATTTTACGCTTTCTTCGGAAGAGGAAATTTCTTCATTAATTTTCCCTTCGAAGTAAATTACTTATGCAATTAATATAATGATAAGAAAAACCATTCTCTCTTATTTTAATCGAGGAAAAGGAAAATGAATTATGAAATGTGAATGTTTTTATTGCAAATTATGGTGCTTTTTAGCTTTTTAACTGCCTTTCAAATATCTTTATCATTTTTTGATGCATTACAACTTTTAAGTATGCAGGATTAAAATTAAAAAATCTCTTCTTTTGTAACGCAGCTATTATTATATATTATAAAATTTTAATTTTAAGACTAAGTTAAAATTATTCACACATAAAAAGGTTAGTTTATACCTTAAGATATGAATCTTATTTTCAAATATTAAGAGTTGTGTCTATTAGAGCATTTTATTTTTTTCAGTTTTAAATCTTTATACCTATATTAAACCAAAAATATTTACCATTTACTGGGTCAAGAGAAAAATTGGCAAAAAAATTACCTGCTGCGGCGTAATTTTACATGAACTTCGCTGTTTGTAAAAGGAACATAAAACCTCCGATTGGTTAAATTAAATAGTTTTACATATTATTATTAGAATCTCCCCCTTGCCAGAAAACCTCTTTACTTATATGAACTATTGTGGAAAAAATTTCAAATAAAAATTATAGGTTTAATAAGTCTAAGAACCATAGCAATTTTAAAGAAAATCGTTGGAGCCGTTTTCGAAAAAAATTGAAAAATTCAAACAGCCTATAGAATCAAGTAGGGATTCCTGTTAGCCGATTTCAACCAAAAGCTTAGCGGCACAGCTAGATAAAACAAGATAGCAAAATTCCAAGTTTGGTGAACTACGGATAAAGATTTCTATACGATGTCCCTGTCACACACAGTCACAAATATACACAGACACATTCGACCCGATTTCCATACTTTCTTTGCCATGTACTATTAAAAGGAAGTTAAAACTTAATAATTATGTTAGTATCTGGTCGAAATTTCGATTTGATTTTCACCAGAAGTACACTTTTTGCGGTCCTCTGAATTTGAAAAAAGTGGTTTTGAGAAAAATGTCTATGTATGCTGTATGTGTACTTCAAGAGGAAACGAAATCTCCAATACATCCTCTTGATACAAAACTCAATTTTCTAACTATTATACATCAGGAACATGCAAACGTTAAATCTGATTCAGCCGTTCGTCAATTTTAAGACTCCCATTCTCAACAAAATACCAAGATGGTGCAATTTATAATTGACTAATTAAAACCAATCGATAAATTTTAAAAGCACTTACAAAATACACCATTATGTGGCCACGAATTTACTTCAGTATTTGAATAAGAAAGTAAACATCGAACGTTCGTACTGTGATGGTTTGGGTCAGTAAATTTTCTCTGTGGTTCATTAGTATACATTGTATGCGGTTATCGCATCGAGAAATATTTAAACATGTAAAAGAGCTTTTTTTTTAGTTTAAATCATGTTAATTTTTTTTCCTTTTCACGTTGATTTGTTATTCTTTCAAAGTATTGACCAACTGTTTTTTTTCTTCGATATCGTTCTTTTAGATGCAAGTCAAAAAGTAATTATATTTTCCACCTCAAATTACAAATGTTGAAGCGTTGCATTCGCTCGGATAATTATTATTCATTCAGCATAATATATTGAAAAAGCCGTAATGAAATTTTGAAATGAATTTCATTATGTCGGAAAGCTAGAAGCTGCGCTTACATCCAGATGTGTTTTCTTAATAAATTTCCGCATTTTTAACAGACTTTTTTCTTTGAATAAAATAGTTCGAATCCAATTTGAAAATTCAGCAGACTATAAAGATAAAGGAAATTGTGCAAAGAATGAAAAAGTTGAATAAATTGCTACTGTTTTAGTCTTACAATATGTGTCTGATTTACACCGTTTTCCAGCACGTAAATGGTTAACCTCAAGACCTATAGAGAAAACACATTAGATAAATCAAGGAAACTGTTACGGCTTTGCATCGAATGAGAATTATAATAGCTTGAAAATCACTTGCATTTAATTTAAATGTACATGAATTAAATGAAAAATATTTTTCAGTTGCAAAATGAAAATATTATATTTGAGACCTATTTTTACTCTGTTAAAATTAAATAAATTTATGTTTAAAACCAACATGTGAATATTTTAAGGTTGAAGTACCTACTTATAATTTGGTCTACCTCATATCTAACTAAAGAAATATTTTAAACCCGTTATTTAATTCATATTCATACTTCCTAGTGCATAATAAAAGGATGACCTCCTACGATTCTAACAAATTCCAAATTTGATCAATACGATGATGAATTATAGCCACATTGAAGAGAATAACTTTTCTCTCCAAACCAAATACACATTTCGTCTTTTCCTCTACAAAAGAATATTACAACTTCCTTATATTTCCGAAGCAAGCATAATAAAAATAAAACTAACTTCATATTTTTCTCGTTGTACTTTCCTCTTGAAATCCCGCTCTTGCTGAATCAAGTGGGAAAAATCAAATAATATAAACTAAATTTCCAACTAGTTGACTCCACATTACCATGATCGATTTAGTTGAACTTTCATGAGTTTAAGTTAAGTGATTATTATTAATGGAAAGTTTTATAATATGTAGAGATATAATTTCTTTCATGCCAGCTTTTTGTGTTTATTATAATCGCGTGATTTCTATTCAAAACGATTGTATTATTTATGTTAAATACTTCGTTTTAACAGCATATTACGTGGATATATTTTGAGAAATTTCTTATTCTTTTGTTATTTACGAATAGTATCAAATACGAAAATAACGAGCGTTGCAAAAAGATTTCTTAAATAGGTAGATTCTCATTTCTTTATATGCGAATTTCAATTCTTATATGTTATTTTATACCTTATATAATTTTCATTGTAGTACTTCACAATGTTAACTTGAAGGAGATATTATTTAAATGTATTTTTGGAATTAATATACAAAATTGATAAAAAGATTCAAATATGATTTTTTTCAAGGAAATGAGAAAACTGGCTTTCCAGACTGACAGAAATATATGTAGGTAGGTACTTTTTATATGAATAATACAAAAGATCTTTTGATAACATTATTTTTCAACTACATTACTTATTTTGTTAAATTTATTTTTCTTCAACAATTTTATATTTTTTTCTGTATATTTGCATCAATTAAAGATTTCAAAGCCTTATTAGTCAAAAAAAAAAATTCTATTAAAAAATAACAAAATAAATTATATTTAATATTAGATTCTTAATAAGTTATATCCATCAATTTTTATTGAACAATGAATATTTTGAATATAAATTTTTTTAATAGAAAATTAAATTTTATTTAGTGTTATTTTATTTTCATAAATACATTATTGTTGTGTCAAGTAAGAAATATTACATTTAAATTTTCCATGTTAGAATTATCAATAATTAAATTAGTTCATACTTGAAGGCAGAGTTTTAACAAAATTAAGTGGAACAAAACTAAACAAATTAAATTTTCTTACTTTGAATATTCAAATGTTATAATTTTCAACTATTTTAGGATACGACTGCAAAATAATATCGACAAGCATTTCAATAACGCAACTGTTTCTATTGATGAAAATGACGATAATATAATTACATTGGTTATGTGGTTTGGTACATTATTATAATGTCTTCTCATAATTATGCACATGAATTAAGTAAATGTATCAGATTAAATCGAGCTAGGAGTTTACTCGATCGAGTTTACATAGAGCAAATCATAGCGCCAACATGTAACATGTAATGGAGAGTCCGATTTGATATTATATATTATCTGCTTTTCGCCGAATATAGAACAAGTATGATAAGGGAATTATTATTCTTGATGAAAATGGACAATGTCTCGTTATATTTCAACCCTTCATTCAATGCGATACAATCAGAACTGAGATGCCTTTATATAATAATTTATAAAATTATATATGTGGGTCTATCAGGCTTATTTTATGCATGTAAATATACGCTTGTGCATATACGTATGTATAATTTGTAAGTGCAAGACATAAATGTTGGAGAGTCTGCAGTTTAGAGAAGAAAATTAACTATAAATAAAAAAGAAATTATTTAAGAACACTTTAAAAATAATTAAATCAAAACTAAATAAATTATAATTTACAATTCAATATTATTTGGAATCTTATTTTCATTAATAGCTAAATACAAATTCTCTTTGGAATAATTCCAGCTAACTTGAAAATATATTATATTATTAATATAAAAGCTTGAAAATAGTTTTACTTTTGCTGGCCGAAAAAAAGCTAATATCTTTAGACAAATAAAATTTATTCAAGAATTCTTATCCTAGTATGCTTTTAACTTTTCTTTTCCATACAAGGCTACTAATTAGAGATGAAACGGATAGCAGATATTCGGCGCAACTTTGCCGTTTGGTGTATCGCACGAAGCACAACTTGCGTAAGCGGTTCGCAAATGCAAAAGTATCTCGCAAAGCAAATGACACGTTTTGGGATTGCTTTGATGAGATAGCAAATGAAACCAATACTATCCAGATTCAACGTGACGAAAGAAACGCGATAGCATGTAAGCTTGAATTTTATTGTAAATCAGTGCGAAATAATCGTAATTGTGACCCTTATTCCTGGTGGGCAGCTAAGGCTACAGTTACACTGGATCATATATCTGTCGAATTTGTTAGAACTGTTCTTCAGAACATGGTGGTTACAATGTTTGCGAATTGTGAATATCTGTTCAGTACGTCTCTACGTTCCGGTCATAATGGACAACAGCAGTGACAATTTTTATTTAGTGGATAGCCTAATACCCTAATAAATAGTTGTGATAAGTATTTATTGTCTTATCCCACAAACACTTTATATCAAAAACAAGATTAATTAATTTTTCAACGTTCATGGTGAAAGTGAACAACCCAAACACAAAAAGCAACGAAAGAGGTATTGTCTCAGGCTATTGTATTGTCTCACAGAGGATCGAAATCACGTCGCTTTTCGTCAGAACGGATGCAAAAAAAAACAAACTAGTTTGAACGGTGGAAAAAATCTGACGTGTTCATGCGTGTTCTGAAGAAACAGTCGCATCTAGAGTAACCACTTTCCTTGCCACTGTACAGTTTGATTGTTCTGACGGACTTGTCAGATCTGTGTTTGCCAGAATTCGCATCCAGTGTGCCGTAGCCTAATATTAAACAATACCCAAATTTAACAAAGTTTCCCAAAATCTGTCTTTCAGCACCTTGCAGCACTGTGTACAGCGAAAGAGGCTGAGGCTGGCCTTACCTACGAAGACAAGCAAAACCACCTGCTACCTCTTAATGCTGAGAAATTAATATTAATTCACCATAATTTGCCATTAGTGCAGTATGCGTAGTATTTAATTTTCTAACTTGTAGAATTTTCTTGTGATTACTGATTGTATTTCTTAAGTGGTACTGACTAAATAATTAACTATCTTATTACTATAATTATTGACTAAAAATATGTTTATAACTATCCTATATCCGGCCGGATAGCCGTTAGATATCCGGTATCCAGCTGGATAGTATTTACGCCGCCGGATAGGCCAGATACCGGATAGTGGCTGGATATCTGTTTTATCTCTACCACTAATATACTGTACTAATTTGATGATGATTTAATGTTGGAATGGTTTTACAAATTTTTTTTAAAATATTCTCTTTGATGAGAACTTTTACCTTTACAACATAAATCAAAATTTGGGGGTGGTTAAAAAGATAAACAATACTACTTAGAAAAAGATATACAAAAGTAATTACTCAACTATCATTTTTAATTTTTTGATAATTTTTAATTTTGGTTAAGCACAACTTTGTCTTTTTTACTTAAACTTAAACAATATTTTTGGTTATTTCAAAATGCAAATCATCTAGTACTTCCTAGTAAGTTTATTTTATTGCGTATCTACAACGTTTTAAAAACAAAGACGACACTTTTTCTTTTCCATGTAGAACTCATGTGCTGTAATTACGTCCATATTTCTTAGAAAAGCTTTGATGAAACATCCATTTTCTATAAATGATATATAAAAATTGTAATTTAAAATGGATTCTTTTCCTCTAAAAAGTTTGTTGTGTATGAGAAAAATTCTCGTTTACGATCCATTACAGCATCATTAAATGTTCCAGAAATAGACTCATCTACTTCTTTCGAACCAAACAACGAAGTAGCCAAGAAATATCTCTCTCTCAAGATTTTCTTTCTATTTTATTCTGTCTATATGTTTACATTTTATTGGCCATTTCTTTAAATACAATTTTTAGAGGTTTATTAGACCCTCATGTTGCACGTATAATTTTCACAATTAACGTGTGATAAATTTAGGTCAGCATTTTTGTTTTAAGATGGTTTGAAGCGAGACCATGATTAATTATAAGTTTAATTAGCGCGTCAGCCATATGATTTAAATTCCAATTATTTGATGTTTTAGTTATAAAAATCTAATGATAAGAAGCCAATTACAACTCCTTCGTGCACTTTCCAATGTTAAATTAAAGTTCTAGTTAAAACCCAACAGATCATTCACAAATGGAATATGGCTCGAGTATTGAAACATGGTAACAATGAAATATTGTATCATTAGGGATTGTGAGGGAGAGTGTATAAATAGCATATGGTGTTTCTAATCAAGATAGAAAATTATTCTAATTGTAGTGTAAGGAATATTTACATTACTAAAATGAAAATTGGATCGAGCTGTTGGAATGGGATTCTGTTGGTTGTGTAAATGATATGAAACATCCATACGCCTCTTCTCTTGTTGCTGGAGTCGTATTGTTTGCATTTTGTGCATCAATAATTTCTGTTGACAATGGAGAAATTTAAAATGGAGATAAAAAAAAACTAGTTTGTTTTCATTATTAATTCTTAATTTGAAAAAAAAGCTTACTTATATTTTGTGTTTAAAAATAGACTAAAGAGTAAATTATATTTTCAGGTAGAACTAAAACTGTAGAGGAATAAGCTCTAATGACATTTACTTGAAAGTAAAAAAAATATATTGAACTCTATCGCATAAACAGAAAACTCCTAATTTTTAAAGCATATATTTTAGAAAAAAGTTTTGCGTTATTGAATAAATTACTACAAGTAAAAAAATAATTTAAATATCCACATTTTATTTAGAAATTGAAAAGTTGGTATATAAGTAGTTAAATGATCTTGATATTCTTTGAATATTGGTGAAGTAAAACTTTATTCTTATGAATACTCAATGACCTTAGATGTATCGGCATATTTTATTTTTTCAATCACAATTTCGTTGAATTATGTAATGTATTGTAGAAATAAGAAGGTTGCTCTCTCAACTGCATATCACAGGTGTGCTATAACTTTGAAGCCATTTTCAATTCCATAGTAAGCTCAATCTCATCTCTTCTTGTATTATAATATTACAAAGCTTCTGAAAAAAAAATTAAAGAACTTTTGTTCAAAATAACGTTACATAAATGGAAAACCATATAAGTAAATTTAATTTTCACTTATTTATGAAAATTCGACTTTCCCATTAGAAACATTAGTTTTGGTTGATCTATTAAACGATATCATACAATTAGTAGGAAACATTTATTACCTGCTCTGTTCCTATTACATAACCACTAATGATGAAACGTATAAATAATTTAATCTTACTTTGTTACAGGTGAGGTACACAACATTTCTTCACAAATTTCCTTGAACTTTATCACGTTTCTACAACTTTAATTAAAATGACCGTACCGAAAGGAAACGGGTGAGTTTAATATTGAACTCTTATTTAAAAGTATCAACTCAGAATTTAATTAAATAGAAAGTATAGTATTTTAACTCAAGTAAGTATATATTGAAACATTTTAAATGAAATGTTATTCAGGCAGAAGATTTTCCAGCTTAATGATTTAAGAAAAGGAAAAATCAGGAAAGGGGAGCCAATTTCTTTCGAGACATAAAAAAGATTTGAGCTAATCCTTTTTTTCAGTTAAGCAAAAAAAATTTATAGGCGAAGAAAATTTGCTTGTCTGAAACTTGGAAAATATTTGACTATCAAATTTAAGCTTTATTCAAATAAGACTTGTCATAATTCAACTACGTGAATAAAAAAATTTACATATGTAACAATAATTTACAATTTTTTTGTCTCTATTCCGTAGTTGGTAATAGCAATTTGTCATTTCTGTTTCGTACAGGCGATGAGAAGATGTGGAAATCGTACAAAATTTCTTTTATATGAAGCGAGTTTGAGTTGATTTAATGCTTAAGAAAAGATTTGCAAAAATAGCTCTGGGGAATTGAAGAGCACCTACAGTATATATGTATGTACATATTTAATAAGCAGAATTGATGAGAATGGGAAGGTGGTTTGAGGTGGAATTATAATATGAACTTTTTCCCAAATCACACTCAGCAGTGTTTTATTCATAACTGAACAATGAACGCAATGATGAATATTTATATGTAATTTAAAATCATATTTCTGTTTTTCACGCAGTTTGCTTCCAGGGGCTTTTTGGTTCTTTGAAAGCTTCTATTTTGACATTGGAACAGAAAGATTTTTTTCTCGATGAATATATGCAAGACTTAAATAAGCAACGCTCTACTGGCATCTAAAAGGACTCAGTTTGTTGTTTTTATTCAGAAAAATATCGCTCATTTAAAATTCACAGTTTTCATCGTGAGTCGTCGTCGGTGGTTTGATTACAAAGAGATTGAAGGGCATTGAGGAATCAAAAAAACTCAAACGAAAAAAACATTATAATGGAAAAACATGGATGGTAGAAACGGGCTGAGATATAAAATGAAAATTTTATATTCAGTATAGAAATAGGGTTGTCTTGGTATGGCATTATAAGATAGGCATAAAATATGATTTATGTACCAATTTTATTGTGAATCGTTTCATTCGGTCCACAGTTGGAATTGCCGATGCCATTTTCATAGATGATTTTTTTCAAATTAAGTATAAGCGAAGCTTTGGGAGATTTGAATTTTTTTTATAAATGATGATTTGGTTGCAATGAAACGCATATAATTTGCAATTCTTTGTTTTTTTTTAAAAAAGGTTGATTGGAAGATAAAAAATTTTTCATCGGTTTTGGAATCTAAAAACAATATCGTTATTTATTAAAACTGAATAAAATGAAAAACAAGCTTTGAAATTATTGTCATTTCATTGCTAACAGAAAAAATTGATTGCAAATATCTAAATACTAGTTGAATAGAAAATTTCTATAATAAAAATCTGTATTCATGGGCTAAAATAGAAATGATTCATTTTTAGAGATATGTTTTTGTTATAGAAATCTTGGTTTAAATATATCATACCTACATAACATTTTTCAACATTCTTCATTTAAGAACGTTTAATTTTAAAGTTTAAAGTTAAGTTTTCAAGTTATTGAATGCCTTTATATAATTGATGGAAATTTTTTTATTTTAACATTATTTATGACAATATTTGCTTCCAGTTTATAATAATAACCTGTGAACTCAATATATAAAAATAAAACACTACTTCAACCAACAATATTAGAGATTAACCATTAATCAATTATATTATTTTTACTTGTTTGGCTTAAAATGTAAATTTTTTATTATATAATGTCATTGCTAGTATTTTAAATGCATTGCTAAGATCCTTGCAATAACTAAAACTTAGTTAACAACTAAAGCTCTTTAAAAACATTATTTAAATCTACCCAAAAAATTACATTTCTTTGATGTTGACTTATCTGAGACTGGGATGCAAGTAATGAACATATTATCGTTAGTGAACTGACGAATTTTTGATAATACTATACTTTACTACTAAAATGGTGGTATAAGAGAAACTAAATGAACCCCCCTATTCCTCTAGCCAAAAACCTTGAACTAAGATAAGTGCGTTTTGAAGGAAAATAATCCAATGGGCGTCCGCGTCGTATCACATAATCCAATACAATATGTTTAACAAGTCAATCGTAAAAAATACTTTTTACAGCATCTTAATCTAAGCTTCACATCTGTGCATCATCAATAAATTTTTTATTACTAATTTTATTAGATTTATTGAAGTCTATAGAAGTCTACTGAAATCTATTGAAGTCTATATTGAAATCTATAAAAGTCTATATTGAAATCTATAGCATCTATTGAAGTCTATGGAATTTGTGGCGACGACATACATAGATTGCACATTACACATAGCGATCAGTAAGTGTAGAAAAGGCTTAAGAAAAATATACGCATTTTTTTACTAAAAAATAAATTTGTACAACTAACTGGCCTTATTTGCTTCTTAACAATAATTACAAGTAGGTAGTCATTATCCCAGAAATCAGGAAAAATAATTTTTGAGATATAGCAATTTTTCGATCACAAACAATGAATGCTTTTCATTTATTAACACAGAGCGACTCTGCGTTACATTGCAAAACACTGCCAAAATGAAACAGAGTTATCTCAAAATAATACTAGAGCAACTAGAGCAAATACTAGACTGCATTTTTGGTTTTTTAATACCAACCTGAAAAACCTGAATAATTAATAAGCATAGGGAATCATAGGCAGAGAAGAGATTTCTTCTCTTTGTGTTGGTAATCCTGGGCAAAACACGGTGAAACACGGCCAAACACGGCTTTTTCGAGTGTCGCGCAGTGTTCAGCCGTGTTCGACATTGTAATAAATGGAACGCTGTGTGTCGAACACTGCGTTACACAGAGGTTGTTTTTGTGTAAATGGAAAGCAACCAATGTATCCAAATGAAAGGATATTGTATCTAATGTATTATTATGGGGGTGTAATAATATATAGAATTAATTTTATTACTAACTAATGATTTATCACAGGGCACAGATAAAAGATTTTCTTTTATTGTAGTCAATAATGGTAAAGTATACTGAATATATGCATTACTGTACAATTCAATAATTTTGAATATTTTTTTTATTTTCTCTGTGATAATTTTAAGTCTTTTTATAGCCAACTTGATAAAATAAACCACTTAATTTCACTACATACTCGTATTCATTTAATGCCATTTAATGTGTCACATATCTTTACAAACAGAACTTTATTTTGTAAATAAAACGAGCTAGTTTCAAATCCAACATTAATATGAAAGATTTTTAATTAAAGTTTTCTCCAACTTCATTAAAACAATTCAAGCAAACTTTATTTAATTTTATAATTCTTCACGACTCGCTATCTCGTTTTCCAAGCGTATTTTTCTGACATTCATGTTGAAAACATTCGCACACTACACATTTTCATATTCAGGTCTTCTCTCTTTATCAAAAGCCAAACATTAGAAAAAGTTTAAAAATTTCATAGTACGACAGAATCGAACCGTAAAATATTGTTTTAGTAGCAAAAACTAATATATTATAAAACCTCTACAGTGTATACTTGTAAACTACACCTCATACTTTCAGCGTAATATGCAGACCGCGACAATTTCTCACACCAATTGGGGTGAAATAAACCACATTCATATTCATTTCACGATCGTAAATGACAAATATTTGTTGTGTAACAGTTGCATTGTAGGGCGCAAGTTTTAAGAACAAAGTTAAAATTTTCAACTGGAAATTTTAATAAACAACGAAAAAATGGGTATGTGCTGTGATTAGAAAGTAAAATTGACAAGGGTTTTGGAGAACTTTAAAAATATTTGCAATTTAGTAAGAGATTTCAAACAAGATTTCTTCCTTTTCTCCAGACCTTTTTGCAGTAATTGTTTTGAGAAACTTGTAGGGATGAAGAAGTTTAAAGCCAAACTTTAATCCTTCTAGTCGCTCTTTTCACATGGTGAAAATCACGTTCCGAGGTAGCCATGTCATGGACCTCAAATTCCCTCAACTTTAACAAACTAACAAAACCGGACTCAAGCTCCCTCTAACTTCTTTAGTATTCCAATACAAAGGACAAAAAGGTATAGATATGTATGTTAGGCTTAACATTCTTAAATTTCCAACGAGTACACGACGGAGTTGTGTTGCGAAAGGTTCATTTTCCAATTATTACAGACGAGAGAATGAAATTGTGAAGAGATAGAGCACGATGTAAGCGTCTAACCTATTTAACATTGGGGTCACATTTACATAAATATTCATAGAATTCATTTTGTGATACTAGAGATAAAGCAAATACAGTTTCAACATGATTTCGTACACCTTAAGCTGATATTTATTCAAAATAATTTTTTCACATTTACTTTTCATTGTTTTAATTTAATTTTTTTTTCAATTTCAAACGGAAGGTTTAAATCTCTTGGGAATTATCGGAGTATTATTTCAGGAACATGGCTAAGCACCACGGACATTTACACAACTCTGATCAAACGATTGATCGACTTATGGAATTAAGCGAGAGAAAGAGCTTATGATACATTTTCACTTTATGGTCTGTTTGTTCACGAAAATGCAATTATTTAAAGCTAAAAGCAAATAAAATTTCAAAGAATAACTTATCCTGGTTTTGCTTGATGGGCATGAAACGAAACATAATGCGACACATTAGTTTTAATTTGATCTATAAAACTTTATACGAAACTAAACTATAGATAGTTTTTTTTTTTTTTTTGTTATTAATAGTAGCTTAGAACGTCTTAGGTCATCAGCGACTGTAGATAGTTATTGTTTTATAAGAAGTTGTCTGCTTTGTAGAACAAAGTCACATGGGCATTAAAGTACAAAAGTGTACCTTCATATATATATATATATATATATATATATATATATAACTATATTCTTGGCATTTGTGCAGCTATATTTTAAAGAACTTTGAATTTATGTGATACCTTAATAAAGAATGTTTATAAAAAGCGTCATATTGCAATTGAAAAAGAATTAGAAAAGTTGAACTAACAACAAAAAAACTTTGTAAAAAATCAAATTTCTTTTGAAAATAATGTCATTCATTTACAAAACAACCAAATGTTTTCGATAAATGACCCAAAGATGAAAGTTGAACATATTTTCACCAAGTGTATAAAGACCGTACATGAAAGGTTACTTCCAGATAACAGACAAATCATATATATTGCTGTACATAATAATTATTGAATGTTTAGTGTTCTTGTACGGAGTAGTTTTTGTTCAGATTTATTTTTGATTTTATATCGTACGAATTTGAAACAGTAATTGAGTAATATTAGTACTTGATTCGAGCAGGTATTGTTTGAAAATATCCAAAACCAGCCTCCTGTTACTACAATACGAGAAAAACTAAAAAAAGTTACCGTTTGTGTCGCATGTTCTAGTACCTTAAGGTCGCGCTGTTAGTTTAGTTGAACAACAGCTGTTAACTATTTGTGTTGTCATTTATCAGTTCCTTATGCTATTATCATCATTACTGTCACCAATGACAACGCCATATAATTATTCTCATATAATAACAATATAAATAAACTAATAAAAATAAATAAAAATAATTTGCCTGACGTTTAAAAAAAATTATTTCTAAACTCCATAAAAGTCTTCGTTCAGTTGGATTACTAGCGCTATCTGCAAGCAATGACAAAATAGGGTCATTTTCTGTAACATGGAGTTGTAAGGGGCTGTCCAAAGCTAAGCTAAGAGTAAACGGTAAACGGGTTAAAGGGCAAAAAAGGGTTTATCATCTAAAGTCAACCAAAAATTTTATTACAGGCCTGGTTAATTATGGTGGTAATAACATAAAAAATTGTAACAGGATTCTCAAACCTATTATGTATTGAGCTTCTCGTTAAGGGTTCTTTTACTCAATGGAAATTTCACAGAACGTACAATATACCAAATATATTTATTTATTTTAACTAGTGGATAAACAATTAATTACAAAAAAATTTTTTAATAATTTTTCAATGGCTCGTATCACTATCATATTTTGTATATGCATTGACTGACTGAGCCAGAATCAATGCATCTGTTTATATAGGCAATTCGAAGCTTCTCGAACGGCCTAGAAAGTTTGCTTGCCTTTCCTTCTACAAATTTCCAAAACCGTTGGCTGTCAATACTGCTCATTATAAAAACTTTTAATACAGTTTGTAAAGAGAGTTTTGGTCCTGCATTTATTATCTACAGTATTTAATTTTATTTCCCTAGCCTTATTTTCATAGCATTGTTAGATAATTAATAACTATTGGGATTTTTTGCTTTATCCTAATATCATGTACACAATAGGTACATACACAAAAATAAATTCATTGCTATGTATTGTAAAAATTCACTAAAAATGCTTATAATTATTAGATTATATATAGTATTTATTAATGGGTTAACTTGGATAAAGCGAACGTTGGTTTCTCTTAATTCACTATTATTAAAAAATACGTATGTAGGTAATTACGTTAACTAATATACCTTTTAGTTAAAATTCGTCCGCACTTTTATTTATATTACGCACTTTTAGTTTTTTTTTTTTATGGAACATCCTCCTAATAAAATTTAGCTTATGCTTTGGCCTTGTAGCCCAGTCAAAATCAACAATAAATTCGCAAAACATGATGTATCTTTGATTTTTTTATATGTTGTTTGGACCCATTAGGGCTATGTATTCTCAAGTTTGCAACTCCCAAAAAGTTGTGTAAAAATTTTTATTGAGGAAATACAGTGAAAATTTTGACCTTATTTCAGATTCGGCTCGGTATCTCCTAATCCATGCATTTTTCTGCAAAAGCTGTTCTTACGTTTTTTAAGAGCATCGAATTTGTGACAAACTAAGCATAATCGGAGCTCTGCACATTAATGGGTCACTGAGTTACGGCACTTTGAAAATAGCCCAGTTTTTTCAAAAATTGAAAATTTTAGTTTTAGACCTTTTTTGGATCGAAGCTACGTCGAAAACGTTGACCCTATGAGAAAAACTTATTGAATATAATTTGTAGACAATTTAATTAGCATTAAATTAAGTATAAAGCGGGAACTGTAAGACTCGTAGTTCTCTCAAAATTTGAGAGAACCCATATAAGGTAAAATCGAATTTTGTTGGGTACTCCAGTATTGGTGGAACGTCAAGGTTAATTTGAGGCTAGTCACCGTCGTCCTCTTCATTGCAGTTTTGCACATTTCTCCAGAGCAAATAGCTCACATCGCAAAACATCTAGGCCCTGCTTTCAGGCAAGTGCAGCCACCACCCAGCACTCTTTCTTGCATATACAAGAGAGGTGTTTTAGTAGCTCTCCGGGGGCAGGATCTTGCCGACTGGCAATGTGGATGAGTCCAGCCGAGGTCATACCTTCTTAAAAATCACTCTATGCAACAAAAAAGTGTTAAGGTACATTTCTGGGAAAATGCAATTTTAACTTTATTGTTTTTTTTTTATAATTTTGAGAGAACTATAAGGCTTGCAGATCCCGCTTTGCACGTAATTTGAAGCTAATTAAATTACTTACAAACATATATACAAGTTTTTTTCGTAGGATTAATGAAAATAGAATAGAAAGAAAGGGATGTGGTACGAATTCGCTGTCTGACGTAACGCGCGCTGTTGCAACTAATTTTGAATTTCCATTACTGATGTTAATACTCGAATGTTATTTTCATTATTGAATTTGTTGATTATTGTTAAATCGATCATCTTCCTGTTGTTATCTATTGTAACGTTACTTCAAGAATACCTATCATGTTCAATCATTGTTAAATAAATTTTTTATGGCGAGGAAATAATTTCTGGACGAAAGGGCTACACACTAACACAAACATCACATTAAACAACCTATCACTGCGATATATATAAACATATGCACCAGCAGAAAGTTCTAAAAATTCTGATAAATTCACTATAAAAATTAAATAAATTTTAAAATAATTATCGCACTATTCTCACTAGCTGTATCTTTGTCTATCACGATCAAGTGAACTACAACATTTATATCAATACACTGAACAAAACACAAATACCAATACAAATATGATTGACAATTAATGACAACTTATAATATACTAAAGCTTTGTCATGGAGATGAAAATAGCTCATTACATTCAGTAATAACTCGCGCAACCAGGGTGGTAAAACGACATGGTATATAGCTAACAATGTATATACAAGCTCTGCCGAACACTTGCCGATTCCCTGCCGAGAATGTGTTACATTTAGCGACATGCTAAAGACAGGCCAAAAAATTTGAGACGATGTATAAAAAGTTTCACTTTAATAATTTTGGACCAATACCTACAAAAGTAACTATTTATGAGCGAAATACAATTAAAAATATTTACGTATTAAACCAATGTTATATCATGTTCATCGGCGAATACTCCATTAAGATCTGATAAACGGCCAACAAAAATTTAAAAGGTTTACGAAATTAAACACAAGCATAGGTATGTTGTAGGCATGGTCTGTTTTCTTTAAGGTTAGGGTTTTTCGACAGCTGAAATTGTTTGTGAGTGTTTCGAAAACTTATTAAAACAGATGATAAAATAACTTGAAACAAATAAAATTCAAACTCAGTAACAAAATAAGTATACTGAGCTTTTAAAAATTAATTTTTTTTTCAATATTAACTCTATATAATGGCTAGCTGTTTTCACAGAGTTTGATTGAAATTCACGTTATATTCGATAATTTTTGTCTATAATTTAGGATATTGTAGAACAATTGAATGGTATTTCTGATTGCTTTTTTTCATACATAATATAATAGAGCTATTATTTTTGTAAAGAGAACTATTAATCTTATTTTCTTCACCAAAGTTTAAAATGAAAGGAAAATAATTGAAAAATCAACCATCCTTACGAATCCAAGAGTTGGTTCTTCAGTTGCAAAAGCAAAAAACCAATTTTATTCCATTTAACTGCAAAACTTAGCTACCAAACTTAAGCATTCATACAAATGAAGACAAGATGGCTTTACACTTGAATAAATTAATATCTTAAAGTGTCAGAATACGACAACCAACGAGCGCCGTTCATACATTTATCAAAGAAAACTTTTAACTTCCATTTCCGTTTATTATTTGTATAACTAGTTTTTTCCCGCATTAAAAATACAGTTCTCATTAAATATTAATAGAAAAACAGTTCATAACTTTCCTCTTCCGTAATCGGCTGGCTGCTTTAGACACAAACATTGTTTTTAACACTTTGAAAATGTAAGTTTTCTCACACAAAATTTCGATCGATATAATAATAAATTGAAGGTAATTCAACGTTTGTAACACTTGCAAGAAATGTATTTAGTTGAAAAATTAAATTGTTTTAAATTTCCGCGTGCTTTTCTTGTCATATATGCAATATGAAATCTTCCTGCTTTGTTACCTTTTTTGAAATTTCTTTTTGTTAATTTAGCAAAATAGAAAAATGGAAAATTCAATCTGTCGTTGGTACTCATATGCTTGACACATAAAAAGAAAAAAGATGAAATTTTCTCTTACTTTTCCGTGTAACAAATGTTTTCCATGACCACCAAAATGGGGTGTTGGAGTTAAAGAACACATCATAAATTGTTCAAACTTTTTTGTGTGAAAAACTTTGGTTTATATTAAACATATGTTCATTTGGCAGTCGGGGATTTTTCCCAATTGGGAAATACAATAAAATACAGCTGATAATTTGATTAACATTTTTATAAATAAAGAAAATGTTCAAATCTCTGTAGAATATCTTTATCTGATCATAACTTTATTATATAGCTACTCTTGATCATTAAAAACCACATCTTTGAAAATATCTCAATTTCTTTTAATTGACAATAAGACAGTCCTCACAAAAATTTTATGCGTATTTTGCGTAATACTCATATGTGAAGTCATCAGTCAAGATATCTTATGATAATTTTACTATTTTTAACGGTTTTCAATTAAGAAATGGTTCTAATTTATATCGACATAATATCGTTACAAAACCATCCTAAACGGTTGGAAAAGGGGGTGGAAAATAAAATAACATTATATTATATTAACTGTATACATGTTCGAATATTATATTTGTTGCGGTATGTGAAGGCATGTAGCTCGACAAAAGGTCGTAGTTAATATTCTCGTCGGACATGTTGTACAACAATTAATCGTTATTGATATTAACCGTGTGAATATCGCTGGTAATTAAAGTCACCATTATTTTATGTCCACATATAAATTCACTCGTATGTGTGCTTGGAACAATGAATATATTTATATAGGCAATTCATGGAAAATCAGGCCTAAAACAGGAGAAATATGAGAAAAAAAGGGATGGCGATAAAGGCGAGTGGCTACATCTAATTTTGTATCCCACGCATAAATTTATTAGATTGAAAATTTATCTGTGAGCTAATCTCTGTTTTAAGTCTTTATAGAATTTTAGTAGATTGTGAATATGTGAGAAAGAACGACGAAAACTGTATCAAATAAACTTTTTGAAAATTCAGCCAAAGCACACAAGCATGGATACCGTAATAAAACTCATTGTGTCAATTTATTTATTTAACTTTTTTGTGAGAATTGTTGAATAAAATAAAATAAATCTTTTCTTTTAGCATCGAATATAAAATGATTTGGTTTTTGGATGTTTTGGTGAGTTGAAATTATCAATTCAGCTTACTTGGTTTCAAATAGTGTTTTATTTAAAGCAAGAGAGGAGTTGTTGGAATTGGTCTCGAAGTACAACACGACAGTTCAATTTGTAATAGTTGGATAGTATTATTGTTTATGGGTAATGTTTGGAAGTTTGTATTTGTGTATTTTGTTATCTATGTGCGGTATAATTGAAACTATTATAGGATAATGTTTGTTTGGTCTATCTACACGTTTTCGTTTGAAGATATACTAGCATTAGTGAGTTTATTCGCCTCTGTTACTGTTACTATTACTTCAAAGTCGTGAATAGTAGTGCTGCAATGAAAAAAAGATTTCGTAAATCTTCTATTAAATACTGAAACAATAGTTCAATAGTTAAAGTAAAGGTAAGAAAAACCTTAGAGATAATGAAGTGGTGTACTGCTTTCTCGTGTTAAAATTAACATTATAAAGACTCGATGACTTACTAATAAAAATGCCAAAGATTTGTAATGTATATTATTTTCCTACTTTTTTTTACCTTTTTTATTGTGCTTTAACTGCTAATAGTCATTAGCACTTGAATATTGAAATTCTGATAATAGACATTTGACTTTCAATTATTGACAGTCAGGTTTTAGAAGTTTTTAGAAGGTTCAGCAATCAAACATTCGAGAGAGTTCGATTATCACTATTTGGATATAAAGACATTCTGTCAGTTTAATGGACTCATTCTAAGTGATTCAGTCAGTGAATACAAGTGATTCAAGGAATCGTGATATGGGAGTTTTAAAAAGTGCTTAAAGTAAAAATAATTTTGTAATTAATTGTTTATCTGCAAAAGAAAATATATAAAGCAGTTTGGTTTACTAACAGTTTTGTCCACTTAATGGCGTAGTGTTTAGTGCAGTTTGCTCTCTCTCGCAGCATGCGTCACTGGTACTGGGTTCGATCCCTGTCGAATCCCTAATTTAAGACCCACAGACATTTTCACAGTCGTGATATGACCTTAGATGTTCCAACAACTTAAAACACAAAAAAAAAAAAATTAAAATTAAAAATTAAAAATAATAATAAAGTTTTGAAAAACCTTCGAGTAAACGAATCGTTAACGAGAAACTCAATACAGGATTGGGAAATCTCGTTACTATATTTTGGTTTTTCTTTAAGTTTTCATTAAAACCTCTAAAAAGGTAGGTATACGTTGGGAACAGCCTTAAATCCAAAGTACTCAAACATTCCTTATTAAACCGGAAAAAAATAACGAAGTAAAGAACGCACTTGCTACAACACCTATCACAACTTCAATGTACTATCAAATAGTGGCATAATAGTCAAGCAGCTAGAGCGACTATAAACAGAAGAGAGCTTTATAATTACAATTTTTTTAATTACATTTTATATTTTGCAACTAATAATTTATTGTATTGTAAACTATTCTTAATATCTAATACGTTTAAATATTTGTGAGGTAGGTTTACTAAGATAAACGTAAATCTGTAAACTTTTAAAAATTTTATGGAAAGATGCATTTCAAATCAAAACTCTAGCTCCATATATAGCAAAATCAGCAAAAAGTATTACAAATGTGTTACTAGAATGATTGATTTGGTTTTTTCTTCACTTTATTTACATAATTTTTTGCGAATACGGAAATTAATTTTAAAAATAAAAAAGCATTTTTCTCTTTCTCTGTGATATTCTTACGTATGCAAACATGAAAGTTTGATGGCTTTGATTGGTTGCGAATGATGAATGATGCGCTCGAGATTTGTATATCTAACAATCGAATAAGTCACGATTAAGGCTGCTGGCAAGGCAATAGAAGGATGGGGTTGTAATGGAGAGGCTATTATTCAATGAAAATCATCAAGAAAAAAGTTTTGATCCGGAACAATTAAAGTCATTTATAATTTTAACGAATAGATTTGAAGGATTGGCAGCAGTTAGTTGGTTTGATATACGGGGCGAGAATTTGTTTACTATAAGGAGAAAGGAAAAACAGAATAAATTGGACTGTTCGAGAGAAAAAAAAATGATAATTTATTTGAATTCATTTGCTTCGCAGACTTCGTTGTTTTGATTGGTAAGTTTTTTCGGAGTTGGAATTTTTAATGGATGGGTAAGGCATTTTTCTTTTAAGACAAGAATCAAGATGAAGAAATTTTATTAAGATATATTTTTTGTATTATACCTCAATTTTTTTTTCTTTTAGAAGTCATAAAAATTATTAAAAAATTTTCGTTAAATGTAATTTTTTTTAGTGCTTTTGTAATACTTTGTAACAAATTTTGGTATTTTTTATTAAGGCTGGTTTTTATTGCTTTTTGTAGAAGAAAATATTAAATTAAATTTTTGGTAACAACTTTTTTTATATTTTATATTCGCACGTTGAAAATATTATTTCTTTGTTATTTTTACTTGTAATAATACAACAACAATATATTTAAAGAAAAATATTGATTTTAATGTATGAAATATTTTTAGATAATTAAGTCATATTGAAATTAGTTCTTGAAATTATACAATTTGATTTAGTTGGGTATTATAAGTTAAAATCGTATGAAAATCGCCAATAATTTATCTTTTTCAATTAGATGTAAGGGTTTATATTTTGCATTTCAAATTTAACCTTTAGCTAATCAAATTCATGAATTTGATTGGAAGAACCCTCAGATGCGCAACCCTTGTTAAACAATACGCAAATAAGTTCAAACTAAGTCCTGTAGTTGTTAAGTATGGGTTGAATAAAATAATGCAACTATTGCAGCAAAAAAAGAGGGTATTTGGTTTAATCATAAGATTTTTAAAGGTTATTTTAATGTCCTTATTATTATCTTGAAAAATCAAGATCATGCTTTTTAATTTGCTCAATATAGAATTATTTTTTTGTGTTCTTAAAAAAAATTAAATCCGTTCAGAGGAAGAGTAACGACGCTCATTTGAGCCATTTCAGAAAGATTTTTGCTGTCAGTTATTAAGTTATGGGAGAAAAAATTAAATGACTTCACTTTTCTCTTAAGTAGTTTCACAGAGATACATTCTTTCATTTCATTATTTTTTTATGTTACCTTCTACCGTTTCCTCAATTAACATTTATCGTTTACATTCAGAATAAATTAGAAAAATTGAAATTTGTCAGAATCTAGATTTTTAATATAAATTTTCATTTTTTTTTTCAATCAAATTTGATAAAGTGTAAAAATGTAATAATTCAAGAAATTGATGATGAAACGAGAAAAAGGTTATTCAGACAATAATTTATATAAACCTTAGCAACACACAGCTGCGTCTGATGGCACAATTTTCCTCCTCGTCCTTTCGCGTTTCTTCACTCATTTCGTTCGTCGATTTCATTGAATCGCAACGCTCTGAACAACTTTTTGAATGAAACTTGAACGAATTCTTTGCTCTATGTACGTATTATACGCACGCATACATATAATACTCATAATAAAATTCCGTATAAATCATCATAACGATCTCATTAACCATTCCCTTAAAAACGGCAACACAACGAAATTAACTCCCTCCCCATCATAATTAAAACGAAATCCATGTCTTAAACTGAACAATTAACTTCTTAATTGTGTTTACAATCGTTATTTACAAAAGCCACCACATACATACAACACTACAATACGATACATACCATTCAATGCGTACATTTTCTATATATTTGGTAAATTATTAAATTTCTCCGGTACCATTGTTTGTCAGTGTGTTGGTGTACGAGTGTTTTGGTTTTGTTCTGTGTTGCATTTGGCCTTTTGTGTTATAATACGAAATTGTTATGCGAAAAACATAATGATTTATAATCTGATTTAATTTTGTGGAAATTTTTATTCGTTCTGTTAATAATGGGCACAACAAGGGACCAACAGGGTAATTATTATTAAATATATTACACGGAAAAGTTTTCAGAATTTAATGCTTGTTTTGCCTATAAAATTCTGTTTTTTATGTCTCAAAATGTAACGATTTTTAAATTAAATAAAAACATTTGTTTGATTAAAAAAAACCCTTAAATAAAGATGTCATTTTTTTTCAAGAATCTAAAATAAGTAAGCCAATATCATACACTGCATTAGCTCATTTTTACTTTCATTATTATTTTCATGTAAGTTTTATTTTCTTAAAAAATTATTTATAATTTTAATGATACCAGTTATTAAAAGATACTTTATGAAGTAAAAACAATATCTAGCTTTAAAATTAAAACTAAATTAGCAGATTTAATTCTGTTTGCAAAATATCGTGAAATAGTTTAAATAAAAGAATTGGGTGTAAAACTCATATAAATAAGAGAAACATTAGGTGAGAGGTTATCAAATTTTTAACATTTTCATTTACAATCTCTTTATAATCTTTTTTCGATTTCACTGGTCTCCAAAAAACATTTTTTTTTCTACTTATTGTTTTCATGCATTATTTTTGGTGCTCTAAACGCGGAATTCAACATGGATTTAAAAACAGCAAATATATTTTTAATTTTAGGCCTATTTAAATCAAAACGTTATATTATAAGAGTAAGAACTATTACTCTCTCAAAATCTATCTCATTATAATGATAAATTATTAGATATTTTTTGTAGTTTTGTTCCATTTAATTGTTTCAATCGGAGTTTTTTGGTGAATCGACTAATAGAAATTGACAAACATTACTGCTGACCATTTCCCATTGTAGAGTCTTTCAATGTGTAATATTATCCCCTTGAAATCTGTCACCATGCTCATCGAATACGGCCCCAAGATTTTCAGGAGAAAAATCTAAGTGCGAGCTTAAAATTGAATTTTGAGTGACGTATTGCATCCTAGGGCATTATAAGCAAAAAGGGGAAAATTAAATTTTATGATACTGAAAGCCTGGACTATCTTTAGCTCCATCATAGATCTTAACAAATATTTTTTGGAAAACAAATAAATAATAATTAAGTTTTTTGAGATATATTTTTATCTCCAGGTGTTAAGCTTATTCGAAGAACAATTCTGAAATTTCTCATTTATTTTTATTATATTAGCTCTACTTTTAGGGATATAAATAAATTACATACAATATATATTTTAAATTAATTCCAATTAAAGAATATGAACTTTGTGCAAAACAACTAACAGAGAAATGTATAATAAACTGCTGTAAAGCCACAGTAAAAACTACGAATACGCACTGCGTAAACTACTACTAAAAAAATTACTTAAGACTTTTTTCTTATTTCTTTTACTACTCACTAAAATCCATTTTATATGTGTATACAAATACACTATTTATAATTTTTTCGCAAAACATAAATTCAAAAAATCATAAATTTCAAATATTTTGAAAAAAGTCATAACACAAAATTAGGACATGATAGAAAAAATCGGGCAACGGGAATCGATTTAGAGCAATAAATCTTCATACTTATGATAACATTTTTTGTAGGAGGATTTCGTTGCAGATCTGCGTTTTTAATATGTAATGAATTCTCAATGTCATGAAGTTACTCTCAAGCTATAAGTGATATCTTAAGTCATTTTTTTTTTGTTTTCAGGTGAGTCAAAGTTGCATAGTTACTTTGTTTTGTCAACTAGAGCCAGTTAGAAGTAAGTTATTTACGTTTTCTAAGTATTTTCTTAAATTTTCAGTTTTCTGAATGTAATGAAAAGGCAAACTTTATAATGAAACAGTTTATTCAAATAAAATTCATACATCCACGTAAGGTCGTTCTGATAACTTATTTATGATCAAGTTCTTAAATTAATATTTTAAAAATTGTTACAATTTTGACTTTTCTTCACATTAATGCTGAGGTTTGTCTATTTTAAAAATAGAGCAACGTCCGTATTTAATTTTTGTGTGACCTATCGAAAATTGAGAATCTATGAAATAAAGCTCTTAAAACTAACCAAATATTTCCCAGCCCCAAATAACTGGTTCCCCAAAGCTTATAAATAAAAATATTTTCTTCAAAAAAAAAAATTGAAAAGTATAAATAATAAGTAAAAAATGCTTATTTCTCTGGAAAAGTTTTCCTGTAATTATAGTACGAGAGCTAACGACGTCGAAAAAAAAGAATTTTAGGTCGGTTAGTTTAAATATATGTTAATTCTCTCACTATCCCGGACATCATACGGGCCGTCTGGCTCTCGGGAGGGGTTGCATTTATTAGTGCGCATCGCACCTATGACAGGTAAAATATTGAAATTTTCAGAAAAAAGAAAAAGCTACAGGTGAAATTTGTAAAAAATAACATTTTACATAAAAAATGTCCAGTGACTAATTTTCGTAACGTGGCTAGTTTGCCCGCTACAAGCTTGTAAAACTCATTGTATATATGTCGGCACAACGGCTGTATCTCTGAACGGTCGGCCACTCAAATGACGTAGGTCGAGCCAGCCTTTCCAAGCTATAGCGGGCAAACTAGCCATTTTACAAAAATTAACTCCTAGACATTTTTTAAAAATGTTATTTTCTACAAATTTCATCTGAAACTTTTTATTTTTTCGGAAAATTTCAATATTTTACCTGTACAGGTGCGATGCACACTAATAAACGCAACCCCTCCCGACAGCCAGACAGCCCGGGATGTCCGGGATAGTGCGAGAGATAACATATATAAAAACTGGCTGACCTAAAATACTCTCTCGAAAACGTCGCTAGTTCTTAAACTATTAGCTTTTTGATTGAAACAGAAAATCTTATCAAACTCTTTCAAGTGAAATTTTTCGATATATGCAAACAAGCACGAAAACACTAAATAGTAACGAAAAATGTTAAGTAACAAAAAAAATTTGAAATTCGATAATATTGTGTGAAAGAGTTTTATTTTTCCAATAGTCTCTAGTTTGTACTCGCCTTTTTTTATTTGAAGAATCCATTCCACATTTGCAATATAATATTTCCTTCTACACCATTGTCATTAATACGTTCAAGTTATTGTATTTCAATATTAATTGAAATAGATATTATGAATGTGAAGAACATTTATTATCTATAAAATAATTTAGAGAATCAATGAATATCTGTAAGTTGCACCAATCATTTATTCAGTTTTATCGAAATATGGAAGAAATAAATGTCACTTAGCGGATTCTCTTCATTTGAACGATGAATATTTTATTGATTTTCACCCATATGGAAATATTGTCCGAGATTTGCGTTTTTGAGATGTGTGGCCGCCTTCGACTCACATTCGTATCGTTTCTGTTTAAAACAGATCTCATGCATACATTTGAACGAAGCGGAAAACGTGTCATTCAACGTGAAAAATATGATTTTGCTCGTTTATCGAATTTCGCGTTTGTGCATTTTCCCCTTACAATCCCGTTTATTATATCCCATATTCAATCGTTTCGTAGCATTTTCGTTCCTTTATCCATGTCTTTCACATATTGCGGTTATTTTTGAGTTGGCGTTAAACTAGGACGAGATGCAACGAGGCAGTGAAAGAAAATGTTGGTTTATATATTGGGATATTTTTCCATATTTTCAATCGTGATTGGTGGGTACCAAACGGTGCCAAGTCACTTTGATATAGAATGGAATCCTTGACCAATATGTGAGGGTTGGGGTAAAATGGACAAACGATCGAACCGACAAAATCATAACGCTCGTTATTTATGTTAGCGATAGCCAGTTCCGATTGTCACCTCTTTCGAATATAACGAATGAGGTCATCGCAAAACAAATATTTCCTATATAACATATCATTACACTCTCTCACACACACATTCACCTTCAAATTTGAAATAGTATTGTTTGTGCGTATTATTCAATGTCACAGATTCCGGCCAAAATTTCATTCTGACAATAAATTTTGTATGGTATCTATAAAAAACGGCGTCATTGGTGACAACAGCTTTACTACCGATGAGATTTTGCTCCCTTGCAATGATGATGATCCTGACGACTGAACGATGATGTTGGCACTGGGATGCCGTCTTAACACCACCTTGATCGTCACTTCTATAATAAATATCCGATTAGAGGGTTCGCTGATAATGCTGATGGCGATACTTTGCCATTTTTCTTCGAAAATTTGTAAAGACATAATGGTGTCAACTCGCAACACATACATATATATTTACATAGCTATAAAAAGTGTTTATCATAAAATTTTCTTCTATATGTCGCTACCTGATTTCTCAATCATTTTAACGTCTTTGTATGTTATATAAGTCTTAAAATTTGTCAACATAGTTGGCAATATGGTAAACGAGCTTATGAATAGATGAATTTATAATTACCAAAACATTGTACAAAAAATGCATAAGTTTTTAAGTTTTTTATTTCTATAGAAATAGCGATGATTTGAAGTTTCACATTTAACATTTCTCAAATCTTTAAAGGCACTGACACATATGCTCATTTCTAACACATGAGCATGCGTACATGAGCCTTTGCTCATAAGTGGCATGTGTGTCGAACCATTGTTAGTAATGAGCATGCTTATTTTAAGCATGCTCAAAAATCAACAGTCGTTTGATTTTTAAGCAAGCTACCTGAAGCGCGGGTAAAAGGGGACGTGCTCTGAGCGTGTCTGAAGTCTGAACACGATTGCTTAGAAGCAGCCCCCTACAACTCCATGTTACAAAAATGTGACCATTTTTAACTGGATTTGCAGTCACTAGTTGCGATTTAGTTGCTAACGAGTTGAACGAAGAAGACCACAAAGACTGACGAAGACCGAAGAATTTATGGAAGTCGGAGGTTAGAAATAATTTTTTTTTAAACGTCAGGCAAGTTATTAAAATGAAACTTTTTAAATGTTTTCATTATTTCTGTTATTATATGAGAATAATTATGATAAGTATTTTTATATAATAATTATAATAACTCTGATAAGTTTAAGCGGTAGGGGGCTGTTTGAGACGTATGACTCTTATAACAACACCGATTTCCGTAGAAATCGGTCACGTTTTTTTAGCCTTTCTTGTATCTAAGTGACAGGGGGCTGCTTAGAAGCATACTAGTTTTCCATTCGATCTCTGCTTAAAACTAGCATGCTTATTGCGAGCAAATGTGAACAACTGCTAAGCATGCTCATTATTAAGCATGCTTATAAATGAGCATATGTGTTAGTACCTTAACGCCACCTTTTTAATAGTTCCAGTCGTTCCAGTCCTCAAAATGTAATCCTCTTTTTGACATTTCTATATTGTCATTTTGTTTCCAAACTTTTCATAAATAACCAATTTTTTCTTTTTTTCCCTAATCTCTTTTTGGCCTAATTCTAAGCCCTTCATGGTATTCCATTCGTTTGTCCATTCGGCATAAATGTCCCTACTATTTTTGTTGGTTTTCCTCTTTTCCTGCCTATAACTGAATTCTTTTCCACCATTTTTTGTCTCATGTCTTCGTTTTTTGCTCAAGCAAAGATAAGCTACAGTGCTTCTAATTATGACGCACATTTACAACCCGTATGCTACAACTGTTTCTATTATTTTCTGATAGATTTTTTATATATTTTTTGTTACAGCTTGACTCCATGTAACTGAACTATCTATCTAGTGGTGAAATATTTTACAAACAACATGTGTTTTCAATACTGTTTTTATTACTTTTAGATTAGTAGTGGATTGAGCTTAGTTATTCAAAATATGGATAAGTTAAATATTTACGGTTTAGACTGTTTACAAGAACGCAGGTATATTTTTATGAAAGAGCAATACTTAGTAAAACTGATTAAACGTTAAAGTTGGGAAAATATATCTAAAAAAAATCGCCGTAGCGCTGTTCGCTGATAGTACAAGCTTGTTATAAACCTAATTTAATGCATTTAATGCAAAGCACGATCAAATGTTTTGATAACAAGTCTAACGATGACAACTGGCGGCAATTTGACTTAGATTAGACTTATAGTGTTCTTTCTTTGATATAGAAATAAACCTATACTTACTTTAATACTCTCCGTTCTAGAGAAGCCGGTGATGTCGGCAATAGAAAAAATATTTTTTTCTGTTTAAAGGGTTATCAAAATTTAGTATAACATGGCCAAAATAAAATGATATTATAAATAAAAGAAATAGAATAAATAAAGTAAAAATAAATAGAAACCTGGTCCAACTTTGTATTTCGGTATGTTTTTACTACATATATTAAAAAATAGTTATTTTTTGTCCAAAAGTTTTAAATATTAATTAAAAATCGTAGGGAAGTGGACAAAAGATGTAAGTCAATATACAAATTGATAATTGAAGGTCAAATAAATGACCGAAACGTCGCTCAATTAACAATTTGTATATTGACTTACATCTTTTGTCCACTTCCCTACGATTTTTAATTAATAATTAAAATATAGAATCATTGCTATATTTGAAACTTAAATTTCGTGTCCATTTTCATTTATTTGTAAAGATTTACGTTTCCTGGGTAGCGTTCATGGTTAAAATTGATCTCATTCCATAATACGGCTTTTCTGTTAATTGTTCAAGTTTTCAAACAAAATTTTGATCGTTTTCTCTATAATTAAAGTTGGATACAGTATGAATATATATACATGTTGTGGAGTATAACAAAACAGTTAATTTAAAAGCTCTTTTAGAGCAAAACAGACTTATAATTGTTTCTAATGAAACCAATGTTTAGTGAGTCTTCTTACTCACTTCACGCACAGTTTTCACAACGAATGGCCGAGTGAATTATTTAGATTAATGATGGCGTGAACTAAAAGCAAAATTGTGAGTGCAGCCTAATCCGAAATCAATTAATTATTTGCTGTTAGTTAAGCAAGGTGTTAGACATTTTCATTTAATCGCCTGCTTTTATTTGCCTTTATTATTATCATCAGCAGTGTGGAATATCGTTGACGGTTTATTTACTTTTTACGATAATTACGCCTCTTTATTTTTAATGTTCGCGTTTTATTCTGTTTGCCTTTAATTTCATTTAACTATTTCATTAGGAAAATGTCCAGTTAAGCAAAATTTATGTAAATATTAGGAAGAAAGGGAACAGAGCTGGTATAAGGGTTTTTTTAGTGAACGGATGATGATGGTTTATTCTACTATGAAAGTTTAATATTTGAAAATAAATTTTTAATAGCTTTTTGAATTGACGTTTTCATTTTTCTATCAATGATTTCTCGGCTTTGTGTGTACCTAACTGTGGAATGGTAGAAAAGTGGAAGATGTTTCACTTTATATATGAATTTTCATTTGGATGCATCAAGTCAATCCTAAGCTAGAAAAAAAGTAGCACAATACAAAAGCAATCATTTAAAATAATATCCATTATTGCAGTGCAAAATTCGAAGAGCATATTTGTTCTACTCTTCATAACGTACGTCAGTCGTGTTCGCATGTAGAAAACGGATGCATATTCCCAACCTCAACCCTGTCTTAGCTACCTACATCGTCGTAACCACTCAACAATCGATGCCAATCTCCATAGTCGGTGCATATAGTTCGATATCACCCATCCATCGATATAAATCTTCCGTGAATTCTTTTTTTTATTTCGTTTCTTTCTCGTCTTGTCTTTGCCGTTGTTTTATCTTCTACATGAATGCTGCTTAAATCCTGCCGGCTTTATTCTTATCAGGTATTGGTCTTGTATAGAATTTCAAAAGGAGGAAATTGATGTCGTTTCATCGTCTGGGCCTTTCGGATATTTGCACGAGAATATCAAGTTTGTAAAGCTCTCTCTTCGGGCGAGCTCAAGAAAAGAAGTATGAAATGTATAGAGAGCAATAAATATGGTTTTTATTTCAATTTTAATAAATTTCTATTTGAGATTGCTGTCGAAGCATGGAGTCTTAATGCTTTTTCGTAGCGTAGGCCTAGGCCGTTTGAATATTTCAGAATAAATAGTGTTATCTTTTTAAATGCTACTGTTTAGAAATCCCTAAAAGCAATAAAAAAGACTTGTGCACCTTTACACGCCATTTTAGGTCTTGAGGCATTTATTAAATAACACTTTTTATCCATTCTTCTGGAATGATTTTTATTTAATAGTAAGTTCTGTATAAAAAAAAATCAACTTCATTTTGGAAATGGGTGTAAAAACGCCTAGTGATGAATAGAATTAAGTATGTCCTTCATCTTAGGTTTCTTGTTGTGTTTTAATTCGCTTTAACATCTAAAGTCATATCACGACTGTCTAAACACAGAGAATTTCTGTTGCTCAATTATATTGTAACGTTTTTATGGGCTCTTAGGTTTGTGTTTAATGACGAAAAATTTATTTTTAACAAATTTTTATTGATTTATCTTACTATTTACACTTATTAACTACAAGTTAATAATGATTTAGTTCACTGTTTATAACTAGTCAGTTTACATCGTCACTTATTCACTAATTGTTACTCACTATTGCACTGGTACACTTTATTCAATAATGTTCACAATGTATTTCCACTCGCGATTCACTGTTTACGGTTTATCACTCCCGATTTATATTTCGATTATAGATTTCGATTATTTATATTATTATTATTATTATTTATATTTCCCGATTTATTTCACGTTCTCTATTTATTTAAGACTGAACTGTTTGTGCTCGTCTTCCTCTTATATAGGAACTCGGAATCCTTCTAGAATAGTGGTCGGCAACCTATGACCCGCGGGTCACCAAGTGACCCGTTTGATAGTTGAGCCGTTCAGAGCACACATTGATTAACTCGTAGTGCAAAAAGTTGAGTAAATTGATAAAATAGACTTCTGAAATACATAGTCTCTTATGGAAAAGCTAAAAAGCATATTGTCATTTAAGGCTTTTGTTACTTATTTTTAGAATTTTTTTTTTCGGATATATAAAGTTGGGAATCAACCAAGTGTTTTGACATGAAAATTTGTAAAAGTTGAAAAAGTCGAGTTACCCGATGTGTGAACTGAACGACTCGATCATAAGTGACCCACTTTATTTCCCCAAAAGTATAATAATATAGGTATAAAATATATAAATAAATATAAAAAAAATTTTAAGCGTATTGTAATTATTTTCTTGATATAATTTACAATGTATCTTTTATTGGTTCCATACGTTTTGATTTCCGGACAAAATATACCCGAACAAATATCGCCGGACAAAATATCCCCCCGAAAAAATATCGTCAAGACAAAAAGTCCTCATAGAATAACTGAAAATCGTATTTGCAGCATAATTTTGATGTAAAAACATTTAGTTTTGTGTAAAACTTCGCGGTGTCAAGAAGTGCACAATTAGTTAATGAATGATTATAATTGACAAATGACTACAATTTCTTTTGATGGGGGCTCCGTCCCCAAATCCTAGCCAAGAGGACCTCCTGGACCCTCTTTGGCATTATTTAAATCCACAAAACACAGTTTTTGTGGATTTAACACGAACACATGGGGATCAATTTAACACTATTTCAATAAATAATTGGGAGTCAATTTAACAAGGTTTTAACAAAAATTATTAAATATAAAATCTAAGTTATTGAGCTTTAAAAATTACATGAAATATTTTTTCGCTAATATTTTTGTCATGGGGATATTTTATCCGGGGATATTTTGTCGGGGATATTTTGTCTGGGGATCAAAACACCTGATATCTTGAATACATTAATATACCTGATATATTGAAAATACCACTGACCCAAACGTGTATTTAATACTCATATATTAGTTGATTTTGACCCGCAGTCAAAAAAGGTTGTCGACCCTGTTCTAGAACTTTAGATTCTAGATTTAATCTATTATCCCTGGACTTTCTATTTTTCTTAAAAACTACAACTTTCTATTTTGCTTGGAATCATAGATTGTGCTGGAAGCTTCACTCTTTCTTAATTCACCGAGTAATCCTTTTGGGCACACCCTCGCGGTAGATGGTCTCACAGACCCGTCTTCTTGAAAAAGGATGCTTAATAATGCTCCGCCTGGCCATCTCCATCCCACAACCACGCCGCTTCCTCATTGGCTGGTTAATAGGATAGGTGATGCTTTCAGACTCTCAGAATGGCAACACTCTCCATTTTTAAGCTTCTTAGAATGTGACAATATCTTAGGTCTAGGATCTTAAGTCTAGGATTCAACGGTGATCAAACCCAGAACCACCTGACACATGAAGCAGAGAGAGTAATTGCTCTAACCACAGGCGCTTAATGTAGTTGTCTCGATTACTGTCATTTTAACACTGTCATTTAAGTTGGCCCAACTGCGTATTGGCTAAATACATAGAGTTTTTGGTAAAAAATTATAATTTTTATAAGTGTATGAATCGAACACATAATTAGGCGTGAGGTTTTGGTGAAAGTCTTCCTGGAAGGAGCCGTGGAAAGTAATAACTCCAAAGGGAGGTCTAGATAGGCCTGTTTATTCATAAAACAAGTTATTTATGAAACTGGATTTAAATCTTACTAAGAAATGAGGCGACTCGCTGCAAATAGAGATAAGTAGCGCAGTGCCGCAAACTAATCTTCGGATTGAGTTGATGAAAATTATGTTAAAATTGTCATAATTGAATTCTCAATTAACCATCTATTGGCGCTGTGCTTAGAACAATATTGCTCTCTCCACTTCATGTGTCAAGTGGTTCTGGGTTTGGTCTCCGCTGAACCCTAGACCTAAGTAAAAATTGTCCAACAGAAATTCTCTGTGCTTTTACAGTCGTGATATGACCTTAGATGTTAAAGCGACTTAAAACACCCAAAAAAATTCTCAATTTTTATAATAGTTATTGCTTAAAGAGATTTAAAAAAAACATTACATAATTCTATAAGTTTGTTAAAACCATGGAATTTGGAAAATTAGGAAGAAATGCGAATGGTAATCTTAATTCACTAGCTAAGGATTTTAATTATAATAACGTTAGAGACAATCTTCCATTATAGTTACGATTTTCAACATTAATTTTATTTTCCAATTCTTATTTTTAGCAACGGTCTAATCTTTCTACACAAAGTATTTTTACAGAATTAAATTTGTAAAATTTCATCAAAATATAATATTTTTTAAGGTCTCTTAGTGGCGTGGTGGACTAGATAGTTACCTTATACGCCAGTGGTCCTGGGTTCGAATCCCAATGAAAGCCTCAGATGTTTTAATGGGTTTTTGAATTCGACGGTCGCTAATACCATAGAAGTTGATGCGACCTTAAATAAACCAAAAAAAAAATATTTTTATATTTTTGTAATCTTTAAAAAATATTTGCATGAAAATAATAAGCTATGCCTATAATCGTTAGTTTTGTACCATTTAGTTAAAATATTAGTTAAACGATAAAAATACCAGCGAGTTAAAAGTGTAAAATACAAGGGAAACGGGAGAGTTTCGTAGATTATATCCATTATATTAAACAATATAAATCGTCAGAATGTAACGCAAAATCACTCTCATAACCCATTCAACAAAAACCCATGCAGTTCTGATCTGGAAATTTCTGCAACATAGTATAATGACAAGTTTAAAACGCTCACGCTCCAAGTTTCTATCTAACTTCCGGACTTGACTGTACAAATACGTGCTCGTTCACTTGTTTGCTGCATTTGTTTTATAAACAAAATATAGAATTTGTATGTCTATCTATCTATCTATTGTTTTATTATGAAGGTGTATGATAGGGAAAATATGCAAGTGCATGTTCATGTATGCGGCAGATTAGATATGTTGTGCATTTTGCAAATATGACCATTGCTGTCTACCGTCAATTCATGTGATCGCTTTTACAAACAAGAACGATAATATAATTACCACACATTGAATTCAATATACCACGTTAGGTATGTTATGTGAACGAGTATAATTGTCATGCGAATAAATGGGACGCATTCGATGTTTTATGCAGTTTCAAAGTGCATAAAATCAAATTATCTGCATAATTTTATTTTATTTTTTCCAGTCGGTAAAGATGTTTATTTGAAAGAACGAAATTTCAATAAATTTGATTTCACATAAACCAATTATAGTAACCTGATTAATAGAACCGTTCGCTTTTCGCGCATTCCTTAATATAATGCCATTTTTGTATAAAACCGATAAATAAATAAGGAAATAATTTAAAAAGTATAAAAATATAAGTAGGTTCTAAATATAAAACCTTAAACGTTTTTTTTTTTGTGTATCATATGAGTACTTATAAATCTTTACGTAGTAGGTTTGTTCCAGACGTTTGAGCAAAACACGTCTACGTAAGACAAATAGCAAGGCACACTGACCAAGAAACAAGAGTGAGTGAAGAAACGCCCTAGCCCTCCGCCGTTTGGCCGCAACAAGGCGAGAGATCTATGAACGTACATTTTTATGACTAAAGCTCGTCCGTGCACTGTTTTGGAGGTGTTTAAACACCGCAAAACCAGTTTTAAATTAGGGTGAAGCCCTTGCTTCATGATTTTCACTCACCCTTGTCTCTTGGTTAATGTGTCTTACTCTTACGTGTTTCAACATCAACAAATGCACACGTGGAACAAACCTAGTATGAAGTTAGATCTTTTAAACTATAAGATGGATTTTAATGCATGTTTCAGCAATTGATAGAGTGATTCAAGAAGAAGGTTTGTAGGTCTAAAACATGCACAACATAGTAGAGAAAAGTCGGGAAATTCAAAGATTTGTAATTTGATGTCATAACAAACATATTTTTGTGGACTTACATTGCAAACGCTGGCTAAAACTTGCGAGATAGATCAAACTCATATACTACGGTATATATCTATCTCCTAAGGATAACTCAAGATATCACAGATTTAAAAAAAAAGTGTTGGCAGAGCGGCTGGCTATTGTACGACGTACATATTGCCTGTTTTATTTGTATCTTCTTCTATATTCTAATTGAGCTCAAATTTTGATACAATATATAATCCGATTCCATATGGTAGTTAACTGTGCAGAGAATGATATAGATTACTCCTTATGCCGGAATAATCGACGGTTCCCATAAGATAGCATAAAAGTTGAATCATACAGGAACCGTGTATTTAAAAAAAGTTTCGTTAAAGTTTGTGAATTTAAAAATTGACAATTTTTACTGAAAAAGAAATAAGTATTACAATTTAACACCGGATAAAATTAAAAATGAAATTTTTTAAATTATTTGAATTTATTTATTGTTCGTTGTCGAAAATATTAGTTAGAAATAACGTATTACAATAAACTTAATTTTTAAATAATTAAAAATTACTTAACGAAACTAAATTTAATGTCTTCTTGTTAAAGATACCTCAGATTTTAACATATTGGAATACCATATATTCTACAAAAAAATACGGTTCCTGTAGAATAGCTCCTAATCTTTTCTAGTTAAATAGCTAAACGTATTTAAATGACATTTGGTATGAACGATTTTAAAATTGTTTTAAAGGACCTTATTATATTTAAAATCTTACAGAACCTGTGAAATAGCTAATAGGTATCTCTTCTTAGAGAAATAGTTTTAAAGATTTTGATGAATTTACTTTGGATCTAAAGTCTGGAAGTATCTATTATCTTTTTCTGTCAAAACCTATTTTGCTATGAAAGTAGGGAATCTATTAGTCAATCAATTAAATTTAGATACTTGCAAAGCGAGCGGGTATCACCTAGCATTATATTACATACCTTTCATATAGAATTTTCTATTGTATAATATTTTTGTCAAGATCTGTAAATGAACACCGGGAATTCGCGAAAGCCAAACATTTTTGTGTATGAGACAAAATATGTTAACAGCTAAATAATTCATAGCATATTTAAAACAGAACCGGAGAATAAAGTATTTTCTCTTTCGTGTCTTCTACAAATTAACCTAAAATTAAATATAAGAAATTTCAGCTTTGAATGAAAGACAATCAAAGACTTTTGTTTAACATTATTAGTATAATGTTTTATTTACATTTGAAATTGCTATAGAGAGACGACAAAGTAAAATTCAAATAAATTATAGAGATAAAACTAAAATATTGCTAAATTTGAAACATTTTAGAAAATTTGTAATGGTAACGAACGCAAGTAATCATTATACCTACTTAATCAGATTTCATTAATTTTAAATTGCAAGTCTTTGCTTTGAAATCACCAATTTCAAATGGTTCAAAAATAAATTGTCTTTTTTAGATATTATTGTTAGATTTTAAGAAAGATACAAGGGAAGACTTTGGATGGTATTCTCTAAGTATAATTAATTGATGGAAAATGTCGCCATATTTATGTTTTGTACTCGAAGGCGTAATTTATCTTAACATAAAGTTTCACGTTCTAATTAATGTGAGTTGGTGCGATAACAGGGTGCTAATTTAAAGTTGAGATTGTGAAATTCATTACTTTTTGTGAAATTTCTTGAATTTTGTAGATATTATATTTTGTGTGATACTTAATTAGAAATGACGTATGCATAATAAGATTTGACCTATTCAAATGCTATTATTATTTTAGCGCACTGATTAATCGTTCAGCATGTTGTTTAACTGTTACCTACAATTTTTTAATAGTTAAATTATTAATAGTTTTTCTATTTATCTTCAGAATAAAAGTATATTTTATAAAACGAAGACTAGTAAAGCAATATTGTTTTCTAAAACTACTTTTGATTTTTTTTTCCGCCAAATTTCTAAGAAATAAGTTGAAAAGTTTTGGTAAAAATGGACCGCATGATTGATAAAATAACAAAAAAATTATTTAGCGGCTTAGTATTCCTCGATTTTTATAGTTTTTTCAAGTGTATGAGATCAAATTGAAGTGCCAGCACTTCGTTGAAACGTGTTTCATAATTCTATTTTTATTTATTACTCATATTTATATCAAGTCAAACCATAGTCAACGAAGACCGTATAATATGAAACACATTACTGTTTGCACATTTATATTAGTTGATTTAGTTATAATGTACACATTATTCAAATCAAGTCAATACTACTTAAATGTGACATAAATTGTTGTACGATATTTATTCTTTAAAATTAACTGCAAAGATAAACTGCGGCATATTTTTACAACATTTCCAAATATTATAAAAAATTTCTTATTTTTGCAACCATTGTGTTTTCAAAATAAAAACAACTCTAATTTTAATTTAAAAATTAGAGTTGCAAATAATTTATATAAACCAAAGACATACTTCACTGTATAGTATATAAATACGTGCACCTACATGTCCTTTATATATTTTTGAGATATGAATATCATTAATTTCACCTGTTTGAAATATTTATTCTGAATGTCAGAAAATTCTAATATCTATGCCTCTTTTATTTAACCGTGAGAAAAAAAAATTCAAATTTACTAAACGGAAATTTGATAAATGACAAACCATTTTTCATTACTATTAAAAAGATTAGCATAAAAAACCTTTTTCATGTTTATCTCAAATGTTTATATGTTTGTGTAAAAGAAAATACGAATTAGTAGTTTTAACATTATGAAAAGTAGTTTAAAAAATATAATGAAATGCCTATGATTTATTATGTTTTTAAAGTTTAAAAAATACCTTCTTATACGTGTAAAAAATATAAAATATACTTTCCAAAGATTTATCATTTTTATATAATATTTAAAAACCATCATTTACGTTTCAGCTCTAATTTTTTTACACAGTTCAAATGAAGCACAAATTTGTTTTTTTTTTCTTGTTGATAATTGATTTTATATTTTTCAACAATTATTTTTGGAAATAAATATTCGTCAAGTAACTCCGCCTGACAAAAAAGTAAGTTATATTATAGTTGTTACCTCTTCAGCTCCTGACATATACGCTCATACATATCTAACTTTTGACCAGATCAAGACCACGTCTTCTATCTCCCACTTGTGTTCACTTTCCTTTCCTATCAGCGTATTTGAACTTTAAAGTATTTGAAGAATATTTTGTTTATATAACACGCACCACGATACGCTCGGGTAGAAAAATAATTATAATCATATATTTAAATAATTTTCCCACTACCTTATCCCTATCCTTCAATTATTGTTAAATTTTTTTTCGTCGTAAATTTTTCCTACTTATCAAAAATTACCATTTTTAAAAAGGAAATGGAAAATTTTTCCTTTTGAGAAATAGTTTCTTTTAGTTATATCTTGGTAAAAAACTTTTCTCAATCCTCAAAAATTCAGGGTTATGTTTTTAAGGATATTATTGATTTTTTGTTGATTCTAATAATTAAAATCTTTAAATGCGTTTAGTTTTCTTGGTAATAACGTTTTAAGCACATCTAGAACAACAATTCTTCTTATATAACTTCATACATTTCATTTTAATTGTAATCTTCTAGCATTAATAGAAACGATGAGAGATATCGGGCAACGGGATAAGTGAATATCGTAGGACAAAGATAGATCCCACTTTGAAGTTATGCTTATCGCGGGGTCAGGGTGGGCTAGATTTCAGATTGACCTCTTGTTCAGTCAGTGTTCTGATTATGCTGTTAAAAAAAACATTAACCGATCATTGGTTATTGGTCTACACTAAGCTCTTCAAGTAGATAACCCCATACAAAAAATATGTATATGTAAATGTGTATTATGTGATGTGGCACTATTGGAAATGTCAGCATAGATCAAAATTAAATACTGGTAACTGTAATAGTTTTGTTTCTACCATAAGCATAAAATATTATTCAATTTAGTGGTTAGGTAAAAAAGCACACTTTCACTCAGCGAGAATTAGACTCTTCATTATATTGAAAAATGATACTTATTATTCATAAAAATTCATAGTATTGCGTTAAAAATGCTAAACACTGGATAGAAATATGTATATTGAAAAAGCTATTATCTTTCCATAAATCAAACCTTTATTTTCTACATTTCTTAAAATTATAATATCTGATAGCAAGATAAGGAAACTTAAGAAATGCAAATTTCCAGATATGGTTCAAAATTTTATGTGAATTCATCGTAAATGTTAACAAAGAGAAACATTACCATCGTCTCTCTCTTCTTATTTCGCGTAAGCTATAAAGTTTGAGTATGTAGGCTATGCTAAAATACACTTTGTATGCGTCATAACTGTGATCGATAAACAACAATAACCGGTACAAATAATTTGAAAACAAGCTTTTTGCATAGTAGCAAACCATTTGTATCATCCCTCACCGATTTAATACGCTTCTCGCATTACTCGCAAATAATAATAATCATAACAACATTTTAAAACAAACATCCGATAAGGTGAGCCTTATCAATGTAAAAACAAGTCATTAATGTCGAGTTTTATCCAAGCTAAGAGAGTTTGTTGCAAACAAATATATGTATATATAATATTACAGTTAAAACCTGAACGAGAGATAAGTCGCACGGTCTCTCGTACATTTCAACCGTTAAAATTTATTGCCGCCACCCCTTAAAATGGTTAACCGAACCAAACCAAACCCAAATACAATATAATAGAGTTTGCGATTCGTTCACTCAGAAGATAAGATTATTGAAATGAAATGTTTTTATGTTTGATTTAAAATGTCAAGTATTTCATCATCTAGTCGAGGCTTAAACGAAGCTTTGAGCTTTCAAAAATGTATTTGATTGAAACCCTGGGAACTGGGGATCGTTTGTCTGAATCAAGGAATATTTTCATCAAAATATCGCAACGTTGGAAAATGTAGTAGTAAGGTAGGCGCTGTGAGTGAGTGTAACAAATGTTTTCATTGTGGCGATGATGATGTTTGAATTATTGAATTTGTACGTTTTTGTTGGTGTCGAGGGAAATCATAGCTATTTCCATTATCAAATATTTGTTCAAATTACACTTCCGGCGGTTGGAAGTTTCACGAGTTTAAACACAACATACTCTACACGATATCGGCCGTGGAAAAATTTAAAACAACTAATGGTTGATACATATTTAAATAGATTTCATTTGAGACGTTTTTTTCAATGTTAGCATTTAAATATCAAATGCCAATAGCCTGCAAAAATCTCCAGAGGTTAAACAAAAATGATGTTTAACGCTTATCTTCGGAAAATTATTCAAACTATAAGTTGGAGTTCAAGGAAAATAACAATTCAAGGTCCACATAGATTTTTTTTTAAAACATAGTAAATTTCACACATTGCTTCATTATTTTTTTTATTCCTAAATATTAAAAATAAATTATTTCAAAGATATTATTTTTCGACAATGTCCAATAATAACAACTATTTTTTTAAATAAATTTATAATTATTTATAGTTATTATAGATTTATAGTTATAATTTTCAAATTTGCAAACATTAATTTATAAGAATAACAAATAACAAAGTTTAAAATCATGTCGTCTCTACGATATGTTCGTAGATATATGTACATTGTATCACAACTGCCTGCCGATGTATGTTTTCTGTTGCGCATTTATTATATTTTTTATATTTTTGCTCAGAAAATCAACATTTTTTCGGAACAAAAAGTATTTCAAAGCACTTTTTGTAATATTTACTTCTTGTAGTGAAAAGCTCGTCCAAATTGGACCAGCCGTTTTAGTGTTTGCCAAGAACAAACAAACGGAAGGAAAAACTATTTGAAATGAAAAGTAGCCTATAATGTAAGTTACAATATTTAATAACTTTTTGTGAAAATTCTATTGAAATCGGCTCAGTTGTTTACCCTGTATGTTTGTATGTTTACCCTGGAAAAACCCTGTTATTACCCTGTTTTTTTGGGGAAAATTACAATGTAAATGGCATTTATTTTATTGTATTAAATATATGAAAATGAAGGCAATAGAGAGTATTCAACAAAAAACCTTAATTTTTTTAGATTAGATAAAAATCTTAGGGAAAAATTATTCTTCTTCTCTCGCGCAGGAGAGATGGAACGTTTTTATTATATAGGTATTTAAGTAGTAAAAATCTTCATTCTTATTATTGATATAGATTAAAAAGCACACACACAAATAATATAAAAATATTTCAAAACTTGAATGCATTAAATATTAAGAAAAAGATATCATTGTCTTAAAACACTTTCAGTATTTGATTTAAACATAGTAAAAATTTAAAAATACTTTTGAGAATCTTTAATAACTTCTATGGTAAAAAAAGATTTCGCAAGTTTAAGCTTTATAAAGGTTTAACAACCTTACCTTCTAACTTAACTATTCTATCCATTGGGTATTCTATGTCTCAAAAGGTGAGCTTTGATGATTATGTTTACACATTTGATGAACAGGAAACCCAAAAAATGTATACTTTAATTGCAAAGTTATTCCAAATCGTTTGTTGACGAAATTTTATCAAAAGATAATTAATCAACATAATTATGTTATAAGAAATAATAAGGGAAAGATCCATAAAGTGAGTCATAATACCATAAAGGTAAAGCCACGGTCCTCAAACGTTGTAGTTCCGCCACTGAGGTCATTCCTCTGTTATTCCTATGCAAACATAACACTAGAATATTGATCGATCTAACAGACTGCTGATAGTCACATAAAATGACATCCCAATTTTTTCGATTTTAAATTAGTTGAACGAATTAGACATATGAAATTGTGAATCATGTGATTTCATGAATATTGTGATTCTCCAATTGGTTGTTGCCTTACTTCAACTCTATATAAATATTTCAGAATCTTAACTTCCACTTTACTAAAACTAATTTTTACTTTTACTTATCTAAAAAAAAAGTCTTTCTTAAATTTAGAAAAATTTGAAGCTTCTTTCCATGCACAGATAAGCTTTATTTTATGCAATATTTGTCGAAAGTTATACAAAACCGTTCATATTGCAAATAATAACCCAATTTATATCCTTTTTATATTTCTAAACAGCAAAAACTTCTTTCATTTTCGATATAAAAAGATAACATAAAAAAATCGAATACAATTACTCGATATTAGATGGATATTTTCTTGCCCTTGAATGAAAAACCTGGCATACAAAAAATGAAAAAATAATACCTTCATAAAACTTTCGCAATAAATACTTATATTCTCGTGTATCATTATAGTTTATATTTTTTTATTAATGCCCATACGATCGTTATTTTTTCGTTGTTTCAAAAATGTAACGATAAAAAAGAAACTAATTTCAAGAGTAATTTCCTTGAGAAACATTTCCTTTGTAATTCGGATGGCTGGCTATAAGCCTAAAAAATACAAAAAATACAAAACTTTTATTAAAAAATAAGTTTTCTATCATAAATTCCTGTACTGATTTAAATTTAAAATAATTTATTTTTCAATGCCATTCGTTACGTTTCATGACACGATCCTTCAATTTGTCTAGCGTTTTCTGAGCAACTCTATTTATTCATTTTCTTTCTGTTTTAATTAATCGATTAAGTTTTCTTTGATGAGGTTCAGCTTTTCATTTAAATATCCCCGAAAAGATCAGCATTCCATTTGCTGTACTCGTTTTAAATGGGATATTTAAAGTGAGAAAAGATATAGGGGGGTTTATTGAGGGTGGAATGTGTGGAGTCTTACTGACGACAATTGAGCTTTTAACGTCGCTTTTCTGAACTAATCTTTGTTAAGAGAGCGTGAGCTTTGAGAAATTGATTAATGTGCAACGAACGAACTACCGGAATTCGAGGCGTCATCAAAATTTCCTATGGGACTTTTTTTATTGGAAAATGTTGTTCTTTTTTAAGAACGTTGACTCCTAAGACTAACCATATTTCTTAAGAATTGGAGTCTCTTAACTTTTTTTCAATTGTAATTTGAAGGGAAACCAACAAAATAAAAAATAAAATCGAGATGAAAAAGGATTTTCCCCTCGATTAATTTAGCACGTCTTACGGATTTGTTTGTTTATATAACATATATTTTTAAGAGCACTTAAAATTCACGAAGGCCACATCGTGTTTTGTATTGCGTTTTTTTTTCTTCCTGCCTACTTACATCTACTTATATGTCGCCGTAGGTGTGAAAATAAAGTCCTTACAAAAGCTTGGCTTTATATATAAATAGCAGAACTTTTACTGCGTAGTTCTACACAACAAACAACGTTTTTGTATTTTAAAACCCAGCACATATTTAAATAAGAAACAGATCCATTATTGTATTTTTAAGATATAAAAGATTAAGAAATTTATTCAAAAGACTTAAAAATAACGATTATATACTTAATTTATGCACAATGAAGGAAAAGCATTGTTTTGTATTATAATATAAATGTTGTATTTCAAGTCTGTTGCTTAAAATATTTTGAAAGACATGAATTGAGATTGGTTTAAACAATTGTTCAGTAACTATTTGTTTAAACACAATGTTGAGTTTCAAAGATGTTTCTAATAATGTAAGCTTATGCTTTACAAAGTTGTAAAGGGTAAAATTTTTAGACTTCTCAAGTTTATATTTAGAGTTACTTGCTTTTAGTCAATGTACAAGGCTTTTTTATTTTTATTAAAAGACTGAAAAGCTTCGTGAGAAACTTATTTTCATAAAAACATATGTTACAAAATAATTTGATTTTTTGAAGTGTGTAAATATAAAACAGAAATAGTTAATGCTTTCTTAATAGTAGGTAATTATGATCTTTGATGGCTCGATACAAACATTTTTAAAAAGCCACATTTTTTGCCTAGCAGTTTCACGACCGATTTCAGACAAAAATTTAAACCTTTTTCTTTGCATACTGTTTTCTTCGATCTCATAGACAATATAGGAATTTTAATGTGATTAGCTCAAAATTGTATTGAGTTCACGTGATAACGGTTCTTTTATTAAAAGAAATTTTACGACCGTTTAATAAGAACTATCATAATATTTATTTAAACGTAGATCATAATTTTACATATAATAACCACTACATTGTAAATACTTCTTGGTGTAAATCATTTTTCTCTATACAGTAAAACCTCGACATAACAGATCTCTATTTAACGGACTTCTGATATTATGGACAAAAAATGCGATCAAATAAAAAATGTTTTATAGTAGCTAATGACTCTGGGTCATGATATTAATGATATTATACCATAGCTGAAAAAGAAATAGCAGATGAAGTTATGAACTTAAAAATGAGGATGATAGTGAAGATAGGGAAGAACAAGAAATAATACTACCAAAATGAAGTTATTATTGGTAAGATAACATTTCGACGATCTCATAACATTTATTGAATAAACGTCAAATAACCAAATTCAACTATTAACTATTAACTATGAATTTTTTCGTAATTTTAGAGAGTTGATTATAAAAAGACAGCAAACTCAAAAGTACAGAAAAAACTTGATTCCTTTTTCAAAGCAGAACTACCGAAAGCAAACGGATGGATATTGAACAGCTACGTCACTTTACAACGAGTGTCCAAAGACAATTTAAATTGTATTTTGTACTTATAAGTTTTATCTTTTTTATTTATATCTATATAGATTCCAAATATTTTCAAAGAATTTTTTATCTATTTAATTCTAATATATTTTTATATAACGGAATTTTTGGTGTTAACAGACACCTCTTCCTCCCAATTAGTCCATTATAGGGAACCTTTACTGTAGTTAGTATTGAATGGTTAAGTTAACTGTTTGAATATACTATAGACTTTTGTTTCTAGAACGTTCAAGACACGTTGATTGTTTATTGATGAATATTATCGAAAACTCCATAAATTTCGATGGCTAGTTGCTAGCTAATCTTAAATAAAACATAGACTTCTATTGTTGATTGTAGAATATTAGAGGTCACTTAGTGGCGTGGTGGACTAGACAGTTGCCTTATAAGCCAGTAGTCCTGGGTTCGAATCTCAATGAAAATCTAAGATTTTTTTCTGAGTTTTTGGATTCGACGGTCGCTAATGACCAAAGTAGTTGATGCGACCATAAATAAATCAAAAAAACAAAAAAAATATTAGAGAATGTTCAATCTCTTTTCAACGCTCGGTTCAATTTCGTTGTCTCAATATTTACTCTTTATAATATTAAAGATCCAAATTCTTTTGCTCTGTACAGTGTACACTCTAGATATAAATCAGTGAAAATTTTACTTAATTGCGGAAAAGTGAAGCTGTACTCACTTATCCGTCAATGTTGTTCTTAAAAAATTAGTGAAATTTCACTAATCCATATTGTGAGTATTAACTTACTCTATATGGGTAGGTTATAGTTTTGACAAAAAGTACAGATATACTTGTATTAGTAAAATGTTGTTTCATGTTCAAGAGTATATAGATTTATTTATTGTAAAGTTCTTGGAATATTTACGATGAAACTCACCATGTAGTATTTGATAGTTATTTAATTTATATTTTTAAAAATAATTATAACATACTGTATATTTAAACAAGTTACATAAGTATCTACTTTTACATATATCCTACAACCATTTACAACGGTATAGATTAAATATTCAAATACATCTACTTGTTTTATAAAAAAAAAGATTCCTTTGCCAACAATTATTTAAAATTTGATTGAAAAACATTTTGATAAAAATTTCATCTCTGAGAAGCATTTTTTTTTGTAAAAATTATTTAACAGGGCCAATTATATTACAAATGCATATCGTCGTTATGTTTCATTGTAGAAAAACGAGCAAGTGACATAAATGTTGTGGAAATGTGTTTTTTTAGTAATAATAAATAAAGACCCCTTTTTATTTTCGTTTGCTTCATTTATAATTGAATACGAGCAGAAAAGAAGCAAAGTAACGACTAGTTTATGTTTGTAAATAATTAAATTTTTATTCGTAACAAGCACGTGGCAAGAACGGAAAGAAGCAATCGTGAATTCAACTAGTGCAGCTAGCGATATTAGACATAATTAAATTACAACCGAAAACATTAATCCTCAGACAATTGGTATGGAGAGAGTCCAGAGACTTGATTGTCGATGCAACTTGAGTATGATACGATTCAGGAGATTGCATTTAGAACATACATATAGCTTCGTGTAGATAAGCAACACGAGAGATGACCAGAGATCATTGCGAACGTATGTGCTCCCTATCGTCATTTGGTAACTCGATTTCATTATTCAGACTCAACTTGCTATTTGAGCCAATGAGGCCAAATAGCAAATTCGGAACGAATACGGAACGAAGGGTAGAGCTGAATAAAGAAAACGATATGTCTTTTTAATGCAATCAGTTGAACATTAACTTATATTATACAATACATAACCGTTCAATATTATACGAGTGACTCGCCAATACAATCAAAAACGAGAAAACAATTTACAATCAAAAGAATCCTCAGATTTTAACCCTGATGGATTAACTCAGTTTCTGATTTCTTACTTGAAAGAATCAAGTAAATGAGCTTTAAGCTTCTTGAATTATAATTTTAGATTTTTTTGTATAGGTATCGATGGAAGTCGTGTTTTAAAAACATCAATTAAAAAGTGAGTCAATCAACTATAATCGGTATAATTACCTCGTAAAAATTACAGAAGAAAAAATGAAAGTTATTATTACTGTCTTCTTATTAAGATTTTGTTATTTATATCAATTACAAAGTAGAACGAGATATTGTATCGAATCAAATGATTGACGTCTTGCAAAAGTAAAAACTTAATTTATCAGTGATCGTCGAGGATATTAGTGCTAGGGAAATTTATGCGGCGGCATTGTTTGTTAAAGTTTAAGAAGGTTAAGTTTATTAAAGTTCATTAAATTGATGTAGGTATACATTTCTGATAAGACACTAAATTAAATAAAGTATGTACCTGTTTTATCATTTCTATAGTTAGGGTACGTAAAATAGATTTTCATTACATACTTTGGAAACGACTTTAATGAAGTTTCTTATAAAAGACCTTAGTCCTGATGAAAAAAATGATCATTAATTTTAGAACATTTAAATAATATAACTACACTCTACAGATATCTATTTTCACAGAAAAACAAAAAAGCGGTTATATTGAATAGTAAAAATATGTTTCACTTCATAATGAGCTTATTGAACACATCATTTACACAGGCTTACCAATACTTAAAAAATTCCGTTAGTTAGATCAGAGATCGTATAAAGTTTTGTATGTCACGAGTCAGAGAAGTTGCACGTCGTCTAAGGGATTTTGTCCCTGGTTGTGTTGTCATAACAAGACTAAGAAAGAGGTCACCTCGGGTCAGAGGTAAATTTTATGTTCGTTTACCTGACACGCTGCTATCAGAGATAAATTTTGACAATAACCTATTCACTTTGTACATACTAATAGAGGAGATAAGAAAATTTCGTTACACTTGGTGACCAGGCGTACCTAATGACAGCTTTTTTGTTAGTTGTTATTATGAAAAATTTATTATTTTCGTTGATTTATTAATTATGCATGTACAAACGACAAAAATAAAATTATATAATAATTTAAAAGACTACAATAATATTCCGTTTTTAGAACGTTCAGCTTGATTAGGTTGGTTTTCATGAAAAATAAATAGTTGACTCAGTTTGTAAAGAATATGAACGTACACGTTCCATTTGCCAATCAGCTGTATTGTTTGAAAAACGAGTTAAAAGTATCATATCATTTAAGATTTTTGGATAAGAAGGCAAAAACTGTAATTTAACATTCCCTTACTTATAAACTATATTAACGTTAACAGTGTTCTTTCCTTTCTAATTGATTTATTTCTAAGTTAAGAATGCTATTAATTGTTAATATGTTGCAGGTGGCGCTAAATGACATATTAAATATCATAACTGGCTATTCGTTTAACTTTAACCCCTTAGGCAATCTCGACGTCACCGCTCACGACGCTTTTGCGTCCATATGCCAAAAACGCTCAGAACGCATTGAGAATTTGCAGGGTAGGCAATCTCAAAACGTCGCTGGCTTCTGACATTTTGAAATTTTTATAAATTAATAAAAATAAATGGGTATAATTTAAAAAATTAACAGTTTCATTTAAAATTTCCGCAATATTCTTTCACTTTTCTGCTATTAATATTTGCCTTATATTTTTATACCCTCTTGAAGTTTTATCTTATAACATTTTATTATATTTTACCAATTCAATTAATTTTTCTTCAATATCCATTTTAAATTATCAAATTATTTCAGTTATTAATTTGTGTAATACAAATTTTTAAAATGACAGATACACATTTGACACTTGGTAGCGTCAAACGCGTCAAATATTGAAATACAATTTACTTGGACGCGTCGCGAGCGCACCGTCCGTCGCGTTGCCGTCGAGTTTACCATTCCTATGGAATTCTATATGTTTAACTTATTTTTGACATTTTGAAGCATCAGCGTTGCAAGCGCAAGCGTAGCGGACGTCGAGTTTGACTCAGGCATAACACAAACTAAATATGTATACATGTATTTATAGAAAAACTTGATAAACAAAATGTTTTTCATGAATGTACAGATGGTTGTTTTTAATTTTTCAGTAATTTGTAACCAAAACATTGATTTTTCGTTTTTTAAATCTTACAGTAGAAGAATAACATTACGTTATAAGGTTTATTTATATTGTAATGGGATTATTCAAACTGGTATTGAGCTTCTTGTTAAAGGTTCTTTTATTCAATGAACATTTTACAAAAAATTTAATAAACGAAACTGATTTATTTATTTTAATTCGTTGATAAACAATTTATAACAAAAATCACTTTACTTTAATCACTTATCAAATCTCTCGTATCATTTCTATACTTGAATTCATAGAACAAATTCCTCAGAATCAATAAATAACTGCTGCGTCGTGCTTATATAATAATTTTTCTCTTGAACGTTGGAGAAAGTTTGATTGCCGAACCTTTAGACTACTTCAGATCGTTATCAGTGTCAACAAAGAAATATTTCATTTACCATTTAATGGAACTCGACTGATTGGTCCAGTTCTTTTCATCGCTGTGCGTTGTCTGGGTCTTTTTTCGTTAGAATAATGTCTGTGTCTGTACTCAAAAAACATTTTGAGCATTAATAACTTTATAAAAATGTAACAATTTTTTTTGACGTGATAACGTTTTATAAATTGAGGAACTATAACAGCCAGTCTGAATAAGTGTCACGTTCTATTTAGGCCTGTGCGTGTAAGCGAGAACACGATACAAGCGATAGAAAGGCAATTGTTGAATCCTAAACAACGTGTTTTGTGTTTTTTTTTCTACTATTTACTTACTTAATATGATTTAAAATTTATTTCCTTCATAATTTTTAGTCTGATTTCATTTTGAAAAAATTGTTAATTTTCAATTAACTCCTTCTTTGTATTATACAAAATAATTACCATTCAGTTATAATAATTCAATTCATAAAAGTATGCAATTTTTCATCAATGTTTCTTTATGATGTTATCACGTAAAACTATCGTCCGTAAACGGACTTTACAGACAGTCAATTTTTTTAAGAATTTAAGACGCCTTATATTAACAGTCAAAGCTCAAATAGGTTTTTTTGATACACTAAATAGTACACCGAAAGAAAATGTTGCAATCTTTAGAATGAAGAAACAAAGAGTGACATTTTTTAGAAGAAATAACTAATTAAAATTATCAAAACTTCTATATAAAATCGAAGCATATAGATTCTATTTCTTAAAGTACTTCTAGATTGATAATTTAATATCATATTGGTGATAATATTGTATGGAGGATATATGCATTATGCATCCTTTTGTAAAATTACATAAAAAAAAATTATTTTTTTTTAAATATATCAACTGAGCTACTTCATTATTTTGCATACGATTGTATTAAAATTTCAATTCTTGTAGGGAACAAAATCATACCTATTGTAAACTTTTGTTGGATAAATTGTAAAAAAAGTTAAATTCAAACGAAGTTTCTTCGCCTCTTTCAAACGTAACGAAAATAAATAATACAAAAAGGAAAATAATAAGTCAAATGTACGCCACGTACTAAACTCGTTAAAAATTCTTCTTTTATAATGCTTCATATTTACAAATTCATCGTTGATATTTTTATTTTACATTTCTCCGAATTCCCGCTCTGAACCACCCTTCCGTCAACGAAGTTTCTTTGCACCCTTTCACAATCGTACACATATACGTACTACTCGTATTGTCGAGTGGGAAAAATTTGACAAATTATATATTTAACACGAAGTTGAAACAACAAAAATCAGTTGAAATAAATTGCGAGAAAAAAATTGGAAATGAAGACAATGTTTTGTTGTTTGTAGGTAGTCAGAGTGTGAGATGAGTGAAAAATAAAAAGATGGGAATGAAATATGAAATAGCGCTGCAACATCTGAAAAACAATTTATCATTTTGTAAAATATGTTTAGGAAAAGCTATTCGTTCTTTCGCATCCCCTAAACTCCCTCGAAGCCTATCTCATTGTTGTCCATTGTTGCCTCCTTGTTGTCATTGCCATTATTACGCTCATCGTCTCTCTTGTCACGGACTCAAAAATACTCTTTCACCTACACGAAACATTAATATAGCATTTATCCACGATCTTTTCACCTCTTATCTAAGCTGTAGTGGCCTTTTTCGGGAGAAAATTATTTGATGAAGGATCCAAGTCACTCAGGTTTCATTCATTTCTATTTTATATAATCATTTTTTTCATTCAATTTTCTCACTGATTTTATTGGTTTTAATCAATCACACACGTGTGATATGCCTTATTGAACCATACAGTCCTTTCTTCTCTAATTATATCTGTCACTAAAGCTACGCCAAATTTCATTATCCCCTTTACAAAAAGTAATGAAAAATAAGCTATCATTTCTAATTAAATTCAATAGAACATAAAAAATGCATTTATTACAATCAGAAAAAATATTAATAAAAATATATGTCCATCATTTTTAAAAAATTTAATTTTTTTTCGGATCTGTTCAAATTTAATAGACTTGATTGCATCAAGAAAGATAAATTTTAGACAACAATTAATGAAATAATATTGGAAAACTATGTTATCATAAAAATATAACATTATCAAGTTGATACCATTAAAAACCATGATAAAAAGGAAAATATTTCAAAAAAAAATTTTCTGAACATGAACAATTTTTCCCCAAAACAAAACATTTATAAATCACCAAACTTAATTATCTTGCTTGCATGCTAAAGTTGGTTTTTGTTTCTGAAATCAATTTATTATAACCTGATCATAACAATTTGTTTATAGAAGAGTTCACCATAAAGGGGTCCCATGTATTTTACATCTAGAATCTAGATAACTCTGGCTGCTATTGACCTGTTTTTCCCGTTGAGCTTTTGTCCGGGACACAGCCCACTTTACTAAATATTCATAAATTTATTAATATAGAGTGTGCATCCATGCAAAATTTTCAAAAGCCATCTAAGTTTCTTTATTTATATTATTATTAATTTGAAACAGCCAAAGGATAGACGAAAGAGGAAAATGGGAAAAAAGCACACGCTTTCACAGCTTGGTTTTTTTTTTTACTTGTGAGGCAAAATTAAAATTTAAAATGCTTTGAAAGTGTATACATACACGTACGAGTACCTAATCCTTTCACTAAATAAAAGCTTATTCTAATTTATGAAAAAATAATTTTCTAATTTTCACACAAACTAAGTATAACACAATAAAATTTTTTAAGTTTATCAAAAATACACAGCATACCTTTATGTGAGAAAATGATGGAATATTTCAAAACGTTTCTCATCAATTTGTTAGTGCATTTTAGCATAGAAAAATGAAAAACTTTAAAAAGTGCAACTTTTATAACTGGTTAGTTTCTTACAATTTTCCATTTAAGAGATTTTAAAAAAAAATATATTTTTTGTTAACAATTTGTTGTTGGATTTATCAAATTGTTCAAATCTGAAAAATCTAATTAATCAGGCTATTACGTTTTTTTTACTAATTGTTATAAATATTTTTTAAAATATACATGAAATTACCAGAAGAGAATACTAAAAAAGAATATTTGTAATTAAGTTTTTCATGTAGAACGAAGGTACATATATTTGTTATATTTGGTTCTCACGCGATGACATTTCTTATACAAAAATTCAGTTTTTTTGCTGAAATCTTAACCACAAAAGGTGTTGTGGATAAATAATAGCACATAAAACAATAGGAAACCGGCCACGTAAGCTGTTTAAATTAGTAAAGAGGCCAAGACAGGTCTAAGAAAGCTCTTAACTCTCGGTGTAAGTGTGTGCGGTGAAGGCGTCGACCGGAACTCGTTACCGTAGTTCCGGCTGTTGTGCATGTGTGTGTTTATCTGTTATCAGTTTTCACATTGTAGACGACTCGCAGCACTCGTAGAAATACGTGGCATAAGCACACCTCACAGTGCCCCCAACGTCTGCCACAAAGTTGCTCGCCACCTACCAGTTCTTTATTGCCATCGTCAAATCGAGTTTCGGACAACATTAACCATTACGAAAGGATGTAATTTATGGAGCAAAAAGATAAATTACCATCACACATTTACGCGGTGAATTAATTCAATTTATTACTTGCGTTAATTGGAAGTTTTCAGTTTTTTTGAATTTGTGTGTGTTAATATTAAACTACAACAATGATATTAACCCTTTTTTTTTGTTTTGATAAAAAATTTAACCCGGGATATGAAAAGTTAAGATAAGATTCCATTTTGAAAAAAGTCATCAAAAGATGTACTAATTTATTCAGGTTGTTTAAAACCTAAGGTCTAAAAAACGTAGCTGATATAATATTTTTGTAAAAACCAAAGGAATTAAATAATTTTAAAACAATTTTTAGTTTAAATGTACCTTTACACTTTTCATAAAAATAACAAAAGACACACTTATTATCCTTACCTAAAATGAACGAATTAAAAAACTATAATACAAAAGCAGAGCTTTTTTACATTTGCACGTAGATTGATAATTATTGCTATTAGAATAGAGCTTGAGAAAATTAATATTTTAGGAAAAAGACCTTAAACAACGCAAAACCTTCAACCCTTTTTTTGAACTACTTAGAAGAGGAATTTCAAAAAATTATTTTTAGTGAGAACCTCAATCTACTCAGAAATAATACCTACATTAAGAAATCAAGTTTATATCTCCAATGGTTTACCCCAGTGGTTTCCAAAGTGGGGGTGCAACATTTATAAGGGGGCGCCGGTCAATTTTAAATACATAATGATTATTATTTCAATAAAGAAATTATTTACAAATTGTTTGTTTTCTTAAATAAGGGGGCAGTAGAGACCGGATTTTTTATAAGAGGGGCGTTAGCGAAAAAAGTTTGGAAACCACTGGTTTAACCTGTAGCGTATTTTCAGGCAATGATTGTACTCTTTTTATACCTTTATTTCGATTAGTGCATGTTTAATATAATTAAATTAAAGCAGGCCACAAATTCAACAATTAAAACAAAATAAAATTGATACTACTGATAACTTTACTATGAATTGAAAAATTAAGTTTTATATTAATAAACACCAGTTTCGAATTTGAAATTTTACATAGTTGGCATTTAGCAAGTATTTCAAATACAACGAACATCGAACTTGAAAAATTTGAAATTCTACAGCCGAACTACCTGCCCAAAAGTAGTTGAATCGTTTGTGCGTATAATGAAGCAATTCAAATCCAATTCCTATAGTGACGCTCGAATGAATTTATCGATAAATTATACCATACTACACAAAAGTAACTATTGTCGTTATTTCGCTCACGTAAAATTTGTCAAAACAAAAGAAAGGCTGAGCCTGCTTCAAAAAATATATTTAAATCTATAATAAATTACACCAGCAAGGTTTGATAACTCAAAAATATACCTAATATGAAAATTTTCTATGTTTAATAAATTTAGTGGGATGCAAATAAAATAACTGTACAACTGCCATAAACCCTAATTAAAGTGTGAAAAAATTTTGTTCTGTTTTCAACATCGCTATAGTTGTTCAGTAAAAATTTTTGAATTAAAAAGAAATGGAATCAATAATCTTCAACTGACTGAAAAGATTAAAGGATCGATTCCCCACCTACGTTTCCTTCCAAATAGATGCTAATTTTGTTCTCTTCAATTTGCTTTTCACTCCTTATTTACATAGAGCGTTCTGCACAAAATTTGAGATTCCTCTTAGTCTTCAATAATTGATCAAAGAGCATTTCACTTGCACCTAATCGCTTCAAGACCTGATTATTATGCAACAAATTAGGGCTAAGATTCACCAAGTCAAAGACTCAAAATTTCTCTGAAATTTGTAAACTTACTTTGAATAAGAAAAATTTTCAAAAAATATATTACAAACATAACTTCAGGTTAATTAAGTTCACTATAAGCTAAATGGTTGAATGGTGTGGTATTATATTCAAGTAATTACACACATCATTTTACAAAAGCATCTCTTGTTGGTTTTGTAACTACATCTATAATGGAAGAGCAACACTATTTTAAATTATATTATAAGTCCTACAGGAATAAAATGTGCATAAAATGTTTAACTAGTTTTCTATGTTTCTATTTTATTGTATAATACCTATGTGGGTTTGTTTCTAGTTTCTCTTATTAATATAAGGATAATTTCCTCGCTTAATCCTTCTATTTAAAATGTATTTATTTCACCCAGCGACTAAAGGTGTAATAATGGGCTTAGATTAACATTTTTTTCACCATTCTTCAAAAATATGAAGTTATTGTTTAAAACTATAGAGAATAATAAGATTACTTGAAAATACTGTGTAAAAATAAATTGTTATATCTGCAATTTAAAAAAAATAAAGCAGTTTAGAAAAAAAAATTGTTAAGTAATTAAAAGGAAAATCGGAAATAAAAAAATGTAAATGCTGAACTCTCGAAGGAATTTTGATCAATTCTGTAAGGTCAATAAATCATATGAAGAATCACTGTATACGTCATGATTTGGGTAAATACATCAAAAATTAATGAGCCCTAATAGCAAATTAATAATTTATATTTAACGTGATAAAATCAATATTCCCATAACTTGCTATGTGATCACTTTTTCTATCGTTTTTCATTATAATAACCTTTTTAATAACTGCACTTTTTGGACTTACCATGCATAATGTTTTTAATTACTACTTTAATTTTCTTTATATTATGGTAAAAATGGTGTGCTAAGCCTTTTGTATTAAAATTGTTTTATTTTGTAGTTTCTGATCATCGGTTAATTTTCAGTAAGAATTTACACCGTAACAAAAAATAAAAAAGTTGAAGAAGTTTATTTTGTTGAACTTTAGTTGTTGAACTGTTGTTTTATTTAAGTATACTTATTTATTGTTGTTAAAAGTAATAAGCACAATGAATATACCTAAGAAGCGTATTTTATTGTGTTTATACAAAATTTTATATCACAACGCTATGTTATTATATTATTAATTGTTTTTGTAATATTATCGTTAAAGTGGTGTCAGGGCTCACGGATCACTATGCATAACTTCAATTGGGGATCTACCTAATTTTTCAGTGTTACAATCAAAGGACTTAGACTGTTTTAGTTTGAGTTTTTGAAACCCATATGAGTTATACATTTTTATTACAAAATAAAAATTAAATAATTACTTCTTCAAGATTTCTTACGTCCTAGATGTTGGGGCAGTTCAAGATAAACAAGAAACACACACACACACACACACACACACATATATATATATATATATATATATATATATATATATTTTTACATCTTGAATTCTTTAGTTCAAGTAATCGTAGTACAACTTTGAAACTGTAAAGAGTTTAAATCTATTCTATTTTCATCTATGCCAATCCCAGACATTGTACTGTGATAAATTTTTATTTATGTTTTAACAAGAAAATGGTTAGTTTTTAAATAATTTTGTCTTGGTACTTAGGTATTTATAATATGCATTTAAATAATATAAATACTTATGTATTTTTCTTTTGTCTTCGCAATCCTTATTTATTGCATAAAACTTTTTTGTCTTAATATATAATTTGCTCTACTTATACATAACTAGAATATCAGTTAATTATTCGTAGATGGATACAAATGTACTTTTTGTACGTAATTTTCTGAAGACTTATATTGCTTTAGATCTATAATTTTATTTAACATGTATTATAGATACAGATGCATATCTTTAATGAAATAATATTTTAAAACAAATGTAACGTTGAGTTTAGGTAGGTAAATAGTTTTTTTTTCCTGAAATTCCTGAAAATACCTACTTTTTAAAAAATACATACTTAGTATATTAAAGAATAAAGATTACATTATATCTATAACAAACATTTGTTTTATCAAGTTTTGTGTATATTGATTTTACAGTATTGAAGTTATAAAATTCTAATTTGGGTTTAGTTTCTATAAGACATCGTTTTACCTAATATGACATTTTTTTAATAAATATTAGTTAAGTAAGTACTACATTGCTGTTATTCATTTTCATTATTTAATATAAAAAATATATTACGAAAAATTAGCAATAAAATAAAAAAATATTCTACAAACAGTGTCCTTATTACCCACTCTCTTAAATCGAAATAGTGACTTTTGACTATCAAATAGTGACTACTTATTATTAAGTAGTGAAAAGTATACAACTATTTAAATTTAGTGGTATACTCTGCATTGCAAAAATAGTTAATAGTCACTATAGTCACTATTTCGATTTAAGAGAGCACTATTTAAGATAATTACTAAATATGAAAAGGACTTCAACAGCTTGAAATTAATACAATATACTTTTTGGCAATTTTTCAAAAACGGTGGTTTCAATGTTTTAATTAATAAATTTAAAAAAAAAAGCTCTTCACCAAAACTAAGAATTTGTCAAAACCTATACTTATATAAGAAAAATAATATTTAAGGAAAAATTATTTCAGAATTTAAATACAAGTGGAAACAAAAGTTTATTTATTATCTTATTTGTATTGTTTTCTTTATTTAAAATAATGACTGTTACAGAAAGATTTAAAGAAAAAACGAACTCAAATGAAAGATTCTACAAGTTAATAACGACTAATTCTTTATGAGCTTGTATTATACTCGTGTATGTCGACGTCGCGTCGTTGAGAAATAGAACACGTGCAAACTTTAGCGAGTTATAAATTCGATGTCGACTTTCTCTCGACGGAAAACGAAAAATGAGAATGGCGATCAACGAATAACGAACAATGGGCAAAAAACAATAACATATAAAATCCGATGTTAAAAAAATAAACACGAACAACATGAACACAACCTATCATCGTCAAACGGCTTCTCAACAACACATCACAAGCATTCTCGTAGCAATCCACGCCTGGAATAATCCAGACATCTTTCAGAGACGTCAATAACGGTTTTTCACCCTCATCCCCCAAAGTCACACACCATCGTCCGAAAACTCAAAAGGACAACTTGAAAACCCACACAATTCAAACGAATCAACTTTTTGCAAACACGGACTCGAACAATTGTTTACAATCGTCCCGACCGAATGATATTACTTCTGTATTGCAAAAATCATTTTCTTTTTATTTTTCAAAACGTAAGACAAAAATGAAAATAAACCAACAAACCAACCCGGGAGGAGGCGGTAACAATAGAAAGTATTACAACCTCGAGAATTGAACTTGTAACTTTTACATTTTCATCCAACTGTTTCCTGTTTTTCACATAAATATTGCACATAAACTTTGTCCAGCTCCACCGCAAACTTTTCTCCTTTTTCAACCTAATGGTTAATGTTTAAAAGCATATCTTTAAGTTTATTTAACTCGAACGTTTCTTATAACGCTGGTTCGACGCCCATTTGATCAAACTCGTGTAAAGATTTTCAACGAGTTCATTTTGTTTATCTTTTATTAAAACGGCTAACAGTTGTATTTTATATTAAATCTATTTTATTATGTTTTCTGATAATATTCGTGGTGGCTAACCTTTTTCTTGCGTATATTATTTTATGAGCTGACCGCTTTAGATTTATTTTCTCGTCTAGACAATTAAAATTATTGTTCATTGAACGAAGATATATAAATACAGTATACAATTATTTTAATTATATAAATTTTCGCATTATAACCGTCTGTTTCGTTAATTTTATTAACTTTCTATTCAGAATAATTTTCTTTCTGAAAAAATTAACAGAAAAAATAACGGTCGTTAAGACTGTTATTGTCTCTGCATTGAGGATTGTTGTTGGAAATTTATATATGAAAAATTAAAATTGTCGAGATTCAGAGCTTTTAATTCGCTACAAAAATATGAAATTAATGTTTTTCAACGCCAGTTTCTTAATCTTAATGGGTTTTATTACAATTAAAAAATCACTTTAGACGTACCTACCTATACTTCTTACAAATAAAATGCAAATTAAATACTTTTTTAATAAGGCCATTCTTACCAAAAAATAAAATATTAATGATTTAAAACCTTAAAATAATTGAAAAATATTATTAATACTTGGATAAAACTTTTGATTAAAGCAGTTTTTTTACACTGTAAAACTATTTTATATACTATCTCTTTAATGAATGAAAGATAAAAGCGTGTATGCTTTAAAAATAACTCCGCTTGTCATTTAAATTTAACACTTTCTCAACGAAGTCTAAATTTTAACAGTTTTTGCTAGAGTGTAAAAGTTTTTTTTTTTTGTTTTTCTTTTTCAGGTTTTATGTAAACGTTCATTATACATCGCGCTGTTTGTTTTAATGTAAATGGAAAGTGTTTGTTTTAAAGATATAATTTGCATAGCTGTCATAATAATGGTGTGCAAAAATTAACATAAGCGAAAAGAAAAAAAAAAAGTTGAGACAATTTTCGAAGCAATGAATATTTAGTTTTATAGCTCACAAAAATTTCTTTTCATATTTGATTTATCAAGGAAAGAATGCACTTCCATGAATTTCTCTTGATTTAGAACTTTTATAAATTAATCAGTTGTGGTGTTTTTTGTTTCCACATACAACTACTTAAAAAAATATTAATTTAAATTAAGCAATTTACAATCCAATTTCCCAATAAACCTAACAAAGAGCATTATTTGTTGTAATATTTTTCCCATTCAAATTATTTTTCGATCTTTTCTTAAAGTATATTTCATTTTATGTTGTTTTTAGATAGAAATTTTGTTTGTTAGAAGAACCATAAGCAAAATACCATATTGGTATGCATAAGATGTAACAAGTTCATATAGCGACTTCGTATGATTAACTTTTACTCACACTTAACTCTCGATCTCAAGCGTGCAATAAATAAAGTTAAAATTGTATTCTATTTATACAAGCGGAAAATCATTTTTGAAAATGTTATACAAGAAAGATCGTAAATATTTGAACAAACCAAAGATGGATGGTTGAAAGAAAGAAAAATAAAATAAGGGATGCGAAGAAAGGGAAATGTGTGACTTGTAAGAGAATACAATTGCACTTACATAAAGGCAGCCGTTTCATCTATTGGCTTTACTCTCTTCGCTTACATTAGATGTGTTTGGTATAATATTGTATTAATGGAAAAACTAGTTCATTTTAACTCTTTTATCTGCAATTGTTATTATATTAAATTGAAATTTTCTCATTTTTATTGTATTAATAGAAAACGTATGAAACATTTAATATTATTTTTTAATAAATGCTGCTTTGTTCTAATAAATTCTCAGTGGTCACTCTTATGAACTTCCAAACATCTTACAATTTGAAGGAACAAAATTGGTGAATTTACTTTTACTATTTTTTATGCAGTTTGTTTTACTCGTTGGGAACTGAAAGTTTTTTACTTGCATAATTGATTCCGGTACCTAATAACAGAAATACAGTTAAACATTTCATTAACAAGTAATTGTGGCACCCATCTTGCAGACAGCTTTAACATGTCTACACTTTCAAAAGGTTTGCAATCTAGCAGTTTTAGAAAAAAAAAAACATATAATTCAAGTATTTTAAGTTGATGAGCATTTGGTCGAATGTTAAGCTTTTTTGGTGATTTTTAACGTCATTTTATTTACTTGACAGCTGAAATCTTCATAACCTTCATTGTCTCACAACTACTCTACTCAAAATATTTTTACTGCTAACGAAGGAACAGTTTTTTTTTTTTTTTTTTTTGAAAAATCTAATGGTATATTTGTATCAGTTGATCTGATATTTTTGAAATGAAATTACGTTCATTATTAAAGATTGTTAAACATTATATTGTAACGGGATACTCTCAAATCTGTATTGAAATTCTCTAAAACATTTACCACAAAAATTAATTTTCCATCACTTTTTAAATCGCTCGCATCACTATTGCTTGTATTTACTGACTAACTGACTCCGAATGAATGAATGTATTCGACTGACTGTGTCTTCTTATCTCTGCTTCTTATTTTTGCTTAGCCCTTAAGCAAAAAATTTTACTCTCAAACTTTCTGCAGAGTTCGTTATCTTCTTATAGAAACGTCCAAAACCGTTGGTTGTCAATAATAAAATGGTTCAAATGTCCATTATTAAATTTTCGATGGAACAAAGAATATTCCATTCTTTTCCATCGCATCGTTGCAATATTCATATTTTATGCAACAAAGACAAAGACATCAACCATTAAACAAAAACAAATAATCGAGATAAGAACGGTAGTCAAAGTATGTATTGAGAGATTACATTTATACAGTGGTGGAACTACCATATCGCTAGACCCCACGACGTGGGGGGCCCAAAGCTTTGCGGGACCCGAAAATGTTGAGAAAATTAGTACTAGTGGTTCTGCAGAGAGGGTGCAGTAAAAAAGATAAATTGAAAAAGAAAAAGGAACGTCTAGAAAAAAAACCAAAATTACCCCGTTTTCATAAATCGTTTGCTACGATCACAGAAAATCAGTACTTCTAAATATGAACAGGTGTTTGAACAAGTCTATAACACAAATATTAATCCAACTGACTTAAAACTAAAAAATCAAGATACTAAAAAAAGGCTAAAAATTTTCAAAAATAAAACGCTTATCACTTTTTTTATTAACACTCCAATACACGCGCCCTCTGAATGTACATTAAACACACGCCTTGTATCTGGAGATCTGGAGATGCAAAATAAATAATACACTATTAATCATTTTATTTTATGATTTTTAGGTAAAAAAAATGTGTAAACAGCTCAAATGACCAATTATCCTCATTATTGAAAATACATAGTATAAAAGAAAAGTAATTAAACTATTAAAGATTACATAAAAAATTAATAAGTTCATACAATTCTTAAGAAGTAACTTATAAAACTCAGCCGATGTATGATATATGTCAGATACGAGGCGTGTATTGCAATGTTAATCAAAATAAGTCTAACGAATCATTTAAATACTTAAATCATTTTATATTTTATGGTTTTTGCAGTATTTTACGTTTGTTGGTTTGCTCTTTTACCTTTTTATTATTTTTTTTTTGACTGTGGGCAAAGTATTAATATATTCAAAAATGTATTTGAAACAGCTTCAACTACAAAGTAAAATAGCTTCTGTAGTGCATTTCTATCCGTTTTTGTTCCGTTCTACTAGTTTCCAACCAATAAAATCGATGCGAGCTGTCTAAAATCTGAACAAATCTCTTGAAGAAAAACCCAAACGAGATACGTTGTAAATGCTAATTGAATGATTCGTTACGCCGCATAAACTCGCAACTGGAAAAATCAAAACATGAAAAAGTAGCGAAATGTACCGAAATTCACGTGTGTTATCGTATATAAAGCTTTTATTTATCTGATTTTATCGCTAGGGTTTTTCATTCCGATACAAACTTTTCCCGATTACAAGTCATACAAATCAGAGAGGCAAAAAATTATGGATCAAGTCTCGTCAATTCAATCCTACTGCTTTGGCTTGTATTGTGTTTCTCCAGTGTGCTTTTTTGTTCTTGATGGCAAAGTTCAACACGTAAAGGTTCGGCAATAAATACGGAAATGGATAACGGAAAACATCTAAAAACACCGACCAATTTCTTGTACATGAATTCATGTATGTGCCATTTCTAGACGTACGTGGAATATTTCCTTCGGTGGTTCTTTTTTACTTTACTTTTATTTTCTTGTTAAAAATAAAAGTGAGCCGAACCGCCACACATTCACACAATATGATGGTGAGCATCGAATGTCGAAACCTTTCTCGGCCTTTTTTGTTTTGGCTCCCACTCGTATTTCGAGTTCGCCAGCCATCGACTAAATTATTAACAAGAAACAATCCCCAATATGTGCATTATTTCAAATCCCCAAACTCACACAATTCAGCATATCGATATTTATTAACTTGCTCATGTTAACTATTGATTTTTTCTGTACAGTACTTACTTAACCATTAAAGCCCCTTTGACCAATTTATTCATCGACTATTAAAAATATTTTACTTGTAATAAATCCGATAAAACATAATATAATCGAAAGGAAATCGTTGAAAATCTTTAATATTGTTAAACTTTAATAAACTTATCTGAAAGGTGCATTTAGATACACAAAAATACATTTATGAAATATTGCTTTTAGGTAAAGTGTATTGGATTATAAAAAAAATTTAAATTTTTTCTTTTAAACGTATTTGTATTTTTTCTGAGAGTGGGAGAATCAAGAAAATAACTAGAAAGTGAGGAAACAGAAAGAAACCGAGATGAAATTGTTAAAAATAAATATTTTTTGCAAATGGCATTTAGAGTAAACAAGAGAGGTGAAGACTTTTTTTTCTGTATGGATGTCATCGTCATCCATGATGTGAAATTGTGGTGGAAATAAGGTGTGAGAAGATAAATATAGCACACAATGGAGCAATCCGGGGCCAAGTCGTATGTCATATAACATGATCATGGATGTGTATGGCATAATATCAAAACACCCCTGTGTATTATATTAGCGTGTACCCCATTACAATTACAATTATCATCTATGTACTGTGCTCTAAATTAAGCACACATCATTAAGGGCTGCTTTTATATTATGTAATATTATGATAGAAATTTGAAAATATTTTTTTTTTAAATTGAGAAGAAACAGGGGAAGCTTTGGGTTAAGCTTGTGAAAAATATTAGGTTATTTTTTAATGAATTTTGGTATAATGTAATGATAAGGTTGGGTTTTATCTAAAACTTGGTGGTGATAGATTGAAATGGATTTAACACGAACAAGGCCGTGTGAATGATGATTCATTTTACAAATCAAATGTTTTTATTTTATTACTAATCCAATTAAATCATTTATCATAATTTGTCTTTTTTTTTTCACCAAAAAATAATTGTAATATTATTTTTTTTTAAATATATACCCATAGGTTAAAATAACACATTATATATCAACAATCGAATTTGATTGATTTTTACGTTTTTTTTTTCAGAGATTTCAAGTGATGAAAGCTCCGAATGCATGTCTATAAGGTAAAAAAATGATTTTTATTTGGATATTTTTTCAATTTTATGTAAAATTAATACAATGTAATAATTCTAAACTACCTAATTGTTTAACTCAAACTTATTTTTTCTATTATTATTCTATGCTTTTAATCAATTAACGGCTGTTAGACATAACCTACAAAATAAATAAACTATTTTATTGTTAGTTCTTATTAAAGATAGAAAAATATTTTAAAATAATTAAAGAAAATCAAAATTATCAATCTGAATCAAAAGTATTAGAGGTTCTTTTTTTTAACGGTAAAAGAGCTGTAGAGCTTGTTTTGTTGTTGTTTTGTTTTTTTGATAACCTCATCTATAAGTAGTAGATAAGAATGTTCTTTAGTTGATTAGAATATGAATAGTTGTTGGATACTGTTCCTTATTAATCATAACTTTAAATGAGATGCAAAACAAAAATTCATTTATTAAAAAAATTAATTGGATTAATGTTAAAGTTGTTGGAAGCAAACATTGTCCTCTAGAGGAATTTTTGAGCTCGTGACACATGTGAAACTTTGTTTACTCTTTAATTAAATATATTTTAACGAAAGAAAAATACATCTTTTTAAATTTTGTTTAAAATCATAACAATTTATTTGCCGTGGTAAAAGTCATAGGTATCACTTCCTTTCGGTGCCCTTGGGTGTAAATAATACGTAACTAGTATAAGTGGTTTGAGTAATATTTTCCCAAATGAAGACTTACGTGAAGCTCTACCTAGTGATTAGAAAAACTAAGTAATTCAACTTAGCTTCATGTAGAACCAAGTTCTCGAGACATAGTTGATTATCTTACTATAGATTATTTCAACTATAGGTAAAAATTAATTAATCAAAGAGAAAGGATTCAAAGAATCTTCACCGGATTTTTCTGAACTTTATTTAAAACAGCATTAGATGCATAAAATGTGACCAATTTATATTTGATAAGGTAAGTTAAACAAGAGGGATTCGTTTTTATAGCTACACTTACTATTAATTATTGTTTAAAACAAATTAGTCGAAGATTACAGAAAATATTATAAAAAATAAGTTATCTTAATAAAACAACTACACAAAAAAATAAAAAGTATCTGACCTAGAGATAAGATAAACTTTTTTCGGTCTACTCTTTTACGTTGAACACGAATCCGTGGTCAGTTTTTTCAATCATCCTTTAGTTTTCAGAAAACTGCTGGAAAATTTCACTGCCACATAAAAAAATTAATTCAGACATGCGATATCAAATTTTTGGTGTACTTTTGGCCTTTAGTACAAATCAGTAATCAGTTTTTCTCTAGCACCTTTCAGTTTTCAGAAAACCTTTCGATCAGATACTTGTTTGTGTGAAAGTGAAGTTTTTCAGGAATTTTCTGAAAATTTAAGGGCGTTGGAGAAAAACTGATCACTGATTCGTTTTGAACGTGAAAAAATACACCAAAAATCATATATCAAATGGGACTTTTTGTAGAACCTTTGTGGAATCTTTTTGTGAAATCACAAAAAGCAAAAGCAAAAACGTTTTGCTAGAAAGGGAAAACCCAAGGCCTCGCACTGGAAAAATACTCCGGGGCAGAGGCAAACTATAACATTCAAAAAGTATCCCAAGAAGAGAACTTATGACATATTGTCACTCGGCAAAAGGGACGTAAAGCTCCTTACAACTCTCTATACAGGACATTGTACCTTATTAAATTACCATCCTCAGATCTGTAAAGCCGACATCAACATACATATGTATGTCGTCTCTGCTGGAAAGCGGTAGAAACGGCGGAGCATATACTATGGAGTGAATAGAAGGAGGACAATCTCTGCGTTAAGAGCTTGGGCCCATTTCTGTGACAGAACCAGATGACACTGAAGGACGATCTGTTCACTCTAACGTTGTTCATTGGTTAATTTCATTTTTTCGTTGCAATTAATTGCAGTACTGGAAAGTATGGCGCGACAATTTAAAAATAATTGACGTGATTGCAAAGAACGAATTTTGTAATTTCTATTTCAAATTTAAGTAAAATATTTTTATTAGTGGTTTTACTAGTTGACACGGAAGTTATGGCAATAAAAAGATGTCTTTTGAAACTTTCTAACATTATTGTTTTATTGCACTTGTACGCAATACATGACTCATAAGTGCACAAATCACACTTGCTTGAAGGAAATGCCACAGTACAGGCAGTACTGTTGCGTAGTGCTACAAGTTGAATACGTAGATAACTTCAAAAGTCACCGATAGTACTTCCAGCGCCAACGGGCAGTCACGGCTTTGTTTTAAAGTTTGAATTTATCATGCACTAATGATTGTCCTCCTTGTATGCGCTCCATAGCACACTGTGATCATCTGAGGCAGCTTTCAAAAGAAGACAACCAATGGGAACCCATAGGCAGGTGCTGACTTTGTTTAAAAGCCTAATGCTCCCCTAAATAATACATATGGCCACAATAGACCTCATTGGTTACGGTAATAAAGAGAAGGAAAATTCTGAGACCCGTATACCTAGCTAAAATTAAAAAACATAGGTAGCATTTTCAAACCACCAAGATTTATTTAAAATAGTTAGGAAAGGAGTTAATTGCTGTAATTTCCAAGATTAACGAGTTCAAACTAAAATGTTTTTAGTTTTTCAAATAAATAACTATGAAAATAGAAAATATAAAAAAGAAAACATTATAATGATATTATGATAGAATTATATGTTTCCTCTTATAATGCATTCCCTCATCTTTGAATTAAGCCTTTATAAAATATTGGCCACTTTTTTGTATTAACCGCCTTTTGATTCATTTTCTCGTTCTTTTTTAGTATATGTCAAATATCATTATTTCAAACGGAAACGTAATATAAACTTTGAATATTTTAAATCCTATGCAGTGAAAATTTTTACTAATAACGCTTCAACGACATTTAATTATAAACTTAACATATAATGTTCATATTTCATGATATGGAAATTGTAAAATAATTTTCTTAAATTATATTATTGTCTGAATTTAATAAGAAAATTGAAAAAAGAAAAGATCATTAAGAAACTTCTTATTTTAATAACTTTTTAAATAATTTGGCAAATGAAAAAATAAATCTAAGTACAACATATTAAGTTTGTGAAAGTGTATCTATTATTTTAGCATTGTAGATAGAAATAAAAAAAATTACAGACTGCACTTTACAATAACTCTGCAATGCTCAAGGGAGAAAAGCGGATCTTACATAGAAAAAGTCTTTTGATTTTGAATTCTTCTTTGGCTTCCAAACATTCTATTTTCCTACACATACCAACTTGCTGGGAGGTTTTTTGAAATTTTTAAGATGAGGGAATCGTAGACCAAAAACTGGAAAAGTTTGAAAAACACTATATAATACAAAGTTGCAATGATTTATCACTTTTCCAGATTAGATTTCTGTAAGAATTAATGACGTTAGTCGTAATATTGATCTTACCTAATTTAGAAAGTTTACCAAGCTTTAGAAATAATTCATACATTATCTCAGTGTAGAAAAAATATAATTTTTTTCAAATAAATGCACGTATTGCACATAACTTGTTCTGATATGATATATACAAATATATTGTCACATTCTAAAGATGAAAGAGCGTCGCCATTTTCAGAGCCTGGGAGTATCACCTACCCTATCAGCTAGCCAATGAGGAAACGGCGTGGTTATGGGATGGGGGTGGCCCGGCGGAGCATTATCGAGTAATTAAGGGAATTTTAGCACAATTCGATCGTTCCAAGAAACGAATAGTTAAAAACAAATTTTTTGAGAAATATTTATTGGTAAAGGGATAATAGAACCGAATGATCTAGAAAGATTCCAAAATCCTATTTAAGCCTCGGACAAACATAGGCGAGTCAGTCTTGAAATAAATAGTAAACGTGAACAGTCTTAAAATAAGACGGACATGACGCCTGGCGAGATAGCAACGGCAGCCCCAGGCAGGTGCTGGCTTTCTTTAAAAGCCTGGAGCTCCCTTAGTAAACACAGAGAGTTACATCACAATAGACCTCCTTGGTCGCAGTGATAAAAGGAAGGAATATCCTGGGATCCGCAAAACGAAAAAAAATAGCCTCAAAATAAATTGTGAACGTCAAAAAAAAGTAAAAGTGAACAGTGTTAAATAAAGTGTAACAGTGCAATAGTGAGTGATAATTATTGAATAAATGACTGTGAAAACTGACTAGTTGAACAGTGAACTTGAACAGTGAATCTTATTGTTGACGTGTAGTATAGTGTATAGTGTAAGATAAATCAATAAACAATTGTAAAAAATACATTTTTCGTCATTAAACATAAACTTAAGAACCCGTAAAAACGTTACAATATAGTATTCATATTATAAGTCAAAACCGGATTTATTTTAATAAGTACCAATAAAAGCTAACCTTCATACCTTATACCTTTCAGTATAAAGTTAAAAGTTTCAAATAGGTAATATTATACATACACAATATAGATATATTCAATTAGTTTGAGAGACTTTGTTGAAACAAGTTCTGTACACTGAACGCTCAGTCTTAAACAATATTGCAAAGGGATATCTCTCAAAGCTGCATTAAACTTCTTGTTTAGGGTTCTTTTATACGATGGGAATTTTACAAACCGTTTAATTAATTAACCTGATTTATTTTTTTTAATTTGTTGATAAACAATTTATCATTTAAATCACTCTTATCACTAATCGCTTGATCACTTAAATTCATAAACTGAATTCCTTAAAATGAAACCATTAAAATAAATCACTGCTGTGTCCTTAGTTGTTTTATACAGGCCAACCGTTATTCTCTCGAACATACTAGAAATTTCGATTGCCGAGCTTTCTAAAATATCCACGGTCGTTGAATTGTCGATAATTCAAATTTTATTTTCTATAATTGGCAATCAAATTCTCACGATTGTTCTAGTCCTTTCCATTGCTATTCGTTGTCTTTGTCATTTATTTAGTCATTAGTCATAGTCATTCATTACTATATTTACGAAGTGGTTTTATGTTGAAGAAAGTTAACTAAAGATACAAAATTAAATTAAATTTAAAAATATTTAAAATCAAAAACACGCCTTAACAACACATGAACATATGTAATACTAATGAAATTTTATTAAAAAGCCTTTGTAGATAAAGAGAATTTCAAGAAAGAAAATAAGTTTGTAAATTTCCTTTCGCAAAGTTATTAACGTTAGTCGTAAACATTAATTTAACCAATAAAATTAATTGAGATCTCAAACTTATATGTTTATTAAAAAGTTTTCAAAATTACTTTATTCCGTTATATTTTAGTGGCGTTAGTTTTGAAATTAATTGAAACGTCAATATTTGAAACAAACAATATAACCACAGGAGAAAATTCTATAGTCTATTCATGTTTAGATGTTGCTGAACTTGGAGGAATTGAATCTAATTGACTATTTAATCATAATGGAAAGCAAAGCTTATAGAGAGAAGGTCTGCCGAAAATGATGGAACAAAACAGGCAAAGCAAAGCACAAGTATTGGAGTGTGAGAGAAAATAACGACGATTAGAATGATAGGAAACTTGGTAAATTGGGAGAGACAAGACGTCGTCGTTATAAGACGTCATAAGCCCACTGTAAATACATAATTAGTTAGGGTGTAATTAATTTCACGAAATACCAGTTTTCGGTACGTGTAATAACAAATTTATATAATCGAAATGATGGATCGTTGATGTTGGAAATTTTGATTTATTAAATCGTGACTCAAACAATTTCAAGAAATCATTTTGTGGTTTCATTAAAAAGTTAAGGCGATTTTGCTCAATTTAATATATTTAAAAAATGACTCTTTCACTAGCTTCTTTAACGATAAAATTGTCAAATAAAATTTATCGTTGTCTCAATGGAAAATTATACGAAAGCGTCTCTCATTTGTACTGTTCTCTTTCTGTATTATTTCAGCGAAACTTCACTCGCCCATTTACCGTATATGGGTTTCATTTGAACAGTATCGAGTAAATGGGGGGTTTCGCCCAGTTTGTGTCATTTAATTCGGACTTATTCATTCTCTTTTCCACCCGGCTTCGTCCACTAGTCACCGTTAGAATTTCACAAAAGTACAATATTATCTCTCGCAGTTCGGAACCGTTGTTATGACCGTGTTATTAGGAAAGTCGTTCGTTGTGTAGTGTTCGACGTTTGTTTTTCTTTCACCACCATCCCCAATTCCGGAACCCCTGCCAACTTTTCAACTGTGTAATGTTAGTTTAACGAAATTACAGTCAAATTGTTCGTTTGATGATCGTTCGTGGCAAGTTTTTCTATACCGCAAAATAATCAAGATCGTTTAATGAACGCTACGGATATACGAAAGCGACGAATTGTCTAACATTGTTACATTATAAACCTGAATGTTTTACGTATGAGTTTTGAATTAAATCCAGAGAAATTAGTTGCTCTATAAATGTTGATTTAAATTGCCATTGACGTTGTTCAAACTATAAAATTTAACTAAATTAGTTTGAATATATATTCATTAAAAGTTTCAAGCTGAAAAAGCGTTCAGGGACACTTAAACCGAGAAGAAGATTTCAAGGGAACGATCGTAGTCAGTGATTTGAAAGAATAAGAACTGCGATCGTAAATTTTATTTCTAATTTCTTTTCTTGAAAAAAAAGAGTCTTTTGTATTTTATGTGATCGAAACAATGTACTCTGAGGTTTGTTTTTAATGTTTTTATTTTTTTATTTTTTTTTTATTCCTTTTGACACAATTCATTTAGACCTATTCTATTTTTAATTTATATTTTTTTCTCTAATTGATCTAAAATTGTTTAGACCCAGTATTTAGACACTCATATAAATAATTTCTATAAAAAAAATGTTGAAATTTGGCATCTATATATTAATACGTGAAGCAAAAATTTTAAATCCCTTTTACCGAATATTATACGAACAGAGGAGTATGAAATTTGGCACAATTGAAGATTATATGAGGAAATTGCGTTTTGAGATAATATTTTTTTATAATAATGATTCAAAATACCTTAAATTAATGAAAAAAGACGTCACACACACTACCACGCGTTTGACACACACAGACACAAAATACACACAAATATGTAGATTTTTAAATCTCAGTTGTTCAGTTTGACCACAGACTTCAACCATATTCCAAATGTCATTATTTAAACAAAATATTGTGAGAGGAATTTAAATTTTGAAATTGTAAATATTGAAATTGAAGAAAACAAATTTAACCGATTATTAGATTATTGAGTAATATTATTAAAAATATATTTAAAAGATACGTATAACTTCAAATAGACAACGTTTCAACCATTTTATTTGGTTTTCATCAGGTGTTTCTTGATTATTATATAACGTATAAATAATTCATACTATATTCTTTTGGCAAAATCATTCAAATAAATTACACAAAAAATTAATTTAGGTAGGTAGGTACTATTTGAAAAAAAAAAGCTTAGCTTAATTCAAAGTTTTAAACAGGACTTATGCAGCCTATTTCCATTTTTTTTTTGGCTTTTAATTGAAAAAATCTAAACATAAAGGTACTTTTGTTTTACTTTTGAACGTAGGAAACTCACTTGAAATTACTTCTGATGTTTTATAGTCATATTTTTTTTTGTTTGTCTAAAAAATATTTCAGAATACTGTAATTTGAATTGACATACAACATTATAAAAAGAAAAATTTCTGCTGCGTGGCGTCACAGTACTTTCTTTTACTTTCATTTATGAAACTCGCTGTTGGTTAAAAGAAACATATAAGCACCTTATAACTATACATAGCAGAACTATATGCATACAAGTATACAACATATATGTATTTATGAATTCCCAACCTTCACCCCAGAACCGTCCTTAATCGAATTTTCCCAAGAAAAAGTTTCAAATAAAAGTTTTAGCCATTAATAAGTCTAAGAGCTATCATAAGCTTAAAGAAAATCTTTGCAGCCGTTTTCAAAAAAATTTGAAAAAGCTCAAAAATTCCAAGAACAAAGTGGAGCTTTCGGTTAACCGATTTCAACTAAAAGCTTCACGGCAAAACAAGATATAATATGAAGGAAAATTTCCAAGTTTGGTGAAATTCGGAAAAGCGTTCGATACGATATGGCTGTCACACACAGGCACACACAGACATGTTTCTAAAAACTACTTTTTTGGACTCAGGGGACCTCAAAACATGTATGATATGAACGAATTGATATTTAGTTTTGAAATATTTAGAGAATATTCTGAAATAATTTTGTAAAAGATTTATGGAAGAAAAAAAATAAATATTTTGAAACCTCTACACCTATTTCCTTCCTTAACTTAAAATAAATATTTTCAATCATTATATGATGCACTTTCTTTAAATGAACCTTGAAGAAAAAATTAGTCAAGAAATTATTTTCCAAGCATTCGCAAATGCAATTATTATCTGCTGTAGTTAGCTTAGTAACTAAAGTTTTTGAGGCAGTTACAAGTGAAGTGTACCCTTAGGTATGTAAAAATTGTAACAAATTATGGTCGAATTTCGACCACTGGGCGACCTCTATTATTTGTAGTTTGGTGAGCACATGACAGATCTCTATCGAAAAAACGCAAACAGTGATTTTGAGGGATATTTTTGAAATTTGCAAGTGGAATATAATTATGCTTAACGCGTATTAAATGTTACATTTAAATTAAAGGACTTATGTAAAGGACCTCAAATTTATTTTACATGTATTAAAAAATGCATAGTTCAAAATATACTGAAAAAACTAAACGAAAATTGACCATTACGCCCTTTGGCTCCAAAACTTTTTTTAAAAATACATTTCCAATATGCTTTGAAATTATATGTACCTACCTACTTATTATGATGTTTTATTATGATGAGATATATTTATTTGCAACTAGCTGATCCCCGCCCGCTTTGCTGAGCGTTTTCAAGTTTGGGATGTCGGTTTTTTGTTGCACAGTTTTTATAGTTTTTATTTTCTGCTCAGAAAATCAAAATTTTTTTGGAATAAAAATTATTTTATAGCACTTGTAATGTTAACTACCTGTATGCGAAAATTTCGTCCAAATCGGATCAGCCGTTTTCAAGTTTGTCAAGAACAAACAGGCAGACAGACAAAACTATTTGAAATAAAAATTACCCTATAATGTAAGTTACAATATTTAATAGCTTTTTGTGAAAATTTTATTGAAATCGACCCAGCAGTTTTCAAGTTTACCCTGAACAAACAATGTTTTTTTGGGGAAAATTACAATGTAAATGGCATTAATTTGTTTGTATAAAATATATGAAAATGTAGGTTATAAAAGTATTTAACAAAACACCATACATTTTTTAGATTAGATAAAAATCTCAGCTGAGGAAAATAATTCTGTTTTTGTTCCCTCGCGCAGCTAAGACGTTACGTTTTTATTATATTAGTATTTAAAGAGCAGAAAACTTCAATCTTATTATTGGTATAGATATCTATTATATATTTATTATATAAACGGTTTCCTAACAAAAGAGTGTTGATAAATAATTATAATTATTATTTGAACGAAAAATAACATAAAACGTTTTATATTGAAGTTATATATATACATTTATTAGTATTATAATAATAATAATATAATTAGGTATATATAATTTAATAATATTAAATTTAACTATACATAAATTGTATTTTAATCATTAATGGTAGATAAGAAACTTCATCAAGGTATCCCTTGCGAGAATTGTATGAGTAAAAAAGCAACTTTAACTACATAAGTCGAATAATCTAAATATTTAATTTTTTTTATATGTAAAGTTGTATTATATATTAAATTCCTAATCGTTAGAACTATAAATATACCTACTAGTAAAATGATTAACGTAAAATTATTTTTGACATTTTTCTAAAATTAATAACAAAAACATAAAATTTATTAATCAACTTTGAGAATTTAACTCTTGAAAATTCCATAGCATCGTTATAATTGTTCATTAAGATTCTATGTAAGGAACATATTTAATTCTTGCGAACAAAATAAAAGCATGAGAATGAGAATAATTTATTTTAAAAAAATTAATGTGAAGCTAATATTTACATATTCTGCTAGAAATCTCATTTAAGTCCATTTAGTGGCGTAGTGGTTAGTTATAACAAAAATTTTCTGTATTTAGACAATCGTATAGGACCTTCCTTAGTTGTACTTTTCAAGAGAATATAATTTTTTATAAAGATAATTTCTGGAAATTAAATGGAAAAAGATAATTTTAGGAAGATTTCTGAAGGCGATGATTAAAACTCGTTTCAAATCAAACAATTTTGACATGACTTATTAATTGAGTTTTTTTATTTTCTTTTCTTTTCTTTCCCGTTTTTGTTTTTTTGTTTTATTAAATGCGTCTTGATGGTTTTCTTTGGTCATATAAGACGACGAAACGACCATTTTCGCTTCTTTGCTGTAAATACCAACGATAATAATGAAAGAAAAGAAAGGGATAAAAATAATACGCAACTTTGAATAGAGTCCTGCGGAGTACCCATCCCTTGTACCATCTCTTTTGTAACTCTAAATTCCAATTTCTTTGTTTTAATTTCTTGTTTGCGTTATTTCCTTTATTCAACATTGAATGTGTTTTATCGTTAATCCGATCTCTTCTGCTTTTCCTAACTGAGCAGTTTTTAATTTTTCTTTAACAAGAGCGACGTGGTATCGTAGCGGTAGATGGTTAAATGGGACGGAGTTAAGACGGCAAGAAAAGTTCGTGAATGAGAGAAGGTTTTTGCTGCATATGAATAAAAAATTAGTTTTTCCCGTGCGATTTTTAGCAATCGTGTTTGAAATATACTTGAGGGAATAATTCAGGGCCTTCATCATTGATGTAACCTTCTCGATATTGTCGCGTGTTTCTTTTTCGTTATGTTTATATTATAAACTATATGGGAAAAATGACACAAATATGGAGGCAAATTTAAAAAAAAGGAGAGTGGAAAAAACGAAACGCGAATGGGAGTATTGGGATAGAGCTATTTTGAATACATATGCGAACTCTGTTTCTGAAAAACTTTTATATTCTTCTAATGTTTTCCTCAAGTTTTTCATCACACTTTTTCCCATGCCGTTTTTCTTTTTATCTATTACTCAACACAAATGTTCTCTGGTGAACGTACGGAGAGTAATAAAATGTTGAACCACTATAAAAATACGCCATACATAGAATGTGAAATTGTGTTCATGAAATTGTGACTTTTCTTATTCTCCATGTCATTTTTCTCTTCTCCGCTGGAGAAAAACGTAGTATAAATGGGAATACTGTTATAATAAGTGCTAGAAAAAGACGATAGTGAAATATTTTTTTGTAAAAAAAATTGCCCCATTTAGCATATTTTTTGTAAGATTTCTTACAATATAAAGAAATTGTCAAAAACATTAATTATATATTATGTATATTATATTATAATATTAAATGTTTTTAAATCAAATTAAAAATATCTCTTCAACTTCAAAGGGTCAGAAAGGCCAAATATATTCCAAATTATTTTTGGATTATTCTTATTTTATGAAGTCTCAAATCTTACGGCTTTCATTATATTTTCATTTCATTGAACGTTGTCCAATTGTTTTTCGTTAGTTTGAATTCTATCTTTAATAATATAAATTTGTTTATTCACATTTGAGGAATATTATTATATACACATATTTAATAAAAAAATAACTAATTTTATTATCATAATGCTGTATTTTAGTTTGTGCTCCTCTCATAATATTATTATATTTAGAAAAACAAACAACTTTGCTTTCACAAAAGGAAACATTTTATCGTAATTGGGCATTGTAATTGAATTTAATTGATTCCAATTTAAATGAGCAGTTGAGAAACTTTTGTTATGATTTTTAAACTTTTAACAACTACTAACGGTGTAAAAGTTATAAACGAATGAGAACTAGGGGCTGTAAGTTTATTATTCAATAAACACCTGATTGCTATTGTTATTTCGGAATTTATGTATAAATGCTTATTTGGAAAATAAAAAAAATTTACAAGTAACAAAATCTTTTATGCTAAAACTAACATCGTATTGTTCTTGCATAAAAATTATTTTCCAATATGAAAGAAGCAAAAAGCTAGACTAGCTAAGGCTTGCTGTCTTAGGACTTACTTTGATCTATAAACTACGCAAGCAGGTTATTTAAAAGTGCAATTATTAACTTGTAATTCTATTGTAATTAAACGTTCTTTGTAGATACAAAATAAAAAGCACCTAAATTAGCCAGCAAAAAACTCATAGGAAAAATATAACTACCTATAGAATAATCACCCCAGTTTTCTAAGCACCAAGAGATACAATTTTCTCTCATTTAAAATTATTCGGGGGCGGCCAGCAGCTCTAACTTTAAAAAAACCAAGAGTTTCAGATTAAGACACTCAGAATTTTCACTAATGCTCCAGTATGTTACAAACCGTAACATCCATAATGACCTAAAAGTGACTGCTGTGAAAAAGAAGATTGCCAGGTACAGTGAGAAATTTTAAAAAGATTGAGTGGTCATGCCCATGTTCTAACGATCAAACTCGTCGATAACACTAGGTTTTTTTCATTTAACATTTTTTATAAAAGCACTTTATGTTCTTACTTGTGACGCATGTCTACATTTAGATTATTTTTTGGCCTTTTTAAACGATACTTGCTCGAGATCAAGTGTTGGTATTACTGGTTCATATTTGTATAATATAAATCACAAATTTATCTTATTTATTTGTCATAGCTTACCTGGAACGTTATTTTGCTGTTCTTGTACGGAAACTTACGGCTTGTTCAGTGGAATGAACTTACTGACGATATCTCAAGACTGAACAACGTTGCGTTATTGAAACCGCCATACCGAAGGTTCCAAGCTTTTTGATCCCCGGACAAAATATCTTCAGACAACAGTTTTGTCTGAGGATATGAGGATATTTTGTCCAAGAACACTTTCTCATGGGGATATTTTGTCCGGGGACCAAAACGCCTGATACCATACCGAAAGTAGTACTACATACTTCAAGTAGTACATAAGGCTTGACTTTCATACATCAAAGCTTATTGTATGGAGACAGACCGTAAATACCAAAAGAAGATACAAACAAATAAAAAATAAATCAAATATTTGTAATGAATTTCATTGAAATTCAACTAACTAAAGTAACAATAAATTGTAGCTAATTTTATTGAAAATTAACTTTTAGTTTTTAAAGTAAAACTATTGCATTTCGCGCGTTACCTTTCGGCAGAACTTGGCAAGTGTTTGGCAGAGCTCGACAAGCCAATATTTCGGCGCCTGAAAACGCATATAAGCTGACGTTTTGGCTTAATATTATATATATTGTCACTCTTATTTGTATTGGTATTTTTGGTATTTTGATCGGTGTGTTGATGTTAATGTTGTTGTTCGCTTGATCATGATGGATAAAGATACAGTTAGTAAGGCCGCGTTCAGACGGATCAACTAAACTCGCCCGACTATTTTCAATCTTGTAGACTGTAGCAGGGTAAGCGACGCGAGAAGTGAAGTACAAGCGAGTTGAAAGGGAAGCAAATTGAGCAGAATTGAAAAAAAACTGATCAACAAAACTCGTTCAACAAAAGTATGATTCAGTCAATCTTTTGTTGAACGAGTTTAGTTGATCAGTTCTCTTTCAATTTGCTTCCCTTTCAACTCGCTTGTACTTCACTTCTCGCGTCGCTTACCCTGCTACAGTCTACAAGATTGAAAATAGTCGGGCGAGTTGAGTTGATCCGTCTGAACGCGCCCTAAGTCAAATACACCGGTCAACGAGAGACACATCAAGAATAGTGCGAACATATCCGACGATGGATAAATTTTACGTCGTAAACGAAAGACTACCGAGAGAGTTCGTGGTTATAGAGAAGGCAAAAAGCTCTTGGTTAGTTAATTTAATTATTATAGTGAATTTATAAGAACTTTCTTCTGGTGCATATTGTTGTTTATGTATTTTGAGTGCTTGAATTTATTTTAACTCATTTCATATGCATATTTGATGAAATATTTTAATTTATATCCGATCCATTCAATATATTAAATTTTATTTAGGTCTCCAGTTGTCTCCACAAGCCAAAGTAAGCTCCGGGCTACTGGAAATAACTAGTAGCCTGATAACAAATGCCATGTCAAGCACTAGGAAGGGTCCAGCGTAGAGTCACGGATATAATGCGTCTATCGTTCAAAGTGGCGAGCCTATACGCGAAATTATTGTTGCAGAAAAAATTCTGAATCAAAGGCAACTAAATACGAAAAGATGCCGCGAGTATCGTCAAAATTGCAAACGGTGAAAATCGGGTGACAGTTCTAATCAGGGCACTAGCAACAGTGACACGGGTCATACGGGTACGAGTCGAGATACAAGACAAGCACAAGTCAAGGAATAGTTGTGGATGCAGAGGAATTCCAAAACTCGTCAAATCAAACTCAAAATGTTTTATTGTTGGAGATCTTGTCGACTATTGATTTCCCATTATCATTCCCATTTTTCAATTATTAAGTTAAAATTAAAAAATGCGATTTTATACCCAAAATCGAATAATTTTCTGAAAATTTCCAGGTAAATGCCTAGAGTCCGAAAAAAAAGTTTCACTTGCATCGTGGTTTTATGAAACCGCACAATATTTTTTTTTTTTTTTTTTTGAGTCATAATACTTTTTTTATTATTGTAGTCTTTTTTATATTTTTTACAATCTTAGTTTTCATTAAGAAATAAGAACTTTATTTTTAATTATACTAAAATTATTACTGTTCATATTTCGTGCAAAAAAAAAAAAACAAACCATTTATATTTTAGATTTCATTTATTATTTTTTATATTTATATTTTTTTATAAAATTTTGTTTGCTGGAGATCTTATAATAATGCTTTAACTTAAAAGTTAAAACGTTTAAACGATTTTCGATTAGATTGCATCTAAGTAGCACAACTAGACGTTTTGATCACGTAGATGTATCAAATTATTGAAAGTTCCAAGAACGAATTTTGCATAAACAATTAATCGATCGAATATGAATCCCATTAGAAAGTACATGTTTGATTTTGAGTGTGTTTACGCTTCATTTTCTTCACCAAGCAGATACAATGTCAATTAAGTGCACTCTCAACGCCATCATATATATATATATCGTATATAGCAAATTTGCATAGAACAGATCTAATATCTCACCACTATGCAAATAATACACTTTTTTCGCACGACAGACAGTGGCAGCAACGACACAACGATAATGATCATGATAAATTTCCACCAAGTTTCCATAGGATAATCTTGTATTAACCTTGAGCAATAAATCATTTGTGCTGCGGGTTCAAAGAGTTCATCGCGTGTGAATTGATCTGTGTTAGAGATTTAACCGTGATCCTCTCTGTACGAGTATGTATCCTTTAGTAAAGACACTATATACAAGTAGATGACCTAGTTGAAGCTAATATAATGTGAACCTGAATTCTAAGCTGTAAGTACTTTCCCAATAGTATGAATACATCTGTATAATATTGTTATTGCAGTGAAATCAACATCACTAGCTTTCATTTGGCAAAGCTCTTTTACTACGAACATTTAAATCTAAGATCTAAATACAAGAGCATCTAACGAAACACCGTTCCTTACCTAACCATTTAAACCTTTCCACATACACACTGTTTGCATTGAATTGTGCAATGATGTGAAGAGATATAATATCTGCCTTGTTGGTACTGAAATTTAGGTAAGCTTTAATATGAAGAAGCTTACTTTACTACTAAACGCTAATACTGATATAACGTGATGAAAGATAACGAACCGCAAGTGGAGAAGTTTTGTATATAAATCTAACCAATGGTGAGAATGAAAAGCAGGAGAAATGTCAACACAATTCGTGGAATGTATTCCGACATTGAAAACAATTAGGTACTTCCATTATGTAATATGACAAGTGAAAATGGAAAATAACTGTGAATGATTTTATTAAAAGTTTGAAATATAAACTTTTTCTTTGTTTCTTATAATCTTAAGAAACTAGAAAAATTGCTTTTTTACAAGAAAAGATGTAATAACTGAATACATTTAATATAGTGGGTACCTGTGCCTTATTTGTGATAACCTCTACTTCTCTAGCAATGCCCTCCGGTAAGGGTAAAAAAACGACTGGCTATACTATAAAGTGAGAGTCACCGTAGCTTTGGTAAGATTCAGGTTACAAAGCGTATAAAATTACCATCCAAAATTATCCAAATATTAAACGTTATTTCTTAAAAATGTTATTGAATATAATAAAAATACTGGAAATTATATTAGTTATGTATTAGCTATGCCCAGCGAAGCGGGCGGGTATCAGCCAATTTTTATTAATAAAAAGCTTAATTTTTTATTTCTTTTCAATCTTACAGAAAAATAAACTCATTACTAAAAATCCTTATTTCTATTGATTTCAATAAGAAATATAAATATTGTAAAAATAAATACTTTTCGGCATTTTTACATTTAAAAAAATTAAAAAAAGTCAACGACACGCAGTGTTCCCAAGCGGTCACCCATCCAAGTACTGACTGCGCCCTATGTTGCTTAACTTCGGTGATCGGACGAGAACCTTTTTTTTTTTGTGAAAATATCGTTTATTATTTATTCTTTTTGTACAGAGCAAATACATTTTAGTTATAAATATATAGCTACTGTTATAATACATATTTGGTTTATTTGTAGTTCCTACTTATCATAATAAGTTCTACCTACACTTAGCAATTATTTTACATTAGCTTGTACATGTTTGGTTTTATTGTTATCAGTCGACATTGTTCATATTTGGTTATTAGTTTGTTCTTTTAAGTATTTGCAAGGAAAATTTGACAAAAACCTTATATGGATATTGACTTTGTCACCCTTTAGTTAGGTGTTTGCTTATGACTAAATTACTATTTACATACTATTTACAGATTATGACTTTAAAAATAATATAAAAAATAAAATACATTCTGTCTTTTTAAAATATTTAGATATAAAAATAGTTTTTGTTATTTACTCTTATTATCTAGCTATATCTAGTATCACTCTTTTCATTTCACTAATTCAATTACTTATTTACATTAATTGTTCGTTAAATATTCTTAGGTTTTGATATGGGAGTTTGTACTTTAATTCGAATGGTTTATTATGTTGTCTAATTTTAGTTATCTCCTTGGTCAGGTCATTTACTTCTAGTTGATATTCGTAAAACTTGTTTGCTAGTTGTGTAATATATTCCGTTATCATGGGTATATCCGCATCGGTGTGAAGTTGTATTATTTTTGAATAGCAATCACCGTCGAGGATTGCTCGAAGACATTTGTTTTGGAAACGTTGCAAAGTTAAAATGTTTGTGGGTGCAGCGCCACACCATGCTGGTGCTGCATAAAGTATTATGGGCCGAATTATTGCTGTATATATTAGTTTTTTATTTCTAGTATTCAATTTTGATCCTTTGACCATTAGCGGATATAGTTTCTTGTATACTCCATAAGCTTTTGTAATACAGTGCTTAATATGCTGTCTATACGTGAGCTTATTATCTAAGTAGACTCCCAGGTATTTGGCAGATGTTGTTGGTTGTATTGAATTTCCTTTTACTCTTATATTTTCAATGAGTTTGCCCTTAGTTAGACTTTTGGTAAATATTACCACTTCGGTCTTTGTCGTGTTCAGATTAATTTTCCACAGTTCATAGTATCTTTCCAAAGCATAGAGGTGAAATTGTATTTGCTTTGCAGCAACTATTGCATGAAATGAGTGTGCATATATGGCGGTGTCGTCTGCAAAAACAGCCATTTTGGTTTGTGGGTATGTTGGTAGATCGTAAATGAATATATTGAATAGTTTTGGCCCCAAAACCGATCCTTGTGGAACTCCTGCTTTAATTAAATGTTTTTTTGATTTTTTACTGTTTACTATAATTTTGAAGTGTCTATATTGTAAATAAGAGTAAATAAGTTTAATTAATTCTGGATTGTATTTACATTTAATCATTTTATAAATTAGACCATCTATCCATACTCTGTCAAACGCTTTCTCTATATCTAATAGTAGCAGTACCGTAGATTGTTTTTTGTTGAATCCCACACTAATGTCATTGATTACTCTTGTAATTTGTTGGACTGTGTTGTATCTTCGGCGAAAACCAAATTGGTAATCCGGTATTATTTTATTGGTCTCTTCAAATTCATTTAATTTTTCTAAAATTGTTTTTTCCATTACCTTACTCAATGTGGATAATAAACTAATTGGACGATAGCTTTTTGGTTCATCTGGTTTTTTTTCCACTTTTTAAAATAGGTATTATATTACTCGTTTTCCAATGTTTACTGTAGTATTTGAATTTATAGGTCGCATTTATTATGTTTGTTAGTTGTTTGATTGCCTTGTTATTGAGATTTTTCAGTACGATGTTTTGTATTCTATCTTGTCCAGGAGCTTTTTTAGCTGGTAGTTCTTTAATTATTTCTTTGATTTTTTTCGGTTTGATGCGTATTTTACCTTCAAGCTCTACTCCTTGAATGAATTCCTGTACCGCTCTGGTGATGTTTTTCTGTTCTTCTGTATTTGGATGGTCGTCTATGTTGTGGATTTGTTCGAAAGTGGTTGCTAGAAGTTCGGATTTGTCCGTGTCAGTCATAGCTTCCGCGTTTCCATTTTTGAGTGTGGGTATTGGATGGTATTCTTTTTTGAGTATTTTGGTCATATTCCACAATGAGTTATCATTAGGGTTTAACTTTTCTAATTTATCGGTCCATGTTTCGTTGCGATGGTTTTTTATTTCTGTAGCTATTTTATTAGTGAGTGTATGAGCTTCTTGTTTGTAATGTGTAAGTCTGGTCTTTTGCCATTTTCGTCTTATGTAATTTCTGTCTTTTATTAGTTGTTTTATATGGGCCGGCAATTTGTCTATTTGTCTGTATGAGTTTTTAAGTGGTATTGTTGATTTGATGCAGTGTTGTATAATGTTAGTATATCTTTGTAGCTCCTGGTCGAGTATTTCTGTTGTGCCGATGTCTGGTGTAATTTTTATTTTTTGACTTAGGAGTATTCTGAATTTTACCCAATCCGCCAACTGGTAATTGTATATTTTTGTGCTTTGTGTGTTCCTTTCCTCTCCACCTATGTTGAGGTAAATTGGTAGATGATCAGAGTTTAGTTCATTATATATGTTGAGTTGGCTTATATTGGTGATGTTCTTATTAATGGCTATATCTATTATTGTCGGTGTTGTATTATTCATTGGATAATGTGTTGGTTGATTTGTGAACATTACCGAGCAGTTGTTTTTTATTGTGTAGTGATGAATTACTCTTCCTCTCTGGTTGTTTACGTGGCAATTCCAGCTATGGTGCCGAGCGTTAAGATCACCGATCATTAATACCTTGTTGGCCACATCAAATATTTTTCTTAGTTCTGTATTTTTGATTTTCTTGTTAGGACTATTGTAACCAGCTACTATATGTGTGTGATTTTTCAGTTTTATACAAATGTACTCTATTTCGACTTCATTGCTTAGTTTGACTTCAGCATAAGGTATTGTATTTTTGATTAGCATCGCCACTCCTCCAGCTGAGCTATTTTTATCCTTTCTTAATATTGTGTAGTTATTAAGTTTTAGTTTGTCTGTTTCGTTCAGTCTTGTTTCATTAATGGCCATAATATCAATATTTTTCCTAGCTATAAATTCTATTAATTCACCAACCTTGTGCTTTATGCCATTGGCATTCCAGCTGCATATTTTTATGTGCGTTCCGTAGTTCATGGGTTGTCCAGTTGTTGGCAGAAATTGTAAAATTCAAAAAACTTTTCGGATTCTGAACCGCATTTACTTATTTTATTTTTTAGGTCTCTGACCGCTCGAACCATTTTATTAATATCAAGCATTCCTTCCAGCTCCGCAACTTCCTTCCGGAACTCGTCGATTCCACTTGTAATACTTATATTTTTGTTTTGGACCCAGACACTTTCCTGGACGGGACAGCTAGTTTTTTGTGTTATTTTTTTAGCGAGTGGTGGCAATGGAGGATATTCGTCTAAGTTAAACTTCCTTGCTCCCCCCTGCAATTTTTTGTTTGTTGTTATTTTCTTTTTAATTTCTAAATTATTTTTCTTTTTAATATATTCTTCACATATTGTTGCGTTTGCCGGATGGGCCCCATCGCAGTTCGCGCACCTCGCTGGCGTTGTCACTGGCTTCACGCAGTCCCGAGTCAAGTGCGACTCCGCACACTTCAGACATACGGGGCTGGCAAAACAGTTTCCCGTTGCATGGCCCCACTCCTGGCACCTATGACACTGTGTGATTAGTCTCTTTTTTTTATAATAATCCCACCTTATTCTCGTTTTGGAGATATATGGGACTTTCTCTTGAAGATGTCCCAGCTTGTAACCGCTAACCGTTACTATGAAGATGGCACGCCCGACGCCCCTCATCCGTCTAACTGAATGGACCTCGACACCATATCCCTCCATTTCCATTTTAACTTCATCCTCCTCGATTTCACCATGGACCCCGTAGATCACATATGTTTTAAGGTTTTTATTTTTTTCCGTATATGTGTGGAACGGCACCTTATTTTTAATCCACTGTTCCTTTAACAAGACAAAGTCTGAGTCTTTTTGTGCTTGTATGAGGGTTTTGTTCCCTCTATACGAAACGTGGAATTCGTTTTTGATTGTTGCGCTAATTTTTTTAATTAAGTTTTTATGGTCTTCGACCATACCATGCATAATGATGGGGGGTGGTTTTTTTGCTTTTTTTTCAGTCCTCGGTCGCTTTTCTTCTTCTTTTTCTTCACCATCACTATCACTTAGCGCGGCGTATTTATTAGATATTGGCACCGATGCCGATGGGCCATCATTGTTTAATCTTCTTTTTGTCTTCATTTTGTCTAAAGGTTCCTCGCTTTTCCTTTTTATTGTATTTTTACCTATTATTGTGAAGCCAACATCTTCACTTGTTATCACATCATTTTTCGGCTCATGCCGATCACTGATTTTGAGGTTAATTGTGTCTGTTTCCACTTTTTCTTTTTTTTTTTAGGGCCTAATAATGTAACCGAAACAATATTTCACTACACTACAGCCCAAGATTTTCACTAGTTATGTTATTTGATATTCTTTTAATATTGTTTGATAAAAATAATATCAAGCAAATTCAGTATGTCCTACGTTGTCAACGACAAGCGGAGAACTGGGGACGAGAACCGGTGTTTTCAACATGGTATGGACGTTGACGATAATTATAGGTATAGAACAAATTTTGTAAAACTGAAATCTACTGTAGTATTTATCTCTTGACCTTAACGGTCTATAAAAAGATTCCCCACCTCTTCTTAATCTACTGATATTTACATACGAAGAACTAATTGAAAAAATTTACTTTAAACATATTGACATCGTCAACGTCCATACCATGTTGAAAACACCGGTTCTCGTTAACTCCGTTATTTTCTCTAAATCCAAATTGTTGATCGATCAGGATGTTCTCCTTTGGTTCATGTTTTTTAAGTCTCTTTAGAATTATTTTTTCAGCTACTTTATTTACTCATTACTGTCAACAGACTAATGGGCTTATAACTACTAGGACTACCCCGCTGCTTGCCGGGCTTAGGTATTGGTGTTATGTTGCTTGTCTCCAGTGATTGCTGAAATATGTTTACTTTGACAATTTTCGGTAGGAATTTTAAACACTTTAGAAACCTGTTAATTGCCAAAGCCACGGTGACCCAAACTTTAAAATAACCAATCTTTCCTAACCCTGTTGGGAATACTGCAAAGAGAAATTCCAGCTTTTATATTTTAACGTAGGTCTGTCGCTCCTTTTGCTCTATAAGCATAGTTCAGTTTTAATAATATCTAGGTTTTGTCAATGCATCCGTGAAGAGACAAGAAAAAAACTTTTTATTGATATTGGTGGACTTTATTACTTTCAATTAATACCTAATTTTAATCAACAATGAAACGATAGGATAAGTACAAAGCATTTTTTCTCCCAACTTTTAAAATCTGATACGTCAAAATCTAGACAAAAAAATGTAAAAATGTAGTTTAATTTTCACGTTTAATTTTTACGAGTTCTGTAAGAATCCATCATTTAATATTGATGTCACGGAAATAGCAATATTGCTAACAAAATTGATTTTTTTAATTGATTATCTGACCAGCGTGATTATTTTTCAAAACGAAATTTTGATTTTTAATTGTACATAAAACAACTTTTAAATGCTTAATGCTTTAATTCAATTTATCTCTTACCAATTTTCAGCAAAAATAACGCTTTTATATGTATAAAATATTGCTTCAATAACGTAGGCTAAACAATATTGATAACTATTCTTTACAATGACGGTTTTATTAGTTAAAATTACTATTAAACTAACGTTAACTCTTTCTAAAACTTGTTTAGAAATGATTGTTAGATAATCTCCTTGTTAATTCAAGTTCTAGCCTCTGAGGAACTTTTAATTAATATTCCGCCTTTTTCTTATAAAATTGTTAATTACACGTTTCAAGGAACGTTTCTATCTATAATTGCAATTTAAAAACACATTAGAAGTACTTAACAAGACTGATGAAGCTGATCAAATATTCAAACCATGATAACGCCAATGTTTCGTGACGTTCGCCATCTATGATAAAGCTAAATTTAAAAGTTATTAATATCTCGGAACTCGAAACAGTTAATGAGTTTCAAATTACACTATGATAAAAGCTGAGGTTATTAGTTTAGAGTTGATTTGTTTTAATAAATAGCTTAGAACTGAAACTGAAAATTTTAGAAAGTGTTCCAATTTTGTAAGAAATTTTTTACTTTAAAAAGTATAATAATTAAAATTAAAATTATTCATTAGTTGCATTTAAATATTCTATCTGAGTAGCTCAGAATCAAAGACGGCCAATCGCCAAAACACTTTTTTTCAGGAAAGCCAATTTTTATAGCGGAAAATTCTTCAAACTTTCATCTATTTTTCCTTTCTTAATCTGTCGTCGACTATCTCATGACTAATTTCAGCAAGTTTCATAGCATGACATTATTAATTTTAAGCCCTAAAGGATTTTGAAAATTGAGATGGCCGCCTTTGAAACTAAGATTGGCTTTTGTCCGTTTTTGAAACTTAAAGATCAGAATATACGAAAAACAAAAGAGGCCTTAGAATAAGTTTATTTATTGATTATTGATTATTTAATTTCAAGGTACAATTAACAAGTTAATAGTTTTTCTTCTTCTTCCCCATGATCGGGAAAACACTCGCAATCTTCAATTTCTTCGTTCGGAAAGCGATTTCCTTGCTGCTCTCGATCACATTTTCATACCACCTCAATGACTCGATTTTCCCCCAAGTTACTCCAAAATGTTTCTGAATGAGCTTCTTGATGTCAGCTATTTTTGCACTTTTGACTTTCACTCCTACTGAGATCTGCTTCGGGTTGATCATACTTATATTTTTCCCCTTCTTACAGATTATTTTTCTTCCCTGTGTCAACATTGTAGGCTATTTCTCCTCGAACTAAAATTTTGTTTTCTGTCGATCTTTTTAGAATGAACCTTTTACATTTTACTACGCTTTTCTTCTTAATTTGCTTTCTTGTTTGTTTCATTTGGAAATGTAACTGCCCAGCAGGCTTCGATACGGTGCTAGCCTTCTCTGTTTCCAGACACGTGCTGCATTCATCTATTCCTGGCATACCTGAAACCAAAACTTCCTTTTTCTAGCACTTTCTGGTGTCATTTCGCCACTTTCACTTTACTGTCCATTGCTGATCACTTAAACACTGTTAACTCATTAACTTTTAAAACATTTAAAAAAATCTATGCAAAGCAACAAGCTACCTCGTAAGAAATGTATGCACTACATAAGAAGTAATGGGAGTGATGAATGAAACGGTGCTATACACATTTTGATGTATGAAGAGAGAAAGATTTTGTTGAAAATCGCCTCTCTCTCTTCATGCATCAACATCTGTATAGTACTATTTCCATTATTGGTCCTAGATAAATCACATAATTTCTTATAAAGTGTATGGTACATATCTCGTCATATTCATTTCTGAAGCTACCACGTGACCAAAATAAGCGTTCTCATTGGCCGCAAAATAATTGTCCGACTTTGATACTACAATTTCCTGTAAATGTCCGATTTTGATTCTAAGGCGTACTTTCAAAGCAGGATTTACCCGTTAGGTAGCTTTTTTTGATATTATTTCAATATCACCATAATGCAGCTCATTGTGAAGAATAATAATCCATCAAAATCTCAATTTTGATAAAATGGCGATTGGCCGACTTTGATTCTGGGCTACTCATCTGTATCTTAAAATATTTTTTTTTTTTTGTTAAATAATATCTAAGATTCAAATTTGAAAAGTTGATTTTAGTTCAAACGATTTTCTATTGTGAATTTTTAGGAGAATAACAAAGTAAAAATGAAATAAAAATCGTAAGTATTGCATGAACGTGACGCGCGAGGTTTATAGGTATTTTTCTACAACCACGTACATGATACCCATATACATACTCGTAAGCTTACGATAATATGAAATAAACAGCTAAGAAAAGACAACTAATCCCCAATGTCGTAATGACATTTTCCCATGTTTATCTATTTTTCTCTTTAAATTTTTTTTTTATTTTTTGTAACTTCATAAAAATTTATTTTATATGCTACTATATGAAACTGTTACGTTATGCTATGATTCAACGATATCACTATATACATATGTATCCTCTACGTACGTAATCTGTTAAGTACATCACGTTTCCGTTTATTCGCTAGAAAATGAAGTATACATATTACATTCATAACAGACAACCGAGCTCCTAAAATAATGAATTTGTGAAACAGATAGCTTTGGTAAGGGTACAGGGATGTAGTCCGGATTGCACTTCGAAAGCCCACCCTTAAAGCTTATATACAAAACACATGCATATATGAGCTTCTATACTATACACACACGAAATATGGAAATGGAGAGAAGGAAATATTATCATTATGAACGTGAATGCAGCGCCCATTAAGATGTTCCATCACGATAAAAATATATTCCCACCCTCTTTCCATTCTTTTGAAGCTCGTCGTTGTTTATTAGAGCTTCACAATGAAATTTGAACTTTTTTCCTCCCGTAAAAATCTAATTTTATTGTAACTTTTTCAAGATTAAAAAATTCCGAGAAAAAATCGTAAAATGAAACCTATTTGCCATTATTGCAATTATTTTCTTCGTAGTATTTTTAAAGTTTAATACTGGTTGTTTTGTTGAGGAAATTGTCAACGTTCATTAGAGAGGACGACCGAGACCCAATGTCATTTCATTCGTAACACTCGGCCACAAATGTCACATACAACCTTTACATAGATGTAATATTATGTTGTAAGATGTAAGAACTAACACAACAGGATGATGTACTCGGAGGAATATAGTTGAATGAGGTGGAGAGTACATTCTGTTTTATAAACACTAATTGGATTGCGTCCAGCACACTTCATTATCGTACTGTTTACTCCTTACAAATTGACAAAGAAGACCAACAAAAACTAAATGAAGATGTGGACAAGGGAAGAACTAGGTACCTACACAATATGTATTACTTAATTAATAAATGAATTCAAATGGACAACGGATATAAATATGCAATGCTCTTACTATTTGAAAGTAGTTTTGCATTGTCTTTAAAGAAAAGTTGAAATCAAATAAAATAAAATTTCAAGAATTAGCACCTTTAAACTTTACTAATAAACGTTGGTATGAGTAAGAATATTATTTTAACTTTATATAATTATTCTCTATTAAAATATAGACAACTACTTGAGAACGAAATACTTTAACCATAATTAAATTTAAAACACATTTGAATTATGAATTTTCATTCTAAGATTTGATTTAATTGTTAAAAATGTCACGGCTTAATTTTTTCTAATAAATATGTTTAAGTATAATATAGCTATGGGAAATAATTTTGAATGACTGTCTCAGACTATTACTAAATTCCCTGTATAAATGCCTTTATAATAAAAATAGTGTTTGCTTTCAGCATCAATCAACGTGAATTTTGGATTTAAATTAATTTTAATAAATGTTTGTCTTGTATTTTTCCAGTTTGCAAAAGTGAAAAACTAAGATGTTGTGACTGGAGCTCTAAACTTGCAATAAGTTAACACATTTCTGTCAATACTCTGTAAATACTTTCAATGCGAATATGATACGTATTTGCTTGGTTATTTTTTTTCAAAATACCAGGTTTATCATAAAGATAACCAAATTTCAGAGTTATAAGGGGCATTTTTTTTTCTTTTGATGTTTTAAGTCGTTTTAACAGCTAAGGTCATATCACGACTGTCTAAACACAGAAAATTTCTGTTGGTCAATTTTAATCTTAGTTCTAGGATTGTAAGTCTAGGATTCAACGGGAATCGAACCCGTACCACTTGATGCATGAAGTGGAGAGAACTACTGCTCTAGCCACTGCACCAATAGGTGGCTGGCATTTTTTACATTTGTCTATTTATTTTTGTAAGTCTAAGATTAGTCATTTAAAGTTAACCACATATTAACCAACCTAGTATTTTTTATTCCACAGATATTTAACTAGCGGAACTGTTTATAATCTACTAAGTTTGTAATAAAATTGTGTGTTATTGCTTTGAGAAACTTTATTTAATTATTTAATTGAGTTTTTATTTATTTTTAAGTTTAGTATAGGAAACCACATTTTTGAGATACTTTCAGTAAAAAGAAAATTATTTTAATTTCAATTTATATGCCAAACGCATAATTTTCAATTTCTTACCTACATTATACATATAAATGTTATCGATATAAAAGAATAATCAAATTTTTCAAGCAAAAATTTTTCTGATTCACAAACAAAAATAATCGAAAATTGACATGTGTTAGGCAGGTACACTGCCGGCCAAAAGTTTGAGACCATATAGATTTAAGCCAAAAAAAGGAAATATTTTTAAAAATTCAAAGACAAATACAGTAAAAATGTTTATTAATATTATAGTTATATCCTTTAAACATACTTAGTATAGAAAATAAACATAAAAAATTATTTTATAAAAAAAAATGAACTAATTACTCAAACTGTTTTTTCATCAAAAAATCCTCCCTTGCACTTTATTACTTTTTCTACTAGCCTCGGCATTCTACTTATTAATTTATTTATGGTTTCTTGAGAAATTTTGTTCCAGCTTTCTTGTAGTAGTCTCCACAAGTCTGCAAGTGAAGAGGGACACTCCTCTCGGACATTCCTATCAAGCTCGTCCCACAAAAGCTCGATTGGATTGAGATCCGGACTTTGCGGTGGCCATTTCATGATTTTTAAAACTCTTTCTGCTTCTTTTTGTAATAAATAATTTTTACATAGCTTGGAAGTATGCTTTGAATCGTTATCTTGCTGGAAAATGAACCCATTGCCAATTAAACTTAAGCCTGATGGTACAGCATTTTTTTCGAGAATTGTTTTATATTCCTTTTTCTTCAAAATTCCATCAATTTTAACCAAATTTCCAATTCCATGGCCTGAGAAACGACCCCAGACCATTATTGAACCACCACCGTGCTTAACAGTTGGCACTACACAATCTGGTAACATTTTTTCTTCGGTGCTACGCCGAACGTAAATTCGTCGATTTGAGCCAAATACTTGGAATTTTGACTCATCAGTCCAAAGAACTTTTTTAAAATCATCTTCTGTCCAATCTCGATGGAATAGGGCCCACTGCATCCTTTTTTTCTTATTTTGCGGCCTTAGTAAAGGTTTCCGAACGGCAACACGACCAAACAGTTTAGCGTTCCTCAACCGTCTTTTCACTGTGGTAAGCGAAACTGGTTTATTTAAAGATTTGTTCACTTCAGCACGAATTTTTGGTGCTGTTAAGCGTCTATTTCTTTTGCTGGTAATAACGATAAACTGATCCTCACTAGAAGTAGTAGCTTTCGGTCTTCCTGAACGTGGAAAATCTTGAAAACTACCCGTTTCCTTAAACCGAATAATTGTGCGATGAATACAAGTCTTCGAAAGTTTAAGTTGAGACGCAATTTCACGTTCGGATTTGCCTTAATTATGTAAAGTAACAATGTCAGATCGAGTTTCGATATTTATTTCTCGTACTTTTCCCATTTTTAAAACGTTTTAACTATAGAAACCCCAAGTTAAGACTAAATTAAATTATTCGTACAAAATGGTACATAACTTTAAAAAAAATTTAAAATAACCTGTTTTAGAAAGTCTAAATAATAACAAAGAATAGCCAGTGCAAAATTAAAGAAGAACAGAATTAAAGAACAATTAATACGGAGCTACTTTAAATATAATGATGACCCTTCCACTGGCCAGACACCCTGCGGTCTTGGATGTTTTTAAACAGAACCCATTAATTCTATTTGTACCTGAGAAACATACCTACAAAAGTCTCTTTAGATGTTCATCAGTAATTTAAAAATATGTATGGACAACAATTTTTATTTTATTACCGAAACTTTGAATACAATAAGTGATAGCATAAATATATTACAACTGGTCTCAAACTTTTGGCCGGCAGTGTACCTCTTATGTTGATTTTTGTTATGCATACGTACGAGTATGTACTTTCTCAAAAACTTTAAATTTTTAGCTTCAGTTAATTTAAAATCGTTTCTTTATTTATCAGATTTAATCAACTAATAAATATAGTTTATGGATCAAAATATACAACCCTTATCTGTACCCATCGGCTAAATAAAATTTCAAGAATAACTTTATTTATATATTTTTGTTCTGTACTAAGCAATGAGTTATTTTAAATTAAATTCTGGTATTTTAGTTATTTATAATCACATCAACTACTATAATTGTTAGCGACCAGCGAATCCATAAATCTATAAAACATTTTAAATTTTCATTGTGATTAGCGGGGATTAGGCTCAAAGATCACTGGTGTATAGGATGACAATCACCATACCACTAAATAAATACTCCTATTTATTAATAATTCTCACTAATTAGCTTTACAAAAATTATTTTATACAGGATTAATCTACGTTAATTAACTATTATTAGACCTTAAAATATAACATTATCATAACGAGATTAGATATGTTAATTATATAAGCAAGTGTACTTACAATATCCAAATATTAATTTTCAATATCAAATCAATAAACGATAAAAATCATCATTGGTTACAATATTAAAAAACATATTTCATTTACTTTATTAAAATATAAAAATACAATATCAGCTATTTATCAACTCTTCGTATCAAATACGTGTATGTTAACGTAACATAAAAGTATCACCAAGTTTCAAAAACTTAGGTATTTAAGGTTTATCACACAACTTCTGGTACTCTATTTTGATATAACAAATTTTAATATTCTCATGTAAGTTATTTTTATTATGAATTTTATTTCTCAATAAACTATTAAAACGTTTATCTTTATAATCTTAGAATGTCCAGAATATGTTGCCTACTTTTATTTAATATACTTTTTCTTACTGAAATTTTTGCGGATGATATCAAACCAGGATGCATGCAACAAGACGATGAGATTTTTTGTTACTCTGTTACGCTACCCCAGTTTCGATACTTCATCAAAAATCGCCTTAAAGATGGATATGAAAACCTCGCGTTTTCAGTCTGCAATTTTGGAAAACTGCCTTTGGGCTGGATTCCGGATGATGTTGCTGAAAATATCACTTATTTGTCATTTTATGATGTGAATTTAGGTAAAATTCACCCAGAGGCATTTAATTATTTTACAAATTTAAAAACATTCAAAATGGATTCGTCGCAAATTGATACTTTACCTACGGGAGTGTTTAAGAATATGGATCAATTAACGTTATTATCTATAACGAGTACAACGATAGACAATCTAAGACCGAAAGTTTTTGTTAATTTACCCAAAGTTGAACAGATTCAACTTGGGCAATCAACAATTGGGACTTGGAAGACGGGAATGTTTCAAAACTTATCAAGCCTAACAGCGGTTGGTGCGGAGAATTGTGGTTTGACTTTCGTCTCACCAAATAGTTTCATCAACACACCTGCTGTTACAACAGTAGATATTGCGTGGAATTCCTTACCCAGTTTTTCACATCCTGTTTTCAATAACTTACCCGAGTTATCAACATTATATTTGAGTGATAATAATATTAAATCACTATCACCTAATATTTTTAGTAAAATGAAGTCAGTGGATGGTGTATACTTGGGAATCAATTATTTAATCGATTTACCAATTTTGGAAAATGTTGATCAAGTTAATAGTGTTTCTGTCTATCAAAACAAACTCACAAATCTAAACTGGTTGAGTGCATTTAGAAATGCAGAGACATTAAACGCAAATTACAATCAAATAACTAATTTTGATGTAACAATTTTTAATTCAACAACATCTTTAACGGTAGTAGGTTTGAAATACAATAAACTAACGAATTTGGATGTCTTAAAACTAGCTGATGTTCTACCCACTCTCACTATTGCTTTGGAAGGTAATCCTTGGGATTGTAACAATTTGAATCAAATGCTGGATGACGCTAGCCATACGGAAATTAACTTCAAATGGGGAACTACGAATTATAATGTACCTAATATTAATGGAATTCCTTGCATAAAAAATTCATTATTATAAACTGTGTAAAAATAAACAATAATTTGAATAAAATTGTTTCTTGAAAACTTAATATAATTTAATGTAATGACACTTTATAAATGTTAATTAGCTAGATCAACTACCGTCATACTTTAAAAAACGAAAATTTATGAAACTGGAATTTATTCGCACTTATTGAGTGTTTCCACAAAGTTAGATCTTTTGCTTATATAAATAGAATTAGAGTATTTTTTTCTTATCGAGTTAATACAAGGGTGTAACAAATGTTTAGAAAACCATATGAATGTTAGTTTTAAAAACTGGGGAAAACGTTAAAAGAAAGAAAAACAATAAACGCTCAAGATGCTCTCTTCGAGGAAATATTGAAAACCTAACAGAAAAAAAAATTCATTTAAAGGTTGTATTTCTTATATGAAAAATTTTTAATTTTTTTTTTTAATTATAGGATCTGATACTTTGTCTTACTTACCCTGTTTTCTTGTTTACCCAATTACCGCTCATTTAAATTCAACTATATTAAGTAGGCCAAAAATTTTTATTTATTAAAAAAAATCCCTTTGAATATTTTTTTAAAGTAATTTTTCCTACATCCCTTTTATTTCATCTACCAGTCCATAAAGTTCATCAAACAAATAAGATTGTTTTCAATATTTAGTAGTCTAAATCATGTTAATTATAGCATTTAGTAAAATATTTTGGCTATTCCAAGAAAATATACGATTTGCAAGTAATAAAATAAACTAGAAAGGTAAAATACAAAAAAAAAAGTTCTGTGTTGAGTTATAAGTTCACAAAAAATTTTATGATTTAATTATAGGTAAGTTTGAAAAAGAAAAGTTACAATGTCAAAGATAATTTTATGTTATTTTCATGGTATGCCAATTTAGTTTGTTGGTTCTCTTAAAAACTAGTTAATTGACTCAATTTCTAAAGCCAACGTTTTGTTGAAAAGTGTAAAACAAATTATTAAGATAACATTTAGATGTTCATTGTTCAATTTACCTTTTTTTATTGAAACAAAAACATAAAATTTTGATTAGAATATTTTATAGACTCTCTTAGGACGTTATTAAAATGAAATCCTTTTAGTTATGAATACTGTACACATAGTTCAAACAGAGGAAAATGTAACAATAATTAAATGTAATTTTTTATGAAAATTTAAATCGAATTAATTTTATTTTATTGTTGATAAGTTAATTCAAATAATTTACTTTCTATACCATAATGTTATGGCTCGTGACCTTTTCACTTTTTTCTGTAGCAATAACACTGTGTATAAGACAGCTTCAGCTGTAGGTGGACATCCAGGAATGTAAAAATCAACCGGAATCAAACGATCGCATCCTCTATAAAACAAAATAGTTTGAATATTTTAACGGTTGGATTATATTTACTGTTTACAAGTAGTTATAATATAGTTTTTGAGAGTACATAATCTTTAACGAAGTAGATTATATTGTTGGGTATTGTACCTTAAGTCTTATGAGAAAGCATGATTTTACTTATACTAAGCATACTACTAAGCATACCTACCGATCATTTAAAAAAAATAATAATTTTAACGGAAGACGATAATACCTTAGAAAATCAAATACTTAAAAGTGAAACTTTCAAATATACAATAGTAGTAATTAGCGAATAAATATTGAAAAACCTTAAAAAATGCTATTTATCGTCTTACATTGTTCATACCACGTCATGTTCATTATATTTAGATTATCTAATTAGTATGAGTGAAATAAAAGCATTTTACACATATAAAATGATTTCCTCCGTTTTTTTAAACTTTATTAAAACTGAATGTCAAAGCATTTAATTGATTCAATATATTTAATTAATGTCATCAGTGAAGATGATATTATGATGATATATTGAAGTTCCAATTTTACAAATTTATGAATCATTATTTTTACAAAAAATAACTAAGAAGGTTCATTTAGATCAAATGAATCCTCGTATTCACGAGATTAACAAAATAATTAAAAATTAATGGTAGTTATACACCATTCAAAGTTTCTGTTGTTCGATTTTATAAGCACTTCATCGCAAAAAAATAATATTTTTAATTTATTTATTTGAACTCGTTAATAGATAGGAAAATATTTAATTTTCTAATGTACTTTAAATGATAAAATACCCCCTAAAATAAATCCTGGTACCAATAATTTTATTATATTTACACATACCTAACAACAGCATATGAATAATGGTAGTATCCACCTCCATTGGCACAACTTCCCATTGAAATAACGAAACGTGGTTCCGGCATTTGGTCGTATACTTTACGCAAAGCTGTCGCCATCTTATTAGTTACTGTTCCTGCTACAATAATCAAATCGGTTTGCCTAGGTGAAGCTCGGAACACAACACCATAACTAAAAATTATATAAAGTATATATTTTCAAACATTATAATTTGAAATTTTCATCGCTACCGATCCATATCGTATCGCGGCGCCGCAAAATGCATCATTTCTACAGCGCAGCAAGCCAAGCCAAAAGTCATTGGCCAAATTGAGCATTTTCTGCCCCAATTCAAAAAATCATCGAGCCTTAACATAACCCATTCCATACGAGAGTCTCCTTTTCCAAGAGGCGAATAAGGTCGTTTTATAGCTTGGCCTTCGATGACTTTGGGTGCTGCCTCTGTAGCATATTGTTTTTTACACAAAGCCGATTTTCTTCCATTTTTAAATGTATTTTGTAACACTCGATAGCGTAACAAAGAATACGTAATTGATTGCATGTCAAATATGTCAAAATTTTATTACAATATCACAGGTGCCTTTAATAAACAATTTTTTTAAATAATTTAAGTTTGAACGATAAAAAATATTATTTTTTACTAACCACTTAAAATTAAGGTTTCGTAGTTTTTTGGAGCGTAATAATGTATTTCGTATGCAATAGTGGAAATGCTTATTTAATTCATGCTTTTAGCGACTCTCTCATAATATTGTTAGTTGTACTTCTACTAGATATTATATTTAATTCTTTACTTACTTAATTTCAAGCAAACATAGATAGATGCTATCCGGTACGTGCATTTCGTTGCATATACAAAATATTGCGGCTGCATCACATGGCATTATATATTTCATGTAATTACTTCTACATATACATTGTCCACAGAGAAGCAAGTATAATTTTAAGCGCGAGATAAAGAAACACATTTATTCCAGCCACTAAAACCGATTTTTATTCCGTCGTTAAACTCGTAAGCTAAAATTTTTCTTAATAACTTTTGACAGTGGTTAAGATCATAACAAAAAACAGAAACAGCTTATAGAAGACGTAAGGCGAGTGAGAGAAAGATAGAGCTTTTAGAGATAAAATTCAAAATTCATATGTAAGTGGTTATTTTTAAGTTTTAATGCGTTTCAAAATGATCCCCGACACAATCATTTTGACTGTTTTAAATTGTAGAAATATTGTAATAAAACGTGTTTGTGTTGTGTCGTTTTGCGTCTCTTCGTCGTCTCTTTTCTAAAGGTATTAGCATAAATAAATACAAAATTGTGTGCATACGAAATTAATGTATTCTATGAATATATTTTTATGTGTGCTCTAGTTACAAACGCTTGGACGTTTTAATATTTTTCGAAAAAGAAAATAACTAAAAAATGTTATAAGTTAAAAAAGGGAGTTTTATTTTGCTTTTATAGTATTACCATTTATTACCTTGTCGTGTATGTTGAGATAATATAAAAAAATCATGAATCAATGTAAAATAAAGACAGTTTTGGTTAGTTTTTTTTTTTTAAATCAACTAATTTTTTTAGTGTATTCTTATTGCAAACAATACAACTATAATATATAAGGTAATTATTTTTTGATTCTTAAATACTTAATATAAGAAATATTGGAGAGGGTAAGGTTTGTGTGGTGCCAATAACTGACGACGGTTTCTGATAGAAAAAGCCAAAAGAAAACAAAAATAAAGAGTAGTACTTTGCAAGTTTTCGCTTTGTTTTCGATAAAATCGGATTTAAAGTCGATATTCTATTTCTTATTGGAAATGATTTCGATAAACCTGTCAATTGACGTAACTATGGGAACTAACATCTATTTTAAGTTAACTCATATAAATTAATATGACAGATGTGATGTAGGTCTAGGAGCTCCCCTTGCAGGGATTTGGGAGCGGAGCCCCCAACAAAAAATAATCATACTAGATTTTCACGACTTGACTAAATGTGCACTTACTGATACCGTGCAGTTTTGAAATGAAACGCTCTCAGTTCTTAAAGTAACACAAATATATTTTATCTTTAAAATAAAATAAGGATCTTTATTATGGTGCTGAAGTTTAGAATTAGCACCAAGGTATTTATTTTTCTGAAAAATGCACAGCTTTTGAGAGATAACTACTTTTGAGTATCTTTTTCTGAAGCAGAAAAGTTTTTTTATTTATTATGTATAGAAGATTTCCATTAATCAATCTGTTTAATTTAAATACGCTCAGCGAAGCTCACAGGTTATAGCGTGTATTAGATAAAAACATAAATCTTAATTTTAATTTTTAAATGTTATTCATTATGGAAGAGGCACGTTTATCTTCTGAGGAAATTTATAATTATAAATCTTTTTAACTATTCAACTACATACATCTAGCATTTTTAAATCAGTATTATATTGAAACTATAAATTTCTAAAAAGAACAACGGAATGTAACATGAGATATACTTAAAAAAATATATGTATACATTTTTTGGTGAAAGTAAATATAATATTATTCTTTAATTTAAAACGTCTTGGTAGGGGTCATTCTAAATTCACTTATTATATACGTCTAAATATACGAAGTACTATTAAAGATATGTTTTTCATAGTTCAGAACAGTACAGATATTTGAATCTACGAGATAATTTTTTGTTTGACTTATGGTTCGCTGTAGTATAATACATACTTACATTTTTAAAACAAAATAGGTTTCCTTTGAGAAATTAAAAATTTTTGATTCTATTCTCTTCTACTCAATGATATTTTGCTCACTGTTTGAAAATTTGAAAAACTGTACCTCAATATTGCATATTGAATATTCACGCATGTAGCTAACTTTAGAGACGCCATTGCGAAAATTTGTAGTACTATAAGTAACATTCGAAAACTAGATCAATCTAAAAATTTGGGATACATATATCAAAAACTTTACATATAAAAATTACCAACTACATAAATATGTAACGATTTAAATGAAGATTGGTCAAGCAAATGCAATCGAAATCTTCACCTTATAAAAGGAATGTGCATTTGAAAGAGATAATATATTTATTAATTATTTATAAATGAACCCATTAATTTTTACTAAGTATGTCGCTATTTAAGAAAATATATTATTTTGTTTTAAGTAAACTTTTGTTAGTATTAAATAGAATGTTAAAAAATGTAATATAATTTACAAGTTCTCAAGGTATTATTATCGATAAAACAACGACCCTTTCATTTTTCTTTTTTGTGTTATTTTTGTATGAAATTAATCCGGACGGAATGACAAGGCAAATTAAAACGCCACGAATCCATACAATATTCTAAATATAAATTGATAATATCCGTGAACATATTGGATTTCATTAGTTTTTTTTTTTTCATGTGAGACAAAAGAAAACGTTGTCACATACTACGTGTGTTTTAAGCCGAGAAAAATTATGTAAACCAAGCTGTTTTTTGTGGGTGGAATCAATAAAAAGTGGTCGTTTGTCACAGATGAGTAGACGAAGCGGATTTGTCAAGCTTTACATCACTGCGGTGTCAATTTGGTCTAAAGTTTTGTATTTTCTTTTTTACTTTGTAAACTTTTTGAGTTCAATATTCTTCTTAGAGATAAACAAAAATACATAAAAGAAGAAGTGAAAAATCGAGCGTTATTCTCATGATGGTATGACATAAATGTTATTGTTGAAAATAAAATAAAGACACGTCCTCTCACTTGTCCTGAACACAATTTTTCAACTTTAAAAGAAAATTGTAGTTTCAACGAACAAGAGTATGTGCAAGGGAGCCACCGGGACATGCAACTACTTCACTTTATCATGAGCGCTATTTTTTTCTCGTAAATAAATTTATTGTCTTATTATAGTAGCGCTGATGTAGTTGCAAAAGTTGTTTTTGTGTGTTTCGGTTGAATTAGACGAGACATCGTTATCGCGACGCCAATTAGACCTAATAAAAACGATTGGTTGATTAGAGAAAGTTTTCAGACAAATAGTTGTACAGACAATGAAAATTGAGTTTTCTTTGAGAAAATAACATACAATAAAGGCGTCAAAAAAAACTTGTCATTGAGAACATGGGGAAGTCTAAGTAGGTATAATAATCATACAGACTATAGAGGACAACATCGTAGATAAATACTGTATAAATTTCTTAGCTAATATTCACAATGTCATAATTATTTAATATAAAATAGATAGATACAAAAAGGTATTTGTTATTTACCAAAAAATAAGAAAATGTTTTAATGATAAACATCATCTGAAAATTTAATATTAAATCGATAAATGTATGTACCATACATAGAACAAAATAAATATATAATGCTCAAATATTGAAGATTTTGAGACGTTGGTTGCAAGGATTTTAGTTTATATTTATAACATAGCTCATCCTTCATTTCTCGTTACGTTCGATTTATCTTTTACGTTACTCGTTTACCAAACTAATTTCAATAAAATGGGAAAAGTTCAATTCGGTTTTCTTATTATTCCACCCAATAAACTTGTATTGACTTATAACTTATTTTCCCTATTTTTCCTGCTTAAATCTTGTATTTTGTCCTTCTAACTCTTCATCTTGTCTTACATATACACACAGCGGATAAAGAGATGACACTGTAAAGATGAGAAAATAAAGACGTGAAAAGTGGACGACGAAAAACAAATATAGGATTAAGTGTTGTTGTTGTTAGTAGACATTGAAGAAAAGAGGCTCCCACAGGAAAGATTCATGTACAGAATATTAATAGGCCTTACGAACTAATTGAAGTGCTAATCACCAATGAACAAGCACAACAACGTCATTGTCTCTCTCATTGGAAATTTCATCATGTCAACGTAAGATCGTTACAATCCGTATTTTACTCAATCTAACTAGGTATGTCTCCGCTGTAAAGTACTATAACCATACTGTTTCCCTTTTACGTTATGTCAGCAATGGGTAGGCACATAGAGAATACCGGGAACACGGGATTCGTACGTTGTTATTTTTACATTTTATATATGTATGTTGTAGATAGGTATATGTTGAGTTCTAATTGAAGCGATAAATTTTCCAAATTGAAAAGTTTCGTGTATTTACTTAAATATTTTTACTGAGAAACATTATGAAATTTTCCTACATCATTTATTGTTTTATAAAATTCTCGTGTTAGTGCTTATTTTTATATAGTAGTTTAAGTTGCTGTCGCTGATGCATAAATATCACGTTAATTTTAAGAGAGTGAAAGTGTCATTAAATCTTATAATGTCATAGCTTAGTGATTAATATGAAATATTTTGAGATATAATATATAAAAATATACGAAAAATAAGTTGTTTTTATTTTGTTTTGTTTCAGGTTAACTGTAGCAGATAAACCTGAAGAAGGTAAAGCGAATATTATATATCATAAATACAGTAGGTACTTAATAACAATGTTGTAATTCACATAATTAATTGTAAGAAAAATGCTTCTTATCATTAAATCTATCCTTTAAAAAAGTTTATGTAAATGTTGATAAAATTGTTAAAAAACCAAGGTTAAAAGAACTAAAACAAACAGAAAAAAAATCTTAAAAATTTCGTTAATTACTTGATATTTGAAAATCTGAATACTTTTACAAGGCAACTATTTTAAAATAATCGAGAACATTAATCAGCTCAAAGTGATCGATCGATTACAATTGACGTTTTTAAATCGGTGCAAGACAGGTCAGTTCCATCAGATTGGATAAAATCGATGTATCATTTGATCTGTGTATTTTTTCCTTGAAATAAATTTTAACTTAGATAGGTATGACAACAATTCTTCTTTTTAATATTTTGTTATCATCAAAGACTTTGATTCTCAACCACTGTGCGCCGCGACACTTTTAGGTACCGCAAAATTCTGCCAAATTTTAGAAACGCTTACATTATTAATGTTTATATCATGGCCAGTGTGCCGCCAAAATTTGAAATTTTTAAAAGTGTACCGCGACAAAAGAAGAGGTTCAGGATCACTGATCTAAGATATGAATGAAAATAAGAAGCGAACAGTTGGATGGAAAAAGTAAAAATTCATCTGGTATTTGTTGGTGTATCACATTCGTTCGTTATATCATTCGATGTATGTTTTATTTTCATCTGGAACCTACTTATTGTCGTTATTTAATCGTTGTTGTAACAGGTTATGCTGAACTATTGCATCGAGAAGTATTGGATTTGACTAAATTCAAAAGAACGAATATCATTTGTATCGCTTCGTAAATGGAGTAGGTACTCGAATACATCACTACTGCTTCCAATTTGACCACATTAATACCTTAAATTTTAAATTCTTATATCTATTTGTTTAATTAAGTAAAGTAAGTATTACACTCGTCCTTTGAGATTAATTTAAACCTAAGTATAAAAATTTTTGTTTTTTCTTTGGTCACCATTTTTGATATACCTAATTTTTAATTATTTAACTAATTATGGATATCTAAAAAATATTATAGACACCAAAATAATATAGTTTATCGATTAATATTTTAACAAATAGGTACCTATGTTAAATTGAGTTTTTAAGCAGCGTATAACAAATCACAAAATATATTGTAGAATACATAAAAGAATAGCCATTTAAAAATAAATTGGATCATTCGAAGCATATTAAGTTTAAAGAAAAAAAGAAAACACAATAAAACAGTGTCTCATATTATATTTTCATTTGCAAAGAAATCACAAACGTAAATAAATTAGATTTTATATTAAATCTGTGTACATATTTTGCCTTCGAAAATAACTTCTTTTTTTTGTAACAAATGATGGGATTTGACCCATTAATAATTACGTCAAAGAATGATTTTCTCCGCATTTTATACATATTTTGCTGATATAAATGGTTTTCCTTTTCTTTCGTACAAAAAAAATCATGAATAAATACGCGCGAAATTTCAAAAGGTGAGGTTTGCCTTTCTTCTTATTTTTTCCTTTTTTTTAGTAAATATTTGAAAAACTCGTCGCTTTGAACTTGCAAAACAAAATATGTAAGATGAAAAAGTAAAACTTATTTTAAATTAAATTAAATTAAAAGAAAATGTAATATTCGAAAAAGCGTGTTTAATTTTTTTGCGCTGTAAAAATATTTTTTGTTGATATTTTTTTGTACGCTGCTTTATTTTTAAAAGCTGAAATTTTAATTTGAATTTTTATTGACGAAATTAAGTTATGGGAGCATGAAACGAGTTTTAGTGTAGGTAATATAACTATTTGCTGAATTCTTTATTAATCATATTTTTAAGAAAAATAAATTGTTTTTGTTAAAAACGTTAAAGTAAGTAAGCAAGTACACAAAAGATTAAGAAGATTTGAAGATATTTGAAATTGTTCGTTTTAAGAATTAATGTTCGTTACTAGACCATATCCTTTAAAAATACAATACTATTTTTAAAATCATATAATTTTTCAACAAATAGAAATGAGTAATTCATTAGGATTCTGTTTTATCTAATGTTCATTGTGAATTTTCCCACCCTATTGCCTTATTAAATTTTTGCAAATTTCAAGGATGAAAAAATGTTAAATGTACCTACATTTGGAATTTGAAAAAAATTTCTCTCATTTCTTAAATGAGAAGATCAATATTAATTCTCACCTACTCAAGCTTGGCAATTGGTTTTCCTCAAACTCGAACCCTGTCCTTCCCCTTCCTGTGCTTGATTGTACACTGTATGTCATTCTATTTACATTGTACAAGTCACCTAGGTTTAATTTTAATGACGCACCGTATTTGTATGATAAAAAATTCATTGTACCTATACTTACGGTATATTTTGAAATGTGCAATAATTTATAAAATGATTTGTGACTACCTGTGATTTCGTTCACGTAAACTTTTGTTATCCTTTTTTCGGTATTGATTCCCTCTTTGATCAACGTAGGGGTGAAATTATTTGTATCCTGTACAATTTGTGTAATGCTATTTGGTCCAAACAAAAATATATAATTATGTAGGGAATTATTGGTGATTGATATATTAGTTAAATATAAACCACTCATAGGCATATCAATAATCATAACAGTTATGTGTAATACAGGGGCTTAGTTTTAATGGATATGTTTTATTTTTTAATCCTTTATAAATGCAACATTTAAAATTTAAAAAATATTATATTTTATCAAATAACTTAGTCGAACAATGTTTTTTCCAGTATTTTAAGTATACACGTGTCATAAAAGGTTTGTTCTATTAAATTGTAAACTATGATTTTGATATTTCTAAAAATATTTCTTAATATAGTACTCAAGACACACATTCTATGTAGATCCTGAAGTTGCACTTGGTGGTGGCACTTTTAAACTTAATTGCTTCTACAAAGGCCTTAGCGCAGGGTAAAGGTTCTATGTATTGAAATAAACTAAAATAAGTAACTAAGCAGTACAACTACTAAGTATTACCATAAACATACGTTTAGTAAAAATAAAAAAAAAAGAGTCCACTAATTGGCGCAACAGTTAGAGCAATTGCTCTCTCCGCTACAAGTGTCAGTGGTATTGAGTTCAATTCTCGTTGAATTTTAGATATAAGATTAACACCTTATATTAAAAACAATTTTTTTTGCGTCTTAAGCCGTTTTAACATCTAAGGGTATATTGATACGACTGTCTACGCATAGAAAAGCAATGAAAAATCTAATATTTTTATATTTATCACATTGCATGTTAAATATTACAGAAAATATGTAATTTTAATCAGTTCCTTATCTTACCATTTCTTTAAATGCATACAACTATAAAATCCAATATTAAAAAATGGATGTTTAAACACCTGCTATACAGTAAAATATATTGAAAAAATGTGCTAAGAAATCTTTTTCACAACCTGACATACTCACCAAATACACTACATTTCTTTGCAAATATTTTTCCTAAGTTTCCTCAAAGTGACATGACCCAATTTAACTTTGACAACAGTTTAATATATGTATGTTGTATTGAAATTTTCATAGCCATAAAACAAATTCAATTCGTTCGCATCAATCACTGAAAAATGCAAATTTTTTGACACACATAGATAATGAATGCCATCTTTATACTTTGCACATAAATATAACTTTCCATAAAGTTGAATAGACTAAAAAGAGACATCCAGTTATCAACAATACGTAGCGAGAAAAGGAACAAAAACTATTTTCATAAAAAAGCTGATTTCAAATTTAAAGTGCATTGAAAAAGTTAAACTTAATGGAATAGGAAAAATTGAATGAGATATCCTACCAGTATGCGATACATGAAGGACGATAACGGGGAAAGGGAATGACAGAGGGTAGTATGGAGGCATCTGAATGGAGTAAGAAATCTATCATCGATACGTGTGTAACAGAAATTCCATTGGGAATATTGAATAGCAGATAATAAAGCTCCGGGCCGGGTTATGTCAAAACATACATTTATAACAGCCGAATATTTTTCAACTACCTACGTCGTATATGCACGAGCTTTATGCCACTATGGTCGTAGGCTCGCATGTGGATGAAAAAACTCAATCCTTACCAATATTTACTCACTTATTATTTGTATACAGATATATTCATTTTTTTTTTCAAATAACTTGCCCCAAATACCAGTTTAGATTGCGTCATATTTTACGAGTTTGGCGATGCTGTGGCAAATTTCATTTTTCTTTATTCCTCGTTTTGTAACCCAATTTGAATAGCATCCTCAACAAATATAAATAAATTGAAAAGAAAAATTGACTAGTATGTCCTTAATAAGTTTAATGTTAACAATTTAGCATTCGACTTGTAATTTATAACATTAAGTAGAAAACATGGAGTTATTTTTACTTTGTTATAGATAAAAAATGACCATATACCATAACGTTATAAAAACTTTCAGTGATATCAACTGTTTTAATGATTTGTCCTCTTAAAGTTTGTTAGTCTCTGAGTAACTGAAGAAGGTAACATAAAACAGATTACTAAAAAATTATGGAAAGTTTATCGAAAAGTTTCAAGTATTTTTCCAATTATATCCAATCACCATCTCGCTCATTCTCATTCTCAATTCCTATCTCACTTCGATTTCCCCATTTCTCATTCCTTTCTACATATTCTAATATGCAACGCAAACCTAACACGCTTTATATGGAACGTTGGTGATAATGAGTTTTGCTGCAACAAGTTTTTTAATTAAACTAGAAAATTAAGATATGGACGTTGGATAGTTTGTACTCTCTTATTTTATTTGCTCTCATTATTATATTCATTTGAATTTTCTCGAGCGATGAGTTACGTAAGTAATTGACGTAGTGGTTAGTTTCTATTTTCGTTATACAAGTTTATTTTACATCAATTTTCACATTAAATTCATTTACCCTATCAACTATTTTCCATTAAAAAAGAAAAGAAAAATGAACCGCATTCGTGGCAAAATTTAATGTTGTCTCTCTCAAAAAATATAAGTAAGTAAATGGTATTGGCGCGTTATGAGATTTTCATGAATTTTCCATGTAACTAATGGAAATATGAATGTGATCAAACACGGATGAAATGTTACGTAACTAAGTATATTTTCCACCAGGTGCTTACATAGACAATTTTAGCCGAAAAACTTCAATAAAATATTTCAAATGTAATCCCCTTTATGTGATCTAATTTAATAACAGCCTTTCATCTTATATAACATGAAAATGCTCTCACTAACCTTAAATATGCTAGCATGGAGCTTTCTTTTGTGCCTAGAAAATTTATGACAAAAACAACGAGATCTAAAAACAGATAGTATTGTTATTAGAATCATAAACAAAGAAAAATTTAAATTTTCTAGATGAAAATTATGTTATTTGTAAGTTAATATCGCAATAAGTTTGCCAGCACAAACGACATATGGTGCGAAATTTCATTCTGTACTACTTTTACAATGTTTTCGCGCTTTTATGAAAACTTCTTCCTTATTTACTGAATAAATGTATTGTTTCTAATAATTATGTGAAAATATTTTCTAAAGAAATTTTTTTTTCATAAATTTTGTCTGTCTTTGAAATCTGCACAGAAAGAAAGTGTACAACATTTTAGGGTTTGTCTTCATTAGCTATTGACATTTACGCTCATACACATAAGTACTTTCGACGTATTTTAATTGTTACTAGATAAGTGTCCGTGCCTTCTGTCTCCGGATAATTTTTTTCTCTCTCGTCGTGTGTGAACTTTATAGTATTTAAAGAATGTTTTATTTAGTAAACATGCATCGTGATATCTTTGGACAGAAAAAATTATTATTGCATATTATTAATTTTATTTATAAATATTATTAATTTAAATATTTTTAACATTTATTATTTCGTCAATTGTATACACAGTTTTGTCGATTTTTCTAAATTTAATTTTTTAGATTCCATATATATTTTTTTTTCGGATATTTTACTTTTTTCATAATAGCCTATTTTATAATTTAACTTCTTGGTATAATTGGTCTTAAAGTATTCCCAAGCCTCAGAAATTAACGAATATGTATTTAACGATATAATTCGTAATTTAGTAAAAAATGTAAGTAGGCGTTACATTGGAAATTACCGTATTTGCTGGACGATAAAACGCACTTTTTACTCCGAAAATTTGACCTAAAATCAGGGTGCGTCTTATGGTCCGATGCGTCTTATAGTCATAATCCGATAGAATAATATAACATTATTAATTATTATTATTATTAGTATTATAAAAAAAGGAATTAAAATAGTTGAATTTTTTATTTTTTGTAAAAATTATGTCAGTGAGTCTTATCGTCGGGGAAATACGGTACCTTAAAGTAGCTACATGGTAAAAGTTAAAGATGAATAGCTAAATACAAACTTTAAAATAATTGTTCAATTTAAAAGTATGTAATACTGCACATTAGAATGCCTGTACCTACTTACTTAAGTTTTTTTTCTTCTATTTCCGCACAATCTGCACGGGGGTGTTGTAACCGGCAATTGCTACAGGTAGTACTTAACTAGTAAACTATTTCATAAGAAAGAACTATTTTTAGATTTAATAAAAGCGGTATCTATAACTTTAAGTAAGATTGGAATCGTTTGGTTGTATTCTTCTGTTGTATAGATATTCTTAGAAATCTTTTTCACTATGGCATAGACATAATTATCATAGTTATTGGCTTGAAGTTATTAGTTATAAAATAGTAAATCTATTTAATATTTTTAAATGTATTAAAAAGTTAAGCATTCAATATTCTATAGAAAAAGAGGTAAATTATTTTATTATATATTATTTACTTATATACCTTACAGTTTTAAACAATAGTTACCATAAAAACATTAACTTTCATGTGTGTTTTGTATGAAAAGATACAACTGAGTTTAAATTCACGTTTAGAATTTCAATCTAGTTCTATACATATATTGCACAAGTATAGGTATGTACACAAATATAGTCTGTTCTTGTATGTGGATAGAATAAACTAAACACATTCCACACTTCTTATACGGAACTCCACAACCACGAACATGGAATGTGAAACATTGAAATATTTTCTTGTAACGTTATTTTCCTCAAACCTCCTCGTGGTTACAGAAAACGGATATCATACGAAAATTAGCTCTTGCAGCGAAAATAAAATGTTTAACGACAATTCTGAGAATGTATAATGCCAAAAAAAGGTTCATGAAGGGCGAATATATGTTGTGAGACAAGCAATACGAACATTCCACAATCCTTTTTCAAGAAAAATTAAATACATAAATAAACGAACATAATAAATATAATAGTTAATGGTTAAATGAACTATATTTTAAATACGGGTAGGCTTATACGAGAACAAATGAGTGGGAGAGATTATTTGCCTAATTTGAGCTTTTGCATACGAGCATTTATATTTTCAGCCCGCTTCATTTTACTTGGAACAATTATCATTAACTCAATAAATTTGCGAAAGTAATTTTTTGTAATTGTAGTTTTTTGGGACATAGGAGATAATTAAAACCGTTTAATATTTATATTCTAATGCGAGTTAAAATATTTTAGTTAATTTTTTTTAACAATAAATTTTATTTAAAGCCGATACATTTGTTGTTTGGTTGGAGGTAAAACTTTTTGTTTTACTACGTATACGATGTACATTTTTAAGTATTTTAATATGCAAATGAGTTTTGGCGCAGAAAACGTTGAAAAAAAATCGCTAAACAGCAAAGACAATGGCTTTTATAATCTAAAACTCGCCGATAAATTTTAAATTAATTATTTCAAACAGAAAATGGGACAGAAGAGAGAATTTTAACGGCAATATTTAGGTCAATATTGTTTAAGTCTGTTTTATAAAAAAAACTCATTTAAATGATACGTACCTACACTAACTTTAATAACTTTAAGTAAAATTAAAATAATCTAGAAACAAAACCTACTGTTAATACCTCTTTTCTTTTCTTGGAGTATTTCGTGTTACAAGTTACAACTTAACTCTATTTGTGTTAGAAAATAATACAACGTTGTTATTATATATTATTAATTGGAGATAACAACGGGTTTAGGTATTGATATTTTATATTACGTTATAATCGGTGTGAAAATTTAACAATCGATTGAATTATGAAAATAAAACAAATTCTCTTTACGTAGTTTCAGTACAGCAAATACATTTACAATACCGCATATAAGAGAGGAGTGTTAATCCAACTTGGATAATTTGTAGTATAAAGCGGGCAAAAGGAAATTGAACGAACACCATGGAGAAAACAACGAGAACGAATTCAATGTTCAAGTTTTAATAATCCTCAATTTAACAGAAACATCATCCAAGATGATAATAATTGTAATAATAATAATAATAATAAATAATGTGCATTATAATTATTGTTAGAGAAATGACAGCAGTAGGGTAAACTAGGACATGGCAGACAGTTGGGGATGGAGTAAAAGTGGGATGTGGCATGACATGGTACAGTTTTGATAATGTAACGGAAATATCACAAAGTTTTTCCTTATTCAAATACAAAACAGGTTTTATTTCATTATTTTCACGGAAATTGTTCCAAAGGGATTTTGGCTTAGTTTATAATCAAGTGACATATTTTAAAAATGTTTCGTTAGGATATATAAGTATTCAAAATAGAAACAAAAACTTCAAACATCAAACCTCACCTATATTACTTTATAACTTAATTTAATACTACTAATATCTAAGTTTTGCTATTGTCTATGACATAAAAATACACTTACTAGCTGTATGATTTCATAATTTTCAGTGCAACGTAGTGAAATTATATTTTGATATAAAATAAACCTTTTTTAATTCACTTAGTGGCGCAGCGGTTAGATCTGTTGATCCCTCGCTATGCATCAGTGGTAGGTACTCGGTTTGATTCTTGGTGAATTCCAGATATTAAAAACTACTTGAAACATCATAAAGTTTTTTTTTTAAATGTTTCTCATGTATAAATTTAAATCAACATAAAGAATAATTTTAAATTACTCCAATGTATTTGAAGATTCTTCTAAAGTATTATTTTCCCTTTCTTTCTCCTTCCTTATCTTAAAATTATTTTCTGTATACATTGTTAATTATTGAAAGCATTGGTTTTCTTATATGACTAAATGTTATGAAATTGTCTGCCAATATCTACTCAAAATCTTAACATTTCAAATATCAATATCTTTATACTGGTTCTTGATAGTTAGTCAACATTTGAACATTATCTTACCATACCAGTACCAGTATGCTAGATTTCAATAAATTTTAAACGTTGATCTGAAAACTCATAGTGGTGTCTTAACTCACGAAACAAACTTATGAATAATTATGAAAGCTCTTTTGCTGGATACATAAATATGTACTTATTTTAAAACTATTACTTAATAATTTTATAGTTTTAATTTTTCTCTAAAAATATGTCTTAATGTCTCCTAGATATTAAATTTTACTATGACGTATTTTCAGTTGATTGTTGTTTATTAAAGAGTTTGTTTGGGGAATCTTAACTCGAGGGTCTTTTGCGATATTTTTTGTGGTTTTTGATGATGTGACATCAACCTTTGCTTTTCAGAATGTAAATTCCCTAATAACGACCAAGTTTATTGGAGTACAATAGAAAAAGGAAAATAACAAAAATTATAAGTACCGAAATTATATTTTGGTTTTATATTTATGGGTGTTACTTATATGTATGTATATTGTATATACATCATATATGTACATATATGAGCCAAGACTGGTCAAATAAGCTACAATACATTTGCATACTGCTGATTCTGCGATAGGGAACTTGCACAAGCTAAGTTTCCAACCGCCAAATGTTAAAAGCATCATAAGTACCAATTGAGTTGTTCTGATTTATATGAAAATTTATATATTCCATGATTACCCACTTTAGATGTTTTACCTATGATACTAGAATTCCATATTCAAACGAGTAAATACATTTTAAATTAAGTTGAATTTGAATTTCGCCGAACCTTTTTAAAGGCATTTAAGCGAAAAGTGATGGTATTAATGATGTATCAAACTTTTCATAAATAATAAGCCATACAAAAAATATTACGTGAATACGAAATTGTAATTTCAGATATTTTTTTCTTACAGTTAGAGAATTCCTTGTTAAAATAGGAATCTCCCCAATAAGCCACCAGTAACTTACTACGACATTTTGTATAGAGGTATTTTTTTGGTTATTTAAGGTCGCATCAACTGTTATAGTTAATAGAAATCATCGAATCTGAACACGGGAAAAAATTCTTGGCCTTTGATTAGGATTCAACCCTAGGATCACTAAATTATAGGACAACAATCTAGTGAGCCACACCAATAAGTGACCTCAAAAATAACTTATTAACATTTAAAAATATAGAAGCCTACTAAAATTTACGTTAACTCCGATTTTAAAAATACAACAGTTTTAAAATAAACCACAAAATGAATACCTAGCTGTTTATATTTGTGGTAGAATAACCTGGAAAGGATAGCTACAAACAGCCGCGGCCTCTTCTTAGTATAATGCCAATTTATTTTAAAATACTTAAATAATTTTTTTTCAAAAACAATCATATTCAAACTAATTATAGTATTTAATTGAATGAAAAAATTTGAGTCGGCAATATTTCTTACCATGCTCTTAGTTTAATTATTTTTACCTTTGCCTTTTTTTGTACAACTGATTACCTTTTGAAAATTTATTTTCAATATACTAAGTTTATGATTTTTTGATATTATTTTTTCAAAATTCAATACTTATTTTACTGAAAGCGTAGTAATTGTATCTGAATAACAGAAACCAGTACAGATTCAATTTTATTCACTTGGAAAAACATGAAATAAATGACAATTTTCTTTCTTCTGTATCATATTTCATTGCTCAATTGATTTTAGTTTATTTATTTTTTCCTTTCTTTGTACGTTTTCTATTACGTGTATGATACACTTTTCGGTTCGTGAGTATTCTTCTCAATATACTTTATGGAGTTCATAAATAAATTTTATCGTTAAGTTGTTGTGCTCTTTATGAACTTTTATACTTTTACAATATTTTCTTATATGAAATTTATTTTAGTTTCGCTTCACGATTGATAAATACGACAATGTGAATACGGGAGGAGCACAATGACAAACGAATGGCAAAAGGAAAACTGTAAAATGTTCTTGAATTTGCGATTTTATCTTCAAGTGAAAATGAAGCAAGTTGGCTTCAAATAGACGCGATGATTTTTAGCGCGCATACACTTGGTATTGTTGTTCGGGGTTTTATAGCACTATTGAGTTTTATTGACTTTCATAGTCCGACCCGCCATTTAGTTGTGTGTAAACAGGTCACTTTACATCAGCTTTGAAAATAATCAACTCGACACCAAGTCTTACTCAATGTTACCCGTTTTGTTTTTACACGCGCACAAAAACAGTCTAAAACGAAAAAAAGCCACAAAATTTTCATTGTTTTCTTTTCTTTTTTTAAGAAAACTTTTCTTTTTTTGCTTTTCTAATTTTGATGTAATGACGGTCGTAATATAAATTGTTAAAGTTTTATTGAGATTCAAGAGTTTACAGCTAATTAAGTTTTGTGAAACCACGACTTGGCGGAGCTTTATGATTCATGTCGATATTTTTCACTATTCTCTGTTCCTTTTATTGACTTATTTTTGAAAAAGTCATTCTTTGTGTAAAGAATTACAAATTGAAAATAAAGTCAAGCGAAAAATAAGATAATTTTGCCATCAATAACTTTTTCCTGATATAAACATCAATTCAAGAATAAATTAAAATTTATCACCATATCATAATGCTAAGGAAAAACATTATTAAAATAATTGTAGACAACTGTTAAAAATTCGTAATTAATGAAAATGACTGACTAATATACAAAAATATAAAATATACATGCATTCTAAAGGATGAATTTTTGTATATTATTACATATATCTATATCTTTCATACAATGCGTTATTTCTTGCGAATACACTCCATGTAGGTGTATCTATTGATTGTCATATTTGTTAATATTAGCACGATTTTTTAACAAAAGCCAAAATGAAATTAAAGCTTGAATAATTGCTTATCAAATGAAAAATCGAGTCCAACTCAAGCCCGAATTATTATCGAGTTTTAAATGAAATTTCCTAATGCATATCTTCTGGAATTGTAATTGAAATTTTTCCCATTTATTTCTAGAGTATTTCCATTCTTGCACGAATACAACAAACGGAAGTTGAAAGAAAATCAATACTCTTATATAATAATAAAGATCATAATAAAAATAACGATAATAATCATACTTGAGCACAAATAACAACTATTTGTATAGAAAAAGTTAAATGTCTCGCTACAGCGATTTAATTAAATGCTTTTAAACGAGTTACATGAAAAATTTCTGTCTTATTCAAAATTATTTATTATAGTGAATTTTGCTTGATATGAAATGTAGAACGTGAGACTTGTTTCTTAGTATATTTATTTTTCATAGCTCCAAGTTTTTACTTTTTTAAATAAAAACTGAATGGAAATGCATTCATCCAAATATATTAAATACATTGAACGTTATTCTGTTTACAGTTTAAGAAAAGAAATGATTCAAATATTAGTATACAATGATTGCTACTTTAGGTAATGGTATGGAAAAGTTTCTATCTCTAGCGAAAAGTTCTCGACGTTTTTCTCCGATTCATTCATTTTTATTTGCCTCAACTGTAAACGTATTGAAAAAGTTTAAGAAAAATATGCAATATCTAAAGTAAACAGCATTCAATAAATATTTGAAAATAAATAAAAGAAACAAATATATTGGATAAATCAAAGAAAAAAAAAATTAAAGAAATTTGTTGAAGAACTTTACAATTAGAAAATGTATGTGGCCAATGCTAAAATTGTATCTTATGGATAAAGAGTTGAATGTTGAATGGAAAAGTTGTTAGAGAGCTGTAGACAAATAGTTTAGCACTTTGTGAGTGAAATGTGACTCGTTAGTGTATAAATGTGATCTAGGGTGAATGCAACTGTGCTTCAACATGAATGAGTGCGTGAAAAGTGAGAATTTATAGAATTATATAAGTCGCTGATGACTTTGAACGTTCCAAGCGACTATAAATAACTAAAAGAAAAGTTTGGCAATACGTAAGGAAATGTAAACGTAAAAAAAATTTGTTTCGATTAAGAGTTATTTAAATTTTAGCTTTGTTTTATTTGTTCAAAGCTTTAAGTAATTCGTTTTAATGTTTTAAATTTTTTTATTCATGTATGGTCACTTTGACAACCGGATCATTTCACGACTGTATGGTTCTTAGTACCTAGCTAGTTATCAGCTCTGTTAGTTTGGACGATAGGTTACAGCTGAGACCCAGGAATATCAGTTGCTTCCCATCGATTTTGTTTCCACACTTTAGGAAGATTGAAATGGGTTCTTTGGAGAAGATGTGGTGGTATGGTTTTGGCGGGCTATAATATAAAAAATGTATACCAAGGTCCGTTAGACTTAAAGCTATTTATTAAAATTGTTCATTATTGACTTTCAAATCAATTTTGAACGAGTTTGTTTTTCATGCATAACAAAACTTCTAAGCTAACTTTACTTACTAGAAATATTAGAAAATGAATACTTTTAGATTTTATTTATTTAATTTTTTTGCGTTAAAAACTTAAGAATACCTTATTAATTTCTAAATGTCAACAAAGTATTAATAAACATTTCACCCAAACAGCAAACAGTATTCCCAATGCACGTGTTCAAGTAACTTGACAAATTACATCACATGCCAGTCAGTGTGAACTCACCCCATTATTTACTCGTCACTCAATGCCCATCACATTATATATCACATTTTCTACATGTATTTACGTTTTTTTATTTTCTTTTTTGTTATCAAAGATAAAGCTTGATTGACATGTATCCGTTTTTTTATCATATTTATTCAAAACAATAAAATTCAAAATGATTTTTTGACAAAATGTCACAAGTTCTCGTGTCAAACACATTGGATGCTAGCGTATACATATATCTACCTAAGTCATAAATATTCTCAATTTGACGAAGATAATTCCAATTGAACGGTGAATACGCGGAAAAGATGGAAAACATTGACAAATAGATTTCCATTTTTGTCATGATAACAAAGGTTTAATAGGCAACTAAAATTGAAAAGCCTTCGCATAGTCTTAGTGAAAACATAAAAAATATAGGTACTATACTGAGAGTCTTAATATTGTTAATGTACACACATAACACTCGATGTTATAAAAAAGAAAATGAAAAAAGGCGATGCTGAATAGGAAAAGAGTAAACATGTGTAATGATTCGTAAAGCAAAACGGGTGAAAATGGGACGGAATTGATTTATCTACCGAAAAAAAGCATTAGGAAAACGTCCTATTTTTGGTAGTCGACAATGACCAGGTATTGAGGTTCATATAGTAATGAATATTAAATTGACATTGTCGTAACGTTGGGAAAATATCCTCCTTTATACGACAAGCATAACAGGCTCTATATTTTATATGGATGTCATCTCGTTTGAGATGAACCTATCTTTTATTTACGAACGAAATATATAAGAGAAAATAAGAAGAAACTAACTTATGTATGTAGGCGATGAAACGAGACGAAATGTAAGTAAAAACGAAATGAAAACGTCTTTTCGTTTCAATGTATTTATGATGTAACAAAACACTGAAATGCTAAAAATGTGTAAAATAAACCAAGTTCTATAGTGTAGACTTTTTATCTCATTTAATATGCATGGCACTGATTTGAACATTTTATTATCTTTGTGGTTTCTATATTTTGATTAGTGTCGTTGAATACTCGACGTGGTTTGGCAAAAAAACATTTTATTGTAAACCGATTGGTTTATTCTTATTTTCATTCGCCGTAAACAAAAAAGTTTCATTTTTGTTAAAAATATATTTCTTACACAGTCGAAGAGCTGGCGACGAATTTTGGGAAGGTCCTTGGAGCAAGATGAAATTGTGAAAAAATATAATTTCATCAATAGGCGAATCCAGTCCCGCAAGTCTGGTACAACGTTTGTGGTTGTTTCGTTACTGCGGAGTACATACCTACTTACAATTTGCAAAAAAAAATGTATTTGTGGCAATAATTTTTGGCATTAATTTATTATTTACAGAATTCGAAAAAAAAATTCCAGACGTTTTTGTCGGTTATAAAGTATTACCAGACCTTTCCAAAAATATTTTACTCTCTTAAAATTACCCAACAATTATTCTTTTGGAAATCTGAAATTGAATCGTAACTATGGAGATCATGACTATCTAAATTAGCTATTCGAGGCATGCCGGCAGCTGTTGGCGTCAGCTCCTCGCGCTGTGTTTATTCCGCTGCCGCCATGCCTCGATTAAAAAATTTAAAATGGCTATGATCTCCATAGTTACGATACAATTTCAGATTTCCAAAAGAATAATTGTTGGGTAATTTTAAGAGAGTAAAATATTTTTGGAAAGGTCTGGTAATACTTTATAACCGACAAAAACGTCTGGAATTTTTTTTCGAATCCTGTAAATAATAAATTAAAAGATAAAAAAAAATTGAAGTTGCCACAAATACATTTTTTTGGATTTAGTTTTTGTAAATGGTAAGTAGGTATATGCTCCGCAGTAACGAAATAACCACAAACGTTCTACCAGAGTTGCGGGACTGGATTCGCCTATTGACAAAATTATATTTTTTCACAATTTCAACTTTCCCTAAGGGCCTTCCCAAAATTCGTCGCAAGCTCTTAGACTAATAGTTTTTTCACAAATGTGATTTTTTTAACAAGTATCTAAATTATTACTATTATTTAAGTTTTTAAAGAATTTTAGATACAATAAATTCGGTGAGTCAGATAAAACTCATCGATAAAAAATTCCTGTATTTCAACTTTTCCTTCTTTACATATCTGGTATTTAAATTTAACACTTTATTCTAAGCTCGTATTTTTCTAAATTTGCAAAGAAAATATTAGTTTAGCATGAAAACAAAGAAATTGAAGAAAACTACATCAAGCACTTGTAAATTTATTTTCAATAATTTTCAACAAAAGGTTAAATGACGATACCGAGATGCAAACTGTCAAGCAAGAAGTGATGAGATTTAGCGAAACATATTTAAAGAGATTAGATGACCACACTAATGCTCTAGCCATCAACCTTCTTGATAACGGAGAAATGACGAGTCGATTAAAAAGGTGGAATGAACTTGATCTACCTTTCAGATACGTTATTTAAAATATAGAATCAATTTTTTTTTTTATTATGTACTGGATTTATTTTCTTTCTTTCTCTCTTTTTGTAATTACTACTTACATACGAATAGTGCTACATATAATTATGTCTTTAGCTTATTTTCTATTTTTATTTTACTATATGTTTCTATACATAAGAGCCAAATTTTCTTTCTCATTTTTGTTAATATTTACATTATATATCTATAAGAACTAACTCCATATATATGAAACGAACCACTGGGATCGTTTCATTACAAGAGAATTGTAAGCATGAGAAATTACGCTTAAATGTAGATTGTGCAAAGTTATGAAAAAATAATGATAATAATAATAATTTTTAAGGCAGAACCGTAGTCTACTGGCAGAAGTGCCAAACTGCTGAAATCCGTGAAGTTTGATATGTTCCAGATGAAAATAAAACTGTTCATTTACGTTAATTACAATTTATGCGAAATGTAAAAAAAGTTCCCATAATCATTTACTGCACAGAAACTTGTACCGTACAACAGTATGATTTTATTTTCACTTGAAATAGACCTTGTGCATTGACCACTGTATATACGTACTAACCAGAAAAATCAGATTTTTATTTTTTTTTCTCAACTACCTACCTACCGTTAAGTGATTGTCAATCAAATTGTCATTTTTTTAAAAAAATACCTATAGGTAAAAAGAAAAGTTCAAATGAAATATTTTGAAAATTTTAAATATTTGCTACCTTAGGTCAAGTAAATTCAATTTATTATTTTTTTTTAATTTAAAAATTATAGTTGCTTTGGCTGCAGGATCATTTCGCGACTTTAACGTTGGTATAATAACCGTAAAGTTGGAAGTTAGCTTTGTCGGTAGCAGGACGATCTCTTTATTGATTTCCACTTTGTTTGAAGCCAGAGATTTCTGGGTAAAACATTATTAATTTACCAAATTTTCATAAGAACATATTATTTAAAATTTGGGGTTTGAAATTATTTTAACGCTAGAATGGCTTAATTAAAATCATTTTAAGATTTTAACAATAGATGAACATGCTAATCAAGTTTTGTTTGTTTGTCATAATTTTAATTGACCTTCTAAATACCTTTACAGTAAAAAAGCGGTGTTAAAATGGACTCGTCTTAACATCGCTGTGTAACACCGGTGTTACAATACTCTTTTGCGGTGTTAAGAATTCGGTGTTAGGTTTTTAAATCTTCATAATTTATTTTATAATTTTTTTAAATTATTTTTTTCTAATTGTTAAACATATAGCGTTTAATTATAAAAATTATCTTTGTTAAAATGTATTCAACACCGGAAAATTTATGACACCGTTTTAACACCGAAAAAAAATATTCACACCGCTAACGGTGATACTGTCACACCGGTTTCGGTGTTGAATTTAACATCGGAAATTTTAACACCGTACACCGCAACTATTTACACCGGTTTTTTTATAGTGATTAACTGTTAATAACTGTTAACTTTAATTTAAATGTTATTAGAGTTTAGTTTTAAATCGCTTTAAAATTATATTTATTTACTGTTCGAGGCTTAAGCTAGGAATTTTTCGTAGACTTCAGGTAATAAGAAAAAATTTGATAATAAACCAAAAGTAGAAAAGCTAATAAAGATAATCCTACTAACAATTAGATACAATATTTGAATGTCAATCTCTTAGTACGATAATCATTATATATCACTATTATCTCCAAAACGATTTAAAAGACTCAAAACTCAATTGTGTATAAAAAATAAATTAAATTAAATATTTAGAAATAGAAGTGTATCGAACAGTTTAAGCTTTCCATAAAAAATTACTGCTAAAGGAATGCAAAACCATTTATTTTTACCATTCTTTGTGGTTATACAGTGCTTAAAATATTTTTATAAAAGACAATTTTTACCTAAAATAATTTCAAATATAATAATACTAATTTTCAGGTCTTATTAGTTTAATTTTTAATTTTAATTAGTCTTTTCACCTGATAATTGCTTAAAAAATAAATTTCAAATATATTATTTTCTTGAGTCTTAAGAGTTATAATAATCCTTGTTATAGTTAATTGTAAACTGATTCAGGAAACAAAATAAAGAAATGTCACAAAAAAAAATTATAATTTTAAACGTTTTTAAGAAAAAAAAAACGTTTTAACCGCAAACAAATAGTGCGTCCTTATCATAAGTATTTAAAATTAAATTTTTGGTTGTGTAAATTCACCGCAGTTAAAGTTATAAACGAGTAAGTAACTTTTATCGTAATAACTAATTATATATCTGAGATATAAATAAGAGCAGTTTAATAATAATAATAAAGACCGATGAGTAGAAATGAAAATTAATTGAAACAAAAAAGACTTTTATTTACAACTTTTGTTATAAGACTCTTTAAAGAGCATTGGTTTAAGTGGTATCTATTATAAGAGTCAAGCTTAAAAATTTCTTATAACAATAGATAAACTTTCAAAATAAGAATAAAATTATATAATTGATGATTTTTAAACTAAATAAGATGTAGGTAGGTACACAGTAAAAAAAGCGGTGTTAAAATGGACTCGTTTTAACACCGCTGTGGATTAACACTGGTGTTACAATGCTCTTTGCGGTGTTAAAAATTCGGTGTTGAACCGGTGTTACAGCGGAGTAAAGTTACTCCATATCGGTAAAAAATTAATAAAACACAGTAAATAGGTATTAAAAATTAATTGAAATTGATAATAAAATATTAAAATTGATATAAAAATGATATTAAAATATTTAACACCGCTAACGGTGTTACTGTCACACCGGTTGTTGACCGGTGTTGAATCTAACACCGGAAATTTTAACACCGTACATCACATGGACTTACACCGATTTTTTTTACAGTGTAGGAAAAATGATCAGTTTGAAATAATAATACTTGCATTTTTTGAATTTATATTTCCAAATAGATTATAGAAATATATAATTATTTTTTGATAGCTAATTGTTATCTGAAAAAATAATTTAATTAAAAGTTTACTAAGAATTGAGAACAATTATATTTACATTTACAAATGTATCTATCTATTTACTTGATTAGTGTAAACAAGCTTTCAAAGTTCATTTCACCTCATTTGATTTATAGCCATTAATAGTTTTGATCAAAGTTGAAACTAATAAAGCTTGTATGTACCTAGGTATTTGAAAAGCGTTTTAGATCCGTCGAACACTGATAAAACCGTCATTGATTTTATTAAGTTATTAAATTTAGACATTTAATTTCTACCTAATTTTTCTTGCAACCCATACTCGTATATTTGTTCGTGAAATTCATTGCACTGCAATGCGTCAAATGAATCTTTCAAAACTAATAAAAAATGTTATCTTCGCTTAATTTTATATATACATATATATTGATAGTGTGAGGTTGAATATAGGACCTATACATACATCACAGTCGTTTTATTTCGTAATATTTTATCAACTTTATTTTCTCTATTTGATGTATTTTCAGTTATATATTTTTTTCTTCAGTAAATTTTCAAATGTTTCTTATTATTTATTTTTTAAGAACATATACTTAACTGCTATAAAATTGTATATAAATACACAGTAAAAAAAGGCCAGACAAGTGTATATTTGAAGTCATTTCTCCTGATTACATTTCAAAAAGACTTAACAAATCCTTTTTGCTTTGTACATGTCGATAGGAGAGATATTGAATAAAATTGATATTGAAATAAGAGAAATTGACAGTGCCGTAACAGGGGTTGTCATTGACAGTCGTTTTATTAGTTATTTATAGTTAAAAGTCGTTAAAAGTTATTGTTTCTAATGATAAATTATTGAATTTGTATTAATGGCCCAAATCTATCTATATCTATATATATATATATATATTTTATCGAAAAACGATCACTGACTTATCACGAGATCTCTGAAACTATATGTCCGATCGATTTGAAACTCAACATAGTTACTATTCTTACCATTTAGACGCGTACTAAAAACGGATTTTACGCAAATCCTATCCAAAATGCATTTTTCATCAATTTATTTTCATTTCATCAAAATGTGACGTCAGATTTATTGTTTTATGTTTTCAGAGTAACAACGAATGCCATGTTATATTTAATATTTAGTATACAAGAATTGAATTGAAATAAACATTTAAGGTTTTTTAAAGCATTTAATACCACCCACTGACTGACTCATCACGACATCTCTAAAACTATAGGTCCGATCGACTTAAAAGTCAACATAGCTACTACTCTTACCATGTAGACGCGTACTAAGAACGGATTTTACTCAAATCCTATCCAAAATAAAATTTTCATCTACCCATTTTTCCAAATTTTACCAAATTTATCTCACTGCAGATTTTACATTAAGCAAATGTTGTCATGGTAACCGTAGCTATTGTTTTATTGTAACTTCTTGGAAACTAATATAAAATTTAACTCGAGTTGATTTGATTTTTACAATTTACTTTAACACTTTTGATTTTCATCAATTATATAATTCATTATCTTTAATATTTTCAAATATAATACTTAGGAAATATAAACAATGAACTTAGAATATATTTTAATACACGGGCGTTCTATACCTTTCCAAATTGTCGAGATTTTAGATGACGGAGGGTGTTTATTTTCTACCATATCCTTACTGCTATTCGGTCACGTATTAAAGGCTGACAAAATTTGAAAAAACATTATTGTTGTCCATGTATTTAATAACTGGAATCGGTTCGGATGCTTGACTTAAAAATTAAAACGACTAAGCAGTACAAAAAATTAAAATTAACTTACAAGTTCACCGTTTTACACGACTTTTATTATACATATTCTAAATTATAAAAGTTTTTATTTTCATAGTTGAATTTTTTTTAATCTAGTGAAATCTCGATAAGTTAAATTCCTAAAAACAATAAATCCATAGCTAATTTAAAGGTGGTTATATTTTATCTATAGTTCGACTCAGTAAACGTTCGAATTATCGAAGGAGTAGTTTTATTTATCCATTGTTTGATTCATTGAGAGTAAAACTTGGAGTAATCTAGGAATTCTCTGCAGTGAATAGATTTCATTCTTAAAAAATAAATATTGAATTACCAAAATGACACCCGTAAGAATAAATAACCAAAGCATACAGTTCGATTTAAGTGATCCCGATTAGGAGTTTGGCTTAGAGAGGTGAGGGCCTGTTAGAACTTCGATTCATAGAGGGGAAAATACACAAAGTTACAAAGGAGTGAATTGGAACAAAAAAATTTTTTAACTTATACATTTATAGGGAGTTAAAAATATGTCAAACGTAAATTACGGGTAAAAATCTTTTGAAATATGACTGAACTGCAAATTGTGAGACTTCTAAGGAGGTAAAAATACGAAGATATTTATTATTCAGGAAAATTTTCGATTCTTGAGGAATAACTCTTATCTTTTTATGTCAACATAACTGTAATGACTTTTTTATATTTTGCTATGACGGTTTCTATTAATTAATCAGTTCAATTTAGCTATGTCCAGCGAAGCGGGCGGGGATCAGCTAGTATAATATAAAAATAAATCTCTATTTCCCTTGGTTACGCCATAACTTAAGAAAGATTTAACCGATTTGGCTAATTCTACTTTTATTGCGATTGTAATTCTTAATAAAAAATTATTAAAAAAAAAACTTTTTTGTTTACCATCTTGAAAGTCGGAAATTCGGATAGTATTTGTGTATGAAACGTAATGCAAAAGGTGACGTTTGATCTCGTTTTCTGTTTTCATAGTATTAACGAATTCCATGTTGAATATTGATATTGTGTTAAAAAGAATAAAATTGAAAGCAACTTTTAAATTTGTTAATGGTGACGATTAGATTTTTGGTACACCATTTTAGAAGCGGTGAATTCCAACAATTTGATGTAATGAAAGTGAAAAGTGAATTGCAACAACCCAAAAATATATATTAAGCTCTCTACACAGCGATAGTTCAGATTCTATTTGTTATTCAATTCTATTTTTATTATGGTTTAAGTCCATTCTTTAGAATAAACATCATAGATTCAAATAAAGAAATAAATAACCAATAAAAAAGCAAACAGTTAGAATTAAGTCGAATCTTGATTAGGAGTTTGACTTATAATAAAAATACAATAGAAAGATAGAAACATTCTCAAGTTTATTATGGCATTTCAAAATTATCACTTTTAATTTGCCAACCTGTAAATGATTATACTTACGTATAGGATATAATATTTTTGAACAGAAATTATAATTTTGTTATTAAAAAAAAATTAATGACTCACTCCTCTACTTGGTTTTAAGATACTTTACCTAATTTAGAGTTACTTAGACTAAAATTTTAAATATACCAAGTCATACTCAATTAAAATTAATATTAAAATGCCCTAATTAAATTTTCTAGAAAAACTTGGTATTTAAATACACAGAATCATGTCATTAAAGCTACTTTACCAAGCTGGAACAAAGTCGGGTACATCAGCTAGTATTTGTATAAAAATGTTTTCTTTTTATTCCACTGAACTATGATTAGAGTGTTTTGAAAAAAAATCAGTAATTGACTAAGAAATTTCGAATATACAATTATTGTTTCATTTTACATTCTGTTGTTGCGCTATTACTATCAGTAACTATTTATTGTTAGGTACATCTTAGTTTTTGTGTTTGAAATACGAGTTATATAACACTAGAGGTCACCCAGTGGTCAAAATTCGACCATAATTTGTTACAATTTTTACATACCTAATGGTACACTTCACTTGTAACTGCCTCAAAAACTTTAGTAACTAAGCTAACTACAACAGATAACGAATTGCATTTGCGAATGCTTGGAAAATCATTTTTTGACTAATTTTTTCTTCAAGGTTCATTTAAAGAAAGTGCATCATATAATGATTGAAAATATTTATTTTAAGTTAAGGAAGGAAATAAGTGTAGAGGTTTCAAAATATTTATTTTTTTTCTTCCATAAATCTTTTACAAAATTATTTCAGAATATTCTCTAAATATTTCAAAACTAAATATCAATTCGTTCATATCATACATGTTTTGAGGTCCCCTGAGTTCAAAAAAATAGTTTTTAGAAGCATGTCTGTGTGTGCCTGTGTGTGACAGCCATATCGTATCAAACGCTTTTCCGAATTTCACCAAACTTGGAAATTTTCCTTCATATTATATCTTGTTTTGCCGTGAAGCTTTTAGTTGAAATCGGTTAACCGAAAGCTCCACTTTGTTCTTGGAGTTTTTGAGCTTTTTCAAATTTTTTTGAAAACGGCTGCAAAGATTTTCTTTAAGCTTATGATAGTTCTTAGACTTATTAATGGCTAAAACTTTTATTTGAAACTTTTTCTTGGGAAAATTCGATTAAGGACGGTTCTGGGGTGAAGGTTGGGAATTCATAAATACATATATGTTGTATACTTGTATAGTTCTGCTATGTATAGTTATAAGGTGCTTATATATTTCTTTTAACCAACAGCGAGTTTCATAAATGAAAGTAAAAGAAAGTACTGTGACGCCACGCAGCAGATATTTTTTTTTTATAATGTTGTATGTCAATTCAAATTACAGTATTCTGAAATATTTTTTAGACAAACAAAAAAAAATATGACTATGAAACATCAGAAGTAATTTCATTTCAAGTGAGTTTCCTACGTTCAAAAGTAAAACAAAAGTACCTTTATGTTTAGATTTTTTCATTTAAAAGCCAAAGATAAAAAATGGAAATAGGCTGCATAAGTTCTGTTTAAAACTTTGAATTAAGCTAAGCTTTTTTTTTTCAAATAGTACCTACCTACCTAAATTAATTTTTTGTGTAATTTATTTGAATGATTTTGCCAAAAGAATATAGTATGAATTATTTATACGTTATATAATAATCAAGAAACACCTGATGAAGACCAAATAAAATGGTTGAAACGTTGTGTATTTGAAGTTATACGTATCTTTCAAATATATTTTTAATAATATTACTCAATAATCAAATAATCGGTTAAATTTGTTTCCTTCAATTTCAATAATTACAATTTCAAAATTTAAATTCTTCTCACAATATTTTGTTTAAATAATGACATTTGAAATATGGTTGAAGTCGTTGAAGTCTGTGGTCAAACTGAACAACTGAGATTTAAAAATCTACATATTTGTGTGTATTTTGTGTCTGTGTGTGTCAAACGCGTGGTAGTGTGTGTGACGTCTTTTTTCATTAATTTAAGGTATTTTGAAGCATTATTAAAAAAAAAATATTATCTCAAAACGCAACTTCCTCATATAAACTTCAATTGTGCCAAATTTCATACTCCTCCGTTCGTATAATATTCGGTAAAAAGGATTAAAATTTTTGCTTCACGTATTAATATATAGATTCTTATGCTATGTTATTTAGACGTCTTATATTTTAACATCTAAAAGCAACATTTTATTTAAAATTTTAAATTCTCGTAACTTTAATTTGATAATCATATTGTCCTTGGAAATATTAAATTATTTCACCATCATACCGATAATTATATCTTTTCTCATTGATTTTCTTTGATGTTAAGAAATCTGTTAAGTTTATGTTTGGGTTTGTTTATGTTGGGTGACACCAGCTGACATACACGAAGCGAATAGATTGATTTTTGTCATTCAACTACTCAGAGTCTTACTCTCATAAAGGAATAAGAAAAAATTCAAGTTTACGTAAAAAATGCCGCATAATTAAGTCTACGATTCTCTGGAAGTGTGAAAATTCCGATAACTTATAACTATTCGCCAGTTCATTCATCAAAACTCCTTGGGTTCTTGGGTAATTTTAAACATTGATAATTGTTTACTTCAACAGATAATTTTAGTTTCTTTAATTTCGTTAAAATTTAAGCACAGTGCTTATAATTTTTCATACACAATTTTATTCATTTTCTTAAAAAAAAAATACAAAATTACGAAGACTGGTTATTTGGTTTCTCAGGCAGGGTTTTATACAAAGTCCATTGTTTTTAATGATATAAATGTTAAATTATATTTAAACCTTAAGTGAGTAAATAATTTCAATGAAATTTTAACAAGACTTAAACAAAAATTAAAGAAATAACAAGACGAACAAACCTTACAACGTTACAAAAGTACACAATACTTCCTTAATGGGAAAAAAAATCAAGAAAAAACATAAGACACTCCGTTTCAAAAAAAAAAAAATACAAAAACAGATATTTTTTTTTAAATTTTAAACCAAAAATTATTTTGCAATAACAAATGTGTTTTTTTATAATAAATATAAAAAAAGTAAAAGTCGTACAGATATGTACCTAAAAGTTACCTCAAAATTTAAGCATATAAGTATCCCAATTGAATTTAATGATCAGGTTACTTTTTATGATTCAAGTTTATAACTAAATATATCTTTTAATTAAAATATCCAATGCTTTTTTTTAAATTATTGTAATTAACTTTTATAATTAAACTGTCATTCATCAAGAGTGAAAGAAATCGGAAGTTAATAGAATTTTTTTATACATTCGAATAAAAAAAGTTAGTTAATGTTTACAAAGAGAATTAAGGTCGCTCAAAATTCTAAAATTCAACGCAAATTGAAAACAGCAAGTTAAGAAAAGTAAATATTATCTTTCATAACCATATCTTTCACCCCATCGATCATAATTTTCCCATTCCCCGATTCCAAACAAAATATTCAATTAATCTAAAAGATAAATTGCCTGTTATGCAATAGATGATCGAGGAAAACGAAGTAAATTTATATAAATCGTTTATTTCTGTTATTATAGTATACTGCATCACAATAACAAAATTGAGTGGTGACTTATACAAGGGGTCGATTTGAGTGGAAAGGTAAACGTCATCGACAGAACAGACAAATCAAAGCTTATAATTTTCGTTTTATTTTCGAACGAACCCTTTCACTTGATGTCAAATATCTAACATCTAGTAGTTTAAGCCACCAGTGAACATGGAATGAAGAAAAACGGTGGAGGTTAAATATCAATAGTGTGTTGTTCTTATATTGACTCGGCAATCACATTAATATTGGAAATGTTATGTTGATTGATCGGCCACTTTGGTGATTGATTGACAACAAATTGGATTTGTCTTTGGTAAACAGTAAAGTAAAATAGGTTTCCATTATTATTGAGGGAGAATAATTCAGTTAAGCACTTATAGTTTGGAAACTTCTAGTTTTTCTTTCTGTTTTTCTTTTCAAAATCAAAGTTTTAAATTATAGTAATTTTCTCTATTAAGAAACTGATAATATCGACTTTCATTCATGTATTACCAAAATAACACGATTTTACCATATTAGCCTTAACCAGGTAGGAATCCTGTGAATATTTCAAAATAATATTCTAAACATGTACTAACAACTGGCGTTAAAGGATTGTATATTAATTATTTGAAATAAATGAGAAACGCTTTAGATTTTAGACAATTTAAGTGTAAAAGAAGAAATTTCAAATCTAAAATTGTGAAATAAATAATAAATAACAATAATAAAATCTGAATGAGCATTACAAACAAAAAAGCTCATGGTAGTCTGTCTTTTTCAAAAACTTGGACACTGGAATTGACGAGCGTAAAAAAATATATTTACAAATATTGTTCGTTCAAGATAATTAAATCATTATAGAATAGAAAAGGTTTAACCCCTTCGTACACAAGGCTCCGAAAATCTTCGATACTCGACGAGTTTAGTCTCCAAGCGACTACCGCCATACAAACCCGAGTCGCGCGACGAATGTCGCAGACGCGACCTGTGTTGTACTAACCTCCATGAATTTGTATGGCGGTAGTCGCTTGGAGACTAAAAATGTCGAGTATCGAAGATTTGCGTAGCCGAAGCGAAAATTAAAAGGAAGCGTTGGAATTGGTTATACTCGGTATTCCACGAGCGCTGCCTCTGAAGAGGTCAACTGCCAACCCTTTGTGGTCCACACAGCCTATAGTGCTGTTGCAGTTGCAATGAGGAGTTAGTAAATTACGAGAGCCTCCAAAAAATGATTAGTAATACCCTTAACATAGTATAAAATGTGTTATTTATAAATTAAATATTTAGGTATGTTATTTAGGGGCGTTGGACTTTCAACACATTCGGATAGTGAATTAATCACACAAGCTCTTTGTTTAAATCCTCTCGAAGGAGAAACAAACGGACCAGTTTGAATCAATCACTTAATGCAATTGGCTCCTCTTTCTTACTCGCTTGTAATTGTTTTGTTTGTTACAGTATTTACATCTTTTGTATTTAAGTACCTACAAATAATCAGTACTATCAATATTAATCATAATAATAAATAGTTCTGGATTTTACAATTATAAATTAATTTAAGCTATATTTGAAGGAAATGTTAGATCTAGGTAGTTTTCATTTTAATATTTCTTTGGATCTTACCAGTGTGGATGAGACATTACAAATTTCCAGCATCATCTATGCAACGAGACAAAGAACTCAGCTTAGAAAAGTAATTTAACTTTTCGACACATTGTGGCAAATAATTTACTACAATCATGCTTTTACAAAATTTTATGAAGTGTGTCACTGTCTTGTTGTAATCCCAAATCTATTAGATTAATATCCTTACTTTTAAACCAAGAAAATGATATATAATACACTAACAACGAAACTAAATCATCGTTTTATATTTATAATTTGGAACCCTATGCTTTACATATTTCATTAATCGTTTTTCTTATACCCAAAGCACTTCCCGAATGATGGTTACGCCAAATGTACAGCATCCTTATTAAATATTTAGAAGAAAAAAAAGACAATATTTTTTTATAAGTAGTTAAAACGTTCAAATTACTCTGCTAAAAGCTGGATTTTTACAAATTTCAATCAAATGAAACATGATGACTTTAAACGCGTCAGTAGTCCAGAATTTGAGGAAGTTGGTATAATTTTTAATTGGAATTCATATTTACTTCTGCGCTCGAAACTATTTTTTTTTTGTGGTAGCCAGATATGCAGAATATGGACAATTTCAACAAAAATCTTTGGTTTGGGAAAAGGCATTCGACAAAAAGCTGTGCTGGGTAATACAAATTCGGAACGAAACATATTCGGAAAAATCATCATCCGGACGATGGCATTCAAAAAAGTATACAAAAATGTTCATAAACATTTACTTAAAACAAATACAATAATCTCTTTATTTCAGTCCTATATAAAGAAATAATAACATATAAAACGTTATCTTCTTTCTGATATATTTCATTCAAGCTCAATTAAATATATTATAGAATGAAATCATAAGTTTGTTCTTAGCGTTTATTAATTGAAACAAAAAAATAAAATAACCAATATTCTACTGCTAAAAGTATAAAAATGAAAGGAGTTGTAACATTTTAGTTGTAACGTTTACTTGCGCTTTTGCCTCATCCGCATGATTAAATTAATACGTAATTGAACATACTAAAATCACTCGTGTACTAATTGTTAATTGATAAACGAATTAAAGACCGTTGATTTTTTCAGAGCGCAATTCAACGAAAATCTTTATGGAATGTTAATTATTCATTTTGTTTTTAAGTTAATTAGCATAGCAATTTTATCATTAAGGGAATGATTTATTTTTAATTGATGTTAAATATTTATCTTTCCTTTCTCAGCATTTAAAAGCATTTTTTGAATCTTTAAATAAATGTTTCTTGAAAAATTTTAATTTACTTTGAGATCGAAGAAGTTTTAAGAAGTTATTACTTTTCTTGTTAGATAATCGTTTTTGGTTGTTCGTTCCTAATTTCAAAATATTAAATGTTGTGAGCGTCAATTGTTTTGAGATAATACAAGATACGTATATTCGATTTATCAACAAAACATCGTTAGTTTCTCGTGCACTATAATCTCGATAACGGGGGACATTCTAACCGAGCCATTCTGTCCTCAAGACCTGAAGCTCTTGAGGAAACAGAAGTAGCGTTTGAATAAAACAACGTTATATCTACGGGTTCACGTCTAAGAATATTTTACGTGTTATTCTTGAGTCCCTTTTGGGAGATATCCCAAGATATGGATTTGCATGGATGTTTGAAAATTGGCTTTAGAACACAATAAAAATTCATATCAGGGTTTTGTCTTTTCTTTTTTGGAACTTTTTCAATTTTTAATTTCTCGAGAAAAGTAGTGAGCTTTGAGCTTTCATCGGAGACATAAACGTCTCATATGCATTAATTAAGAACGTTAATTTAAAAACTTTCATTCACAATAAAAGAAAAAAACATTGAACGTAACAAGCTTTGAGAGCTTTAAAAACAGTTAAGTTAACAATCCATAAAATTCCATCCAATTTCCACTAATTGCCTCTAAATCGAAACGGTTTTGTTTCTTTTTTTGTTGTTGTATCGTCTGAAATCGGTCTCGATTATGTTGCTTCTCATTCAAGAACTTTGTGCATTGCGATGACGTTGATATAAAGCCTGAGCTTTGTTTAAAAAAAGCTTGATCAATATAGTCAATGAATCGAGAGTTGTTAACTTGCCTTTTTTGTAAATGTTTTCCTTCATCAATACTCGCGTTTTATTGGTTTTAGTTTAATATTTGAAAATTTATTGCTTTTTACGAGTATATAATGTATCAGATAAGTGAGCTTTAATTAATCTTTTCAACATGTTTAATTAACTACATTTTAAAAACCTAGTACTACCGATAAACTTTTTTTTATTTGTAATTTTAACATTTTATTATGTTTTTTTCAACCTATTTAGGAATAATTATTTAACGTTTGTTTAAAAAAATATACGTTTAGCCATATTTTTTTTAATAAAGTATTTATTTAATAAAGTTTAAAGAATAGAAACTATAGGAAGCAAGTTCAAAGATATAGCTAACTTGATTCACAAAAACTTATGCTAGTAGTAATTAGCGAATGAATAATTAATAAACACAGTTTATAATTAAGTTCATTGAGTGGGAAAAGATAAAAGATTTACTTAGATTGTAGGAGTGATACAAAATCACTTTGCTCGCTGTGGAAATATCCAGTGGTACCGAAAGAATACTTTTTATTTTTGTTTTAAGCTGGGCAGTTGGAAATATTGGTCGTTTTCCAATAACAAAGCACTATGCAGAGCGTGTGCCTCTCAAATGCGCATAATGCTGATGGCTAATTGGAAAAAGGTTAACGTAGATTAGTTTGTTAATACTACAGTAGAGTGCTTAGAGTGCATTCGAATGTCTAGGTTTAGTTAGGAGTTAGTTGTTAAGTTAGGAACCTTAACAAGTTTTTGTAATCACATATTTTACTATTTGTACATATAAACTAACTCTTAAGTTTTTATATCAAGTTTCAAGAAGAACTATAAAAAATTATTTCTATTTTCATGAAATCGTCCTGTCCAGATGATAATGACATGAAAATGACTAATTATGACAGATGACATATTCATTTTAGTAATGTCAACTCATATTTTTATATGGTCCCACTAGTGCATAAAATAAGAGAGCAACATTTTTATCGATGTTCTAAAGTGCAATGTGCACCCAACCTTGGAACCCACGATGCCGCATATAATGTCGCATTTTAATGCTAATGCGGTTATTGGAAAACGACCGTCTTATTTATGCTAACTTATAAGTTGAAAGACTTAAAAACATTTTTTCAGCAAAATAAAAGGGACCCGGGAATTCCTCTCGGCAACGATATGTTTACCTCGTTGTCTCCCCCACTTCATCATGAGGCGCCCTACTATTAATGCGGTATATCTACAAAGTACTTTAATTAAATACTCCTTAAGTCTTTAGAGTCGATGTAGGTTACCTACAGTGGACACGTCTTGTATAATATACTTAAAGTCTGACTCATGCAATCATAATTTATTTAAATTCATATTATCTCACAAAATATAAGAACTTTTAAGTATTCACTTAACCTTATTTGTTTTTTTTTCTCTTCATAATAATAAATAAAGTACAACTTCTTATGTTTCATTTTATTAACTAAGCTCTGCGTTAGTATAAACTGTTTCGTAACAACGCTAGCGCAAACCACAATGTCCTGAAGCTTTTACCAAATCAAAGGATGCAAAAATGGCAAAACGCTGAAACTCAAAACTTTCAAAGTCATCTTCTCACCCAAAACGCTTTTGCTTCTTATTCTGGTTAGTTCTGAATAGAAAATGTGCCATTTCAAAGACATATTATAGTAGGTATATAGAGTTTAAAATCTTAAGCTTGAAGAAAACTGTTCGTTTATTTATAATTCAGAAAAGTGATGATCATACATAATTTTTTTTTATTTGCATTTAAATTTTATTTTTTTTTTTTATAAACTACTCAATTCATTTTAGTCTGCAGAAAAACTTTTCAATTTTTATGAAAAGCATTGGTTAGTAATACATCAAATATTTCAATCAAAGCCTTCCGTTATTAACTGTAATGTATTTGACATAGAAATTTTCTTCATTTGATTGATGATCTCAACATTAGACGTTTCCTCGTATAAATATGTTATAATTGTTATGTTATAATGTTATTTATTATAACTTTTTTTTATTTATTTATTTCATATAGGTAGTTTTCCATTTGCAATTTGACAAATTCAATAATAATTTATTCGTTCATTTTGGTTTTCGTCATTTGTGTCTAACATGCAATAAATAAATAAAGTATAAGAAATATTTATATGGCAAAATATACACGAGAATATGTAATATGTAAGGTCTGTTGGATATAAATTATTCTATATACGAGAATGTGGATTAAAGGAATGGGAGATTATGAATCAAACGCAAGCCTATTTGTAGGAATGCAAACGTACGTTAAGGGAATACATGGGAACATTTGTCTGAAAATCGCCAATATATGTCGTTTATAATGAACGAAAAAATAAATCCAAACCGAAATACACCATTAATAAATAAGTCAAAGAAATTTATTTTTATCTTTAAAAAAAGCAAACTGAATGCAAAATGAAAGTTAAATCAAATTGTGTACAATGCGATTTTGTTACAAATTAAAACATTTTGTATAAGCTAGGGATTATGAAAAAGTCAAATGCTATTCTTATTAACTTCTCTGTCTACTATTGAAGTTAAATAATTTTAAATTCAGGCTTGGAATATACAATTTTGATTTCCTTTTGATTTTCTTAAAATGTATTGTGAATCAAACGTAAAATATAACAAAGAGAAATCATAAAAGCAGGAAACGTATTTTCTTCATCGCTGTCTTATTGTGACATAAATTTATGAAAATGAGAAGCAATACGTAAATAAAACGACATCATATTTTAATTACACATTTCATCAGAGTAAATGAAACAAAACTACCCATTTACAATTATTGTTATATATTTGAATGTTAATAAAGGGGTTGTGGTGCAAACAAATAAAAGCGCGAGACGTCGACAACTACACAACGACAACGAGTGGCACTAATGAGGAGCTTGAGTAAAGGAAATGAGTGAGTTTTGAGGAAGATTGAACAAGAGATACGCACGTTTTGTGTATAAAATAGGCGATACGCTTTGCTGAAATTCATTCGTTCACTCATTCACGACTACTAAGACTTATTAAGTTATAATGAAGCTTTTCATGTTTATTCGTTTTAATATTAAAGCTCCGGTATGGCAACAACGTTTGTCAAGAAGATTTTTCATTATACAAGCAAGTAATGCGTCTGTTATATTATAACCTTTCCAGTTAGAAGAATTTTATTTGTGATACAAACAAAACGATATTGTTTGTTAAAAATATTTTTAACATTTTCCTATTCGGAGAATTGAAAATGAAAAAGCACATTTTCAAAAAAATTATTTTGAAAAGATCTTCTTCAAAATCATCAAAATTAGGATATAAGAGTATTTATATTTAACAGTTTATTTTTTTTCTGAATCATTAACAATGTCTAAAATTTGAAAAACATGTGTGTTATTAGCTTCAATGGCTTAACAATACACATTTAGTGGCAGAACTTTCATAGGACAAGAAAATATAGCAATCTTATCCATCTCTAACTCGGAACTTTAATACCTGCGATTTTTGATCTAGCAATAGGCTCTAGAAGGGGATTTGTCAATAGACATGTCTATAGGAAGACAACCTGAGGCACGTCTATCAGAGACCAAAATTACGCGCAACATGTCTACAAATGAGTAGCCACTAGGCTTTAGAGATGTTACTTTTACACTTTTGTTTTACAGAAAGTCCAGTTCATTCAGTTTCAGTATCTAAAACTAACGTTCTCGTTTCAGTTCAATACGAGTACCTACATATACTGCAGTTCCTAAAAACTCAAAGTTCTAGAAAAGTAATTACATTATTACAGTAGCTTGTGTATGCCTTTTACGTTTCTCAGTCATTCTAATGTAAGTTATAATTTAAATATTTCTACGACTATATTCTCTACTCTCTGGACTCGGGACCCAAGAATGGACTCATCGACCCAGTCCTATATCACTAGCGCGTCAGTTTCTTTATTTCCCTCAACCCCCTTGTGCCTTAGTACCCAATCAAGTTTGACTTGGTTATACTTTGCCAAGTCTTTCAGTAATTGACAGCTGCACTCTTAGACCCGCTTAGTACCGCTCGCTATGTTGGCAGTCGCTTTCAGCGCTGCTTGACTGTCAGAGGGAAAGTATATTTCAAATGATGAATACAAAATCAATTTTAGATTATGGGTTGACAACATATGCAGTCTCTGCTTGAAAGCAACAGGGACAACGGAGCATACTATGTTCGCATGAGGTAGCTTTAAAAACCCAATTGCATCTTAGAAAGTCGGACAATACGCCCGGTGAGATAGCAAGTGCAGCTCTTAAACAGGTGCTTGCTTTCTATAGAAGCCTGATGTTTCCCTAGACAAAACAATTTTTGAATCTTTAACATACCTACTTTTTAAGAAAGTATTCCATTGTTAAGAAAATCTCCGCTACAATCTCTTAAAAATTAATTTTTCTTTTAAATGGTTATACGCTACATTTATTAACTGCAAGTCAAATTTTTGAATCAATTTAAATAATCAAGACTTAGAATGGATTGAAACATTTTTGTTCATACCATTTCAATTAAGAACTTAGTTTCCTTATGATATTTTTAGACAAGGAAGATTATAATGCTTCCTATCACTGTATTTTTCAGTGGGTTATTACATTTTCTCGGTAATTTGCTTCAACTACCTATACGATAACGTTTATTTATGCAAACGATACCGTTGCGTGTTGATGACACGAAAAGCATGAAATTTCGTCAATCTTACGACAAAATAATTAATGCGCCTAACTCAAGAATTTGCATTCCACAAGCTACCCATCTTATATAATACTAAATTAACCGTAATTATTATTTATAATTAATATGCGGTCCTACAAGCAGTCACATAACTTCTGGGCGGTTTGGGAATGGCGACAGTCTCGGTGAAATTAAGGCGAATTGAATTTCAAATTGAACTCTACCTTGGACTATTCCTTCGGGTAATATAGAAATTTGGGTTACTAGCAACAAACTTGGTAAAATCGTTAGGTCTTATTTTCAGAAATAGTTTGATGAGAAAATTTTCTCATTTCATTTGTCTTGCTTTCCAATCTTTTCCAATCTTCTATAAATTCTAAATATTAAAACAAAGCCGAGAATGTATAAGATATTAAATCCCTGAAGAGTTGGTTACCAAATTGGGTGACAATTGTCAAATTTGTGACATTTGATAATTTGTCACGACGGCAAAAGAGCTTTAAATAGGGGTGCGATATAAAGCATTTTATTTATATGAAAAGAGTTGATATATAAAAGCCCTTAGAATGTTTTGCTCGCTGAAAGTGTTACTGGGGTGAATACTAATTGAACTGACATCGTTATTAAGTGTTAAGGTAGATATATTTAATTATTTGAAGTTTATCAAATGATAATTTAAAGATGTTTATTATTTAACTTTTATAACTGCCGTAATACATATTTGGAATTGATGTTTTATATATTAAATTTAAGGTAAATGGAAAAGCTAGAGGCGTAAAGATTTGATGCAAAAATCGTGTTATATTTCCAACAAACTTTATATTTTCAATCGTTCAAAAAGGAACTGCGAGCTGCGGAATATTTCAATATATTTTATTTGTAAATGCCTAGAGCAAGCAATACTCAAACATTATTTAAAAAATCGTAAACTTCAAGTTTTTCAGAGAGTTCTATAAAAAAAAGTATCGTCAATACTTTTTTGTTTATAATTTGGAACAGTTTTTACCTTAAATTTTATTATTTTTTTTATCAAAACATTATTAGTATTACTTAATTAAAATATTGAACTACTATTATTGTTGTAAGTGCAAGTAGAAATATTTTACTTTTCAACTTGTTGATAATATCATAAAAATATTTGGAAATTTGAAAAACTAGAAACTCAACAATAATAATATTGTACACAAAGGGAAGGTACAATAATGTACCTGTGTTATAAATATCTTCAAAGTCGCTTCAATTTATGAGATCATAATATATTATCAAGACCCTCTTAGCAAAGAAAATTTTAAAAATGTCTTTACTTTTCTAATTGTAAAAAAAATTGAATTCATCAAAAATTAACCCTCTACCTGTGACATCAAACTGTTACACATTACCTGTGGCCATACCCGTAAAAATTACTCCTACACTTTTTGGGGTTATGAAAAACTAGTCTTTACCTTTTATTTATGTTTGTTTGCTTACATGACCATAAAAACAATAAAACATATGTACAAAATTGATTTTTATTCTTATTACTTTATGAGGTTTAGCATTTACCTGATTTTTTTCAGGTAAGTTAAACCAGTTAACACAACGTTAGTTGAGACCGTTGAGACTACACGTAATTGTTACTGTCAATCTTCCACAAAAAATTAATTAAAAATAGGACAATCACCAAAACTGTATGCAATTTTAGGAGCTGTTCACTCTATAGGTTTAGCAAAGCTACTGAAGAGTTCAAAGGGGTGGGATTATACCTGCCTCCAAAATAGGGTGTGAAAAATTTCATAGCGGTAAAAATTACTGTTGTCACAGGTAATGAAATTGTATATCTACAGTAGCTAAGTATTCATGTAAAAGATTTATACTACTTATACAAACTGATAAAGTTGTTACGTATGATTGATAATTTATGAAGACCAGCAGTTCTATAATATTCTGATGAAACTAAGAGTATAAAAGTCTTAAAAATATTATACTGATCAAAGTCGCTAGAAAAAATGTAGGTAATGTTTTTTTTTAATCAAACGGTACAAATATTTTTTCAAAACTTATAAAAACGAGGAATACTATATATATATATATATATATATATATATATTACTTAAATAGTTATATGTCAAAAAGCATTATTCAAAGAACCTTACCATAATCTAGTTTTTTATCGATTTTAACTAAGATATTTTGAGGATTTACAGTAGGAGTATTTTTTTATATTCTTATTCAATTGAAAATTATGTTTTTGTCTCGTATATATTTTGCTTGTCGTCTTCCGTTTTCTTTGTTTATTTCCATTAGAAAATTGTCGAATAATTTTAATTTTTCTAGACAAACTCAGAAGTATAAAATACGAAATAAATATCAATTCTCCACTGTAATCATAATAAAATGGCCGCTTAAACGGCGTCTCGTTTTTTGGAATCACTGAACAAATTTAAACAGCAATAAAAATAAATATACATTGTACACAGTGTATAGTGTGGTCGTACAAGATTAAGTTTCAAATAAAAGAAATAAATAACAATTTATGTGGGGGTTCATACATTATTTTGGATAATATTTTGTAATCCGTATGCGCGAGATTGTGCTACGATTCGCATACGATTCGCTACGATAGCTCTACACTCACCAAAATTCAAGCTCAGTGTTGTTGTGTAACGTTATTAATGGCATTTTGGCGGTGATTTTTTCTATCGAATTTTATATTTGTAGTTTTTCGAATTGTATAAATTATTTATGTTCGATATTTACTGTTTACAATTATTTTTATAAAATAAGAGCTGTACAAATTATTTTGAGGATTTATTACATAAATTATTTAACTTGATATGATTTTTCATTTCTTATTGTAGATATTATCATTCCCCTTTTTACGATAAAAGTAACTTAGGCTCTTGCTAATAATATCATTTATATTCATATCTTATATTTCAAGAATATTTTTCTAGGAATGTTTAATTATCTACATTATTTTTTAATTCTGATGTACTAGAATAAAAATATAAATGAAATAATTACCATTTATAGTCATAAAAGAGAAATTAAGACCTTATGGCTAAATTTCTTCATAAAATCGTTTTAAAGGCTAAAACCGGCTCATCCTCGAAACTTGATTCTACAAGTTAGAACGATTGGATTATTGTAGAGCCCACACAAAAGGAACGCGCGCGGAAAAATTTTAAGGAGAATATAATAAGATAAATAGAAAGAGGATATCTCCATTTAGGACAGAAGCGGATAAGGCACGTCGCACAAATACTGGATAACAGATGGTTTGTCGAGATTTTCTCGTATGTCAACTTAGTTCCGACAATATATGGTACATACTCGTTTGTATACGAGATAATGTATTATTCTATAAAAACAATAGTGAACGAACGCCCCCAAGAAGCAAACGACTGACTTGGACAAGGACAAAACAAGTGGCGTTTGTGGTTTAAGTAAAAATATTTCGGTATCAAACAGAGGGATAAACTCTTTCAAGTGGAACACGATAATTAAAAAATGGTTCCTTACATAACTTTTTATCTGGTGGATAAACGTTTGTCTTTCTGTGTTTTGTCCAAGCTTAATGAAAAAGTTTGAAATATCGTATACATATAAACACAAAAAAATTTTTTTTTGAAAACTAAACATTAATTACATTTTTAGTAGTACAAATTCAAATTTTAAACTGATGATTTAAAATTGAAGAACAAACGACTTTATATCTTTGTTTCTTGCAAATTTACTTGATTAATGTTATTCCTAATCAAAATTGAAGTTCATTTTGTACACGAAATTAAATATTTCAGCATCAAACAACAACTGAGGCCAAAAGCGAAAAGCATAAAATGATATTTGCTCGAACATAGGTGAACTAAAATTGAGCTCGAATGGAGCTCGAAAGCCAAGAAGTTCGTCTATGTTTATGCATGAATTATGTTATAAGTATTTCGTTCCATGCATTTTCCACTCTCAGTGTTTGCGACAAAATACGCTTTACATTATAAATGAAGCATTATTATCAGCATCATCATCGTCATTACAAACAACACGACGCGGCGCGGCGTGGTGGTGACGGCGACATCGACGTCGAGTTCGTCGTAGAGATTGTCGTTAGAACAACAGTCGTTGCCAATGTAAAGTATCAATAACATGAAACGCGAAGTGAGAGTGGATAGCTTTGCATGTTACCTTTGTAATATTACACAACAAAGTTTATTATAAACATGGATTATGGTAAATATGGTAATAACATTGTGACTTTTATAGGAAAGAATGCAAACACTTATAACAGTAAATTTCCCGTATAAATATGCATAACTTTAAATTTTTAGATTTATAAACATTGTTAAAAAGTTAGTTTTATTTTTCAAAGTTTTGATATTGAACTTCATACAAATCAAAAAATATAACTAATTAACACACACTCGTATTCATTAAAGGTTTAAACCCCTTCAGTTTGAGAATTGTCAAAAAAAGTTAAAGCAATTGGAAAGTTTAGGTTATTTGCCATAGTTTGATATGTAAAGTAATAAAGAAACTTTGCATACTCAGCAACATTAAGAGAGTAAAATAACTTCATGCTAGTTTTTGTATCTTTAATTAGCGTATTTGCCTGACGATAAGACGCACCCCAAAATGCATCTTTACATTTTTAGAAAAAAGTATGTGTTTGACTATAAGATACATTCATAAGACGCACCCTGATTTTAAATCAAATTTTCAGAGTAAAAAAGTGCGTCTTATCGTCCGACAAATACGGTAGTTTGTTTAGTAGCTCAAACCATGAATGCAAATGCTTTTTATTTATTACTTAATTGCAGTACCTATATATAAGGGGCCATCCATAAATTACGTCACACGTTAAGAGGCCGGGAGGGGGTCGATGAGGTGTGATATTGTGTGACAAGGGGTTGGGAGGGGTTCTAAATTTTGTGACGTCACATTTCAAAATCTATTTTAATCTAAGTGTTAAGTAAAACACGAACTTTGAACTATTAACGAAAAATTCAAAAACATTTGCTACACTATCTGTAGAAACATAAGGTTCAAATTGTTTTGTCAGCCACTCGCTCTACTACACTGAGAAAAAATTCTTTTCTGACAACTGAATTTCATTTACGCCAACAAAATGATTTGATAGCCAATTTCCAATCAAATATTTACTAGGTATTTAGATTTAATTGTCCGAAAAGAATTTTTTTTCTTGGTGTAGTGTTACGCGCCGACACTATTGCTCTTGATAAATGCCGCTAAATCCTGCATAGTGCCTGGCGGTGATATTGTGGCAGGCGGCCCTGCATACAAAACAAAACCAGAATATGGCAACCCAATTTTAATAACAATCATTCAGATATTAGTATTGAAAACCTCCAGACCTGTTACATATATATTTCTAAATTATAAATTTGTTATATGTAGAATATTAAATTAATTAAATAAATTTTGTATTATTAAATCTACAATATTGTTTTTATTACTTTGACAATTGACTTTCAAGATGATTTAGTTTGCTCATTAATTTATATAATTAGTAGTTTTTTTTTTGTTTTTTTCTTGAAATGTTTGATTTGATGTTAATTTTATTAAAAAATCATTTAAATTGAAATAAAACAAATTTTGGAACTGCTGTTTTAATTCAATAATTATTTATAGATGGTACATTGTAAAATATGTGACGTCACACTAAGGAGGGGTGGGTCTCACAAGTGTGACCAGTTGTGACAAGGACGGGGAAGGGTTCAAAATCATGAAATTCATATGATGTAATTTATGGATGGCCCCTAATATATATTATACATATTACATAAGTACATGTTATGTTATCTGAGATAAAATTATGTTTTAGATTAACTTGAACTGATTTTAATAGAACAACTAAAAATATAAACTAAGTACCATCGATTTTATGGCTGTTATAATATGATAAACTTCCTAAGCACAAAAAACCGAAAGCTGTGTTATAAGTATTAATTATACATATCTATCTTATATATATAGATAATAAATTATTTGATATACAAATTTTACACTCAATTAGTTTTAATTTTATATTCAAAAATTTTCTTATTTTCTTCCAAAATTGAATAACTTTATGTATAGTTCAAAATAACAAGGCATGTGTCGATTCGTTTTTAATAATCTCAAAAAATTAAGGAAAAAAATCAATATAAATAGCGAAAAATAATGTGCCCAAGCAATTGGAAAGTATATAGTACGCGATTTCAAATGGCACCGGCCATAAAACACTTTCTTAAAACTGACTGATTGATATAGACACGCTAGAGGCTAAACTAATGAAAATAAAATTATGAATTTTCAAAGTTTTATTCTTTAGTAAACTACACCCCTTCTAAGAGAGGATTTTTTTTTAAATTTCACCCTCAAGTAGTTCAAAAAAAGAGTTAAAACTTGCCCCAGTCATACATTTTATCTACAAATAAAATTAATTTGAAACGAAAAAGGTCGTTCCAATTGGAATTTATAACGTGGAGAACATTTTGAATGCTGTAAAAACTTGCTGTTCGTATACGATTTTAAAATCTTCTCGAAGATGTTAAACCTTTTAAAACTCAACTCACTCGCTCATGATATTTACAATATATTTAAATTTTTACGATGAACATTTTATATTCAACGAGATTGGGTGAACATTTATAGTTGCATATTCATTAAAAGTGCATTTGCAACAAACGTCTTCTTCAAACGTACTACATTTGTGGCCAATGAATGTTTTTTGAATTCACTCACCCACTCGCAAGCAAACATTTTCCTTTAAATACAATCTTTACGAAATGTAATGCCAAATGAAAACGGAGCTTTTCCTCCTTGGTTCATTCGACACAACGTCATTCTTCAGCTCCGGGCTTAAAGTACAATTTCAAATTCTTAACGAGTATTAAAGAGAACAGAAGTGTATAGTGCGAGAGACGTATTACATTTGTAGAATGGAAATAAATAATATGAAAGAAATACAAAAGGAGTAAGATGAATCGATCATAAATTATACATTTATTAGTTAATTTTAACACTGAACATTTCATTTTTACACTGTTAAAAATATTTGTAATGTTTCTACAAGTGAAGAAGGTATTCTGTTAGGTAATGTTTTATGTCCTAGCTTTTGTAACCTTATGTCCTTTCACCACTTTCCATTACGATATAATGTAAATAGTTTTTTTAAATCTTTGTTGCAGAAATCATGACATCCGTTACCCTGTTGTCAATGCAAGTCCTTTAGTGAAAATATTTATAAGTTTATACCAATTTTATAGTGGGCTTTTAGAAATAACGTTTTCAAGACGATGTTACCTATGGCTTGCACAAAATTATTTAGCGATTACCATAATATTTAAACGTTGTTGAAAATATTGTAACGTTTTTACGGGTTCGAGGATTTGTGTTTAATGACTACAAATGTATTTTTTACAATTGTTTATTGATTTATCTTACTTAACTAGTCGGTTTTCACAGTCACTTATTCACTAATTATTGTCACTCACTATTGCACTCTATTAAATGTTCACAATTTATTTAACACAGTTCACTTTCACTATTTATTTGAGCACTGATCACTTTCACTATTTATTTTAACACTGGTCGAAGATTTATATCACACTGTTGAAGATTTATTCAATACTGACGGAAGATTTATTTCACACTGACTCGCCTTATGCTTGTCCGGTGCTTATATAGGATTTTGGAATCCGTCTAGAAAATTCGGCTCTATTGTCCCTAGACTTTCTATTTTTCTTGAAATATTTCATTGCCGAAACTTTCTATGGTTCCAAGAAAGATCTAGAAGCTTCACCCCTTCTTACTTCACTGGGTAATCCTTTTTGTCAAACCCTCTAGTTATGTGGTCGCTCGCCCACCCCCATCTCATAACCATGCCGCTTACTCATTGGCCGGATGATGAAGTAATCGACGCACCCAGACTTTGAAAATGGCGACGCTCCTCCATCTTGAGTTTGTGACAATATATAGTTGATGAGGTGCATTAGAAAGCTGTAGTTTAAGAGATTTTCAAATACTTTTTCAGTTTTTTTTTGTCAATTCATCCCAACTGACAATGCGTAAAAAGAAGCTCAGTTGATTCAATGTGCTGGAGCTGAGCCCTGCGGTAGAAGAGGATTCCGTGCCAAAACACAGCGAACAGTTTATTTTTCGGATGTAATCTCCGAAACTACTCATCGAAGCAACGCAAACACCATACTTTCATTTGTTGTATTTTTTTTTTATATGGTTATTTTGATCAATTTTATTACTCGAATATAAAATTGACAAAATATTTTAATTAGGTAAATTAACAGCAGTCAAGTAATAAAATTAGAAAGCTTTATTGTGCTAAACCTTTATATAGCTTCACAGCCAAATAGCACACAGAGTTGATTTAAAATAAAAATTGGAGGCTATATACAATGGATGTTTAATAGAGTTTTGAAATAGTGTCTAGTAATAATCGAGTTACAGAGTTGGTAAAAATTACAAAAGATTTTACACAAACTGATTTATAATATTACGTTTAAATTAAATAAGTCTAGGCTCCTTAATTTAAGTAATCGTTATAGCAGAGATAATCTCTTGTGAATTTTCATTTTTCTATAATACGTATATTTTTAAAAATTTAGTTTTAAAAATGTTTTACTAGAATATTTAAGTATTTCAGTTGTTAATGATTTAAGCAATTTGCAAAAATAAAAAATGGAAAATTGGCGTATATGAGGTGCATAGGGATTACGGATGTTCGTTGGTAGGTTTTTACGAAATATATGCAGGTTTTGTTGTATGAAATATGTGTATTAAGAAGGATAACGCAAAGAAAAGGCTCATCGCCTGAATTTTCCCACCGGGCGTCGACGAGTAACAGCAGCCATTACAATTTTCATTGCCTTTCTTGCATAAACATAAAGAATGTATTGTAGCATGTAGGACGTAGGTACATATTACATGCATATGTAAATGCACAATGCGCTAAAATATTCCTGTGTGAGCCACTATTTTTTCTTCATCTTCGTCTTTGCCTTACTGCCATCCATTATTCTTTTTTCGTTGTTCCTCATTTATCTGATACATACGTAATGTACAGACGTTGTATCGTAGGTACAAGAATACCATCATAACATTTTTCTTCATATGGAGCTTTCGTCGGCTGAATGGGCCGCGTCGCGACACTAGCGTTCACCAAGCGATGTTGCCGACAAACTATAAATTGTCTTTTTTCGTGCCAGCTGAAGTTATCCCTAGCGAAACTATCAATTTTTATAAAGAAAATGCTAAAAATGTTCGAAATAAATATCCTTTCGCAGAAATATTTCCCCATGTGTACGAACATATGAATGCATGTTATTTCTGACAACACTTTGTCGTTTACGTATGAAAATAAATTCCATTAAAATTCAAAACGTTTGTCGAAATTCTTTAACTTTTCTTGTATGATTTCTTTTTCTCGTTTTTATGATTTATTGTAGCTCAAATCGCAAAGGGTATGCTGTATCGTAAATGTATATCCTTGTGACGTTCAATACTCTTTTTTACGAAACGGGATAGGTATATAATATGTATAATAAAAATACATAAACAGCTATAGACGCCGAAATAAATTTCATATTTATTAGATTCTTATCTTTTTTCTATTATTATTTATTTCTAAAAGTGAAAATTACACATTGATTTTTAAGTGAAAATTATGACCAACATTAAACACTTTAATCAATTCGTATTTAACTGTGAAAAATATTAACATTTTCCTTTTTTATTTTAAGTGAATGACTTTTGTTGAGCTTTAGGAAACTGTTCATTAATAAGTTATAAAACCGTCCAAGTCATACATTTTAAATTATTTCTACTTCCTATTATAACAACCCAAATAAAACTCCCAATTTCTCGACTTCCGCCAAACGTCATCATAAGCCTCTTGTATAATATATCTAAAGGCTTTAAAGCCTTCTCTAAAAGCTCGATGTTATATATATGAATTAATAATCAATAAGGTAACGATAATCGGTAATTATAAAAGTGAAATAATGTGGCAAAGGCAAACGAACCGAAAAGCGTTGAGGCACCGGCCAAAATAATATCCACCTTTTGTCGTGTCGCTTTATTATAATAATGGAATTACGAGTGATAAAAGCTTTTATGAAAATGTCGTCTACACGGCCCATGTGGACGTCGCATCGGTTTCACTCGTTTTTAATTATGTAATACAATAGACATGGACGGAACTAGAAAACCTTTTACCACACTAATGAATTTTTTAACGAGTCCTTTCCATACTGTCCCATTCTCTCTGTCTCTCCCAACCTCACACAATGTGTTCAAACAATAATCGTCTCATGTTTCAAATTGTATTCACTGGTACTGTTCGATCATCCACATTTGGATCGCTAGAATTTATGTCGTTCTGTTTCATTCTAGTCTGCTATAGTAAAAGGATAATCAGTGCGTATGTAACATGTTATATCTAAAAGCTATTGTTCTTGTAAGAGACGGGCTCAACAAAGATAATTTTGAATTGTAATTTTAATTAACTGGAGCATTTTCGTATGCAATACTACATAGCTTACATTTGAAATGTGAAAATATATTTGAACATAAAATGATATATGACACTTTCATAATGGCGCGTTCAGACGTTTCAACTGAGATCGCTCGACGATTTTCAATTGTTTAGACTTTAGATGATGATTCAATTTACTTTCAACACTGTTGGTGTTAGACCGCGTTCACACGGTTCAACTTCAGTTGATCAACAATTCACAATCTTTTAGACCGTAATGAGGTAAGCGACGCGAGAAGTGAAGCACAAGCGAGTCGAATTGGAAAAAAACTGACCGGGATCGACTTGATCAACAAAAGTTTGACTGTGTCAAACATTTTGTTGTTCAAGTCGATTGACTTTTTCTTTCTTTCTTTCTTTTTCTTTCAATTCTGCTCAATTTGCTTCCAATTCGACTCGCTTGTGCTTCATTTCTCGCGTCGCTTACTCCGCTACGGTCTAAAAGATTGTGAATTGTTGATCAACTAAAATTGAACCGTGTGAACGCGGCCTTAGACTTCACTTCTCACGTCGCTACGGCCTAAACGATTGAAAATTGTCGAGCGATCTCAGTGGAAATGTCTGAGCGCGCCTTAAGAATTTCTTTTAATATCTAGGTACAACTTTAATTTAAACTCGTTATTTTTTTTTAACTATAAACTTTTTTAGCACTTGGTGAATATACAGTTCTGATAACTCTGGTAGTAGACCATACGTCTAATTAACGTGGAGCTTGTACCGGGCACAATCCTGTGATTTACCTAACCTTACTTCACTTTGTTTCTTGTTCAATTCAAGAAATCAACATTTCGTTTCCTCTTCAGTCTCCTTTGCTCTTTGGTTGCTGGAAAGGCGCTTATAGTAGGATTCTTATACTCAGCGAATGTTGAGTGTAGCTTCCTGTAGTACTGTTGGACGTTATTTTTAGTTTTTCTTTTTATTTATTATTTACCGAATATTTTTCATAAAAATGTATTTGGTACAAATAGTTTACCACCTTAAATTTTACGAATCATTGCAGCGCAGTTTTTTTTTTACCATTTAATTTATTATAGATTTTGACATATGTACCTACCTTATTTATTAATTTACATTATTGTTTTGTATTTATATTAACGAGAAAGGATTTCACCTTTTCCGTCGCGTGCTGGGTCCAAACTGAATTATTTTTCTTTTCTTGGTTATTTCCCGGCCCACTCTGTCTTATTTTCAACAATACATTTTAACTTAAACACAATAACCCTATATAAAAACGAACTAATCTAATTGTGGTTAGAAATTGCGTTTTCTACGCCACATCATCATTGACAAAAACATATTAAATCTTTATATGGTTAAAAAATAATTTCTCTTTTAAATTAAATATCATTTCTTTTGTTTCAGATTTTGAAGTTCAAATGAGAATAGAAACTCATGTATAGCTTTAAGGTATGTAAATGATTACAACTAACGTATCTTAATTAATTGATCACCGTAAAATAGAAATAGTGAACCTATGTGCTTGTATTTTTCTATTTTACTTGAACTAAATAGTGAAAATAAAAAATAGTTACCTAATGATTACCAAAGCCGGAGTATACTGCAACGTTCAAATTAAGGTAAAATGAGATATGCGATAACAGGTTTGTTCCAATCGTCCTTCCGGTGTTGTTCAAACATCGACCAACAGACAACAAAGAGCAAGACAATATTGACCAAGAGACAAGAGTGAGTGAAGAACTGTTTCAGCTTAGACCGGATTAGGCCAAGGGTCAAAAAATCCCACGATCTGGCTGCACTGGGCTGGACAGTCGCACAGAACAAACTTGCTGAAACAGTTCTTTATTCACTCTTGTCTCTTGGCCAATGATACCTTTCTCTTTTTCTGTTGGTCGTGTCTGTACATCGCCATAGCTGGATGATTGAAACAAACCTAATATGTCATCTTTGATTTGTGACGCTGTGGATAGTGGCACTACGAACTATACATCACCTGCGATATGTTACGCGAGTTGGAATCTTTTTTATACCAACTAAAAAAAAAAACAAACGGATACACTTAAAAAATATTTAGTTAAATAATTTAATAGGCCAAAAGTCGATGTGTTTCTATTTATTTGTATAACACTAGATCCAGTGAATATGTTACGGTCAATTTTATTATTAGGGCAGTTTGCATAATGGTCATTATAAATAATGACCAATAATCAGGAAATTTAATAATTTTGAATTTATCTACGACAATCTAGGATAATTTATTGCATTGCCCGGTCATTTTCTAATACTGCTGTTATTTCTCTCGTCACTTTAATTTATTGACAGAAAGGCTGTAAATCTAACAAGTGCAAGCGCCGTAAAGAAAAAAAGCTATGTAATTCTAAACGTCACCAAAGTGGAAACTTCTCTAATATATAAGAAACCATAGCATTTTAGTATGTAGTGAATGTAGTGTTATTTAGATACTCATCATTTAGTCACATCTCTTGAGGCACTTTTTAAATTTCCCAGGCATTATAAATAATGCCCAATTATTTATATTGACTGTAACAAATACATTGCAGACAGGAATTTTTAATAAGGTTTTATTTAGCTATCCTTTAATTGTATACATATTAGACCTAACAATTACTTTAAAATGAACCCCTTTGTTTTCGTAGGAAAATCACTTTATATAAATTTTGATTTATCAAAACTCTGATACGTCTATGCCAACGTACTCTAACTGAACACGTTCCCAAGATAGTTGTCCCAAGTTGTTTAAATATGATTTTTTTTGCAATCTATTCTAGAGAGATCAGTCCATCTATTGGCGCAGTGGTATTGGGTTTGATCTCCATTGAATCTTAAGTAAAAGAATTTAGATCTAAGATAAAATATATGACCAACAGAAAGTTTCTGTGCTGACTACAGTCATGATATGACCTTAAATGTTACAACGTTTTGGATTGTGAGATTAGTTTTAGTTGGAATTGTTCAAATGGTGATGGAGACTAAATATTTGAGCTATTTTTTATTCGTAATACTTTAAGGATCAAGTAAAAAGAAAACTCCCATCGCAGTTATTGCTGAAATATCTTTTAAAATTTAAAATTGATTGACTAACCGAAGTCTACTGAAAAATTTAATCGTAATGTTTTACGTACCTCCGCTCAAAAGTTTAGTATTTCATAACAACTTTCCTCTTGACGTATGAGTTAATTTTATGGTTACCGTGTTGAACTTAAAGTCGATGAAACTCGTTTAAATGTTTCTGCTTTCATTTTGTAATATGTAAATGGTGACTAGTCAATACGATAGTGAGTGTTGTAGTGTTCAGGAATTGAGCGAATAACACCAAAGTGAACCCAAAGTGGAACGATAACGGTTCCCGTCTGCCAACTTCTACCAAAGTGTTCAGATTTAACTATTCGATAGAAAAGACGAGAAAATGGTTGCGACGCCATCGAACATTACGTTAAAACGAGAATTTGTTGAAAAGTCTACATATCCTCTAAAGTCTAAACGTAAACATATATTCTTGTTTATTACCCTTCACACCAACGTGCACATCATGCCTTTTATGGATATTTTTATTATATTATACATATTTTACAAATTAGAACTGATGGCACATCCAACTGCTGTCTTTAACATACAGCAAACATGAATTTCCAGCGTTTTGCGTTTTACCACCATTAAAATAAAACGAGCAAAAACTTTTCCGTGCATCACAAAAATAAACAGGATTTACACAGATTTTCAATTCCGTTTTCCTCTCGTTTTTATCTTAGCATCTAATTTTTATTTTATAATTTCTAAAGCTTCCTACTTAGTTGCCTCTGTAATCTTTGAGGCAAAGGGAAATTCGTAGAAAGCTTCTTGGCAAATACAAGAATAGAAAATGAGTGGGTTTACAATGTCGTTTTGAGCTTGGACTAAGGTTTTTAAAGAAAATTGCAAGCGTTTTCCGAGCTTAGTGTAATGCAATAAGTAAACCACAGATGGTCAAATTTTATTCTTATCATTTGACAGTTAGTAAGTATTTGTATTTACCGTATTAAGAGGCAACAGGTTGAAGGTGGTAAAGTGAATTTGACGTATTTAAAAATATATATAACATTTGACTTTCGTTTTTAGAATTACATTTCACGAATATTACGGCTTTTACAGAGGAGGATGCTTTTTATCTTTACCACCCTATAGATCTCGTTAAAATAAAGCAAAAAACAAGAATAACTATTCCAATTTTTGAGGAGTTGAATCTTAATAGTTGAAGCAAGGATATCAAATTTCTCACCAAGTCTTAGCACCATAGAAACAGCAGAATTTCTCCCCAGTGCTTGAATTTTTTAAACAATTGGAAGGATGCTTTGACATCCCCACTATATCTACATAAGAATTTTTGCATTGATTTGCGACCTGGGAAGCCAAAGGTTACGTTTTATATTAAAACAAGTAGTAGAAACTTATGAAGTTTGTTTGTTTTCAATCTATATGCAATTATTTTTATCTAATTTGGGTTTCTCTAAATGTCTTCTAAATTAATAGAGCTTTCAGCAAATTGATTACGTAGGCGTAAACTAATTTAAATTCATTAATCTTCTTGACTCTTCGAGAGATTCGAGAAACTTGATAGATCACGTTTCAAATTAATTCACTTCAACAAAAATTTAAAAAGTTTCATTCTGGAAAAGAATTTCACAAAAACGCCAAAATGTGTCGTACTTAACTACCCACAAAAACGTTATGGAATTTTAATCTATTTGTAGAACGTTTAAACGCTTCCATAAAATTGCAATTAATTAAATATTTCATCTTTTAAAAAAGCTATTTTTTTCGCACCGCTTACAAAAAGCTACGGAAAAACTTACCTAAAAATGTCACTTATCGTGGAGAATCGTTAAATAAGCCACAACCCTCGTTTCGTTTAATTAATGTGATTAAGTTGAATGAGAATATATGATATTTATGTTCATGATTAAATACGGCTACCTTGTGTGGAATGAGCTAATGTTTTTATATTGTTTTCGATGTCGTGTGTATTATTTTTAACTATTAAGATATAAGAAATAGTTAAAGTTTTTACTTTTGTTATAATAAAATCATTGAAATAATATAATAATAAATATATAATGCAATTATAAAAATTCAAAATATTTCTATTCAATAAACTTAAATTGAATGCTAATATTTAAATTTATCATGTAGGTTTATTTTTTGTAAACGTTCTATGAGTAACTGTAATTTTGTAAAATTCGATTCAATAAAGCTTAAAAGCTTAGGATTCTAACAGAGTAAGCGTGGCACATCAGACATAGACTAAGAGTTTATCGAAATAACTCAATACAAACAAATTCAAACTTAACATTAATACGAGGAGAAACTATATTTTTAAATTACTTTTTTTCTATACTATGTAATTATTAAACTTTAAAAAAAACATTTTCTTTTCTTAATTACTCTAGATCAATTGTATTATTGTATTTTATCGTGCCATTTACACAATTGCACAATGGTTATTTGGTTTTTAATTTAATTTTCCACTAGAGGTATCAAGTTTCGTGATCCAAAAAAGTTAAAAGCTTTGACCTTAATAACACTGGTTACATTTATGTACCTCAACCCGAATATAACTCGGTTAGTATCTTTTCTCGGGATATACGAAATGAAAGAATTGAGAAGAGCTGATTGTGAGAGCAAACAAACAATTAGTTCTAATAAAAATCAAGTAATGGATATGGAGAGCTTAGTCAATTAAAGCCACGATCAAAGTTTGTGCTATTTGAAACGAACTCATACGATGCGTGTTTTTCCTTCGTCTTTCATGAAAATATACTGAAGCTTTAAATTTAATTTGAAACACGCGCCTCTAACGGTTTACGCACATTATGAAATTGCGTAATTATTGTAAGAATAAAATATAAAGCTTTCAAGTTGCTCGAAGGTAAAACATAATACAAGACTCAGCAAATGCTTGTTTATTTATTTTTCAAATTTAAAACGTAATGTGTGGAAAATTCCATCTTTTTCATGCATATTTTTTAGTATTTATTTTCATTTTTTGCAAACAAATAAATGTATGCAGATGTTTACACGCAAATATCCAACATAAATGTTTATGTGCTACGAGTGTGTAACACTGGATGTGCTGCAAGAACAGCTGGAAAACTCGAAAAGCTCGAGAGGAGAATATAAGAGAAAAGTTAAACACTGAGTGTAAATTAAATTTACCAACCGAATAGTTTGTGTTGTCAATGTGACATTCCGTTTAAATATAGAAAGTCGGAAAGAAACACTTGTGTGACACATCGGGCGTTATTGTGTATTGTCTCTTTCTTGCGAGTTGGAGGTAACTGAGATACTGTGCTTTCACATTTTTAATTAATATGTTACATAATAATTTTTAATTTGTTACAAAAATATATTTAGTTGCATATCTAAATTATATTATTATTATTATATAAGCCTTGGCGATGACTCTTACATAACATAAAAAGTATAATATGCAAATGTTTTATGCTCATAAAGAATATAGAGAGGAGGTGATTATTGTTAAAGAAACACCACTAAATTAAAGTAAATAAAATTGCCGCCAGTAGGCGTCGTAAGACATGCATTCAGAAAGGCAGTACTCTGTTACCTATTGGCGCAGTGGCAAGAGCATTAGTTCTCTCCACTTCATGCGTCAAGTGGTTCTGGGTTCGATCCCCATTGAATCCTAGACTTAAGATTCTAGACCTAAGATATACTTGACCAACAGAAAGTTTCTGTGTTTAGACAATCGTGATATGACCTTAGCTGTTAAAACGACTTAAAACACCCAAAAAAAATATAATGAAGATATTTTTTACAGTTTTGACTTTATATAAAATACAATTTGATTTATAAAAAAAATGTTTTTGTGGTATGTCTGCTTTGAAAAGTGTCCAATTTGGATCGGAAAACCATATTATCATATACTTATTAAGTACCACCAAATTTTAACTTCTTAAATGCTTGATTTTTTTAAGTAAAGTAAATTAGAAAAAGACCTTTTAAAATTTTTTTTAAAGATAATAGGAGTAATCTTTTAAAAAAAGTTAACTTATTGGCGCTGTGGTTAGAGTAGTTGTTCTCAGATTCATGCGTCAGTAGTAATGGGTTCGATCTTCTTTGAATACTAGATATAAGATTCAAAACCTAAAATTAAAATGACCTACTGACATTGTCACATGTGTGTAGAAAGACGTGACATGACCTTAGATATTAATTAGCGACTTAAAACACACAAAAATCTTGAAAAAATAAAAAATAATTTTTAATCATTTTTTTATGTCACATTACGTTTTTAATGCATTAATAAAGAGCAGTTGAAAAATTAAAATCTATGTAAGTAATTATATTTTTACCTTTAAGGTGGTTAAGTTTTAATTGGATAAAAACAAGGCCAAAATCTAAATAAAACAACAATACTCTTAAAGTTATTTGTCTTTAAAACTTAAATAATAGCAAAAGAAAATGATTCGTGGGAGCTAAAAAAAAATAAAAATCAGTTATTTCATTTTTTAATTATTTTTTTCTTAAAAAACAAAAAATAAAATAGTTTCATAAAATATACTATAAACTTTTACAATAATAGTTAAGTTAAATTGAAGTCTATACACTATCATCAATTCAATAAATTGCGAAAATATTTTTTCTTATGTTGAAACTAATAAAATTGGGATCTTCTTAACACAAAGACTTCTTTCTCTCAGTTCTTATTTAATAAAATAAATAATCTATTTTTTTACATCTGAAAATATCAAGCACTTACTGGTAAATATCGTTGACCAACTGTAAATCGTCCATCTCTGTACATTTTTATAGAACGTACATTAACGTCAAAATTGTTTCCACATTCATCATTATTTGACGTGATAAGTATTTGAATTCCGGGAAAATAGTTTCTTAATCGAGATCGTAAGCATGGTGACCGAAGTCGTGTATTTCCATGACTACATCGCGAAGCTATTTTTTCTAAACGTGGAATTAAGACTGAAGTTGGCATTGGATTATTAAGAGAATTTGGAAAATTATCATTTGGCTCATTTAGTTTATTCTCGAACAAATTATTATTTTCAGGTTCGTTAATTTGTGATGATACGGGGTGTAAAATTGTAACAGGTCTTAAAGTTGGAAGTAAATGGTTCGTTGTTTTTTCACTAGTTAACTCAGGAAGATTATCTGAGTAATTTATATCTAGATCCAGTTCTTTTTTTTCTTGTTGAGAAAATGGTGGTTCTGATGACGAAACAAGTTCCCCACCGGCAGGTCTTAAAATACTGTTTAACAATGATTCATTGGGGAGAGAAAAAACTTGATCAAGTGGAGAAATTTTCTCCTCTATATGAGATTCAGAATCAATTACCGAGTTAGCCACTGATGGAACTGGGGAATCAGAAGACAAAACCTCATTTATCTTAGGAAAGAAAGGGTGATCTGCATCATATATAGAAGATTTTTTTTCCGTTTCAATTTGTTCTGATGAAGATGTAAACATCAAATCAGAAGTAGGTAATACATCCGAAATTGATTTTTCTTGCATTTGATCTGGCTTTACGTAGTTAACCAAAACATTTTCATCCATCAAACCTCGAATAACTTCAGGAATTGTTGGATTTTCTATGTTCATTGAAAGTGTTTCGGTTACTTCGGGAGAAGGTGGTGAAGTATCGACCATAGAGGGAAAAGTTGGAACAATATTTTGGAGTGTCAAAGATCCAATTGGTAAAATATTATTTATTGGAGCGATAGACACAAATTCTTCATTGAAACTGGGTATTGACGAAGGTATTTCACTTTGTGCAGGATTATTTAGCTCTCTTAGTGTTTCGTCAAATTGAGGTTGCAGTGGAGAATTTGTAACGGTTTCGGGGTTGTTTATTTCAGAATTTTCTATTGAAGCAGGAACAGTAGAAAACATGCCAATTTGTTCAATTGGTGCTGAATTTGGTGTAAATGGAATTTTAGTAGGTAAAGGATTGTTTGCATTAACAGGGATAAATGCTGAGGAGTGAGAAAAGTGATTGTTTAAATTTGGGAAGAACTCACTTAGAATTGTTGGTTCTATATTATTTAAAGGTGTGTGATGAAATTTATCGAAAAAACTGTTTGCTGCTGATAAGAGTGGTGAATTTTCACTTATCTTTGAAATCGACTCAATTGTAGGTAACGGAAACAATGAAAAATGTTGTGAAATATCAGAGTTATACTCTGTTGGTTTCATTGAAGGAATATAAAATGTATCGTCGGGGTTAGAATGAATAGGTTCCAAATTTGGTTCAAATGAATTTACAGGATATTGGTTAGATTCATACGGAATTTCTTGTGTTGATGGAACCAAAGATAATGCATCATTAATTTTAGATGCAATTTTATCCAAAAAAATAGGTGTTTTATGAAATAGAGGAGAATGTACCAGATGTCCTGGTGAAAATTTTGTTTCAGCAGATGACAAAGGTAGTTCGAGTTCACTTTCTATAGTTGATATTGGAACAAAATCTGCCGATTGGATTGAAGTATCATCTTTCAATGTTGGAATTGTTGGTTGGGGATTTGGTAAATCATCAGAAATAGTGTCAATTTTACCGTCATTTGATTGAATTATTGGTTCCAAATTGGTTGATGCAGAAACAACTAGTTTGTCATTATTTAATGGATAGTTTTTATCTTCATTGTACTGGGGTGTCCATGTTTCAAAATCGGTATGCTCAGGAGGAAGTTCATTGTTGATTAGAGATAATACAGTTGGCAATGGATGAGAGGCCAATGATGCAAAAGGAAATTCGTTATTCATTATTGAAATTTTCGTTGGTTCTTCTGTGTCAATGTTTTCAATGTCTTCTAAAAGCTCTTTTGTATTTGATTCCGATTTTGGTAACCCAGGTCTATCAGTAGAATCAATCACGTGATCCGATTCCGTCGGCTCGGTTGTAAAAAATATTGGTGGATGTGTCATAGTGTTGTCATTGAAGCTCATCTCAAAATTTTCTGCTGAATTTTTCAAATCTCTTTGGTCAAGTTTTTTAGGAAACTCCTCGATAGATTCAATTATGGATTTACTTATAGCTGTAGGCTCGGATGAGTCTAAAAAGGTATCTTCAGAATTTTTCTCCAACAAAGGTTGACTCGTTGGTTGCACGTTATCATTAACTTCAATCGATTGTACATTTTGTAAATCTTCATTTAAAGGTGAATCTAACAGTTCTTCAGAATTATTTTCACTCAAAGGTTTAAAAGTTGGTTTAAATTCGCCTTTAACTTCAATTGATTTTACTTCTTGTAAATTGTCATTTGATGATGCCACTAAGGATTCTTCAGAGTCTTTATCGGTTAAAGGTTGAAACTTTGGTTCAGGCTGACCACTGACTTCAATTGATTTTACATTGTGTGAATTTTCCTCATCCGATAACACAGGAACACTATTGAACACTTGATTACACTCACCATTATTTTTATTACACTCAGGCTTTTCAGTGGGCTCTGGCTGGTTTAAAACTAACAAATCATCATGGGCTATGGTTTCTATGGATGGTTCAGTGTGACTTTCCATTTCCAAAACACTTTGAGTGGACGGTCTTTGATCGTCTAGAATTCGTGTACTAATTGGAACGCCATAATCTAGTTGTGAGCCTTGGTGGTCGCATTTTGTTCGATTATTATGATGTATCTCGTATAATTTTTTGAGAATTTCAATCAAAATTGAAGCCATTGGAATATCTTCGATTTTCGTCGACTCATTTTCACTATTTTCATTTTTAGGTTTCACTGAAACGTCCAGAGAAATTTTTCCACTTATTTCCATTTCATAATTTTTATCCTTTGGCTCTTCACTGGTGACATTAGTCCAATCCGATTTTAACGTTAACGGATGACTATTGACATCGGTGTTTAAGATATGAGTTAGAATTTGATCATGTTTAGCCTAAAATATTTTAAAAATTGTAAATTTTATATGTTTAAGAGGTGTACTGAATAAAAAAGCTCACAATAGTGTTTTGAAACGAATACACAATAATCACTAGGAAGAGAGCCGATTTGTATCCGTCCATTTTCAGAAGATAACACATAATGAACAAATTTGGAAATGATACATGTCTTTTTATAAATCTGTCGTACTCACTCTAGCAGAACGATCTAATAATAGGTGCAGATATTGGCTTAGAAAGAAAATTAAAAAATTATGTTCATTTATTTCGGTGTAGCGGCAAACGTAAAAAATCATGTATTATTTTTAATATTTAATTTTAATCAAATTTACGACCTTTTTTATTGATCATTGTGTTTTACTTAAAAAATTTTGAAAAATTAATTTACAAATTTTTTAATTCACTTACGTACCATTTTGCAACTAGTGAAGTCAATAGTTTTTCCTATTATTGTTAAAGAAAACTTTTGGTGATGAAAAAATAAATCATTTTTTGATATGAATGCGATAAACGCCAAAGTCGTCACTGTTGACATCACTTCGCATTTACGTGTTAGATAATTGCAAGCAAATAATGAAATAACACTATCATATTACGTTGTTATCGGTTAGAACCGATGTAATATGTGGATAGTGATAATGTAGATCGGTTTTATGCACAGGGAATTCATTTGGGAATTTGAGTTACATTAAAATGAATGGTATGCGAAAATATGCATCAATTTGTTTTCAAAACTTTGGAAATTTGAGTAGAGACTGTTTTACAGCTTTGAAGTTTCATAAGGGTAATTTACATTGAACATACTGTTAACAAAATGTACCTGTTAGATAGCTTTGATAGGCTGCTTTTTGCATTTAATCACATTTTTAATTTTTTTTTTGTTGTGGAAATTAAATAAATGGATAAGAAATAAAACGTTCATTGATGTTATATGATCCATCACAAAATTAAAAGCGGCTGAACATAAGAAAGCCAAATTATTATTAACGCTCAAAATCAAAAGTTAAATTTCTTTCTAATGGGCCCTATAAACAATGAGATCGGTATCGATACGTGTATTGCGTCAGGTATCGGTATCGTTCGATATCGAGGTTGCAGTACAGTGATACAGATAGCGATACCACCTGATACCGATTCAGCGATACTGAGACAGACAAATACACTGTGAGATTTAGTATCAAGATACTGATATTGCAACATGTATATCGATACCGATCTCAACGTATATGGGTCCCATAACAGTTTGGAATTCTATGTCATTTCATATATGTAATTTTGATTCTCCGGCATCTTAGATGCCCATGGATATAAGGGGGCGTCTCAGATCCCTATGAATGAAAATAATAGATGTAATTTTGATTCTTGAACATCTTAGATGCCCATGAATACAAAGGGGCATCTCAGATGCCTATGTATGAAAATAATTAAAATTGTTTTTATAAGAAGATTTTACAAAATTAGAAAAAAGACTTTTGAATCGATTTTTTTATTTTAAGGTAATTTTTTTATGGTTTATTTATGGTCGCATTAACTACTATGGTAATAAGCGACCGTTGAATCCGAAAACCCATTAAAAAATTTAGAGCTTTCGATAGGTTTCGAACCCAGGACTACTGGCGTATAAAGCAACTATCTAGTTACCACGCCACTAAGTGCCCTAAGGTAATTTTTTAACTAAATAAAAACTTTATTTTAAGAAACTCGACAAAAATCAATAAGAAAATTAATTTAACCACATTATAAATCGATTCAAAAGTCTTTTTTCTAATTTTGTAAAATCTTCTAATAAAAACAATTTTTATTATTTTCATTCATAGGCATCTGAGATGTACCTTTGTATTCATGGGCATCTAAGATGCCCGAGAATTAAAATTACATCTATTATACAAATATTATAATTATATATATAATATATTATAAAATAATATTATACAAAAAGCTCAGTTAAAAACATTAAGATTTATAGCTGAAGCATCTTAGTACATCACCAACTATGACTTTATACATACTTTGGGAAACTCTATGTAAAGTACGCGATTTTGGAAACCACAAAAAGTACAAACAAGAATGCAAAAAATGACCTCATAGACAAGCTACTTACAGTATCACAGGCATCGAAGGCTTAAAAGATCTCCAGCAAGGAACGGAATAAGGAACAATGTTCTTTCCGTTATTTTTAGCTCTAAATGTTTTCTAGTTTCAGAAAAAACCTAAAAAAATTCTTTAAATGTTCTTGTTTATAAAAATTAAAATGAACATTTTCGTATTTGGATTTCAATTACACAATTTAAATCGAAGAACAAAGATTTAAAGTTGAGAAACGTGCCATCTAGCAGTCATAGAATCAGTTTTTCTTTTTCTCTTTCTTTCTCTATCTATTTATATATCTTTACGATTCTTCTTTCTCTCACAGGACATTTTGTTTCACCAATCACTGTTTGCAAGCATTGAGCATAAAGAGAAAAGGAGAGAAAGAGAGATTAAAGAAAAAAGAAGAAAGCTCACCTGATTGCTTTTTCGTTACGTTATGGTCTCCACCATCTTACTCTTAGCCCAATAAGAGAACTTCGTTCCAAAACAAAAAAACAATTCCTTTAAATAATTACCAGTTAAATATTTTAATGTAGGTATATTATAAAGCTTATATCCTAACACTCGCCAGTGCCGGCCAACGAGCTTTTAAATCTAACGTTGTTGTGTTTTTTTTATTCAAATGATTATATTTACGTATTGCTCAACAGAGTAAATTGAAGAAATTAAAGCTAAATTTAAATAAAGAACAACTTGTGAGTGAAATGAATTAATATATAAAAAAATAATTACAAAGAAATAATTACAAGAGAATAAATACTTTAAATAGTAAAATCAATTCTAACAAGATATTTGTTGAATGGTAATAGTTTTTTCTAAATACTTGAGGTCGTCCATTTCAAATGTGGACAAATGATTTTTTTTGAAATCGGGATAACGTGTGATATAATAATTAATTATTGCTCTGAAGTGAAAAAATCAAACTATTTGCATTAAAAAGTCATCACAGAAGTTACTTTTGTTCATATTTGATACAATGAGATTCATTCTTTCAATTAAGAACAATAATTATTATATTCTCTACTTCGTAGCGCAGTGGTTAGAGCAGTTGTCTCTCTCCGCTACATTCGTCACTGGTACTGGTTTCTGTGTGTAGACAGTCGTGATATGACCTGAGATGTTAAAGTAACTTTAACACCCAAAATAAAAAAAATAATAAATATATATATATATATATATTTTTTTAAATGAGAGGAGGAAATCCTCATGGACACCCAGGGGTAGTGTCAGACTCTTACTGACTAAAACCTCCTCTCTTAACTTCTCATTTCCTGGAACCGCGTGAGCATTACTTCGGGAAAAGAGAACTCGTATTCAGATCAACCAGTTTCTGTTTCTTCCTTGCTCCTCAGTTGTACGATATTCCGCACGAGGGTATCTACAAGGTTCCACGTATCTTTACTAATAAGCATGTAGACCACACAGTTTTCGCTAGTTAATGTATGGCCTGCTGCATTATTTGTCGCCTCGATTAAAAGTCTCCACTTTTCGCAATGAAAAAAGACATGATTTGCGTCTTCGATCACTCTGCATTTTCGGCAGAGGTTACTATCGTTGAGATGAAAACGCCTCCGATAGCTGTTGAACCACCCATGTCCACTCAACAATTGACAAAGATAGAAATTCAACTCTCCGTGTTTTCGTGCTACCCACTTTGTCAGATCCGGTATCATTAACCGTGTCCATTCCCCCTTCTCAGTTTCCGTCGCCCACCTTCGCTGCCATTCGGTAGTAATATCCCAGTCACAGCTACTTTCCATTCCTTTGGCAGTTTGGTACTGGAGGCAGCTCTTTTTGATTTGTAAATCAATTGGTGGGATTCCGGCCAACACCAACACAGCTTCCGTAGATATAGTTCGAAAGCTGCAGCATATCCTAAGTGCCATCCTTCGTTGCACCCTTGCAACGAGGTTCCTATATTTTTTCCATTTGGTAGCCTGGCTCCATATGGGCGCTGCATACAGGATAATCGAGTGTGCCACATTTGATAGAACCTTCCTATTGGATGATTTTGGTCCTCCGAGATTTGGCATAATTCTACTTAATGCCAAAACGGATTTTTCTGCTCTAATGCTACATACTGCTATATGCTCCTTCATCTCGCAGTTGTAATCGAATACAACTCTGAGATATATATATATATCAATTTCCACCTTTGAAATGGACAGCCTCACTTTTGGGTTAATTTTTGGATAAATTGGTCAATGAAAACTGAGAGATTCATATCGTGGTTAAGTCTTGTGTCACTTCTAATACTCCCGAATTGTCACAGAAACAAACGATTGACCGCTTTACATATTACATTTTTAATCTAACAAAAATATAAAATTTCTTAATTAAAAAGCTATTTTGTAGTTGAACGGTTGCTAGACATTGTACAGTACTAGTATATTGTATAAAAGTTCATTTGAAAAATAAATTTCATAAGGTATTCTCGTTTATTGCTAAGTACCAATATAGTCGTATTTCCTTGGCTGACACCAACTCCAAAAATAACAATAGTTGTACACTGTATCATCCTAATAATTTGTAAGTTGTAGATACTACAAGGATATGCCATTATTTTGTTACTTTTTAGTGCATTTCTTGTTTAAGAATTTTTATATATTTTGAAGTCGGTTTTTCATTTTTTTATAATTTTTAGTTATAAAGATCAATGTTTTGGTCATTCTGTGTTCTGATGTTATTTCAAAATAGGTAACCTTTTTAACCGACTTCAAAAAAAGGAGGAGGTTCTCAATTCGACTGTATTTTTTTTTTTTAATGTTTGTTACCTCAGCATTTCCGACTGGGTGAAGCGATTTTGATGATTCTTTTTTTATTTGAAAGCTGGTGCTTTCCGAATGGTCCCATTTTAATTTGAAGGAAATCGTTTACTTCTAAGGGGTTGAAAACTAAGGGATGAAATACTAACTTCTTATTGGATGGCTCGATTTTGAAAATTATTTTTTTATTTGAAAGCCAGTGCTTTTCTTGTGGTTCCATTTTAATTTAAAGGAAATCGTTCACTTCTAAGAGGTTGAAATCTAAGGGATGAAATACTAACTTCTTATTGGATAGCTCGATTTTGATAATTCTTTTTTTATTTGAAAGCTAGTGCTTCTCGTGTGTTCCCATTTTAATTTGAGGAACATCTTTCACTTCTAAAGGGTTGAAAACTAAGGGATGTAATATTAACTTCTTATTGGATAGCTCGATTTTAATAATTCTTTTTTTATTTGAAAGCTGGTGTTTTTGTGGGGTCCAGTTTTAATTTGAGGGAAATCTTCCACTTTTAAGGGGTTGAAAACTAAGAGATGAAATATTAATTTTTTACTGGATAGCTTGATTTTGATAATTCTTTTTTTATTTGTAGAACACAACCTCAAACTAATCTCCTATCCATTTAAAAAAAAAAAAACTCCACTCATAAGGGGTTAAAAATTAGAGATGAAATAATATTATAATTTTTTTCTGGCTAACCCGATTTTGAAAATTTTGTTTCTATTACGTACAACGTACTTTTAAATTGTTCAAATTTTAATTTGAAGAAAAAAATCCACTCTTTAAGGATGAAAATAGGGGATGAAATAGTGACATTTAACCGAATTTTGATTTTTTTTTCTGTTGGAAAGAATAATCCACTTAGTTTTGTTATTACATTTAAAAGCAAAAAATTTTAACCCTTAAGAGCAAAAAGGGATGATGTAGTAACTTTTAATATTAAACGGCGCTGCCTCATATGAGCAACGCGTTTGAAAGGTTAACCATTTTCAAGAAAATAAAATCAGTTATCAAACTTCAAATCACTAAAACGCGAGAAATATATAAATATTATAAAAAAAATGAAAAACCGACTTCAAAATATATAAAAATTCTTAAACAAGAAATGCACTAAAAAGTAACAAAATAATAGCGTATCCTTGCAGTATCTACAACTTACAAATTATTAGAATGATACAATGTACAACTATTGTTATTTTTGGAGTTGGTGTCAGTCAAGAAAATAAATAATTAATTAAACCAATTAATTAATTGGTAATTTGTAAAAATTGTAAAAAGGTTTAGCTGGTAATTGGTATTTTGTAGTTTAAAGGTCGCTAGATATTGTTACAGTACTAGTATATTGTTTTAAAGTTCATTTGAAAAATAATTTTCATAAGGTATTCTCGTTTTTTGCTAAGTACCAATATAGTCGTATTTCCTTGGCTGACACCAACTCCAAAAATAACAATAGTTGTACATTGTTTCATCCTAATAATTTGTAAGTTGTAGATACTGCAAGGATACGCCATTATTTTGTTACTTTTTAGTGCATTTCTTGTTTAAGAGTTTTTATATATTTTGAAGTCGGTTTTTCATTTTTTTATAATATTTTTCTCAAGTAGCATACAATGTTGAGAAAAGAAGAAAAGTGGATCTAATATCTGGATAAGTACTTATACATGAAAAAAATACATTAATCTGACAATAATTTCTAATAAATAAAAGTCATCTACTAAACCTCTCATAAAAAATCTCTTTAATCAATTTATTGCGCAAAAATTTCAGTTACAAAATATTTTTTTTCAAATTTAGTAATAGTTAATTTTCAGACTAACTTGTATGTTAATTTTAGAAATTATCACTTCATAAACTTCTTCTTTGTTGTGTTTATGTTATTTTATGTAAATCTAAAAACAATAATTATGTGAGCAATTGTTCGATTTATAAGTTTCAACTAATGATAATATTATTATTTGGCTTTCAGCCGTGCAAAAACATAATTACCATTCATATTGAGTTATTTGCAAAGAAAACATTTTAATTTTTTTTTCCATCTGGACGCTTCTAAGAAAACCAACTTCGTAGGTAGGCATTAATTGTGTTAATCCCAGATCCATTATTGCTTTGAGTCTTGCAAAATTGTTCTCTCGTGTTTCAATAATTTAAAACAATCATGTTCTTACGTAATATTGTAATTTACAGTTTCACTACTAGTTTATAACAAAAGATAAGTGGTGAAACAATAAAAATTAATAAATTGATGATTCTGCTTTTGGCATAAATTTTATTACAAAAATTAAACTTTGATTACATAATTTATAAAATGTGTGTATGGCTATTACTATTAACATTTTAATTAAAGCAGTAGTTTAAACTAACAAATATTTCGTATGCACACGGCAAAATTGAATACCACTGGAGTGCTTGTAATATTATCGTAATTTGCATTAAAAATTTTTGTTGAGTTTCCAACGATTTAATTAAATTAATAATACTTTCAGATACTATTGACTTGCATTTCTATTTATGATTAAATTACAAAAACTTTGGCAGTAATATTTCTATGACATAAACACATTTTATTTATGACAGTAAATATTTAATATAAAGACGTGCTAAAAATATTAAAAAGTTTTTTTTAAGAAGTGTTATATGTGTAAAGTTTTAAAAATCAACGGAAAACTATTTGTCTAAAACAGTCAATGGAATTGATGAGGCTCGAGTTCCTTAGCATTGGTCATAGGTATTTTTATAATAATAATAATAATAATAATAAGTTCATATCCTATAAATCGTTAAGTTAAAATTTTTCTATAACCAATTAGTGGCGCAGCGATTAGATCAGTAGATCTGATTTGATTTAATTTCAAGTCAAATTTAAGTTAAGCAGTTTAAAAATAATGTCAAGTAACTTTAATATAAAGTCAAAAAGTGAACCCATAGTCTTATACTTAGAAAAAATTGATAAAGCTCAAAAACTCCTAGAATAAAGTGGAGCTTCTTGTTAACCTATTTCAATCAAAAGTTTTGCGGCTCAACTAGATGTGATATGCAGTCTAAATTCCAAGTTTGGTGAAATTCGGATAAAGCTTTCGATATGGCTGTCATACACAGACACACAGATACACAACAACAGACATGTTTCTAAAAACCACTTTTTTGGACTCAGGGGACCTCAAAACATGTATTTACGGTGAAAGATCCAATTTGAAAATTCGACCCGATTACAAAACTTCCTTAACTATATATTTACTTAGTAGTAAAAGAAAAAAAAAGTTATTTGAATAACACGTAGATATTACTATTAAAATAAAAACTTCCTCCGATGAAATATCTAAAAAATAATTTTTTTTATGATTTTAAATATCTTTTTAGTAAAATATACAAATATCCATGAGTAAAATAATTACCGTGAACAAACGATTTTGCAAAATATACTATTTTCATATTTATCATTTTATTATGATTACAATTTGTTTATACAATGATAACAAACATTAAATGTTATTATTTACATGTTTTATTTGTTTGAAAATTATTATTTAAATATAATGAAGAAAAAGAATTAGAATACGTAAACAACTAAGATATTATTATAATTGTTGTGTTAATTAGTTTATCAATCAAGACTACAAGATAGTGTATGTTAATTATAATATTCAATAGCATATTACCACTTAGTTGCAGATCTTTACAAAAACACTAAACCAAAATTGTGTTTGTGTTTCTGTTCAATTTTTCCTATTTTCTTTTGTCTAGTTCTTTAAAAGTTTCATCCTTAGTTCTACCTAAGTAAAGACTAGAAAATGTTGGATCCGCTCTTAGCATACTGTTTGAGCGGTGAATCTCGATGATTTTTTTAAATGTCTTATACATCTTCAAATAAAAATAAAAATAAAAATAAAATAAATAAGTAATCTAATAAGGACGTGAAAATGTTGATTAAAAATATGAGTTTGATATTTAATTAATTGATCAGCTTATCGAAGGCTTATTGTTAATAGAAAAACTACGTACCACCAGCTTAACAAACTGGAAGGAATAACAAAACATGTAAGAAGGAAATACATCCCTCCCCTTTCCCTTGATTACCCCGAAATTGTTAAGTAGAATAGCTAAGTTCTCATGCCTTTTAATACTTCTATATGAAATTGTTTTAATTGTATGTAAGGTGCAACTTTTAGATAGTATTTCTTATATAGTACTAGCGGACCTGACAGACGTTGTCCTGTACACACGTCTTAAATACAAAAATGTACAATCTGTAACAATCTGGACCATTTTGATGTACCAAAAAGTAATAAAATGTACAAAAAAATTTCCTGTACCTATTCTCAGCCCTTTTTACCGAACAAAAAAAAATATAAAATATGTATTATTGTTAATTTAAACCAATTTTGAGAAACAAAAATATAAAAAAAAAGTGGTTGCGTGTACTTATGTACGCGCGTGAGAAGTTATACTTCTTTGGTATCATTAAAAATTAGTTTTTATTAATTTTATTCAAATAATCAATTTTAAAAAAACTGTAATTTAATATTTAATAATAATATATATATATATATATATATTTAAAGATATAATTATTAAAAATAAAATTACGAGAATAATATTTTAATTTGTATCAATAAATAATATCCAAAGAACTAAGAATATGCATGGGCTGTAGACGTCATTTTCATCATTAAACTTCAAAAAGTACCTATAACAACTACTGCAAAACTTGAGAAAATAATAACTTATTTATTAATAATATGTGTCATTTGTATATATAATTATTTTTAATTTAAATATAAAAATAAATAAATTAGAAAATAAATACAATAAAAATTCAAATTCAAATTACGCGCGCCAGGAGATTCAGTAGTTTTGCGACCAACTTCATTTTGTTAATTTTTATCTTAAAATGCGCGCGCCTCTTAAAATTTCACTCTCATCATTTTTTCATAACGCGCCTAAAGAAGTATAACTTCAAAAAACTAACTTTCTATTGTAAATTTAAACCATTCTCGAATCCACTTAAACACACAAAAAATTTTATCAAAATCAGTCCAGCCGTTTAGGAGAAGTTTAATTACAAACACACGCACCGAAGATTTTAACTGATCTAGCTGATCCTCCGCCCGCTTCGCTGAGCGTATCTAAGATAATCTGATTGAATAATACAAAACTTAACAAAAATAAGAAATTCAGCTATTTTAACAAAACCAAAAAAAATGATAGATATTTCTAGACCTTTGATTTATAGACGGTTCATGAAAAAACGTAAAACTACTTTTCCAGGAATAGATATATAATGAGCTGTCTAATCGATACGTTCTTTACGTTTTTATGAATGTTGTGAAATACCTCTAGGTACTTGTGTTTCTTTAAGACTTGAGAAAATTTCACACTATATGTCATATTAAACATGTTTCCATTTTAGTAGAAAGAATTAATAGCTGTCCTATAGGAAGCGTAGGTATACCTTTTTTAGGGTAAATAATTGTCAATGTGTTATTTTAAGATCTGAGGTATCTTTCACTAAAATTCGTTCCCTAGTTTATGCTAGAAAATATTATTTTTTCCACAGAACCGTTCACCATTCAAGTATTCTAGGATATATTCGTAGTATTATTTTAAGTCTAGTATCTTATCGGCAAGTCTGCTGTTTTCCGGGCGCCAAAATAATAAATAAATTAAAAATGAACAATAAAATGTTTCCAGTTTTCGAAATATCAAATTTTAAAAGCTATATCGCCAACGTCAAATTTGGTTAACAACGCGATGGTCACAACTACCTTGCTATTTTCTCTTGAAAAATAAGTTCGGAAGGATTTCTGTTTGTTTGAGGGCTCTGCCCCCAAGTCTTCCCCAGCGGCTGCACCCCCAAACTCCAGCGAGCAGCTGTCAAAATTTTGTAGTCCCAAAAATGGTCACATTCACAAAATTTATCTCCCATAAGAAATAATATTAGAGTTGTGCTTTTAAAATCCATTTTTTCTCAAAAACTAAGCGAAAACTCGGAAAATTATACTCTTCATTTTATTTTGGTTAGTTCTATAAGAATACGTTGTCAAATTTTGGTGCCTGGCAACCGCAAAATCCTCGTCTTATCAACTACCGTTACATGAAAAATAACGTTTAGATATTTATCACTCTTTTCTTGCATGAGAGAGACACAAATCAATGAATAAAAAACAATTGAAATTATTATTGTTTAAATTATGAATTTAAAAGATATTTACATTTCAAAGTATTCAAACAAACCATGCATTTTTTCAGAATGAAAAGTTTACTGTACCTTTTTTTGAAAGCTACCACATCTTAATAGTTAATTTTATTTCAGATTTTGAATTTTAATTGTTCTCTTTTTAAATTTTAATTATGTAGTAGTTGTTTGTTTATTGCATGAAAAAAATTTAAGAGCGTTAATGCGAATTGACCAAAAATATCTTGTCGACTACAAATTGTAAATCTAAACCATTCTCGGATCCACTTGAACACACACAAAAAATTTCATCAAAATCGGTCCAGTCGTTTAGGAAGAGTTTAATTACAAGCACACGCACAGAAGATTTTTACATATAAAGATATAATATATCCTATTTGATAAAAGTATTTCAATTGGATCAAGTTTTGCCTTCATATTTTATCTAGTTGTGCCACGAAGGTTTTGGTTGAAATCGGTTGACAAGAACTCCAACTTTTTCTATGGGTTTTTGAGTTTTTTTAATTTTCTTCGAAAATGGCTTAAACAATTTTCTTTATTCTTACTATAATGTAACATTACATAGTTATTAAACTCATCAAAGCCTATAACTTTTGTTTGACACTTTTTCCTAATAAAATTAAAATTAAGGGGGTTCTGAGGTAGTGGGTGCAAATTCATGCATAGAGGCTATATACTTACGTGTAGTTTTGATTACATATAGTATGTCAAATACCTAATTATGTATTATTCTATTTATACATTTTTTAACTAATCGTGGGCTCTATATTCTTTTAACAAAAAGGGAATTTATATAAAAGAAAATTCTGTGACGCGTCGCAACATATACTTTTACATAAAAGCATATCGTATTATGGTTATTTTAGAGCTATTGTACCTACATGTCTGTAAAATAGTCACTCTTGCACAAACCACTTACTATCTAATATACTTTCATTAATCTATTAGATAAAAAAGCAAATTAAAAGTGAAATAGAATGATAACAAACCATCATTGTTTCATAAATACAATGAAATTAGATTTTATAAAACGAACAAATCCATTTTCTTTAATTAAACGAAAAATGCAAGGAAAATTTGCGTTTTAAAACGCAACATTAAAATTCGTTTTAACTTTTTACTATAGTAATTAATTAATTTGTTTTGTGATCATAAAAGTCAATCGCAGTTTAAATATCTACGTTGAATATTCGGTCAAGACTACGAATGTCACATGGAAAATTAAATTTTATCATTGATTTGCATTAATTAGATGTGCACCAATGTTACTGGCATCACAATCGCTTATCAAATACCCACGAGATTTAATATTTTTTCTCCTTTTTTTTTTGTTCTCTCTCTAGAATTTATTGAGACTCGAAAAAAATAACAATAAATTTAAATAGTTTTTATGGATTTTTTATTTCATTAGCAAACGTGACAGATTTGCATGTCCTGTGACCTAAATAAATTTGTAATCCTATCATCTGTGGAAGGGATAATTTGGAAAAAATATGGGGTAAAGCCAGGGGAATATTGACAGGGGTCATTTTATTATTGGAATATGTGCCAGAGTTGCTTCCATATATACACACTGCACACACATATACGGTGGTGTGTTAGTGTTATATTGGGCTCGGTGAAATGGAAAATTTAGCGTCACCATTTCAATAATTTCCATTGAGTCGTTATGGATCGATTGGCAGATGAAGGGATGTTGGGATGAACGATTTTTAGACTTTGAGGGATGAAAAGGTGCTATTGTCAAACGATGTTTAACCAAATTTTTCTTCTCTTGGATTTAATTTAATTTAACATAATATTTCTATCAATCTTTTTGTCTTCCTTTTCTATTGTTTGAATTCTTAATTAATTCAACCTTAAAACAAAAATTCAAATACTATTGCTAAACAACTTTTATTTTTGTTAATAAGTAATTAGGTATTTCTTAGTAAGAAATTTGAGAATGGACCAGCACCATAGCAAGGCTTAACTACATGGTTATACGTATTGTGTCCAACCAAAGGTTTATCCATAAGTTTACAATAAGTTGTTTTAATATAGTAATGCTCTCTTTAAAAGTGGTCAGACTTTTCCAACATTTTTTCTTTTTATAGCAAAACTATTTTTTTAACTAACTATAAAATTATAACTCAAATACCTATAAATAAAAATACTTTATTATTACTTATATTTTTAAAACTGAAAAATTAATGGTAATGAAAATTATTTTATAATATGTAAGCACTTAAAATGACTGGTATCTAAGGACTACATAATACTGACTTATATGAGGCCTAACTGAAACTAGCAACGAAAAGTATATAAATGATAGTAATTTACGTAATCTATAAACAAAATGGAACTGAAATAAAATGTCAGTTTATAGTCTGAGCTTATTGGTTGTTCACAGAAAAATTGATAATGTTAGTCATCTAAAACCTCTATTTCTTGCTGTTTGGCAAATTGTATATTAACATACATATTTTTATTTTAATAGGCAGAGTTGGTGGATTTTACATGTTTGTAAATCTTTTTTTTTCGTAAACATCAGTGCAATAATGGACAAAAATATCAAAACGAGCAAACCCAATTATTAAATTCGTAAGTATTACGCTTACAAAATGTATCGAAATTGTTGAATGTTGTCAACATAATTTTTTATTTTACTAATCACAACTACGAATTAGAAATATAATGAGTTTTGGAAATAAAAAGCAAGTAAGAGCAGAGAGGATATAGACAGGTACGCCTTAGCCCTTTTTCCATCCAAGAGGCGTTAAAGGAGCCAAATTCGTGGAACAATTCAAACACCTATCTCAGGAAAATTAACCTCCTAAAAAAATTTAAAATTACCTACTCTAACAAAACAAACGATATAAGTGCGAATGATCATTAGTAGTTAAAGCACTATAAAAAAGACAAAAATAGTAAGTAAAATTTTAAAAGCTTCTTTTTTTGACAAACACATTATTTTACAATTCCAAATCAAATTTAAATTTAAATTTTGAAAGCTGTTTGCATTAATTGTTACATTAATCAAAATGTAATTTATAAAAGCACTAACGTTTTATACTTTTTATAGAATAGAAACGTTAAATGTTTATGACATGATATTGTTGGTTACTATCTGTTTCGGATTTTGACAACCATTTTGGCTATCTTTTTTTTCTTCACTATTCTTAGCAGAAAAAATGTTGAGATATTTTTAGAAAACGTTAAAAATCGTTGCCTATAATCAATTTATTTTACATAAGTAGATACTTTTTTTTATTTATCAATTGATCTTTTTATCCAATTTGATATGTAGATCGGACTTGATAGAGAATACTTCCAAGGGAGTATCGCTTTAGATATGTCTTTGAAAAAGTAATATTAGTTTCCGTTTGAAGTTATTTAAAACTCTTATTTTAAAAATTACTGTCATATTAAAAAAACCATTTCAAAGTAATGGAAATTAAATTTACTGTTATTTATTTTGACTTCTTGAATAACAGTCAATAGTTTAACACGGTATATAACATGATAGATTACTTCAAAAATAAAGAAAAATCCTCCTGTATTATTCGAATTTCTACGGTCCTAGTAATTTATACTAAGGTACATAAAAAAACTTCCAACTACCAATAAAATAAATCAAAGGTGAAGACAAAATATCGGATCTTCTACCTTTACTTGGTAGGTATACACCACTGGCCTACCAGCAACCAACAACATGCAAACGAGGTAAGAGGAATAGAGGTAAATAAGCTTATAGTAGAGATTAAATATATATATATATATATATATATATATATATATATATATATATATATATATATAAAACCTTATAATATATATATTATATAAAACTTTATATACTTTTATTGACCAAGTCGCGACATAGCCTTAGCAGCTATAGCGACAATAAATAAAATTAAAAAGCATATGTTTGAGGATCTTTAAATAAAGTAAAATTAAATAAGGCCACTTAGTAGCGTGGTGGACTAGATGTCGCTTTATACGCCAGTGGTCCTGGGTTCGAATCTCAATGAAAGACTTAGATGTTTTTTCTGAGTTTTCGAATTCGACGGTCGCTAATGACCATAGTAGTTGATGCAACCTTAAATAAACAAAACAAAAAAAAACAAAACAAAAAAAATGAAATATCAAAATTGATATATACCTTAAATGAGACTCGAAGCTTATAATAGTTATAGTTATAAATAACACTCTTCGGGATTACCTTCTTATATTTAGGCTAAATTTTATTTTTTCATTTAATTAAGAACGAACTAAAACTAGATGTTCGTTTAAAAATAAATTTAGAACAGTAAGATTCCCTGCAATTATACTAAATATATGTACTTTGCGAATCTCAAATGAACACCTATAGTTAATAAATTATTATTGACCAAGAGAATCGATAAACAATTAATAATAAGTTAAAAGTATAGTTTCTTAATTTTAGTTTAGTAAAAATCGTCCTTTAACCTTTGTATTTACTTAAATATTATTTTATCAATAGATCAAAATTTATCAAAATTGGTTGACGAATTTTTTTTTTTGTTTCCGTTTCGTTTGTTTTAGAGATAAGCGAAACTTGAAAGTTCGCTTATCTTTGTTCTAATACAAAATATTCGAAAGAGGATTAGCGACTCGAACGTTAAGCTGTGTTATTTTTTAAAACTTTCTGATAAATACAAAATGTTGTTTTCAACAACTTACGGCTTTATTTCTTTGCGATTTTTCACACAAGAAAAACTTCACAAGTTGAAAAGGCGATTTTCTATTATTTCAACAAAGTTTTGAAATATAATGGCGCTTAATTTAAATGATGAAAGAGTCGTCGAGATGCTAACAGAGAAAAAAACACGCAAAGAAAAATTAATAAGTTTACCAGAAAGTACTCTGTACTGTTTTCTATCTTCTATAATAACCTGCTAGGTAAATTGTTTCGTATATGATTTGAAAATAGATCAAACTTTCCATATATTTATTTTTTTATAAAAAAACTTATAATTCTACCTCCATGTTTAAAAAATAAGAATTTTATTCAACAAAAATTGTATTGCAATAAAAATTTTAAAATTTTTGCTTCGGTATTGTCGATTTAATATGATTAAAAAATGCTAATAAAGAGATCAAATTTTACCACGAATTGTGTTCTTAAATCATCAATATTTCCAAATTTAAATCACTTTTAATAGTCAATAAATTTTATGAGCTAATTTCTTAATCTATAGTTTTTAAACAGATAACACTAATTTAAATTCTTAGAAACGTAATGGCTGATATTTCAAATGAAGTTATTGTAATTATAGTTGTAAAATCACTCCATATAAAAATAATTAAAACACTGTGATTAAATTATTTATGTGTTCTTAATCTAATTTTCTTTATCTTTGAAAATATACTCCTGTTTATTCAAAGAATTGAATTTAACTGTTTATATTTGAAAAACGTTAGGTATTGTATCTTGTTTATATATTTCTTCGCAAAAAATATACTAAAATAAAGGGAGTACACACAAAAGAAAAACGTTGAAATGAAAGAGAAAGAAACTGATTTCATTTGTCGTTTTGGGTAAATTTTATTTGCAAACTTATTTCAACATTTATTTTAATTTCCGTTTCTCTCATGTGTATTTCGTTATATTTGCCACAGCCGGTACACACAAACCTCAACATCTAAAATGTGTCATTACCAGATTGGACTTCTTTTCCCTCATTCACAATATTCATTATTCATTCCATTTTTCCTACCTGCTCTCGTTTCTTTTCATACCGAGCAAAATTTATTTAACAATTACGTTGATTGCAATAATTTTTTTCTTTTTTCCATCTCACAATTTCTATACAAAATAATATTGAAATCAGAAATTATTTATGACAGTGTTAACATCTAAACTTTCATACATACATACGTATCCTAGAAAATTTAAAGTTAATTCTTGCCAAATCCCCCGAGGTGAAGGCCTCATTCTAATCACAGGTTTCGAGTGTCTTTTGGAATATTTACTTACGGTGCGGGAAATGGGAAGATTAGTTTTCAAATGTTTATATACATATGTATGTATACGCTCGTTGATACCTAAAGCATCGTGTGGTTTTGAACCTTGTAAAGATTGTAATAATCTCGGAAAAGGGTCTTTTTAGTTGATCTAGCCTCAGGACTTACGAATATAATACTGAGAACAGAGACTGTCTAAGAAGGAAGTCTACCAATTTCAGCAATGAGATACTCTATAGCTATTAAACCTCAAAATTATTATCAACGCTATATCTGGTGTAATATATTGTTTATATTAAAACACTGAGAAATGAGAATTTTCTGCCTGAAAATGACAACTTTCAGTAATTTTGAAACTAATTAGTTTTATTTTTTGTACATATTATATTGTAGTTTATGTCAAACATTTTATTAAAATGCGATGTAATCAAAATCCGTCACTGAAACGTGAAATTATTTATTATCTTGAAAGAAAACCATCCAGTTTTACATAACCCTAAATTGTTAAAATAGTTGTAGACGGTTTGTTTAAAATGTCAAGCCAAATCAAGAAAATTGAAGGAAATTGTAAATGGAATTTATATTACAATAAATAAAAGCTTATTGTGTCGTTTTAAATAGGTAGGTACATATTTTAATTTCTAATAAAATTTTATCGTTCCACAGACTGCTAAGGTTTTCAAAGTTTATATTAAATATCATATCAGTTCACATACATTAAAAAACTCAACAAAAAAATTGTTAACAAGAAAATAAAATACTTAATGTAACGCTGTTAATTTTACAAAAGACAAATTTAAATCTTTGTCTCGTTCTTTTTTTTGTAGTAAGTCTTCAGGGATATTATAGATTTAAAATTTCGGATCTGGATACGGATAAAGAAATAATATTATACCGGTTTCAAAGACGGGTTACTGATATGAAATTATTTCAGATTATCTGTTAGTTTGGTTACAGATATTAGATTTTTTAGAAACTGTAATCGTAAAACACAAACGGTTAATAATTTAACTTGATTTCTAAGTTCTCATTTGGCACTAAATTATCAGTCATATAAGTAATTAACTCTACTTAAAAACGCAAAAGTAACAGAAATTATAATAGACTTCTCGTTTCCGAAACTATCCAATACTTTTATATTGGTTAAGGTTACGTAGCCATTTTTATTTCGGATATGCGATAGTTTCGGTTACGGAAGTCTTAAACAACGCTGCTGTCTATTTTTATAAGGATCATTCTAATAAGTAGCGCCATAATAAAATAAGTAAAATATTTTTACTACTTATATGCCTATACTTATATAATAACATCGAATTAGAGAAATATTTAGAGTTAAAGTTTAGAATTTTACTACTACAAACTTTTATTGAGTTACCTTTTTTCTATACAAAATCCACATTTAAACGGTAGAAAAATAATCTACGTTGTTATATTGTTTTAACAATGACTTTGGCTTCCTATGAAAAGATCAGTAAGGCTTTCGAATTTACCATCCGTAATTTTACTTCAGCTTTATTTATTTAATATAATTAGATTTGATAATACCTAGGATGTTTATAACAACATTCAAGATTTAATTAACTACTTACTTATTGATTTAAGTTCTAGCTTAATGTGAGTAACAAAATATATACTTTGCTTAGTAAGCTTTAAATAATCGCAATTCGTTGAATTAAAAAACTAATATATTTATTTTTTTTCAGGTACGTACCACTTTTGAAAATATGTTTCTGTTTCCAAAATGGGTGAGTAATTATGAGTGAATTATAACAATCAACCTCAAATTAGCCATCATAACGAACCATCTCAATTTTAAAAGAACAGAGAAATTTAAATTATTCACAAATATTTTCATGGTTTTTCCCAGACATTTTTCTATAGCAATAAATTTGTCTAAATTTTGCCTTAGGGAAATTGATATATTGTCAAACAAAAAAATAAAAAAAAATGCAAAAAAGTTAAAATAAATTAGTGAGATATTTATTAGAAAACCAGAGATTTGGTGAAAGATGTATTAAGGCAATAAAGTATTGAATAAAAAAAAAATAGAGAAACTAAGTAATGATAAACGATTATAATTTCTTTAGTCATTAGTATTCAGAATAAAGCGCCTTTTTGATAATAAAATATGGAAAAAACTTTTTTTTTTTTTTAAGTACTTTTCTCAAAACACTTACGAATAATTGAACTGAAATCAATTGAAAGAATTTTTAATTTTTAGAGAATAAAATGATAGTAGAATTCAAAAATATTGTCTGTATTATGTATCTTGTCTCAAACTGCAATTGGTTAATTTTTTTCCATAAAAATGGTTAAATGAGGTGGCCTAAAAGTTTTAATTACTGTAATAAGTTATTTTCTTTTTAATGGTGTAATTTAGCACCTAAAACATTTATGTTTATACTTGAACCGATTTGCACCAAACAAGTATAAAATATATCCATTTAGGCCATACTTCTTACTTCACTTGACATTTAATGAAAATTTACATAAAATATTTGTAAGTGTGGCGTAAAACAAACGGGTAAGAGGAAAGACTTAAGGCATCCTCCATTTTTAATGGATATAAAAGTAAATATACTTCAAGTACTATTATGCGTTGTATTTAATTCGGTTTTATGTTTGAAGTGATTAATTCAATGAAAAGAAAACCGTTATGGCAGAAGGAAGGGCCAGTGAAGAAAAATTAAAATTTTTTATCGTTATTTTAACGTTTGAAAAGTATTTGACGACGGTTTCCGGAGCTTTTTTAATTAATCAACGCTGACGAAAGGCAGCTTCAAAGGCTTTGTCTCGATGACAGTGTTAAAGGATACGAAACCGAGAGCTCTGTATACTTACCGTTCTTTGTATGAATTTTTTAGCGACTTTTTTAGCGACAAATGTTCATCTACATTTAAAACGCCTATTTACTGTGGAATTTGATTATGTGTAAGAAAAAAAGTTGAAAAATTCAAATTTATTACTGGTTGCAAATATAATATATCACAAAGGTTTTAGAGTTTTTAAATACGTTTTTATGGCTTTTTAAATAAAAAGCTTTTATTTTCAAAATATCTACAGCTTTAAATTAATCAACTCTATAGGAAATGTTTATTTTTTTCCTAGTAATTAAGGTTTTCTTTACGAAGAAATTTAACAACCGAAAATTTAGATGGGCTAAAAGTACAGTAGGTACTTACTTAATACAGAAAATTTAGTCTGTTTTATGCACAAAGTTAAACAATGTGTGTATCAAGCTCTAAGGCGATTATTGCATTTAAATGGTTGTTTATTTCATTTTATACCAATGAGCAATGTTATCAGTGTATTTATAAAAATTATGAAAGAGGCCACGTATAACATAACGAAATATACTTTTTTATATCGTATTACATCGATTATAAGAAACCCCCGATTTTAAGACGCTTCCTAAATATTTCAGGCTAGAAATAAAAATAGAAACACCTGAATTAAGTTATACCTGAATTAGCAATCGAATATAAGGCGCACCACGAATACAGACTCATAAAATGCGTAAAAATGTGCGTCTTATAGTTGATGTAATACGGTATCTTTTTTTGTACTACACGCCTACATTTCAGTATAACTTTTGATTTAAAATATTTTTTTTTTACGTAAACCAGTATAGACTTTGTGATTTAAGTTTCCAAGAAATAACACTAACAATACCATTGAGAAGCATAACGATAACTTAATTAAAAAAATTCATATTTTAAATTATTACAAATATCAACTTCTGATGACCTAAACAATCTCTTAATTTTTTTTCGCTGGTTTTTTTATGTCGCTTCAACATTTCTGTCCTTAGCGACAATTGTTGTGTTGACTAGGTTGGCTTATACATCCTCCAGGACACCCAAAAGCCTCAATGAGATCCTAATGTCCTCGAGATCCATTGTGTTTTTGTTGAGGGTCTTCTTTAGGTCAGTGGGGTTGATTGGTGCAATTAAAAAGGGGCACTCACAGATTAAATGTGTCACTGTCAGCTCACTTTCACAATTGGGGCACTTTTTTGGGGTTGTCATTTCCAAGATCTGTCGATGAGAAAGGCCGCGTGTGCAATCCTTAATCTGATCAACAGACATTGTTCCGATCGTCGGTTTGACATTGGAACAGTCTCCCAAATTCTGTTACGAACTCTGTGTAATTTTGTCAGTGTTGTTTTCCATTTTTCGTTCCACTAAATTTCAACACATTTCCGGACCGTTTTTCTGAAGTCGCTGTAGGTGATTTGTCCGGTCTTGACCATGAGTGATAGCACTTTTTGCAGCCTTGTCTGTTTTGATATTTCCTGATATTCCTTTGTGAGATGGTATTTGGGCAATGATCAAACTTCTGTCTTTTGAGAAGTTCACTAGCTCCATGCGTGCTTCCTGTATTATCTCGTTTTTAATTTTTTTTTTTTTTTTTTTTTTTGGTGTTTTAAGTCGCTTTAACAGCTTAGGTCATATCACGACTGTCTAAACACAGAAAACTTCTGTTGGTCAATTTTAATCTTAGGTCTATGATCTTAAGTCTAGGGTTCAACGGGAATCGAATCCGAACCACTTGACGCATGAAGTGGAGAGAACTACTGCTCTAGCCACTGCGCCAATAGGTGGCCTGCGTTTTTAATGTTTGGGTTTGCTAATGCATCAATGATGGCTTTGGAGTCGGAGCATATGAGTACGTTCCCTAATTTTTGTTGTTAATTTACTTCAATTAACTACTTTTTTACAATTACTACAATTAACTTCAGGCTTTCGTTGATTGCATATGGTTCGCAGGAAAAAATACTAAAAGTGGTGGGTAGTTTATATTAGGAGGAGGTCACCCTATCTGGCCTCAGAACTGGCCATACTAGGATAAGTCATGGGCATATTCTTCGGCAGGAGCCTTGGTCTAGCTGTACATTGAGTGGAAAGCCACTTACTGGCCATCACCTATTATCGGAAAATAAGTAGTTCAAAAATATCCAATCAGAAGACATATTAAATCCAGAACACCCGTGCTTTCTTAACAACTGGAAAGCAACTAAAGAAAGCGCTTGCTACACCATTAAAGCAATTAAGATATTGTATATCAGATTGTCTTTCCTCCATAAATATTTGAGATTTTGAACTTTCAAAATTTTCGCTATACGATATTTGGGCTTTCCAGGATTTAAGACCAAAATTTGGATCAAAACTCCAGATATTCGGAGTTTTGGGGTTTTGGTTTGAGATATACCTACCTTTTTTGTGTCATTCGAATTTTTCAGGACATTAAAAAATTAATTGTTTTGAAAATGTGCAAAAATAAACTAAGTATAAATATTTATGACTGATCAAGGATTGAACAATAGCATCACTGACGTGGATATTTTAATCTTGTAGAACTTTTTACAAAATATTTAAAAAATAATTAATTAAAATATGCTATTTCCTTCGTGCCTTTCATTTTGTCATTATTTCATTTGCTAATGATAATAATAATAAGCACTGAAATATTTAGGTGTTTTGTTCAATACTAATTAAATATGCTATTTATTTACAAACATTTATAATAGGTAATTACGACAAAATATTCAACATGTGTTTTTTTCTTAATGAATTTTGATAAAAAACAATACTACGACGTGTGTCAATCTAATTGTAAAGTGTAATGTACACTTCAAAGGTTTAAAAATCAGTGACCATAGTACGAACAATTGTCACTTGAAAATATTTAGCATGTTCCGATATTGTACAAACATATTAGAGAAATTTTATTTATCTTATATCTATGTACATGTTTTATTATTCATATTAAATTTAAGGTTCTAAGTAAAACAATGTGAAAATCGAATTTTATATAGATTTGACTTTGCAGTTTTTACTTACTAATTTAAGTTTTATGGTTTCATAAGCAGCATATTTAAGATTATATTTTTAAGTGTTTTAAATTACACACACTTAAAACAATGTATGCAATGAACAATGTGCATATTATATTTAATAAGTTTTAATGGATATTGTTTTGTGATTTATATTCATGGTCAAAAGTATTATTCTTAACACAGCCTTATTAATTTTATTTGAAACACATTAACAGTTTCAGAAAATTCCAAAAGTTTAATTTTTACCTTCTTCTTATAGTCATAAAAATTTTGTACAGTATTATTTATTTTAATTTAAAATAAGATAATCCAAAATAATGATCGTATTAGTTTTATATTTTATTTTTTTTTTTATAAATTTGCACCTCTTGCTATATATACCTACACGAGATTGTCCCAATTGTGCATGACCTATAAACAAAAAAATACAAAATTTGGGAAATTTTTTTTTAAAACTTACAAACTGAGTGGTAGGTACGATACATAAGACATTTTTATAGAATAACATAACTACAATCAAGCAAGGTCAGATTTGATATTTAATTAAAGTAGCTCAAACTTTAATTTAATAATTTTGGTTATTGCGATAACGCACATGTGTACTGACTACTGATGCGTCGTATTTTTTTCCAGATGTAATATCAATTTTTTTCTTTTCTTTAATTGTAATCATTTTTCTTGAACAAAAACATTGTAGCAATCTGAACGCACGAGCATGTTTATTTGATTATTTCAATTTGTAAAACACAATACTCTAATCAAAACTGAAATATTTTTTTTTAATTTTAGTGTAGGTATGCATGCTAATATATTATCAGCTACTAATTAATATACACTGTACTGAAATAATATGTTGTAAAGTTGAACTCTAACTACACGTCGTGTTAAATTTGCGTTTAGGAGCAAATTTCATGAATTATTCAAGTTACGGGTACAACTGTTGTCCAAAAAATAATAAAAAAAGAGATTAATTTATTAAGTTAGCCAGAAAATCCTAAATCGTATCGGCACTAAATCGTTCGGTATAAGACAATTCGAGGTTTTTAACAACGTCTGTAAGTTGTGCTTTTGTACCGATAAGACCGCTAAATGTCGTTATGACTCAATGTCTTATGAGGCTCCTCGAGATTATATTTTTCTAACTGTAAAGTTAAAAAACAGTAAAAAAAACAGCAAGAATATAAAAAAAAATGTTCTATTACAGTTATTTTTCCGTGTTTCATGTTATCTTTTTCAATATAAAGTCCATCAATAGTTTTAGTTTTTTAAATAAATATTAATTAGTTGTTTTTATTATTTTTTTATATTTTAATATTTTTATGGAGAACTCAAGTGTTTTATTTTTAAGCATTTTAACTTTTTGTTTTCAACATACGTGTGTTAAAAAAAACATCATATAAAAGGCTTAAAAAGTGACTAAATTATTTAATTACTTTAAGTGCTTAAAAATAAAACGCTTGAGATTGTAGTGAAGTTTTTTGATTTTCTGCATGGATAAATATTGTTACTTGTCAAACTATTTTGTTTTAAAGGCCAGTTTTATTCACAAATAGAGGGTAGTAGCATGGGTAACCTAGCAAGCCCTGCTATTGCAAATATAGTTATGAATTATGTGATTGATCAAATTCTAGTTTTGTTACCTTTCAAGATCCCTTTCATCAAACTATATGTTGATGATACAATAGCAGCTGTACCGGGTCATGAAGTCGAACATGTTTTAGGCCTGTTCAATAGTTTTAATGATAACATCCAATTTACTATGGAAGTCGAAAAAGATAATTGTATTCCTTTTTTAGATTTTCTGGTTGAACGTAGAGATGGTGATCTTATCACTGATTGGTTTATCAAACCTATTAGTTCTGGTAGATTTTTGAATTATGATTCAAACCATCCTCGGTCTCGAAAAATTGGGTTGATTACTGGTTTGTTAGATAAGATAATTAGATTGAGCAATGAAACATATTATGAAAAGAATTATAACATCATACGAACACTTTTACTAAAAATGGGTACTATAAATCTTTTGTGGAAACTATAATTTTGAAATTTAAACAGGAAGTTAACAATCGTTTATTAAAAAATAATATTATTCGGGAAAAAGATTTAATAAAATATTGCAAGTTCTCTAACATTGGGGGGTTATCTTATAGCATTAACCGATGTTTTAAAGACACAAATGTGAAACTAGCATATTATAATTTGTTGAGCGTCAATAGTGTATAATATACTCAAATAAAAGATCCTCTGAAGAAAGAACATCACTGTGGTATCATCTATAAGATTCCATGCTCGTGTAATCTTTGTTATGTAGGCCAAAAAAAACAGTTTCTGGATTTAAGATTAAAACAACATATAAATGATTGTAAAAATATTAATATTATAAAGGAAAACAAAACTGCTTTAGCCTCACATCATTTTGAGAATCATCATGAATTTGTATTTGACAAAGTAACAATAAAGGATAGAGAGAAAAATTGGCTAAAAAAATATTTTTGAAATGATTTTTATAAAGATAAATAATACAGTTAATAAAAGAACCGACACAAATAACTTAAGAATTCTGTATAATGATATTTTAAATGGCTATAAACCTATAATTAAATAATTTGAACTTTACATCGTTTTTTGACATAATTTAGAAAAACAAAAATTTAAAATTACAACACAGGAAGGGATATGTGTTTTGAATTTTGAATATGTTCATAATTGTTATATGTTAATATTAATAAATAATGTATTCAAAATTTATCAATTCTACGTGACAATGTATAAAATAAATTTGACCAATTTTTGAAAAAAAGAATGTTAGTTGTAAACTAGAAGTTAAGGTAGATATAATATATTACATAAAGATATCATAATATTCTAATATTTTAATTGTTTGGTTATGCAATTTTGTAACGTGCTTGTTTTTCGTTTGTAGAAGCCTGAAGAAGGTCAAATAAATGACCGAAACGTCGCTCAATTAACAATTTGTATATTGACTTACATGTTTCGTCCACTTTCCTACGATTTTAAATTAATATTTAAAACTCTTGGACAAAAAATAATTTATAATAAATTTCTACTAGTCGCTAGCAATTGAATGGGACTAAAAATAAATTAAGTATAAAAATATAATCTATAGGATAGTAATTTTTTATGTTGAATATATATAAAGTTTCTTCACTTAGGTACTAGTGTATACGTGTATACGTATAACGTATACGTGTTTAACATCGAACATATTTTAACAGTATATACAAGCTTGATTCAATGCATTTTCCTTTAACTTGGTTAAGAAATGAGGATCTTTAGTTTTGGAGAAAAAATTCAGAAATGTCGTTTAAAGATTATTTTTAAATAGCATATTTTGAAGCTATCGACAATCAATTTAGGTTCTGGCGCGTTTGACATAATAACACACACCCTAACGTAAAGGGATATTTAAATCATATTATTACAAAAGACGAAAATTGAAGCTTCTCTAAAGCATACAATAAAAATATTCAAAAGACTTATGTAAACAGAAGTTAACTATAATGTCTTAAGAATTTCCAACCGTAATTTTAATAGCGATGATTTACGACTTAAAAATTCAAATAATCTAATCAATAATCTGATCACTTATATCACAATATGGTTGTCCAAAGTTGAAAAAATAGTGCATAAATAAAGGAAAATATTTCCTCTGACGCATCACAGAACTTTCTTTTAAATGAATAAAATTCGCTGTTAGTTAAAAGAACGTATATTAAGCTCACGGTTACTTTATATAAATATACATAACTCAAAAATATATAAACATATAAATATCTTAAACAGAACTCGATGTTGTCTTTATATACCTACTTACTCCCACCCTCTTCCCTAAAACCGCCGTTATTTAAATTTTCACAGGAAAAAATTTTAACTAAAGGTTGGAGGCTATGATGAATCTAAGAATCATAGCTAGTTTAAAAAAAAAACATTGGAGCTGTTTTCGGAAAAAAAAAAAACTGAGTAAGGATTTTTGTCAACCGCTTTCAACCAAAAGCCGCACACCTTAACTAAATGAAAATGAAGGCAACATTCCAAGTTTGGTGCAATTCGGATAAAGCTTTCGATACAATTTTGCTGGCTGTTACACATACACTCACGCACAGAGACATTTTTAAGAATTAGTTTTTAAGCCTCATAGGACCTATAAACGTGTTTTTCCGGTGAAAACGCAACCCAGTTCTAATACTTCTTTGCTATTCTTTACTAAATTATAGTTTTAAAAGCGGCTAAAAAGGAATAATTAAGCTTCTATAAAGCTTTTGAAAAGTAAAACGTTTATAAACATTAATAACCAATTCATTTAGTTTTTTTTTTCAAAAGATAAGAAAATTGAATAGAAATAAAAACTATTTAAACAGTTTAATAGTCAAACTTATGTGAAAAGAGAATTCTAATTTTGCTGCTGTTGTAGTTTATTAACTAAAATAAATGTTTGTGTTGATTTTAATTAGAATAAGTAAGTACTTAAAATTGTAATTTCATCTCTTACTTGAATCTATTCAACTATACATAAATACAATAAGCAAACGAAAAAAAAACACAAAAAAACAAGCTTTGATGAATTGTCAAACTTAACAAAAGCAATTAAAAAATAATTACTACGTACAGTTTAAAAACATTTTTACATTAAATATTTACCTTTTCTGCATTCATGCTATAAAATTTATTGATAGAAAAATTATGAGGAAGTTTTATTTAATCGAATTCAGATCTTGTACGAAAACGAATAAGATGACGCAATTGACAAGTCACAAATAAAATTTTAACGAGAAGAGCTTGAAAGTGGAAAAATTTGCGATTTAAAAAATTTAGTGAAAGCAGTTATAATTTTAACGAAAGTTTTTTACCATAGGTACATCACATTATTGTATTATGAACGTTTGTAATTTCTATATGGTTATTCACGTTTTTAATGAATTTACCTATGAAACGGTTATGTTTTTTTATATCACCAAGAAAATCATTGAGAAAAACGTTAATCGTTCCACTTTTTTGTCGTCAGTTGTATTTCATATATATGTTTAATTTTTTCATATTGAATCGTTAATGGGCAGAAACCGCCACCTCATTTCCGACCCCTAAACCAACAAATCTTTGACTACTGACCTGATTTCATATAAAATATCTCTAAAACACGATTTAAAAAAATAAATCAAAAGGACTTTATCGCATATTTAAGTATGGCTCAAAACAAACATTTATAACTACATTAATTCATACTTTTTACGCTTAATGTTCGAGTCGTTCAGTTTATATTGTAAGAAAATATAAGTTTGTATAGTTTATATAAAAAATGTTAAGTAAGTATTATAATTTTTACTGTATAATGTGTTTCACATAAAATTTATGTATAGTTATGCTTCCTTTTATACGAAAAATTAAAATTAATATATTTTAAAAGCTCTTTTAATAATATGCGCCCATTAATCAAGCCCATTAATAAAATGGGCCTGATTATCTTCGGCTCTTTTCTCAGATCTCTTTTTTCAGATAAGATATTTATTTATAGAATATAAAAATTATTTAAATATTTTTATTTGAATTTCTGTTTTACTAAGAAAATATATAAAAGAAAAGTTTTTCTTAGTACCTCAGTGCATGAAAAACGTAGGTACTTAGAAGAAAATGTGCCTATTTAATATGAACCTAGTTATATTGAAAGAATTGAAAATTACGCTTTTTACGCTGCAAATTGACTTGCAAAGAAATTAAACTGGTAGAAAATTAAAGACGCAACAGCGATATTGAAATAATTATTCCCTGAGTGGTTTTGGGTGCATGTAACGTGACGGTAGCTTATACAATCCTTGAAGATTTGTGAACTAATTCATATGAGAATTTCATCCATTATTACGTGTAAACTCGTATTATACAAACACTAGCGTTGCACACATAAATGTGCGTTTGCAAATGTTTGTGTTAATTAACGATGTTGTTTAAGGGCGGAAGCGGTAGGATACCACACCCTTGTCATGGCGTAATTACCCGGAAACGCGCCAAAATGCAATATCCTCCTTAAATAGCGAACTACAAAGCAAAGCGAGCACAACGCATCAATGTACCTTTTTGTTCCAAAATAAATACAATCGAGACGAGACAAACACTAGCGACACCATCATCCACATTCCCGATTACACATCACGTAAACAGAGCAACAAAATTTTGCATGAGGAAAATCGAATTTCAATCAGTGTTGTTTCAAGTGGAAAGTTCGGTAACTACATTTGAAAGTTATTTCACATATACCAACAGAGATAGGATATATTAACCACGTTAATACCAATGTTAGAAACATTTTTATGGTCAGATGTAAAAATTGTATCGCAAAAAATTGGTAACTGAAGCAGATAAAATCGTAGTTCGTTCAACTTTACAATTGTTTAGTCTTTTAGAAAAGCTGTTCAAGTGAAACTTGAACGCTATATTTAGTTAGAGTTTCAATTTAAGAGAAACTAAAGATATATAGACAAGTAAAACGAATTTTACAAAAAAAAAAACACAAATTTTTATCAGCCGTAGTTAATGGTATTTAAAATGATAAATGAAGCTTCATGACTTCTTTAACTCTTATAAACACAGTAAAAAACAAAATTAAGAGAAAAATTACTATAAATAAGTACTTATCAAAACTCTTAAGTAAGTAATTTATTTATTTACTAAATAAGTTTACAAATGTTTAAGCTGTTAAAAAGCGACTCTTATTTATTGTAAAGGATGTCCCAATGAGAGTACCGTATTTAAATTTGCCGCCATTTTGTTAATACAAGTTGTACAGTGATTTTTTTTGACATTGTCACGTACAGACCACGCGATTTAAGAATATGAACAAGTATTCAAACCAACAACGCTTAATTATTGTAAAAACACATTTTATACAAAAATTGTGAAAGTTTTCAAAAACAGTTTTCAGTCGCAATAATACGCTAAATGAATCGACAGTGAGGATCATTGTTCGTCGTCGTCCTTGTTGGTCACTCGAAAATATATCCACAGTAAAGGAATCTATGGCCGAGAATCCAGGAACATTGTGGTCAAGAATTAAACATTTCCAGAAGCACTTGAATGCCGGATCACGAAATGTTAACGTTTTTGTGGCCCGAATTGGATGTAATTTATGTGGACATGTTTTTCCAACAAGATGGTGAGACTTGCCACACAGCACGTGAAACAATGGTGTTAGGTACTGTAGACTAAATTTTCAGGCGGTGTAATTTCTCGATTTGGCGTTCAACATTGGCCACCAAGATCGTGGGAACTGACACTGAAGGACTTTTTTCTTTGGGGCTATGTGAAGAAAAATGTGTATGTGAATAAGCCTGAAACAGTTGAACATTTTAAAGAGAAAATACTGTGCCGGAGGTTTCATGGTGGTCATTTGCCTGATGTTGAATTTCACGTTTAATCGGAACTATTTTTCTTTATGTTGAAATATAAATGTTTGCTTAATTCGGAACTTAAGGGTGTTTTTCTTTAAAATTAAATCCGGCGCTCTTGTTGGGACATCCTTTATATTTAACAATTGCTACAAAATTTAAACTTTCAATTACTATTTTCAAGGCCAGTGGCGGGTTTGATAGTTGCCTTATACGCTAGTGTACCTGGGTTCGAATCCCAGTGAAAGCCTATGATGTTTTTTCTGGGTTTTCGGATTCGACGGTCGTTAATGACCATAGTAGTTGATGCAACCTTAAGTAAACCAAAAAAAAAACTATTTTTAAAAATACGATTGACAAAATAATTTCAAAATCAAGATCGTAGAGTAAGCCGTTTTCCAGTTCTGATTATTTATACTCTTTTCAAGTCTTATTTAAAATAGAGTATTTAAGAAATTATTAGAAAAATTAAAAACCTAGTTATTTTAAACTGTAAGTGGAAGAAGGATTATATAAAAAACATAAATAATTGATAAGCTATTAATTAAGCTAAGGCATGTTGAAAATGAAAACAAAATAGAAAGAAAATTTTAGTTTGATTTTTATTTAATTTAACAACTTCTTTTAATAATGTTAGTAGAAAAAAGGTCTTAGTTTGATTAATTAAAAAATTAATTGTTAATTATTTGGTGGAAAATTTATCTCTTAGTATTTCATGCTCGTATTTAAATTTTCTCATTATTTTTTAACACATTTAATCCTCTGAAAAAATCAAATACCTCGGAGAAAGTATCCTTTTTTTATCCTACATTTTCCAGTTGACCTAAGCTTAAACTGGTATACATTCACCTGGAAACAATTACTTAAATCCTTCACATTAACTAACTTTACAAATCAAAATTCAACAACCAAAAAATGAAATAAAAATTTAACTTTCAAATCTCTCTTTATGGTTCAAACATTTATAAATGGTCTTATTGTAGAGTGTTCAAATTGGTTCACGTATGAAACATGTTTCGAATATTAAGACTTTATAATCATTCTTGACTCAACATTAACTAAATAATTTGGAGAGCTTTCAAGCACAGAGTTCTGATCGCATTACATCACAATACAATACAGTATACTTCTTTCCTAACTAACCCCATTTACCTGATGATTTTCCTATTTGCCCGCCTTGCCAAATACCCCATTACTTAATCGTTTACTTCCAACGAATTCCAAAACGGTTCTTCTCCGTTTCTCGTGCATATTTTAAGAGACAGATTATTACGGTAAATACTTTAAATGTCTTATTATTGATTTTACTACGCGAAGCGTAGTTTAACATAACATTAAATTGAGAAACGAATGATATATAGTATTTCATTACATTCCTGTATAAAATTTAATGAAGAAAAATATTTTTAATGCTTCAACATTTATCTATTTATTACTTTCAAATAATTTAAAATTTTTAAGTTTTATTTCAACTTTATCAAAACTGAAAGATAAAAGCGTTAATTTCGTTGCATTTAATCTCAAACGATTTTAAATAATTTCAAATATAGGTTACGTAATACTTGAAAAAAATAAAAGTGGCTTAGTAATTTTTGTATTTGAATCGTTTTAATTCCACCAATTGAGTTGAAAGCATTACCGATATGAAATATGAGAAAAGAGATCAAGTGGATTCAATGAGGTGGCTACTTAACAATACACTTCTAGAAACTGTTTCTACCATGTTTACTTCCCTATTTATCCCAGTTTTATTTGGCTTCTATCGTTTCGAAATGCGGTGTGGTGCGAGAAGCCAGAAGCTCAAAACTTCATTGCTCTATTATCATCATCGGTTTCCTCTGCATGTGTAGAAATCCTTGAAGTGAGAACAATAGAAGGATGCGAATGCTGACTGGATGTGAAGTCGCTGTTTTAACTCCAGAGCAAGTACCTCCATCAAATGCAGCTCTATTACTTTATTTCAATGCATATTCTGATGAGTTGCGATAAGGTTAGATTGTATATATGAGCCAGTTAGTGTACTCATCGATTAACTCCACTTTTTCAACTTTTACAAACTTTCATGTCAAAACACTTGGTTGACTCCTAACTTTATATAGGGGAAGTGAGCCCAAAACGGGGAAGCTAAGCGCGAAGGTAAAAAAAAAACTGTAAAATTCATATTAAAAGGTGGGTTGATTTTGTTTATAATATAGTATAATAATTAAATTTTGAAATAAAACACGATTTGACCACATTATATGTCCAGTGTTTGTTTATTTTAAAAAATAACACAATTATCGAAAAACCCGTTTTGCCCTATACATAAGCCTAAAACGGGTAACAACCTTGGGCAAAACGGGTTAACGTCTTTTTATTTGTTGTAATGAGTCATGAATCTATTTTTTTTTTTAGTTTTATATGAAAATAAATTATTAATTCAAGTAAGTATTAATCATTTAGTTAGTATTTAATTCATGTGTTTCAATATTTATAGGCTATTTTGTCGATAGAGAATAACACTAATTTATATCACTAATTTTATACTCATTTCATCAGACTTTTAGAGTTGCCTATAATTATAGAGATCAAATATGTTAATATTGTAATATAGAACAATAATTATTACAATAAGATATCAAATAGAAAATTCAAACTGATAGTAAATTGAAGCTAAAATGCTTCAAAACTTCATTCTTAGCACAAATCACAATAATATGTCCTATGCCAGAATAAGAAGTTCAGGTTTCATGAGCTCATTCTCTACAATTTCCATATTCGATCCAGTTTTCTTTAGGTGGATCTTCATACGGATCACCACAAACAAAGCATATATAAATTTTCGATTTTTTCTGTGTATTTTTCATGTTAAATTGTTTGTATCTATCTACCCGTTTTGCCCGAGAAACTATTTTCCTTTCAAAGTAGATATAAACTCAAAATGGAAGATAAATCAGGCAAAGTGTTCATGTAATTTCAAACTTATATTAAACTAAAATAAACGATGATACGAACAACACGAAAATTATAACGATTTTTGACTAATCTAAATAAAAAAATCTTATACTAAGTAATAAAAGATACGGACTACTACGTAGACTATTGGGACCAAAATCACAGTTAGACATAAAAAACAAACTGACAATTTACAAGACTATTATCAGACCAATCTGGTCGTACGGAGCAGAGTTGTGGGGCTCAACCAAACCCTCCAATATTCAACTTATCCAATCATTCCAATCAAAAGTTCTTCGTTGCATCCTTAATGCCCCTTATTACGTAAATAATCGTACTATCCATAATGACCTTAAAATTCTGTTTGTCTCAAACTTTATCCAAGATCACTTTACCAAATTCCATAACAAACTACATAATCATCCTAACCCACAAGCACAATCCCTCTCATCCACTTCCCACCCTAAAAACCTTCCACGCCGTCTAAAAAGAAGGTGGCCTCGGGACCTCTTACTGGACCCAGATTAAAGTTTAATGAAAACAACAAAGGAAAGTGCCAGCACTGACTGGTTTCTTTCATACAAGTGCACCGTTCTGTCGCCAAGTTTCACTCTGGTGACCAATTTTAACATTTTACTTATCAAAACTATTGTCAAGTATATAAATTATACAGAATACAATAAATAAATTTTAAATAAAAAAATAATAAGTAATAACAGTTCTATATAACAATTTGCTTGTTAGCTTTTCCATAAGAGACTATGTATTTCAGAAATCTATTTTATCGATTTACTCAACTTTTTGCATTACGGAGTTAATCGTTGTGTGCACTGAAGAAAATTTGAGGAAGAAAAATGGATGGAAAAAAAGTTGATAATTTTTGTAGTGGTATTAGATGATTGAATGTGTTAAATGGTTTTAAGAGCATTGTGCAAATATGACTCTCTTGGCACTTAAAAGCGCTCAATTGTGGCGATACAGTCAATGCTAAATTATCATGTGACATTTGAGTAACCTCAAACATCTTGCTCTTGTTTGATAAAATACAATTTACTTTTGCAATTTAACTTTCCGCTTTGATTTTCAATCAAACCGCACATTATGAAAATAAACAATGAAACGATAGCTATCTATTTGTAGTTTTTCATTGGATGTTATAAGAGTTTGTTTTTTCTCAGGATTTTTTGATAGCGTTAAATTTCTATTAGTTTCTAGTCAACTTTTGGAATCGAAACTTTGACGTAAATATAATCTTTGATATTTGTAATAATTAAATCAAAAAAACTTTAAAATTCTTTTTTTATAAATTGTACGAAACATATACATACGTATTATTTAAAAAAAATTTATGGTTGTATAGTAAATCGTGTATGATAAAGCTAATATTGATCTGGCGTTTCTGCTGGAAGCAGAAGCTTAGAAATGTCTCGAGACATAATAAAACGAGATATAAAGTAAAATCTTTTAAATCTCCAATAATTTCTTCTTTAAGGAAGCAGAACAAGAAATTACGTTATGCGTTTTATATTTTTTATTCCGCTTGCCGTCTATTCGTTTCTTAATAAAATATCTTTCAGTAATAAAATCATAATCCAATTTAAACTTCCGGAAATATAACGACGGACAAGAGACATACTGCATGTGTACTGTACTATTGACAAGCCCGAATTTAATCCATTTCGATGGAATACTATGCCAAGACTCGGAGTCTCCAACCAATTTCTTTGATGATTTTCAAGAAATGTGTAGGTTTTTTTTCTTATTTTTCCATTTTGCCAACAATTGGATTATTGAATAACGAGTTTGAAAGGAACATTGTATCAAAAATGATTTCGATTATTGACTGAAATGTAATCTTTATGCAAATAGATATTTGTGCTTTTCGAATTTTAATATTTTAATGTCGCATGATTATGTAATGATATGTTTTAATTTTTATGAAATAATTTTTCCAAGAGTCAGATACTCGTATTAGAAATTATTATAAGTTTTTTTTTATTTTAAGTCAGAACTTGTTTTACAAAAAAATCTATTTTTTTCTTTATTCAATATTAAATATCCATTTGAAATGTTAAAATCAGAAACTGAAATTTTGTATGAAATGATTCCATTATCCAATTAGATGGTGAAAAATTAAAGTTAACGTTGGCAAAAAAAATACATTCCGAATTTATTTAAATAATAAATGGTATTTTAAATGATTGATGACAACATTTAGGTATACGTTAATGTAAAACGAGGTCGAACAGAATTATAAAATGTAATGCAGAAAAAAAACCTTGAGTGAATGAATGCATTTTGATTCACATACATCACATGAAAAACGCATTTTTTCAATGTTCTATGCAAAAAATTGTTTTTGAAACGAGAGTAATTCATCACTTTTGAGATAGAAATATGATAAAATATAATAGTTGATAATATATGTATTTTCAATTTAAAATAGGTTTTTATTTTATTTGTTTTTTTTTTTTTTACTACGGTAGCCGTATAACAAATATGTTTACAACTAATTATTATTTGTTTTACTGTTAACATTGTAAAATTCACCTTTAAAATGATGTATTTAAACATATTGTTACCATTGTAAACTACTCTCCCCTAAATTGTGACTACCAACAATTAATGCAACTGTACAAAATTGTAAGTTTAAGAAAAACACTGTTCAATTTGAACGTACCTACTGAGTATTTCAATATCCATAACTCTTACAACAAACTATATGTTATTTGCTACTTACTACTCTGAGCTTGAAGAATTCAAATTTAAAAGAGCGCTGACTTTAGAAAGTATAATACGTCTAATAGCAACTGACGTCTGGCAGCAGAGACTACCTTCTTACTCTTTTGGTTTCAAGTGAAGTAAAATTTGTGGTCTCCTATTTCAAAATTTTGACGGATCATACCCCATGTTATTTAAAGAGTTTAAGACAAAATTACCATGTCAGTTTTGACTCATTTAATTGGGAGAACAAAAAAGTAGTCCTCAATGTACAATTTTGCAATAATAAATCTAGATTTAGCTGGTACCGTCGATGTATAATTTACTTCAAAATCATTTGTTATTATTTATTATACACTATACAGAATCAGGACAAAGAGATATTTACTGAGACAACTTTGGAATAAGAACTGATAAAACGTTTTATTTTAATATACGTATACAAGATCAGCATCGGTATGCCATAATTAGTATTTTACCTCCTAAAGACAAAAAATTTCTGGTCTGAAACTTAATAAGAGAAAATGTCTACCTCTCGCTTACTGCGGAGTTACTGCGACAAGGAAGGAACAAATTTAGGACTTTGATTGGTCTTTGATAACCAAACAAATCAGAAGTACAATGAGCCTATGGCTGCAGCGCCAGAGTAATCAAGTAAAATAAAAATAAAGAAAAAAACCTAATTAAATAAATAATTATTTTTCCTTTTGATTAACAAAAATTTTAAATAAACGTTCTGGAATCTTTGATACATGTTATCTGTAAATTTATATTATTTTATGTAAGCAAAAAATAATATTTTCAATAATAAAATAAAAAATAACTATTTTAAGCTATTTGAATTTGTGTTGGCGTAGCTATAAAAATAATTTTAATAGAAGAGAACTATATAGCTATCACAGTGTTACTATAGTAAATGTGAAGATTTGTCAAGCTTCAAAAACAAATAAGCTGAAAATCCAACGGTCGTCAACGAAAAGAATGAAATTTTTATGCATAAAGTATGACGTCATAAGATGCAAATGCATCTCTATACGTTAGCGCATTTCCCGGTCCGGATGTCTGACGTCAAAAATACCTTTTGCACTAATGTAAATCCGACTCTTCGTACACTTGAAGTTTCTTTTGATCAAAAGCCATTTTCACTAACACTATTCGATCTTCTTTCTAACACACTATCTGTGCACTTTAGCATCCCTTTTTACATTTCTATTTAGCCTTATCACGCACACAGCGAGACATCGTTGACTTCACCAGTGGAATCGTACCCCACCTCTCTATCTCTTCCGCCATTTTCACCAACAGTACGAATTTTCATTTCCAATCTTTAACGGTATGTGCAATTGCATTTTTATTACATCCTTTTCACAATCGAAACTCACCTATTGAGATTTGATAAAATCAAATGTAGAAAAATTGCACACGTGAAAGAATTCGAAAAATGTTCTCTCATATTTTCAAAAACGAGCGGTATCTAAACCATAACGTTTGATAAACTAGCAATGATGGTTTTCTCATTGCAATTGCATCATTCGTTTTAATTAAATTATTAAAATAAATTGCTCCATCGTGAAAGAATTGTTGTTCAAAAAAACACATAAAAAGTTTTATGGTCTTTCGGTCAAGCAAATTCGAAACATGCACGTTAATTTTTCCAAATAACCGTCTCTAAATTGATAACACTTCTATGATTTTCTTTTTACGATAATACGATGCATATTAAATTGCATTCTTTGGCAGATTCCCACACCGTGTCTAAATTAAAAGAGACAAAGGAATGCTAAATACATTGATTAGTCATTTAAGTTTGTTTAGGACTTTTCATAAAGATGTTGTCATGCGTTAAACCAAACGAAAAATAAAATCCATATATAAACATCATTGTCTAGTTTTAATTGTGGTTTGACGATAACTTTTGTTAATTAATTACTTGTTTTAACAATTGTGTTAAAAATTTAATTTTGGTCTATGGTTCAGATTCGATAGAAAATTATTCAAACTCTAAAACAATTTATGAAATATGAACTTTACAATTAGATTGTAAAGTTTTTCTATTAATAAATTAATTATTATTATTTATATATTATATTTTACAAATCGTGCGAAACATGTGATTACATTGTATCGGGCTTAGAAGCATTCAAATAACTTAACAAAAATGTAATTACTGTATGCTTAAGAGAAAGATTATATATTTGCTTTTAGTAGATATATTTTTACCAGATCAGCCAACAGTACAATGATTTTATATGGTAAGATAAACATTTTAAGGTTTCGGCTTAGAACTAATCTGTAGGATTATATCTATCTTCGAGTTTACATTTAGTAAATAATTTATACATTTATTACTTAATATTTTTTTATAATTATATTTGAAAATAGATTTTTTTTTATTATTAAAATAAAATAAAAAACATTGATGGAAATTATTTTCTGAGCTATGTGTGTTTTGAATTTCTACACCCACTTTTTTGTACTTGTCCAAAGATTCTCAATTTCTATCTCAAAGCTTTTTTTTATTTTAAAAATTTCATAACGAGTTCCACTTCCTGATGCATCTGATTGATCAACTTCTATAGAGAATAACGCGTTAACGCTTTTTTGACGGTGAAAATAACAAAAAACTTTTCGTCTTTGAATTGCAACTTCTACAGCTCTAAAGTAGCTTTAAAGTGGCTTTTTCATTACATTTGAGATGTCCTGTATTGACGCACAGTGACAACAAAAGATAGATCCTTTTCTCCCAAGTTAACTCATTAATATGATACTTTAAGATTGAATTGATTCTTTGCTTACTTTATGCCATAAAACATTATATAAGTACCGATAAAGATTTTTTTTTTAATTATTTATTCGCAATCTATCCCAAGACAATAAGCGAATCTGGTGAACTTATGAACGGGACAGGTCACCCCAGGTGGAATGGCTGCTATACTGCTACCTGTAGGGCAGCTCCAGAAATGACACGCTTTTCAATCTGGCGGAATCCTCACTGTTGCCGAGGAGATTAAGAGCCAGGTGTTTGCTTAGGCGCCTAAGGTATTTAGAACAGAATTTGGCTGCCTTCTCTCTGGCGGTAGCCATACCTAGATCCTTATGGATGTTCTTGTTGGTAATGTAGCATGAGGCATCAGCAATTAGTCGCAACACCTTGGACTGAAACCTCTGTATGATGTCAATCCTGGAGCTGCTAGCACCCATAAAGATGTAAATTTTTGTTAAATATTACTCGAAATGCTCGGACGCGCCACCAAAAATTGTAACTACAGAATGGACCATGTTAATCGCCTTTACGGACAACATTCAAAGGAAATTATTCTTAAAAATAAAAATCAAGTATGTTTTTTGCATAATTATGTGTTTTAAATATCACCTCATAATCTTATTTTCTCATTTTCTTAGTTTTGAAAAAAGTACCTTATAATAAATCCCTCTATAATAAATTACACGTTATAATGAATTTTATACATGCTTTCCGAATATGACTTAGTAAAAATTCCACTAATTACGTAAGAAAAACTGCATTCCCTTATTAATTAATTTTTATCAGAACGAATAAGTAAAATTTCCCTAAGGATTCTAAATTTTGATTTCTTTTTAAAAATTTGTTATTTTCATTATAAATTAGTGAACTTTTTACCAACTGTTTGAGTATATTGTGAAATTAGTTTGCTTCCGTTACGAACCTATTCAAATAGATTTTAGAAAGTCAATAGCTTTGGCTTGGACAAACTATAAGATGTGTCTTGAAATAGAGGTATTCATGGAAACTAAGTAATAAGTAACTACATTTGACATAATATATTAATTTCAACCATATAAGAAAGTTAATCCAAGTTTAAAATATCAAAAAAAAAAAAAAAATAAAAAAAATAAGAAAATGAGCGAATACCGGTCTGAAAATTATTTTTAGGATAATTTTCAAACAATCGAAACTTAATATTTACACATCACACCAGCCTTTAAATAAATTCAATCACAGATTGTTTTTCTTGTATTTTTTATAATAATTCGGACTATTTTATCAACGCGCATTGGAAATTTAAACTCGGATAAAAGTGATTGACAGGCGAAAAATCCACTCAAAACTCATTATTCGGTGCATTAGCGTAACACAATGTCATTAGCAAACCTCAATTTTACTTTCTCAATCAAAGCAATAATGCATTTTTAAATACACAAATCAATTCAATTTGCATAAAAGCATTAGTTCGACCAATAAAAAATTCAAATAATCTTTGAATTTTTCTCGAGCGTTGCGACTATGTGAAAAATCAATTTGAAAAGTGTTTAAAAAATGAAAACCAAAGTATAGAAAAAAGTACGTAATCATTTCCTAAAATTGACATAAAATCATCGATATTTTTACACACGCATTTGTGATAATGTAAAAAGTTGCGCAATGCAACTTTGTTTGTGGTAATCTTTTAATTTTTCATTTTGTACAAATTTCGATAGCTGTAACGGTAAATTGGTGGAATAAAATTAAATTTTTGATTTTTTATTTACTAATTTCGTCGCTTTTTTACATAATAGGAAAGCAATGAAATATTACACAAGTACCTGTTTATTTATGTTTTTATCGCTTAAGTTACGAAAGTTAAAAGGAAACAAACAAGCAATTGAAAAATTATAAAAACTTAAAGCGAAATGGAATATAGTAGCCTAATATAAAAGATCAATTAAAAATATTGAAGAAAAAAATTTTTTTTTAATTAAAACTTGAATTGTATTAAAAATTAAGTAAATATTAGTTTTCAAAAATTTTGCTGCTGCCTTTTTTTAAGTCAAGTTTTTATTTCAAAAACTAAAGGTTCGTTTCAATTAATAAACAAACCGTACATTTCTGTACATGAATGACAAATGTACGAATCCGAACCAGTAATACTAGTACTTGGTATCAAGCAAGGAATTGTTAAAACATTCCCAAAGCTATGCTTAGAGTAGACATGTGATAAAGTAAGAACCAACAGTTCTTTTATCAGAACAAACGATATAAGGAAAATTAGAATAGATAGGATTAGAATTTTCCATTTTGGTCACTTCTACAATATGGGATTGAATATTTTTTTTATTATTTAATTTCGAATTAAATAATAAAACCTACCATGGTCATTAGCGCCCGGCAAATCTGAAAACCAATAGAAAAAATCTTAGTCTTTCATTGGAATTCGACCCGAAGACCACTGACGTACAGGCGTATAGGCCAACTATCTAGTCAACTAGGTCACTAAATGACCTAAATGTTGCAAATTTCTTTTATTATTAAGTCTTTTACTGTGTTAATGTCACCGTTCTTTTTTTAACGTTCAGCTTAAATTCAGTGTATATAGAACGTAGTTACGTTCAATAACAGTTACATTTAATAATTCCGATAGACCTTACTAACATTTCTTGACACTGACACGAGTTTTTCAGTACTCTATTCCGTCATTATCAAAAATTTCACCTTTCGAATCCGAATGCCGGTCGTTGAAATGAAAATCTAATATAAACTATTAAAACCAATCACAAAATGTTATTTTCTCGCCTAAACAGAAATACCAAAAAGGCTGTAGCCGTAGAAATTATATACTTTTTTGAAGTTATACTTCTTTAGGCGCGTTATGAAAAAATGATGAGAGTGAAATTTTAAGATGCACGCGCATCGTAAGACACAAAATTAACAGAATGAAGTTGGCTGCAAAACCGCTCGGTTTTTTTAACTAGGCGCGCGTAATTTGAATTTTTGTTTTATTTATTTAATTATTTATTTATTTTTATATTTAAATTAAAAATAATTAATTTTTTAAATACTTATGTTTTTAATATTTTATTTAGGAAAATTTTATGTAGGTATACAAATGACACATTATTAATAAATAAGTTAGTACTTTTAGCGAATTTTGCAGTAGCTGTTATCATACTATTTAGAGTTTAGTGGTGAAAATGAGGTCTGCATTCCATGCATATTCTTTGTTTTTACGAAATTTGGAATTCTGAAATTATTTAACCATCTTAGAATAATAAAGTAGTAAAACAAGGCTGGCAACTATACGCAAACGGCGGGAGCAAAGTTATATATAATTATTGTAATCCTCGAATTAAAAAATATTTCCATAAAAAATGCTTTGGAAAAAAAGTTTTTAAATGTTCATCTCGTTTGACATGAATTAATTTTTCTTACAATAACGGAAAACAATAATCAATTTGGACGCATTTAAAAACGATTCAAGATAAAGGAAAATATTCATCTCTTAATTTCAACTCATTTTCCTTTCTTCGTTATTTCAAATAAAAAAAAAATATATTTTTTCATTTCCTGCTCTTTGCTTTTGTAACAATTTCTGTATTGATAGAGAAAAGTTTTTGCTTTCCGTTCCTAAACGTATTCTCTTTTCGCTCTTTGTAGTATAAGAAATTCGTTAAAAAAAATTAAGCTGTGGGAGACGATGAGAAAGGTATGTGATTTAAAAATGAGGAGAGATTTTATTGTCAAACATCGGATTTTTGCTTTTATACAAGGAAAAGTTATTTCTTTCATTTCCTTTAATAAATGATCATTTTTTTTTATAAAGTTTTTATTTTTTATTTCGGTAAATTGATAAATATTCTTTAAACGTCCTACTAAAAACCAGCATCGATAAAATGAAAAGAGAAAAATGTTATGTACTCGTATAAATATTCTTTTTTCGGCGATTTTATAAATGATTGAATTGGAAAATAGTGGAAAATTAAAATGTTTAACGCATGTGAAAAAGCTTCGAATACGCAAACGGATATAAAGAGATCATTTAAAAATATAAATTAAATTTTATACAACATTTTATTATATATTTTTTTCACCGATAAATTATTGATTTTCAGTGCATACATTATAAATTTCCAAACGCTCGCTTTTTTATCATTTTTTTGCTCGTTTTATACATTGGGAACTCCCTAGGGAAATAAGGGTTTAATTAGAATTGAACAAACATTAAAAAGTTATTTCAAAAACAAATTGCCAGCAATAAAAAATTGTATTGTCATTAGTTTTGGGAATATTAAAAAAATCATGATCAACAGAATGAAAGTTTGTCTAAGATTTTTAAATAATATCTAATGATTAAGTCAGCCACTGCAATTATTTATTGATATTTTTCCTAACTTTAAAAATGTAGTTGTACGTTTTTCATTTTTAAATCAATAACTTGTATAACAATGAGTAATTAGAACTTTTTATTGCAATAAAACTGCGTTTAAAAAGGTCTATTATGATTAATTTAATGCAAACAATACGTAATTTTTGGTGTAGTGAAGGGTCAACCCTGAAACATATGTGTTTTGAATAACTTAATTATGAATCGGGCCTTTTTGTTTTTATATTTAAAAAAACTAAGGTTTTTCCCGCATCAGCTGTTTACAATACGCGAATCCCCAACTAACTTTGGAGTCGCTTATGTTAATGGTTACTAGATCAGAATCCGCACCTACTCTCTCCCCTTTTCTTTCTCAGTTCTGTTCGCTCATAGTATGCAAACTTTATAATATTTAAAGAATATTTTATTTTTTTAATCTACATCATGACATATTCAGCAAAAGCTTAGGTATTTTTATTATATTCTTTAATGATTTTTTTCTTTTTCTTACGTTGTTTCGTCAATTTCTGTACATTTGTTTTTTACACTGAATATTTTTCTGTCAAATATTTACATTTTTTCATAAGTACCTATGTTAAAATTTATTTTACGTAGAAGTATTTTAGTTATATCTTTTTTAGTCTTTTAGTTCTATCTCGGTTCAGAACAATCTTTAACTCTCAAAAAAAATTACACTTTTAACGATATTATTGATATGATTTTGTTGGCAACTACCTTAAAATCAATTTCGGAAACGTCTAAATATCAATGACTACAATGACTAGCTACAACACTAGCCATAATCCGTAAAAATGTTGATATTGAAAACTTTGAAATTCCTAAATACAATGGTATTTAAAGATGGAGAAATAGTTAACCAGGCGATGGCCAGATTCCAAGCGTATTTGAAAATGTACTAGAGTCAATAAGATCTTTTCACATTAGCTACGTTTTTCCACACGTTTTTCACATTTCTTACGTGTAATCAAAGCCCACGTAAAAGCAAGGAAAAAACAAACAGATTTTGTTACAGCATTTTGTTTAAATTATACCCATGTAAAACAAAATTTCATGAAAGAAATACGTATTTTAATATATATACTTTTTTGAACAGTCTTCTATGCATTCAAAATATGTTAAAGTTGATTGAATAAATCATTATTTACTATTTCCACAAAGAAAATCTTTTATGTATAATATTTGACTATAACATCATAAACATTTCAACGAAATCGCATATTAAAAATAACGCAAAAGACTTGGGAATATATTTGAAACGGCAAATTGGAAATATAATCTAAAGATCCATTAAATTTAATACAGAGGGATATCTTAACAAAACGCTGCTCCCTCTGGAATCAATATTGTTTTCCTGGCCTCAAGTTTCAGAAGCTAATAGCTTTAGGCTCAGGGCTGAGTATTTTGTGAAATATCAAGTTTTCAATCATATTAAAAACAATAAAAGCCTTTTCCTATATTCTGATTGCATCCAATTCAGGATTAAAAAGATAATAGACAAATAAAACAAAAATTAAATATTTCATTTACTTGACTTAAACCTGTAATAACTTATATTAATAAGTAAATAATAGCATAAAATAGTATAAAGATTTTAGATAATGTATTCATATGAATATTTTATCAATCAGCAGTGATTTTCATGTTTTCATAGAAATAATAATAAATTTTCTTGTGCTAGTTTCAGTGTTCATACATTTAACCGTTTTCTTTTTCTCAGCAATATTATTTCCAATCGACACAACGAGAGTATATTGAAAATCACACGTGTATGAACACCTGACGGCAATCATAATATTTCCATTTGTTTACATTTTCCACATAGTAACATCTGCACGTAATCCACAACACAAAAAGTTTAAAAACCAACAGTATTGCTATCGACAAACTTGTCTCAACGATCTCATCATCCATGGCCCAGAGGTCAGAATTTGCTCGAGCTTCAAAAAGAACTTTTCAGTTATCTAGTTTTTCACAATCAAGATAACTATTGAAAAAAGTCTAAATGAAAAACGGGATTAAATTACTTTTTTTCGTCTTTTCAAAGTAAAGATTTTGGGGCTTTAAACAAGTCGTTAGTGTCGATAGTCGATACGATGAATGACCGGCCGACTGTCAACCCTCAATATTATCATTCCTCTTTGCACGTAAAGACTTAATCGAACGCAATCGGTTTACGTTAAATTACATCTTGAAATGTACACAGAAGTTCGTATCTGCAGATCTCTTGCGCTATATTTACTTATTTAACGAAGAAAAAAAAAGAAAAATTTAATAACAAGTCAGGGAAAATGATCTGAAAGGTAGTTTTACACTATTTCCTCGTTCCACGAGTTCAGAAGATATCTATACGTCTTTATTTTTTTTTTAACGTTACGTCTTTCGTTTACGTCATTCCTGCTCGTTCCCGTTGGGACTTCTATGGGATATTAAACAGTTTTTTTAAGAATTTTTTTTCTGAGAAAAATCTCATTAAAATAATTTCAAAACGAATCTTGTTGAACAAAACGAGATAATGATGAAAAATATTTGAAAATTTTCAAGATTGTTTATGGCGACAACATATCGAGGACATACATTGTGTTTGTGCTTTGAATCCGCGTTATTGTATGCACGTCGAGGAAGCGAAATAAAATCCAAATTTATTGGAAGCTTCAATGTTTGTTTTCGACACGATTCAAATCTCAGTAATGAATTACGTGCCGAAAGATCGAAATTTTTATCGTTCAAAATTTAAAAAAATAAAATAAAAAAACAACCGAATAGAGCTACAATAGGGATGGGAGCTTAGGAATATTATCATGATAAATTCGGTAGATTAAAATTTCTAGCTTATTGAACATTGTCGTTTTAAACAAGTGATACTAGAGTTTTCAAACACTTTAAAGTTCTTTTTTACTACATTTTTTAATAATATTTTTATATAAGAAAAAAATAAACGATGCATCACATTCACGCATCACATTTATAAGGTTCCATCGTTAAAGTGAGAGAAAGCACGTTGCTTTCATCAAACAAAAATGCATCAATTAAATTTGTATTTTAAAATGTATAAGACTCCGTTCCCTTACTACATAATATATTGCTTGTAAAATATCTTACTTCTTATTTATATTATAAACGTGAAAGTTTGTGAGGATGTATGGATAGATGTTTGTTGCTCTTTCACTCAAAAAGTACTAAATGGATCTGGATGAAATATGGCATAGATATAGATTATAATCCAGTTTAACATAAAGTATACTTTATATCCAGAAAAAATGTACGGTTCTCTTTGGATAGATATTTTTTTGTTTTTTACAGAGCAAAAGATTAATTTTCTTTTTTGTAATGTGGTAGTTTAGTACTTTTTACTCAGAAGAGATGTACTATTCCCGTTGGATGGATATGTTTTTTGTTAATGACAGAGTTAAAGATTGATATGATTTTTGCAATGTGGTAGTTTGGGGGAGAATGATATAGCTTACTTTTAAGGCTAGAATAATGCATGGTTCCCATGGGATGACAAAACATTTATATCCTACAGGAACCGTACATTTAAAAAGTTTCGGTAAAGTTCGTGAAATAGAATTTGAACGCATTTTCTTCCAATTTTACACATAAACAAAAGAAATCTCTACAAAGTTGAAATTAAAAAATTGATAATTTTTACTAGAAAATAAATACTTATGAATTTCAATTTAACACCCGAAAAAATTAATAGTGAAATTGTTTAAGATATTTTAGGTTTTCCATTGTTCATTGTCGAAGATATTAATTAGAAATAAACGTATTAAAATAATAAACTAAAATATTCAAAATTTAACAATAACTTAACGGAACGAATTTTAATAAAGTTTTGCTAAAGATCCTGATGGCTACTAAAGTCTGAAAATATTTATCATTTTTTTCTATAAAAGTAGATTAATTTTTATATTTCGCTATGAACCTAGGGAGTTTTTTAATCAATCGGTGAATTTTAGATACACTCAGCGAAGCGAGCGGGTATCAGCTACTATAAAATATATCTATACAGTAGAAGCCTTTTACGAGTACGAAATATATAGTGACTCCGCATATAGTGACTAACCGCTTAGTTTGACGTCAAGAAGTTTGAAGTTTGGTTTTCGTAAAACAGTATTTTCATTTAAAATAACATTTCGTTTGTTATAATTTTTGTTTTTTGAAATTTTCCCTTGTTATGTAAGCGATATGATTTGAAACACATGTTTTGTGCTTGGCTAGTTTTTGTTGTGATTCGCAGTTAGGAGTTGTTATTTTAACGATAAGCATTATCAGTGATTAATGCACAAAATGATATCGAAACGCGTCGTAAAGCATTAACTATTGAAGAGAAATAATATACAGACTAGAAAATGGAGATCCAAACTCATCTTTTGTGAAGGAGTTTGAGGTTTGTCCTTCGACGGTATAAATGATTTTTAAACATAAGAACCAGATTAAAGAATTGTTCGATTCAAATGTTTTTAAAAGGAAGAGACTTTGAAAATCATTATAAGTAGGAAAATATTGGTCAAACATATGTAATTCAATAGTTAAAATCTTAAAAACAAAAAAATAGCTATTAGCGACTTTTTGTTATGAAAAAATTAAGTTCTTGTTAATTGTTCTCTTTTTTAAAGTAAATACCAAACAAAATTAGAATTTTTTATTTCCTAAAAATATGACTTGTCAAACGTACATTTAGTACATCCATATTTGTTACTTACCTACAATGTCATTATAAGCGAATTCTACTTTAAATAATTCCTTAAGGTTGTAATCATTGAAACAATGACTTTAGAATCAGTTTAAGTTATTTTAAAAGTAAAAATAAAAATTAATTTCTCACAAGTTATAGAACTGCATTTAAAAAAGGAAATATTTTTTTTTTATAACACATTGACTACTTATCATAGTTTATACTATATACTTAACCTTATGATAGCCTCTTAAATTTTACAAATTAGTGTTGTGGCCCCAAAATTTCAAAAACACTCAAAAACATTAAGTATTCAAAATATTAATTTAGGAAACCCTAAAAAATTTGCTTCCTCTCCTATTAATTAAAATTGTTCATTTCTCAAAATAAAGACTTCAAGGTAAATTATAATTAATTTTTTTGTGCTTTAGGTCGCTTTAACATCTAAGGTCATATCACGGCTGTTAAAACACAGAAAAGTTCTGAAGGTTATTTAATCTTAGGTCATAAATCTTATATGTAGTATTCAACGGGGATCGAACCCAGTATCACTGACGCATGGAGTGAAGATCAACTAATCTTACCGCTCCGCCATTAAGTGGAATATTTATTTCTATTTTTAATTATCTGTAGTATTCATTAATTTTTAATGGCAAAGAAATGTCATTATTTGAAAGGCCAATTTGAAAATAAATGCCTCCAAAAAAGAACTAAATATTTTCTATTGTATTTTCATTCGTGCTTTCCAGAAATGAACATTAAATAAATAGTCTGTAATCAAAAGATACTGTTTTTGGGAGTTAGTTTCTTACCGCTGACTCGCTTTTAGTTTTTAGCAACTAATTGGAAAGAATACAAGTACGCACAGGGAGCTTGGCAAGACTTGACAAAGCGAACCAATGAAGAGAATCGATACTGAACTAAAGCTTGACAAAGAGTTCAAGGTCGGAACCCTGCTAGATAACAAAATGAATAAAAACTATTGATAAAAATGTTTTCTTTTTCATTTCAAACTAATTAATATACCAAAATGTTATTGTTTCTCAACATTTAAAAGTTACAAGGCTGTACATAAGAAAAATGACGTTAAAAAGCTTCATACCAGAGAAAAACACTCAAAAGCTATATAAAGATTCATATCATTTATGTAGAATGAACGAGAATTGATAAAACATACCAGTAACGATATGAAGAAATTATATTGTAAAAATAACAAATAATTTTTCTTATTGTGTTCTCTTATTCGTTCCTACTCCGTTTAAAATGTTGTGTCTATAAAATTTAATTTATTTAACGCCACGCCGTGTTGTACAAGTAGAGCTACAAGTATACTATGTAAGACGAAAAAAGATGTGATTTGATAAGGAGGGACTGGCAGAAAATGGCAACAATGGGGCAATAGAAAAATGTTCACAAAGGGGAAATGATGAAAATTTCTCGTTTTCTCTCATGTATATGTGAATTATAATTTAATATAGACAATTTTATGTTGAATATAAAACTGTTGTGTATAAAAAGCGCAAAGAAATAAGCGATGAGGAGCAAAAGAATGAAGGAAATGGGAGGCAGTTCAGCGTTTTCTTTGTGTGAGAAAAATTTTAATAAATAATTGCACTGATTTATTGTTATGCATTCGTTATTTTTTACTTTTTTTATTATTTAATAAAGTCAAATAAATTTATATTGACTGAGGTTTTAATGTTTTCTTTATGATCTTTCTTTGTATCGTTCTTTTTTTGTATTCATAAAAAATATATAGCTTGAAACATTTAACTCCATCAATATTTTCATAAATTTATTAACTTAGAAATACTTTATAATTGATTAAGCGATGAATCAGTTGAAATCAATTGAGTATCGAGGTACATAGTTAATAAAAGGATACATTTGAAACTATTAGGTTCCGCAAGCAATTAGGGCGGCTTAATGACTTCAAATTTAAACCTATAATGCTAAACCTACTTCCTCGTTTAGACTCTATAAGCATTATTTACTTATTGGTTTCACCTATTACTAATTTTAATCTATTTAATACTCTCTAAACTTTTGCATCAACCTTTACAATCATCGTTTCTAACATGGTGCAACCCTTTTTTTCAATAACAAAATAATTCGTTTTCAAACACTTTTTTTATTCAAAAGAACCTTTGCTTTTTAAAGAAACTGGATATCAATGCTTATAATTTTAAAACTCATCAATTTAATAATTATAAAAGTAACATTATCTTTGAGTTTAAAACAATCCTATGAGAAATAATTATAACGTATAATTGTATTACATACGATTTTTTTGAACATTGTAATATTCAAAAATATTTTCTATAGCTCCATTTCCAGATAAATGTAATGAAAGTTTAAAAAACTAACATCAGTGGAAGAAAAAAGAATTTTATGAACGTTCCAAATGACTCCTTTTTTCTTAAACTTTTTTTTTCATCTGAAAGCCTTTTTTTTTGTTTTTAGCTAATGAAAAAGAGAGATAGCAGCCTCGTCTTCCGATCTTTGAATACAGCTTTGGTCCGAGACTTAATTAATTTTAAACTAAATTAGATGAAATTCAGCTGTATGGATATATTGAATGTTGTAAACCTTTAAAATGAACGAGGAAATTTAAACGCACCTGTATATAGTGTACGAGAGTTACAAGAGATTTTCAAACTTTCAATACTAGATATATTTAGTACCATTTCGTGAACTATTACGAACTTTGTTAAAATTTAAATGTTTATCACATTTATAACATATTTATTACTAACACATTGTTAAACACATATATGTATAACAAATATTTAAAAAATAAAAGAGTTATTTAAAGCGTGGTTCATAGGATACGTCTTATTTAATTTTGAAATGAAACACCGTAAAATATGAATTACGAAGGAGATTTTAATTGATTTGTCAAGTAGACATGTCGATATTAATTATGGAGTACTATGTCAGCCAAATGACCTCTTCAGCTGCATTGATATACCTCGGCTCTTTTGATAAAATTTTGGAAGACTTTTAGCAAAACAGTTGGCTAAATTTCAAAAATAATAGGATCCCTTGAATAATTGGATCTATATTTTCAGTTTTACAATTGTTTGTGATATATTAACATAGACTTTGGAATTTACAAAACCCTAGAGGTAAAAATTTCAAGACTTTATGTTTTAAGATCTGGGCAGCCAATAAACGTCACCAGTCACCATTTTGGAAAATCACACGATCAGGAAAATGTTCGTTTAACAAATTGATGGATTATCTTACTGTATGGCATGTGGGATCGCCCTGTTCTGCTAATGTTTAATTGGTGCGAACAATTAAGTGTTGGTGTTCCTGGATTACCATCGGTACTCTCACTGATATTTGCAATAATTTGGGCCAAATTTTAGGATCCCTATCCTCAGTCACAGGGTTGACTTTAAAGGACTATTTATTTGTTGTAAAATACCTCGCCAAATTCAGCACCAAAAAGATTAATTAGACGTTGCAAGCCCCCCACTGATGTTCTGAGAAGAAGCTCTCCGTATACCTACATTAATTTTAAGAACAGTTCATTGAGGTCAACCCAGTGCCCGAGTCTGGGTATAATGAGCTATGACTTATCTGAAAGTGGGTGATGCCCAGTTTTAACAGCTTTAAAAACTAAAGTAATGTTGGAATTTAACTGAGTTGGTTTCAATATTTTATTTTCATACTTCAAATTGCCATAACTTTCCCAAAACTCAACCGATTTTAATGTTTTTTTTTCTTTAATAAAAGCCAAAACACTTTTGAAATATTAAATATTTAAAAAAAGTATAACAATTTATTTAAATATAAAAAGTTGATTGCTGTATCTTCTAGATGATGGATTAAGAGAGAAGTCGTTAAGAAAGAAGTGGGGCTTATAACTTGTGTCACCCTACATAGTATATAATTATACCTATTATAAGTAGTTATTTATTTTAAGATAGCTGATAGAACATTTTTGGAAAGCCTGATTCAAATTGTGTAGCTATATAGAATATTGATACAAAATACCTGTATTATATAAATTTAGCTGTATAACAGTCTCGTTTTAAATCTGATGTGTAAGCAATTTCTTAATCGATTGAGAGCTACAACGACAACTTTTGCGTTCGCTCGTCCAAACGAAATAAATGGACGCTACACACACATTCACACAAAACGATGAAACGATGCGAATTTCGTCTACAAAAGCAAATTTGATTGTCGAGATAATATTCAAAGTTCAAACTCAATAATATTGTTTCGATTCAATTAGTTTCAGGATTTTGAAAAGAACCCATCTCGCCCCAAATCATACAAGTAAATAGAAGAGTTATGAGATCGCTCGATTCCACGTTTTCTATTCAATTTCACTCTATTGGGTAATGAAAATGAAAAATGTCGACGAAATGACCGTACGGGTAAAATCCTGTGACTGTTACTCGAGTGCATAATGCAACATTGTGTAATAATATTGTGCGAAGCGGCTTGCGGAAGGTGGTTGCATTATGCATGCCATTCTGATAGGACATTTCTATGCACGGTGGAGATATCCCGCATCCAAAAGAGAAGGTACATTGAGAAAATTTCACTCAAGGCGCTCGAGCTTCATCTGATATTATTATGATGAAAACCCATCCGAGTCGTTCCACATATGAACGTTTTATATTTCGCATTTATGAAAGTTTTGCTTTTAAACTTTCACCATCAGAACTAAACTCAAACACACAACACGGCAGAATGGTGGCGTGTATTATGAAATGTTGAATGCCACTATTACCCTTTTTAAGCCTGTAATGGAGGCGATGGCCGCTATGCGTCAATTGCACACACAAACCTTAATGTCCTAGAAGTTATAGTTTTTGTGACACATTTATTCATAGAACATATTTGCTTTGTCTTACAGAAAAATTTCAACGAGGACTACGTACAATAGAACGAGGAAACTCAACTCAAAACACGAGCTAAAATTGTCACACGCCAAACATGAAGACTCATCTCTTACATCTGCTTCTTTGGTTTCCACCAATTTTACTAGTTACATCATCAACTGGTAAGTAAAAATATCTGTTTTATTTCCCTTTCGAATTGCTTAAAAATAACGTTATGTATTACCATACCCGTTTTGTATTTGAGAGAAACACATCACATTGTAATTCACCTCAGTTTCTTTGAAGATTGAATTATCAAAGGGAGATTAAAACCTAATTATCCAGTTGATTATTTATTAACAAGAAACACCGATTAATAAAGCAACTTGAACATTACACGTGGTCGACTTAATCAATTTATATAATCAGTTCTGATTTGATGTGCTTTGTACATCAAACCAAAAGGAATTAATTGAAACATTTTGTCTTGACTTCAATAAGCTGATTTATAGCCTCTTTTACATAAGTACTACATTTTGGATGTAATAAAATTTTATAATTTACTCTCAGAAAATTACTTTTTGTCTCAAAGCTAAAGAAATGTAGTTTTGGTTTTTATTATTTAGTACCGACATTAAAATATATCATTATTAAAAAAATATTTAAATCATAGGTCTGTGATTCTCAACCACTGTACTGCGACACTTGAGTGCTGCAAAATTATTGAAATATGCTACCAAATTTTAGAAATGCAGCCAGTAAAAATTATTTTGTAGTAGTTTTATACTGGAAATCTGCATTATATTATCTTTGTAGTACAGAAACTATTTTATTTTACATTTAAAATTAGTGCCATAAACTATCACACAGACGTGGGTAGATCAATAAGTACCCATGTTTGAAGAGAGGAGGCGGTCTTGAAGAAAGTTGGCAATACAAGTATATACTGTTATCTGATAGTTGACAAGATACAAAATTTGGGGTTTGGTACATAGGATAGTATTTTTTATTAGCTAATTATATTCCAAGACTTTCGGGTTTCTTGAGTGACACAGTTCTACGGTGGAAATTTGGATTCATTATTAAACGTCAAAGACTAAATAGTAGTCGAAATAATAAATTTTTCTGGGTGAATAAACTCCAAAAATGGTTAAAACCATTTCAATTGCCGGAAAGGTTATGGCTACGAATTGTTTGGGATTAGAATGAAATAACCCTCAACAACTTTTTTCAAAAAAGAAAAAAAATAGCAGAGCAGTATTACAATGTACTGTTAGAACAATTTGATGCAAAATTATAGCCGATTTCTATCTTAGAAAAGTGTTGTTCCACCATGATAAAGCACCTACACATTCATCCGGAATTGTCATTGGAAAATTGCATAAATTGGGCTACAAATTACTGCTGTACCCAACGTATTTGCTTGTCCTGTAGGCACCTAAAATGAGGTGGTTATATTGCCGAAACAGAAGCTTATTTTGAAGAATTGGAGATATTCTATTTTTTTTTTTTTTTTTTTGGGAAGGGTTACGATCGGAGAAACATGATGAAGAGTCTATTAAGCTGAAAGGAGATTACGTTGAAACATAAAAAAAAAGTTCTTCAAAATATTTGTGCTTTCATTTCAATCACGGGTATTTATTGAACAACCTTTGTATAGGTATGTCAAATTATTTCAAGCTTATCTTATTATGAGTGTGCCGCAAAATTTTGATATTTTTAAAATGTACTGCAACAAAAAAGGTTGACAATCACATCAACATAGGTTATGAGTAAAAGAAATGTAATGAAATGCTCAACTAAAAATATATAATAGTGAAGTAAGGCACTTTATTTTCTGATATAGGTAGAATAATAATAATATATTGTTTAATTTAAATACTAACTGATAACGCGACGTCGTTTGCGTAGGTTATTATGTTAAGAACAAATTTAATTTACAGAGGAAAAACATTTAAATAATTGAAAACAAAAATATATTAAATATAACCGGAAAAAACTAAACGTAGAACATTTTAACCAAATGCAATGGTATAAGGAGGAATCCTTCTTGAATAAGCGAGGGGCATTCACTGAGTACGTGGGTGACTTTCAGTGATTCGCCACATCGGCTGCATTGTAAAAATATATTAAAAATAAAAAATTAACTAGAATTCAAAAAATATTTTATTTATTCTAATATCTCGCTTATCTGCTTGAAGTCGTACCGCGTACGCTCAAATATGAAATAATCATTAGACAGTGGACGGAGAAACATTCTCCATGCGCATAACACCGTTTGCCCCACTCTATCAAAGCAACGAAAGAACAACGAAAGCGTACGCGTTCTGCTTAGAAAAATCGCAATTTTTAAAACTTTTATTACTTTGTTTTTAATGAAGATATCGTGATAATTCTTTTTTTAGATAAAGACCAAGTAAATAAGAAGTAAAACTAAAAAAAATGATCGAAATCTATTCAGTAGTTTTTGAGTTAAAAGCGAACATTGGAAACAGCTATCATTTTATTTATATAGATTAAAATATTAAATTTGAAATTACTCTTTCCCAGGTTAGTTTTCACATTGTTACGTCACACTAAATAATCTGAATAGAACAAAAACAATTTAATAAAATATTTTTCAATATCATTTTTAATTACGAAACAATATTTTGAAATCAATATAGCGTTGGGAATTTTATACAAAAAGTTTAAACTATAGTGGAATGAAACGCAAAAAAGAGGATTTAAATAAATTCATTGTGAAGTTTTTAAGGGAACACGTAAAATATGAATGTAGTCGTGTAGAAAAAAGCATTATTTTACAATTATTTTTCCTCATAATAAATTCAATTCAAAACAGCTTAAGCTCTAAAAACCTCCCGCATTAAATACGACCCGTTGTTGTTTTCGAGTTTCTTAATAATAACTTTATGGAAAAGAAGGGAAATAAAGTTTCTGCAAAGGATTGAATCACAAATCTTCGTCGTTGTTCGTTTTTTGGAACATGGCCAAGAAACGAATATAGTTTTGGGAAGAATAGTGTTAAAATATGGTGCCTATTTTTTTTATTTCAGCCATGCTAAACCACAATCATGCTTTTAACTTTTTTTATTAGGTTTATGTAAGTCAATAATTTTCTTTATTTTTCTAGTGAGAATTTTTTTTTATATATGCCAATTGATAATACAAATACGACGTACGAGTATATAAGATTGATGTTACAGACAAGATTGATGAATTTTTAAAGCTCTTAGACGAATTTATCTATAAAATATATTCGATTTTTAAATGGAAGATTTTATAGGTTAAGTTTTTATCTTACTTAAATTTTTATGATATCTTAAACCAAATGAAGTTCAAGTTCAATTCAATGGCAGTTTTTGTTTTATTATTTCAATAAAACTTATCTTGAATAACTTAAATATTTCTCGAAACACGAATAATACGAGTACTTATATGGGTACGAATTATTCACGTGCGTAGTTGATTTGCCCACAAGTCTTTGTCTCGTTGATTAAAATTTTTCTCGTAAAAACGACAGTTCTTACTTTTTCGGAGATTCAAAACAGGTGTAAAATGACAAAAAGAAAGAAAAAAATTAAAGCAAGCCGCACATGTTTTTGATATAGGCCACAATGATGCATATATTTGAGTGGATGGAATTCACTCGTAAAAACTTTCCTCTGAGATTCATTTTGTATCCGTCTCAATTTCAACTCCAACAAAAACTTTTTTATCCTCACAGGTACATAAAGCAAGCAACTTTCGAATGGAATATACGAGTTGTGAGTTTTTACGAATTTGAACAGATACTTTGTCTCCGTATTACCTGCAATGATAATGGTTAGCAAACATCTTTTTAAATACCTCTGTTTTCAAGAGCCATATTTAGGTATCTTATTTTTTTATGCTTATTTGTCACTTTTCCTTTTTCTTCGTATTTTTTTAGACTAATTATTTTTGTACTTATAATCAGAGTCTGTTAAGTCTTGCGTAAAACCGTATGGTTTTCATAGTCCTAATTTTCTGCTATATAAATAGTACCTACTCAAAATTTAAGATTATTAGAAAAAAATTATTGTGTGGTCTTACGAAACCACGATACAAGTGAAACTTTTTTTCGGATTGTAGGCATTTAAGTAGGTAACTGAAAATTTTTGGAAAATTATTTGATTTAGGGTTTTAAAATAAACGATATAACTAATTTTCTACATTTTGCATCTAACTCCATTTCCTACGCCTTCGGTACAATTTTTCTACTACTTGCAACTAATTTTGAATCTTCATTATTGATGTTAATTAATACTCGAATGTAATTTTCATTATTGAATTTGTTGATTATTGTTAAATCGATCATCTGCCTGTTATTATATATATTGTTAGTGTCAGTGTATTGTTATATATTTTCGCACTATTCTCATTAGCTATATTTTTGTTTATCATGATCAAGTAAACAACAACATTTATATCAAAACACTGATCAAAACACACAAATACCAATACAAATCTGATTGACAATTAATGACAACTTATAATATACTAAAGCGTTGCGTTGTGATGGAGAGGAAAATAGCCATTCATGTAATAATAACTCGCGCAGCAACCCTGGTAAAACGACATGGTTTATAGCTAACAAGCTTGCCGAGCTTTGCCGAACACTTGCTGAAAAAATTTGAGACGATGTATAAAAAGTTTCACTTTAAAAAAATAAAATAAAAAATTCTTTTGAACTTAGAGTTTTCTGCTTTTTTTAGTTTTAATAAACTTTTTATGTTGATTGAAGTTTGTTTTGTATTTTTTTTCTATTATGTCAAGTTTTAACTTTTAACTACGATTAAATAAATTATATTTTCATATCCCAATAGGGGTTGCTTTTTTATTGGCTAATAGAAAGTTTTTTTTTTTTGTATTCGAAAGAAGTTAGCTTCAAAAGGGCTAAGCTTCCTTGCGTTAGAACAGCCAGAACTTAAAAACCAAAAATGACTGAAAAGGTAAAGAAATTTTGATTTCCTGGAATAAATTAATAATGAAAAGACAGAGTTTGATAGATCAAAGGATTTTACCCAGTAAAAGTTTTATATTCATTTGAATTGTTTTAGTCAAATACCGCAGAACTGTCAGAAAGTTACATTATAGGGGAAAAAAAATTAATCAAAATGTAACTCAAAAAAGAGACCTTTTATAACTTATTTATCTTATCTCATCTTACAGAGAGGTTAAAAACAATAAAATATCTTAAATGTTAATTGTATATCCTACAGGAAATATCTGGGCAGTTTCATGCTAAACTATTAATTACTCGGCTATTTAAGTTTTTTTTAACAAAAAAAATGTATAGATCTTACTAAGCAGTGTTAAGTTTTTATTTCTTTTTCATCAAACATTAATTACACATATGCAATGAGGTCGCCTGCCATCCCTTGTAACAGCACCGTCGATTCTCTTACGCCTTCTATCGACATTCGCTAAATGAATATGCTACGTTCATACGTAGGATAACTAAGACATTAGGTTTGTTCCAGTCATCCAGCAATGGCGATGCACAAACATTAACCCATAGACAAAGAGTAAGACAACATTCACAAGGAGACAAGAGTGAGTGAAGAACTGTTTCAGCTTAGGCCGAGGGTTGACAAAGCAGTGCATAAGCATCGCCGAAACAATGTCGATACTCAAGGTTATTAGATACATAAGGTATGCTCACTTGACTAGGCGGCGTTTCTTTGATCTCTGAAAATGACGTCACCGGATTAATGTTTCTGATAGAAGCCAGTAGAGGCGTTAAAAGCCATTAGCTATCGTTGATTTGTGGGGGATTTTACCTGGTGACTGCATTTGGTTGGCACTACTATATTTAATAAAATATGCTTTTTATTTAGGTTATATTAAATCCTTTGAACAACAAATTTAAATTTCAATATGTCAATAATTAATTTTTATGAACATAATAAATGTTAATTTGATTTTTCTCTGTTATTTTATTTTAATTGAATAATGAAGACATATTAATTCTTCTAGAATCTATATTTTACTGAGCTATAAATTTTGAATTCCCGCGTCAGTCAACAATCCAGTGTTTTGATATGATATATCATCATTATCCAATTTAAATAAAGTAATAAAGAAAAATCAAATTAATATTTATTATGTTCATAAAAATTAACTATTAACATAGTGAAACTTATTTTTTTTTTGTGAAAAGAAGCCCACCTTTTTTAACTAGATAAACCTAGAAAGATTACAAATAAAAAGGAATATAAACAATATTGCTAAAAAAGTTTAAAATAAAATAAAGTGTATAAAAAAAGTTTTATTTTGAACTTTAACTGAGCAAAATGAAACGAAATGAAATTTCAAACTATAGAGCGTAATAAGAACCTTGCGCAATAAGAACAATAGTAGTGATAAGAACCAATTATAGCAGATATCTAATGGTTCTGTCAGAAATCTTAATCCAATGACGTCAGAGAAAAGTAATAACCTTGAAAGTGAGCACCCCTTGGTCGATACTCGATATACGCGCTCGTCGCGCCTTTGAACGAAAATGGATGACCCCCGGCCTAATGCGGCCTATGCTGAAACAGTTCTTCACTCACTCTTGTGTCTTAGTCAATGTTGTCTTGCTCTTTGTTTGTTGGTCAATGTTAGGGCATCACCATAGCTGGATGATTGGAACAAACCGATTGATGTTTGAAATCACTACCACGACATTATTATGCGTTTTTCAATAATCTAGTAATAGCACGTCTAAATACTTGATTTGATGATTTGAGAATATTATTTTTTTCATAATTTTCTCTTAATGTTGGTCTTAATTTTTCTTCTCTTTCTGTTTTTAGATGTTTATTTATTTATAGTTCACTTGGCTCATATGAAGCATGCCTACAATGAAGCTAAAGACTAAATTTTTATTTAAGTATAAGTAGCAATCACACAAGACTCATAAGAAAATTTAAAAGCTTGTCAAAGCATTCTAAATCAAGGGTTGCCAACCCGCGGCTTACCTTGAACATTTCCAACCCACGGTATTCATCACACTCTTACAAAATATCTCTATTTTATAACGGTTAAATTAGTGAAAACTAATGTTAAATCTACTTAAAAGTAGATCTTACATTAATTTAATATTATAACTCTTAATTAACCAGAAAAAAAAATTTCAATTGATTAAAATATGTAGGTACCTATGCCTTTGTTTCTGTACTTAATTTTCAACTCTGGTTTTATAGAAGTTTCAATTATTTGTATAGGTACCAAAATTATGTTTTTGAAAGCCAACGAATAACTTATTTATAGCTTCCACAAAGACATTAAGCCAAATTTTTGATTTTTTTTAAATTGACTGCTTTTGTAAATGAAAGGTTCATTTTATTTATGTTTCTTATTGTTCAATTTTAGTTTTATACTTACATCCATATATTTCTTCACAATGTGCGTTTAGCATCACAATTATTTTAAGTCAAACTCATGTCAAATGTTATCTAGTATTTAAATTTAAAATCATAATTTTAATTTAATTCATTGCAATTCATGCGCAAAATATTCAGTTGCTTGACTTTATGAATCTTTAGCTTACATGTAAAATAATAATAAACTCAATTATAATAAGTAATAAAATCCTACAATCTAATGTGGAAATGTACATACTTATAATTTTATATGCAGCCCGCGAAGTAATGATACGCTCCAAAATAGCCCGCAAAACCATATGGTTGGGCCATCCTTGTTTTTAGTGTTCATAAAGAAACTAACATTTTAAAAAAAGAATTTTGAATAAGAAATTTAGATCTAAGTAAATAAGGTTTTTTTTTTGCAATTTACCTTCAAAGTGAAAAAAAATACTTGTTAAGGTGGCTATTACAAAACTAGAGTATTACTTATTAAGGTAAGCAAAATATAATAAAATTTAAGTAAAGCTAAGAAAATAAATCCGATTTAATAAAGCCGAAATTAAAAAATCAAATGCATATATAAGTTATTAATTCAATTAGTTTATGTCACGTTTGTGGTAAAAGAATAAATAATTAAGCTTTAATAAACAGCATGTCAAAAGTTACCCCGGTAAGGTACAAGTATAATCTACCCCATAAAAATACAGTTCAATTTTCATTGCAATACATATCAACAAAGCTGCGGTTCGCATAAAAACTTTCCTTCAGCTCGTTCCTTTTTTTTTCGCTACTTGCATAACAAATTGTTGCATTTAACCTTTCTTTTGCTAGGAAACCTAGGAAAGCAAATTTTTATTAGGAGAGAAAAGCAAAACGAAGCGCAATCGCTCGTCGTGTATTTCAATTCAGCGCTTAATTGTTAATTACAAGTTTTTACGGTTCGCAAATGAAAAACTAACCTAATGGATTTCGCGTAGAATATAAAAGTTTTAATTGTAATTATTTTATGGAGTTAATAATTGTTTAGTTTGCTACGGTTAGTTTTATTAAATAAGTATTGTTTGTTTTCATATTCCTGTGTTTTTTCATGTGCTACGATGTTGTAAATTTGACACAAAGTTAAATTTTTCTACTTTCTACTATTTATTAATAAGCGAATGAAAAAATCACAGTTGTATTAATTAAATTAAATGCAAACTTAAAATCAAAGTCAAAAGCGTAGTTTGTAATAAAAATTGTAACACATTAAAGAGATAATGTTTTTTTTTTCAAAAAATGGTATTATTAAAACTGGATACTTTTCTGAATACATAATTGTATGTGAATATATTTTTAACCGACTTCAAAAAAAGGAGGAGGTTCTCAATTCGACTCTATTTTTTTTAATGTTTGTTACCTCAGATTTTTCGACTGGATGAAGCGATTTTGATGATTTTTTTCTATTGAAAAGATTATTCCAGTCAGTTCTTTCATTACATTTTAAAGAAAAAAAGTTCAACCCTTACGAGCAAAAAGGGATAAAGTAGTAACTTTTAACATTTGACGGCGCTGCCTCATATGAGCTGCGCGTTTAGTAGGTTTACCCATATTCAAAGAAATAAAATCAGTCATCAAATTTCAGCTAACTACAAATCGAGAAATAAATAAAATTATAACAAAATTAAAAACCGACTTCAAAATAAATAAAAAATGCACTAAAAAGTAAAAAAATAATTGCGTATCCTTTCAGTGTCTACAACTTCCAAATTATAAGGATGCGATAATGTACAACTATTGTTATTTTTGGAGTTGGTGTCAGTTAAGGAAATAAATATTAATGTTCATTTGTAAAAAGGTTTAGTTGGTTATTGGTATTTTGTAGTTTAAAGGTCGCTAGATATTGTCACAGTACTATTACATTGCATAAAAGTTCATTTGAAAAATAGATTTCATAAAGTATTCTCGTTTATTGCTAACTACCGATATAGTCGTATTTCTTGACTGACACCAACTCCAAAAATAACAATAGTTGTACATTATCTCATCCTTATAATTTGTAAGTTGTTGACACTGAAAGAATGCGCAATTATTTTTTTACTTTTTAGTGCATTTCTTATTTATTCTAAAGTCGGTTTTTCATTTTGTTTAATTTTATTTATTATCTTCTGCTGGATTAAATGTGTGGTCAAATAGGTAGACATCAATGTGTAAATGTAGTTGTAAGGTAGATACATTATTATTTTTTTAATTCCGCTCAAATCTTTTTCAATATGCAATGATTTTCAAATAGGTTTAAAACTATACTACGTATAATATAGCATGGTTTATTTATTCATATCTATTTTATACGTTAATACACGAATTAAACGGATTTTCGTTTCCAAATAGAAACCCAAAAATAAATTAAATAGTTATAAAATATTGTGGTTGATTTTCTATGAAAATTCTCATATAAGTTAAAACAAATAAAGTTTGTCATCACTCAAATGATTATAAAGCAATTACCATATTTATGTTCTCTAGAATTATGGCTTTGATAGTTAATAAAAGTCGTCCGTGTAACTTGAATATTTACCATGTTGAGTCTCTTGTCAGTCTCTTTTTTATCAGCCACAAAACGAATCAATGTTTTGATATGTGGCATGTAAAGTCGTTGGAAACCGTTTTGAATTTTATCTGAATGAAGAGAGGACTCGGCGACAGAGCGACAGGCGCTATTAGCCGTGACCTAAAAGCTCTTCAACATTTCAGCAAACCTAACACATACATCGAAGAGAAAAGTAAGTCTATGAATAAAATATGATACGATATACACTCGTATTTTATGCAGAGTGTGAAGAGCTTGAAGCTCTCGTAGCGCAAAGGTAAAGCATTTATAAAGCAGTGTTAATAGGCCCCGGTTACAACGTCACTCAACAATCGTATTGGGAATGAAACGCTACCTACCTATTTTCAACTACCTCTCAACCGATTTGAATTTTCGAGAAATCGAAATAGCGGAAAGGTATGAGAAAAAGAAATGGAATGAGTGAGAAAGAGATTGGGACTTTTCAGGCACAAAAAGTTTGTTTGATTTTCTAATGAATACATAATATCACTGGTTCAATTGGTCTAGACTTGACGAGACAGATAGAAAATTGAGTTTTCTGGCTATTAAAATTTTTCGTTACGATTTCTATTGATAAGACTTTATTCGGTGGCTTATACAATTAGATAAGGTTGTAGTTGAATAAAGGTTGTTATTGTCGTTAAGCTCTTCTATTATCGTCAGACAATAAAGCACAATTTGTTCATGAACTAACAAAATATTTCAGTTTTCAAAAGTTTCCATAGAGTAATTTGATTTTCTATTTGAGTTTATCTCAAATTAAAAGTAAGTTTTTCTTGTATGTACGATTTTATAGACTAGCAAAATTTGGAAATCGGCTCTCAATAAATCAAAACGTTTATTTTAACCTGAAACTTGAAAGTTGTTTTGTTTTAATGTTCTATCTGATTTAAAGTTTTAAATAACTATGGTTTAATTTTCTCCCATCCCAAGAGCATTTGGGCTTTATTAAGATTTTTTATTTTATATTCATATTTCTGAATTCAGAAATAACGATTCATTCTGTATTCATAAAGTAATCATAGTTCTGAAGTTATAAATATAAATTGATATAAATAATGAATTCAGAAAGACAATATTAAAGGTACGTTAAAATACCGAATACTATAATTATTAATCTCAAGGCTAAGGTAAAAAATCAATTCAGCCAAAATGTGACCAAATGTCTACAAGTTTGTGCACCAATTTGAGTATTTTTTTGTCATTACTTTAAATACCGGGGATGAATGTAAGAAAGTATTGTGGTCCGGGTAGCATGTTATGCTTACGACGCTACTGTATTTCATACTTAAAAGCGTTCCTTTTCAGTTCTATTGCAACTGATAACTATCAATAATAATAATCTTAAATCGATAATTTTAAAATAATAAAAGATTGCTATTTTTTAACAAATAATAGTAGGTAACAAAAATTTGAGAACTTCTGTTTTCAGAATATTTTAACTACTTTATAGACAAAATTTAATTAAATTCAATTTTGTTCTATCAAATTTTATATTCCAAATTGTACATTTTACAGATCAAATTGGACACTTTACAAATCAACTCCGACGAAGCAATGCCATGAAAATTGTAAACGGAAAAAACAACGGTGCAGGCATGGAAAGTCTACTAAATTTATATAGATCCTTCATCAGATCTAAAATAAACTATGGTTCTGTGGCATAAGCATCAGCCAAACACTTAGCTCTAAAAATCCTGAACCCATTTCATAATTTAGGGATCAGAATCGCCACAGGTGCCCATTGAACCTATCCAATAACCAGCATGCTCGTTGAAACAACCGAACCAGACTTGAACAACCGACGATCACAACTCATCCTGAAATATTGTATAAAGTCCATTAGCACACCAAACCACCCAAGTCATTCCTTAATAAAAAAAAACTCGCATTTTCTAATCTTTTCCGAAATAAAATCAACCACCCAAAATCACTTCCGTTCGCATACAAAATACTTACAAAAAACTAAATATTAAATGGCCATTTCCGTTCAACCAAGAAAACCTTAAGCAAAATACCAAAACTATTATAGAGACCATAACAAAAGAATGACAGAAAAAGTGGAACCAAGAAACGGCGTATTTGAAAAACTACCAAAAACTAGTAGGTACGAAGACATATAAAAAAGGGAAATACAACAGAACCGACCAGGTGATTTTGCTTCGACTACGAACGAGTCACACCTGAGAAACTCACGACTGGATGCTGAGAAGAGAGGAACCCAGACGATGCCCCAGCCCCCAACTGCCAAACACAAATTAATATTGATCACATTCTAGCAGGATGCGGCGGGATGCCTAACAGAAAAAAACTCGACCCATCTTCCCCAGAGACCAGAATAATCATAACAAATATAAAAAATAATAATACAAAACCATACCTAACTAAAATTATTTTAATAGTAATATACCTCATGGTATTTTAATCCATTTTGTATAGTAGTGTATATAGTCGTAACGGCTGAAAACACTTAAAAAAATATCAACAAGTTAAGCACTTTTCTCATTAGGGGTTTCTTTCACATAGTAATTAAAGATATTTATAAAAGCCGTAGTAGAACAAAGATATAAGCAGGTAACTTTAGTTTAGAAATACTTTTTGCGGCAGCTGCTGGCAATTTAATGCAAATATACATAAAATGTTTATAACAATTAATAAAAATGACGATGACATAAACTGATTTATAACAGTTTCCAAATTCAAACAGTTTGTTGGAACCGCATCAACAAACTCCTATAGCAGAAAATGTAATTTTAAGTGTAAAATCTATCTAATCTAAATCAATGAAGTGTTAAACTAATAAATCATTTATGTGAGTAATATTATTACGTTTCCTATTTAAAAAAAAAAACAATTAAGTCCACACAATGGCGCAGCGTTGTAGTTGTTGTCTTCGCTACATGAGCTAGTGGGACTGGGTTCGATCCCCATCGAATCTCTATATTTAAAACTTATGATCTAAGATATATGATCTATAGAAATTTTCTTTGCTTAAAACAGTCATAATATGACCTCCAATGTAAAAGCGACGTAATACCCCCCCCCCAAAAAAAAAAGACTATCTAACATTAAAAATTGAAAATTAGTTGAAATATATTTTTAAAACTAATTAAATTACACCACATTGAATGGAATAAAAGAAAATTACTTTTATTATTACACCGTTGAAAGAAAGTTTAAAAAAATGTAAAGTACCTACCTAATTGTATTTAGTTATACAATTTGTACGCTAATTTAATCCTTAATAGTAATTAGTAACGTAATTATAATTGCAATATAGCATTTTTTTCATTTTGTTTATTTGTGCATTACAGAATTTACAAATAGTTGACAAATAATCTTTAGAAAATTATATGTATAAATAACGTTATGGTTATTGTTATTTCTAGCAAGAAAAACTCGGATTTAAAATCTAAATGAACGTTTTATAAATAGTTTAACAACTAGCGTATCTTCGCCAGCCCCTCAAATATTTGAATTTTCCAAATCCTTTTTTCGTGTTTAAACCCTAAATATTTAAATTGAATTTCTATTATTTTTGTAAACACATTTGAAACGTAACAAATCCTCGCATTTAAGTAACCGTAAAAGAAGCATAAATGCAAATATAGAAGGATAAATAATAAAATGTTAACAAAGGCAAATAAAGGGGCACACAATAGCGAGTTTAGGCTCTATCAGTTCCATCCGCATTTCCATCACGTTTATCACACTTACATATTCAATTTTAATATAATTTATTTATCACTGTCCCCTTTTTCTTTGTCGTTCTTATTACCCATCTTACACGTAGTACATAAGTCTTATATTATGTGAGTAAATAAAAGGGAGCTGGCAGAATCCATATGGACGAATAGATAAACCGAATGAATGGAGTCCGGTGGGAAAGTGGAGGGTTGGCAAGTGAGAGCAAGGGCGCCGCCGACGACGACGGCGACGATGCCAAACCCGGTGAAGAACTTGGCATTGGCAAAGAATGGCGAAGGAAATCTTAAACCCCATCTCTTCGAATGCCAGGGCTTAACTCACAATTCCATTTTCAATAGAATTCCAATTTATAAAAGGATATTTATATTGAATTTTTTTTACTTTTCACACATTCGGGAACATTATGAAAGAAGACTTTAACACAGTTGAAAGCTGTTTTCATCGATTTGGCTTCGATGATTTTTTCTTTTCTTACATAGCGCTCGTCGTGCTCGTGATATCATCCTCGCTCATTGAATCTTTCTAATCTCAATAGAATGATAGAAATTAAGTCACATGGGAATAGTCTCAAATGCTCGACAAAAGCGTGATTCGACTTGTTACTAATAAAGTGAACGAGTCGAACAATCAAATGAAAAAAGAAAAGAAAAATAAAGAAGAACAACTAAAGCAGAATTAGTCAACGAAACTCAATTAAATTTCGATTGGAACTTGTAGAAATGAGACGAGAAGATAAAAATGAGCAAACGTAAAAGAAACGGTCAAGAGGAAAAACGATGGGCCAACTTGAACAGAACACAAACGGTTCAAGTTGTGTTTATTGATCCCACGACACTAAATTTCCTATACACAAAACAATAAATCTTAACGGGAGACTTGCAAAATTTATTTGATTAAGCGTGAAGAGTATAGCCAAGCTACGAACGTGAAATCTTTAATTCGATTTGCAAAAGAAATCTGGTTCATCGGACCGTATAAATGTTTAAACCAAACACCAATATAAGCTTTAACCGTGAAAATACGAGTACTATGGATCCTAGTGTAGGCTAAGTATTTACTTTAGTTTTTAAACTAAGCTGATCTTAATCTTTTTCGTGTATCTTCTTAATAGAATTAAATCGAAATAATAACGTTAAAGCAATTTTATCTTAAGACATTATACATAAAAATGTCTGCTGGTATCATTGGTATTAGAGTATCATCAGAAGTCAATGAACACAATTCCATCTTAAGATAAAAGAATGAAAATGTAACTTATTTTTCACCCTATAGTCTTAAAGTCCGCCCTACCCGCATGAACGTACGCGGTACGTTCGCTAAAATATCGCCCGAACGCAACAAACCGTATTCCGTACGTTCAGGTACCTACTACCTACTATATCCGAAACCCACAAAACGTTCGTCATACGTTCATATGCGTCAAGTTTGTTCTTGCGACATCTCGTTTAGTATTTCAAGGTCAGTCGAAGCTAAAGGCTGTTTTCAGGATGGCGTAAAAATTTACCTGGTATATATTACAACCGATATACTTAGTATTGTTATTACAAAATATACCTAATGAAAACCCCGATTTTTTAGACATACTTTTTGAATAATAACCCAAAGGTTAAGTATTGCTCAAAAATCTCGATTTTCAATATATTCCTATGAAGTTTTAAATGTCTTTAACCTTAAAAGAAAATCCATTTGATATTGCGTTCCGCTCTTTAATAAATTGAATTTATTTTACTTTCGTTATATGCGAATCTATTTTTAGGCAATAATTTAATTTCATTATTTACTAACTTCGCTCATTTCTCTCGACTGTCCTCTCACCCGTTCTTGCTTCAAATAATAACTTGGCAATAATAAAATTTCGCATTCTTTTTTGCTCCTTTTCCGCGCATACATTCCGAAAAAAATGATATTAAAAAAGTTCCCGCGCCTGTTCTAGATTAAACTTGTCCTGTCGACAACAACCAGGTCATCCGAATATGACATTTCTAATTGGTATGCTTATTCCATTTCACTGTGTCCTCGAATACACCGTCGCCAACAAGTTTCCCGCTATTCGCACCACCTTCATCCTCACATTCTAAATTTGCCATTACATTGCCGACATAACATCAGCCCTATTCCATAAATGTAGACATTATACAGTCCAGGAAAATGGACGACAATGAAAGTCGGAATGGAATGGGGTTGAATTTACATTTTGTCGCAATCCTTTTGTTTGGACATTTTTCTCGTTTTGATATTTGCTCTTATCACTTTTAATAACATTTTTTAAATGTTTAATGAAGATTATATTTTTTCTTATTATTTATATACCGTTCATCATATTTGACATGGATTTAATTTTTAATTAATTTTGTTTTTAATAGCGTCTGTTTTTATTTTTAATTATGTAAGTAGAAGTGAAGTTAGTGACATATTTCTTTTTTTTCGATGTAATTTTTATAATGTAATTTCATATCTTTTATACATACTAAAATCGAAGCCAAATAAATAAACACCTTTTATTTACCGTTTTGATTTTACTTTAAATATTACTAAGACTTCAATAGATTACCCTTACAATACATAATATTTAAACATTTACATACATAATATATAGACTATAGATACTAAATAATCTACTCTATTTACCCCAGTTTCCTATTCCTGGTTTTTTCTACATAAACGACCAATCAAAATCTACCAAGAAAGAGTACGTTAACAAGTTGGTTTCGATAGAAAATAGTACTTTAAGATGATTTTCTTGGGAGCTTTTTTTTAGTGGGTGTTTTAAGTCGCTTTAACATTTAAGGTCATCACGACTATCTAAACACAGAAAATTTCTGTTGGTCAATTTTAATCTTAGGCCTAGGATCTTAAGTCTAGTGTTCAACGGGGATCGAACCCGTACCACTTGACGCATGAAGTGGAGAAAACTAATGCTATAGCCAATGCGCCAATAGGTGGAATTCTTGGGAGCTTATTGGACAAAAATGGTTATAGATCCTAAGTAGATACTTAAATTATAAAAATTGAATTGTTTTACAATTTTTTGAGCATAAACACTACTCAAATTGAATTAAAATTAATCTAATTTATATTTAATGTCTCAATTGTTATGATTACTTAAAACGCGTAAATCAAGACAGAAACTAATTAAATCATTAAAAGTTTTGATAATAAAGTATTCAGAAGTACAATTTAAAAAAAAAGCATTCTTACATTGATAATGATGATGTTAAAGTGCCAGATCATCATTATCTTCAACATCTGATAAATCGCCTTTATAATTCATTTTTAAATACATAATAAGAAATCACAATTATTGAATTGAAATAAGTGAAAACAGAATATAATATAATGGCGTGTATAGCAAATTGGGGGTTTTAATAGAGTTGAAATATTTTTTGAAGGTATGGATATACAAAATAGCAAGTAGCAAGGTATCAATATTATCAAGAAAAGTATAAAATTTAAAAATAAATTGAATACTTATATATTATACATTTGAAGTCTATTGAATTTGATTCAAAGTGTATACGTTTCAGTGAGACATAAGATTTACTGATTTTGCTGATTTACTAAAAAGTTAATATCTCGAGATTAACGCTTTATCTTACATAAATGCCAATCACATTATCATGTAGTGGGTACAATTAAAATCTAACACTTTTTCGGTTTAGCTCTCACCCAATAAGTATTCGAAATTTTATTTCAAAAACGTTTAGAAACCTTTCTTTAAATTTGATTTTTTTATCAAGATCTATTACCAAAAGCTTCCTTTAGATTTGAATATTAAATAGTAAAATATAAACTTTAAATTTTAAATAAGATATGCTCAACAAGACATATGGTCACCTAGTCAGGCTTTATACAACATTTATGTAAACTAAAATAGCAGAAACACTAAAAAATATCCAAATACTGTAGACAATTTTGTGATTAAGATAGAATTTGAAGAAATTATGTTAAAACATTTTGTTTTTGATGGAGTTTCAATTAAAATTTTACCTTGTCAATATTTATTTACTAAACTTTATCACTGATATAATATTGAACAAAATTTTGATTGATGATCAATCCATGAAATTTTCTAACTCATATTTTTTTAAACAGTGAAATAACCAAACTACAAGCTGATAATAAAATTTGAAAGATATCTATAAAATATTCAATATTTGTAAACGTTGATTTCTCCATTTAAGCCTTCATACCGCCTATTCTAAAAGTATCCTGAGATCTTGTTATAAGCATTTTCATAGAACCAACCCACCTTAACATGTCGAATACGATTTACTTTACTATTAGAAATATGAGGTAAATGTATCATTTTACATTAATAATGTCATTCAATTATTGTGAAAGTTTATGCCTGTTTATAAATTGGGCGAAAAATTGGTAATTTAAAAAATTTAAAAGTCAATTTAAATATTTACCTTTTTCCAACTTACACGCTAATTTACTTACAAAAAATATACGTATATTTACTATAGGTATTAAGAAATACATCTTTTAACTTAACAAAATTTATATTTTCTACAAAAGTAGAAGTACAAATATTTATAAATTAATGATGTTTCGATACATCTTGTCTTCCATTCAACATTAGAGATTATGTTGTTTTTTATTTTAATTGACGACTTATAGATTTAATTATTGTAATGATTTAACTGATTTTATGGAAGTGAACCGCTTACTTAAAGTGGTGTTTAGTACATTAAAAAAGTAGAATATCAGTCAATTTGTACTTAATTGTACCTAATTTAATGCAATTTTTTATGTTTAACTAGTTGTATTTTATTTCATAACATATGACCATGTTTTGAACAATTTTAAATTGCTCGGTAAAAGAAATTTTGAAATCATTAAGTAATAATGAAAGTGATGTGAATCCAATTTCCGAAGATAGATAGATGTAGATTTTAGAATCATAGAAATGATATTCCAAAAAAAAAATTCTCACACCACAAGGATTGGTTTGATGTAATAACCCAATGTAGAAAATCTAATAAATGCATTACACTGAAACGAAACGAGAAAATTCGGTTTCAACCAATAATCTAACACTAACGGAGAAAAGGTAAATTGATTGCATATATGCTGGATGAGTTTTCTCCAAGGTCCACTATACCTTGGACTTTTTTATATAAAACATCAATGGAAGACAAAGAATTTATAACTGTAAATTTATTACCTACACGTCCTGGAAAACCGCTACAATTTGAAAAAATTGCCCTGGTGCCTTTATGCCAAGATGCCAGACATATTACTTATGAAAAATATAAAGATTTTAAGCAATTATATACTGTCACATGCAGAGCATAAGTTAGTTTTAAAGTAATTTTAATTTTGTTATTTTACGAGTAACAATATAATTAACTTCTAAAATTAAAAATACTACTTCTATTTTATATCTCGTCATTATTTGGTAAACAAAATATATTATATATTGATTAATCAGTAGAAACATTGTCAGACTTCATATAATTGTAAATGGACTTACATAATTTTTATTTTTAACAGTCCAAGTAATAATTTACTTTTGAAATTTAAGAAAAGTTTTCATTATCAAATAATTGGAGAGGTTATATATCAAATTGATCACACAAAAATATGTGTTTAATCATATAAATGAAAAGAAAATAATTTATTTCTCTCATTCATAAATTCATCAGAATTTTTAACTAATTCAATATGTGTATCATATTAATTCAAAATTAAAACAATAAAATCTCTTTGGATGCACAACAAATAAATATTAATAAATGATAACAGCAATCAATGCATAAAAATTGAATTAAATTGTAAATTATCTAATTCTACCTAATGTTAATATGAATTTAAATAAATAATACATATAATAATTCTGCTATTCGCCCCCATGAGCCTTCCTACACAGTTAGCTGGAACCACAAATGTATTACTATTTGCTGTTATTAACAATATTATTGATAAAATAATATTTAGAGGGTTTGTTTTTAGTTGTTTTATAATTTAGTCTCCGATTAATTTAATGAAATACGGTTAGAGAAGACAGGGGATTTGGATGAGGATGATAAAGTGAGTCCGGATGAGGTAAAATAACAAAGTACGCAGTGTAAATATTTTGTTGGATGGAATTAATAAATTATGTTTACTGAAAGACCAATGTGAGCAATTAAAATTTTCTATAATTAAATTGATAAAATTTAAAATGCACAATGCACAAATGCAATTATTTACGGATGGGTATCTATACGGGTGGATTCGAAAGAATGGTGCGGGAAGATTCGATGCATTGAGTGCGTTTAAGAGGAACAACTCTATGTACGTACCTATGCACATAATATGTTATGTGTGGATGTGTGATATTTTTTTCGCTTGATTCTAGCGAAACTTTAAATGGAATGCTTATTTTAATGAAAATTGTAACTCCTCTCAAATGAAAACTGATCTCCCGGGCTCAATGTTAAGCGTATTGGATTCCCCGGAATTAGGAATTTACTAGGGTATATGGCAAATGTGTGAGATTGCACACATTTTCAATATCGCTTAAAATTTTTGCTTTTTTAAATAAAATGTCCCTGTTGAGACCATGTTTACATTTAATATTTATTATTATTTTTAATTTTAATCGAAAAAGTTTTTGATTTATTTTTTAAAAGGATCGTGCGTTTTATTCCATATCACGTACGAGAGATTAACAAAAGTATTGTTTGTCATCAATTTTTTATTACGTACCTATATTTTATTGTTGAAATAAAAACATAAATAATTTAAAAAAATTTCTATTTTCACTTACAATTTTTTCTGTTTGAAAAATATAGAAAACTAGCACTAACAGCATTCAACACCCTCTATAATTAAACATTTTTAAAAAAAAGTGATAATTTAAAGAAAAACTACACATTAAGGACAATTACCTGTAGATTTTCATACTAAAAAAAGACATGATATCTAGATAATAAACAACCTCATATATGCCTACCTTTTAACAGCAAGAGATTGTAAAGTGTAGATTTACCTAAATTATTACTACCTACTAAGTATAATATTTTTTCATTTTTAACTGATGTGAGTTCGATTACTTAGAAATGCCAGAACATGGTAAAATTTAATCACGGTCACTAAGGTTTATTTTTTTGAGTTAAGAAATTAACTTTATTTGGTGATCGATGCAATATAAGAATGGCTCTAATTTACCCCTTTCCTTAGCGTTTATCAATTTAATGTGGTTCATAAGTTAGAACAGGTTAGATACAATAAATAAAAAAATGTATATATAAGTAAACATTACCGAAACCACAAGCAGTAAAGATAATGAGAAACCTTTGTGACTTGGGGAATTTTCCAACTCTTTAATAATAGAATTAGAAAAATCGTGCTTTTCTGAACTCAAGTTTTATACTAAACGTTTAAGCTTAAAGCTTAAATTTTTGTTTGGAAATTTGATGAGAAGTCCTTCTATTTCCTGCAGCTTTATCTATCTTTAGTGTCTTTTATACAAGAGAACACAAGAAGAATTGCCCTATTATCAAAATGAAAAAACTACTAAAGGCTACTACACCTACAGTTTAAATTTTTGTAATAAAAAGAATTTTTTAAAATAGTGCAGTTGGAGGACCCTCGTCAGGAGTGAAATTCTTTAAGCTATTTTTTAACTCTAATCGTGTTATAATGTTTAAATTTCTATAGATTATATTAGTGTATTTTCATCACGCCAAAAAGTGCTACTATCTTTCATTCAACTCGCTCTTTCTAGTTTGTGTATTTTATTTCTTGCCTTTTTTCAATTCAAAAATATGAAATAAAGATTAGCAAAAGTTTTTTTAGGAAAAATATTTAAAATTAAATTGTAAACTCTAGAAAAAAAATTATTTAAAATTATCTTTATTTATGTACCTACATTTAATTACATTAATATTTAAATTTGTAGAATATAGATACCTATTTAATATTTATATATATTAGTAAAGTTGACAGATGTGCCACCTAATAGTTAGTTGAATGAGTTTTTCCCCTGTCTCACTCGGCACACTCAATTTCACCAATCACTATTGGCAAGCAATGAGCATTAGGTGGAAAAAAAAAGGCAGGTATTAGAAGAGGAATTGGCTGTCTAAAGGAGGTTTAAAGTCTTTTCGTTACGTGATGGTTTCTGTCAGTTTACTCTAAGCTCAGAATGGAAACTTTGTTTCAAAAATCATTTTTCATTAAGATTTCTCTTTTCTATACCTGCAACATATCTTATATCGATGTGAAACACAAAAAATCAAATAACTCTAATTTTCAACAAAAAATGTTTCTTATCTTATAGTGTTAATTGATTTTTAATCTATTTTGCCTTATTGTGTTTCATACTTGGTTTTCTGATTTTGAATAAATTTATTTTCTGGAGTGCTTCTTATAGTTTTTGAACAAAAAGATTTAATTTATTTAATTTTGTATTTAAAACCTGTTTTTAAATAATACTTTTTTTTGGGTCTTAGTAGTTATTTTATTAAGAGAATATTTATGATTGCATTATTTAACATTATGATGCGCAAAGATTTTCCATTAACTTCTCTATATTTTCAGAAAAAAGGTCAGAATAGTGATTTAGCTAATTTACAAGTTAAAATGTCATAAAAATTTAACTAATTTTTTTAATTTACTCAAAGCTAAAATTGACAAATACATAAGACCAAAAATAAAGGTTTAGGTAGCGATTCAAATAACTTGAGCTGCTGTTGTGCTATTTTGAGTTTCGAACACGAACAAAAACGTACAAACGGCTGTTAGACGTTTTCCAGAAAAAATAGCAACTTACTAAAAATTACAAAAGCCACTATGAAATGAAATCAGAATAAGATGAACTTTTTTTTAAACTAATTTTTCTGTATCTGTACTTATCTAGAACATTTTATACAGTGCTAAAAATAGCTTGCGCAGGTAAAATTGATCGAATTTCCTTAACGTTTTGGTTATCAAGAGACTTTTCGGTGTTGTTAACTTATCAAATGAATGAAATTTTAATTGCTTTCACCTGTTTAAAAATTTAGAAGTTGCATCTTGAAGAACGATGAATGTTTTATGGAAAGGTAAGTCCCCAGAGCTAAAATGGGTTACGTCGGTAAAAATCTGTCTTCCGTTCTATAAATAAGAAAGTTAAAAAAATTAAACTTTCAACATTTGATCTTACAAAGGTTTAGTTTATAGAGGATTAAACTGAATTTGTAAGAAGGTTTATTTTTTAGACTTAATTAAAGCAAACTTTAATATATTATTCATTTATAGCACATAATTGAGAAATGATTAATTATTAATGTTTTACATATTTTAAGGCTCTTTTAAATTACAAGTTTTATCACATAAAGCTGCCAATTACAATTAAAATAAGCTTGAGACTTTTAATTTTCATTAATCAAATACGACCCTATTTTATTACCAATAAAACATACTAATTCTTTTATTTTAGAACACAACCACGTTCTAATATCATTTTATTTTTAATCAATTTGAATAATAAAATTTTCAAGATTAAAAATTCCTTTTATACTCTCGATTCTTTACTCGCAATTCCCATTTTCTTCCTGAATTTCTACTATTGATGTATGCAGTTATAATAATACAATTCAGTAGAAAACTGATGTTACCATATTATATTTTATTCAACATTTTTTTTTTCGTTTTTCATCTCCTGCACTTCTATTATTTATTCAAAAGATCATAAAATGTGATTACATTGATATTATGAAAAATGTACAAAATTAGATAAAAGTTTGTTAAATTTGTTCTATTAGCAAAAAAATGGGTGTTTAAAATATAAAAAAAATCATTTTTGCTCTCAAAGCTAATTAAATTGTCTTTTGAAAATGTAAATATAGATTTCATAGAACGATAAATATGTGAAAATTTTTCGGACTGGGAGTTCTCAAAAGGAGGGGTTGAGAACTGAAAATTACAGTCATGTATCACTGTCAATAGGAATTCTCCCGTCTCTAATCTGTTAGCATCATCAGTTATCCTTTCCACAACAAAATGTTATTGGTATTATACACTGTTCATTTAATACGGATTAACTTTGTGTCTGCCTATTCGTTTGTCTGTCGGTCTCTCTATACCTATTCTATTAATTTTCTATACGTAGATTAGCGTTATAAATTTTCAAAACTCTCGACCACAATGTATCAATATGAGGACACATGGAATTCTCAACCGTCATCACCCAACTTAAAATTTATTAATTTAAAATATACTTTTATACACCTAAAAATATAATTGAATTAACAACAATTTCAAGTAATAAATTTGTTGTCTCCATTTTAAATTCTCTCATACATTTTGCCTAATTGAAATTTATAAGGATTTTAAAGTAATTTAAAAGTCTACAGCATTTCAAGATTACCAATGTATATCCTCTTGGCGTTCGTTTCTTTTTTTAAAGCAAGTTTAAGAGAAAAAGAAGACAACCGAGCTTGGAAATGGAACACGGAAACGAGTGATACTCCAGGTTATTCTATGGCAAGATTGCAATGTTAAGAATGCAATAGTTTCGTTTTCGTGTAGGTTTATTGCTTTTTTTTTATAAAGGGATTTTGCTTTCTCCTAGATACGTAGTGCAGTTTGAAATTGAAATATTTATCTTGTTGATTCAAATAAGAAAAATACTGTCGAAGAATTTGTTTAGTTACTATTTTTGTATAAAGGATAAAAAAATAAAAAACAAGACTTACTTAAATTTTCTGTAGATGCTATTTACATTTATTGCATATTTTTCTCCTATTGTATAATACAAATATTTATCACTTTATTACTACAACAGGGTGACCCACCCAAGATCCCCAAGTTTTTCACGCGTCAATTTCTGATTTCTGATATCTGATTTCCATTTATTTCGTTCTGTGGAACATTTTCTGAGAGATCTAAATGTTTATTCTTTAGAATAGGTGAAAACTAGAGAGTTATGGATAATATGGGGAATTATTTTTAATAAGATATGTTGAATAAAATGTAAAAAAAAAATATTTTTAATGTCATTAAAAAAAAAACGACATTACTTATGTGTACCCCTAACATATATGCAAGGACAAACACACACTTATTCGCAATTTAACATTACGCATAAAATATGCTAGAATTCAATTGCTCTTAGCTTCTTATTATTGTAATCGGATCAGCAAAAATACGTTTTGTGTCTCAAAAGTATAGTTCTTTTGAAGTATTTTAAGATGCTTTAAAATTTAAGGTCATATCACAAACAAAATCACATATCATATAACAAAAGAAAAATTTTTAAGTCCTAACTGATTTCCAATATATTAATAAACTACCAATTATTAATGGCTCTCAATATATTAATGACACATACCTAACTTCAAAAAGTGAACTAAAGACATAAACATTGTTGTACATACATGCCGCAATTAGACTGAAGCTGTTAGTTTATCACCAGAACTTTCAAAATATAGTCAACCTCTTATAAAACCTCAATATTGAATATATAACGTACCTAAATTAATTTACACTGACATGGAACTTCTGCGTCGTCATTAGAATCTTCCACCCTATTACCAATATTGACGTTATTAAAGATAAACTACTTACCTTAGGGCATAAAGTAGGCATTACTTTTTCATTTTTCATTCCACAAGTAAATAATTCTTTTCGTGTTTTCTTAAAACTGTTTTCAACAATGAAAAATCTACAGTTTAGTTATTAAATTAGTTAGCCATGAAATAGAAAAACTATAGTATGGGTATACCAAGCATATACTCGTAACTCGTAAAAATTACTGTCCCAACAGGCTCATTAAGTGAAATGTGTTTAATTTCATAATATTATGTTGGTTGTATTTACATGTTTTGCTGAATACAGCACACTAATTACAAAGGCTATGTGATGCACGTCAAATTCCAGCCGATTAATCTTCCCGTAGTTCCTACGCTCCAGTATCTACTCTCAAATATAATATTTTTAAATCATAGTTCTACGATTCCAGAACTCTTACGTATAAGTTACACTACACAAAATACCAGCAGCAAACGACACTTCTTCCTCCAAACCTTCTAAATAAAATTGAATTGCTCCTTTGGCAACTAGGATAATCATCTTTGAAAAAATGTTACAATCCTACTAGATTTTAATTGCATGTATACAGTTTGGATTCACCGCTGTGCTGGTGCGTCACTTGCTGATTATAGAAGTTATTCTACCGCAAACTGGCAATAAACGTCTTACGTCATCAGTTGACGTCAATCTTACTTGTTTGTATATACATTATACTTCTTAGATGCCCTACTTCTTCCAGCTATTTCAACTCACCTAACAACTCATTTTATAAGTACTAATAAAGACTTTCCAAAAAAAAAAAAAAAACAAAACTCGTTGGCCGACGATCCATTAAAAAATCGCATCACAATAATGTTTTACAATATGTGTACTTTTAAAAACTACTACAAAATTGGTATCTACGGAATATGCAAATTGTAATGTAAGTAATATGTATTGTTGTAGGTAAATAATCCTGTAGTTCGTTATTGAAAATAAGTAAGTCCATTTTTACGTTTTTCTAGATGTCGCGATTTTAAACTCTACAGACACATTTGGAATTTGTATTCATATTTTGATTCCTAACAAATACGGAATTCTACCTGCGACAGTTAATGGAGGGTTAAATGGAGATTCAAAATCTACCATAATCAGCTTTTTAGAAATAATAATGGACTTAGGTGGTTATATTAAGAAGCAACTGAATTAATTGGCCTGCAACATAAATAAAATGTTTCGATAATAAAATATAAAGCATGCTTTAAAATAATAGACAAACAAAATGAAATTCTCATATTAGAACAAACAAAAATAATTAGTTGAAAACTTTTCCTCTTCTTAAGAATTGCTCCAATATTAAAATACGATTATTTTTATGGTACCTCTAATAATGTACTTATTCTAAGAAGTAAACATAAATTTACTTTTTATTCTTAGTTTTTTTTTTTAATAAATAGTTGGATATTGTATGTTGGTATGGAATTGGTATACCTATCCATGCATATTATAGTAGAGAAAAGTCAGGAAATTCAAATATTTGTAATGTGATGTCATAACAAACATATTTTTGTGTATATATGTCTATCTCCTAAGGATAACCCACAGGAAGCATTTTTATCTTGTACAAATTACAAAAAAATTATTGGTTGTTTAAAAAGCTATTGTATACATTAGATACGTTGTTTATTTCACGTAGATCATAATTGCCCTTTACAGCATATCATCAAAATGAATATCGTAAAAGATATCAGAGATTTAAAAAGCGTTAGCAGAACGACTAGCTATTTTATACGGCGTACGTAATGGCTGTCTTATTGATATCTTCTTCTTATATATGCAAAAAATGTATGCTGGTCCTTTTCTAGGACAAAACTCGAAAAATTCTACTCCAATTGAGCTTAAATGATGCAATATACAATCCGCTTCCATGTGGTAGTTAACAGGGCGGAGAATCATATAGATTGCTTCTTATGCCAAAATAATCGACGTTTTCCATAGGTTAGCACAACAATTGAATCCTACAGGAACCGTGTCATTAAAATAAATTTCATTAAAGTTAATGAAATAGCATTTTAATGCATTTTCCTCAAGAAGGCCTGACCAATTTTACACAATAACGAACGAAATCTCTAGTTAAAATTTAAAAATTGACAATTTTTACTGGAAAATAAATATGAATTTTAATTTAACACCCGATAAAATTAATAATGATTTTTTTTTAAATATTTGAATTTCTTTATTGTTCATTGTCAAAGATATTAGGTAATTTGAAAGAAACATATTAAAATAATAATTACATTTTTAAATAATTAACAATTACTTAACGAAACGAATTTTAATGAAGGTTTCTTAAAGATACCTCAGATCTTAACATATTGAATATCATTAACCCTAAAAAAAGGTGCGGTTCCTTTTGGGTAGCTCCTAATTGTTTCTACTTGAACGGTTTTAAATGACATTTGGTATGAAATAATATCAAATTTTTTCAAAGGATCTTTTTATACTTAAAATTGTATGGAACCTGTGAGATAGCTAATATCTGTTCCTAAAAAAATCGTTTTAAAGATTTTGATAAACTAACTTTGGATCTAAGGTCTGGAGGTATCTATAATCTTTTTCTGTCAAAATAGATTAATTTTTATATTTCGCTATGAAGGTAGAGAATCTATTAATCAATCAATTAAATTTAGATACTCTCAGCAAAGCGAGCGGGTATCAGCTAGTATATATCTATATCAATGAAATTATATCAAGTTATATAAATGAAAAGAAAAACTATCACTATTTGTTGTTCAAAATTCAATTTCCACTTCTCTTCTCTCGCTTTTAAACGGTCTATTTCCTCCCTAATTTCGCCCACATATAACCCCGTAATGAATTCCTAGAGGACACGATTCCCATTTCCGTGGCATTCATAATTTCACACACATTGACTATTGTTACAAATATCGCTGCTGATAGTATCACTGCTGAAAATCAATATTTCACAATTTAAATAAGCCATCACGAACTCACTCCAAAAATAAAGCAATAACCGGTTACAAGAGTTGGATAAATTATATAGCTGTACATTCCTCGGGTTTTCCTATACATGTTTTTGATGTGTGTAAGTTTATACAGTTGTACAGAGTGTTATTATTAAGCTGTATTGAAACACACATCATTTGCCTATATCAAGAAGAAAATTGAGTGAATCGAGTGAACTATTTCCGGGGGATATTTTCACCTAATGTGAATTTAGAAGGCCCGTATGTAGAATAGATCGTAATTACACGCTTACACTTTATTGTACGTATGTACCGACATACGTATTAATTTATGTGAGATTCGAAACGATTCATTTTCATTTCACGTTTAATTTATTATTGTCGACGAAAGGGTCTCTCTCAAGAATTTATGAAGACAGTTCGAGAAAACGAAGAGACTTAAATATTAAATTGCAAAAGCGGCGTTAGGAAAACAGACCCTGAATTCTCTTCATTATTACTATTGTTATTAAAAGGAAGTTGCATCTGACTGCTACGTTTCAAATGAAAATAGCTGCACGAACAACACAATAAAGAGCGATCTCTTTCTTTCCTCCATTTTCCTAGTAATGATTAAATGTAAAAAGTAGTCTAGAATATTTCCTGGGTCTTAAAAACAAGTTTTTTTTTAATTTTCTGGTTATTAAGTCAAACATTATAATTACACTAAATTTGATTTTATTCAACGAAACAATAAACTGAACATAAAAGATATTTTCTATTTTCCTCGTAAAATATGATGTTTGCATAAAAACCTCCGTTTTTATATGTTGTAATAATTATGATTCTCGTCGAAATTGATAGCATCATATTAATTTTAAAGTGCTCGTTTGTATTTTACACAAGTAAAAACACTTGAAATAGTTTTTCTTAAAAGTGCATTTTCCTTTGAAATATTAATTTTTTGTAAGCTTACACATTTCGTCGACTTTAAAATAAATGTTGGCAATTATAAAATAGACAAAGAATTATTTTCTATTACAAAAAATCGAGTGATAAATTTTCTTGTTCTAGTTTCATGTTTTTATTGTGGAGTAAGCTCTTTTAAATAAGTAGTTACTAATTAAAATAACTTATACAATACTTATACATATTTTTGTTACATCAAAAAAAAATTATAATTAAAAAAAAACCTTTTAAGCCGTGGCTTTAAAACGTAATTAATGAAATATTGCCGTAAAAATTGTGTTCTTGGAGTTTTGTTGGCTTGTTGTAGATTCGCTTTAATTGTGGCTAGTTTTAAGATTTAAACTTTATTAGCATATCCTCAAGTCAGCATCGTACATATGCTTATGTAAAATTCTAGCTAACAAACTATTAAAATGAATGTTGTTTTAGAAATGCATTTCCTTTAGAATTACGATAAATTTTGCGATAGCGTTCCGATTGAAGCCATCGAAGCCGATCGAATTCATAATTGAACTATTAGCACTCTTGAATTCGAATCCTACAACAAATTTGGAGTTTCAAATATCTGAATTTAATTAAATCAATTTGAATTTGATGCTTGAACAAACTTAAATCTGAAACGAATAGTAGGTATTTCCACAAGCAACGTTGAGTTCTAAAATCCAAGAGATAATAGATCCAATTATTTTGTGAGGTCTTATTGCCATATAATCGTTTGGTTAAAAACCATTTAACATCAAAAATTACCTAAAAATTTTACATTAAACCTTAAATTACTGCAAAGCAGTATCTTAATTAAATAAGTACCTGTTAAATTTACAAATTGACAATTATCTGGATTAATATTATATAGTAAAGGAAGTACAACCTTGAATATGCTTTGCAAAGACAACCACACAACATTTAGAGTAGCAGTCATCAAGGTCATCATAGTAAGGATAGTCCCCAATATTAAAAATGAATGGGTACTTGAAGAAATTCAATTTTTTCTCTTTTTGCCTCCAAAACTTTACAGTACTAAGTGTTTCATGTTGATATTCTTATAACCAGGATATTTGAGTCCCGAAAAATTTTTGAAACTACTCTCTTTTATTTTTTTTTTTTTTTTTTTGGTTATTTAAAGCCTACATATGTACCTACTATGCTTATTAGCGACCGATGAATCTTAAAGTCCAAGAAAATTTTTAGGCGGCCAATGGAATTTGATTCTAGGACTATAGGACGACAATCTAGTCAACAACGCCACTTAGGCCAACAATCAAGACAAGTACCTAGTACCGTAGCCTCAACGCTAGTTGAATGATAAATGCTGGTCACTAAGGGCGCGTTCAGACGGATCAACTAAACTCGCCCGACTATTTTCAATCTTGTAGACTGTAGCAGGGTAAGCGACGCGAGAAGTGAAGTACAAGCGAGTTGAAAGGGAAGCAAATTGAAAGAAAACTGATCAACAAAACTCGTTCAACAAAAGATTGATTCAGTCAATCTTTTGTTGAACGAGTTTTGTTGATCAGTTTTCTTTCAATTTGCTTCCCTTTCAACTCGCTTGTACTTCACTTCTCGCGTCGCTTACCCTGCTACAGTCTACAAGATTGAAAATAGTCGGGCGAGTTTAGTTGATCCGTCTGAACGCGCCCTTAGTGACCAGCATTTATCATTCAACTAGCGTTGAGGCTACGGTACTAGGTACTTGTTTTGATTTCACTACGAGCAATTTTCGCAATACTCTATAAGCCCCTTAATGGTGCAATGACTCTGATTACTACTACATAAGCCAGGGACTCAGTTTAAATCTCATACCACTTTAAAACATCTGAAGTTTGAAAATTTAATAAATAGATCAAAATTCGTTTGATGAATGATTGTTGATTAGAGATCAGAGGTAAAATATTTAACTATCCAACACTTACCACCTTTATGCAGAGTTCACTGTTTTTAAGTAAGGATATGTAGAACAAGATAAATTCAATTATTGTTCATAAGATTTGAATTAGTGAATATTTTTAATCGATCAAAGATATTTTTTAAAAAAATACAATTAGTATTAATGAAGTTAATTTCACAACTGCTCGCATATGAGCTGTTTATAAAGCTATAAAAGGTCGATACCGTACGATTTTAAAATACTATTACATCGGAAAATTATGAAAAACTCCCGTAATATGTACGGGATGTGGAGATGGGTAGCTTCGTTTTTGGAAATGTATTTACCATGGAACGTTTCACGGATGCACAACGTGTATTCCATGTTAAATACTATTACAAAAATGGCGATTTGTGCACTGTTTGTCGTTTATTTCGATATGAGTTCAAATTGAATGATCTAAATCAGTAAAATTGTGATTAGATGTGGATCATAAAATTTGAATCTACTGGTTTGACAATCAACCAGAAACCTGCAAAACGCTCAACAACAATTAAAGAATTTAGAGCTTCCGTATAGCGTGATCCTGGCTTGTCAATTAACATACGGTCGACTGAGCTTGCTGTACGTCACATTTTTACAAAAAAATTTAAAATTCATCTGTATAAAATTCTAGCATTTCAATATTTGAAGTCAATAATAATCTCAATTTACGCCGTGTTTTTGTTGAAACAATGTTGTAGCGTTTTTCAAGCCCATTGTGGTTTTATAAGAGTCAAGACTTCAACAGAGCTTTTTTCTGTAGGGATATACGAGTATAAAGATTCAAGTTGAGGGTAAAATAATCCAATAACGATTTTCAAGATGAAGAGCAAAATCCATCCACATCTATGAAAAAATAGCATTTATTCCAATGTCACAATGTCCCAGCAAGTTATTAACAATTTGAAGTGTGTTTGTAGCGTAATAAATCAAGATTATGTTATTTTTACAAAATAATTACCCAGATTTATATATAGATTTGATTGAGTAGTATTTTTGGTCATTTTTAAGAGTTTTTAAAAAGCACTTATAGGTATATAAAAAAAACATACAAGTGTAGATCTGTTTTGATTTAAATCATTTGAGCATCAATTATGGTCTTCTATATAATCAATGATAACCGGACTGAGAAGACATGACTGAGAAAGCATCTGCAGACTATTGAGGTGTCTCAGTCGCAGTTTCAGATCTCGATTGCAGATTGTGTGGGGGTAGGGAGGAAAACGCGAGCCATGTCATTTTTGACTGCAAAATCCTCACAAAAAGGCAACACATGTATTGGATAAATGACGCCCAAACAGGCACAAATCGCGCAAGCTTAGTACAGAGACTGCTTTTGCTAGGCAGAATGCTGAACATGGAATAAGCAATAATCCTTGCACAACAGGGATACATGAGCAGAACAGGAGTACAATAAGCCTAAGGCTGCAGTGCGGAGGGAACGAGCCCTAACCTGGCGTTCTGCTAACGGGAAAAATAAAATTATTTAAATTGTTAAAAAAATTCACTTCAAAAAAATTTATATTAAGTATATTATTCAGTGGCTTAAACTGTTTAAATTTTTAACTATAAAACGAATAAATTTTTTTTCATTGGATTCATACGTTTTTCACAACTTTTTATTTTAATATACAAACAATTTATGTCAAATTAACGTGAGTACGCCACAATTTTTCTTTTTTCCGCTATAAAGCGACAAAGTTTTACAATAGACTTCTATCGCTTCGGGAAAACTTAAATATATATATATATATATATACCATCGTACTCTTTCTTTTCAGCAAAAGTTCCATTAAGTTAAGATTAATACTACATTAATGCACCCAAACGGAGCAGTGCGAAGGGTAGGGCGAGTAAAAGCTCATATACACACCTTCATTGTATGCCAATGCAAATGTATGAAAACTTCTCTATTTGCGGGCAGAAGAAAAGCGAGACGCAGAGCGAAAACAGAGTTGTTTTCAAAATAGAAGAGAGTATGTTTCGAGCATTTCAACAAATATGTTGCGCTTTAATGAAAGACGTTCCAAACTTGTACACCTGTTTAGTAATTTGCATAAGTAACATGAGAGATGTGTCATTATCTATGCTAATTTTATCCAGGTAATATGTTCACACTATATTAATGCTAAAATGGTAATAGTAATAGCGATAATAACAATAGTAATCAAAATGGTAATAATGGCAAAAAGATAGCATCTAGCTGTGTTAAAAGCTCATGTAGAGAACTCAATAAAATGCACGTGGATATGAAAGTTTTGTACTGCTTAGTTTACTTATATGTTAGATTTTTTAAGCTTTATAAAATAAAAGTGTAACCAGAATTCAAAGGAGTTGTGCTATTTTATGAACAATTGTGAGTTTATTTATGATACTTGCAAACATGTCGCATCGGCAATAAAGCTCGAGGAATTATTGAACCAAGTTATGGATGAATAAGTTTGGGAATTGATAGGACGATCGATTTTGCAATTTCAAAATTAAATGCTTAGATTAAATGGTGGGAATTATTCAAGCGTTTCAAGTTTCGAGTGGACAATATTCATATTTCCCTGACGAACTTCGTGCAAATGAATGGAATTAATATGCAATTATTGAGGTTAATCTAAAATGTATTTAGTTTGCTTATGCAATGACGTTTCTACGTGTTCTTTTCAAGTTAAATTAAAGTTGTAATTCTGTCACATGTATTAAAGAATACAACTATTATGTTTTAGTAGAAATAATTTACTATTAATTTTAAAAATCTTTTTTCAAGGTAATGAAAAGTCAATATTAAAATCAATGCAAAAGGACTGAAAATATGTATCGTTTTGTTCTGTTAGAGCAGGTATTAATTTAGGTAAGCTATTATTACCTTTTTTACGAAGATACATATACCCATTTTTAATTCATTTTTAATCCATTTTTTTTTCTGAATACTTCGTTTTAAAACGTATAAATGACATGAATTGTTCTGATAATTGTAAAGTAATAAATATTGAGAACAAAAATGGAAATATGGACATCAGCAATATAATAGAGAGCGTAAGTCACACATGCATACGAAAAACACACAGTCACACACGATAAAACTTTGCTCTTATTATATAAATTAACGAGCTTAAAAAAGTCTTATGCTTATGGATGGTTACCGAACAGTGCAGAGTGTACTAAGGAATTGCAAAAGAAGAAAAGATTAAATATCTATGAATATTGTCTATACCTACCTTCTTAGCAACTAGATTCTGTCAATATCCAAGAATAATTTTTATTAAACTAATTAATTAGTTTTAACCTTTAAAATTTATTTTACATTTAGCTAAGTGACAAACAGTAGGTAGTACCGATATGAAATGCTATAAGTTGAAAAAATTTGTTTACACTTACAATGTCTTTCTAGTAACCATCTAACACCTATATTAATTACAATATCTATTTAAGTTATAGTTGAAAAGTGTACCTTTTGCTATAATTTCATTTTAATGACTTTTTAAATATGAAAAATATGTCATAATTTTTCCTAGAAAATTAGGAGATAAAAATAACAAAAAATTAAAGCAATCAAAACGTTTTTCATATTAAAGCTTCATATTAATAAATAGGACCAATTAATTTACACTTCTAATCTATTGCACAATACTAGACATTGGCAGACTGAATTATTGACGTATTGACTGATTGAAGTCCGAAAGTATTAAGTTATTTCATGTTCACAGCTGCAATTCAAACTAACGGCTTATAAGTTTCGCTTTTATGTTCAATTATAACTGTTACATAAGTTTAAAAAGTTCGGTTAAACAAAATTTGACATTTTATATTTACAATTTAACTTTGATATGAATTTTTATAAATCGTAAAAATAAATAAATGAGCTTCAATTCTTTCTAGCATGCAAATAATGTACAGTCGCTAATGACCTAGTAGTTAAAGCGACTAAAATTAACTTAATAAAAAATAACCAGGTTGCGATAAATAGTTTAACAAAAATTTGTATTAATTTATAATTAAATAATAATTTAATCAAATTAAAACAATGGAAAATCATAAAAATTTACAAAAAAAAACATTAAGCTTGTATAAAACTTCAACTCATATTTATCACCCAACTAATTGTTTTGAGCTTTTATCATTTTAGCACTTTGAATCAACTGTTTTTTTTTACAAAAGTTTATCTCGTGACATTTCCGAGGAAAAATACTAAGATCGCATTGAACATAGTTCGAAAAGCGATGGCAGTGTGAAAAGAAGAGGGTAGTACTTGATAGTGTCGAACTTACGATACAGCACTTAATTAAAAGCACACTTGTATGTTACGACGTCCGTTTCACAATACCTCTTTCTTTCTGTTAAAGCCCAACGGAATGTATAGCAAATTCCGAAAGTATAATAGTATACACAATATAGGATTAGACGTACTGATTGTGAGTCAAAAAGTGAATGCGAAAACCTAGAAGGTGGCTCAAGTTACGTGATCGATAGCCGTTTCGACTTTTATTACACTTTTCTCTGGTGGATGGAGAAAATAAATAAATGTTACAACACGATTTAGTGGGAATTTGTTCGTTTGGCTTTGACACCTGAAAAAATGATTTTCCGTTATTCTCTTCTGTAGCATAAAGATAAATCAATTAAGGTTACTTCAAAAGCTAAGTAAATAAAAATAGTGCTTTGTAATTGCTTTTAACTGAACAAAAATTAAAATACATAAATTGTTACACTGTTTCATAGTAAGATTATGGTTCTTAAAAAGTTATCGTTTAAATTTCTAATACACCAATACTTAAATATTTTTTGTAAATCAATAAAAAACTTCTCGTTTAACAAAATCAATATTAGATAGTATGCCTACCTAAACACTTATATGGAAAATGAAAAATCGTTGTCTTAGTTAATAAATAAACAAAAACTAAACTATTTTTATTAATTTATTAAAATCTGAAAATTTTCTGAAAAACCTGCATGCAATTTTATTTAAATAAATTAAATTAAGAAACTGCGCAACCTGATTTTTGAATATTTTTTTTCTTAACAAAATATTTCAAGAATCGTTTATCTTTCGGAGGTATATGAAAAAATTCTTACTTTTGAGACTAACTTGACAGCTTTAGATGTAAGTATTGTATCTATGCATGTCTTGAAATCGTCAATAAATCGTTTCTTTCATGTCCGAATATTTCTTTTGAAACCAAAGATGAAACGTTTAATTATCGACTCTATTTTAATCAAATCTATATAATTCTGATTCAGTCAAGTATCGTTTAATGTGATTAAGAAACGTTTTTTTTATCATAAAAACTTCTTTTGATGTGAATTTCTCTTTTTATAAAAAATAGCAACAAAAAAATTAGTGGAATTCAACAAAGCACACAAAGTATTCTACAATTTTAATTATCTAAACGAAGCGTTCTGAAACTTATAAAAATTTCACTCGTGACCAATTTTCTTGATTACTTTTCTTTAACTATAAATTGTAAAATACGTTAAATAAAGAATATAAAAAAATAATAGAAACATGATATCTATTGCTATCAAAAGTTAAGATTGAATGAAACGAGCTTTTAAGAGACGACATAAAAAAAGTATAACGTCACGTTCTTATATGTGTAAATTGGCGTTAGAAAGAAGAAAAATATTGAGAAAATTTTACAGCGATAGATTTTACGGTGCAACTCAAGTCAGAAATAGGAAAACTATTAAAAGCATTTTCCTTCCGTCGCGCTACAAAGTAATTAATGGAGTTAAAGTTTGATGATTTCTAGACTCTAATGATCGTGACAACAGCATCGTCGTCACTCAATTTATTTACCTCGTCGTATGAAAACGAGGGGCAAAGAGGAAAGTTTTTCCTTCCATAGCACCATCCATGCTTATTCTCTTCACTCGAAAAGCCAGAAGAGAAAATCGAGCATACGGAAAACTCGCGAGTTACAAACAAGCTCATTTCTAACAGGAACTCAGTAATTATCACCGCAACTCATGAAAAATTGTATTAACTGCGAATCAATTTCCATAGATTATGTGTTTCAATGATTACATTTTTTGATCACATTCTTTAAACTATTGATATAAGTATCAAAATTATAATCCACCAATTTATATGTCTTCAAGGTTAATTTTTCGTATCTTAAAAGAAAATTCTGTGTATTTTACTTTTGAAATGAACAATTCTAAAGCTTAACAAAATATCTTTAAGGCTTGTTCATTTTTTGGTAATCATCACATAATCATAATAGTACAGTTACTATTTTATTGGATGATTTAGCTTTATTAAAAAGACAATAGTTAATTCTGCCTTTGTACATATCTCGCATTAATTGTGGGATAGTTATTGATTAATTTATTTTAAACTTGTTAAAACTTGGAATACCATATTAATTTACAGGTGAATGTCAGCGGTGTAAGAGAGAGAGAGAGAGAGAGAGAGAGAGAGAGAGAGAGAGAGAGAGAGAGAGCGGTATAGGTCATACACAGACATATATATTTTTAATAAGTCAGCACGAATATGAATTATTTTGTATGCAATGGGGGCTTTCAGTGAAAGTTGTCTAGAAACGCTAATAGAGCAATACGGAAGAGGCAAGCGGGAAAGGGAGTAGGAATTTACTTTGCTTAATGCCTCAGCCAAAGGAAATGATATAGAGAGGTGTTAAACTTTAACAAATCTTTATCTTTATACCATTACAATGGTTTATGTGTTTCAGTAAAGGAGTCGATCCGTAGACTTCTCGCATCAGAGACCATCACTCTAAACGCTGTACCACAAATACAACACTGATTGGTATAACAAAGCATTAATACAAACCGTCTCTAACCGTCGACATACAAATTTTTGCCTACTATTATGATGATTTTAGTTAACAATTACTTACAGTTTTAAAATTAAATATTATAATTAATATTAACAGTTTTAATTTTTTTTTTTTAATAAATGAAAATAAATTGCTTTTATAGAAATCCTTTTTTAAATTGATTAACACTTTCTTAACATTAAATAAATCTGTTGTGGTTCTGTTTGTTATCTGAATACAATCACCACAACGCCCTTTTTGGGTCAAGCCTCACAAAATTAATTAACTATAACCTGATCCTTTTTATTCTTAGTCATTAAAAAAGTCAAACGAATTAATTGCTTTTGTTTTACTGCAACGAATACGGTCAATAGATACATCATTAATAAAATCACCAAAATTCTAATGAACAAAAAACGTTTTATTTAAAATTTTCAACTATGTTTTTCCCAATAAACATTCTTTTGCAAACATTTTATGATAATCTTTCAAGTTTTGGGTAGGTAATCAACACAAGATTAATGACAAAATCGCCCTCATTTTGAAATTTTTCAATTTTATAAAGTGTTATAAGATGGTCGCTATTAAATATTTTTAAAGCAAATGCCTTAAGTACTTGTGTTTTATTTGATTTTTTTACTTCTGTAATGAATGGCGACAAGTACTTGAAGATGAAAGGAATATTATCAAGAAGATATTAATAGCGTTTTCCGAAAAAGTTTACATCGTTCCTCTGCTATTTATGAAAAATGTTCTTGAAATTAATTTCAAAAGCTCATTCAACTTATTGAAAGAGTTAATTTATTTTTCAATTTTTCCATAACGCCCGTGTCGCCTGTTTCATTCATTTTTAACGAGCTTTTGCAATAATTAATTAAATGACATTTGATTGTTAGTTTCAAAATTGTATCTCATTTATTACTTATTTGAAAAAAGGAATAAAAAGCAAATGTTCTTTGAGAGATTTAACATTTAATCGTACATCTTTGAGTACACTTTACATGTTGAATTAAGACAGTGTTAAAATATGTTCAGATCGTTAAGTCGTTGCCAAAGCATTTTGACTAGATTTGAAAGTTAGCATAAGCGTGTGAGTTCAATTTATTCCACTTTCATGGAATAACTTAAATCGCAAAGGGGAAAACTTTGTCCAGGATGTCACATTGTTAATTTCGAATAATAATAACTTGTTGGAAACTTCTCTATGGGTTGACTAATGACACACGTTCTGCGTTACTAATGAGGATGGTACATAAATATTCACATCTTGATTCACACAATAACAATGTAAACGGAAAATAACAACCACAAGAGCCAGAGTAATGACAGATGTTCATCACTCGATTGAATGTAGGTCACGTTTTTTCTAACAATGTTAACTTAATTTTAGTCGGTGAAATAAAATTTAGGTTTAACAAGTCGAAGCTTATATGTTTCTGGCTCAAATTGCATTAGAACTTTTAACGAGCGAAACGAAGAATGTAACAGAAAAATTGCCACCATAAATTCATTTTTAAAAAAATTTTCTCTTTTTTATCTCGGTGAGCTTATGAAAATATTTTTAAATTCATTTATTTTTTTAATGTGAAAAAATAAATTGGAAAGGTAAAATATCCTCAGGAAAAACATAATGTTAGCAAAACGTTAAATTATGTATTATGACAACCTTACTGAGTAATTTTCAATATTTTTTTATTCAAGTGTTCTTTTTGTTATTAATTATTATGAAGTTATATAGATAATATTCGTAGAAATGATTTTAAATAACATTACTTAAATGCTCACCTCTTTTTAAAACTTTATTTCAAAAAACCTAACAAATAACGGTTTTTCAAAAAAAAAAGAAAAAAAAAGTAATATTTCAAATAATTGTTTCGTTACGTTTCGTTACACTACAATATTAACATTAAATTTTTTTATTAGTTTTAATGATACCAGGACCGTAACTAGCTTTTTGTGGACCCTGGGACAAAGTTTGAAATTGAATTGTAAGTGATCTTCAACGATCCAATATTTATAATATGTACCTATTACTTGTATATATTTGTAAAATATTTGCTACAGCACATCTTAGAGCTTTCCCTTACATGAAACTCGCTATTAGTTAAAAGAACAAAATAAATTCACGATTGGTTAAAAAATTATAATTAGAATAATATATAAATATCTATATAAACAGAACTATACGATTCTCTTTGTATATTTGAGCTCCCATCCCCTAGCCCAGAACCTTCTGTTTGGAATTTCCCCCAAAAAAAGCTTCAAATAAAAGTTGTAGATTTTCGTGAACTATAGCAAGTTATAAGAAAATCGTTCGAGTCGTTTTCGAAAAAACGATGGAAAAATTAAAAAAAATCAGAATAAAGTGAGACTTTCTGTCAAGCGATATTTTGGTGAAATTCGGATAAAGTTTTCGATACGATATCACTGTCATCCACAGATATTTTCTTTAGAACTTTTTTTTTGGGCTCAGGGAACCTCAATATGTGTATTTCCGTTGAAAACTTGAAATCGAAAATTCGATACAATCACAATACTTCGTTTACTATATGGTAGTAAAAAAAATAAAAATTAATAGTCAATAGTGTGTGAGTTTATGAACTATAAGATAGTTATGTGAAATATAAACAAGCTTAATACGCAGATAAAACTTATTTTACATATAAGCAGCTAAAGTATGTGTCAGTTTGTCGCCGATAGCTTATTGGTTTCTTGCGTAACAGTGTCAGCCAATGGAGTGAAGTTGCCACGGAATTCAAGTAGTCCATATATACATTGATACCATGCATGCAATTATCATTGTTAAATTCCATTTTTCATAACAATTAATAATAATTATACGATTGTTTACTAACCACAATTCATAATATATATAACACAATTTACTAGTGGCCACCTATTGGCGCAGTGGCTAGAGCAGTAGTTCTCTCCACTTCATGCGTCAAGTGGTTCGGGTTCGATTCCCGTTGAATCCTAGACTTAAGATCATAGACCTAAGATTAAAATTGACCAACAGAAGTTTTCTGTGCTTAAACACTCGTGATATGACCTAAGCTGTTAAAGCGACTTAAAACACAAAAAAAAAAAAATTACTAGTTTATTAATAACTAACGTGATATTTTGAGAATTTTTTTTTGAGCACCCATCTAAGCCCTGGGCAAATATTCCCGTTATACTTGCTTAGTTACGGTCCTGTACAAAAAGCTTTTAAAAACCATTTTTTTTAATAATAAAAACGTGTGCAGCCGGTGAATCCTCACTCATCAGGATCAAAGTTCTTTACAATTTTCCCTCATTTGCGAATATAATTCAAAATACTGCTTTAAAAATATTTCTTGTTTTTTAATGTTCTATCATTTTAAATATAATGCAAATGTTTAATTTAATATTTTAGGAAGAAAAAAAACGTGATTTATAAATTGAAAACAAACAAAATTTACTTGCAACAATGAAACAAAAAATACAGGAATGATCAAAACAAACAAAAAAAAATAAAAATGTACTTGTGTAAAGTAATCAGGTGAGAGTCAACCGTCTGCCTATCGTCTACTCAATTATAATAGGAAGTAACAGAAATATCACTGTAAATTTATGAATAGAACTAGAACTAAAGAAACCAACGTGTCCTCAAAAGCGACCCAAAAGAGAGAGTTGAAAATATCGAATGGAGAGAGTATAATGCTTTTTACGTTATATTAATATTTTTATCACCTCAAACCTTTCAGAAACCGCATTTAGAAGCGTTGTTTCAGAAAAATTGATAATATCAAAAATTAAAAGCCCATTTGCACATTACACAGGATGAATGTTTACTAACTATATACTATACGGCCTTCAAACACTAAAGACTTTAGGGATATTCTCATTAAATAGATTAGTTACTTTAAAATTATTTTAAGTAACTTTAAAGACTATCTCTACACTAACCGTACATTAGTCATATATCAAAAATGGATTAATTCAATTCAAAATACTGGTTATGTTAGTAAGTATAACTAAGAGCACATTAGTTTGAAATATCCTAATATTAATAGGTACATACACAAACTCAGTTCTGTTGATTTACTTCTTTCTGTTTTCTTATAAATATATGTTTTAAAATAGAAAAATAAATGTTCTACTAAAGGTGTCGAGTAACAACATACAAGCAGTTTCAAACACTATTCTAAAAATGTATCTTTGTTGTTAGCGGTTCTATTTTAATTATTTTTCTATGAATAAATGCTTTTCTCAGTTCTTTTAAAAGCATTTTTAACCAAAAAGTTAGTTAAAATTCAATAAAGTTTGTTCGTTTATTAAATATATTTTGAGATAACCATATATTTAATTATAAAAAATGAATTTAAATTATTTATTTTATATTTTAAAGTTTTCGCATAGTTCTTAAATGGAATTTGAACCACGAATATATAAACGCTCTATATAGAACATTCATGCAAAACGAATAATATTTATATCTACGGTTTTTCCATACTCGTATTCTGAATAGAAATTTACGATTTACAGAAATTCCTTTTTGGTTTTAAAACGAAACGATGGTAAGAGGAGTATCAGGCTATGGGTATATATTTAAAATATTCTGATAAAATTAAAAAAAAGTAACTAAGCAAATTCATTGAGCTAGTATGAAAGAGTTTTACTGAAATGTTTCCTCAATTTCGTATGCATTATGTTAATAATACAATGGGCAATATTGGAGTGCATGTATATGTATACAGTTCAGAGTGCAATTCATACATTATGCATTTTGTTTCCAGCTGGAAAACGGGACGCGGGTGGATGGCAATCAAACTCCCTGCTCGACTACCATCAGCAAAATCCGGCAATTCAAGTCGGCGAAAATAATACAATCACTAATGTGACGGTACAACTGGGCGCCACAGCCTATCTACATTGCCATGTGCGACAAACGCCTGATCGCGCGCTCAGCGGAGCTGAGGTTAGTACCAACCTAAATAAACTCCTACCAGAAACTCATAAAGCTCCAAAAAGTCCCGTTTTAAATCCCCAGTACACAACAGCTCGCACTTTGTTTATTCAAACCATCAGTGAAACCGGCATCTGTTCATTAAGATCAACATTAAGAGCATTGTTTCCCTGAACAGATATATTCATTAACTGAGTTTCGTAATGTGTTTCACGGAGTACTTGTTTTATATGTGAACAGGGACTTATTGAAATACTCGCGAGAGTTTATACATCTTTATATGTACGTATTATGTAAATGCATCAAGCTCAACTCGGCTGCTTTTTGGTTATGGTATAGACGAGTCTACCTTTTGTTAACATTTCCTAACAACTAAAAGCTTAAGACGCAACCGAGTCAAATGGCTTGGAAATACTTAATTATTAACAATTTCATTACTGATCAAAATAGGAAGGTCTATAATAGCTCAATGTCTGTATTAAATATATGATATAGGTACAGATTAATTTTCTGTACAAACCAAACGCATAAATTAAATTAAAGAAAATATTAACATGTACACATACGTCTATATTTAAATATGTTATATTTAAGATTCCATTTTTGCAACCTTCAGAAGCCTTGAGATAATTTTTGCTTTAAATAAAAGTGCTTTTATAAGTTTTAAAATTTAAAACTGTAGAATTGAACAGTCTGATAGTTTATTTAGAACAATAAACAAAAGCTTATTAAGTAAATACTTTAAAAAATATTATTTAATAATATTTTAGGTCACTTATGTTAGTGGTAGACTAAATAGTTGCCTTATACGCCAGTGGTCCTGGGTTCAAATTCCAATGAGAGCCTAAGTTGTTTTTTCTGGGTTTTCGGATTCGACGGTCGCTAATAACCATAGTAGTTGATGCAACATAAAAAAAAAAAATTTTTTGACCTAAACATTTAAGGCATTTTTTTCTAAATTAAAAATAACAACACATCCTAAAGTACAGCTAGCTGAAAACTATACGACGTCACGTAGAAATTTTTCGTTTTAAAAAAAATACTTATATTAAAAATGTTAATCTTACCTATAAGTTTGATGGCAAAGAACTTTGGATATGTTTCACAGTTTTAAATTAAAACATTCTTTTTGTTAAAAAATTTGTTTACCTAGAAAAATTGCTTAACGTTTAGTATTTGATATAAGTTTTATTTTACTTCGTAAGAGTTTATTCCTTAGTTTACGGTAACAAATTTTAAAAATTCAAGTTAAAACAAAGCTAGATGGGCTGTTAGGCGAGTATCTAAGTTGCTGCCGTCTCAGACAAAAATGGCGTTCGCGATGGAATTGAAAACGCCATCTTAAATGCTTTTCAATCGGGTTTTGGCAAAATATGAAACAATGAAAGATTTCCATTAATTCATTACCTTGGTATAAACATAACTACATTCATTCACAATAACATAATGGCAAAAAAACTCGAAAAGCTACAAACCTGAATTTTCAAGGAAAAAAATTTATTTTTGTTTAACGTTAATTTTTTTACGAAAGCGGATTTCCGACCTTATTAAAGTTAGAAAATTGTTTTTTTCAAAAATGATACTCTTACCTTTTTTTTTCATCAGGGAACTAAGAATTGAAACTTGAATTTTTTAAATACTCTTAAATACAAATATAGAAATACTTATAACTACTAGCTTAAATATTTTCAAAAGGCGCAAAGCATTTCAAGCATCAATAAAAATTGAAAATTTTACTCAAAATAAAAATATAACCTTTCCTTTTTAAAGTGAAACTTTTTATACATTGTCTCAAATTTTTTGGCCTGTCTTTAGCATGTCGCTAAATGTAACACATTCTCGGCAGAGAATCGGCAAGTGTTCGGCAGAGCTAGTATACACATTGTTAGCTATATACCATGTCGTTTTCCCAGGCCTGTTGCGCGAGCTATTACTTAATGTAATGAGCTATTTTTCTCTCCATGACAACGTTTTATTATATTATAAGTTGTCATTAATTGTCAATCATATTTGTATTGGTATTTGTATTTTGATCAGTGTATTGATATAAATGTTATTGTTCACTTTATCATGATAGACAAAGATACAGCTAGTGAGAATAGTGCAAAAATATCCGACGGTGATGTTACAATACCCGTAGATAACAACAGGCAGATGATCGACTTAACAATAATCAACAAATTCAATAATGAAAATAACATTCGAGTATTAGCATCAATAATGGAAATTCAAAAATAGTTGCAACGGTGTGCGTTACGTCAGACAGTGAATTCGTGCCACATTCTTTTTTTTCTATTCTATTTTCATACTCTAAATCGAATAATTTTCCGAAAATTTTCAGTTACTTAAGTGCCTAAAATTCGAAAAAAAGTTTCACTTGCATCGTGGTTTCGTAAAACCACACAATAATTTTTTTTTTAAATAAATTATTCAATTATAACTTAACTGCTTAAATAAAATTTAATTTTGTAAAATGTACAAAAAGATGTTTTCTTATTTAGATACTCGGGATTTTAGCATTTAAGTTCTTGGAATTTGAGGTTTTGGGAAATTCGAAATTTTGGGACAGTTTTGTTTAACGATTTTTTGTAGCATATCTTATATGTAGCTATTAAATAATAAGATTGCTGTTACTATAAAGTATAGAGAAGTTATCCCCAAAGTGGGCAATACCACCCCCCTGGAGCTGAAACGATTCAGGAGGCAATAGTAGTCTTAATTGCATGTGGTGGCATTGAAACTCATATTTAAAATTCAAATTATATGGCCCATGAAAAATAAGAAGTAGCCAATCTTTGTCTTAGGGGCGTTAAGTAATTTCCAAAAAAGGGGTGCTAGACCAAATAAGTTTGGGAATCTCTGATATAGAGTATAGGCGAAGCACAAGTGTATATGTGCTAAAAACGTACAATCTGCAACTTTATAACCAAAAGTTTATTTTTTTCTATTAGGTACTGTCTTGGTTGAGTTTGTAGATAATTATCTAGCTAAAGTCTTCATTTGTATAAATTTTTTTTGTCAAAAAAATTGTAAATATCAAGCTACAAATAATCACGTAAATATTTATTCTTAAACTGTATAAACTATAAAATCTCAAACTTCTTGAAAAGAACGATTGCATGTTTCATTCATTGTGTTCATTTATAGTCTAAAAACTAAACGTCAATGCCAAAAAAGTTTAATTTTACAGATAAGTATCTTGAACTCGGAATACCAAAACAAAATCAAAGCAAGTTTTATTGGGATTATGTACTTTAATCGAGTATTCCTAAATCATTTAAAAGCTGCCTTTTTGAGGGTCCTCTTTTTCTACTTCTTTTACAGTATCGGCCACTCTATAGAAAATCAGAAATAAATATCCGATTTGTAAAATACAAATGAAGAGAGCTTTAATAGGATAATATTCTGTCTTAAATAGTCTAATCTTAAGATATTACTAAGTTTAAGAACCCAGTGATTGACTTTGAACTTTATTATTCAGCATTTATTTACTTATAAAATTTACAAAAAAAGACTTTCGACGCTTAAACAACGAGAAACATATAAAAAAAATTACAAAAATATAGGAAATAAGATATTGACTAATTAATATTTTATACAATCTCAAAATTGATTTTTTACATTTTTATATAAAGAGATTTTCTATTTTTATAAAAATTGTTCTTATTTATAATATTATAATTAGAGGCACATTGAAGTACAATATCTTATAGTAAATTATAAAGAATTTTTTGAAGATAGAAAAAATACAAATAGTTAAATACATCAAGTTCAGTGTAGTGTTAATTTTCTGCTTGTTTTTAAGATTAATATCGCGTATTTAATTAGTCTACGAAACGCTCAAAAGCGGAGTAGTGTAATTTCCTAAGTTCACAACAACGTCTTTTTTCCAACAACGACGTCTATGTTTACACGCTCTTTACAATTTTCCTACTAATGCAGTCGTATATATTTGCACATATACAAAATATAATATTTAATCTTATTTTACTTATTATCACGTTTCTCATTCTAACTTAGATGTTTCACGAAAAACTCGTTCCAAAAACGTACGTAGTTTTTACTTTGTTCTCCAATTATAAATTGTTCCAACTTTAATGAAATGCATATAGAGAGAAAGGTTTATCTGCAACGATGCAAGCCAAGCGACCGCAAACATAAGAAATGAGAAAAACCATTAATTATTAAAATGCAAATTATGAATTTTTGTTGCAAAAAATTACTCTTCCCGAGTAAGTATTAACAAGTTGAAGAAGAGAAAAAATTGAAGAGTCGAAGTAAGACGAGAGCTACCAAGAAAAATCAAGATGAATGAAAAGTTCCTTCCCAGATGCGGTATTATTAAAAAGTTCACTCTAGCGAATATAAATATGTTATCTTGCGGATAGTTTAATTAAATCAGAACCATATAAATTAAAGCTAAAGCCTCTTAACTCACCATCGCGAGATTATAAGGGACAAAAGATTGAATTCGAGTTTTATTAAGAACGTCTGTACTAAGTAGATAAGCTTTATTTGGATATACATAAAATATTATTTTTTTAACGAAACAAAAGTAAAACATTTACTTAATTCTTCATAATGTCTATATCAAAAAGCTTACAACAATATTCAACATCTCAAATGCAAATGTATTTATTCAAAATTAATTTTAACTGTTATTGTTTCATGATTGTTATTAAACAAATTTACATTATTTGTTATCAAAATTGATACTAATGGCCTTAGTGTGGCAGCTTTATAAACTAAAAAGCTTTAGGCATCAACTGAAGCGTTGCCTCGTGGATTGTTTATCAATAATTAATTACATCTTCATTGTTTGAATATTATTTTGATTGTTTAATTATTTAAGTAGTTATAAACGTTATAGTATGTAAAGTAAATTACAGTTCTATTCGGGTTGTATTCAGTTATAACATTTTTAATCCAATACAACGACAAAAGCCTTAGAATTTAATTTCAAACAGAAACGAGCCATTTAGAATAAGAAAAAGTAGCTCAATGAGATTCATTGTTATATCGTTAAATTATTAAAAGTCGCTTGGAACATCTAAAGTCATCAGTGACTGTTCTAGTTTTATTTTTTTTTTAATAAATAGAAAACCAGGAAAAACTAATTTAACTTTAAAAAAATGTAACATCTTTTAGATTAGTTTGCTATAGTTAAATAAATGCAATTTAAAGTATGTAAATGTTCTCACGTTTCAAATATTTCAAAAAAACTTTACTCGGAGATGTTAAAATGTGCAAAACTAAACAAATTTGCACGTAGTTAAAATCGTAAACAAACTAATTAAAATTAGTTTTATTATAATATTATAATTCGTAACTTTCTTGAAAGCTGAAATGAGCTTTGAAGTAAAATGAAGAAACTAGATAACTTATTATAAGTGATGAAAAAGTAGTCATGAAGCGAACAATTTAATCTGATTTTCATAACTTTCATTATTCTTAGGGGTTGGTTTCTAAAAAAAAAGGTAAACCAAGAAAAACTAATAGAATTGTTATTAATTGTTTGTCCGTTTTTTTTTTTTCACTTTTCAAGATCATTTTTCTCAGAAATGGAGGTAAACAATTGAAATCGTTATTAAGTATATAAAATACTACGTCAGCATTAAATTATTTCAGTACTTACCGTTAATATAGAATGTATCCTAGAACCATCATGTTTGGCAATCTAATAGCTTACTCGAAAAAAATCGACAATTTTCTAAATGTTGGTTTTTAGTTGTTTTTCCCTAACAATTATTTGAAATATTTTTACATGTAATATTGTGTAACGTTGGTTTTAAAGAGAAAAAATAATATTCTTTAAAATGTTTCCTGAACTAAGAAATTTGCTTAAAATTAATCGTTTTCAAAACAAATTACATTGGTATTCGTTCACGAACTGTATTACTACCCATTTTCATCGACCTCTCCGGAGGGTTTCCAGAAAATGTTGGACATCGTCCAATTATAAACCTTCTATTTTCCTAGAAATGTTTCACAGTACAGACACATACAACATCGAGCATCGTCTCAGATGGAATCAATTAATTAAATCACGATGCAACAACTATTAAAAACATTCATTGCACCATTTGTTCTTGTCTCTAGTAATTTCAAATTTTCACAATACGAATCAAGGCAAAGAACATATACCGACATGCTCGCTTTTTTCCCACTCTATAAAAACAAGGCACAAAAAGCAAATAATGAAAAACCACTAATGTAAAAAAAGAAAATGGAATTAAATGAGAAATCGAAGAGTTTTTTAACATTGTTTCTACCAAATGTAAAAAAGAAACCAGAAAATTGTGCATACATGGTTAACTTTTTAAAATTCTCATCATCAATCATTTGATAATTAATGAGTTTTCGAGTATTTCCGAGGTTCGTTTTCATGCATATGTGGGAATACTCGAATATATTAAAGTCATGTGGGGCAAGAAGGCGCAATTTTTTCTTTAAACTGTTATAAAATTAAAAATTTTAAGTGAAATAAAATAAAACAAAGTAACTTATGTTAAGGCTTTACTATTTTAATAATTACAAAAAACCAAATCAAATTTACTTACATGTACTTCTAGAAAATAATTAAAATAAATCTTTGTCAGAATGCGTACACACCCCAATATAGGGGCATGTGTGCGCAGTAGTCCGGGTAAGTGTGCGCAGTCGTAACAACAGGGAAATTAGTTTATTTAAATAAAGTTTAGTTTAATTTAACTATAAAAATTAAATAATTTATTCATGTATATATTCATTTTATAGTGTTTATTTTCTAAATATGTGTTCTTTAATTTTATTATCTATCGCAATGTTTTATTGCTTCAACAGAATATTTTCTATGTCTGAATTCTAAATCTTCCACGTTTTTATATTAGGAATATGATTTGTTGCAGCATACTCGGAGATAATTGTTCGTAGTTTAATCACATTGAGACCATAATAAAGATCATCACACATATTTAAATAATTGAACCTATACACCAATTAGTGAATGTTAGCAAATATCAGCCTAATTGAACTGCTGTTAAGTTAAATTTTAACCGTTTTCTCAGAGTACTCTCTTTCATTCCAACTTGTTCTACTGCTTTTATTTTGACTTGAACTTTCAGCAATTAATATTTTAGCAGTATCAAACTAGCTACGCATCTGTGTGGAGTTCTTACACTTATAATTTCAAGGCATTGTATTTTTATAGAACGTAAATATTCAACTTGAAAAAATATTTATTCCAATCAATATTCAAAAACGAGCATAGTCAGGGTAAAAGTACGCATTAAAATATGCGCACTCTTACCCCACCAACAAATGCGCACACTTACCCTAGTGACCCGTACGAAATTAATTTGAAATTGTACTCCATTGCGTCATTTTATAAAGTTTTGCATGATAGACCATTAAACTAGATACAGTGATGAACATTTTGGTACCCAATAAGTAATAATGACCGTAATACAAATATAAAAGTTTTTTATTTGAAAATTAGAAAATATCGTAAGATTTTTAACCAAAACTTTTATTTACCTAAGGCAACTTTATTTACTTAAGGCAGTTCATTTTCCTTCTTTAATTTAAACGGTTTCGGAAATAATAAGCCTGTGCATACTTGCCTCACATGACTCTATGTGGGTACGAATATGTTTTTGGTCCGTTTTCTTTGTATAATTTAATTATCTCTTGCATCGTGGACGTACCCAGCTTTGATCTTAGAAGGAGGGCAAATCTTTGAAGAAGCATAAATTGAAAAACATTTAAAATTGTATTAAACATTGTATTAACATTTTATTTGGGCTCTTTTTTTGTTGTCGTCACTATTGAAAAACTAAACCATATAATATTTTTATAATATATTGTTGGAAGCATGAAAATCATTATTATCTTTTCAAGCCCTCTCACTTACCGATTTTTTTGAATAAGATATTTATTTAAAGGAAATAATTATCATATGACTTCACGTAAAATGCTGTTCCAATAGAGCGTTTAAAAATATTTTACGCTAGTTTGCATATATTATCTTAGCAGAAAATCATTTTTAAAAAATAATGAGTTGTCATAACGCCATAACAACAAAAACTTGGAAACTCGACGGGGGTAGGTCAGTGTGTGTCAAGATCTCACCATTTAATCGAATAATTAAGGAATGTTTTCAATTTACAATTTTTTTCAATACACATAATTTTGAAACAACAGCTCATAAATTTAACTTCATCTATGACCATAAATACTTAAAAAAATATTTAAAGATAAAACATAACCTGCTAGTTGGAGCAAATCCACCTCCCACCCCTCAACTCTTTCGGCACGGCCTTGCTTTACATACCTATATATAATGTGCTGTACAAACGTGCATATACAAACATATTGTATATACTTGGCTAGCTTTGTATAATGTGGCTTTTACTTTTACAGCAAGTATCATGGGTTCGACGCCGTGACTGGCATATTCTCTCATCCGGGATGTTCGTCTATACAAATGATGAGAGGTTTCAAGTGTTGCACGGAGAAGGATCTGACGACTGGACACTTCAAATCAAGTACGTGCAGAAGCGGGACAATGGAACATACGAGTGTCAGGTAAGGAAAACCAAAGGCAAAAATATTTTCTCAATTTTTCACGATAGAAAGCGATCTAGGAAACAATTGATAAGTGTGGCCGTCAACGACTATCACGAAGGAAAGTCGGGACGAGAACAACGACGTGGCCTTTGTTTCTCGGGCCATTTGACCATCTCCTTCCTGATTTTTCAAGACAATGTCTATGCTCCTAAGAAGCGTTTTATGAGACTCACTATTATTGCAGTTGAAAAAAATACGGAAGAGGGAAGAATCCCTCGAGGAACATTTTAATCTCACAGAGCTTTGCAATATTAAGCTTACAGTAAACTTGCTTTTGAAAAATAAAATTAAAACTCATTTTTATTAAATTTCCATAACAATCTGAAAAATTGCGCATGTAAGTTTTTAATTATGATTTGAAGAAGTTAAATTAAACCACCAAAAACTCAAAAGGAACAATATTTGAATATTTTAAATACATTTTGACTTTGACTTTTGCTTTCAGTTTTTTTTTTTTTAGTTTACACTTTATATTTTTTGAAGACTAAACTAATCATGTTTTAATCCCACAGAACTTTTTTTATACAAACAAGCCCATAGAGAAAGATACTTCAGTCAAAAAAAAAAAGCTCTACACCAGAAGTCGGCAACCTATGACCGGCGGGTCACCAAGTGACCCGTTTGATAATTATAAGTGACCCACTTTAAATCCAAAATTAAATTATAATATATAAAATAAATAAAAGAACATAAAAAAGGTGTTTTCAAAGCGTATTGTAATTATTTTCTTGATATAAATTATAATGTATGTATGTATCTTTTATTCACTGAGAGTCTCTTTTAAAATGAAAATACCACTGACCCAAACGTCTATTCAATACTTACATATTAGTCGATTTTGACCCGCAGTAAAAAATGTTTGCCGACTCTTGCTCTACACTATAAAGTAATCGGTAGCCACTTGATGCATACGCACTTTTATAGTAACATTAGTTCGGTTATTTGCTAGCCTTTCTTTGTATGTACTATCAATTAAGCTATTAGTTATATTCACTTAATGGCTCAGCGGTTAGAACAGTTGAGCTCCTCCGCTCCATGCGTCAATGGTACCTACTGAGTTCAATTCCCGTTAATTCCTCGATGTTTCAAATTTTATGGCCTACACAATTTTTTTTAGATTTAGGTTGTCGTGGGATGACCTTAGATGTTAAAGAACCCTCAAAAAAAAAACTTTATTTTGTAAAAAATGAACTAATAGGGCCTGAATGAACTAATATTCGAGCATTCTTTCCCGATGTTCAATCGTGAAGGAAAGACTGACATTCCTCTCGTCCCCACTAACGGCAAGTCTTTCCTATGATCATTCTTTTCAAGTAATCATGCCGTTCCATCACGTTGGGATTCATAACCCTCTCGTGGCCACTAACGAGAAATTGAAATCCGTTAAGATTGTTCACTGAATTTACATCCGATGGGAAAGAGTGTCCGTGTGTGGGCTCTTTCCTCTCGGTACGGAAAAATTATAATTATGTGAAAGGAAAGCGCGTCCTCTCACCTAATCCTGCAGTTTTATAGATGGAACGTAAGTTGTTAGCCTGTTATTAGCCTGGTGTCCTATATATTTTAAATTTTTGTTTCCGTAAACTTCCTAATTTTTTAATTGCCATAGAGCTGGGTGGGCTTTTTTCAATGAATTATTTAATTACGTGTTTTGACACATTTCTAACGTCATTTTTATCTTCATGCTCTTGTGAGTCCATATTAAAAAGTAGCACTTCAAAAATCGAAATTAAAAAACTTTTAAAAAACCACTTGTTATAAATTAAAATTGAAAGAACGACATGTTTTCCACTTGAACGAATAAGAGCTGAGAAGAAAAACGAAGCTCCACTAACGGCGTAAATTTTAAAACACAATCCTTCCAAATAATCCTGCTAAGGCTAATTTTCGGCGAAACCCGTACGGCACGCTTTCCTCGCGTGCTCCATACACGAACGTTCTTTCCGGACGGAATCAACAGTCCTGCTGGAAAGAATGCTCGTTTATGGGGCCTTATTTTCATACTTTATTTTCATTTCATCATCCTCCAAAGGAATTCAATTAGTTTTCTAATAACATGTTATTTTTTCAATTTTCGATTCAATTAACGACTTCTTTAAACAAGAATGAATATTTAAAAATGTTATACCTTTTTTTTCAAAAGACAAAAACTTGATCAATTATATCAATTATGGTTGACAAAAAGCTTAAAATTATTAAAGGTTTTTACAATTTGGTTCGTTTGAACTAATTGGGTTAGTTGCACACTTGTGGATGGGTATCACACATATGTACCTACATATATACGTATGTTATGTATTTACACAATCTACCTAAGTTGGTATTTTGATTGTTATTTCAAAATTGTATTCAAAGAATTATCATTTTCGTAAATTAAAAAAATCTCATTTATATCTATTTAATATAAAAATGACAACATAAAATATCATTCATATATTTAAAAGAAAACTAAGATAAAATATATTTTCAAAAACCAAAGCAAATACATAATTTTAAAGAATATTATTGTACATAAGAATCATTTCTATTCATCTTTTTAGATAATATATTTACAATTACTTCTTTTTACTCTAATGGAAAGATAATATTACGCCATCAGAGAGTATATATAATACATATTCACAAATGTAGATAGAGTATATAAAATAAACCAGGACAATTCTGAAGAAGAAAAAATTGAAAGAAAACAGTAGAATATTTAATGGAAGAAATATATTTACATTATTTGCTTTTCGTCATCATTTGTCATCATGCGTCCGTCTTTATCATTATCATTCGTACACCATCCCTTGATTTACGTAGTTATGCTAAAAAATCTATGTTGACAACACATTGAAAGAATGATGAGAAAAAAAAATTTTTTTTATCTAAAAGATGGAAAAAAGTTTGATTCCAATGCGACCATTTTGTGGAAATAATGCAGAGAGTGATTTAAATATTGTAATGTTACATATGAAAGGGCAAAAGTAGATTAAAATGTTGCATGTGTAGAGAAAACTTTCCGAATTTTCACTCATACAACTCATTTGCATTATATTGTAACTTGAAAAGTTTTTTTTTATGCATTTATATAATTTATATTCGTAATTAACGTTTGAAATAGTTATTATAGCGACATTAGAATACATATTTTTATATCCTAGGAAGAAGCTTTACAGTTTAAGCTCACAAAAAATCATCTACATATGTAAAACAGAGGGTTCGAATAATTAAAAGTGGCTCCAACTAGATCGAAAGTCAACTGCAACAAACTTTTTGCAGTCATAATTTATTAAGGACTACTCGTTTGATCTCAGATAGTTGTTCAACCACTTAACTACAAATTTGCGGTTTATACCGTAAAGTTTAACCAATATTGTTCAATAAGGAAAACTTAATTCCCTTTACTTCATCTAATATCACTTCCCGCTTATATTTAACTTATCAAGCATTATCTTATCTATAGCTAGTATGTTGTTAACTAGTTTAGAAAATGTTTTCATTGACAACATTAAATAAAGTTTTAAATCTTTATGTATATACACCTTATGAACGTTACGTGATTCCACACACTTTTAAGTAAACGCTATTGGTCTTAGAATTATTAACCAGGTTTTTCTAACAGTTATTATAAACTGTAAAACATTGTTTTAAAAAAAATCTTGAGAGCCTAAACCGAACCTTTATTGTTACTAAGAAATGTCTGCACTTAACATTTAATTTTTTTTGGTTATTTATAGTCGCTTGGAACGTCTAAGGTCATCAGCGACTTATCTAGTTCAATAATTCTCACTTTTCACTCACTCATTCATGTTTAAATACAGTTGCATTCACCCTTGATCACATTTATACACTCACGAGACACAATTCACTCACAAAGTTTTATAGTTCGGTGAGGAGGTTGGCCTCTCTGAGGAAGTTCAGGCATCTTGAAATTCTCTTCTCGGTATTCAAGCAGTCACTCAAGCTTTGTGGCACCGACCACTTCCGTCTGAGGTTCTCCGTCTCCTGACATTCCAGCAGCAGGTGTTTTACGGATATATCGTATCCACACCTGCTGCATCGCGATGCTGTCCTGCTGAAAAGGTGACTATGGGTCAGTCTTATGTGCCCTACCCTCAGTCTGCAAAGGCTTACCTCAAGGTTTCGTGGCAGCTCTTGCACAGGTAGTTTTTCTGAGGTGGATCTTATTATTATTTTTTGTGATTAAGTTTTTGTGGTTGGGACCGCCAAAAACCATCCCACAGCCTTCTAGTTGCTTCCCTACACTGCCTCATTGTATCTTCGACTGACAATGTCGTTTCCGGTCCTAGCTCGCCATTTGTGGCTTCTTTTGCTGCTAAGTCTGCTGAGACATTACCAGCGATACCCTTGTGCACCGGAATCCATATTAATTCTACCTCCTTGGCGTGGAGCTCTCTTAGCTTGCGTTGAACTTGTGCCACTGTCGTATTTTTGTTTTCTCTGCTCTTTATGGCTTTTACGCATGATGAAGTGTCAGAGAAAATGGCAATCTGTTCATCCGCTGGGCCTTTCTCTACTAATTCTAAGCATTTCAAGATTGCTTTGGCCTCGCACGTGAAAATAGAGGACCCATCTAGCGTTCGTACTCTGGTGGTATCGTTGGAGGAAAATATTGCATATCCTGACTTTCCATTGCACACTGAGCCATCTGTGTAAAATTTTTTGTGGTCTCGGTACATGGTGTTTTCCATTTCTAGCTGAAGTTGTTTAAATATTTGAGGGCTGGTGTTTTCTAGTGAGTATTTGGAAAGAGATAGGTTTACTTTCGGGTTCCACCTTTCCCAGGGAGGGGCTCAGGCAGTTTTCCGATAGCTGGTGGTGGTGAGGGGATCTGGAGCTCCTTCATATACTCTTTAGCTCTTTCTCGGATTGGTCGTCTACGCCTTGGGTAGTCTCTATTGTCTTCCTGGTTTATCCTGACGCAGTCACTAACTGGGTTCGTGATGTTTTGCTGCGCTTTTATGGTGTACTTGGTTACGAGCTCTTTGCGTCTGTATGAGAGTGGAAGCTCACCAGCTTCCGCCAGTATACTAACCGTCGGACTTGTCCTGAAGGCTCCTGTGCAAAGTCGCATCGCTGTGTTGAGTACAGTTTCCAGAAATTTTGTTAGGTTTTTGGACGCTGAATCGTACAAAATAGCACCATAGTCGATTTTCGACTGTATTAGTGCTTTGTAAGTGGTTTTAAGTGTACGTGAATCAGCTCCCCATTCCTTGGATGCGATTGCCTTGATTAGATTTAGGCGCTTGTAGCAGTCTATTTTTAGACTCTTAATGTGGCTCTTCCAAGTCATTTTATGATCAAAAGTTACTCCCAAGATTTTCGTAGTTACTACTCTTTTGATTGGAAATCTGTCCGAGGTAAGGAGTATATCATTTTGAGGACGTTTGGATAAAAAGACAATAAAGTCAGCTTTTTCCCGTGACAGGTTGAATCTTGATCGCTGAGTCCAGTTTTGTATGTTGTTTAAGTCATTTTGAATTAATCTTGCTGTTGTTTTCAGATTAATTCCTTTCCTGATCAGGGTCAGGTCGTCCGCCAAGAGAAATGGCTTGCACGGCCTCACCACACAGTTGGTCACTTCATTTATAGAAACCAGAAATAGCGTGACGCTGAGCACTGATCCTTGGGGTAGTCCATTTTCTATCATAACTGGTGGTGATAGAGAGTTTCTCACTCTTACTTTTATTTTGCGATAACAATTAATTATTTAATGAGAAATCAGCGCTTAACTTATATTTCAAAGAAATTACCTTTGAATTACAAATTAAAAAAAAAATTTTCAACAACAATACATCAAAAATTTCAGACTCCTAAAAGTAACTCTTTAAAACATTTTATAGTAGCAATAAGGGAATAAATATCAAAAATAATGACCGATATCAAAACTTTTAAAATTATTTTTAAGATGTCTTTTCATGTTTTAAAAAATCCATATATGTATTTACAAATTAACTAAAACAAAAAAAAATCCTTAAAATAATACAAAAAAATAAACAACGGAAACTTTTTATTACAGCTTAACCCTTGTATATTTTTAGTTCCTATTTTTATTAAAAAATAACAAGTCTAATGCATTAACTCAATTTGTCTTGAAAGGAAAAGAGAAAAAATTCTTATAAACTGTACTTCCTCAAAAATCTTTGTTTTCTTCTTTCCTTTGAATTTCTCTTCCGCAATAAATATTAGTCCCAAATCATAGATAAATGTTTGATCAAAGAAAGACTTTTTCTAGTTTTTTTTTTGTTGTTGTTGGAAAACAAACAGTTGTAAGGATAAACATCTTAGTATAAACCAACATCACGAAAGTTTTGTTGCTAAATCGATTTAAAAGGGTTAATCTGCTTACAAAAAAGCTTGCTTGTTGAAATAGATTAGATGATTCTTTAAGCTGGTATCAATATTATTAGATCGCGTTGATAAACTGTTAGAATAATAAATTATTATTAAGTTATTTTTCATTTTGTCTCATAGAAAATTTTAATTCCTACATGTTTTTTTTTTAATTGTCTATTCAATTTATAGACCAGAGCTAAAGCCTTTGGAAATGGTAAAAAAAGAAAAAAAATCATAGTAGAATGAAACCCATTAGAAAAGAAAGAGAATATAACAAAAATGAAAGGAAAAATAATTTACGGTCGATCTGAGGTAGGGAAGTGAAAAGGGGGAGGGGTTTAAGGGTAGAAACGGTTTATCTCGATTTCCTACAAAACTACAAGTCCTATGGAAAAAAATTAAATAGCAAAGTTGTAGATAAAAATAACCTCTACAATTTTTGTGATAACACTTTTTTCACATAACCTCAAAATTTATGTCAAAAATTCCAATAGCCAAGTTTTTGGTTTTTTATTTTTATCTTTTACAGAAAAAAATTTTTGCATGAAATTTGGTAAAAAATTACCTTTTAATGTCCCAAACACACTGTAGTTTTTTTGATTTTTTTTGATTTAAAATATTTTTTTTATTTATTTAAGGTCGCATCAACTACTATGGTCATTAGCGACCGTCGAATCCGAAAACCCAGAAAAAACATCTCAGGCTTTTATTGGGATTCGAACCTAGGACCACTGGCGTATAAGGCAACTATCTAGTCCACCACGCCACTTAGTGACCCTATAATATTTTTTTTTTCACCTTATTTTGACTAAATATTGAAAAAACACCCTAATTTTCAATCGAAAATTCTCACGTCAAAATATCCACTTTTGTAAAAAAGTCGCCGGGCTTTTTGTTTGTTGGCATATCTTCTTTCTGATGATGCGAAAAAGTATACATTACAATGTTAAATGTTCTCAGAAAATGCAATAATTAGAATGTAAATTTTAATAAATTGCTCAAAGTTGTATTTGTACAGTTGTAATATGTACAATTTTTGTTATATTCTCTTCCTTTACTAATGGGTTTCATCCTACTATAATTTTTTTTTTTTTCAAAAATTATCGACCTTGATCTTCTAGTCTTCTATACTTGTTAATTTCTTTGCTATGATATAAATCGCATACTATAAGTAAAAAAATTAAAATATTTAATTTTTTAAGCGTATTACATACATATTTAGATGGAGAAAAAAAGCATTTATGCGTTTTATTTTCAGATATAGTAGTTCAAGTATTTTAATACAGTGTTTTAAAATAGATTGTAGATATTTTTATGTTTCAAAAACTTTTTACAATTTGAACAGTCATATATATTATACGCTAGTATCGCGCTTACAGGCAATAAGAAAAAATCAGATTGATTATGACACAGTGGAAAAGGTAATAAGAATGAATTTTATGGAACATTTTTTATGAAAAGCCATTTATAACTTGAAAAATTGATCGGAACATTTTTAAGAAGCACTCCATATAGTTATTTCCTTTTAAAAATTATACCTATTGATTTTATATCTGGAACAAATAAAGAAGTCTCAAACTTTCAATCATCGTCTTTCTTTTAATAATAATAGATTTTTTCTTTTAATAAAGAAAAAAGATTGTAAAAAACCTTTCTAGTTTATCGAATTATTCATTAGAAAAAAATGTTTTCAGGTATCAACTGGTACAGGCATTCTATCCCATTTCGTTCACATGAATATTGTCGTTCCGGAAGCGTTCATTCTGGGTTCGGGAGAACATCATGTCGATGTTGGAAGTATCATTCGTCTTGTCTGTATTATTGATAAGGTAAATCTATTTTTTTACTAAAACTTTTCAGGAAAATTTAATAATCTGATTTGATTGAAAAATGAAACGAATAATCAAAGTTATTTATGGAGATAAGAACTGGTTCCTGGTACCAAGGTATGAGGACCCATTAATACTCTCCTCCATGAAAGCATTTTTTAAAATTTAAACTAGGTTCTTATGCTTCAAAAATGAATAAAACTGTTAACATGCAGCATTTAGAAAGGTTGCAAAAAATGTTCTATCGTCGTAATTAAAATTTGCAAACTATTTCGAATGCATTTCTCTATTATCTAAGCGGGATATACAAATTGAAACAAAGAACTGCAGCTAGTTTCGAGATTTAATTCAAAATGAATATATAGCTGCATTACAAGATTAAAGCATAAATTTAGTAATTTACCCCTGATGCTGTTTTAATACGAGGTTCCTACGTATTGTATTATTGTTGAAATAATACGATACTGTATATGTTACGTCTAAAATATACTTAACGTAAATGCATGTAAATCATTTGATTTAAACAGAGATGGACTAGTGAAGTCGTACGTCCTATAATTATTAACTGACCCATTTAACACGACACAACATGATGAGAGATTGTTTCGGTCAATTAGTTCAGTAGATATCTAGTACCTTCAATAAATAATGGTTTTTTCGGTTGCTTTTGCTTATCCATTGTAAACGTAAAATGTTTTTCTTAATACTTTCTTAGTTTTAGTTAGATAAAATTTTGATCAATTAAATTTTTTACAACAAATTTTAGAGTTTAAATTTTTTAGGACTTCATCTAATCTATAATTTATACTATAGAACTAAATATTTAAGTCTAAGCAATACTTTGAAGCAGTATCTACTAGTTACTAAAAGCAGTAGTTTGTTCAATACATGTTTTTATTGGGAAATTTCGAGATATTATAGTCTTGGAGAAACAACTTGAATTGGTAAATTTTGGTATTTTGGGAACGTACGTTTTGGGGAGGTTTGTATTTGTAACGTGTATTGCGGTTGTAATTTGAAGCTGATGTTCATATGATAAGCATGATGGAAGTTTTGTATTGCTAACTTAATAACGTTTTATAAATTTGCATATAAATCAGGGACATCCGTTTTTCATGTTTGTGTCAGAATCACGTTAGCTTGTGTGTCACTCCTCGAGTTGAGCTCAAAAGGAAATAGACAAAATAAAGTTATTTGAGCCCGGGAAATTACATGCATATGCGATTTTACATCACAACACAATTGATTAGTTTAGTATAATATTTTGACCTGAATTTTTAGGCAGGTACCTACTGTAAGTACTCTAGATTTTAATAATTAAAAAGCTAGATATTTATCAAAGCTTAATGAAATTCGGCTAATTAGTCTATCATTTTTAGTTAAATATCTGAAAATGACAAACGAAACCTTTACAAAGGTGTATTTAAAATGTTATGTTTTCTTTTAATTTTGAATCTTAAGGGATTACATACGATTGGGAGACCAAAAAAAAAAACAAAAAAAAACGATTTTTTAATAAGTTTTCCTGAGAATAATTCTTAATTTTTTAATGCAAGTACACAATTAAAGTAACTCTTAACTTGGTATATTTTGACATTTTTACATTTGTAAAAATCATTATTCCGAAAGCTGCTCCCAATAGCTAATCTCCTGAAGCTGCTCCCAAATATATGACTGGATCATCGAAAATTTTTAAGAGTCAAACGGATTTTCTTAAATTAATTAAAATTAAAATCTTGTAATTAGTAGAAGAAAAGAGCAAAGTAAAATTTTTTGACAAAATAGTGGTTACTCAAAAAAAAAATATTTTTGTTCAAAATTATTTAGAAAAATATGTATCTATATTCTAGTGAGCAAAACCCTTCGATCTTACAAAAAAATATGCTTAAAAAGCTCCTGTTAAAATTAAATTTATAAAATTTAAAACCCCGTTTAAATTTTTAAAAGCACTTTACATGGAGTAAAAACTCTATTTTCAAATATCCGTAAAACATCAAAAATAATCTCCGAATTGACTTGAAATTTTCGGTGTGTGTACTTAAATATGCCCAAGTGGATTGCAGAAATTAAATTTTAAAAAATCGATTTTTTGAATATTCTAATTGTATATAACCCTTTAAGAAAAATCACAGTTCCCATCATATTTTACAGAAAACACTGTTTAAATCTCGAACAAATACATACACATTATGGGACAGCACTGCATTCATTGGGTATTGAAAAATAGAGCTTTAAGGAGTGTTGTAGTAGTAAATAGAGAATTCTATTGGGTTGCTTCAACAAGACCCCAAATTTTAGACTCTATAGGTATGGGGAGGAAAACGTGGCCCGTGTCATTTTTGACTGCAAAGCCCTCACAATGTGGCGACTTCTTTGTGGGATACATGATGCCCAAACAGACACAAATCGCGCAAAAAGCTTAGTACAGGGACAACTTCTGCTAGGCAGAATGCTGAACCTGGAATAAGCAAAAATCCTTGTACAGCAGGCATACATGAGCAGAACAGGAGTACAATAAGCCTAAGTTTGCAGTGCGGGAGGAACAAACCCTAACCTGGTTTTCTGCTTAAGGAAGAAAATAAAGAAATAATATCAAAAATGAGTATTGAAGTATAGTAGACTTTGATACGTACTTAATAATGAACTAACTTTTTACTATATTTGATAGAATTTTTTTTATTTTCATTGAATTTTTTGAAATACTGATTTTTTAAGGTAAAGTCGGTTTTATTTGGCACACACCCGCTTAGATTCAATTTAAAAAAAATCATCTTAGCGCAAAATTGTTGACAAAATCAGTTTTCCTATATAAAAAAATTGATAAAGTCTAAAAAAAACCTTTAATCGGACGTTCCCTGAAAGTTGTTTTAGTAAAGTCAGCTTTACCGATAACATATTATAACCTTTTGACTCTTACAATATTCAGAATTACCATTAAAAACCGTTTTATCTATTTTCAAAGTTACTTTTTTTTTCAATTTGTTTCAGTAAAATTTCAAACTTTGTCAAAATGATTCATTTTTCAATTGAAATTATATTAGTGCTACGTATTTATAAAAATTTTATTTTATTTCCAAACTTTTCACCATGTTAAGCAGGTCAATATAGATAAATCTTCTAACAAAAAGTACAAGTCCGAGGACAAATGAATTAATTGCAGAAATACCCAAATTCAAATTCAAATCCAAAGGGCACTTTGTACCAAGCAGCAACGTTATTCAAAATCAAATTAGGAGAGACAAATTTATTCATCCCTTACATACGTTAATTCAACGTATAAATAAAAAATATACACCCATGTACACAAAAGTGAATATATTCATATGTTAAATGCAAATTGGAAAAATAATTTACATGTTTTATTAGTTTCCATTTCATTTTAATATGCATAATAAAAATTTAGAATTTTCTTTTTTCTCAGAGCCCCACACCACCGCAATATGTGTTTTGGTATCACAATGACCGCATGATCAACTATGATACATCCCGTGGAGGAATCAGCGTCGAAACCGATCCCGGCCCACAAACTCAATCTCGTCTGATGATTCGCGATGCTCGGGATTCCGATTCTGGAAATTACACCTGCAGCGCTTCTAATACAGAACCAGCTTCAATTCACGTGTTTGTGTCGGAAGGTAAAAACTAAATCGAGGTTTTACCCGATGATGATTTTATTGTCCTGGCACTATTATAATCAATGCTGACTGATATTTGATATTTGATGGTGGATCTAGGGATTTTTCTTCTAATTTATCACCGCGACCAATGAAATTAATTGTGAGGCGAGCCTCTGTTTTTCTAGAAGAGTGTCAGGCCTCTAAAGAAAGTCAGCTCCGCCCTAGAGGCTCCCCTTGCTATCTTATCAAGAATTATGTCAGTCTTTCAAAGATGCTCCAGTCTTCTTTTGAAGCTGCCTTACATGAACCTAGTATTTTTTCCACCTTTTTAAAAGTGGTAATTTAAGATAATCCATGAAGATGCTTATTAGGAACCTCACGTCTCTCTTGCCAAACAATATTATGTCTTCTTCTTGGAGTACCTTATGATGTTTTAGCTTGTATTTGTCCTAGAGTATTTCTCCAGTATGAGGCGTTTGTTTTAGCCTCCCAAGCCATAATGATGTTTGTTATTTTACTTTCCGCTATTTCACAAAAAGGTTCTGGTTCCATGAGGTCTGTTGAAGTTTCATTTTAGGCCAGTTAATTAACCTTTTTACTAACCTTAATGCCCTGGTGTCTTATTATACATCAAAAGCTTTCTGAAAGTTTGTTGACTTTGCCAGACAAGTTTAAAGTTAATCGTTCTAGAGGACAATGCCTTTAACTCCACTCACTTAAAATGTTAATGTGTGCTCCATTTAGCATTTTATTTCAGCATATTCATTTATGACAAGCATTTCGGCTTGGGAGATAATAATGCATGTCCCTAGAGCATGTTTAATTTGAACATTTAGTTCATAAAAGACCAAATGTTGAGACATACATAAAATAGAAAACTTTTAATTGTGTTTACAATAGGTTCTTTTCAGCTAACAAACAAACCGTACATTTCCGTACATGAATGACAAAATAGCGTTCCAGATGAACTTATGATTTTATATTGCAGAAATAGATGAAAATGCCTTAAAATAAGATAAGAGTAGTAGGAACCACCTATAGGCGATGTGGTTAGAGCAATTGCTCTCTCCGCTTCATGCTTCAAGTGGTTCTGGGCTCGATCCCCGTTGAATCCTAGACCTAAGTAAAAATTGACCAACAGAAATTCTCTGTGCTTTTACAGTCGTGATATAATTTTAGATGTTAAAGCGACTTAATTAAAACACTCAAAAAAAAAATAAGAGTAGATATATGCCACCAAGGAAGAACTTATAGTTCTTTGTTCGTCGCGTTAGCCTTTAATGTACAAATGTTAAAAATTTTAACTAGAACGAACTTAATAACTTTTTGATCAAAATTTTGAATATTTAAGTGTGTAAATTTATAACCAGTTAAAATTTAGTCTTTGTCCACTACTATTAATAAAAAAAGAATTGATAAATATTTTTTTAATTCTTATGGTACTATATATAATATGTGAAAGCTTCTTTATGTTTTTGTCTTTTATAGAAAAGCCTAGCTTTACGAACGTTTGCTCCATGAAAAATCAGTAGGCACTTTTCAATTTTCGTTATATAAAGGTTGTCAATAGGTACCAATTTTTAAAAAATGAGTTTTATAATACAAAATTATGATTAAATATAGCTCTCGTAAAGTTTTTTTGTACACAACAACTAAGTACGAGTATTATATAAGAAGAAGACGATCGCGTAGTTTTTGTATCGGGAAATGTAAGACATAATATGTAGAGTGTATCCGGATGTGAAGAATATGGATGAGTTTTGCACAAAAAACTTCGCGATGATTACTAAAAAAAGGTCAAAAAACAATTCAGGTTGAGATTATGTAGAAAAATGTAGAAATAATGAATAAAATAGATATTCTATCAAAATCAAGTACTCCGTATAAAAAAGCTAAGTGTTCGCCGCTTTTTCATGAAATGATCAAAATCGTCCAGAATTTTCAAGAAAGAAATGTACATTTCATAATAAGATGGAAATCAAATAAGAATCAGTAATCACGATATGTGCCTTCATTAAGTCAAGTTTTGGTCTTATATTGTAAGATCAAATTAAAATAGCTACAAATTAAATTTTTTAGAAAATAAGTTCCAAATTTTTAAAATTTACAGCATTTTTGTAAAGTTATCTTTTAGTTATTTTTCCTGTTTGTGAAAATGTTGTGGCTAATTCCATAAAGCTAATAATACTAATATCATTGACTATTCAATGACTAGGTGCATGCAATTCGAACATGCTAGTTAATAACAGTTATTTAAACCTTCTATTTTTCGAAACAATTAAAATCCGTTCGTGCGGAATAAAAAGATTTTGTTGCGAAATAATTTACAAAATAGTACATTAGAGCTTGTCATCGAATTGGGCCAGTGATTGATTAATGAATTGAGCTCTCACTTTTGAAAAGCGGCACCTCACGCTCAGATTTCACACCCATTAACCGTGTTATGATAACAATTTTCTCGCACTCGATTACGTCATCGCTTTGTCAAAGGTTTCAATTTTAGGAAAATGCTTTCACAAACTAATCGAATAGTTAAGCTGGACGAAAAGCAGATGGTGACAGAGGGCAAAGTCAGAATTTAAGCGACATGTCACCCGTTGAATTGGTGTAATTAATGTTGATGTTCATCATTTTCTCGTTTATTTTATAATAATTATTATGAACGAATCACAAATGAGAGCTTAAACGGCTTTTAAACGAGATTTATTGTTACGATTTACTAAAAGGTGAAATGATACTCATTAAAATGTTTCTATTTTATGCCTTTGAAAACCTTTTAAAATTAATTCGGTCTTAGTATTTGTGAGTCTACGTTAGAAGACGTTAGGAGCTTTTAAAAGATGATAAATTTTAATTTCATCCCACTCGTTTAATATTTGATTCTCAATCACGTTTTAGTAAAAATTTGAAGAGGGTTTAATATAAACAGGTACCCATCGGGTTTTGATTTATTATTTCTCAGTTTTATTGATAATAACCATTAAATATTTAGTTTTAATTATTTTCTCTTAATAACAATTCTTTCAGAGTAACTCTTGAAAATTTTTATAACAACTGAAGGATATAAATCGTGAGTTTTAATTTAAAAAATAAAAGAACATATTGTTAAAGAAAATAACGAAAATATAAATTCCAAGAAAACATATTGTATGAGAATCAAACACAAATTAAGAGTATTTTAAAGAAATCGATTACAATAACTAAAATGAAAGCAATATTTACTTTTTTTCTTTTTTGTATATACACAGTGCACCACATTGTGGAATTCCTTTAGAAAAAGACCAAAATAATCCAGCTTTGAAGTTATTTGTTTCCTTCTTTTTATCTTTTAGAAAACGTTCTAGTCGTCATTTTCTGTTCTAACTAGTTTTTAAAAGGTTCTTTTTGATGGGGTTCAATCGTTTCTAAATTTTCCATGATCAAAACTATTCTAGAATTGAGAAAATTGATTGAATTAAATGTTAGCTTTTGCGAGGAAGCGTTTTTAGGAAGCGAGCAATTGGGTCATTAACTTTTCTTCATTTTTCACTAGTTGTAATAGTTTTGTATTACGTACAAAGTTTTCCTTGTTTTTACCTTTATAATCTTCTTATGTAATAAGTAATACAATATTGAATGTATTACATTTTTTTTTTAATTGAATGCAATTCGTTGAAAGTAAGGTTTCTTGTATTCTTAAAAGAATCGATTTTTATTCGAGTTCAGTTTAATGTGAAACTACTCAAATATTTAAACTCATAATAATGGAAAATCTAAAAGGTGAAGAAAATATACATTTTATTTCACCTTTGTTCAAAATGAAATTAACACACAATGTGCATTATAAATCGTGCGCAATGTATAACAACTGACCATACTTTCATACTGCGCATGGGTTATATCGAACAATCGACGGTTTTAGTTGTATCTGGAACAAGTCAATTATGTAGAACATATCTTTCTCAGAATCAAAAATGGGTAATATATAACTCTGATATGCAAAAAAAATAAAATGTAGATATTCTTTTTTCCTTGTTTTTTTTTTTTAAAGCGAGTGAGAATAAATACAAAATTTTTGAATTTTGAATTTTGAGTCAATATAATATGATAGAAGAACATTACCTACTCAGTCGTTAAATATTTGTGCATCAATCGTCCATTTTAATGAAAGCTTTTATTTTCAATAACTCGATTGAACTTATAAATATTTTTAACAAGCTGCAAGTCATACATTTTTAAAAGATAATTAAAATTATCTTTAAAAATAGTATGAAATAAAAAGATTGCAACATGATTTTGATAATGGAAAACGTAAACGAACAAACGTTCAACGGAAAATATTTTTCCACTCAATGAGCTGAAAAATATGCAATAGCTCAGTCCATTTAGTTTTCGTTACACTTCATCAAAGGCTCTCAGTATTGTCATTATACTGTTACCAACAAAGTTCATCGATTATACTACGCTTTAACTCAAAACTAAACGCTCCTAGTTTTATTTTCCATTTGTTCTCAATTCTTACAAACTCCAAATAGATTATCTTATAAAATTTTTATTACACAATAATTAAATATATTAAATATTACAAATTTTTAATAATTTTTTTATTTCACAGGTGACAAAATGGCCGCAATTTTACGGAGAAAATCATCAAATGGAAACAGCTGTACATTGGAGACGATGACTTTGTTCTTCGGTTTCTTCGTCATATTTTATTTATCAAGATAGAAAAATTTTCAATTCGATTGATAAAAAGTTTATATATATTATATATTTAGATATAAATAATTTTAAAAAGGGAGTATGTAATGACAGTTTTATTGGCTATATTCTATCAAGAAAAGTTTACATTTTTTACAAATTTTCCCTATATGCTTTTGTAAATAACAAATTTAAAAAAGTTGGATCTAACAAATTAATTGAAAAACTTGACAAATATAAGGTTTAATTTAATACCGTATGAAATGTAAATTTTTCTATCTGTATATTCTATATTAATTATTTAATATATGTACCTAAAAACAAGAACGAAAAACATGAATTTAAATCATATATAATGTCAGAAGCTCCTACTGTGTATTAATAAAAATTTAGTATAGGTATAATATTATTAAAATAAAAAAAAATATATATATATAAAGTTAGAGACATAATTTCACTAATTTAGGATATATATTATTAAGTTTTCATCTCCCTCAATCACTTTCACATCACAAAAAAGCATTACGAAAAAATCTCACACATTCTAAATTTAAACGTATAAATATTTATAAGCTATAAAAATTATTCTAGAATATGCCAAACATAAAATAAACATGTAAATTAACTCTTGTACATATTTAATTTTATTTCATTTTAGGTTTTTGTTCTAAATTTAATGCCTTAACTCATCGAAAATTATGTTATTAAACAAATTTTCAAAATTTTTCACGAATTTAAACGATTAGTTTCTTTATAAGATATTTTTGGTGTTTAAAAATAGTTCAAATATCTTATGATTTTATTTTCAACATTTACAAATTGTATTTTAATTCACAGTTAAATTTAAATCACATTTTGAAAAATGAGCTGTAATCCTTGGTTTCTCATTTATTGGCTATTGGATTTCTTATAATGCATCGCTCCTTTATTCTTATTCTTAGAAGAATATAAATCGTTTTAAAATGTTTAAGCCTTATTGGAAATTTACACTTCACTGAAGCCTTAACTTTTTCAAAACGTTTAATTTTACTGTAAATTGCTAACTTTTATTGTTCTTTTTGGTCTATTGTATAATCTGAAATTTAATTAGTTATATTTGAATAGTTTTAAGTTAAAAACATCTTATTATGTACATAACTAAGATATGTCGATGTGTTCAGGTCTTAAATTTATATTTTCCCAAAAAGTCAACTTCTCAAAGTATTTTCTATTATGAATTTCAAAAAAATGAAATTTTCCAAAAAAAAGAAAGAAACATTAATTGGTGAGTACCAGTAAAATTCTAAATTTCTTCGCTTATATGCAAGAATGCAATAGTAAGTATATAATAACATTTAAAATTAAATTCAATTATCGAAATAATTTTTTGAAAATATTCATTTTAAATATTACTATCTACTGAAAGGCGTTTATTTTTTTCTCGTTGATGATTTAACAATTCTATTTCAACAAAAATTTATTTAATCAATATTAGTAGTTAATACTTTTTAATAAGAGATTAAAGCTCTATAAAAATTTAAATCAAATGAATTGGTTTAATTCACTTGAATCAAAGCACCCTAAAACAACTTAATGTTGTTTCAAGCCTCAACTTGAAGATTAATAAACGCCTAAAGAGCTGGTTACATAAGAAATCCTTATTGCATAGAAGAACGTAGCTATTGTCGTATCAATGATACCCCGCGCTTAAAGCTCCCGCAAGAAATTTTTTGAAAATGTTCGAGGATAAATATAAAGACAAATATTAATTTAATATCAAAATTTAATAAAAATTAATTATTACCTCCAGCGAGAGAAATAGAGATTAATTAATCCTTCTCATTGACATGAACACTATGCATATAGAGACAATTAGGTCTGCTGCTCAAGGGTTAAACAAACCAATTATTTATATGTATATCATTATAATGTAAATATTATTTATTTATTCTAGACCAGCAACCTAAAAACGTTTGTATACGTCAGTTTTTTAAATTGAAAAAACATATTCGTGGATATTTTCAGACTGTAAAACTTTGATTAAATTCTACTACTTTAATGTACCATATTGGTATATTTACTTGAAGGTAAGTTGGTGAAGCCACATTTAAGCAACTAGTAATAATTAATTTTTATATGTGTCTCAAACATTTTGAATATATTTTTAAGAGCAAAAAGACCGAACTTCTCAAAATTTCTCTCTTTGCTCTCTTGTTGTACAAGATATTGTTGTAGCAGATTGCCAATCCGGAAACTTGTTATCCTTAGTTTTAGTTTCTACTCACTAAAGTTTTTAATAACACGTTCTTTTTTTTTATATATTTATTTAAAGTCGTTTTAACGGCGTGGTCATTAGCGACTCAATAAAACCTTTATTTACTAGTATTTTTAAGTCGAATCTATGTTAGAATTTGCTTCGCACAAGTTATTGAAGAATTAATCCTTTGAAAAATTGATTAGGTACTTTAAAACTCACGCGTGTTTTCAATCAAATGAAATAAGTACTAAGTACTTACCTAACTTTTAAATGACAAATTTTACAAACAAAACAAAAAATATAGAAAACGTGTTATCAATTTAAACATTAGTTTTACAACAGAGGACATGGTTTTTGAGCACTATTTGACACAAAAACGATTTTGAGAAACTTATGATTTTTACTATTGGTCAGCTTTTTTATTTGAACTTACTATGGGGCAATAATCTCTAAACATGAATTAGTGATTTTTCATTAATTTTAAACACTTATTCACAATACTCACAAAATGAATTAGTGAATTTGAAAATTCACTGATTTTTAATACGTGATCATGAAATTCACTATTCCAAAACTAAAAATATCGCTATTTCAATTAACGAATAGCTCTCTTAAATGTTTCAGTATTGTGAAACTGAACCCCCTCTCTCTTAAATCGAAATAGTGACTTTCGACTACAAATAGTGACTATTCACTATTTTGTAGTGAAAAGTATACCACTATTTGAATTTGGTGGTCACTATTTCGATTTAAGAGAGAGGGGGTTCAGTTTCACAATACTGAAACAGTTACTAAGAAATTCACTCATTTATTAATGAAAATAACGAGTCATTTAAAGAAAATCAAAAGGTATAATAATTAGTAAAACTTTACTAATTCATTGTAAAAACATTGATTAATAAGTGAATACAACTGCACTTATATGGTTAGTGAAATTTTCACTAATTCATTTTTAGAGGGTACATTCATGAGATGAATACGAGCATTAGAAATGGAATTGAACATTGACATTGGTTTATCTTGTTTTATGAAAACCACGTTACTACAGATAACATACTATACATCCTTCATTATATTTTATGTATCCTTCTGCCTTCAGATATTACCTTTTTTTCAAACTCTCTTTGTGGTCTAAACAATTGCAAAAACTGCAGGTATGTATCTATAAGGAATTCAAAATTTTAAGATGGTAACCAGCCCTTTTATTTATTACATTAATTTTCCTCTAAAATCATATAAATCCTCACAAATCAATTTTCTTTGTTGAACAAACTAATATTTAACGCGTTACACTTTTAGAATTAATAGCAATATACATAAAAATATTATTATATATATTATATTAAAAATAATTATTATTGTTATAAAGATGTATTTTAAATTTAAAGACAATGTTAATTTCTCTTGACAGCGTAGAAAAAAATCTACGTAAAGCAAAACAATTACTAAAGATTTAAACATTCCGTAGGCATAGTTCTTTTTAAACATTTTAATCGATATTATTATATTGATGTTAATCAATCAAGTTATATACGATATGAACACGACTTACTAACATTACCCAATATATAGGAAGTTATTTTAATTTTCTTTTTAATCAACTTAGTGAGAATACTTTTAAATAAATTTCAATACTATTTAAGGCATTGAAATACTTTTCTTTTGTACATAACTACGAAAAAAATATATAATTGTGAATAGAAAGAGTTTAACCTACTGAAGAGTTACATTGTCATATCATTTGAATCATGATCGCATCTAAATTAAGATTTTTAAGGGAAAAATGTTGAATTATTCCTTAATATGCATTTATGCATAGAAAATGACACTATTATGTCAATCATATATGAACCAATTAAAGAAAAATTGGCAGCATGTATTGGCAGTTCCACATGCAAAGCTAAAAGGAAAAGGAAACAAAATTAAATGGATTTATTACTCCATGAAATAAGGGGAAATTGAAGTCCATTTAAAAGTTGGTTATGGTTACATATTTATAAAAATTGAATACAAATTCTTTGGTGCGTTTCTTTTCCAACAAGGCTTTGGCTATTTGGCTATGTATGATGATTATTATGGGCAAGACCTTTAACCTACACTTATCTCAAAAGTTGCACTTTATTATTCTAAACAATGAGAATTTATCTAATTCACTTCAACAATTAATATATTTATTCTCCTCAGGAATTTTTAAATTCTCTTGCTCAATTTCTTAATATATAAATGCTAAAATGAAGAAGTTGAAGTAAACTCTTCTTTTCTCCTCATTAAATAAATTGAGATGAACCAAAACAAATATTGAAATCTAAACGACTTTTTCCCAAAAAAAAAAAAATCACTAAGATATATAATAATGAATAAATTGCGTGTTTTAAATAAATTGGGTATATAACACATTAAATTTAACTAAAATCTATTGAAATACGATATTAATTTTTAGAATAATTGAATATTTTAGACATAATGTTAATTATAATTGCCAGAATTAAATCTCTTAAGAAAAAAAAGAAGAGAACTAAGTAATTTTTAAGCAAAAGCATAACAAATATAATATATAATTTTAACTTCCTGATTTTGATCTATGAAACGTCGTTATCAAAAATGTATTCTCAACAAAATAGTTTTTTTTCTTAAGAGTCTAAATTCTTACTGAAAGAACAAGTGTGAAATTAAAGTTATTTAAGAATATAAAAGTATAAATTATAAGAATATTAAATAAATAAAAAATAGTTTAGCTATTCAAAAATTAAATTTTGTGTTCGAATTTATATTTTCTGCAATTTATTTATGATAAACAATAAAATTCAATTGATAAAAACGTAAGACATTTGAAAAATGAAACATTAACACAGAAATATTTTATTAAAAATACAATTGTAATGTCAAGTTATGAAAAAATGACAAAAAAATGTAAAAAATTGAATTATGTACCTATTTGAAATTTTTTTAAATTATTTTAATGGATCTTTAGATTATTATATTATTTTAAATATAATTTGTCATCAAATTGATTGAGTCGCTATGTGACTCAGTGAGTTGCAATTATAGCAAAATGACTTCACGTGAAAATTACATATAAAATAATCGGAGGCTCAACAATTTGATAATATTTTTTTTATTTGGGTTTATTTAGTTCTATTACAAACTGTGATTTAGTATTTTTATAATAAAACTAATTACTTGAAACATTTTTATTCGTTTTTTTTTTAATTATACCACCGTTTCTTGTGTGTGTCGTTGTATACATTTCTATATTAGCTCGCTTATATACAAATACATTGCTTGCCCTGTACTAGCCACGACACTAACATTTTTTGCCAGGATCATAACAATGTGAACGTTATAATGGACTCTACAATCTATTTTTTTCAGAGGTGCAAGGAAGATGAATAAACCTACCTTCAATAATTTGACATTAAAAAGTTTAACACTAACTGCATATGTAGTAGTAAACACGACGTTAAGTACCAGAACGTTATTTTAAATGTTTATCCCAGTTTATCCTATCAAATAAATGTACGTACGGGAGACCGGGGCAAGACGAAGCTCGGGGCAGGATGGGAAAAGTGTTTGTGTACGTGACTGGTGAACACAACAGAGCCTAACAAAGTGTCATTAGGGCGATGATCGGCCACGTCACACGAGTCTGATCGGCTCGTCCTTGTCACTACTTGTTTTGGCTGCGCGGCGAGAAAAAACAGTTTTTTGGAGAATTTTTACAAAGTATTTTGTTTCTAAAAAGGTGTGCGCAGAGGTAGATATCAGTGCTATTGTAAAAATTTTACCACGTACTTTTTGTAGTGGTGTAAGAGCAATGAATTTAGATTGCATCCATTGCATCTTTGCAATCTTAAGTCAATTTTAAGTCTATACGTTTTATTTCTTATGTAAAAGAATTTCAATAAAAAGTTTATTTTTCTTTCTGTAACGATTTTTATCTTAGCTATCTCGTCCTGCCCCGGTCTCCCCTACGTATAATTTTGTTTAACACTGAAAAATAGATATTACTAGTTAAATACAAATATAGTAGACCCGAGCGCAAAATGCACTTCGCAAAAGTAAATTTAAGAATTTTCATTGATAATAGACTAACTTAATAGTCTAAATATCTGATAAGTAGGGTATCTCCAAAATGGATATTGAATTATAAAAATGTATTCTTATTTAATCAACGAAGAAACTAGAGTAACTTTTCTAGTAATTGAAAGGTTTTATTTCTAATTTTTCTTCGACCAATCCGAAACTACAATGTTAAAATTAAACTCGATGAGAATAAATTTTAGAGATAAGTTAATATAAAGTAATTACGGTCATTCAAAATTCAATCTCTAAACGTCCCACACATTCGTATACAGATTTTGTTATAGACAATATAGGTTTTCTTCTTCAATATTTTCAAATATCTTCAAAATACCAATAAAAATACTATATAAGTGTATTAGCGGACCCGACAGGCATTGTCCTGTACACAAGTCTTAAATACAAAAATTTCAAACTTTTTGATGTACCAAAAAGAAAAGTAACAAATGCACGGAAAATTTTCCTGAATCTGATCCCAGCGCTACTTACCGGACAAAAAAAAACATCTAATTGTTAATCTTAATTTTAAACCATTCTCAAATTTAAAAAAAAAATGTGTTTAATGAACACAACAAATGGTGAACAAATTCAGAGTCGCAAAATTACCATGCTGCTTAAGCTACTTAAAACGAAAAGTAAAAAAATAACATAAAAGTTATATGTAGGTATTAAAAAACATGTTAATAACAATACTAAGTTTATTAACATAAAGTTAATGTTTTTTTTTTAATTTCAAAATAGATTTAAAGTACACTGAGATGTTTGCTCGAATAATAATTGACTTTTTACCACAAAATGCTATACTAATTGTTATTATTTATTTCTTTATACACATATACACGGTATGCACCTATAGAGATGGAATAATCATCTTTGCAAAAGCCTGGTTATAATATTTACTTAGATAAACAAGTCATATATTTTGTACTTGAGTTCTCGAAAACGGCACTAATTCAAAGAAATTTAACATATTTTGGGAGTGAGAAATTTTGGGAGTGAAAAACTGATCTAGTTTGGTCCCGTTCTATAAAAATTTGTTTTCTCCCAATTTTTTGATTTTTTTTATTAGGAATTAACCACAGGCTCACAGTCCACCTCTATTATAAGCTAAGGGGCATGGGATTACTGCATTGTATAGAAAAATTCATCATATGAAAACAAATTAAAACGCTATAATAGTAAGATGGTGAGGGAAGCATGAGGGGAGAGTTTCGGATTGCTGGACGTACCGTGAAGTGCCGAATTAGTGAGACTATGGAGGGTATGAGACTCTGCTGTAATATTATTATGCATTATTGAATAATTGGTTGCCTATCCATCAATGTATACTGTTTCTACTTTAAATTTATCATATATATATATATATATCGATTTTATTTTTACTTATTCCATTAAATAAGGGCTAATAGAGCAGAACAAATTAAATTCAATCAAAAAATATTTTTAGTGGTTTTTGAGATAAATCATTACATTGCTGAATTTGGTTATCATTGTATTTATTTAAATGTAACAGAGAACCCCATTTTAAGATATTTTAAAGCATTTTTTGATAAAGATAATACAAGTTTTTTTTAATCTGATCAGAAATTTCTCAGAACCCCAAATTCATTACCTCTTGAGTAATTTTCCTAATATAACTGCTTAAACAAGAAAATGCTTTAAATAAGTTTAGAAGCTTAATGAAAGATCGGGAAAAAGAACATATTGAATATGTATACATAATTTATTCTAAATCAATAACATTTTTATACATTGGAAAAACTTAAACATATAATCGTAAATATTCGCCAAAAAATAAGGTTTCCAATAAAGAAAAACATACATAAATTAGTCTAATGTAAATATATCAATTAGAGTAGCATTAAAATAATTTCTTTATATTATAAGGAATGATAATTTATAAAATAATTTTGCGTTTCCACGTATTTCTTCATATAAATAATATATGCGTATGTCTTGAAACGTTCAAGTGGCGCTAAATTTACGAATGAACAATCGCGTCATACGCTTGGAAAACACTCGGAGCAACTTCAGCCGAACGAGATTTCAAACTTAAAGTAGCATTTGTAGCTCCTGGTTGCAGTTTTAGTTCGAGTAATACCCATATGTTGTTAGTCAATTTCAAAGACTGATATAACATGTCTTGTCCTTCGACATTTCTCTTAGCAATTGTGAAAATGTTATTATGAGTCATTTTAGTTGCAATCATATCAGCTGTTGCAGTAATATCATTCAAGGTATACTGAACTTCATTGGCGGCTGGAATTTCTTTCCAAGTGGATAAGAATACACGTTTATCCAATTGTCCATCTTCCGTAAACAAAATCTGCATGGGAATTTGACTAGCGTAATAAAATACACCAACGTTATTCTTAACAGCTACTTGTAACGTAGTTAATGGATCCATTCGCATAACTGGTCCAGATGTATTGAGTACAAGGCCAGTTTCTAAGCTTTGACCTGGTTGCAACTGTCCCAAATTTAATGGAATTGCTGGGCATAAACCAAAACTATTTTTGTTTAATTGTATCGCAAATCCGTTCATGGCTTGCATCGCTTTGTTCGTGAATGTCATATCCATCGATATTTGGCCAGATCGACGCGAGAAAGTTCCCGTTATTTCAAGACCTTTGCCTTTATCAGCCGGTAGCCAACAAATTTTTGGTGGAACATACATTACTGGTGCAGTACTTAAACCAAATATGTCTCCTAACAAGCCCGTGGTAGTGGGAGCTGGAGCAGTTGTAGATGTTATATCATTACCTCCCAAAAGAATGTCTAAACCTCCTCCAAGTAAATCTAATGAAGCAGCCGCAGCAGGAGCAGCAGCTGGTGCTGATGGAGCTCCAATGTCCATACTTAGAAGATCTCCGATCAATGACTCTTGATTAGGAATAACAGTAGCAGCAGAAGAAGCACTCGTCGATGATTCATCAGTTACACTGCTAATTCCAGTACGAGCTGGCAATGATTTTCTTACACCAGCAGTACGACCTTCAACAAAAGCAGTTGGTGGCTTATGGTAAACCGAAGCTAATGAAGAAATATGACAGATCAATTCATCCAATAAAGTTGGCTCTAACAAATCGGTTTCTTCCGAAATTAACGGTTTGTCAGCCAAAACGACTTCCTTAGCTGCTGCAGGATCTGTACTCAACAATCGCCAATAAATAAATCCACGATCTCTCAAATCTGGATTATCAGAATCTTGCGTCGCTAAGCTCAAAACATGTTGGACCAATTCTTGTGTATCGGCAGGTCGTTTCAAGAACAACTTTACAACCGCGGTTAATAGTTGAAGTTGTACCTGAGCGTTTTCATCTGCGAATCCTTCAAGGAAGCTGTCTAATAACTCATCCGCGTTATCGATACGCTCAGCGTATTCCCCAATAATCCATACCATGCTTGCTCGAGCTTCCGGCTCGTCAAGGGTATCTAAATTTTCACATAGAGTGCTGATAATACTTTCGTATTTATTTGGATATTTACGGAATATGTCTTTGATAACGACAATAGCTTCTTGGACGACATAATTAACTTTCGTTTGAATTAAATCAAGCAAGGTTGAAACGCAGCGTTCGGCCGATGGTTCAACTTTGATAGCACATCGACCGATTGCTCTAACAGCTTTGCGAACAAAATCAACATCTACTTCAGTGGCATACTCTTTAAGCTCACTTAAAACTTGCGCGATATTAGTTTGAGAAGCTAAGCGGATCATAATATCTAACTTTTCCAGTTTCACATAAATTGGATCGTTATATTTAACGAAGAAAACCTATAAAGATAGCAATATTGAAAGTGAAAAACAGTTAACAATTGTTGAAGGGTTACGTTTACCTTCATTTCATGTTTTAGGATATCAGGTCGTTTTTGTACAATTAAATTAATGTTTCGTAATGCTACATATTGGACCTCGGGTTCGGATGATAGCAATGTAACCAGCGGTGGGGCTAATTTCTTACTTAATGTTGAACAGAATTCAGAGTCGCCCGCCAATAGTTCCATTAACTTCATTAAAACTTTGACGGCAGACAAAACGACGGCGGCGTTGGCGTGAGCAAGACGAGGTGTGATTCTTTCACAGATACTTTGAGCTTCACGTTCGTCTTTCGGGCTGTAATTGGCCAGTGAATCTAAAATGAAAACTTGACCCCATTCGGTGCATTCGTTCAAAGCTGTCAACAATTTATTGATTGTCGCCGCATTCATTTCTAAAAGAAAAAAAGGGAAAGGTATTAGAAAATAGAAAGGTATGTTTTTCAGGTTTTTCATAGTTCAATAACGGCATGTAAAATGGTATCAAAACGAGGTCTTAATACCAATATTAAGGTTTGCATAAATCCATTTTTTCATTTCCCATTTAAATAACGCAGAAAAATAATGTTTTTATTATTGAATTTTCATGACTTTGGAACAGGAACAGGATTTAAAGGAAATTTCCCGCTCTACAAAAAATGATTCTTTCAATCACTTATTTCGGATTATTGTTTGTTGTTACGATGAACTGTTCCAAAATTATGAAAATTAAAAAAAAAAAAAAACTTTTGTTATTTAAATAAAAAATTTAAAAAATGGATTGACAAAACCCTTTTTATTGATACTAAAAGCTCATTTTGGTACTAAAATTTTTGTTTTAATATATACTATTAATTTTTGGAAATAAGAAAAACGAGGTACATAAAGTGTTGAGAATCTTAGTATATGTATTATGTACATATGTATATTAAAATAATGTAGATATATAAAGTAACCAAAAAGTTGAAAAATATCTAACTGATGGGGTTGTTGTTCGCAAAAATGTGGACCGTAGGTATCGAATAATGTCCGAAATCTGTGATTCTGCCTCACATATATAGAAAATTAAAACGTTAAAACTCCTAAGTCTTAACTGATTTGATCGATATCGATATGATTGTACCCAATTATTGACAAAGTACAAGATTTTAATAAATACCACTGATAAACTACTGTTTAAAAGGAAAAAGCAACTTTTGGACATTCTCGACAAAAATTATCCTTCACTGTTGGTGAGCCATTGAAATCAATGAGGTAATGATTTTAATATAATCTATATATATAAAAGAAAGTCGTGTTAGTTGCACTATTTATAGTAGCTTAGAACCAGAAGACGGACATAGGATACTTTTTATCCTGTTTTCGTGGGACGTGACGCAACTAACATGGAATAACAAATTTAATATAAATGTGACGTCAAGTTTGTTGTTTTATGTTTTCATAGCAACAATATTCCGAATTGATTACACGCCATTGCCAGGCTTTAAAAAAAAATCTCTTTCCTTAATAAAAAAAAATTATTCACTTACGACCTCAAGTTTTGTTTTGTTTTTTTTTTATTATTTATTTTAACATTGATTGTTATTTGTTACTTTAGCAGTGAAGCTGTAAACGTTTTACATGGGGAAGAACAACAACAACATTTTAACTGAAAAAAAGTGTTGTACATGTATTTAATAAATGGAATCGGTTCGGATGCTTAGCTCATTCACCATCCGACGCCCTTTACAGCACTAAAGAAGTCTATCGCGCTGAAATGTCTAAGCATGACACATACGGATCAATTAGTGAAGTTATGTCAGCTGCAGAACTATTTACTTATCAATTTAAAATATTTCAAAGTGATTGCCTCATGAATTTTATTGGAAAACCAACACAAGGTGTGGAAAGACTACGGTTTACGGGAAATTTTAACGAGGGTCATTATGATATTTTGATTGAATTTGGCGAATCAACGTACAGCGATGTTTATGTTAGAGATAATAGTGTGCTAAAAAGTAACAAAAATGTGCCATTCTCAGTGTCTTAATCTCAAGAGAAGGTGCCGGTGGTAGTTTTACAGCCTCAATTGATTTTTACCATATGTTTAACTTTAAATTTAAATAGTGATGATCATTTTTAAGAATAAATAACCAAAGCAAGCAGCTCGACTTAAGTGATCCCGATTAGGATTTTGACTAAGAGAGGTGAAGAGAGTTACAGAGGAATGAATTGGAATTTTAAAAAAATTAACTTATCAAATAATAATAGATCAAAGTATGTCAAAAGTAAATTACGGGTAAAAATCATTGAACGATGACTGAACTGCAAATAGTAAGATTTCTAGGCAGGTAAAAATAAGAAGATATTAGTTACTCTGGAAAATTTACGATTCCTGACGTATAACTATTATATTTTATTGCAAGATAGCTGAAATAACTTTTTTATATTTTGCAATGACGGATTTTATTAATTAATCAGTTCAATTTAGCTACGTCCAGCGAATCGGGCGGGGAACAGCTAGTTTAATAATAAATGTACACCATTTAGTAAAAAGATAATTGATATCAAAAGTAAGCTGCTTATTAAGTCTTATTGTATTACTTATTGAGTACATATATTTTAATAATATTTTGTTAAAAAATCTATCTTTATCATACCAACTAAAGGACTCCCAGAAGGACTCGACTCATTGATTTCACTGAGAGCAGCGACAGCGTTAGCTACAACCATTGGATTTGAGTCACTGAGCAAATCTCTTAGTTGCTCCAGAAAGCCTTGATCCTCGACTAGGCTCGACGAGATGTCGTACAACTTGGCAACGCAAACAGCTGCCGTTTTGCGCACATACGGATCCTCGTCCTTCAAGCATTTCCGTAACGGATCGCACAAATACTCGGTAATTTTATCAACCCGTATACATCCCATAGTTCGTACAGCAAGCGCTCGTATTAACGGATTTGGATCTTCACAATCCTGTTTCAGAAACAGAATAAAAGGGACGCAAAGTCGAATCAATACACGTGGTGCTCTATATACATTTTTTGTGATTGATATAATTCTTTTTAACGTAAATGAAAGAAAATCTAAATGAATTTCAAGTGATTTGATCATTGACAATTTGAGCCCGTTAAAAAAAATTACGTGATTTTTTTTTTTATTGATATAAGAAAAATTTTACCTTGACAAGCTGAGAGGTTGGCAGATCCTTGCAAGGAAAAAACAAGACAGTGCCGGGTAAAGCATCAGTGCAAGGCCACACTAACTTATCTCATATATTTTCAGATATTTACGTTACAAACATAATATAATAACAAATTTTGAACACACAATTTTACAGTGCATTAGCAATCATACCAGATTCACATGCAAATTATATGATATTTGTAACAAGAGAACTTAAATTTTATAGATTTATCTTGAATCGAGTGTAAAATCAAATGAAACAGTCAGAAAAAAATCTAAGATAAACTCAACCAATTTAATTAACACATTTTTTTTCAATTTGTAAAAAACATTCAATTTTTCTAAATTTTAATTTGAACATTCGAAATAAAAAAATATTTATATAAGTTAACCAAATCAATCAACCAATCAAACTATGAGTTACCAATTTGTTATTTGATTGATTAAGGACATTCAATAACACGTTAAAATGGCTCCCATTTAAATTGTTAATGCTAAATCAATTTAATTATTTCTTTTTAATTTGCAATTAAGTTATAAAACCCTTCAAACGTCTACATTAATTTGACATGAAATTTGTTAATTTATAGATTTCAAAGTGTTTTCATAAATGTTAATGTATTTATTCGAGATTTAGCAACTTAATTATTTTAAACCAGAGAGCGTTATTTGGTGTCTCTTTAATGGTTTATTAGTCCTGAACGGATTAACTACTTGGCAAAGTTGGCAAATTTAAAGAACGGTAGACTTTTTAGGGAACACGAAAAAATTAAGGCAAACATAACTGTTAATATCGCCCTAAAAATGTTGTTTGTTTCTAGCAATAGTAATTTTTTAGAATTCTCTTTAATTTCTATATTAAAAAACTTTAAGGTCATATAGTGGCGTCTTGACCATATTGTCGTTTTATTGGCCAATAGTCCAAGAATTAAATTTCACTGGAAATACAAAATTTTTTCTTTGAGTTTTTTTAAAATTTGACGATCAATAATGATTATAGCGTTTAAAGCGGCCGTAAATAATCTTGAAGAATACTTTAAAATGACACTTAAGGTATGTAATTGACCATGTAATTAGAACGCACGTCTGGATGGCAGTTCAACAAGTACCAACAAGCAGCAAATCTTTTAAATCCGGTCCTATAAAAGGCTGTAATTAATCTAAAAAATTGTAACTTAATATACTCATTTCAAATGTGTGAAGTTTTTTTTTTAATTTAAACGTAAATACACGTTTAAACAATACACCCATATAGGACCTTTAATGGTTTATTTAAGGATCGCAAATAAAGATGTATACTGTTATGAAACAACAATTTAAAAACAAGTTAATTGTTGAGAATAGGAAAATAGTTCTAACTTCTAACATAGTCGCCGTAGCGCTGTTGTTGGCCAGTTCAGGTCTGTTATAATTGCACTTTTTGATGTCACAATATTTACTAATACAATAAAGGAAATGCATTGTTTTAATTAGGGGGCGTCCATTATTTACGTAAGATGTTAGAAGGGGAGCGGTTGATCTAAATCTAATTTAATCTTATTTTTAGAAGAAGGAGGAGGGTCAGTGGCAGAACTACCATATCGCCAGACCCCGCGACGCGGGGGGCCTGAAGCCTTGGGGGGCCCAAAAATTTTGAGAAAATTAGTACTGGTGGTGCAGCAGAGAGGGTGCAGTAAAAAAGAGAAAATTGAAAAAGGAATAGGAATCGGAATACCAAAATTATCCCATTTTCTTAAATCATTTGCTACGTCCACAGAAAAAAAAACTACCTCTAAAGATAAACAGGTGTTTGAACAAGTTTATAGCAAAAAAATAATCCGACTGACTTAAAGCTAAAAAATCAAGGTACTACCCCTAGAGATGAAGGGCAATTTGAACATGTTGATGGCAGAAGCAGTACGGCAACTGCTTTGAATAAAGATGAAAATACCATGGATTTTGACCAAGATGTTACGAATAAGGATATTAAGAAACTGTCGTTGTTCTAAACGGGCAATGCTAATTTTCAAAACAAAATATAACATCTGATATGAAAAAATGATAATATCTGCTAACTCCTCTAAACCTCAAGGGCCTTTTAAGAAGGGCCCTTCGCAAGAAAATAGGTGCTAAATTAAAATATGGTACGCTAGATACGAAAAGCAAAATTTATATAAGGTTGGGGGCCGATCTAATTTTTTTTTTGTGGGGGTTTAAAATTTGTAGTTCCGCCACTGAGAAGGGTTCCGAGAATACTATGTAACTTTTTCCGGTAATAAAATATTTTAAAATTACGAATAAATGGTTTAAATTGAAGCAGGTTCCGTCACTAACTATAAAATATTATTAAAACTTGCACAGTTCTGTTTTTGGTTTAGAAGAAATCTAACATTTGAAAAATATCATATAAAATACGATTGGCGGGGGAAGGGGTTGAGCCAAATCTCACTAGGGGAGGGGAAATACAAAAAACTCAGTTTAAACTGCAATTATCCATAATTTTGTTTGAGAAATTCGTTACCTAATATGAACATATTTTATTAAATCACTTCTCAGGAAGAGTTAAAAAAAATAAATAGAATTTGTTTTATAAAAACTTGGAGGGAAAAGTAAGGAAAAGAAAACTTTCAAATAAAATTTTTTGAAAACAATAATTACACCAAAATTGTTCTTAACAATTTTTCTATTTGTTTAATAATTTAATTATTATGAATCATTCAAGTTCTTTTAAAATAATAAAGTCTATTCCGTAAGATGTGTCACTTGTCAAGTGAGACGACTATTGTCGTTTCACGCCAAATCTCGCAGAATACCAAAAAGAAACTAGCACCATCGCATACACATTTGTCGTCAAACAACAGACTACAGGATACGAATTTGAATTGTCGTTTCACTCGACAAGTTACACGTCTTGAATGGAATCTTTTTCTTCTATTTAACATTAGATAGGGTAGTTGGAACTAGAGTCCTTAAAATCCTAGAGAACTTATCTATGTTTCTTTAAGAAAGTATTAAGAAACTCACAAAACATGTTTCATAATTAAATACACCAAATTACGTGAAAAAGAAGTTCAACATGTTGAAACGCAAGATCTTATAGCCATTCAAATTGACAGGATCGCTAATTACGTCCAGTATACTTCCTGTAATAGTACTTTATTTGCCACTGTCTGTTACCGTATTGGTAAATTTCTCTTAAACCTCATATCAAATTAATGTAGACTATTTAATTTTTTAAAATAATCATTAAAATTTAAATGGGTTTTTAATAAAATTTTTACACCCGAAATATTTTCTTTTCTTTCATGTTTGTATTGGAAATTGATATAAATATAGTTAACATACCTTCACAAAAGTATTGACAGCCATAATCGCCATGTCTGGTTGAGATTTTGCATAGTTCATCAGATACAAATACACCAATTTTTTCAACTCCAAATTATCAGTTTGCATACAATTGACGACATCGGGAAACAAGGCTGAGACATCTTTTCCCACTGTCATACTCGCAATCACCTTAAAAAAAAAGAATTAACCAATTTCAACATCTATCAAAAATACCGGTTCTAAATTACTTATTTATTGAAAAAAAAAATGTATATTAATCATCACTTATATGTGCTTTAGTAAAATTAATAACTTAAGATAGTTCGGTTTAAAATTTTCATTTACCTTCTTGACAGCTTCCTTTTTCTTTTCCTTCTTATCACTGTTGAGCTCAGATTTCAATTCAAAAATTTCTCCTTTCTTCGTGGTCGTAAAATACTTTGAGTCCGTCATTTTGACTCGATTTTATTGTTACAAAAATAATCTTAACTGAAACGAGAAAAATGTATGTTAAACGTCGTAAAAATTCACTCGAAAAGCAGCTTTAATAGAAAAATTGATTAACGTTATACACAAAATCAATGCTGATATCATCGGTTTTCGTATGTTCGTGTCCCGAATTTCTGAATCGTAAATGTCAAAGTTAAAACTCCGCAAATAACATAGAGTATGCAAATGAAGTTAAAACGACAAGAAGTGATTATAAGGATAATATTTTTAAGGAATATTTGTTAAGATATAAGGATAATTTGATGAAATTACCTTCGTTTGACAACACCCCCTTCTTGCACTCAACGCAGGCCTAAATAAGCAGACTGAGTAACGACATACGTTTCAGTCGTAAATATCAGCGATTGAATAAGTGAAAAAGAGAAGAAAATATTAGCGTAACATAATATAAAACAAACTGAATAAAATCATCGTATTTTCTTTTCCACATGCGCAAACGATATAAGACTTTTGATAATCTCGCTATCACCGCTATCTAATTTTCGTATTAAAACATTTTTTAATTTTTGATTCTACTTATTTTTTTATTTGTACAATTAGATTACAATTATTTCAATATTTTTAAGTCAATTATACAGTAAAATACTACTTATACCCATAAACAAAAAAAAAAAAAAATATTGTTAATAAAAGGATTGTGTTGAATATGCAAAAATGTATAAAATACAGTTTTGAATTAATTTCCTTTCTCTTGAGCTTGTACATATTATGTAGTCTACTTTTGAAATTAAAAAATAATTTTTATTCAATAAAAGCTCATCTACTTTAAAATTATTACAGTCAATTTAAATAAATAAATAAAATGATAGCTGTTTTCCAATGTTCTCTTTAACTCAAAAACTACTGGATAAATTTTAATCAATTTTTTTTGTTTTATTTCTTATATACTTGGTCCTTATCTAAAAAATAAATTATCACAATATCTTCATTAAAAGCAAAGTAATTAAAGTTTTAAAAAATGCGTTTTACAAGCAAAACCCGTTAAGCGATAAATTTATCGTCGCTTTGATAGAGTGAGGCAAACGATCTAATACGCATGGGCTGGAGAGAATATGTTTCTACTTGCTCCTTCCATTGTCTACTGATTATTTCATATTTGAGCGTAGACATAAAGCAGCTCATATAGCAGATATTAGATTAATAAAGATTTTTTGAATTCTATTTTCTAATTGTTTAGCAGATTTTAAATTATTTTATAATTTTTTTTTTATTTTTAGCATTTTTATATTTTACTGTAAATATAGATTCAAAATACATTTTTAAGTTAGAACCGTTACAATAATCAAATTACATTTCAACACTCCCTATTATTTTGAAACTCAAGAATTAAAATCGCTATAAATCCAAAAATAATTTTTAATTGATTTTTTTAAGTTCTCTATCTGCTCTTTTTATTACACAAATAATTGATAACATTTTTGCAATATTTTAAATAATTAATTATTTGTAACTATTTATACATGTATTAATGTATTATGACTATTTATACAATGTATTGTTGTATTATGACGTCATCAACTGCCGTTGGAAGTTATAAACATGAATAGTTTCAAAATTGAATTACTAATTAACTATATACCTGGAGCAATTGCGGGTCCGGAAAGAATATCTAAGGAACAATTTTAAAAAAATAAAAACAGTGATTATTTTGGATTATATTGCAATTTTTATTTTTGAATTTACAAATTTTTGTAAAACTAATAGCTTTACACTTGGAGCAATAGCGGATTCTGAAGTAGCAATTTAGGAGCAATTGTTTGGCATATAGTTAAAAATGTTCTACGCTAAGTTCTTTCCGATTGTTTTTAATATATTTTTACTTTCAATTTTTTAAATGTTTTTCCTCTGTATATTAAATATGTTCTTAACCTAATAACCTACGCAGACGACGTCGTGGGTAGCAACTACTATTATTTAAAATTAAAAAAAAAAACACTTGGTCATTACAGCCACTGTAGATTGCACGAATATCACTTGAATTTCTTTTAAAAATAAATTTAAATATTTAAGAATAATTATTAGGTTAGTTATTCTAAAATAGTCCGGTCAAATGGTTCGCCTTTCAAAAAAAAAATAAATAAATAAATAAATATTATAGGTAAACTCTCCGAAACTCCTTTAATAACTTTGTGTCAATATTATTTTACAAGTTGACCGTCTCATAAAATAAGCTCAGAAATTTACTTTTTGTAAATACCTCGTTTTCTGTGTTTTTAGAACACTTAAAAATTTTAAAAATAATGGAACCCTTAAATGTTTTCAAGTTGAGTTCGTAGTACATTTTCATAAAATTAATCATTTTCGAGATAAAGAGTAAAATTTTACAAAAGCTTATATTCCCATGAAACTTGTTTTGCCTATATTATGTTAGTAATAAGCTTAATATTAATCATGTAGCTCATTTTGTTTTATTCATTCTATTGTAAATTGGGAATTTGAAAAAAAAAATATGATGGTGAAGGTGACTGTGAAGGGCCACGATTGGTCACCATAGTTTTGACGTCATAATGGTAGAGCTATTTAATAACAATAGAGCGTTTACGGCTATTACGTGTGATTTTTTTCAATAATATTGAAAATTTACTGCTAAAAAACGATTTAACCATGACAACAGAATTAAATAGATCAAAAAATTGTATTAAAACTACCATTAAGACGTCACACACGCTCGGATTTGTTCGGGAGCTGTCGGCGTACTGGATTTAAAAATTTATTTTTATTTTGTTATAAATTTGGAATTATTGCAAAAAAATAAAAATACTTTTGTTATAAAACTTATATATGATCTTTCCATTTATCACAAAAAAAAAAATTAAATTCAAAAGCCTAATTCTTATACAGTATATACGCATTACGCAAAGTACCGTTATTTATATGGTAAAATTGCTTATACTGTCTTTGTAAACTTTCTTTGTCTTGTAAATTTCTGACAATAATATGTAAATCTTTCAGTAATACTGGCCATATTGCTCCTACAAAAATTCGATATAATAATATTGTAAAAAAACAGCAATAGAAAGGAATGTAACTTTCTTTGATTATTCTATGGAAGTTTCAATAAAACGGACGTTTGAATTATTTCATTCAATTACACCAACCGTTTTTTCTGGAAGGTTCGCAACGAACTCTCTAGAAAACTCCCGAGTAAGGATTACTTAAGCAAACTATACAAGGAGACAGTCAGTCGAATTCATTCATTCTCAATGTCAGTCAGTGAATACAAGTGATACGAGCGCGATTATAAAATTGATTTTTGACAAAAAATTGTTTCTCAACAAGTGAAAATAAATAGTTTCCATCACTCGAGTGTACGCTGTGTGGGAGCGGAGAGGACATGACATCGCAGCACCTCACAACTTGCCCAACTCTCAACAACCCCCCCCCCCCCTGATGATCCGGAAGAAAACAGGGTCTCCCGCTTGTATTGGTCAGCATGCCGCCTAATGGCTCAACAGCGGTGGGCGTTGGTTATTAGTAGTATTTGGATAACGATACCCACCATCAAAAAAAATATTACCTTTTTCCAAATATAATTTCTTTTAGTAAAATGTTACAAGGTTCATAAGGATAGACAGTATTTTGAAAGTTCAGATGGGCTGCATTAGATAAAGAAAATAGCTTTATAATTTATGACAATGTATTTTAAATTAACAATTTACAAGAATTACCCAAAGTTTTAAATAATATACTAAAAATAATAATAATATATATAATATATATTATACTGAATGGCACTGTAGAGGCAACATATTTTTTAAATAACCGCAAAATATTTTTTTCATTCATTCAATCTGACTAGGTAAGAATAAAAATGACAATACACTAATAAAAATTTTCTTTGGTTACTACAAATAGAAAATAAGTAAATAAAAAGTAATAACAAAAATCCTAAAACATATTTCAAAGGAGAGCAAATACAATAATAATTAAAATGGGAAACTAATTGCAACAAAATATTGGAATGATAACAATAAAAATTTGTATATTAGATCTATTCCAAAAAAAAAAATATAAATATACTAAATCGTCAAAAAGTTCAGTAAATAACCTTTTCACTAAAAAAGGCATAACTATAGATAAAAATAATCTCCTCTTGCCAGTTAAAGTAGGTTTTTAAATATTTTTTTTAGTGAAAGGGAAATAAACCATAGCAAGTAGAGAAAATGTTATTAAAGAAATAATCCAACAAGAATATTGTTCAACAAAATAAATCAGTGCAGTATTATTAATAAGTTAAATACGAATATTTTCTTTTATTATTATTTTTTTCGAAGAAATTAAATTTAACTCTGTATAAGCGACAACATTCGTATTTGCTTCCATGTAATGCATTTTCCATATTTTAATAACAACATATTATAAAAAGTACAATAAAAGCACTCGTCTTTAACAACTATGTATTTGATTAATATTCACAATAACTGCACTTTGGTAGATTCCGGCCTTAAAATGGAATGATTAGAAATGCTAATTTTAGAAAGATATTTTCGTTACGTATTTTGTAAACCCAAGAACTACCATCATTTCAAAAACAGTGCGACTAAAATGGCACTGGCAAACTTCGCTAAGGGCTGTATTATATTTAGTATAATATCACACATCCTCCAGTCGAACGAAAGCAAAAATAAATTTACAATAATATTAAATAACATTTAACAAGCAATCAAAAATCTAATCAATATCCGTATATTCTATATATACAGCCCTTTGAACTCAACAATCTTATAAATTATTTTTACATACTTGATAATACAGGACAAGTTATAAATGAAACATTGTTAACTTTGGTCATATAGTATTTAAACTAAAAAAAAAGAATTTTCCAAAAGAGTTAAATCACTATCGGGAAATTTTTTGTATAAATGTGATAATAAACTTTGAAAATGAGAAGTGTATAACTGTAAAGTTGCTTTCTTCAAAAAAGTGTTTGGTTTAGAAAATAATTAGGAAAGGACACAATTTTTACGCGGGTCCGAATCGCCATCATCACTATCAATTTCCTGAATAACAACGCCATTAGACGTGTCAGGAAAATACGGCGTATAATCAAGACCGGAACGTTCATAGAACAAAATATATGCCGAGCTCGTGTCCATACATTGAAACTTCGTTTTAACAACTTCAGAAGAATCGGCTCGAGCTACTTCTCGACAGGAGCTATCATTATAACAATACCAAGCTCCGTTTGGATTGCAAGCGTAACAAATATAATGTCCTCCATTTAACATACCCGAGTGACTCTGAAATAAAAATAAAAAAATCAATCAATTTGAAGTTAAATCAAAAATTACAACAACTTACAACAACTGAATATAACTGATATTTAAGATCGAATGGATCTTGTCCTTCTTTCAAATGGTGTTGATGAAAGTCTTGTAAATCTTCATCATCCACGGGCGTTCTTCGCAGACTTGTTGATTCTAAACGTTCCCGAACACCTGGCGTTCGAGGTTTTGTTTGAGTATTTAACTCTCGATGGCGTAAAATTGTCTCCTGTGGAACACTTGCTAGGTATTCCGTAGGATCAAAATCAACAAAAGGAAAATTGACGACTTTTTGAGTTTTTACCCATTTTCCATTGACGCAATCAAATCGCTTTAAATGAATTACCTGTATAGAATATAAAATATTAAAAATTTATTTTAGTCTTCTTGTTGTAATGAGAAACTAGTTTAAAAGCAATTCCTTAACTATTTTTATATTACTTAAAAGTAAGCTATGTAAATTTCAGGAAGTGTAAAGAGATATAATTGAGCCGGTCAATGCCAACATCAATTAACTCCAAGTTCTTAACTTTAAAAAATTATTTAACATGTTTCCATCACAAGCTCCATGGATTTTCAACAGGATAGTTAGTTAAACCATCCATCCGATTTCAGAATGATTTTTTAAAGAATGAAATAGTGCTCTACATATTGCTGGTATTAGACAATATCAGATTATAAAAATTATGAAAGAACAATTCAATTACAACTGTACATTTCTTTTTGGGACACAAAAAACGAGCAATAAAATAATTAATCGGTCGCTAATTACCATAGTAATTGATGCGACCTTAAATAAACAAAAAAAAAAAAACAAAAATAATAACAATCAAAACGTACTAAGATAGGTGGAAGTTTCCAAATTTGTAATTTTTTCGTTGCTGGTTGTAAACTTTTGCATGAACTACAATGATATTTTGCCTCTAAACGTTCTTCAGATGTAAAGGCACGCAGGCAGTGGTCTAGGTCTATTGGTTCTGTATGCTTTATTCGGCATAATCTAATCGACTCGTCCTCAACCCATTGCTAAGAAAGATAATTTTCAAATAAGTAAAACAACATTTATGAAAAAATTAAAATAAATACTCGTTCTCTGGAGCTTTGATATCGTAAATGTAGAGCTGTTTGATCCCAATCGATTGCAATGCAAACACCAAATAGCGGTCGATTGTTGCATATTTCCGAAACGATAGCCGAGCGACACGGAAGACGGCAACCACGACAAAATTTGTTCCACGGGCAAATTCCACACCAACGTCCTTCATACTTGGTCGCAACAATACATAACGTAAATGGAAATTCATACCCTAATGAATCATCACTAAAATGCCAAAATATAAACTTAATATTTACTTTTATTTTCGAATGGAATGCAAATACCAGTCAGTCGCATGATTTGTTTGATCAGTCTGAGGTAGTGGACTTAGTAACCGGGTTACTTGAGCCCATACAGCCTCGTACAACTCCTGACAGGTCGTTTCATTGCGCGAATATCCCAGCAGCAAAGGAACTCCAAATATAATCGGCTTGCACTTATGCTGCGACAGAAAATAGGCCTCTTGACGGACCATTTTTCGATGAATCGCTGGCACAAATGAATGTTGAGCCTGTTTTGTAGAAGTCTCACACATTTGAATACTGTTTGATCGACTATTGTTTGTAGGGTTAGTATTATTATTAGTGGACTGGAAAAAAACGAATCAATGATGTTTACGCTGTACAAAGTTAAACAACATCAATTATATATCTTACATTAAAATAACACACTATTTACAAACTATATACATTTTCAACTACGTAATTTGTGACTAAATACCACTTATACAGTGTGCAACATTTTTTTTAAATATGCTAAGCCAAAAACTATTTACAAAAAAAAATATTAAAAAATACGTATTAGTAAATTAAAATTTTGTTAAAGAGAAATCAATCTGCTTTAAAACTGCCACTAATAAGGTATCGCGCCACAAGAGCAAAAAGGTTTCAAAAGGTTTCAGATTTCAAAAAATGATATCCTTCGCAACATATTCGTAGCTCTAAAAAGCTAAATTGAGTTGACTGCAATTAATTGCAAATTTAATTCTTAAATTGCTTTAATACATAGCATAATTTTGATTTACAAAATGATAACAAATGATTTTAAAAAATGATTTAAATATATTATTACGGGGAATAAAGACAAAAAAAAAGAAGGTAAAACTTCGGAAAAATTAAGAAAAAGCTGAGTTTTTGCATGAGGCTTCCTTTTGTGGTTCTAAATAACATATCAAAAGTCCCCAACAATACATGCGCCGCTAAAAATTTAACGCGGGGTCAAAGGTTACGATAAACTAGTATTCGTAAAAAAACTCACTAATAGTAACTTTTATCGAAAAATACCGGTTATCAAATTTGTAGTTGAGGAAAGTGCCTACAAAAAACATTATTTTACCTTTTTTCGTAAGACTGATGGTTTTTCAGAAAATTTGATCCATAAAGTTGTAACGTATGATGTACAGTATGCACTCCTTAACGGTATCTGTGTGTCGAATATTATATTTGTAATTAAACGTTAAATGTGACTTTTACTATTAAAAAATGTATTTTCGTGAAAGTTTCAAAACCCATAATAATGCAAACTACGCAATAGTGTCAACTTAACTCTGGACCTATGACACCGATTTCCGCTTAATTGTGCGCACTTTTAAATTGGCACCCTTATATCATAATACACAGAAAAAAAAGAGCTTTAATTTGATATTTATTAGCTACTTTATGAATGTAGCAATCATGCAACGGGATCTTAGGCTAGGAGTTTTTCTAGGAAATTTTCCAATATTTAAAATTACATTTAACGTTTAATTACAAATATTATATTTGACATACAGATACCATTAAGGAGTGCATACTGAACGTTACAATTTTTTAATCGGATATTCCCAAAAACCGTTAGTCTTACAAAAAAAAGTAACAGTATATTTTTTGTAGATTTTTTCCCAAACTACAAATTTGATAACCAGTATTTTAAGTTACCATTAGCGAGATTTTTGCGAAAACTCGTTTACCGTAACCTCTGACCCCGCGTAAAATTTTTAGCGGCGCATGTATCGTCGGAGACTTTTGATATATTGTTCAGAACCACAAAAGAAAGCTTCATGCAAAAATGCAGCTTTCCCTTAATTTTTCTGAAGTCTTTATTTCCTGGACTATATTGAAAAAAAAAGAAAAAGTATAAATTCTGTGAAAGTCGAGTAATATTAAAACCATCCACCCAAGTATTAGTGATAATAACAGTTAATGAACTTGTAACAATATTAGAAGAAACTTGGATAAAACGGATCATTTTATCTAAATTTTTTAAAGGCCTAAGTTAGATGAGTTAAATGTATTCAAATGGGATGAAGCAATGTAAAAATGTGTGTTGTAAAAAAACTCATAAAACAATAATTTTAATTGTTTTAATTTAAGACTTAATATAATTGATTAGTTCCAGAAGAAAATTAAACTGCGCATGACTCGTACCATGGAATGTACGTTTTTATTTCATGTGGAACAAATCTAATATGAAAGAGGAAACAAAAGCGGTGTTTGTTTTAACTTTGTATGTTGATGAGTGACAATATATGAAACAATGATGAAACGTAACAGTCGAAACGTGTTTCTCTATCGCTATTGGGTTATATAACATTATAAATAAGTTTTATAACGTATTATTAAATTCATAATATGTTGGAAAACATTTTGTTGCAACATATCAAAAATGTAAAGAGAAAAAAGCGATAGCTTTTTAAGTAACTTATTTGGTTTTGTGATATTTTATTAAACATAAAAATGTATGGTTTGTATTTCTTACATTGTCAAACCTTGAAATTTTGTTATATTTTAATTACTAATTAAGAGTTAGCTAAGTTGAATTTTGACAAATTCACAACGGGTTATTATAAACTTCGCTTTGCTGAGTGCAAAATAAACTGTATTGATGTGCATTGTGCAATAACTTTTATAGCAAAAACTATTTTTAGAAATTAATAAAGTTTAACAACTATTTAACAAACTTCTTTGATGCAAAACTGCGAGGGATCAAAACGAAAACATTCCAAATTGCCAATGTATTAAAAATAAATTGTTTACATTTACGATGTGACAGAAGTAGAAATAGCAAATAATTTAATAATGTATTTTATATAATAAATTTGTTCTATTCTTTTTATAGTATACAGTCCCGGACTGGCCGTATGTCACATTGAGCAAATGTCCGATGGGCCCGTCTGTTAAGAGGCCGATTAGCCCACAGCACTGGAGAATCACTGGCCTATATTATAGGCCTGTTTATATGACCTGTATTTTAAACAAATAGTCCTTAAGTTTGTTCGAGTTGCAAGTTAAAACGCGTAGTTATGATAAAAAATATGTGCAGTATACAATTGTGATAACTTTTTTTTTTATTGCTCATCAATTTTACCGTAAACATAAGATTTTATTGTCATTTTGAGCAAACCTTTTATAATTAATTTCCCTAACCAAACTGATATGGGGTCATCCATAAATTACGTCACACGTTAAGGGGGAAGGAGGGGTCGACGATGACATTGTGTGACAAGGGGGTGGGAGGGGTCCTAAATATTGTGACGTCACATTTTAAAATCTATTTTAAGCTAAGTGTTAAGTAAAACACGAACTTTGAACTATTAACGAAAAATTCAAAAACATTTGCAACACTATCTGTAAAAACATACGGTTTAAATTGTTTTGTCGGCAACTCGCTCTACTACACTGAGAAAAAAATTCTTTTCTGACAACTGAATTTCATTTACGCCAACAAAATGGTTTGATAGCACATTGCTAATCAAATATTTAATATTTAGATTTAATTGTCCGAAGAGAATTTTTTTCTCGGTGTAGTGTTACGCGCCGATACTATTGCCCTTTGATAAAAGCCGCTAAATCCTGCACCGTGCCTAGCGGTGATATTGTTTTTATTCCATTTATCAATTGACTTTCACGATGATTAAGTTTGATCTTTAATTAATATAATTAATCGTTTATTTCTTGAAATGTTTGATTTGATGTTAATTTTATTTAAAAAATCATTTAAATTGAAAAAAAAACAAATTTGGAACTGCTGTTTTAATTCAATAATTATTTTTAGATGTAAAATTGTAAAATATGCAACGTCACACTAAGGAGGGGTGGGTTTCACAAATGTGCCCAGCTGCGACAAGGACGGGGGAGGGGCCAAAAATCATGAAATTCGTGTGACGTAATTTATGGATGGCCCCTATGTAATTTGGGATGTTTCCTTATAGAGACTTCGTTATAGGGGTTGGGAGGGGGCGATAATAGATAAAACAAGAGATAAAGCATCGAAGACTGTTAATAATATAATAAGGTAATGAATTATGCTTCGTGACCTAAACATTTTTAAAAATTGTCAACCTAACTAACTCTTAATTTGTGTTAATTCCAGCTACGAATATGTTCAAGTCAATGGGCCTATAAAATTATTTTCATTATTTTTCAAATTTGTTCAGTGGCCATGCATAGTGCGTACCTTAAAGCAGAATAAATTCGGCATGCACAACGCTGAATTCCACCTTACCTCGGCTGTACTATTGACAGTATCTTGGTTTGGTATTGTTTGTTCTGCTTCTTTGTCACTTAACGCACGCCCATTTGTCATTACATCTGCAAAAACGGGTTTTTAACAGAAAAAAAAATCTTTAGAAAAACACAAATTGTTCATATACCAGCATCAGACTGCAAATCTCTAGGTAAAGGTTGGGTAGACGTTACGTTGGTAACATCTGGAAGTAATACATGTTTTGTAGGTGCTTCATAAGCGTACAGTTCAAGAATATTCGCATTTCGAAGCTTTGATGAATCCTCAATAACATATTTTAATTGAGAGTTCGATACTTCGGCTAATATTAAATATTCTGGGTTAATACCGCACATTGGTTGTAGCTGTTTTTTAATTTCACCGTAAGTTGATTCTGAGTTTAATCTTAAACCGTACTTAATGGGTATACTGGCATCTAAACGAATAACTAAAAAAAAAAATTTTCAAGAAAAATTTATATAATTGATAAAATATAAGTACCCAAAATTTCACATAAAGTAAAGCTTTCCATAGGCAACGGTAAACTTAACATACTGAAAGGATCAAATCGCACTGATTCATGTCCACAGGTTTGACAAGTAACTTTTGATTTTAACTGTCCGTGAAATAAGTCAATAATAATAGATTTATTTCTTGCTAAATGTTGATCCCATGCTTCTTTAGCCACTTCACAATCAGGCCGACCATCCGAATCTTTTAGCTCTGTATACGGACTAACGGCGACTCGATTTAAGTCTTCATGCAGACCATCCAATAACCATGCAAGTAATTCTTGCGAATCATGTTGACCTCCACCAGCTAAATGTGGAGCATGTTTCGTGACACACCAGCGTAATTTTAACGGGGCCACTGACCTAGTGTTCCCAGCCCACAGTTCCCGACATAATTCTCCATAACGCCGAGCCAGAAGACCTCGAGTTCCCAGTGGATTATTACAGTTTAACTCGCATAATTGAATATCTTTTCTAAAATACTGATTTAGAGGTTGTGTATTACTAACAGCTTGTAATGCTGCATTCATAAAACATGTATTTCCCAAATTGTGTAATCCAGTCGCTCCTGGTGGAGGGGAAGCAGTGACCCGGCGTTCTTGGCCACCGGTGCACAATGCTCCTAGCTCTTCTGGCCATGTTAAATCTTTGTTTCGAACTTCTAATAATAGCTGATCGTCATCATTTATTCCTAATTCTTGAAGCGTAACATTTTCATCTTCCAACAAAATTAATTGTTCTGAACTGGGAACATGCCAAAGTCGAATATCTTCAATTCGTAACGCTAATCGTTGTGATAAAAATTCAGCTACTTGTCGTACACATGCTAAGCGACTAAATGCGGCTGTATGTGCTACGTATCGCCGAGGAACAGCAGCGGCGGCTGCTGCAGATAAACCAACTGCTGAACCGTACCCACTCCAATTGTGCGCACTTCCATTACTAATTGATCCTGTTTGTGTCCCAATTTGATGTCGTAAAATACGTAGGTTTAAGGGATATAATTCCAAATCAACATCGTTACTTCCTGGAGGACGAATGACTTGTCGTGGCAAAGGTAAAGGTCCTCCATACCACAATGCTAACGCTTTCCATAAAGAATCAGGAACTAATTCAAAGTCCCGATGTTGCGCTAATGTTAAATCTCGTTTTAAACGTCCCCCTTCTCCTGTTAATGTACCAACTTTATGCGGTGATTCAGCCACTAGACTACTATTATTGATCGGACCGGGAGGCGAGGGTTTTTTATTTCCACACCCACTACTACTTGAAACACCACTACTACTGGCTATACTTAATGTCTCTCCTCGACCTAACAAATCTCCCATTGATTCTATAAAAAGTTGGTTGGTTAATTTTCTTAGTTTTAAGATTATGGACTAATTCATACCGGTTGAATTAGATGTGAAGCTTTCATCGCATGCAATACCTTCTTCGTCTGGTCGGCAATTGCATGTATCTGTGCGTGACGTTGTGTAAGCCATCCAAGACTTCCACCAAGTCGCGCTAATCAAATACCAAAATTGGCCGACGTAATAGCCACGTCGTTGTTCACGCTCCAACCAGCGGGTCACTAAAATTTTTATTGTTTAATCAACGCAATAGTTATAAAAACTATCAAATTACCAATATCATGTTCATAATGACGACATTGAGGCCGTAATCCAAGCGCAACGTGACATACTTCAAACAATAACTCTAAAAAATGTTGTGAGGGACACGTGGGACAAACACTCCATATTAAGAAATCCTCTTGGCTTAGTGCATCGTTAACAATTTTACTATTCAACGATTGAATAATTTCATCGACGGTTATTGCCGCTGTTCCATTTTTACTTTCACGGGTGACTAATTCTAACACTTCAGTCATGTGTTTAATTTCCTTTGAGTTTAACTTTCCATCGCGATCAACATCAAATACTTTGAAACAGACTGAAAAATTTAATGCCATTATATTGCATTCATTGCAGATTATTTTCCTTTAAAAAAATGTACATTTCATTCGTTCAGCCATCGGTCCACGACATGCTGCACTAACTCCACAACATAACTCTTTGAAATCTATATGTCCATCACGATTTTCATCCAACGCCAAAAACAGTCCCGAACAAACGCTTTGTGGAATGGGAGGCGAAACCAATGGACTGACACAAGCCAAATCCAATTGATCCGATACAGATCCGGTTTGTAAGGCCCAAAAACATTTTTCCAATTCACTAATATCCTAAAAAAGTTATTAACATAAAGCTGTGTAATTGCAAATGTTATTCGCTGCTTTTAATACTAAAATTCGCACAACTCTCAGTTATAACAACAAAAATATTAGGTTTTTTAACGAAATTATTTTATGGGACTTAGAGTAAAACATCGGAAACTATAACGTAACAAAAAAGCGACCAGGTAACCTTCCCTCTTTTTTCATTAACTCTAATATCTTTGTTACTCTTTGTTATCTTGTTACTCTTTCTTTATCTCATTATTTGTAAACAGTGATTGTGTAAATTTAAGTACACCGAGTGAGAGAAGGGAAAAAGAAAAACAAAGAGAGAGAAAGAAACCGATTCTGCTGACTACTAGATGGCACGTTTGTCGACTTTACTAGAGATTCATTCGCGGATCTAATACTGAACCGATAACGAATCAGTCCAAGTGGATTTAGGATAATCGCCAAGCCCATACACGTTTATGAACTGATTAAGGGTTATTTTTCCGTGAACGAGTTTGAAAATGTTCGGAAGTAAGACGAGGATTAACGAGAACCCAAGAAAATTGTTAATTGAATTTAACGTTGATAGAGAAGGACAGCGAAACGGGACTTTGATTCTAGCGATACTCGGGTTTTTTAGGACGAAAAATTCGAATCTATTACCCATGCGCAGTTTGGTAAATTGTGGCTAGTTTTTCTATCCTTCTTTATCAGCGTTAAATTCAATTAACAATATTCGTGGGTTCTCGTTAATCCTCGTTTTACTTCCGAACATTTTCAAACTTGTTCACGGAAAAATAACCCTTAATAAGCTCATAAGCGTGTATGAACTTGACGATTATCCTAAATCCACTTGGACTAATTCGTTATCGGTTCAGTATCAGATCCGCGAACAAACCTTAGATTATAAAAGCTGTAAAAATCTATAATCTTTAAATAAAATTGACAATTGCAAGAAAAATTGTTATTTTTTTAAACTTTCTTTTGAAATTAGAGCGTTTAAAGAAACCGAAAATTAATTATACGTAAATGAGAATTGATGACTACTAAGAAATTTCAATAAAACACAGCTAGCTTTCAAAAAATTAAAACAAAGTTCGTACGTGTTCTTCTAAATGTGTAACACCAGCTAAAGTCTGATAAAATGTGGGCATTTCCATTTCAGAACTGAGACTGACACACGGCTCCAACAGCAACCAACGAGACAATCCGGTTCCATCCTTATTTATAGTTACCCACATTCGAAATGTGTCAAAAGTAACTTTGTCTTGCCCCTGATTGAATAATGAATACGTTGTGGGTGAAGACCCATTAGACGAATTATTATCACCATCTTGTCGTAAAGACTGTTCAAGTTTTATTGCTTTGTTGAAGTCAGATTTGGTTATGTAAGAACCCGATTCATTGCTATATAGAGTCCATAAGAACCTAAAGGAATTTTTAATTAGGACACAAAAATACAATATTGAAAAAAGTATTACTTGATTTTTTCTTCTTGTGTGCCTCGTGTGAGTAAAACCAATCCACAAATAAGGTCTCGTAGAGCAATTCCACGTGGTGTTCCCCCACAGGCCGTATAAAGCCATTCAGCAACTGCTGCGGGAACACATTCTCCAAGAACATCATAGGTAAATGCTTCCTTCCCAATTACATTTCCGCCGGACGCAAGACGTTTGAACGCTTCACACACTCGATGTAATTCAGCATCCGAGACTATGTTCCAACAAACAAATGGCACATGTAGTTATTTACGTTTTCTAATTTAATTAAGTAACAAATGCATAATTACGTATTATCTTCTAAAGAATGCAAGACCCTGAGGGTAAAGTAACAGGTGTGCAATCTAATTAAAGTCAAGGTAAATCAAAGTAGGCAATGAAAGCAAAAAAAAAATTGCAAACGTTTTCAGTAAAAATGCACAAAGTTAAAAGAAGTTCAATCTCTACATTGAAATGTTAAAAGAAGGAATTAAATGCGTTGCATCAAAGTTAAAAAAAAAAGAAAAATAAAAAAACAACAAATGTCAGATATGAAAATAAAATAAAGGTTATGAGAAAATGAAGAAATTTGCGTTTTTGAAACACTTACCACGTTTAACCGCATCTTCGTAGCTTAAACAAGCTCGTTTTGAGTCCTTGGCACCCATTTTTCATATCACAGATTAATTATTTTCATGTTTAAATGTAAATTTTTCCAATAAAAGTTTTCCTTATCTCCGTCATTTGCTTTGGAGTACTCTTCAATGAATTGCAATGAATGATTTTGTTATATTTTTACAGTGTCACCAACGTAAATGAATACTACTAGTAAAACGATAAAAATCCACTACGATCCACTTACTCCACTAACAATCCACTACAATCAATTGACTACAATCCGTTCGATCCGTTATAAATAAGAAAATCATAAGGAAATATTTTAAACTTTTAGATATACTAAAGCCCTTGGAAACATATTGGTATTTTTCATGGAAAAAAGAGACTTTGATTCATAAAATTGAAAATTAACACTTTGTAAAAAATAATAAGAGCGACGTTTTTGTTGATCGAAATAATAAATTACGATGATTACGATCAATTCCAAGATAACAGATTGAAACGAATTACTTTGGCCGCTTTGCCGGTCAAAGGTTCCTAGTTGGTTGTTTTAATTGTCAAAATGTTGACTTTTATTAGTTAAATGCAAATAGAATTTCAACCAAGTACATATTTAAAAATTAACAAGTAGATATACACTTAGTAGGTATATAAGGTATATAATTATAATCTAAAAATTCCTCCCAAAGTGCATAATGGAATTTTTTAGTTTCGTGAAAGTAAACTTCGGATATTTGACAAAATGTCTATGTTATATAGTTTTAGACTTTAAAGTACCTATACATGATCATAATATACCGTTTTAGGCATTCGAGGTGTAACTTTGTATAACGTTAAAGTTATTTATAAAACTAAAAGTTCTAAAAAATAATGAATAAAGTTGACGAAGTTTTTTTTTGACGGGATAACGTCTTATAAATTGATGAACACCGGCAGCCTGTATGAAAAAGTGTTACGTTCCGTTTGAACCTGTACGTTCAAGGGAGAACGCGATACACGTGATAAAGAGGCACGATAGAGTTCTGCTACTGGAACGCCGCCATGCGAGCTTCTTCGAGAACTTCTACAATAAGCTATGCCACTATGCCTCGTATTCAATAATTGTTGAATCCTAGACAACGTGTTTTGTGTTTTTTTCCTACAAATTACTTAATAAGATTTAAAATTCTTCATAATTTTCAGTCTGAATTCATTTTGAAAAAATTGTTAATTTTCAATTAACTCTTTCTTTGTATTATACAAAATAATGATAATTCTGTGATAATAATTCAATTCAATTCATAAAAGTATGCAATTTTTCAGCAATGTTTCTTTATGACGTTATCACGTAAAATTATCTGTAAACCGACTTTACAGACCAACCATTTTTTTTTATTGTAATTTTAAGTCGGAAAATACTAAGGCAAGTATTATTAAGATTCTTATTGAAAAGATTTTCAAGTTTAATTTTTTTAGAAATCTTCGAAGCAATAATCCAAAAAAATGTTTCTATATATACTTACTTTTTCTCGACATTGTCCGACATTAAATTACATATAAACTTCGTCAGGTTTGTTCATTCTTTTTCAGAACTTTTTAGAGCTATTAACATCTCTAGAATTTTTATTTACCTATACCTACCTCGCGAGTCGGGAAGACATCTTTAAGAAGTCTTTTCAAAGGCGTCTTTGAGAAGTCCAAATATATGTTATTAGTTAAACGGGTTTTGTAAAAACTTTATGTAAAATCTAGGTAATCTTTTATCATTTACATACATGAGTATTATATACCTATCTAGCAACATTAAATATTTTTTTGTTTTAAAAAACTGTTAAATCTCTTAAAAAGCCCCTAAATTAGAGTCCAATCACTTTACTAGATAAACTCTACCTAATAGAAAAAAAATATATAAAAATCCAATGATACAGTTAAAAGTTATTATTTCATCCGTTAATGGTGGATGTTTCTTTTCAAATTGTAAGGTGAACAATTTACAGGATAGCTGTACGGAAAAAATTCTCGGAATTGGGTAAGTCAGTATATAGTGAATATTTTATTCATTATTTTTCAACCCCTTAAAAGTGAATGTTTTCCTTCACATTAAAATAGGGCCACATGGGAGAAACACCAGCTCTCAAATAAAAAAGAATCATCAAAATCGGTGAAACTTGAAAAAAAAAAATAGACGTATGTGTGTATTAATCCGCAAAAATACTCATAAAATCTTCAAAAAATAAAGTCGAAAATATTTTATATCTGTTTTATGAGATTTTATTGGTGTTTTTGTCCAGGAAAATATTTATAGGATCTCATAGAATTTCACCAAAAAAATTTTTTTTTATGATATCTTCGACGGTTTTTTTATGAGATCCTATGAGATTTTTCCAGTAGGGTGACTAATATTCTTAACGACCTAATTTTTTTGAGATCTTAATTTTAAGAAGTGTTCAGAAGTAGTTTCTTTTCTGCCTTCGTAAGTGACGATATAAATGCACATTTCTGGAATCAGAAAATTAATACAAATCTTTAATCTTTAATTAAAACTCTTAAAAAGAAATATTTTCTGAGTTCAAAAATAGGGTTTTTTTTGAGCTCTGAAAAGAAAGTTCTTTTTAATAGTCAGAAATACGAACTCTTTTTGAACTCAGAAAATAAGCTTTTCAATAATTCTTTAAGAAGTTTGAAATTGCTCATAAAGTAGCGCATCCGACATCTTCATGACGTCTTAAAAACTTAATTTTTAAAAAATTTAATAAGTTTCAAATCCTAAATAAAAGCACTTTAAAAATTATTCAATACGTCAATCGCTACTCACTCTAAAGTCATCAAAAGTAAGATATAATATGAGAAGTTCCCTAATTAACGGACGTCCATTTACTAATTAATAAAATATTAGAAATGACTTTAAATTTTATATTTTGATAAAATTTTTAAGAACGTGTCAATCCCCACATGAAATCACTGATGAAAGTATGCATATGTAAAACTCATGCAGAAGGTGCAGAAGCATTTAGCTGAAAAGCTATGTATGCTAAATAAATACAACAATTGAACAATTATTAAAATTAATAATGCTTTTGAGGCTATATTGAAATTGGAAATGAAACTATTATTTTAAATCTCTTAAATATTAAGTAAAAAGCAAAACAATCAAGAGTATTATTTATATAATGTTTATATTTATTATTTTATATTGTTTATATATTATTGTTTGATCATTTTCCTAAACTTTTTTATAATTTAAGACAGTATGAAGGGTATGGAGCAACGAAAAAAAATTTTTTTTTTCAAATTTTAATTGAATTAATTTAAGTAAATTCATTTTTAGGGACAGTTTCGTCATTTTTGAATTGTTTTAAGTTGTTTTTAACTTTTAAGTCATTTTAAGCATTTTAAAAATTTTTAAAGTTTTTACTTATTTCGTTTAGAAAACATCAGATGGCAGTGAAATAATTTACGAAATTGTACGAAATTCTAACCTTTTTTTATCAACATATTAAACTTTCGCAACACGCTTTATATATTGGATCAGAAAAAAAGGTGAAGTTGACAGTCAAATATAAAGCCACGTTGTTCCAATTCATCACATTTATCCAAATTTTCATACATTTCACTCATAACATTGTCACAACAATATCGCCAATAAGATGCCGTCAATTTTAACCAACAAAAACAACCCATTTACCTTAAAATTAATTTTAAGTGCAATATTAGGCGAAAAAAAATACACATTGATCAATTATGAGTCACTATTCGGTAAGAAAATGCAGTAATTATAATTTTTTTTTTAATTTCATAAACAGTGAATATGTTGAATGAAAACTTGATCAAATTATTTCCAATTTTAGATATCAAATCACCAGTGAAACGATTACCATTGTTAGAACTGGAAACTGGTTCGCAAATATTTTCCTCAAATTCTGCGTGCTTATTGCTATTCCCACCCAGCCAGGAGACTAATTTACTGGTGCAGCAAATTTTAGAATGGGAAAACACAATTCTCGTACCAACTATTATATCATTGCTGGTTGGAAAAGCAGGCACTTCAGAAAAAGAAAAACTTAAGTCATGTTTGAAATACCCCCAAAGCTTACTTGCAAAATCTGAATTTCTATCTGGGGTAATATAAATATTTTGCTTTTAAAATCAATTTTTAATAACTTTTTTATAGAGTTCAATATCAGTAGCAGATGTTGCTGTTTTTACAAATATTTATTCGTTAACCCAAGAATTCAAAGAACTTCCCGAATATGTGTCGGATAAATTAAAAATTTGGGTAACCAAATTAGCTTCTCTACCATCATTTAAGGTAACATTATTTACGTTTCTTATTTACTTATTTTTTTCTGGACACAATTGAAATTGTTTATTTATTTTTTTTTTTAGAAAGGAATTGAACAATATTCAATTGGAACTGGTGCTTATAAAGTATTGACTTCATCTTCACCATTATTAGGATCAGTTGAGGCGTCTGTTGAAGCCGGGGATTCACCATCTCATCAAACATCAGATGCGCTTACTCAAGAGGAACTAAACCAAGCAAAAACATATTGGTTAAATAAAAATGTTACTAAACCTAAGCCAGCAGTTGTTCCAGTGTAAGTTTATATATCCCTTATCTTGTTTACATGGTAGATATGTTCCAGGAAATAACCTGTAAAAATTACATAGTAAAAGATAATATTCGATTTAATCAAAAGTCATATTATAGTAGAAGATCTTAACCTACATCGACCTTCACCGAGTTGATAATAGAATGAAACCGATTTATACCAAATAACCTAGTATACCAAATCTTTTACCTGCCTTCTTTTTTGTTACTTTAGGTCACATCAACTACTATGGTTATTACTTATTAGTGACTAGTAAATTCGAAAACCCAAGAAGATCACTGGCATATAGGGGTATTATGTAATCACCACGCCACGAAGTGATCTACAGCTATCTTATTTATATCAAACAAACCACAAATTTTTCAGTTTCAATAAATAAATAGCACCACAAAATTAAAAAAAAAATACACAAATTTGAGAGTCTTCTTTCTTTAGGACTCCGTACCAATTCAAATATAGGATTAAAATAATGAAAACTGATCTTCTAGTTTTTATTTTTCCATTATAATCCTTTATTAGGGATGGACTAAGGAATTTTAACATTAACCTTATTAAAAATTATATTTTTAAATCTAAAACACTTAAAATATTTCGATCTTAATCATTATAATTAGGACTGTTTGGAAAAAAGAATGATCCTTAAAAAAACATTGCTTAAACATTTGAACTTATAATATTTAAATAATAATTAAAAAAAAACAGCGTGTGTAGTATCATACACGTGATATAAGTGAAACTTCTTAAGATTTAGAGGACGTGAGAGATTTAGGCGAGAAACAGGAGTAGAGGGGAAGAGAAGAATACAAAATTTGCTTAATAAATATTCGGTTTCTTTAATGTTTACTATGTCGTCTTCTCTTTTTTATTCCACTTCCAAGCGTTAAAAACGTATAGTAATTTTAATTTTGTTTTCTACGCGTCGCATCTGTTTTCTCTCTCATGTAACGAAATGACTGCTACTCGAAATTTCACTCTCAATTCTCACCCATTCATAGCTGATTATTGAACCATCGCCTAAGAAGTTTTACTTCAAAATCACAGACATATTACGCCAACAGTACAATCCGGCGTATTGTACCGTACAATCTACGTTTTTATTTTCACCTAGAATAAATCTACCATTAGATCAAGGTTTTTAACATCTTTTTTTATTACGAGTCCGTGTCTTCAAAAATACCATTTTTCTCAGAAACGCATTAATGTATAAAGTTGAAATTAGTATCAAATACTTAAAGCCTCTGATCCCTTAGGTGCCGTTCACATTATACGCACGATATATCACAATACCGTTCTTATTTTCATCTGAAACAAACTTAATATTACTACAGTGAATTATCATTTCACTAAATATTACTTTTATATTTTAATAAGTCCAAACTTTAATAGAAAAAAAATACTGTGTAAAACAGGGCGTATTAATATAAAAAAAGCATGAAAATATTTATAGCTTTAAAATTATTTTTAGTTTGCCAGTTCCGGGAGAAAGAAATGTATTGATAACATCAGCATTACCGTACGTTAATAATGTGCCTCATTTAGGCAACATAATTGGTTGTGTTCTATCTGCTGATGTTTTTGCTCGATATTGTCGTCTTTGTAATTATAACACCTTATACATTTCTGGAACTGATGAGTATGGAACTGCAACTGAAACTAAAGCATTGGCCGAAGGGTGCACTCCTCAACAAATATGCGATAAATATTTTCAAATTCACAACGATATTTATCGTTGGTTTGAAATTGGATTTGACTATTTTGGCCGTACAACAACTCCAGAACAAACTGAGTACGTTCAATTTCAATTTTTCGAATAACATGGTAGTAATATTATTTATTTTTTATAGAATTTGTCAGGAGATGTTTTTGAAATTAAATTCTAACGGATTTATATCAACTGAAACTATAGAACAATTGTTTTGTCCGAAATGTGAACGATTTTTAGCCGATCGATTTGTTGAAGGTACTTGTCCTCATATAGGCTGTAATTACGAAGATGCTCGCGGAGATCAATGTGACGGTTGTGGTAAATTAGTTAACGCGACAGATTTAAAAAATCCACGATGCAAACTTTGTTCGACTGCCCCTCGAATTGAACCATCGGAACAATTCTTCTTAGATCTACCAAAGGTATATTTGACTTAAGCAAAAAGACAATAAACGTAACAGTTATCTCTTATAGATTGAGCCAGTCTTAAAATTATGGATGGAGAAAGTTTATGATGGTTGGTCACATAATGCAAAGGTTATTAGCCAAGCGTGGCTTAAGGAAGGCTTGAAACCTCGATGTATTACACGTGACTTGAAATGGGGAATTCCAGTTCCCTTAGAAAAATATAAGAACAAAGTGTTTTATGTTTGGTTTGATGCTCCGATTGGGTATATGTCAATGTCGAAACGGTATGCTCCGAAATCGTGGTTGGAATGGTGGAAACCAAATCCCGAAAAGGCGACAAATGTTGAACTGTTCCAATTCATGGCAAAAGATAATGTTCCGTTCCACTCGGTGATGTTCCCCGCTACTTTGCTAGCGGCAAACGAAGGATATACAACCGTTAAACATTTGATGGCCACAGGTAATATAAAGTTTTTAAAGGAGTTTAAGTTAAACGGCTAACTAGTGTTATGATTTGAGGATATAACATTTTTTTAAATAAATTTCTCGATTTGAAAATTCTTTCCATTATAAACAAAACCTTTAAAAATAATAATTATGTTATATTAGTTAGTTATAGTTATAGTATCTGCAATTTTCCATACAACCCGTGCGTTATTACATATACGAAGCATTTAGTAACTAATACAATGTAAGAACCAGCCCCCTACAATTCCATGTTACAAAAATGTGACCATTTTGATTGCATTTGTAGAATATTAGTTGAAAACGAGTTGAACGAAGACCACAAAGACTGACGAAGACCGAAGACTTTTATGGAGGTCGGAGATTAGAAATAAAATTTTTTTAATAAACGTTAGGCAAATTATTTTTATTGTTTTCATTATTATTGTTATTATATGAGAATAATTATGATAAGTATTTTTATACTTATCATGTATAATAACTCTGATAAGTGATGTTAAGTTGATAAGTTTAAGTGACAGGGGGCTGTTTGAGACGTATGACTCTTATAACAATACAAATAGTTATCAGCTGTTTTTCAACTAGATACCAGCGCCACCCAAAGGTACTAAGATTTGAGTAAAAATCGGTCACGTTTTTTAGCCTTTCTCGTATTTATGTGACAGGGGGCTGGTCAGAACAATGTTAATGGATAGACACAAACACTTATTCATCAATATATAAAAAAATCCAGTATTAAAAAACTTAAATAAACAAAAAAAAAAAACAAATATTTCTTGAATTGACGTCAAGCTAGATTAATTTTTCAATCAAAAAAACTTTTGTTAGTTGTACATTTCATCAAAATCGCCAGTCATTTTCGAGAACGCCCCTCTGGCTTATAAATGTTATCTACAGCAGAATACTTGTACAACTTTTCTCCCATATGATAGAGTTCTCCTTATCTCTACCTTCCGTAGTTATACAAAAGTTATACAAAAAAGTATACATTTAAACTACTACAACAATAAATAAAAGGTCTGTAATAATTGTAATTATTTGTAGAATATTTAAATTATGAGGATGGCAAATTTTCAAAATCACGTGGTGTCGGAGTATTTGGTAATGATGCCCAAGACACTGGTATTCCAGCAGATGTTTGGAGATTCTACTTACTTTTTGTGCGTCCGGAATCACAAGATTCGTCTTTCAGTTGGGTTGATTTGGCAACAAAAAACAATTCAGAACTTTTGAACAATTTAGGAAATTTCATTAACAGGTATTATTTCTAAATTTTTAGTATTCTTTTCAAAAAGACAAAAAAGTAATAAACTTTATTTTTAGAGCTCTTGTTTTCACTGAAAAATTCTTCAACTCTACTATCCCAGAAATAGTTCTTGAAGAGGACGATATCATTCTATTGGCTCTATGCAATCGAGAGTTAGCTGGATATGTGAATGCTTTGGAAAAAGCTAGACTTCGTGATGCTATTCGTAACATTTTAGCGATATCACGACATGGAAATCAATACATGCAAGCAAATCAACCTTGGGTTCTGGTTAAAGGAACAGAGCAAGAAAAGTATGACAATCGTAAAGAAACATGGGAAGTCTAGTAATTTATTTTTATTTCAGAATTAAAGCGGGAACTGTAATTGGACTTTGTGTGAATATAGCATGCTTATTAGCTACGTTATTACATCCATATATGCCTCAAACTAGTCGAATCATAAAGGGCCAATTGAACGCTCCTGATAACACAACAGTTTTATCTCCCAAAAGTCCAACTCTATGTCAGTTGCTACCTACTGGTCACAAAATTGGAAAACCTTCACCATTGTTTAGTAAAATTGAGCCGAATCGCGTTGAAGAGCTCAAAGCAAAATATGGAGGTTCTCAAGAATCTCGAAACAAAACAGGAAACGTTTCGCAACAGAATCACGATGCCAAAACTCTTGAAGCGGAAATCGCAAAGCAAGCCGATAAAGTTAGAACATTGAAATCAAGCGGTGTTGAGAAGGCGGTGTGGCAGCCAGAAGTTCAAGTTCTTTTAAGTCTTAAGAAGCAGTTAGAAGAGGCGAAAAAAAGTGCAACGGTAATATTTCATGGGTGGATCTATGAATTGAAGACTGGACATCAATAATGGGCTAAGTGCCAAAAAAAAGTTGAGTTAGACCCGAAAAATCAAGTTAAGGGCCATTGCCAACAACCCAATACATACATTAACCTAATACATTAATAGTTACTATTAATGATCATGACATTGAGCCCGTTTTCTACGTTATTGGCAATGGCAATTTTGTTTTTGGCACTTAGCCCGCTATTGATGTCCAGTCCTCAATAGGGTACATGACAATTTTTTTTAACCTGGTTATTATTGTTCGTATGCACTCACAACAGCCCAAAAGTGCAATATTTTTTTAAAAATGAAGTTAATTTCCTAAAATTTTCCATTTTCCTATATACAATTTTATATTCGCGCCAAAACGCCGATAAATGACATGGCGGCTTCTGTGACGTCAGGGCGCGGTAAATATAGCCACACGCTCTCTGCCATATGTCACAACAAAGCGACAAGTTTGATAAGTTGGGTAGCCAACAAATCTTACTGAACACAAAATACTAAATAGAGACGCGAATAACTGATGGTTTGTAGCTGTCAGTGGGTTCGGTCGTTTCAATTGACAGAGCACCGACGTCACGAGCTCTGATTTGCGTTTAGTATCACGTGACAAATGTTTGAATTTTAAGACTTTTATTTTATTAATTTAAATAATAAAACTTTCAATATTACTTCAATAAGCGTGATTTTCTTAATCCTTACACGTAAATCTACCATCTAAATAACAAATTTTGTTAATTCTTTCTTACTGTCATGTACCCTATTGTAGATAAAGATGAATATTTCTTCAAAACGAATAGCTTTGTTTGCGGGTGTGATTCTGAACCGATTCAAAGATTATTCACACGTGCACTCTTAAAAAAATCTCTTGGAATAGTTTACGTATTCATTCTTCAATACAGAGATTTCATTTTTCTATACATTTCATACGTAGTTCTTTTAAGAAAAAAACTTTTACTTTTGTCAAATGTTAGTTTTTATTCAACTTTCAGGTAACCACAAATGAGCAAAGTCGAGATGCTAAAACTCTTGAAACCGAAGTAGCAAAACAAGCTGATAAAGTAAGAACATTGAAATCAAGCGGAGTTGAAAAAGCCGTGTGGCAGCCGGAAGTTCAAATTCTTTTAAATCTCAAAAAACAATTAGAAGAAGCGAAGAAAAATGAAAAGGTAATATTTAGTTCTTACAAAAATGTTTTTTATATCTATCGTTCTTAATTTTTACATCACTTTTATTATACTTTTCACTTAGGGAAATACAGAAGGAAAAGACACCATTTTAAAGAAAGCTGTAGCTGGTTTAAGTGGTACGTTAGCAGCGCTAGCCTCCAAGGCGAAGAAATAAATAAAAAACGTATCCATTTTTTATTTGTATATTTTTTTTTTATTTACTGTAGTAATTTATGATTCAAGTTTAAATTATTTCATTTATTTAAAAGGGGTGGGGTTATTTAATAGAATTAGAGACTTTTTTTTTTGTTTCACTTTATATTTATCATAAATATTTATAGTAATTCTGTCTTATTTTATTCCGATTAAAAGAAAGAATTGAAATACAAACAATTTGTACTTTAAATAAATCGATTACTTAGTAAATTAATTATCGTTGTTTTTTTTTTATAAGAATAAAAAATATATCTTGAACTAGTTCAACCACTGTATCAATTTTTGGAAAATTTTTATGTTAAAACTTGAACTAGCTATAAACTCATCAGCCCAAAAAACGTCCCAGGTTCAATGAAACGTCATAGTGCCGTTCATATACGGAAATGTATGAAAACGGGCGCCCTGTTACATGGAACGAACCTAATGTATTTCAGAAGTTAATTTTATCAGTTTACCTGCCTTTTGTTTTACGGAAATAATTAATTTCTGCAGTGAACGGCTCATGTAATAGTATAGGGTGGTATAAGGTGACCGTTCGAATTCGAGCTTTCACCGGAAATACATTTTTTGAGGTCCTCTGAGTCCAAAAAAGTGGTTTTTAGAAACATGTCTGTGTGTGACAGCCATATCGTATCGAAAGCTTTAACAAAATTTCACCAAACTTGAAATTTGGCCTCCATGTTATACCTAGTTGTGCCGCGAAGCTTTTGGTTGAAATCGGTTAATCGAAAGCTCCACTTTATTCCAGGAGTTTTTGAACTTTTTGAAATTTTTTCGAAAACGGCTCCAACAATTTTCTTTAAACTTACAATAGTTCTTAGACTCATAATGCCTACAACTTTTATTTGAAACTTTTTCCTGGAAAAATTCAAATAAGGACGGTTGTGGGGTTAAGGGTGGGAGTTCGTATATACATAGTTATATGTATGCATTAAGTTCTATTTGCATAGTTATAAAGTGCCCATAGTTCTTTTAGCCAACGAGTTTCATAAATGAAATTAAAAGAAAGTACTGTGACGCCTCGCAGCAGATATTTTATAAGTTCGTTCCATACGTTGATCCAGCATTGTTGATTGAGCAAGGCACATTGACCAAGAGACAAGAGTAAGTGAAGAAATCTTACAGCCGTTTGGCCGCATTAGGCCGAGAGTCGAGCTATGTACGTACGTTTTCGTGACAATCGCGTATTTCGACACTGATTTGGAGGTGTTTAAACACAATATAACTGGTTTGTCAACTAGTCGGGACTTGCCGCTTTATGTTGTTCACTCACTCTTGTCTCTTGATCAATGTGCCTTGCTCTTTGTCATTCCTGGACGTGTTTGAACATCATCAAATGGACAAGTGGAACAAACATTATATTGCACATGACTTGTACTGTATAAGGTACGTTTTTATTTTCATCTGAAACAAACCTATTGCTAATGACGTTGAATATTAAACATGATGTTATTTCTTCGATTATTCTGTTAATGAGTTTTAGAACTTCAACTCTTGTACGTAACTGTTTTGTTTTTGCAATAATCAAATATCAAGTTCAGTTATTTATTATAGAAATTTATTAAATTAAATACATATTGTTTTTATTTATCTACATTTTTAACGGCATGCAAGGCATAATTAATTTGCTGCTGATTAGACCACGAAAATTTTTTTGTTATCAAATTATAAGACATTCCATGGATAACCTTTGTTGTACATCCATCTACCAAAAGAAAAGGATAATAATATAAACCTCTTTGATAAAGCATAATGAACATATTTACATTTACACAATAACTTTTGTAAATCTAAAGGTGAAATAAATTTGTCCCATTGATGTGTTCCTTTAGGCACTAAACATAGGATATATTCAGCTACAAAAATACCTCCAACTAATGAAAGATAGGTCTTATTTAATGTTGTTACAAATATTGAACCACCCGGCTGAAAACCAAATAAATTAATTTTGATAATTGCTCTTTAAGTTTTGACTCAAATTACTTTTAATAAATGAAGACATTTTTGTATAAATAAGTCTTTCTCTGTTATATGCTCAATAATTTCTGAAAGTACGACCGCATCGTATATTTCCTTATTGTTATCGGCGTGCTCTTCAACAGAGCTATGCATATAGACAAGATTGTTCGCTAGTTTAGGGTCCTGCTTCATATGTTCTTTGGCCACTGATATTAATTCTGCACTTGCATCCAGCCCGGTAACTTTAGCACCTATTCTTGCCAAAGGCTCGGATAAGATTCCTCCACCGCAACCAACGTCTAAGATGCTGAAGTCTTTTAAAGGCTTTGTTTCGTCAATAAGTTGAACTTGCATTGTTGTTAATATGCCATCTCTAATGAAAGGAATACGTAATTCGTTCATGTGATGAAGCCCTGACATTTTTCCTTTGAGATCCCACCAATCTTGGGCCATCGCTGCATGTTGTTTGATTTCATTTTCATCTACAGTTGTAGCAGAATTTAGACGGTAAGATTGTTTATAAGTAGAACTAAAAGGAAAAGCTGTAGGAAGAAATATCAAATTTATGATTGATTTAAAAAACCTCGCTATTAAATTATTTATACGAAGTAGGGGCCGTAACTTCATTAGAGACATTTTAACCTTCTATAGATACTTGGCGATTTTAAATTATTTTAAAACCATCAAAGAAATAATTATATTTCGTTTAATGTATTAAATTCGCTTCTTCAATTTAATTCAATTTTTAAATTGTACAAGAAATAACAATTTTTCTTTTCTTTTTAACGCATTTAAATTTATGAAAAGGTAAATGCGGTAAATGGAACAGTCTCAGAACTGTTCGGAACTATTTTTGTCATTTCTAGACTTTCTAGGATTTCTAGCATTTGCGCATTTGCCGCATGTGCTTGACATTTGGGACATTTGCATTGTTTTTGGTCATTTGGTTGCCTTTGGTAATTTGGATTTCGATATTTCAAATTGACTTTTAATCAAACTTTGAGTCAAATATAAACACTTACCCTTCTTATTCATCAATTATATAAGCAGTTGATGGGTTTATTAGCGGTTGATTCTAAAGAATAATTATTCAGAATATCATTAGTAACCTTAAAATTTATTTTATTTAAAAATGAGCGCTTGGTTAAAATTTCGAGCAACTCTTCCGTTTGGATTGGCATTCACTCTCTTAATATCTTCTTACATTTATAGGTAATATAAAAAAAAATAACAAAAAAATTTTTTTTTTTTTTAAATTAATGTTTCAGAGAAGAACTTTTAGTTAGAATCAATGAAGAAAAGGAAAAAATGTATGCAGAACATCCAGCATATAAGAAAATAATACAAGATCAAATGATTGAAAAACGAAGCTTATATCATACACGTCGTGAATAGAATATAATATATCTTGAAAATTTAAGATATTATATAGAAATTGTAAATATTTAGAAATTAGATTATGTTAAAAGTTTTAATATTTTATTATCGCTAAACTGTGTAAACTTCAAGATGTTTAAAATTTAAACATCTTCATACTTCTGTAATAAAGTTTGAACCCTTTTTGAAGTCTATTTTAGTATATTTATGAAATGTAAAATGTTAGAACCACTTTATTAATAAAACAACCTAACGTTAATAGCTAGTCATCGCGTTGACTAAATGCCAAATATTCTTAATTAAATTTTAAAACAAATGTCTATTAAATACCTACTTAGTAGCTTTTTATATAAATATAAAATAGAATCTAATGAGAAGAGTGGAATTCAAATTGCGCCAGATTACTAAAAATTAAAGAAAAATAATAACTTGTGTAAAATTTGCATATGAAATTTATTTAACTAATATGGGAAAACTCGGACTGGGCATAGATCAGGTTGGGCACATGCCTGATGGGCCAGTCTGGCCAAAGAGCCGTTTAGTCCACAAAGTTGGATGATTTTCTTTAAACTAATGTACATAAAATGTACGAGTTGGTTATTAGGTCCTAGTTCGGGCCTGCAAACGGGTAACGAGCGTAATTTACTAGGAGATATACAAAAATTGTCAATATCGAATATTAACTTCAAGTTAACCGTTTAAAATAAACTTTTTATGTAAAAAATTAGTTTTGCAACCGCGGGTATACCCAAAATGAATTAAATCTTATAAGCGTATGGAAATGGATACAATTTTATAAAACATCGCTTTTAGCGATCATTGGCTTGGTCGTCTTGGTATTGCACTCAGCATCAAAAATTTGTTCATTGATACTACTTTCGAAACCGTGCTATTTTTATTAAATTATGTTATTAATTATATTATTCTATTAATAGGTATTTATTGTTTGCTAAATTACAAACGACTGAAGATTAGTCAATACCGTCAATACGTAAGTCACTATTCTGCATAAATAAATGCCTATGCTTTAACTAAAATAAATTCACTCACACTAAACTTAGAAAGGTAAATAAATAATTGGGGTTTTTATATTATTTTCTTTTATTACTATAGATATAGTAAAGGGAGTATTGTAATCTGGTCGAATTTTCGAATTCGATCTTTTACCGGAAATACATGTTTTGGGGTCCCCTGAGTCCAAAAAAGGGGTTTTTAGGAACATGTCTGTGTGCGTGGCAACCATATCGTATCGAAAGCTTTATCCGAATTTCGCCAAACTTGGTACTTGACCACCATTTATATTTTGTTATTATCTTACATGTACAACCCATTTATAAAGGATTTAGCCCAATAGCCATAAGCAAAGTGCCCCAGGCGGTTTTTGAAAAATTCTTCCGTGTGCTGATTCCTCTCTATGAAAAACTTATTGTCGCGCAATTTTGACCCGCTACCCCCACTTGTATTGGAGTTACGGGGGAAACTACCCCAGACGTTAAAAATTTTTTTCAAGAAAACTATTGGAGATTTTTTCATGAAATTAAAACTGTACGTAGATATTAATAAAACGCATAGGTTTCAGATTCTGCTGAGTACTTATCTCCTAATCCATGCATTTTGATTCGAAAGCTTTTCCGTACGTTTTTTAAGAACATCAAATTTGTTACAAATTAAGCCCAATCGGAGCTCTGCACGTCAATGGGTTACTGAAGTACGGTACAGTGAAAATAGGCTAGTTTTTTCAAAAATCGAAAATTTTAATTTCAGACCTACTTTTTTGGATTGAAGTTGCGTCGAAACCATTGATCTTACGAGCAGAACTTATTGAATGTAATTTGTAAACAATTTAATTAGCTTTAAATTAAGTGCAAAGCGAGACCTGTAAGCCTCGTAGTTATCTCAAAAATTTAGAGAACCCATACAATAAGGTAAAATCACATTTTGGTGGGTACCATAATAGTGGTGAATAGTTAGAGCTTTCTTGAGGCTCGTTACCGGCGTCCTCTTCAATGCAGTTTTGCACATTTCCCTAGAGCATGTATCACACAGCGTAAAGCATCTAAGCCCTGTTTTCAGGTCAGTGCAGCACCTCTCAGCACCCCTTCTTGCATTTACAAGAGCGTAGTTATAGGAGCTCTGCGGGGTCAGGAGCTTGCCTACTGGCAATGTGGATGAGTCCAGCCGAGGTCATACATGTTTAAAAATTACTTCATGCAACAAAAAAATGTTTAGATACATTTCTGGGAAAATGCGATTTTTTCTTTAATGGTTTTTTCACAGATTTTGAGAGAACTACGAAACTTACAGACCCCGCTCTGCACTTAATTTAAAGCTAATTAAATTGCCTACAAATTATATTCATATGTTCTGCTCTTAGGATCAATGGTATCGACGCAATTTCGGTACAAAAAAGATTTAAAACTAAATATTTCAATTTTCAAAAAAAACAGGTCTATTTTAAACGACCCGTTACTTAGTGATGAACTTTCTTTTACATTTGCTGCAGCCAACAAATTGAAATATAAAAACCAAGACTCTCAGTTGACTGGTGAAGATTGGTAAGTTATTCATTCATATCTCGACATCCCTCCTTCAGTCTACAAACTCCAGAAGCAACGTCACTTAACCGAATACATACATGCGCTTAATGCTACCGAAGTTATACTATTATTCGACCAACTAAAAGCCTTCCAACGAAAAAAAATTTTTCTAGTCATCGTATCTTCCACTTTGATGAAATCAGTATAAATACTGTTCAGAGAAATTCGAAAATGTTGGCTCCAAAAGGTTTAAAGCAAGTAGCAAAAGCAACAAACAACTGAACGCGGTATTACCACTACCGTGGTTTGTGCTGTTAGTGCCAGTGGAATATATGTACCTCCAATGTTTATCTTAAAAAGAAGGCGTATGTGTGAACTGTTGCTTCATGACACTAATAACGATATGATTGGCAAGGTTTCTGATTCTGGTTGGATAAATGTTTCCATACTCGTGAATTATCTATAACACTTCATTTCCTTTGTAAAACCTACCAAGGAAGAACCAACCTTGATAATACTAGGTAATCACGTCACATATAAATAATAGAGTCACATTGGGAGCATACAAGCTTTTTCTATCTACATGCTCTTTCCATACCACCTCATGTATCTCATAAAATGCAGCCACTGGACTTAACTTCCTTCAGTGCACTGAACATTTAAAAACATAAGTATACATAGAGGATATTAGGGGAGATATATAAGAAGACTTCTAACAAAATAAAGATGATCTTTGTTTTTAAATACTTACATAATTGATTTTATTTTCAAAGAAGATATTTTCAATTGATGATATTGAAATATCTTTCATAATATTTAACTTGAGTAAAATACTATTGATAACGGAGGTTTAAAACTCTTCGTACTCTACATCGGAGGTGGCAAACCCAAATGATCTTACTGGACATCTTGGGAATGCATAGTTACGTTAGTATGTAAAATTATCCCTATTATAAATTAAAACCTACTGGGCCTACTATAGACATTTTTGTTTGGAGTGAAAAATTTAAATAATATATATATATATATATAATTGAGTTTACTATTATTATTATATGTAAACATAGGTTATATAATAATAATAAAACTATTTCACTATTTTGGCCTAAGTAAGATAAATGTTTTTTTTGTAACAGTGTGTTAAATCTCGCGAGCCGGGAAAATGGTCCAGGTGGATCATATGTAGCCCGTGGGTTGGCCACTTCTGCTCTACACAACTCTGATATATGCTAAAAATCATAAAGTAAAAAATGATAACAAGTGGTAAACGAGATTCACTTTTATCCTTTTATCAAGCTTAGAAAGCTTTGGTCTTATAAAACTCTATCTTACCGATTCTGAGAGCGAATTTAATAAAATTGCAACAGATGTCATTTATTGCATTGTAAAAAATTAAGACAATTTTTATTTTCTGTTTAAAAATTACCAAGTCTAAAAACAATACATTTTATTTATTTTTAGCTTAGCTTTTTCTTAATACTTGAAACCACTTGTAAGGTCCTATTTTGATTATCACTGTATTACTTTTGAATAGTTTTTAACTCAACTAGAAATTTTTTTCGTCATATAAATTATCTTACAACTTCATGTACTATCAACTATGCATCATATCTTAGAATTTAGTATTTATAGGAGCTTCTTTTTTGAGGTTTAATTCCAGTGACTTTCAAATCTAATTATTTCTATATCTATTTCTAATCTAAGCAGCTATAACCTATTGCCCAACTTCCAATCCTTTTTCCAAAAGAAAAGATAAAAAAGAATAACTAAACTAGGTATTAACTTCTCAAACTCCCTAGAATATTTAAACAAATTTTTTTTGGTATACCAAAAAATTTGAGGCAAACCTTTTAATATGCCTCTACGCCCATATGCTCATCGCACGCATTTTAATTAACATTAACTTCACAGTTTTGAAGTCATTTCCAGAGCCGTAGCGTGAGTGGTACAAACGGTGTCCCGGCAATAGGCGCCGAATAATTATGATGCCACATGGTAAAGGAGGCTAACAACTCTGAAATAACCCTTTTTTCAGTTATGCAATGTTCCATTTAATTCTGTGCAGCTCTATAATAATTTGCTGATATACTTTAAAAATAATTATAAGAATGGGGGGAGCCATTCTATCCCTTCGCACCAGGCGTCGTTATTACCACATTACAATTTCTGTAATCTTTACTTCAGTTTTAAACTTCATTTAATAAAAACAAGAGCTTATTTGAATTTTTAATTAAATCTTTTAGTTTTGACGAAGATAAAGAAGCTTTAAACTAGTTTAAACTTTTAATAATATTGAAAATAGTATATACTTACAACTACAGTAGTTTATTTTATTTGAAACTAAATAAAGCGGATTAATATAAACTACTTATAGTTGCTAATAGTAATTACTTAATATTCCTATGTTTTAGCAACATAAAAACTTGTTTTCTTTAATTATTATGAATAAAACCTATAAATCAGTTTAGATTGGATATACATTTTAGAAAAATAAAATGTTGTTTCTATACAGTTAATTAAATAAAAAATAGTAAATGATGCAATATTGAGTAAGTTTTCTACATACAAATACTTATATAGCTTTACGTTTTTAGCTTTATAATATGTTAACTTTGGAAATAAATTTTCCCAATATGCTGAGATTTGGTTATTTCATACTAGAATCAATATAATAAATATTACAAAAAAGTAAAAAGAGTTTCAGTTGATTCGAAAACACGTTCGGGTTATAAACTTTTCACAAAAATGTTGAATGGTATAAAAATTATATTTGATTCTTTACATTACCTTTTATAACATGTACATTAATTGTTTTCATGGTTCTAATTTGTTAAATAATTAATTAATGACAAAGAAAATATTTTATTGTACTAAGTGTTTAGTTTTTGATATATTTTAAATACTTATACCATATTTAAATGGTTAAAGTAAGTTTTGAAAGCCGCATAAAGACATGAGCCAACCCACGTGTTAGTTACATCTTGCCTTGATAAACAAATATTATAAATAATAATGCATTTATTTAATAATTCATCTAAATTGTAAAAAGCATGAAAAAGTGAAGTACATTTTCACAAAATACTACTACTACAAATGTTTTGAAATTTTCTATGAATTTAACAGATATGGATTAAAAAAAAATATTTAATGAATATAGGTACATTAATCATTTCGCGTCATATAAAATCAAATTATCAAATTAATTACGTTTTTTACAATTAGATTTCGTTTTGATTATTAAAATTGCCGCTGACCCAAATCTCAATGATATCAGAAAAAGTTCACCACTGTTAAAAACAAACAAACCGTGTTTACGTACGTGAACCCTGTTTTCAATGTATTTGTAATCAAGCAAATCGTATATAAAATAGCTATTTCACCACATTAATAAATTAAACGCTAATTACTTTCTGATTGAAAAACACATAATATATCTATAAGTTTCATTCAACTCGAGTGAATATCGAAAAAATGCGCCTGACTTCGGTGAAATGTTCCATGTTATTGCTACTCTCGTTAGTGACAGTGAAAAATTGTGATCTAAAACCGTTCGATTCAAGCGATCCGTTATTAGATTTTAAAATTATTAAGTTTTGTAATGCAACCTCAACAATCTCTTTACGTAAGCATCATCAGAAAAAAAATAATTTGTCAAAGATATTTAAGTATTTTTAAAATAAACGAAATAAGAGGGAGATTAAAAGGCGTGAAAAATGGAATTTATCTCATGTTTTACAAGTTTTCTTTTAATATGCCAATACAGAAATATTTGCGAAGTCTTAATTTGATTAATTGTTCTATTTTTGGAAGTCGTATTTTTGTCACGTGTTTTAATTCATGGAAAAATTTATGATTTGATATTTTAATTTTTATTATTATAATATTAGAGATAAATACGAAAAAAGGATTTTTTTTTATAAATAATTTTGGCTTAATTTAATTTTATACTATTTCGTTTTCTTAAATATTAAATAAAGAACGTATCTTTTTTTGAAGGCTTACTAAACACAGCGTTAATTTCAAAAGATCTTCCTGAAAGTAATCTCGACTTTCAATGCTTTTTGGCGTGCTTATACACCAGATATGGATTCGTAAGTATTGCAAAAACATTAATTAAAACCATTACGTTCCCCCGTAAAAATGAATTCTCTTTCGCTTTTAATCAGATGAATAACGCAGGAAAATTCGAAGTCAGTATTATGCAGGACGTATTGAAAGATGCTCGTTTAGATGGACCATTTATCGATTTACTTCTTGATAAGTGCACTTCAATCATTGCACAAGATAAATGCCAACGTGCTTTTCTCTTCACTGAATGCTTTTGGAAAACTTTCAAAGAGGTAAAATCGAGAATATTTCCTCAAAAATAATATGCTTGACTTTTAATTAGTTCAACGCCACAGTTGTACTATATAGGCATATTCTATCTGTTATAATTATAACATGATGCCTATAGATAATAAGCTTTTAAATGAATGCATTATTGTATATATGGGAACGATTAAAAACTTTTATTTTTAATGCAGGAGGATAGTTCCACAATTTTTGTATAGAAATTGGAGAAAACGAGCTTTTTTACACCGAACTCGACTGTATTTATTAAAATGTATTAAAAAAATAAATAAAATTTTGCTCAACCATTTCAATTAAATAGATACCAACATACATTTATTATTTTTTAATTTATATTTTTAAGATTTTAAGTTAATAATGTTTATTTCTCATAAAATTATTTATTATTGTAATTTTAATAATAATAATCTTTTTATATTTGTTTAAAAGTATTAAATAAATAATGTTAACATAAGAAGTTAATTAAAAAAATTATGTAACTATTAATTGTTAACTATTAAAAGTTTAAATTATTAAATTATTTTTTTTTTCAATTTATTTGAGTAAGTACTAGAATCTTGGTCCCATACTTTGTATGACAAGCATTTACTTAAGCTTTTATGATAAAATGTTTTAAGGTTCATAATAAAATCAAAGAATTTATTTTAAGCTCCAAAAAAAATATTAATTAATAGCATTCTTAACACTTTGGAAGCAGTTATCATTTACAGGAATATTTTTGAGTACCTAATATTTTTAAGTAATTTTTAAAAATAAAGATAAAAATAATTTCAGGTAAAACCCTCTTTTTATTGATTTATGGCAGTACCTATAGCTAATATAGGTATAATATATGTACCTATACATCATGGTGAATGTAAGTAAACCGATGATTGTGCATTGTGCATACTTACGGTTGAATGTAAATATTCACTTTTTTATTACGAGTAAGTAAATTTATATTGAACTAACTTTTCCAGTTATCGTCTAATAAAAATAAAAGCCAATTATTTCAATTGAATAAAGTTATGTTAGTACCTATCTATGTCTTACAAAGTTATTAAGGTATGGGGATTCATCAAGTCAAGTAGTTGGATAGAGTAGATATTGTGACTTGTAAATAAATTAACTTGGGGTTTCTGTGCTTGACATCTGACATCTGATATATAAATATTAATATTTGACTTAATTTAAATTTAAGTCACTTTGCTTGAATAAGATAACGAGAATATAACGGCTTGAAATCAAATCTTTAAGCCAAAAAAAATTGAAAATAGAGTCAAATAGATTGAAATTTAAGTATGTAAAGCAGTGAATCTCTATTATGGAGTAAGAAATGCTCTTGTTCAGCGTAAAAATCTCTATTGATTTTTTTTTGTTGTTAATTAATAGAGCTTGACTTTTTTGTGTGGTAATCTTATAAACTGTAAATTATAAGGGACCCATAAAAAAGTACTTCATTTTTCAAGTGTGTTTAAAGATTCCTCTTGTTCATATTTTGATGGGATAAAGTTATTCATATTAGATACATAAATATTCACAGTCAAGTCAACGATCTTATTCCCTTTGATTAATTTTTGATATAAAAGGGTTTCCTCAACTACACACAATATATAAATTATACCTTTCAATTGCGTTTTTCTTCTAGAAAGCCCAAACATGCGAATGATGGGAATTAAAGAAGCAGACGTACTGATTTATTTAAGAGAACCAAATATTATGCCTATAGAACTAAAAAAATGTGTAAGACTCAGACTTTTTCTTACTGATATTCATATCACTGTTTGTATTTTGTATTGTAAAAGTATCCATGCCACTTTAAATTATCACGGCATATTGAAAATCTTTTCACTTATTGTAGAAATTAAGCGTCGAAAGAGCCTAAAAATCTTTCAAACTTTTATTCAATACTTTTTTTAATATGCTTATACATATACTTATATATCGAATAAACTATAATTTTAATCATAATACCTACATAGCAAATGAATATTTACAGGAAAAAAAAAATGTAAAAATAAGGTGAATACAAAGAAAATTTTTTTTATTAATGTTTTTAACTAAAAAATGTTCAATCAGTTGAGCTGTAAACCTAGGTGGTCGACAAGGTGATTTCTTTTAACAGTTTTTAAGAGAGAGTAAAAAGATTTATCGTATTTGTTGCATATAAATGACTCTAAAGTGAATCTATAGTTGCAAGTTAAACGAACTTACGCGACCCAATTCTAATATGAAGTTAAACGATTTCCAAGAAGTGAAATTTCTATATTCTTAATTTGAAAACCGTTAGACTTTAGAGAGACTGAATAAATTTGATTTTTAATGAAAGATAAAAAAAACTGAATATTTCAAGTTCAATTTCTCTCGTTTTATAATTGGACATTGAGAAAATTAAAAAAAAACATCTAAAATATGTTACATTTCATTAATTTGCATTTGCTCCAGAGATGGAAGTGTCCGCATGAGAACATCCTACAGCTGTGTGCTACGGATTTGCCACAAATCTCTACAGATATGGCGACGCGATTAGTGAGGAATGGGATATGGGGAATAAAAAAGGACGCAAGTTGGTTCCAGAGACGTACAAAACGAAAAAGAGAACGAATATACGAATCTTGTTTGGTTTCACTGAACGATAGCACTACTCAAATCATTTTCAAACCCCTTCGGTCGAGCGATGCCTATAGATAACGGTACCAAAAGCTCGGAGACATTCGGAGAATTAATTTGATCCCTTGATACCAAACATAAATACATTCGCAAGAAACATTCGCTTTCGTGTTTATGCTTTTCATTTTATTTAAAATTAAAATAATAATTAATTTCTTTAATTAAAAAGATTGCAAAGTATGCTATTGCAAGTTAATACTGTAAAAAAATCGTAGAAAACGTATAAAATGAAAAAGCTTACAAGCTTTATTTTAAGCTCTTGTATGTAAGCGCATGTATGCAATATGTGGGAAAAAAAGCAACTCATACCAATGATATTGTCTTCGCGTCAAAGAAGAGCACTTCTTCTGTGCCATACGAAATGATACTTGAAGTTACCTCAGCAACGCCATTAAAACAATGGGAAAAACACGTCATACACAGACATCACACATGCATTCTCAGTATCATCGCAGCCACCCTTCGCACAGCCTCTTTGAACAACCCCCATCAACCGCCCAACAGTGTCCCATATATTCAAACACACTCATCTTTTCATCTTTTCAAAGCGTGCGATAATTTCAAAAACGTTTCACACCTTCGTAGTCTATTTGAGTACGTGCAAAAAAAATTATCTACTTGTTTGTATGGAAATGCTGGAAGAGGGAACTAGGAATATTATTTCAGAGGCAATTTTATGTTGATATTGCATTTTTAATGGGTGAAACTTGTACAGTTGAGGATAATAAGGAATTTTTATAAAAAGGATTATTATGGTAAACGAGACTAGAATAAATAAAAGGGATATTTTCTTGCCTTTTTATCGGCATTCATTAAAGAAATCTTTTTGTTGAAGCGACACGAAAAAATGTAGATTTTTTGAAAATTACAGATGGAATATGTAGCTTAATTGATTTTTCGAAATCTTTATTTGCAGTAGTATCTACTCATTTTTCAAATGAATAATTATAAGTTTGATCAACCCAGATAATTAGTTTTACGTCTCAATTAAACTGGTATTTTAGGTAACGTTTGCATTTTGCTCTTATTTGCTTTAATCTAGATGTATGTATCATATTAGCTTCAGTTAAATTTGCTCTCGATTTTGATTAAATATGGTCATAACATCGTATTGGTCACTTCTAATCAGATACAACCCAGTTTAATTCAAGCTCAAATGTAATGTACAATATACGATTAATTAATGTCTTTTTCTGTTTTTTAAAAAACAAGACGATTTTAAATAAATAAATAAACATGTAATTAACGCTTGGAATTATTTCATCCACACAAAATATAAATGCTGGTATATTTTGCTTTATTAATCTATACTCATATAAAAACTTGAAGAGTTTGTTTGTTTGGTTAAACGCGCTAATCTCAGGAACTACTGATTCGAATTGAAAAATTCTTTTTGTGTTGGATAGCCTAATTAACAACAAAGGCTTTAGGCTATACAACATCACGCTACGGCTAATAGCAGCAGAGCATCAATGGAAAATGTTGAAAAATCAGGAACATTTTTTCCTTTGGAGAGCGTTTGTTGCCTGCCCTGTGTAAATGGTTAAAGTTACGCAAAAATCATGTGTAGCAAAATTGTTCCTCTTAAAAAGTTCTAAAAAAAAGTCCGCGACGGCATATGTCTATCTTTTAAGGTTGGCCCGCTATAACCTTTTTAATGGTTATTAAAGTTGTTTCAAAAATAAATCATGATTTTCGAAATTGTTTTTAGAAACATATTATTAATTCTTACCCAAATAAATGTGGTTTTTAATGAAATTTGGTAAGATGATAAATGACAATCTGAGTCATTATAGAAGACATTTTATTAAAAAATGGAAAATTGAAAAACGGGTTGGAACAAAAATTATGCATAAACTATACATTTTTAGTTGAAAATGAATATTGGTGATATTGAAGTATGAGGATAGCTAATTATGTAAATCATTATCTACAATAAGTTTTATTTCGGAAAAATTTCTCATTTCAACGGGAAAATAGAAAATGGAAAATAACTGGTTTAAAGAAAAATCATGCTGAAACTAAACGTTGTTAGCTGATTATAATGTATTAATAATAATAACTCATAACGTCCTGAAGGCAAAAAATAATTTTATTATCTTACAGTCTTATTTTTATCTAGAAAAATGTGCAATTCCCGTAGGATAGATATGTTTTTATTTTTCACAGAGCAAAAGATTCCCATAATTTCTTACAATGTGGTGGTTAATTAAGAGTCAGAGAATAAATAAATATAGGCTACCTTTTATGTTAGAATATAGCACGGTCCCGTAGGATAGGATAAGAATTGTATCCTTCAGGGACTGAGTATTTAAAAGAAGTATAAATAAGTATTTTCGTAAAAGTTCATGGATAAGCGTTTAAACGAATTTTCCTCAAGAAGGATTGGTCTACTTTAGATAGATACGTTTTTATTTTTCATAGAGCACAAAATCGACATAATTGTACTCTTCCCGTGGCATAACAAGACAATTGTATCTTACAGATAAACGCGCCGAAGAAAAGATCGCGACCATCATACCTTTCCGCTTCAAAGTATTACTTAATATAGTAGTCCTAATACCCAACTTATCAATTTGGAAAAAAATTTTAGATTTTTCAGACCGGATACTTCAGCAACAATCTTCATAAAATAATTGTGAGGCTGTAAGCTAAACTTAAGCAGACTTTCAAAAGGAATCTCCACAAATATTAATACACAATTAATGTTGACTACGATAAGATACATCATTATGCTTATACCTGCATTTTTGTTGAATATTTGAATTTTTAACATGTTTAACAAAACAGTAACATGTTTCAAAATATTACATTTTACATATTGTTTTAATTATATTGAAGGAAAAGTAAGTTATAATTATCACTCGTCAGTAGGTAAGCACACAACGTCACATTAAGTAGGTACGATGAATGTAAGAGTTAGGTACATAAGGAAAACATTTTGTTGATATTACAGGGCTATTGAATAACCTGACTTTTTATGCTCATTGTACAGCCTATTAATATGCATAAGTATTGCATTTTAAACAATGAAATAAATGCTCTTTTTATACAGTACAGGTATTATAACACTAGCTGATACCCGCTCGCTTCGCTGAGTGTATCTAAATTTAACTTCTTGACTAATAGATTCCCTACAAATAAAAAAATTGATCTATTTTGACAAAAAAAAAAAAACAAGATGACAGATACTTCCAGACTTTAGATCCATAAATTCTTTAAAACCCGCAAAACTACTTTTCAAGAAAGAGATGTTAGCTGTCTCACATCTTCTATAAGATTATTTCAAATTAAAAAGTACCTGTATTCCTTTAGGCCTTGAAAATCTTTCATGACAAATGTCATTAAACATTGTTCAGTTATTTTAAGGGGACAGCCATTAATTACGCGAGGCGTTTTTGGTGATTTTTGGACCCCCCTCTCTGGTAAGATGCCGTAAGGTTTGGCATAACTCCCTCCCCCAGCCTCTAGTGAAAATGCGTCGCGGAATTTGCAAAACCACTATAAATAATATTGTGTAATATTTGGCCATATTTTAGTGAAGGAACATGTTTTACTTTTTTTCGTAATATTGCTCTGTTCCTTGCATAAAAAATACGTCATATTTGGTGAGACCCCCCACCATTTCCCCAAAGTAAGATTGGATGAGATTCGGCTTGACACTCCCCCCCCCTCCTGAACGCTTTACGTAATTAATGAACGCCCTTAAAAGAATAGATAAGTTACTATCCTACAGGAACCGTACTTTTTTTAGGATAAATGTTATTCAACATATTAACATCTGAGGTATCTTTAACAAAACTTCATTAAAATTTCTTCCGTTAAGTAATTGTTAATTTTTGAAAATTTTTTAGTATATTATTTTAATACGTTTATTTATAATTACTTAATTTTTTTGACAATGAACAATGACAAAATTCAAATATCTTATAAAATTGCATTATTGATTTTATTGGGTAACGGGTGTTAAATTGAAATCATATTTATTTTCCAGTAAAATTGTCATATTTTGTTCTAATTTTTTTAGAGAACCTTTTCATTTCTGTGAAAAAATGTTCGGGTCTTCTTGAGGAAAATGCGCTTAATTCTAGTTTCCAAACTTTAACGAAACTTCTTTTAAATATACGGTTCCTGTAGGATACAATTGTTTTGCTATCCCATGGGAACCATGCGTTATTCCAGCCTTAAAAAGAACCTATATCAGTCTCCTTCAAACTACCACATTGTAAAAACATAAACAAAACAAAAACTTATCTATCCCATGGGAATAGCACATTTTTTCTGAATATTAAAAGTAGATCAAACCCTTTTGGGGAAAATGAGCTATAAAGACTCTATTTCGTGGACTTTAATGAAACTGCTTTTAAATACACGGTTCCTATAGAATAAAATTCTTTTCCTATCCTATGGGAACCGTTCATTATTCCGGTATAAGAAGTAACCTATATCATTCTCTGGCCCGGACCAGGAAGGAAGTCTTTTGCTCCGTAAAAAAACAAAAAAATATCTATCCCATGGGAACCGTACATTTTTTCTGGATATAAAGTATATTATATATTACACTGGATTATAACCTATATCTATGCCGTATTTCATCCAGATCCATTCAGTACTTTTTGCGTGAAAGGGCAACAAACATCCATACATACATCCATTCTTACAAACTTTCACGTTTATAATATTAGTAAGGATTTAAGGAATTGAGAAGTAATCTTATAATAACATTTATGATGCAGTTTATTTTTGAATAGATATATTATTTAATTTTAGTTTTATTTTTTTAATTATTTAACAAAACTGAGTCAAACAACTTAATCAAACGGCGTCAACTTTTTGTTAGGATATCATTTCAAAAAATAATAATTTACTTTTACTCTAGCTTTTGTACAATTACATATAGTTTTTGTTGATGAAAAAGGTAAATCGTTTTATTTTGACAACAGTACCTACTTGCAATCAAGTATTTAAAATAGAACATAAAGCACGAATTGAGAGTAACTCACAACTTTAGATTCATAAAAACGTTGAATTTGATATTATATATATGTAAATAAAAATAAAAGTTAGCACCATATTCCCCCAAAAACAAGAGGAAATTTATTTTAAAAATATATTTACAAAAATAGTACTTACAAATAAAGTTACTACCTACTACCACATCAATGTAAAATTACATGAAAAAATCATTTGTTATAACAGAGCTTTTCAATTATTGTTTTCCGAAAAATTCAATTATGTAATTTTTTAACACTGACGCAAAACAATAGATGAAACATACAATTACTTTTGTTTGAAAAAATATACATATCGGTATAGTTGATTAAAGGTAACTCAAAAAAAAAAAACAAAAGCAACATTTTTTTCAAATGTTGGGACTATCGTAAATTAAATTTATAATTTAGTCAAATTTATTAGTAGTTATTATTTGTTTTGATCAATATAAAAATATATTTTGAATAAAAATATTTACAAATTTCAAGGAAAATATTCTGTCAAGAGAAAACCATTGAAAAAACTAATTATCATTTTTGATTTAAAAAAACTTATATTTGAAAAAGAACTGTGATAATTTGCTTACCGAAGCGTTATAAAACTTTCCATTAAACTAAGTAAAACTTGAAAAATCTTGAATCTTCATCAATGACAATAGGGTTTTTAAAAAAAAAATTTTTGCAATAAATGGATTTGTATACACGTTTATTAATAAAACTATTTTTAGTTTTCATTCGTTCTTATTAAAAAGTTATATAAAATTTAAAATAAATTTTTGAATCTAGTACCGAAAACACGCCAAAAATTCTCAAACTTGCCAGTTTGTCGTCACTATGTTAGCTTGTACTCATTTTGGCACATAGGTGATACAATGTCTACAATGTTTTGATTTTTAATCGATAAAATCTTGTTATTATCGTCAATATATTGACGATAAATAATTGATAAATATATCAAAAGTGCAAAACCTTAAAAGTTATTGTGCTTGCTTCCTACCGTTATGTACGAATACGGAATACTACAAAAACAACTCCCCAAACTAATGTTTTTAAATGTTCCAAAAGATGTTAAACGTTGTAATAAAAACCGTCATAGCAAAAAATGAAAAGTCATTTTAGCTGTGCTGGCATAAAAAGAGAATAAGTAGTTATTTCTAAGGAATCGTAAATTACCCAGAGTAATTATTATCTTCGTATTATTACCTGCCTAGAAATGTCACTATTTGCAGTTCAGTTATCTTTCAGTGGATTATTACCCGTAATTTATGTTTGACAACTCCCTATATAAGTTGGGCGCATAAGTTAATTTTTTTTTTGTTCCAATTCACCCCTATGCAAGTTTGTGTATTTTTCCCTCTTTGAGTCGAACTCCTAACAGCTTCACCTCTTTAAGTCAAACTCCTAATCAGGAACATTTAAGTCGAACCGAAGACGCCCAATCAGGCACAAATCTCGCAAAAAGCTTAGTACAGGGACTGCTTTTGCTAGGCAGAATGCTGAACCTGAACAGGAGTACAATAGGCCAAAGGCTACAGTGTGGGAGGAACGAGCCCTTATCTGGTTTTTCTGCTAACGGAAAAAAAGTCGAACCGTATGCTTTGATTATTTATTCTTACGGGTGTCATTTTGGAACTTGGATATTTATTTTTAAGAATGAAATAATATTAACTGCAGAGGATTTTCTGATTACTCCAAGTTTTAGTCTCAATGAATCGAATAATGGATAAATAAAAATCCTCCCTTGATAATTCGAACGTTTACTGAGCCGAACATTTGATAAGATAACCACCTATAAATTAGCTATAGATTTTTGGTTTCTAGCAATTTTTAAATTGATGAAATTAATCGGTTCAATGTACCAAAGATCAGATAATAACCATTAATGCACTTAAATGTTGATTTCAATTCAATTCTTGTCTACAAAATTATGATATTTAACGTGGAGTTTGTTGTCGCTATTAAAACCTAAAACAACAGATCTGACGTCACATTTTTCGTTAAGATTTTATTATATGTGCATATTAAAGTACATACTTACATCGCTTTAAAATATAGGGGTTGAAGGTAGAAGGGTGAAAATTTAGGGTTGTATTAATTTTTTAATACCGAATACTAAAATAAATTAAAATAAAAACTTTTGTCCAAAAAAAGAAAAAATGAAAACTAAATATACACATAAAATTTATAAGAATCAGTAAAGCCGTTTCGAAGAGTTTTGTTACAAACATTGAGACACGAGAATTTTATATATTACTAGCGGATCGGACAGACGTTATCCTTCCTGTACACACGAATCCTGGGACTAAAATACTTCGTTTCCGTGGTTCCCAAATTTTTGTTTGTTTATTCCATGTAAAAAATTTAGGAACATTAGTATACATTAATGTCTGCGAATTGACCAAAAACATTTTGTCGATTACAAATTGTAAATCTAAACCATTCTCGAATCCACTTGAACACACAAAAAATTTCAACAAAAATCGGTCCAGTCGTTTAGGAGGAGTTTAATTACAAACACATGCACAGAAGATTTTTATATATAAAGATAGAAAGAAAAGATAGCGATTAATAAATATTTAGCTGAAAAAGTCAGGTTGTTAGTCAGGTAGTTCTTTTAAAAATCTTATCAATTTTCAATTGTTTATAATAAATTTTAAGAGTTTTTGCATCGATTATCAATATAATTTATCGTATAATTTTAAAATACATAAAAAATTGACAAATTTTTTTTAAAAAAACCAAATATCTTTGATCAAACCGTTGATGTATTAAGCGATTTTTAATCATTAAAAAGATCGTATTTTACAAAACTCATTAGTTATTATCTTTCGATTGCATTTCATAAGAATGTAAGCATGTATTGTTTATTAAATAACAGATGAAAAACTTTTGGAAAATTTTTGCTTGTTAGAAGAAAATGGTCAATTTGTTTTTTTTTTATAAACATGTTATGATTGATAGCACATTTCAACCTTTTTGAAACTCGACCCTTAATTTTATTCTGAATTTTCTTTTAAAATAGGTTTGCTCAATCAATACATGTCTCTCTCAGTTTACAGATGAATTAGTTTAATACTGTCTTGAAGGATGGCAACAAGAAACTGTTTTTGTCTATAATTTTAAAAATTATCTTATAAACATAGTTGAAGTTGTGGCTTTTAATCCCTATATTGGCTAGTTAAGTAAATTTTAGGTAAGCTACTGAAAATGTAGAAATATAAAATTTTCCACTTAATTTAAATAGTAATGCTCACATTTTTTAGAAAGTACTTAAAATTAATAATAGCTTTTATTCGATAAAACAAAAATAATGTTTTATATTCAAATCGCAGTACTTATTACTGTACGCGTAAAACGCGGTACACAATGCCGTTTTTTATTGATTTAATATTGATTAGGTGATAAAACTTAAAGTTACGATAGGTATCTTAAAAAACATTTAAATTTTTTTTTTTGGTTTTTAATTTTTGAATATTTTTGAAACAGCTTGACTTCAAAATCTAATCAGATCTAATTAAGTCTCAATGAACTCTTTCAAACAACTTATCAGGTCTTAATTATTTTCTTCGTTCTTAAGATATCTTACGACAAAACTTTATTTATATATACCTACACAAACACACAGCCGAACGTCTGTGGAAATAGTCAGAATCTTCATTAGACCTTAAAACTTGGATATTTGATTAAACTCGCCTTTCGAAAATCGGACCGAAATCAAAAACTTCTTAGTTTTTGAAAAAATTAAAATTTCATAGTGGTAAGGTAAAAACTAAAAAGGTATATTTGCAAAAACTATATACCTACATGAGTTCAATATAAATAAACACACAATTTATGATGATTAAATTGAAAAAAAAAGTTTTTGTTAGAAAATTAAACAACATTTTGCTTCTACCATCGTAAAGAAAGTTATGCAAATACTTATAAGTAAATAAAAGATTAATAAAATATTTAATTATTATAACTTCAAAATTATACTTTTTTAAAATATTATCACAAAGATTTATATCTGTCCCCAAATCTACTTCTATTTCATTTTATATAAAACTTGAAAAACCGTTTTAAAAGACAGACCTATAGGTAATAATAACTGACCAAAACCTTTTCCTTCCCCGTACAATCTAATGCATTTTTTTTGTGTAAAATTCGATTTTAATATTCATTTAATGATCCAATTCACAAAACCACCCCATTCCTAGCGGGATTTATTTATTAAAATAATTTAATGACGTTACCACGGACATTTGCAATTAGATCGTTGAATGCAGGTAATCAATAAGCTAAATGCAGAAGAGGGGGAGTTTATACTTTGAGGCAACAGTGAGGTGAATTGAGGCAAGCCAACAGTTTGGTCGTCGTTTGCAAATGACATCTTCCAGACGAGGCAGACTTTGCGGTTAAGTGACTCGCGTCAGAACTGTTAATATCAAAGTAATTACTTCCTAGATCCTTGGGGAGCTACCACTGCACTTGTGGGCATTGTAATTAAAGGGAGGACTCGAAATTAATTTACAGGAATAAAATCGTTTTGAGTAAAGTCTTGTTGATTTTGTGCCAATCTTCGAACGGGTTACAGTTTTTGTTTTCGGAAAATTATAATTTTTCTTATTTCAGTTGCGTTTTTTACCATGTATCTGAGGGTGGAGTGAGCTTTCATGCGCCGTACTGGCTGCGTAGTGGGACGTCAGGTCGCGTGGAAGAGCTTGTTGGAAGCAGCTCCGCTACGTATTTGAACACTGTACGTTTGTACGTGGCTCGTAGACGTTTCACGTTTGAACCGTTTCGATAAAACACGTCAACTCGGTCGACTTGGATTTCGAATTATGTGAAATTGAATCCAACGGGCTTAAATTTCTTTTCGAAACTTCATGAAAACCTCAAAAAACTCATCTAATTTAGATTACCAACAAGTGAACAATTCAATGTTTTAGTGAAAAATTTTTGTTTCAAAACGATTTTTAGTGACATATTTACTAGAAAATTAGCATGTGGATTTTGTGTTTAGGACTGAAGTCAATACATTTTTCAAACTGAAACAAATACAAAAGGTATGTTTTAAAAAAATTCAATTAATCTTTTTTCATATAAATAATTTGAATATTTTTACTTTTCAATATTATGATTGTTATTATTAAATAAAAGAAACAGAAAATTATCATATTCGAGAGAGGATTAGCTCCTCACCGGCTCTTTTTCCCTCGATTGTGTTTCGAGCAAAAGCCGGGAACAACTGGGAGGCAATATCGAGAGGAATTTCCATATGTTTCCAAATATATATGTGTACATAAAAAGCGGGATAAAGCTGGGAATGATAATACGAATATGACGGCGTTAAAAATTCAACAATTTCACACTCAAGTTGGTTATAGAGATTACAACGCGGCGCATTGCGTTAAACCAGTCATCCGATTGCCTCTGTCGTACACACATATTCCCATTCCCAATTTATCCACCTCATCTTTATAAATACAATAGGTTCTGAGTGCCAGGTCTCTTTTCATATTAAAAGAACAGTTTATTTGCAAAAAAACGACTAAACTGGTTTTATTAAAAAGCTATGTAAAGATTTTAATCTCGTGATGAATTAAAAATAAGGGTGAATTTTTTTTGCTACGATGGGAATTAGATTAGGTATTGCAACACATTGTGGTTGAAAACTTGATGTTGGATTCCCGAAGGAGATGGAGTAGCGTAGGTAAGCAGTCCATTAGTTAGCGACCTCTAGGGACGTAGCAGAGGGTGAGAGATGAGCCATTAATCTCGACCGGGGCTATTTTTAACTCTTCCGTTCGCCGTTTGTTACCTTTAGCACCTTTGCATCGTTTCGATTCCCAACTGCATTAATTTTCTTTTAAAACTCAATTACTTCTCACTTGGTAATTTAAACCTTTTTTCGGCAAAAAAAAAATTAACCATACAGCTATATATAACACAGAACGTATCGTTTTATAGAGTTTGTTATATGGCGTTAACATAAAAAGAAACCAATGAAAGAACAAAGATGATGAAGAAGAACACGATGGTTTGTGGTGGCTCGGGGCAATTTGCAAAGATAACTGTTTTCATCCCTAGCAACAACGCTTCATCCTCATCCTCTGAATAGCTGCAAACTGGAGGTAAACTTCAAGTGAGTTGAGTGCAGTATCTTCAGCCCCGCCAGGGAATTCACATGACACCAAATTGTGGTTGTTGGATTATAACCTTTGGCTCGAGGCCACGACAGAACAACGAATCAACGATCAGAGAAGAGATCGCTTTTACTTTTTTATTTATATTACTTTACGTTTTATGACTTTTCAATATTTGAAAAAAAAAAAGTAATATAAAGGACAGTATAATAAGTTTAATGGAGAAATTAAATTCTTTTAATGCTGTTTTTAGAGCTTGGGCTCCGTTTGCGAATGTGGCGGGTTGTGATGTTACAACTTCACTTTACTTTTAAATGACTTTTACCTACAGTATACTAAAGTATAAAAAAATTTGTGCAATAAAGTGGTTGAATTGCCTACATGTACCTAAAATTATAAAAAAGTATTCCATTAAATGTGAAATAAAATCCTATGAACCGATTTTATTTTTAAACATAATTAATTACAAATCGATCTTTGAAAAAATTGTAATTTTATAATCAATTAATTATTAATTAAATAACCCATCAAACAAAAGAATAATTCTTTTTAAATATAATTTGATTGATTATTGTTTTTTATTGATTAAATCTTTATTAATACATTTACTTTGTTAAATTATATAAAACTCGTCGATAATTGATTATATAAAAAAATACTAGCTGATAAATAGATTTTTAAGGACGTGGATTTCTGTAATTGCATATTTTGTATTTATTTTTTATGGGATAGAAAAGAAATTAATAATATAATACGTACCCAAGAAACAATTTGGTGCACCCTGAAAGCTTACAATTTAAAAATTCACTGAAAGCTTACATATTTTTAATTTTATTTTTATACTGGAAATTAAAACTTGAGACTAAAAAAAAAAATTAAAAAAATGTAAAGTCTTAATCAAAATATGATGAGAAGTAGGTACTATTTTCGTTCTTTACTTGAATTTTTGCCTTGGTAGTATTTTTCACAACTTTAGGTATTTGAAATGGTTTCATCGTTAATGACTATGTAAACATGATTCACTATCTTTTATTACTAAAAATTTGTTCGGATATCTCTGCCATTTCAAGAGTCTCTTTTTACTAACCTGTTTAATTCTGATACATAATATTATGCACATTGTCTATATAATTATACTAGTGGCTACTAGTGACTACATTCAAGTAAAATTTAAAAAAATAAGGATTACATAGTTGAAACTTAAAAAATATACCACTGTATATAAAGAGAGAAGCTACAGAATCACCATCAGGATCTTTACTTTTCAAGAATTTCAAAATGAAAACGTAAAAAGCAGTAGAATTTAAAATTAACTTAATTTAAGATAGTGATATTTACAAAAACACTACCCCTTAAATGGATAAAGTAAAAAGTAACAAAAATAGAAGTTAAAAATTAAAAGAACAGTCGCTGATGACCTTAGATGTTCCAAGCGACCTTAAATAACCTAAAGAAAAAAATAGAAGTATTTTATATTTGCAAGTCGATTCATAAATGCAAAATTAGAATCTGAGAGAGTTGATAACTAAGAAATAAGACTCACAAAATGCAAAACTTTATACTTTTCTTTATACCACATTGGGGTGGAATTTTGAAAAAAAATATTATACAGTGGAGGCCATGTCTTTTCAGGAATAACATAATCAAATTTTATTTTTTTATCTTTGGTGGTGCAACGTCTAACTAAGGTTTATTGTGTCTTCTAAGTATATTTGAATCACTTCAATTATATTACACTTAAGTGTGTTTAACTCTTTGTCCAAAATTTCAATACTTTCAAAATCAAAGTTATGTCTAGTATCTAATTGTAAGTGATATTTAGCTAAATTAACGTAGTCTTCTAAGGTTTTAAATAGCTAATTGGTTTACAATCATACTTGTGCTGGTAAACCCTCTTTTAATAATTTTTATATTTTAAAACTACGACCTTACAAACGGAAACCTAAACAAGTTGAATTTCCTCTTCTCGTTTCTGATCTTTACGATGTGCAGGTCTCTTTTGCATTTTCGCATATCTATAAATGCAGTTGGATAATTATTCTTTTCTAAAATGTTCCTCACTCTTTATTAATTTTTCTGGTGAAAGGATTTGTGGTTTAAGTTTATAGCCCAAATATCATTGATACTTTTTGTACCGTCGAATGATTGGAATTGGAATTTAATAACCGACCAACACTGGTTGGGTTACGGTACCAGTAATAGTTTTAGCTACCAACCTAGTCACCATAGTATTGAGATGTACAATTCTTTCTTCTCTCTCACCTCCATTGTAAATTGGATTTTATTATGCAGATATTAAATAGTCCAGCAGTTGATCTTTCTTCTCTTTCGTGATAGCGCAAGTAAAGTAAATATACATATATCTTCATGAACTCAATACTAAAAGGTAACACTTCCAAAACTCCTTTAATAACTTAATGCATGACGACAGTTGCCAGAATTGGACTGGAAGAACTCTCTATACTTGAGCGGTCTATTTGCAGATATATTTTTTCTCGAAAGCAGAAGGAATTAGTTTTAAATATATATTCTATCAATTTTAACAAACTTTTTAAATCCATTTCAAACTTCTAAGACATTCCAAATTTTCTTATTAAAATCAGTTCCCAACTTTCTGGGTGATTAGCAAAGAGCGAGACAGAAAGATGTAGTCATTAGATAGCTTAACGTCTCTAATGAATTCAGTAAGTTCCAAGAAATTTTTAATGTTATCTTCAAATGTGTTCAGAATTTATTCTAAATTCTAATAACTCATGTAACAATTTAACAAGCTTATATCTTGGAGTTTTGATGCAACTTACCACTAACCTAAGTATCTATCCACTATTCTGTGCCTTTTTAAGTTCATAAATCTTTGGGAATACCGCATTGTACGTTTTTAAGCTTTTTGTCTTTTCTTTATCAAAATAAATTTTTAATAAATGAGGTTTCGTGTATATGATAACTATAAAATATTTTTCAAAAATTTGATTATAATTTATTACATACTTTTTGAAAAAGAAAAGAGAAAAAAATGCAAACCAGCATGCAATTCATTTTACTACAGTAGCAAAAAAAGAGTATTGAAGTTTAACTGTAACATTTTTGTACTAACCAATATATTCATAATTTACAATAGGTTCGTTTCGATTTTAGACCAATCGTGTATTGCCGTAAATGAACGGCAAAATAGCGTTCAGATGATCTGTGACTGCTAGTTTGTGTACCAGATGAACTCGTGATTTTATATTGTATGAATCTGAAACCGTAATATCAGTATCTATTTGGTTTCGAGCAAGTAGCTTTTAAAAATGCCCAAAACAAAGTTAAGAGTTGACATGCGCTCAAAATAAGTACTCGTCACGTTATCGTACAGACACTTTTATCTGAAACTAACCTGATATATAATTGATGTTTATTGAAAGTAAAAGCAGATTATGCCGATTTTGGCTTTCAAAGAAAAAGTAAATTATCACAAAATACAGATATAAATAGTAAATACTTGTAAGTACCTATGTTTATATGAATACATTCAATAGCATACTTGTATAAAGGTCTAATTATTACCATAATTTGCTTGCATAAGCTTATTAATCAGTGAGAATTTTTCCAAAACTCTTATTTAACATGTTTGGCTAACTAACTAACTTTAAATCTATAAAAACAACTAATTATCATGTAAATTTGCATTAAAAATTAATTCGTTCGAAACGGATATACATAGGTAGGTGCATACCTACATAATATATATATGATAAACATTATATGTTATTGAAATATAATAAATAGTCATTAATCTTTTCTATTTGTTTAATGATTTGTTAACTACCTAATTTTATTGTTGTTTATTAAATATAAAATACAAATTTTCTAACAAAAGAATCAATCAATATTTCACTCATTAATTGAAAAAAAGAAATTAAAATTCTCGTCATGGTCGTCATTGTGCCAATAATGTTATTTTCAGCATAATTTTTTTTAGATAAAAACCCGAAGCAAAAAGTTGACTTTTTTATTCATTAAAAATACATTCGAAACATAAAAAGTTTTTCACACGTTTGCATTTTTATTATTTTTTTTCTAAATGCATTCATACCGTACATATTTTTTACAACCGCTTTAATAACCGTGCAACTGACTGATGAGGATGAAAAATTGAAAAAATCCTTTGACTATTCACAAAAAAAATCATTGCCAATCAACGACGAAACGGAGGAAAAAAGTTTCGCAGCGCGTGCTAATTTAATGGAAATACATACTATATATAGGTATCTATATTTTTTATTTCCGTTCCATTTTCCTCCCTTTTGTCCTCTTACCCTTTTTACAGTTTCATTTTTGTTTTGTTTCAAATCTACAAATGGAAGTATCATTTTCGAAAGCATACAGTGTTTTCATCTAGTGAGATATATAATTACCGTTTCAACCGTTTCAAATGCAACGAGCCGAACATATAGGAACAACACGGACGCGTATAAATGGACAATGAAACTCGGTATACAATAGGCCGAAATGCATTTAATCGTTCACCATACCCCAATGAACAACTCCTTCCAACACCATTTAAATAAAATATAAGAGCAATTTTTAAATAATCAAATATGCAATGATTCTATTCAACAATCGAAACATTGCAACGTTAAAAATGCATTTATAACGAAGACAATCCATTCAATAGACAGAACTGGGTCACGAAAAGATTCCCGAATATGACGGGAGAGATATAACAAACGAACGGGATGCTCGATGCTGACAGGATGTCTGGAGAGGAGCGAAGGTTTCTCTGTAATAACAAAGGCACAAACATTGAGATCGCACACATTTCCAGCATGTCATATGCAAAATAGGACGAGACATTGCCTTGCGTTTCTCAAAGACAAAAGGTAAAATAATTTACGATTGCAAACCTACCTGTCTGTTTGCTTGCGAGTATCTATTTTACAAGAAATGCAAGAGATGCAGCCAAGATGCAGTTGAAGAGCTGACTTGAATAAGACGAATATAATACGAAATAATACTCAAGCGACGAGGAGGGAACATGGGAACAGGGATCGTTTGGGAAGCGTACGTATAAGTATTAAAAGAAAATGAACGTTATCGCTCTCTTGTCAACAATATGGAGAGGAATAAATGCAATGATGCAGCCGATGCAATTGATGCAACGATACAACTTGAATAGATATATGCTCGCATCTTCCATTCTTCTCTATTTTACAGTTGTTATAATGCCAATTGTGTGTAAATAAACGACACTGACGTAGAATGCATTGAAAATGCATTTTTCAAAAATGATTGTACATAATGCACTTAGATTTGCATACGAGAAAATTTGATAAATTTTCTTTAAAATGCTTCAAGCTTTTTCCTTTTTCAGTGTGATTCTTAGGGTGACTTTAATAGACTTAAAATAACATAATTTATATCCTATACTTGCGTATAATATTATAGATTCGATCTGCATATACTTTTTAGTTAGATTTTCGGATAAATATTAGCTTGTAGACACCGTTTTTTGAATTTATTACTTGCCAATCGGTCTTTTAAATGTTTGTCGGTCTTTTCCTATTTCAATAACTGTCTTATTCATTTTCATAAGGTCTTGTATTTCGAACTCACTTATCCTACAAGTAAAGCCTTAAAACATCTTTCAGTTGATATTATTTGTGCTGTATTAAAATGAAGAACATAATTGCTTACCAAACCAATGGTTTTGTACAAATTATTTTTTTTTTAATTTTGTAATGCCAAAAAAGAGAAATTTATTAGAACATTTCTCGTCAGTGCTTTAATATAGTCTTTGCATTGTAAAATGTGGACATAATAATGCGTTCATAATACATTTAAGGGCAGCTTCTCCCACTTAAAGTTGTTCCCAATATAATTCAACTTATAAAATTTAGAAATATATTATGAACCAAAATATTTGATACTAAAAAAAATCATACACCGGAGACTAAATTTTATCATATAGAAAAATGAAAATATTCGTCAATAAAAAATTCACCGAAAAAACAAAATCGTTAATGAATTAATTTTTTTTTGCTCAAGGATAAAATATTCTTCAAATACTAGAAAGTTAACACACGACGAGAGAGGAAAACGAGGGGGAGAGAGAAAACGCGGAGGTTGATATAGCAGCAATTAACAAAAAACGATGTCAAAAGTAAGATGTGTGTAAGCGTATATATGTCAACAGCTGATGAGAGAAAAACCTTAATTTTTGGGAAATAATTCAGCAAAAGTAATGCATCAAATGTGGCAGTAATTGTTTTACTATCTATCCTTTTTCTCGTGCATTAAAAAGTCTTTAGAGAAATTTCTAGACTTATCTCTCATGTGTTGACTTTTCCTTTCTTGCTTAACTTTCTACCTTTCTCTTTTCGGTGAACACACAAATTCTTCTTTGTCGGATTAGCCACACCCCCTTAATCTACTTTTTATCCTTCGGTGAGCACTCAGCGTGGAGTCAGATAAAATGTCGAAGATGGGAATATTAGGCATGTAATACTATTATGTAATAGGAACCCGTACTTTGATGTTAGAGTATTTAATAAGAACACATGATTGCTTTAAGAGACCGACTTTCGATCTTTATTGTAGCATTTTATAAGTTAAGTTATAAACATAAAATTTTGTATAAGCTAGTCAAGATACTTTGACCCCTCTTAAAAATTGAGTTGAAATGGTATCGATCTCAAAGTTTTTTTTTGTTTTCTTGTTTATTTAATGTCGTGTCGACTACTATGGTCATAAGTAACCGTCAAATCCGAAAACCAATGAAGAAAATCTTTGGCTTTCATTGGGATTCGAACCCAGGACCTCTGGCGTACAAGACAACTATTTAGTCAACCACGCCCCTTAGTGACCTGATCACTAAGTTTCATAAAGGTATCGATTCTAATGCTTTGTTTGGAACTTTTAGACGTTAAAAAGATTGTAGTTCATGACATTTCTTATAAATTTTATAATTCACTATTTTCCATACAGTTAACTGTTGAGAAATAAAAGGTAAAATGAATGAAACGGAAAAGTTTGGGCTTGTTACCTATATAACTAAACCTATTTATAAATTTTAGTTAAAGTTAACGGAAAAATCAATAATATCGTCAAAAATATAATCTTGAATTTTTGAAGACTATATAATTATTATAAGTTATATATATATTTAGTTATTTATAATTAGTTATAATAAACATAAGTGTATTATGAGTGTATATGTCAACAACGGATGAGGGAAGAACCTTAAAATTAAGTGAATGTTCAGCTCGGAGTTCAGTTCATAGGGAATTTTACATTAAATAAGATTACCTCTAGAAGAAAAATATTTTTTTCTAAATTAACTTTAAAGTTCTTTCAACGCACAAGAAAAAAAATAAAATTTTAGCGTTTTGAGTAAAACCTGACTGTTTCTTATAATTATTATAATAATCGTTGTTTTACAAATACTGGATCATGTAAATTATTTTATTGAATAATTGTCGTTCAATTATGATTCACATGCATCATTGATAAGTCCATTTCCACCGTTAGCCTTAGTAAACCCCATTCCATATTTTACGGTTAAGGAATTTAAAAAATCCTCTTCAAAAACAAGCTAAAGACTAAATTAATTCTTCCCCACTAGCCATATATAGTAATGAGCGACGTAACCTACTAATTTTAATTAAAAATGAATTCCACCCTAAAAAACACGAATTCCTTCATAAACCCGTTAATTACAAATAGCCTTCAAAATATGGCTGCTACGAAGAAATATTTTCTCGAAAAGTTAATTATTTTTAATTTCTCTATTTAATACACATCCCAACAACAGCCGCGAGAAATACGCACTCATATAAATTTATTAAAAGGATGCCCTCTAACCCCACATTCAGGAAATAAGGGACAGCCGGGAATGTTCAACCGGGATTTCATTCATTAGGCCAGTTTATTAATTAATAAGATAGATTCAACCACCGAAAAGCATTATCAAAACATAAAGTATAGATTGAATCTTTTACGTTAAAAATAAACTAATGTATTTTTTCAGGTGAACATTTTTGATATTTCAGCTTATTTGAGTTTGAAAGGAAAAAACAATTGCGCCTCATTTGTAATCCTGATTATGAACGCGACGTGAGTTCATTTACATATTGAACAATTTCAAATGGAAGGAGTGGAAGCAAAGGGGTTAGAACAATTTATAATGAAGTGAAATTTTGTTCATTTCATATTTAAATAACTTCTTCAAATAAAATGAGAAATTTTTCCAACAACTATGTGCTTAATCCGATCGTCTTTAACTGAAGAAAACAACCAATAACGTGTAAACCTCGAAGCTTAGCACGAACTTTAATCCTTCGAAAGTGTTATTGCAAACTTGTATATTTGTGTTAAATCAATAAATATAAGAGAACAACAACAAAAACTTAGATTAGTTTTGTCAAAATAAAGACAAACACTAAGTCCCCTAACCCGTCATTTTTCTGTTTTCTCAACATTCTTAAAGAGAAAATCATTAATTTCAATTTTAATAATTGCTCAGGTTTTTCATAAAACTTCAAGTCTCACGCAGAGGTTTTTCAAATGGGAAGCAGCACAAAGAATAAGTTGGCAAAACTCAATGAGAAATGAAAATGTAAACAAATATTGTGAGATACAAAACCTCTCAATTTGTAAAATAATTATTACAAGAAAATGAACAAAGAGTGAAATGTAAAAGAGAATTTAAAACGATGTTTTGCGTAAAGTTGAAAAATTATTTCATAAGAATTGTTTGGGTGAAAACACGAAAGAGTTGTAAAAGAGCAATTTTAATCAATATCAATATTTCATTTAAACTTTTTTTTTTAACTTTTTTTTTTCACTCAGACTTCACCCCATCACTCATCGGTAAAATGGGTTCACAAGAAGGTGAGCTAAAAAAAGTTTTCTAATGATGAAACGAAAGCTCGATACCATCAAAGTTAAATTTTTTCGTTAGATAATAATTTGAAACGATCACAGTTTTATGAAGATAAATTATTTTGTTAACTCATTTTTATCGAAAATTTCTTCCGGCAAATTCCGTTATTCATATTGTAAAATTGATTATTTATGAAAATTTTATTTATATAATATCTAGATGTAGAATTATAATATTAAATTCACCCCAAATGGAAGTTGATTAGCGTTAAAAAGTTGAATTTTAGCTCCGGATATATTTAAGAGGAAAAAGGATGGGATAATAGAGGGTTGGCAGTGGAGAGTAAGGGGCTAGCGATAAAATGCTCGTTCAAGTGAAACTTTGGTCGTTTGTGAACTCTTTTAGAATATTTTATTATTATTTTTTCTTTAACTACATATTTTAAAGGAAAATAGTTTTCATGTTTTTATTTTTTAATTAAATATATGCCTACTTTATGTATTAACGAAAAAAAAAAGATTCCAGCTGCTTTATATGTGACGATCATTAAAAATTAAAACGATTAGCTTAAGTTTTTTTGTACATACCATACTCAAGTCATGTTAAACAAAGGTTTTAGTTATCATATAACACTAAAAAAAATATAAGAAAATTGTAGGATTAAGAACTAGTAGTATAGTATAGTATACAGTGGTACCTTGACATACGAGTGCCCTAACATACACGTTTTTTGAGATACGAGCCGTCGAGCGATCGATGGTTTGCTTTGAAATACGAGCCGGCTGCACCCGACCCGCCTCAATCAGTTTGCTTGTTTGTCTCACTGTCGAAGCATTTTCGATAAGCTGTGTTTGCGTTTTGTGATTTTTTTTAGGTCGCATTAATTAACATGGTCATTAGTAACTGGTGAATCCGAAAACCCTTGCAAAAATCTTAGGCTTTCATTGAGTTTCGACCCTAGGACTACTGTCGTAAAGGGCAACTATGTAGTCAACCACAACCCTAAGTTACCTTTGTGCTTTTTCTGCATTTACAATACTTTATCACATTTTTTTTATAACCATGACCCCATGAGCCATGAGAAAGTGAGTGGAAAGGTCAGTTCTCAGAAGAAGATGATGTCTATTGAATTAAAGTGTGAAATCATAGGAAATTATGAGCAAAGCGAAACATAAACAAAAATAACTGGGGTTACATTTTTGGGACTGGAATGGGGAATGAGGATTGAGGAAAATTGCTTTGAAATTCGAGCAAGGTTACGGAACGAATTAAACTCGTATATCAAGGTATCATATAGTATAAGTAGTATAGAAAAATATTGAGCAGGCCTAATACTACCTATATGTTATGACTATTATGTAAACGATCCTTCTTAATTTTTCTCGATCGAAGGTTTTCGATTGTACTCGATCGTTGAGAGCGTGTTAATAGTAAATTGTCGCCAGTTGGCGCCGTTAGACATACGATAAGAAGATTTGATAGTGCTCTGCATTAAATGACTCCCTTTATTTTTTCTGGATTTCAACATTTTTATTTATTTTTTATTATCAATTATAGACGCTTCAACTGCTAGGTCATTTCGAGACTGTGTGATTTATAGTTTATCAGTTAGGTGTTTAGCCAAAGACGTTTTGTAACAGGTGGAGTTTTTTATTCTCTTCCATTGTTAAAATTCAGGAGATTCCGGGTTGAGTGTGGCTCGCAGGTCTAATTGTTTAAAAGATAGATCACAACTTGAACCTGGAAAAACCAGGTGTGGCTCATCTTTTTGAATTCCACAATTTGAACAGCTCTGTGCAGGCTTTCTGGAAAGGATGTGGGAATGGATAATTTTGGTGTGGTCCATTTTTAGCCTAGTGAGAGAATTTTCTCTGCTTTACTGAGGCTACCGATACTTCTCAGTCTCCTCTCCTAAGGTTTGATCTGCCTCAGCCGGTCAATAAATTAATTAATTAATATTAATTAATAAACAGATTCCACCCTCTCTGCCAGCTTTCTATCAATCAATTTTAACATGTGACCACTTTTTGCTTTATTCTCTTATAAATGATATACATATATTGACATCCCTATCTATTGATCTTAATTGACAGACTTACATATATTGTATTATGTCCAGTTTTGAAAGGTTTTATTAACAAATTATTTTCTCCTCGGTTTTACTTTCCATGATAGTTACTGAAAATAACTATAGTCTTACATGCAATTTATTCTATATACTCTCTTTCGCGAATATACTTTTAACCGTAAAAATAAAAAATAAAAAACCTCTACTAAAACGAACTAAATGAATGGATAGTAAACTAAGCTTTGCTTGATATTGACTGGAAGCAGAACAAAGAATAGCTTATATTTTTGTTTGTATTTTTATAGAACATAATAACCTGTCAAGTTTTTTATTTCGTTTTGAGAGCAGTGTTCTGATGCAAAATGGGTCAAATTGCTAGCTACCTTTACTTATATTGAACTTTTTTTTTAGTTTTAGAGTTACTCTGAATAATGATATCATGCGTAGCTCCATGACTTTTTTATACAAAGACATTTATTTTTTAAAATTCCCTTATAAACTTTGTCTGTTAAGTATTTTACGTTACTTTTCTCATATTTGGATAAAATTGTACAATCCGGTTTGTTGTAAAAAACCAGGTGTGGGATTATCCATAAGTCGCGTTAGGTTGCGATTGCTGTCTTGCAGTATTTGACACTTATTTTTGGTGTCACTATATATCTTGGGTACTATAAAAGTAATAACCAACAAATTAATCCCTTCCGCATCCTGCGCAGTATGTCTTCTACTAATCTTTAGGTGGGAGTGGGTCAAGTTGGTGCGCCTAATTCTTAACAATAGTCAGGCATAATAAAACACAATATTTAAGTATTTGCTAATAATGCTAACCGATTCTAAGCTGAAACAGTTCTTCACTCACTCTTGTCAGTGGTCAATGTTTGTACATTGCCATAGCAGGATGATTGCAACAAATCTTAAATGTCACAAAAGTGACGTTCGTGACGTTCCCAAATGCCAGTATTACCAAAATAATAAAAATAGTTTTGTTCTTTTATGTTGGCACTCACTGACTCCTCAGAACAAATAAACCTTGTGGTGGGCGGCCAGAGTGTCTCAGCTCTCAGCTCTAGTTCTCAACCCAAAAAGCATTGCAATCTCACAAATCTCACAAGTCTTACACATATCGCTAAGAGCAAACTACTTTCTGATTCAATATTTAACCTGACCTTGCGAAGACTTGGTGCTACCACCTTTGTTAACGGGTTCTCTAAGCATCATTCCCAGATGCCTAAGTCCAACCACGATCTACAGATTTTTATGTAGCCCTTCACGGTGAGCTACTTTTTGAAGTTTAACTTGAACTATATTGCAGCTCCTTTTGCTGCTACTTTGATTCCTTCATTTTTTTCTATCCCCCCGAAGTGCCGAGATCCATTAAGAGCTTCTTTTTATTAAATCCGATGTCTACTATTACTACAGGTTTTATGAACATTTTAAATAAAATCTTGGTAATTAAATTATTCCTTACAAAATTATTTAAAAAAAAGGTAACATATACATATAAGTAATGATATTAATTCTTGTTTTGATTAACCTTTAATAATATGTAGCTACGGTAAACCTGCTAAAGATATTCTAGATTCTGATGCTGAAAACTAATTATAGTGACTATACACTATACATTACGTGTGTATACAATGTGAGATAACACTATATTTTGGTTTATATTTTTATGAGCTCTTATAAAATTTATAAATACAAAGTCATAAATTGAAAAAGTAAACTTTTTTTGTAAAAAGCTTTTTATGAAAAAAATCTATTAACGTGTTCATAATGAAATTTGTATATCTGTTTTACAACCCCTATTGCATCTTTTAATGCTATCATCATCATCAACGTTATCGTTACAACCCCCACACTCAATTCACCCCAATTTCTCTTTGTCCCACTTGTACATCCGACAACTTGTTATAGTTAAATAAATGCGGTATACTCAGACCTCACTAGCTAGCACCATCCCTCATTCCCTAACTTCCCATTCCGCAATTTTTCCCAACTATCCCCGGGAGCCAGATATCCTTGTTCACTCGTCCTTGCCCCGCCTTGTATGTTTCGAAACGATGAGGATGTGTTTCTTTTTGCTCAACAGAACGTTATCTTCCCAAACTATCATTAAAATGAAACTTGCACCAACAAAGCCGGCACAAATACACACACGATATGCCTTTTTATCCTTATTATGTTCCCTCTCTTGGCCTTCTTTCGTTCGTTGTGTAAAGCTTTAAAGCTCTCTAGCATATCTGCATTAGGTAGCTACAAACTATCACAGCGGACGAATACTTTTTTTAATTTAAATATTTGGGTTGTTTTTTTTCCCTAAAGGTCAAAGTAAAAAAGAATCTGTTAAACGAAAACGAAAAGCAAATAACTATGTCATGAATAAAATTTATTATTATTTTTATGTTTAGATAAAATGTGTTGGATGGCATAGAAACAAGGATGAGCAAGAAGGGAAAAAACGAAAAAATGGAATAGTAACATGAAATTTATGTTACATAAATTAAGTGTGGCAATCTTTATTGACTTTTGTTGGGTAAAATAGATTTTTTTTTAATTTAAAATAGGGGAAAAACCAATCAGTGATCTTTTAATTGGATTCACGAGATTGAAACCAGCCCCTATATAGGTCTGTGCCCATCCCTAAAACACATGCATACATAATAAATAATAACAATAATTATTATTATTATCATCCCGTAATCATCATTGCCGCAAACCTCCATCAAAATTTGCATAAATCAGACTTGCACATTGATAAATATTACTACTAGAAAGTTCAATTACGTGCGCAATCTAATTATTCCCGGAACAATTCTGTGGATGAGCCCGACCCGTCGTACACACAATTGGCAAATTACTCCTTACCCCATTCCGCGATTTCCGGAATTAGCGGCTGTCGCGATTACGATTCCTGAAAATTCCCCCCATCTCCTTCATATGAGTGTGTTTGACGACAATATTAACACACTAATTCATATGCATCTAGTTGAGTGAAACATGCAAATTTTCATCTCATCCATCCCAACCGCATTGCCATTTTCGGTTGGTAAGGATATTTCCATTATGGAAATGGATCAAATTTCCCTTTTTAATGAATGGGAAACGCGTGAAATGTAATAAACAATTTTTTTTCAAAGGAATAATGAAAGGGATACAATATGAGAATGGGTATGAGTGTGGAGTAAAATGAAAGAGAGTTTTTGAATTTTATCCAGTTTGTAATTATTTTTTTGTCAGTGAAAAAATGTGAAGGAAAAATTGGATGAAAGAACTTGAAAAAGAGAATATTAGATTCTAATAATAAAACTTTTTAAATTAAACTTAATTTATTATTATTATAATTTTTTTTTGAACCAAAAACGAATGTTTAAAATAAATAAAATTTGATTTATTTTAACAAGGAAAAATGTTTGATGAAAAGAAAATATTTGTTAAAGTAAAATATAACTAATAAGGTAGTAAGTATAAATAAAAAACAGGGTTTTCATAAACTTATTCTCAAAAAAAAGAGATCTTTGCAAAGTAAAATATATTTTATCTTATACCTACACGTTGTTTGTATTTTTCTAAATTAAATCAAAGTATTCTTTTTTTAAATTTAAGCTTTTTGTAATATTTTATAATAGTTTAACTAATATTCTAAAAGTATTGAGTACACCTATACCTAATGTTCTAACGATAATTTTATTTTTTATTATATAGGGTAAATCAGGCAAACGTGCCCCATAAGAAAATATGTATCTGTGTTGGTTAAAAAAATCATTTTAAGTTTATTTACTGCCTATTGGCACCATTAAACATTTGTTCAGAGCATTTGGTAAATAATCACTGCACTATTATAGCATAATGCAATACATATATAGTACATAATGTTTTTTATAGTATTGCTAAAGTACTTGACTGCACTTACTTAAGTGTAAGTATAACTCACAACAGAAGGGTTTCGCATTGCGGTTGATCTTTGAACCGTTCGTAATATTTTGTTTTACTGAACCCAAAGCTTAAGAGTTTGAAAATAAGATTAATGATAAAATTCATAATGCAAATTTGAGGTTTTACAAATACATTTTACTAACACGCGTGAAATTTTAAATTCTTATTATTTACATTCAAATATTTTAAACGACATTGTGCTTGTTTTAAACATAAGGAATGGTTAAAACATTTTTTTTTAAGTTTAAGGAATTTTTCTCAATTTTTCCTGTAAAATAAAAATGACGTGCTAGAATAATTAATAAAATAAAAAAAAAGGCAACCATAAAAACAAAGATGTTATAGTGAAAGAAATTCTCAACTAATGAATGTATTGGGATAAAAATATAATTCAAAAGGAAGATCCTAAGGATTCCGATAAAATAAAAAACTAGAAACTAAAAATTTAGAAAAGTGACAATAATTTTTAAAATACCTAGACAATATCTTCCTTAGAAATACTTGAAGCAACATATTTCGTATATGTATTAAATTGCATCATATGCTATATTTATTTGTTTATTTTAACTTTCAAGTTTGAATTCAGACGAGAGCTAGAACTTGTCTAAAAGTAGTTTAATAAGTATGTACTTGTTAAAATTATCTCTAGCTTACAATAAGTCTGAACAGGTCGCCAATAATAGCGCAGGAGGGAATATCCTACAACTATTTTCTTGAACTTAATATTTAACGAAGTTTTGAATTAATAATTTTTCAATAAGAGGTTATACATTCTTATCTACTATCCATACTTGATGTATCTATAAAAACTATATATAAATATTATTACAATACAAATTACAAATAGCAAAAATTTAAAATTTTTTAAAATAATATACTTAAAATACTATTTCTGTTAATTTAATCCCATTTATGAAGATGTAAGCTTTTAAACTTACGGCATCCATTTGAGTGATAAACAAATGTTCTTATGTTGGTTCAGTATATTAACTTCCTGGCACCTGACATTATACATATATAGAAGGTAAATGTTTTTTTTCCATTACACCAGAAAGTTGAATTTGTAAAGTATAGCTTATTATATTATATATTTTAAGCTATCATCATAAAAATGATCGACGTTCTTTAATCAGAGCTGTGTAGTAATTAATACCTATTTCCTCTTCTTCCGAGATTTTTTTTATGAGAAAATATATATGTATATAAAACTCTAGGTGAAACATATTATGAACATGTGTGATGTAGTTACTGCCATGTTAAACAATGTTCTTTAATTTTTGGTTGTAACTAGGAAATTTGTATATATACATACATATAGATATGCATGTCCAAACAGATAAAATGTTTATCCTTCGGTGAATGGAGTCAATAACTCGTTAAAAAGGCACAGTCATATTAATAGCATTGTTAATTTTAACAATGTATGTTGAGAAAATTACTTTAAAGTCTAAAATTATCTTGTTTATTTCAGGAAGAATAAAACTAATTTGAATTCCTGAAGTAGTTTTTACATACTATCGTTCCAAATAAAACCTTTCCTGATTTTATCATACGAATAGCAAACGTACCTGTGCTTAAACCGCAATATCATCCCCAACGATAATTTTTCCTGTTTCCCGTAGATACCCCAATCAACCTTTGGAACAAATTTTAAACTTGGTTGGAATTTCATTTTAAAACCAATGTAACCTTAATACAATTTAATTCAGAACTATGTGGTTTTTAGGGAGTTAAATAAGGCTCTTTGGATGTTGCTTTTCTGTTCTTCCATCGCCATTATAATAACCCTTTGAATAAAGATGGGAATGGGATTCGTGTGTGTTTATTAAATATACAAAGCACGTCTATATTATCTATGTATGTGTATATATTTTACAATGCATGACGGTAAGAATAGTCCGGGAACTGAATATGCGATGTACAAGGATAGCTCGCTTAGATATTTTATGAAGGATTGCAACTATTTTCCTACGTGCGTTGTTCGTTCACGATTATTTTACGGGAGTAGGAATTGAATTAAATTTTTATATATTGGAACGCCTGCAAAAACTGAGAAGCGCCGGGAAAAATAAACTTAATCCCGAATTTGCATTCACTTATTTCGTATTTCTGTTGTATTTTCATTGAATACAAAGTGCGATAAAGATTCAAATAGATTTTTTTAATACTTCAGTGACGTTTTCGTTACGAATAAACCCAATACATTTTTAGACAAATAATTCGTTTTTGAATTGCAACGAGTTGAAAATATGTAGGGTAATAAAAAAAATTATGTTGAAAAAATTTGTCGAGTGGAACGAGATCAAAGCAAAAATGAAATTGTAGCAAAAGTTATTAAAGAGAAAATTCATATTACATTGTAAATATTGGAAAATATGGAAACATATGAAAAAAACGTTTAAATCTTATCTTTTGATGGTTTTAAGATGTATGTTATTACGCTTTGAAAATGTTTTCTTTTCATTAAATTTATTTTTTCAACAACACAATTTCTCGATATAAAATTTTTGAGATGTTTGAGATGTTTTACAAACTTGTGAAATTACATATTGATATATTTCTGAATTTGAAAGAAATGTACAAACTTAAAAAAATATAGTAAGTCCGGATAAAAAGTTAATTTGATTGTAGATAATGCCATGTAAAACGCAATAGATTGTGATGTAAAAAAATAATATAAACGTTTTCATTTTACCGATGACCGATTACCGTAGACGTACGTCTCTCTCTTATTTTGTTATGAGATTTTGAAAAAGAAAAAAAAATATGCTTTTGAGTTTCATCTTTTCGAAAAAAATTTTGGGCTACTTTAAAAGCAATACCTATGATTATTTTTGGTGTCTAGGTAACTTATTCGGTTAACACTACAATGTGGATTTTTATATCAAGTGTATCAGTTCGCAAAACGGTGGTTGACAGATTTAGGCATTTCGTTTTGAAATATTTAAAGAATAATTTAAGATTATCATATACCAATTTTAATGTTAATGTTTAACGCAGACTTAGTAGTGTTTCCATAACACTCCTATGGAAGAGATCTGATACATCAAAATAAAATTATAAAAAATTGTAATAATTGCCAGGTGAAAATTTTCACATTAAAGAAAGGTACACTAAATTAAGATTAATACATTGACCAATAAACAATTCCTTGCAGTGACAATAGCGTGATGTATTTGGGGATAAAAGTGGATAAGCGATTGAATTTTAGAATATATATTATACGTCATAAGTAAAATCAAAAAAGCAAAACTTCATCAAATGTACCTCATCACAATCCGAAAATCACGATTAAAGACCAACTGTGAAGTGACATTATATAAATCTACAATTTGTCTAATACTAACAGGTGGAGCACCAATCTGGCAAAATACTTCACAAAAACATTCAAAAAGACTCTAGAATCTAGATACTACAAAATTGGATATTTAGAATAATTACCAAAACTCCATGGCACATTTGTATCAGAACAGTTAAATACTTAAAAACTGTATCAGATAGATACACTTGCGAAATTAGTGAAGGAAATAGCAGAACAATTCTAGAAAACTGCACCATAAGTGGCTATAAAATGGAAGTTTCTGATGGTATTATGGAGATAGTATGATTACACTAAATACCTTTAAAAATAGTAATAGCAAAAAAAATATAAAGACTTGTACTTGGAGCTAAAGGATAGATATGCTAAAGGGTATATGAGCGAAGAATACATTTGAAAGTTTAAAAATTTTAAGATAAAAAATAGAAATGTTATTTTTGAGAAAATTTGTAAGTACATAGGTACAGAAAGATAGAATCATTCAAAAGTCGACTCCTAATTCCTTAGTTCCTCTTTCCTTATTATCAAATAGAGAAGTGTCTTACTGGTTTTAAGCTAAATTAAATATTAAGGAACTTTTTACAAAAAAAAAACCATTGCCTATTTTCTAGTTACAAAGGATTGTTACGAATAATGCTAATGTTTAAGGTTATATCCGCAAGCCACGGCGAGCAACATGCTATTTCGTATGCTGTAAACTGCGAGGTTTGTGCGATGCGCATCTGTAGTTGGAACACTTGATGCTAAACAGAATGTCTCATTATACGTTCTAATGCGGTAATTGGAAAACGGTCATTATTCGTTTCCCATATCTTTCACTCAAGGTTTAAAGAAAAAGTGAGGTATTTATTGGATCTTTCATTTCTCTGCTTCATGCTTAGTGATGCACGGTTCGATTCTCGTTGAATACTAGTTTTTTCTAGTTAAGTAGGTTACGAAATTCTGTATTTAGAAAGCCGTACTTAGTGTGATCTTAGACGTTACAGTCTCTTTAAACACCAATAAGAGCTCCTAGATTGTAGAAGGTCCAATATTTTTTTATAGAAGATTAACTTTTTTATGCTTAAGTCGTTTTAATATCTAGGGTCATATCACAGCTGTCTGAACACAGAAAATTTCTAATATAGGTATATTAATTCGAATCAAAAGACCAAAATCATACTGAACATTGCTGGCGTTTAGATAGGAGGTCTTTACGAGATCTAACTTCGACAGTTTGCGCCATTAAATGGCCGTTGACTTTTTCTATTCTATATTAGGTACCTGGTAGGAGGTACCTGTTCTTTCATCACGGCTTTATAAAATAAACAATCATCGGTGAATTACGTCCGAATTTAAATGAAAATTAGACACAGAAGAAGTTTCAAAATTTAGTGTTACGTCTTACGATCAAGTAACACAAAGGATGAGACTCGTAAAGAATATTGTATAAACTGATTTATAGTTAATATTAGATCGAATACGTTCACGCCGTTTTTCAAAGTTCATTTCACAGACGCGATTTCACATCGATTTTAACAGATATACTAAAACAATTTTGAAACATAAATTTTCAATTTTTAATTAACTTTATCCTTTTTCATTTTGATTTCAAATTTATATTTTGCAATTTTCGTTACTTTCATTATTTTAATTTAAAACTAATATTATGATTTTTATCTGTTAGCTTTTATAACTAAATATAATAAATTATGGCGAGTAAAAATCGAAAGTTACATAAAGCTAATGAATCCTTTAGTTTATTAAAAAAATATTGAGAAGAACAAAGGTTAGCTGCATGTCTAAGAGAGCTTAACTTGAACACCGAGTAAACGAACTCATATATTGTAAACGAACGTTACATAACAAATATTCGCTTAATATCGAAGGTGTTCAAGTAGTAATTTGATCCGGGCAAACTTTACAGATCAATAGAATCTTTCTCGTTTTAGTTTGCGATAATCCAATTTGATAACTTTGTGAATTCAGCACTACTACAACCACCACCTATTTGTTTGTTGAAAGTATTAAATACGTTTTGATTCATCTTTCCACTGTCTTCATATTCGTTGTTTATCATTAAACGGTGTGGCGCAGTGTATAGCGCATCCACCTTCTAAATTTTAATTTTAGCACACGTGCGAAGAACTTTGTGAACTAAACTCTCTCATGTTGGTGGGACCACCCGTTTTGAAACACCGCTCCCTACGCGATCATCTCTCGTTCCAGTAAGCGAAGCGCCAATCTGTGTATTTGAAGGGTTCAATTAAGTTGTGTATAATCTAAACATGTTTTCCATTCTACACTCCCAGTCTGTTCACCTTGTAAGTTTACACCATTTATTGGCCGAGGGCATTTTATAAGAGCTCCTCTAATTAAAGAGTTTATTTCAAATAACAACCCCTGTTTTGTGTGATAAAATTGCACGTTCGAATTAAATGTCCCTGGAGACAAACGCTTAGAGCATTTCAATTCTCTCGGATTTTCTAAAGAAAAATCACTCATCAATTGGTTAAAATCAGATTCAAATCGAAAAAATCTTGTTAAAACACTTTTATTATAAATTCGATAAAACATGATTTATTTCCTCTCGTTTGGCCAGTATAAACTTGAATAAATATTTTTTTCTCTCATATTCTTCCCGCTCTATTCAAATACATATCGAGCATTGTAAAACGTCATGATTGATGATTGATGCTGTTACATTTTGTTGGAAAATCATTCGTGTCATTACAACCCCATGTCCGTCATCCCCATTCGTTCCTGAATATTTACAACACACACAAATTTATGTACAAATTACGCAACATATTAGGGGATAACGACATATCATCCCCGATGTACATATAAATACATTTTCAAACCTTTCAAACTCGTTCGTCCATCGAATGATGTTTTCAAAATTTTAAAGCTTCTGATGTACTATACATTAATGTTGTAAAATTAACTTGTTGACATTTTTACATTTCAAACCGTTAATTCTATAAAAAAAAATATTATTATCACACTGCAAAGCGAGAATATTAATTTTTTCTTTAAAATAAAAAAGTAAAAAGAAGGGTTAATGTCTGAAAATTAGTAATATAACATTATAAAACAAGACGAAATTATAATTTGATGATAACATTTCTTATATGATACACGTTGAGCTTGAAAATGTAACGATAATTCTTTATACTGAACAAAAAAAAATATTTTTTTTTTGACCAATAAGCGACAAGGGGTTCGCAAAACTTATTTTGTGACAATATTGGCCTGGTTTTATTAAAAACGATATATTCTTTGGAACTGAAAAAAACTAGAAATTAAACAATTAAGAAATATTATGTCAATGTCTTAGCAAAGAAAAAGTTAACGCATAATATGAATTTTGTGTGTTCATACAAAATATTTTGAGCTTTCTTGGAAATTTATAACTTAGTTATGCTCAAACCTATGTATTTACTAGAAATGTTCAATTTTTAAAATTTCCTGCTACACTTTGACTATTACTGTTTCAAAAGTAATGTTATTTATGAATCATTGTGTTAATCACTAGTTGATCAAAACCTAAACAATTCTAAAGAAACGTAGACACTTTAAATCTGATATCAAGATTTGTCAATCATTAGGCTTATAGAAAGCCACATGTTTGAAATGGTAACGAAAACGTCTTAAGTTTTATGACACAAGACACAACATACAACATAGGTAAGTACTTTGTCTTAAAAAAAATACTTTTCATGGGATATTCAGCAAAAATATAGCTTTTCACTTAAGTTTAGATCTAAATCAGGTTAAACCATTTATCTGAACAATCTTCTAATGGTGCCGAGATACAACTTTTACTATATGCTTAAGCGAACTCAGATTGGTGTAGGTTGGTCAGTTTGGTAATATTGGTAGTAATCAAACGTTGATGCGGTTCTAAATAATAAAAAAATAGATATGTGTAACAATTGTCAAATTACGAGTATGTATAAACCATTAACAAACGTAACAAATATTAGGTTCGTTCGCGGTACTGATGGTACTGATCCGGAACTGGTAAAAATCATAAGATAGGATAATCGCCAAACGCATACACGCTAATGAACTGATTAAGGGTTATTTTCCCGTGAACGAGTTTGAAAATGTTCGGGAGTAAGACGAGGATTAACGAGAACCCACGAAAATTGTTATATGAATTGAAGTTGATGCCTAGTTCACACGAGTCAACTTTAGTTAACCGATTTTAGTTAATCGATCAAAAGTGGAATGAAAAACCTAGAGTGATGACTTGATCAAACTTTTTTTAATCCACTAAAAAGTTGATTACGGTTCTCACACGAGGGTTTTCATTCAAATATTTTTGATCAACTAAAAACGGCCTACTAAAATTGACTCGTGTGAACGCAGCATGACAGCAAAACTGTATTATGAATTAGCCACAATTTAGCAAACTGCGCATGAGTAAGAGAATCTAATATTTCATCCTAACAAAAATCTGAGGATCGCTAGAACCAATTATGAATCGGTAACGAACACATTTCGTGTGAACCTCGAATATCGGACCATAACTCGGCTCATAAACTTGCATGTGCTTGGCGATGATCCTAAATCGGTCTTGAACTGATCCGTTACCGATTCATTATCACATCCGCGAACGAACCTATTCTCTCACATTAATTGAAAAAAGTTATTTTCACGTATTTCTTTAATTACGATTTAACAAATTGTAGTGGAGCTTAGCGAAACTTCTATAGCAATTTTTCTAAACACATTAAAATCCTGATCTTTATACTGATACCTATTAGATTCTTTTTTATACTTCGGTTTGATGGTGTTATAATATTTCAATTTTTACTCTTTTTGTCCTTTATAATTGATTCTTTAACTCCTTTATTTAAGCTTTCATACTTAAATGCTTTTCAACTCCCAGACTAACATTTAATGGCTTCTTTTTTTCTAAAAATATGGTTTTCTCTAAGCTTTTGCTCTAAATCAACCTTTACAAATGTTTGTTTATTTCGAACTTTGAGGTTCAGACTTCGTCTGATCTTTCCTATTAGTGGGATATGATTGATAGACGCCTACAAATGAGAAACTTCTACACAAGTTAACGCATATAATTCTGTTTGAAGAAGTTATTAGTAAAATTAGTTGTACGTATAGTTTTAGGTAAAAATAATAAAGCAGTGTTGAAGAAAAAACAATTTAACAGAAATTCAGTTGAAGTTAAAAAAACCAAATATGTATATTAAAATATCAAGGACTACAGAAAGATTTTAAAACAAGTTTTAATAAATTAATATGAAATTGGAATGAAAATAGTTTACAATTAATATTTTATAGTGTATTTAGCACTAAATATGCTATTTATTGCAATAAAGTTAAAAGAAAATACGAAAATAAGAATATTTTATTATAAATATTACAAGAACATTATAATAGTTAATTACTCCTAGATTACTTTTCACATATGTAGCTGTTTGTGTTTTTCAAATACAATATACATATAACTATATAGGTAATGGACACGAATGCTGAGCATAAATCAGAAAACCTGATGAAGCTATAATAACATATACATATATATGGCGAAACGTCGCGACCTGATACTCTTGTTGTAAATTCCGATTCATTGCTCCTCTAACTGTATCTATCAAAGAAAGCTTTATTTTTATTTCATTTATTTTATTATATAACTCTTTTAGAACATCAAATCTATGTTGAAAATTTCAATGTTCCAATTTCTTTATTATTTAAGAGAATAATTAAGAATTGATATAAGTTATACACATATGTATAAAACGAGTTTGGAGGACATCAAGTGTTTAACTTTCCAGTATCTACACTTATGCGAGTTAACTTCAACTTCTTCAACACGAACAACCTATATGAAAATCAGTCGTAATAAAATATGTTTCTCTTTGCAGCTTAATTTAGAAGGCTTCTCTTTCACTTTCTTATTTTGATAAATTTCGTTAAATAAATCTAAATTAAAGGCTTGAAACAATAAGGACTCACAATTAAGAGTCACACACTCATCCTGAGTCACACTGTTTTTAATCCAGTTGTCGAGATAATTAAATTTAGTTGAGGTACAACTTTGTTAATTATCAGATTCGCAAATAAACGTTTAATCTACTTTATTCTGATTTCTCTGTCGGTATCTTGTTGCCAATAGCAGTTTTAAACTCAAAAACCTTTGTCTCTACCGATTATTCACTTCAACTTTATTTATAAGGTTTCCTTTATGTTTTTAAAAAAAATGGTGTCTTAAAAAATTTTTTCATAGAAATATTATAGGATATATTTTTTTTAAATTTTAATGATCTTAGGCATGTCTTATTAACTTTTCAAGCTTAGTTATAAAGCTACGAAAATTTGTCCCTTGATAATGAAAAAGAAAGGAATAAATAAGCAAATATAAGGGATGAAAATGAGAAAAAAAAATCTTATTTCTCGAACCAATTTCTACCTCCGCAGGGAACCAAATAATTTGAGTTTCATTTGACAAACTTACTCGATTAATATACGAAAAACAATATTTAGAAAAACGAGACTAAACCAAGCAAATTGGTAGATTGAGAGGAAAAAGGTGGTCTAATAAACTTCACTATCAATAATTTTCTGAAATGATAATAATTGCAACACCTTTAAAACCTACTTCTCTCGGATTTTCACCTCCTTAAAACACCCCCATTTCATACACATCTGCTCCATAATCCAATTAGCCGTTAACTTTCTCAACCGTAGATTATGTCGCACCAAGTTTCCTGCTACAAAATCGGGAATTAGTCCCATATTCTCTTCGATTCACGTAACAGATTTCCGGAGCTTTAACTCTCTCGTATTATTTGAAATTATAAAATGATTCCAAAAAAGAAATCCCCAAAAGTATCAAGGGATAAAACCCGAACGAATGAAATAAGAAAACACGCAATTTAATCATAAAAGCATTTTATTTGATGTTTTATTAATTAATTCGTTTCCATTTCAAATCTATTAAATACAAATAAAATACACAACAAGGGAAAAAATAAAAGTCTCGCATATCTCTGTCTCTCGTTCTTCTGTGCTTCTCGCTTAGCTTTCTGGGGAGGAAATTTTCAGTTTTTGTTTTCGAACAATGAAATTCAACGTTTCTGTGTTTCACTTAGGAGTTGGGGGTGAGTTTGGAGGGCTAATAGGGTGAACTAGCGGAGTATGAGAAGGAGCCGTGGCAAACGTTTAGGAATGACACTCTGGGTTTGGGGATAGTAGTGTTTCGATTTAAAAAGTCATTAAGAACAAACGGTACAGACTATCGATTGCTTCTGTCTGTCTATTTATGTTTGTCTGTTTTTATTTTTTTTTCACGGTAGCCAGTGAATGGAAATCTATAGAAAATGCTAAATAAATTTCATGTTTTCTAAAGAAAATTTAAAAAGGTATAACGAAATTGAAAAAAGCAAAGCAAATTCGTTTTGTTGTCAAAACATTTTTTTTTGTTATGTTGATTTGTACGAATGAGATCAGAGCTTTTATTTTGTTATTTTGCACATGCCTACTTTTTTCAAAGCGTGTTAAAGTGTATTTTAAATAGGTTTGTTTAGTGTTATTTTTGTTTTTGTTTTGTCGCCATTAAGTAGGATAAATATTTAAAAAAATATCTTTCTAAGTTAAAAATCATTTTTTTAAATAAGTATAATAAAAAAATTATTTAAAACAGGGTTTCTTGAAACTAATTTATTTAGTCCTTAAAAAAAAGGACTCCCAATTACTATAGTTGCAATGAATATTAAAGTAATTTTTTTTCAAAATGAGAAAAATTATACCTTAACATAAGCAGTTTTTAAAGGTACTACCGTAACTATTTACTAAACATTAATATTTTAAATTACTTTTCAACTTTACTAAATGTTTTGATGATAGTTAACTTTTAAGAAGTTTTTAAGAAGACCTTTCAATAACATAATAATATGTATTTAGGTCTCCTTTTGAAAATTTTTTAAACTCTTTCTTATAAGATATAACATCCATATGTTAGAAAATTTAATTATTTTATAAAGGGAAAAAAAGATATAGATACTATAACTGTCGTTGTGATTTTGAATTTTCCAAAGTTTTATTTTTTAAGTCTTCAATCGGAAAGAAATCTGTTGATTTAAAAAAAAAATTGTAAATGTTCAATTTCAGTCAATTTAACAAAACGTAAAAATGTTATTTGTCTATTTTAAATGCAGTTTATGCAGATTATGAGACAAAACGACAGTGACGTCTTTGTTTCTATAGGCACTGAAACAATACAAGAGATACGGAAGCATAACATTAACAGAACGGAGCTTTAGACGACACTCTAATAATACTTGACATCCTTTAGTACTACAACCATTTAATTTTTAATCAAAAATAAATATAAATCATTATAATCAAATTTAAAAATACGTTTTCCCCCCCCGTTTTTAACACAATCTATACAGTGATGCATAAGTGCTTTTGCTCTGTTGCTTCGTTGTGAGAACAAGCCCAGCGAACTACTCTTGTGGTAAGACTTATTATTACCATATTAGGTTGTTTTTAAAAGTAGATAATTGTTAATTGTTACTAAATTTGTTTATAGAAAAATATAATTTTAGTTTATAACTGTAACGTTGAAATATTGCACCATGATTATTAGTGCTACAGTTGTAATACTTAAGGATTTAAATTTTAAAAAAACCATACGTTGGAAGATTTTATATATTTGACCATTCTTCGGATAGAACGTTAAGTGTTTCAAAGTTTTACGTAGGTTTAGTATTGTTAATCAATCCAAATCATAGTAGTTTGTACTACTACGTTTCCAAATTTAATTTTTCTAACTAAAAAATATAATACAGAGGCGTTGTAATAATTTGTACCCCTCATCCATTTCAAGTATTTTAAATAAAAAAAGTTAATATATATTATGCTTATATATAGCAGTACCCATCGCTTTCATTAATAATCTTGTTTGTCTTAGGAAAGATTATACGCCCCTCTGCAAATGGTGGCCTAGGAATTGATACCTTAATTGCACCCTTTTCATTACACCACTGATATAATTATATTAATTTTTTTTAATATTTATTAATGTTGAAATTGTTTCTATCGTTAAATATAAAGTAATTTTACTTATAATAGGTAGTCTGGCTTTATTTAAATAAAAAATTAATAAATTTTCAAAAAGAAGGTTGAACACTTATGCTACGATACATAATTCCTTTTACCCAAATAAATGGTCTTTGTATGATAAGAGCTTGCTTTAAGCCATTAACAGTACAAATAAATTTTAAGGATTATTCTCAAACACAATATGATACTCCTGATTAAACAACACACAAAATCCTTCCCAGCGGACTAAATTTTTTTTCCCAAAAACCACAAAATTAAATCATATTCATAAATTTCATGATTTCAACCATATTTATCTTCTCATTCCCCTAGACTCGCTCTATTCTCCTGAAACTCAAGAACAGTTCGAAAGCCTCAAACTTAACACGTGGCCGAACAACTTTCATATAAGTACGTCTGTTTGTTGATGAGGGCGGCGGTGTTTACGGGGGTGTTTAAAAGGGATTACAAACACTTTGGTGTGGCGTCTCGCTCTCTAACGACCACGTTAAGGTTGCTTTCCATTTATTAACACAGAGCGACGCTGCGTTACTCCCGTTACTCTGCGAAACACTGCAAATTGAAACAGAGTTATCTCAAAATAATACTAGAGCGACTAGAGCAAATACTAGACTGCATTTTTGGGTTTTTTAATACCAACCTGAAGAACCTAAATAATTAATAAGCATAGGGAATCATAGGCAGAGAAGAGAATTCTTCTCTTTTGTGTTGGTAATCCTGGGCAAAACACGGTGAAACACGGCTTTTTCTAGTGTCGCGCAGCGTACAGCCGTGTTCGACTTTGTCTTAAATGGAAAGCGCATATACGAACACTGCGTTACACAGCGGTCGCTTTTGGTGTAAATGGAAAGCAACCTAAGTGAATACCAATTTTCTTCGACAAAAACTAAGCCTTGGACTTATATTTAACATATATAACACTATGAGGTTCCCATGAGAGTTGAATAGGGGAGGTAAACTGGAAATTTGGGAAAGATCAGAGTTTAACCACACGTTGATGTTCAAGTTTTCTCCTACATAGACTTATATACATTATTAAACATTATTAAAGAGCGGCAAGAGACATGAGATTAAATTTTACAACCTCTAAAGAGGCAGTATTAAAATTGGGGCAAGTCGAGATGGGAAAAGGGTTATAACTCATATGACAAATAAATTTTCCTCTCGTCAATTTTTTTTACTTTTCTACATTTTACGGCTTGAAGCTAAATAAATGTATGGTTATGTATAAATAATATATTACATAGAGAGCTTATATAAATGAAATATGGACTAGCCATAAAGAAGACAGGAACGCAAGGCATCTGTTTGTGCCCCTTCACACCATTCCCTCGAGATTCTCCGGGGATTTGTGACGTATGTACATACGCTTGTGACTATCTGACTATACTTTTATAAAAAAAATAGGGATGAGTCTTTGGATGTATTTTCATCACGGATATCCCGAGGATCAAGGCCAAGGAGTGAGGTACAATTGGTGACATTGGCCCTTGGCTCCCGTTTGTTTTTGCCCCATACCCGGTGGCTGCGATAGCTAGCGAGCAAAAGCGCAAACTATGCTATTTTCCAATATCGGAGGAAATATGAACTATTGGATATAATAAAAATGTATTCGATGTCGAAAACTATTTCACCGTGAATTCTTAAGGAAAATAGAAGATGGATGGCAGATAGGAGAGAGATATTGTAATTGTCTACGAGCCACACATAACTAGAAAACTCTCCCCTTACTTAAGTTCGAGCTTACGCGGAACGAGAAAATACGTCTTCGCTCGTGCGGAATTCACACGAGATTTTTCTTTCGTAGCTCGCCTCGGCCGGTTTGAATCGACCCGGAACCAAGAAAGAATAATGCTTTTAATATTTCCACGACTTTGTTTATTTATTATTTATACACCTGGTTCCATTTCAGTCCCCTAATGTTCACTGTTAAATTTTCCAAAGTCATATTTCATTGAAGAAATATTTGATATTTTTCTTCACGTGTTTCCTTTATTGAGCAATTCTTTAAAAAAATGAAATCAACTTTCAAGTTATTAAACATTATATCATTTAGCAGTTTTGAATATAAAAACATTTTCTAAACGATCACATCTTATAATAAGTTGTTTTACCTTTTTTTTTCAAGTTTTTTTTTTTTGGTGTTTTAAGTCGCTTTAACAGCTAAGATCATATCACGACTGTCTAAACACAGAAACTTTCTGTTGGTCAAGAATATCTTAGGTCTAGAATCTTAAGTCTAAGATTCAATAGGGATCGAATCCAGAACCACTTGACGCATGAAGTGGAGAGGACTATTGCTCTAGCCACTGCGCCAATAGGTAGCTCTTTTCAAGTTTGATGTGCACAAATCTATATAAAATCTTGTCTCACTGTCAAACGTCAACGTGTAAAATATCTGTGCTCTCGTTGATATGCTTGATGTAGTGATGAGCGGTACAGAACTGCCAACAAAAGACGTAATCAATTTCGTATGTAAAAGGGAACTGTTAAATAAAAAATACAAGAAAATGTATTGGATAGAAGTATTGTGTAGTATTGACAAGCTACCTATCTATAAGGTTAAACTGAAGTCTATCTGGACCTATGTGGTCCAACTCTGGGGCACTGATTTTAATTCTAACATTGAGATTCTCATGTGATTCCAGTGAAAAAACTCCGATAAATAATAAATAATTAATACCTAAGTAAATAAACAATGCTAAAAAACATATCAATATAGATACATCAACAGTGAGAACTCAACAATACAGTAGGAAGGATCTGAAGAAACTCAACTAGCATCCTTACCACTTAGCAGTAAGTCTTTTAAATAATAGTTAGGTGACTTAAAAGATGGGACCTTACGGATTTTTATGACAGATTTCCGAGCTAGAAAATCTCGAGTAGGAGTATAGCAGTATAGCAGGAGTATTCCACTACGCCTGCTATCACAACTAAGCGACGCATCAAAAGCACTTATTAAACAGATTGTACTAAAAAAAAACGAAAAGAAACTTTTTCTTTACAATCAAATTGGATTTTTCGTAGACTTTAAACAATTATACTGTTTCTACAATATATAAAATATATTGCGGTCCGATTTATGTTATATAATTTACATAAAAACAGAAGTAACTATAAGCACAAATTTGAACACAAGTTCAAACGTATTTCGATTGCCAAGGAATCTTCATCGTTGGTCATCAAGTAGTATTGGATCGCTCTATAACCGCTATGTGACGTTTCATCATTGGGTTCACGCAATGGTGAAATTGTAATGAATATGTAAATTATACTGCATAAATAGGACCACAATATGTATTTGATATATTGTATGAACAGCTTTTTCTTTACATTTTTCTATAACATCTGTGGAAAAATTCTGAAATAGTTTAGTAGCTACTACATAGTTAGTTATAAATACATACATGTACACAGCAAAAATTAAGTACTCTATTACAAAAAAAAAACATTTATTATTACTCCTAATATTTATTTGCGAAAAAATTAGGAATATAAATTTTCAAAAAGATAATGTTTTTCGTGTAACGAAGTTTTCCTTTCCAGTAAAAGAAAAAAAAATAACTTATACTGTACAAGTATTACGTTGAGACAATAATGTTATTTTATATTAAATGTTTTTCAAGAGTATAGTAAATTTTTATTTGATATATTTGAACATCATAAAAACCAATTTCATAATTAGTTGTTACTATAGCATATAACCGATATTAAAGAAATCCATTTATAAGTGTTTAACGGATGACAATGTTGAAATTTTAACTGAAATTATCAACTAAGTTGATTTTAATTAAAAAATAAAAACTATTTCTATTATTTATTCACAGCAAACATTTTTCTTGTACTTCTTTAAGTAAATTGCAGAAACCACTTAAGGTCCAATCACTTGTAACTGCACTAATAGATGAAAAGTGTACAATTATATTGAACTTCTCTATTTCTCACTTGTCGAATTAAGAAATTGACGCTGAATTTTCTAAATGGAAACTTTAGTGCTAATTTGAACGAATCGTTAGATTTGGACGTAAAGATACTGCAACAATTGAAAGAGAAAATAAGCTATGTCGAGAGTATAAGAGAAAGAGAGAAAAATAAATTTAACATATTGTAAAGTCAATTTTCTATCTTATATGATGGATAATAAAAAAAATTCGATATTTTTATGACGACCGTACATTTAGATCTGTAAAAAAGCTGTAATTTTCTGGTTTGTTACTTGTTTGCAATACAACATAAAGTCCCAATCGACATAAGAGTTTTATTGCCATTTTTTTCTCCTGTTTGAAGACAGCCATAAAAACCGTTTTTGTCTCCCGTTCGATTCCCAAAGCTTTCGTGCATCGTGACGAAAGTTCACTCGAATGATAGTATAAAAGCGCGAGCGAGCTTGCGATAGTAAAACTGGTAAAAATTTAAAACTTAAATAATTTATTTATTTGTTTTATCTGCATCGAATTCAACATTCAGCATAATACTGAACCGCAGTCGATTGTTCGTCGAAACCGCACCCCGAACTCGAAAAGATGACGCGGCGAAAATCGAATAGAGGAAAGTACAACTAATGAGCTCAAAATTTTTTTCTTCTTCGTTCCATGGGGAGAAATTTAAAAGTTTTTATTGGAAAAGCGCGTAATGTTGACTCTTTAGTAATGACTTATAAACGGGATAGGAGATTTCGAGGGTGGGACTGTCTCTCTAACGTGATTTATCGATCGAAAACATTCAATTTCTCTCTTCACGCTAACTTTTGCTCTCCCGAAAATGGGGTGTGGCGTGTGCGCTATATATATTTCGGCCAAGATTTGATAAATAGATACGTTTTACAGCCTATAATAAGCTTGATTACGTGATAAAGTTCATTTCGCACGAGAAAGGTTTCAACCTATCTTGAAAATTAATTATCAAATATAACATATACTTCAGCAAATGAAAACTTTAAAAAGCTTGAAAGTTTCTAATTTGAAAACAAAAAAAAATTAGGAAGTGGTGGAGCTTAACGCTTTTGCTCGTTATTGATTCACACAAATTTCTTTCCCTCTGACAGGTACTTTATGGGGTTGAGTATCCTTGGTAACAACAGATTTCCCATAGGTTTTGCGGTGTAAATATAAAGAGAGATTTTTCCAAGTTCAGCACATCGAAACATATTTTATCTATAAAAATCCCAAAAATCCGCATGAAAATGAAGAAATTTATCCTGCTTTTCAGCTGACTCTTCTTGAATTAAACTTGACATTTATTAACGGGAATAAATTACGCAAGCCAACGAAATCTTAAAGGCGGAAATATTTCACTTGAAATTCACAAAAAAAGGTTCTCTAAATGAGGTCAAAAAGGACTTTGGTCATCAAAAAATGAGAAATTCTTCAAGTATAACATTCATTTAATGATAAGCAAACATTCACATCCTCGTTCCTTTGATCATCAGGGAATTAGACAGGGTGAAATGTGTTTAATAAGAAAGGATATGAACATATTAATCATTATACATATTAAAGGGTTAAAGCGGAAAATGTTTCTCCCCATTGAATCCACGGGCGTTTATCGTAATTAATAGAAAGTTTGGTGATTATGCAGTTGCAATTGCAGTTGCATCTGCATATTTGCAAACAAACTACAACGTCATCATATTGTGTGCTTGTATTTAATCTGGACTAATTATAATTTGAGTATTGATAATTCTGCGATAAAACTCATTAAAACTGTTCCTAATTCATATCCGATATCGATGCTCGATTATAGTTTTATAAACAATTTTCGGTGAAATTTGTTTTCAGCTGAAAATATTATAATGTTATTTATTTAAAAGCAGTAATTGTTTGTTTCATAATGTCATTATTTGTATTTGAACAATTCATTAATTGAAAACGGCATCAGCTTTTCCTATGGTCTTTTAAATAATTGTGTCTTTCAAAATGAAAATCTGTTTATCAATATATTTTATACATGTGAATAAATTTAATTTTGTTTTCATTAAAAAAAAACACTTAATTCTTTAAAATCTAATTAAAAATAATTATTTTAAAACTTAAATTTTATGTATAGGTACCTACAAAATTTTCACCGTCTATTTTTAGCAATTTTTTGGGTAGATTTTTGACGAGAATATTATCAAAGTGGAAATAGATTTTTAAGAATATATGCTGACATAACAGCAGATCTTATTTCAATAAGTTTCGTTTTTCAATAATTTTTTTCACAATGAAATGGAATATAATTTTATGCGAATTGATAGTTGTTGAATTGGAATTTAAGGAATTAGGTAATTTTAGAGTTAAAATATTTTAAAAACACACAAACTTCAACCACTCTTTAAATAAGTTAGTATAGATTTGAAAATTTGTGTTTTTATTTTCCGTGGTGTAGTCTTAAGCATGTCTATCGTTCAGTCACGATAATATTTTGTATTTATTACTTGCTGTTTCCGCGACTTTGTTCATGTGAATCTTAGAACATTCTCATAAACTTTTCGATATTCGAATTTTCAACATTCGATATTCAATGTTTGAAAATCCGTTTTATAGGTTACTTTTTAATTCCGAAAATATGATTTATAATTAATACAACCAAATAAAAACTTTCGAAGTTATCAATCATGGTACCTATATTCTAAAATTATGAATAAAATTAAATTATTTGTGTGTAATTTTTCTATATCAGCACAGTTGTATTTGTGAATTTACAAAAAATAATATTTTAACTCAAAATTTAACGAATATTTCACATTGATGGCAAATAATAGGGATGGAAAATGTAAGTGAGCTAAAATGAAAACTTGAAATTGAAATAGGTTGCCTATGTTTTAATTATTTATAACTCAGTTGAAATACAAAATATATTTAAAATTATTCATTCACTGAAATACGCACAAAATTAGTAATTGCGTATTTTCTCTTGAAGGTCATCTAACTTACTATTGTTAATATCGTTATTCACTAAAAACGTATAATTTTTGCATGATTTTTACTTGAACCCGTTTTGGCACATATTTTCCTTTAAGAATGAGACATTTTCAATTTAATTTTTAACATTTTTAATTTTACAACATTACCTAGTATTATATAGGATGACACCACGTGTGGTAACGTTTACCAGTTAAGTGTAATTAAAAAACTGTAGTATTATTTACAACACGAACTAGTAAAAATGATTGAAATTTTTGACACTTGCATTTATTTGTCAAAATTATTGGTTATGTTGCACGCGGCGCATGCGCACCATTAACAGAAACGCCAAAATTTGTTAATTGTGCAACACTCAGCAGTTGTAAGAGCTACATATATTTACTACACTATGGTAGTACAAAATACTATACATATACGTTAGAGCTGAATACAACACAGTGTGTTATCTGCTGTTACATTTGTGGTTATAGTGAACACAAAGTGAAGTAAAAATATTACTAGTTTAGTGTTGTAAATTTTACACCACTATTTTTTTCCGTGTATAAATCCGGATAGTCAGTTATCATCATACCAAAATTTATCAAAATTTGTGTAGTGGTTTGATGTGGTAGTACACAGACAGACTGACAAACATTTTATAAACGGCCTCTGTTTCAATAATAACAACTATTCGAGTAAAACTTTCCAAGAAATATTAAATGTGCAGACAAAGCTTAGTTACAGTTTTGTTCTATAAATTTGATAATCAAATTTTATTGTTGTGATGCTTTCTTAAACATTTCAAAATGTAGCAATATGGTTACACAAAAAAGTTAACTATTTGTTAATGCCAACGTAAAGATACGAAAATTAAACTTTTTCTACTAGCGATACCCATAATGGCCTACCAAAATTATATGAAATATTAGTTAACGATAAAATAACCGGAAAATAGTAGTAAGAATTTTTTTAATAGATAGATAATTTTTAATGGATTTAATTCAAACGGTATTTAGGGTTCAAATTTAATCATTACTTTTAGGTAAATTAAAGTACACCATTCAAAACAGAAAGGAATAAATTATCAAGTATTTTGTGAGCTTAAAAAATTCTTTGAATTCATATAACAATAAATCATGAATAAAAGTTGTTACTTGTTACTTGTTTTTTGATTTTCTTGTATTTTTCAGTCCAGTTAAAACATTTGGAAGATAATTGAAATGCTATTAAGCTAACAGAAATTTTTGCTAATCAGTCAATGTTTAAGCCCAGTTCTGTAAAATTTAAAATTAATTCACTTGCTATTGCAACTATAAAAAAATAATTTAACATAATATAACATATCATGTGTTCTTTTTAACCACCATTACAAGCAATCAATATTTTAAATTATAACGATTTGAACTATATAATAACAATTTTATACAATGTTATTATAGAAAACTAAATGATTGCCTTGAAAATATAAAAAAAATGGAAACTTTGCTATTTAAAATCAATAGATCGAATCGAGGTAAATATATAATCAAACGTTAGTTGGTATATTTCGTTCAAAATTCCAGTCTTACGAGTTCCTTTGTATATTTGTGTTGTTGATATTAAACCTATTTTAACCTAATTCTTCAATAGATACGTTCCCAAAAAATTCATCAAAAGAGCATAAAAGAAATTCCTAGGATATTGAAAATCGCTAAAACAAAACAATTCGTGGAAGAAAATTTTGTGAAAAAAGATAATTTAATTAAGTGTATCTTTATTTCGTGACATGTTTAAAACAATATATATTTACGAACTGCTTATTTTCAATATTTGATCTTGATTATATTAAACCTTAAACATTCTTAAGCTTCAATGTATCTGTAGGTCACTGATGCTACTGTTTTATATACAGAAATATCTATAGAGACTGTATTTACACAACCTCAATTGAGAAAAATTATACTCGTTTTTTGAGGTTTTCTTCTTTGATACGCTGTGAGAAAAAAATCCTTATAATGAAATTAAAAGATTTAGTCGTTCACTCAAACCAACATAAGAAAAAAAAAGAAATAGATTATTCATTTGTCAAACAAAACTTAATAAAATTAAGACTTATTTTAAAACTAGCAATAGAGATTTCTATGCACATCGATTTTCAAAAAAAAAAAAGGTTTTACAACAGCATTATAATTAACGATATTTAAAAAGTGTTTTAATTATGAATTTATTAGTATTGAGATTAATTATTTCATTTTGATTATAATAAAAATTTCAACTTTGTTTTACTGATAATTGATATTTCAGTGTGGCAAATATTATAACAGAATATACAAATGTTGAAAGTTTAAGAAACACTGCAGGGCTAGATATTTTTTTTTGCCATTGTAAAATGGAGTTACAGCAATGTTTTATTTTTTATTTTCCAACTAAGGTAATATGGTAAAACTTTTCTATCATTGCCATTCAATAGGTAATGAAATTCATTATAAAAGATGGGTTTGTAAAAATAAATTGAAAACATTAAAAATTTTTCTTTTGTTTGAAATTAATTATGCATATGAAAATACATCTACGTAAAACAATGCTATTTCAATAAGCTGAATTCAACCCTGTTTTGTAATAGATTATTTGAAATACACCAGCTTACAAAACTCGCTTTTGTAAATTTTCTTTATTACGATATTATTTGTATTATTATGATAAGTATATAATGAACAAAGCGGATTTTATTCTTTAATAAAACGGAACGAGATGAAAAATAAGGGATAAAACACACAAACCGTTCCCTTCGAGCGAATGAAATTAGAGCAAAACGGGAACATGACGGAACTATACAATAAGCGTAACTACTTTCTCTATTATGAAATGACTATGCGACGATTTAAGACTGACAATAAAATTGGCTTGAAATGAGAAGAAAAAATTGCACGGCATTGAATCAACTGGAGCAGGTAGCAGGCTTTACGAGGCCTATAATGTGGGAAAAGTTGCAGCTCTCAAAACGGAGCGTTTTATACAAAAGTCGTTAATGTCTCGTGCTCACCTTTGTATTTTATCACCAAAAAAAAAAAAAAAAATCGAAGGGAAAACGTGTGCTTGTAGATCTTGTGAGTTGATAGAATGGAATTAAGCCGTGAGGTTTCGAGGTGGGAAGATCGTATGAATGGAATGGAAATGATACGTTTTAGTCCCGGGACACTAAGGCTCTTAGCGTTCGTTACAGCCCAATTCCATGTAGGTAGGTATTATTGTTATTATTTCAATTCTATATTTAATTCTTGTCCTAAGCACCTTATCGAAATAAATATACGTATACTCATGTGTATGGAGAAAAAGGTTCATGTGTAACGGTTTATATGGGAACGGTAACGTGTGTTTCGGTTTAGTACCTATGAATTTTTAAGCTTGCAACTGTGATATTTATGAATTGAATGGAAAACGAGTGAAATTCGTACTCTAAAACCCATACACTGCGCCAATTTATCTAAACATTTTAAGCTTATTTGTGACAAAAATGGAAATTTATATTTTTGCAATATTTAGCTTGTAAATTTGACGAAGGATTGTGTAAAATTTGGACATATTTTGTAATAGATGATTGTTACTTTTCATATAAATTTTAAATTTAAGTATTAAAACACATATATGATAATATAAAAAATAATGTTTTTAATAATAATGCAAATAAAGTATTTAATACTACCCCTAGTACAGTTAACGAACACCGAAAAAGGGGTAGAGTGCGTTGGAAGAAAGAGAATTTTAAGGTTTCTAAGAAGGTAAACACTTAACACACTAGTCACTAACTATTCACATTTCTCAGGAGGGCCTACTAAAGTCCCGTTTTACGCTTTATTACTTGTATCTCAAAAACGTTAGTTTTTAAGAAAAAAATATAAACGTTAAATTTAAAGCTAGTATAATTTTAAACGAGTATGCCTCAATTTGATTTTTTCTTTTTCTGGTGGTTTCTAAAATATATGCGTACAGAAGTAAAAAGTTGCACTTTATGAGAAAAACATTTCACTTCTCATTTTTTTTTCAAATTTTTGTTTGTAGCATCTCAGTCCTTCATTTTACAGTAAAGTCCTCAGGAAAACGGTTTGTATTAATGTTTTGTTAGGTTTCAATGTTACATGTGTGGTCCCGTGATTAATGTGACAGTCTCACATGTGAGAATCCCACATTCGATTTTTTAAAAACTGTTCATTTGGTATTTTTAACTTACAGTCGTGAATATTTACCGGGAAGTTACTAGGTATACAGCACGTATTTGTAATTGAGACTGTTTGTTTGTTTGTTTTTACAACTTAAGAATGCATGAATTGAAGTGATTTTCAGTACGATATACTATATTTCATTAGCTTATGGTAATATAGGTTACTTTTCATACTGGAAAAATTCTCTGTTCCTGTAGGATACCTTATGTACCATCCAATCAAAATAGCTGAGAGAAATAAAATTTTATACAAAGATATCTGTTAGGTCTTTCAAAAAGATCCAATATACTATCCTAAAGGATAGTTGCTCTATATCTCAAGTGGTTTTTGTCATAGACATTGCACATTTTATTAGCTTTAATTTTACTTGCAATATTTCTTCCCTTAAATCCACCATTCTTGTTATGTAATCAATAAATAATAAATGTGAAAAATATTTACTGTTAAATTTAATAAATAATAAAATGTGACCTATCCAATATGACCCTCAGAAATGTGGATAGTTACTATGTTTACCTTCTAGCTAGGCTTAACAAGATTCCGTAGTCAAAAGTTCTCTTTCTTCCAACACACTTTAGAAACCATTCATTGAATGAACTATCACGAGAATGAGTTGCTATCAGTTACATTATAAGTCGCTATTTTTTTTTATTGATCAATGGAATGTTTTATGCTTATTAGCAACTGTATTTCTGTTGGTAATATAACATAATAATTAGGATATTATAATAGATAACAGAACATCTACCTTAAAAAGTATCTAAAATTTAGTATTTCTGTTATTTGTAGTATTATTTTTTTTTTTAAATCTGTACCCCGGAGGTAAAGGACACCGTGTCACATTTTTGTAATTATTCAGGAGAGCCAATTTTTCACATTTTTGAAATATTGATGAAAACGGACAAGTTTTTTTACAATGTCTTATCTTCCTTATTTATGGGACTAGGATATGGTGCCCTGTACTATTGCAGAGATTGAAAAATTCACATAACGGACATAACGGTGCTAAGTCAATTCAATAAAAAAATGGGCATGGTGTCTATTACTTCTGGAACACAGAAAAATAATAAATCAAATATAAATATTCTGTATCAAAAAAATTGTAAATTTTGAGAAAGGCTCATGAGGTAAGCTATCAAATATATGCAATGGAGGCTAATATAATAAAAGTTGAGGTGAAATGAGTGGCATCATGAAATGAAGAATATTTGGTTCGAACAGTTTTATAAACTTATATTACCACAAATGAAAAGTATTTCAGTGACTTAGTTTTGAGTTTACCCTTGAATGAATGTTGTATAACACGAGGTATTTGTTGATTAATTTGTTTGTTTATTGAAGCAATGGAAAAAGCAACCAAAAACTTTAATTTTTTTTCTAAATACTTTCCAGACAAACTTTTTTGTGTTAAGGAGATACCTATTATAATTGTACCTACTCTTTTTCATCTTTTTAAACTAAGAGTGAATCAATTTGAACGAATGTATGTATAAAATTTCTCTTATATATGTACGATGTTGGTGTAACACCATGTGAAAAATGTGGTCGAGAAAGAACGAAATATTTTCTAAATTTAAATTAAGTGAGCAAAAATCTTTCACTTTTTATTTAAATAAAAACAAACTCTCGGACGAAACGAAACAACATTTCTCAATTTTGCAGCCAAATAAATAAGAGAAATAGTTTCAAAGTTATGTTGTGTGTTGGTGTTGAAAGATGATAGCCATATGTCAAAGGCAAAAGAAATAAAGAAACCAGAAGAACCGTCAACTAGCTGTGTTTGAGGAGCTCGATGTTTCTAAGCGTTATAGTTTTTTGGCACCATTTTCATTGTGCGCTTTAACGAAAACAAATTGTAAATATTATCCATTTAAGCACAAGTTGTGTATTTTTCTCTCTCCCTGTACTATTTCTCATCTTGGACTCAGCACGATGTGGCGGCGTTTCGTGTTTCATCGAGAGTCAGTAAAGCTGTTATCTAATTGAATTATTATTTTTTGGCACTTGCTACTAGGAATGGATAGGGCCATTTAGAAAATATGGACTCGAGCGAGATAAGAGATTGTTGAGGGCGATATATTATACATTTGTAACGCGGCAGCTCGTAGGTTTTCCTGCTTTTCCTACAACGGCTTCTCCTATATGACTTGTACATGTTTCTATATTTCTGCTGGCGCGACTCCAAATTGAAATGTATTATCCCAAGTGCCATTTATACTAATTTCCGGATGGCCCAGCTTCGTTTATCTGAAATTATCTTCACTTGTTAAATTTCCCTTATTTATGATGACAAACGAACTACCATCTTTTTCTACAAACACGCAGAGTTTTTGATTTTTTGCATAAAACTGATTTTTTTATTTCAAAATTCGTAGAACTACCAACATATTTTTGATTTTTATTGCTTTCTTCTTAAAAATACTTAATTTTTTAATAATTTATGAAAAATAAATATAAATTTAACTTTGGTTTAAGCCTAGGTCATAATCTAGGTCAAAAATACAACTTGGTATTACAAAGTTTATGCATTACTAAAAATCAATTACCATACATTAAGGGATAATAAAAAATGAGTTTTCATCTAGTTTGAAAATAACTTCAAGTAAAACTTAGTTTAAAACTTTGTAAATATATGATTTTAAGTTAAGCTATATATGTATTTTCAGTTCTTGTAAATAATTATGCAATTTTTTATATTTTTCTCTCATTTTCTGATCTTTCAAATATTTAATTAAGTTTTTTTAAGCTGCCAAGAGTCTATTATATTATATATTTTATATAAAAAAATATATAATGTACATATAATGAATGTCAAGTATGCTCCCTCGTCCTCATAGCAAACTATTCCCAACTTCCATTACTGGTCAAGTACTCGCGAACGTTTCTTTCAATTTAATTTGAAACGAAACGAATCCTAGAGTTACAATGTGTACGCTTTTTTCCAATTAGTTTTTCCCTATATACACATACATATAATTACTATGCAATTAGTAGCACGATTCAATGCATTTACATGCACATAAGTAGATAAATGTATATGCCCTATTTATAATTCAGTCTCATTAAAAATTAGATTAAAAATACCATATTGCAAATATTTTCATATAAAACGGCTCATGAAAAATCAAAATTGACGACTTGCTGGTTTTATAAGTAAAATTTTATTAGAGGGACGGAGCATTTAATACTAGAGCAGCATTTTCCATTTCTTGTTTTCCCCTGTGAATAGAATCAGACCGTTATGATGAATAATTAACTGGCACTGACTATAGTCGAGAGCATTTGCATTCGAAGGGCGCTATCTAATTATTTTCCATATGCAAATGAATAATTCAAAAATGGCGCGATTACAATGAAAGAAAAAAGAAGCTTAAAGAATGTCTTTATAATAAACAACAGGAAAAAGAGAAATTATTTGAGAGCATTTCCATTTGCCTTTGTTTGATTTATCCTTTTTTCTTTTTTAGACTTAATAATTGGGGTAAATTACACGTTTTCATTTTATTTACCTATATATATATATATATATCAAACATTCATGAAATTATATTGTTAGCAAGCTTGGAAATAAAAAGACTTAATCATAGAGAACTGAAAATACTTGATTTGTAAAACTGTACTAATAAAAAATAACCAAAACACTAAAGGTCTGTTCTAGAGAAAAATAAAACTATTCGTTTACGGCATAATTGATGTGTAATTTACAAAAAGTTGCCATAGTTGTATGCTGCACGGACTTTATATTGTTTTGGTATGGTTATATGTTCTTCTGGTACAGACCTTAAATATATTTAACTGATCACAGAAAAGTGTAGTTTCAACTTGAAACTAAACAAATAATTTGAAACTTACTATGGATAGTAGAGGTAAGAAGCACAGTATCTGTGTCATAAAAAGTGTCAGCCAAATAACATTAAAGAAAAAGAACACTGCTGTACTAGTGGAACTTTCAACTACACCAACCATTTAAATTTCAATAACAATACCTACATTTAGTAACAACTCTTGTCCATGCTAGTGCAGTAAAATCTCGATATAGTTAACTGATTAGGAGGAGGAGGTAAAAGCCGTATGTCTGTTATAAGTATATTGTATATTGTAGCCGGTATGTCCGTTAAAGCCGGAAGTCCGTTATACAAAAATAGGTTTAAAATAAATCAAAACATTTTTTTTGAAAATGTGTACGCGTTTTCTATTTTCTATTCGATATAAATAAAAAAATACAAAATACAAATAAAACTCTATTTAATTATCTTTGGACACTCGTCGTGAAGTGACGTTGTTGTTTGATATTGACACGTTTGCTTTCGGTAGTCCTGCTTTGAAAAAGGAATCAAGTTTTGTTTGTACTTTTGAAGTTTTCTGATTTTTTATAATTAACCCTCTAAAATTACGAAAAGCTTTAAATAATTGAACTTCGTTATCTGACAAATAGTTAATAAATATTGTTAGATCGTCGACATGTGATTTTACCACAGATAGCTTCATTTTTGACAGTGTAGTTTCTTCCTCGCTATTTTTACTACCATATTCATTTTGAAGATTCATAACTACAACTGCTTTTTCACTTTCAGTCATGATATTATACCCAGGGTCACCTTCATCTACTTCTAGTCATTATACTTCTATTTGACCAGATTTTTTGTCCATTATAAATGAAAATCGTTAAAAAGAGGTCTGTTATCGAGGCGTTCCTGTACTTAAAATTAATTTAATACTTCCACTTAGCAAACTGTCTTTAATCAAAAACAATTCATTTCACACCATACCCTCCATTACACCAGCTTCATTCTGAGTTCTTTATTTGCTGTTATTTTATGGACACTTTTTGAGTTAAATAACTATTTGAGATTGTGCTCCTTACCTCTACCCTTCATAATATTTACTAATGAAGAACTTACATAAATGCAGTCTATAATTTATATTCCTGCATTTATTTTGGCTAGAGTTAGTAGGTGGCGTTAAATTTACTTTTGATTAGCTTATCTTAATTTTAACTAACAATTAGTTTAGATCTGAGGAAATATATTTTCTTATATCAAAACAGCGCTAGGGGTTTTTTTGTTATTATCAATATTACGACTTAAAACTGACTTATGAATCACACTTAACTTAACGACTTAAGACATTTTCCAAAATTTAACAGTTCTAAAATTAACAAATTTAAAACTATAATAGTGGCTCCTTACTTTTTATACTTTTAAATACTCTTCAGGCTCATAGTTTTCTTTAAGGAATCTCAAGATGAAGGTACAAATAAAATAGTTTTTGAAAGTGATTATTAAAGCAAATACATAGGTACACTTGTGGAACTTTCCTAAACAGGTTTCAGAAAATCCTAAGATTCCGTGGTACGTAAAGTGACGACTTCTAAACTAAATATTATCTGAATACACTAAAAATGTATCTACTTATAAAAATAATAAAATGAGAACTGAAAATTCAGCGAGATAGACAGCTTAGATAATAATGGTTTAAGACAGTAAATAAATTGTAATTTAATTTTATTTTAATTTATGTACCTATTTTAACTAAATACATGCAAATAAAAAACTTTTTTTGTTCCCCCATAGAAATATAGACACATACTTAACGTTATAGATATGTTATAACAAGTTGATTTCGTTTAAAATTTATTTTTTAGAGCAAAAATTTAAATAACGTAATTTATCAACAAAATATTGTGATTGCATCCAAATGTAAACGCCAAAAGAAAATATTTCTCCTTATTTGATTATAATCCTTTTGAATTCTGTTAGGCGAACGTAGAAGGCTTCACATTATAAGAAAACTTTCAGGCCATACGAAATCATTATTATTTCCTTTATGGCTTTAATATCATTTGGAAAAGGGTCGTCTCGTTCTCCATCTGTCTATTTTGTCTGCTTTCTCTTTATACCGTATATGTTCTATGTGTAAATACTTTTCGTCTTTAGAGTCGTTTCGTCTTTAGTTCTCAGTCTCTTTGATGTTAATGTAAAATTCAATTCGAATAAGCAACGATAGTAGAATGACGATAAAATGGCAAAACGTCGACAAAACTTTTCCTTTCGGCCGTGCTTCAGTTTTTCGCTTCGACAAGTTTCAAGAACATTGCTGATTTCATTAAAATTATTTTTAAAATGAATTGAAAGTTTGATCTTATATTAATAAGATGGGGGTCAATAGAAAAGAAATAATATATTCATTGCGTATCCCATGTTTAGATGGTCCCGAAGGAACGATAAATTATCACGGGTTTCTTTCACCTGATGCGTGGAAAACGACACTAAGACTCGGGGTGAAAAAGGGAGGCTACAGTCGCCCCTAGACGGTAGAACGGGAGAGATCTTTACGCACTAAGAAGCAATCGTGGTTTACCGACTGGAAATATTCACGTCAAACCGCAACGTTTTAGAAAGCTCGTCTCTATTCACCAAACCTCGTCCTTCTTGAGTCTCCTTGCTATTTTCTTTCGCGCCCTCCGGACACGTTCCAGAAATGATGGCTTATCCCCCAACTGAAACGTGTGATAAAAAGTCGAGACGAAACGATATTTTTTTTCTCGTTTTTATTACAACCGGTGACATCTAAAATTTACTCTAAAACATAATTTCTCTCTGACAGAATCATTTTTTTATTTTTTTATTCGTATATTTCTCTAGTTTTCTAACATTCTTTTTATTTGTTACAGGTAAACAGAGCGTAATTTTTCACAAAGGTATCGTAAAAGAGTTTAAATCACGCTTGAATTTTAGCCTTAATTCAATTAGTCGCAAAGAACGTTAAATCCTAGTTTGAGCTCGCCGATCTCAATTTTCCAGGCGTTCACATTCTCGTGGCAACCCGTCTGTCGTTTCTTTTCATTTACATTAATTATATCGTAGTTGAGTCCCATTCTTGTTGAAGGCATATAAGGGAAGGAATGAAATCAAAAACATGGAGTACAGGACTGGGACTTGGGGTCTTGAGACTCCCAACACGGCTTCGAGGCTCTAATTCAATTATTTTGTAGTTTTAGAACCGAAACGTGGCTTTTCTTCAGGCGCATTTATGTCGCGTAATAATTTTAATTTTATTTCAAAATTAATTTTAAGATTCACTGTGATGGTTCAATCGTAACACTTTTACTATCTCCATCCATTTCTTGCTAATTTTTTATGTTTAAATTGTGACCAAATGCATAAAAATAAACGTATAATGAATATTTGTCTTGAAATTTGAATTTATATCTTTTGGCACAGAAAATCTTATGTCTTTTTTGTCGTTTGAAAAACTTTTTAAAAAGCTTTTGTTTCAAGAATATCTGCTTGTTGTTATTGAAGCTTTGCCAAGAGCGAACCAGGTGATAAAAATGGACGAAATTCGGACAATGTAAAACAGCTTAAGACTATTCTTCAAGTTAAGGGAACAACGAGTTCTCGCCATCAACTATTTGGGGCCGCCTCACAAATAACATACACACACACTTACACGTAGCGCTATTGCACTTAATTTCCCTCGAGTCCCGTAGAGGTCACTCCGCACGTAAGAAAATTCCCCCATATGACGGCGTTGTATAATATCAAGGGTTTGCATAAAACCATTCCTCACCCTTTCTACCTCACATCCCCATAGGCAACTGAGTGGCCACCCCGGTCAATTTATTTCAGCCGACACACGATTTTCACGTACCGTACGAGATTATTTTTATCATTCTTACCTACAAACGGCCGACAATAAAATTTATTTTTACGCGAAAATTATTTCACCTATTTTCTCTAAATCGTTAAAACTTTTTGCAACAAAATAAAACAGAAGACCATAAGAGTAATAAACAACTTCATGTCTGTTAACTATGAACATAACCTATAGGTATAAGGTTTTTCCATATTGAATTTTTTATAAAAATGAAACAAAAATCTTTGATTTGTATGAAACCATTTGAATTTTAATCTTTTGTTGAAAAGGAAAAAATTATGTTCTCGTTTAAAAGGCGATTGAATAATTACGTTTTTTGTGTATCATAAAAAATATAAATCTCAATTTTATTTCTATGGAACTTTTTACATTTCCACGTAAATGAAATAAATTTAAAAGATTATAAAAATTTATCGACGTGAATATAATTTAAAGTTATTACATACACAGACGTATATTTTCCACCATTCTGAATTTATTTGTATAGCGGGAAAAGTCCGGGAAAATGCAAAAAGGGAGAAATTTGTACATATAATTTTCCCGAGAAGTCTCATAGAGAAGAAGCTTAGCGACGAATGAGTTTCCCTTCCAAGCACTTGCACAATTTGATCAACTAATCTGAATTTTTCTTCTTATGATGCGGAATAATAAGGGTTTGAGGGGATGGAACGGGACGCGGTTTTTGGTGAAACGAGAGAGTGGTGTGGAGGAGATTTTTGCACCCTTCTTAAATCCACTTCAGACATAAAATCACGTAATAACCGACGCAGGTAGCTCGAGCAAACTTGTCGTCGTTAACGTAGCTCACTCCCAGATTCCCTGATTTCTCAAGGCTCGATTTTCACTAGAAACAAAAACAGTTGTCAGGGATTAATTTGGAGGTTTGGGCGTTTGATAGTGAAATAATTAAGTCGAACAATTGGAGTACCGCAATGCGGGAATATGTGATCGCATAGATTATCAATATTCTACGAGATTGCATTCATTGAGGAATACTCTCTATGACTCCCTGTTACACCACGTTACATCCCGATTCGTCCGAATATACTCTCGCTTATGTTGTACACCCGTATCATACCATATCAAACACATAAATCACACCGATCATAGACCAACATACAAACATACACACGAGGAATTTGGCTATACTCAAACTCGTATTCCTTTATTCCCATGTAATTATAAACCAATGTAAGTTTCATCAATAAAATACTCGTACAACGCAACACTGTCGTTTTATGAGTTTAATTAAGGTGTAAAAAAATTTCTTTGCTCTCACATTTCGCGTCATTGTGTGCTGGTTTAAGTATTAAATTTTATTTAATTTAATGACACCATTTCGAGCCCATCAAGATCTCAAGTTACAACATTTATAATGGCAATGGACAGAAATTAACACTTTAATTATCTATTCGTAATGCTAAACGAATAGAACCTGAAAATGCTTTTACGTTGTCTAATTATATTTACCGAAATAATTTAACAGCAGAAAGACCGAAATTTTGGACAAAGAAAAACCAAGTAAAAAATAATAAAACCTTAATAAAATGCGTTGGTAAAATAATTTTGTGAGTGTTGTTTTTTCATACGCTAAGTTATTCCTTTTTTAAAAGATATATTTAATTTTAAAATTTGAGGCAAGAACATATTTTGGAAAAATGTTAATGGTTTTTCTAACAGGTTTGAACATAATATTTCGTATACAATTACATTAACCTACAGTTAATCAAAGAGTAACAAGGACAATCTAATATTACGGTAGCTATTCAAAGTCGTCTCTCAATTTTAATCACAAAGAGTCAGTCAGTCAGAGTAACTCAATCATACATTTAAGGAAACACTCAAGTGCCTTAGTTTTTTTTTCATCGTTAGCAAAGGTAGGTTAAGGCTGTTTCCTCCCGCACTGTAGCCTGAGGCTTATTGTACTCTTGGTCTGCGCATGCATGTAATATAGAAGAATTTCTTGTAATATAGAAGAATTTCTACTTAGTTTCCAAGTTCAGGATTCTGCCTATCAGGAGCAGTCCCTGTACTAAGCTCCTAGTGCGATTTGTATCTGTTTGGGCATCGCTGATCCCATACAGGTGACGGCATCTTGTGACGGTTTTGCAGTCAAAATTATGTGGGTCGCACTTTCTTCCCTAACCAGTGTGTTGATAAGTGTTCGCAATTTTATTTCATAGAGCTCACTTATTACAAAATTAAGCATACACTTAAATAACCACTTACATCAAATATGTTGACAGTTTGCATAGACTAAACTTATCACATGAGTTGAGTATAGACTAAGTTTGTATCAATATACCTATGAAAATCAAGTAAACGCTGCTGAAGCTTCACAAGTAGATCCCTACTGTACATTTTTTGTATAGTATTCCAACTAAGCATTGGTTTTTTAATGTCATTTAAAAAAAATTAACTAATTTTATTACAAAACATTTCATGGTTAAAACTCGTGTTTTGTGGTATTAGGATTTAGGATAGACTTAAATTATTTTTAAGATAGGTAGGTTCTCTTTTAGAGTCGTTTTATTCGATGGGAATTTTGCAAAACGTTTAATAAACCAAAGTACTCTATTTATTTTAATTTTCTGGTTAATAAATTATCACAAATTTACTAGTTTGCATTAACTTTTTAAATCGTTCGCATCGCTATTACTTGAATCACTTGTATTCCTAGAATGACTCAATTTGAGCAACACACTTTGAAACCATCTATTAGACTTTCTTAGCGTCCTCAATTTCTTGCTTTTATAGGCAATTGAGCTTCTACATATAAGGGTTCTCAACATCCATATTTTCAGATTTATCAAAAAGTTAAAATTTATTCTACTTCTAAGAAAAACCATATAAATTTTGGCTCAGAAAGAAGACGAGAAACGATGAACGGAGAATATTACATGGCCAAGTTTCTTAGAGAATTAAATTTTTAACCTTTTCAAAAATAAATAAAAATGGAAATTTTAAAAAACAAATAAAATTTTCTACCCTATAAAATTTAATCGCTCCAAAGCTATAATACACAAAATTATTATTTAATAAAGTAGTAGTATTAGATAATTATCACAAATCAACAAATCTTTTTTGTCTTGCAATCAGTTAAAATATACCTTTTTTGTTTGTGCTTAGCAAACTTCCACATTAACAGCTCATAAGAATTCTTGTCATTATAACTTAACTGCTACATTTGGTATTTATTATTAAAGCATGACAAGTCTTATTTTCGGAAGTAAATTGATTGAAATAATTCAGGGCGATTCTATAAATATTTAAGATTTAAATATCAATTTATGTTCAAAAATCACTTAAAATTGTTTTAACACCTAATCTTCTCTGTATAAGTTTCAACAAGTTTAGCATTAATTTGCATGTTTTATCATCTAATTTTAGCAAGAGCGTGTTTTTATTTTTCCCACGAGTCTCGTAATTCCTGTTTGTCTACGTTTCGATTCATCTAAACCAGTCGAAATATACATACATATAAATAGTTTCAAATTGACAGATAATTTGACCTATTTAAAACTAAAACTAATGGAAACACAATACCGTATATACTCATATATACTTGTATGTTGTGACCAAATCTGTTTCGATTACCCATACCCATAAGGGAATTAAGTAAAAGCATTTTCGTAAAAATCGGTTGTTTATTGAAACTTAAAAAGAAAACTCAACTTGGAAGCCTTATTTTCTCAAACTCCGATATTCATCCCTATTGTGTGATATGAGAAATGAGCACTTTTTGTGTATTCGAAATGAGTTTTTCTCGTCTTTGTCACAACTGCGAGCCTTAACTAGTTTTCCCGAGAAGCTGACAAGCCGTCTCGCGGCTGACTGATCCGAGAGCACCCTTAGGAATTTTTCGCTACACGTCGAGAGAAAACAACGAGACATATTTCGTTCATTTTTTGCCATTCGAGCGGAGAAAAAGATGCCAATAAAGCAATATTCGATGCCTGTGCGTCTTCAGAACTTTTCGTTCAACAAAACCACCTGTGAATTTAATATATACCTATTACCTACCTATATATATGTATATACTTTTTTGTTAGAGAAAACCGAAATTACGTTTAAGTCGTTGACGAAAATTGACATTTTTCTTTGATAAAAAAACATCGAGATAAATTGATTAAATTTGCCTAGAAAGGCAAGGTAAGGCCTTTGATTGAATTGGAAAATTAAAAAATTTCATCCCCGGGGTTTTCTTGTAAATTTTCATATTTATCGCTAAAAGTTTTTCTCGTTTTCCAAACGCACAGAGATATATTGAAACCAGAGGTCGATTATTTTCTCGTGTTTTGAATTTTAATACACTTGCCCATATTTCTAAATCCTTAAATCGCTTCAGTTCCCTTCAATTCTCGTATTTTTTCCCTCGATTCCCGGCGACCCTTGGGGTTGATATGAATATTGACATTTGAAACGGATGGAAAAATTGAATATATGCACGTGTTGGTTTTGAAATAGAAAGCAAACAAAACCAAGTGAAAATACATTTTATTATTTATTTTTTAAATTTAACAATATTTTTTTAACGTTTAAAAGAGGCTTAGAAAACCGGTAGGCATTTTTTTTTGTACAATTCGCCAACGTGATAAAATAAATCTCGTCTTTGGCAGATGGAAAACTTGTTGATGATCTGTGAAAAATAATTCGAGATAAAGAGAAGCTTTTTGTGTGTCATCATCACTTTTTCACTCTCTCGATAAAGAAGTGTTAAGAACATAACCCCAAAATTTTGATCTATTGTTGAGAAGATAATCTAGTTTTATGTGTTCTTCCTCAAATTTTAGATGTCATAACAAATAAAATTTGTAGAGAATTTATTTTTTTAGAGATCAGACTTTTCTTATTCAAATACTTTTTAATGCACAACATAGTTTAAATCCACAATACAGTTAATTTTTAAATTTAACATTTGACGAACAAAAAAAATCTGCCATCAAATAGAAAACGTTTTAAATTACTTCATATATTTTAAACAAATAACAATATTTTGTATAAGGAACGAGACGATTGTACCCTAAAGCACATTATGTATGTGTACAGTGTACATATTGTATCTAATATGTATCAAAAAGTAGGAAAAACTTTTTACCATATTGAAAAATTTTGTTAATATTAATTAGTTGTTTTAATGAAGTGGAAGGTTAGTGGGAGCATGAACGAGTAATGAATAACATTTAATATTGAATCTCGACTACCTCCGGGGGAAAAAGCCCCAATTAATATTTATATATAATTAATGAGTTAGCTTTGAGAATTTTTAATTTCCCAATATCAAGAATGCAAAATACTCGGAAAATCAGTCGAAAAAATATTTCAACTAGTAATTTCGTATATTTAAACGTGAACTCGTTGATTTTATCGTTTCATCCCGGCCTCGCGGCTATTTGATCCCTTTCCCGTTTTTCGCGTGTGGCACACCCTTAACAAACCAAACGACCACACATAGCGAGTCCTGTCGCTCTCGCCGCCCGTGTCCCTTTGTCTAGAACGGGAACACAAGCGTTGTCGCCGAACCACAGAATATCGTGTTGTAGGTGTGTTCCAATTAACAAACCCGGGGTTTTAATTATCGATATTGTGTTTGCATAAATATACATGCATCTCTTACTAGTGAAATAATTGTTTAAGTAGATATTAGACTCGACAATCTCAACAAACCCCATTCCTAGCCACCAATTTACTCCATCAACTTCATATTTTAATTAAGAGATGTTTTAATTAGGAAATATAATTAAAACCAAAACGAGAAGGAGACGCAAGATAAAAATGAACCTTAATCAAAATTTCTCGCGGAGGATTTTCTTCATGACAACAACAAAATAATCTTTATTAGGAATCTGATAATTTTTTTTTTTTTTGGGATTTGTCCAATTGGTTCTATTTCTACTGGACTATAAATAGAATTGTGTATATGCAACGGATAAACTTGTGTCGAACGAAAGTTTACAAACTCCTTCAGGATATTGTGTACATAAAAGAAATGTCGTCTACCCAAAAGTAGGTTACTGTATTTTCCGTTTTTAGACTGGATCAATTACTCTATTTCTCTCAGTCTTTATGCTTCGGTAACGATCTGCTCCATAACAGTTCCAGAGACCATATGTTTCATGATGGAAATAAAAAATGATGCAAACGTAGCTCACAGATTAGGGAAAAGATTTCAAAATGGATTAACTTGTTGTCTTTTTATTTAGAAAAATATCAGATCTGTTTTTTGAAATGATATTACGTTATAAGGCTTCATAGTAATCTACTTTTTTTAAATCTGTATAAAAGTGAAACTAAATACTTTTTGTTTCTTCACCCATCCAAAAGTAAAATTGAAATGAATAATATCAATACGGATTCGTCAAGTCAAGTATTTGAATTTTTTAGCAATTATTTAAGGTAAATATTTAAGCTTTGAAAAGAAACAACTTGCAAATGACTTCATATTTAATTATTAACATTTGGCTTATTTTGGCGTTGATTTTCAGTCAAATTTAAGATGCTTGAAAATCAAGTAAAATAATTCAAAACCATGTCCAACAGTGAATTGTTAAATATAAAATACCAATTACTTAATACGCTATTTATTTTTTATATTTTGGAAACTTAACTTAAAAATCAAAAGTAATTAATTAGGAAAAAATATTCTTCGATAACATTTTGGGATATACAACGAACAAATTCTTACTTACTCAATAACAGCCCATAAACTTTTGCCTTACTTAGGCTTGCCAAATCTAATTTTAATTAAATATGATTCTCATTGAACCCAAAAACTACTAAACAGATTATAATAAACGTTTGGCATACATAAAAAATAGGAACCATTAATTTTTTGGGACAAAAATACTCTCTAAACTCCTCAATGCATAATTTTTAAAAGGTTGAGATTCTAGCGGCAAAATCAATAATAGATAAAAAATCTTTGGTCTCCACTTTATTCTAAGAGTTGTTGAGTTTGTTTAATTTTCCAAAAAGGGCTCCAACGCTTTTTTTACACTTTTCATAGTTTGTAGACTTATTTATGCCTACAACTTTTATTTGAAACTTTTTCCTGGGAAAATTCAAAAAGAACGGTTCTGCGGTTAAGTGTGCGAATTCGTATTTATGTACATATAGGCTGTATCTATACAAAACATTACTTTTTTTACCTTTATAAAATATATTAAACCACCTATTGGCGCTGTGGTTAGAGCAATTGCTCTCTCCGCTTCATGCGTCAAGTGGTTCTGGGTTCTATCCCCGTTGAATCCCAGACTTAAGATTCTAGACCTAAGATATTATTGACCAACAGAAATTCTCTGTGTTTAGACAGTCGTGATATGACCTTAGATGTTAAAGCGACTTAAAACACAAAAAAAAAGTATACTAAAGGAAGTGTTGTAATTCAGTCGATCCTTTGACTGAATTGAGCTTTCACAGGAAACATATTTTCTAAGGTCCCCTGAATCCAAAAAAGTGGTTATTAGAAACATTTCTGTGTGTGGCAACTATATCGTATCGAAAGCTTTATCCGAATTTTACCAAACTTGAAATTTAGCCTGCATATTACATCCAGTTGTGTCGCGAAACTTTTGGTTGAAATTGGTTGACTGTAAGCTAAACATTATTCAATAGGTTTTTGTGCTTTTTAAAATTTTTTCGAAAACGGCTCCAACGATTTTTTTTAAGCTTGCTATAGTTCTTAGACGCATCTCGTTGATGCCTACAACTTTTGTTTGAAATTTTTCTTTGGAACATGACAATAAAGACGGTTTAAGGGTTAAGGGTGGGAGTTCGTATATACATAGAGACTGTGTGTATATAGTTCTTTTTAGATAGTTATAAAGTGCTTATAGTTCTTTTAACCAACAGCGGGTTTCATAAAAGCGAGTAAAAGAAAGTCTTGTGACGCCTCACAGACAATTTTTTTGTAATAAAAATTTTCCGAAATTATACTAGCTCTTGCAATTTGATTATTTCGTAATACTTTCTTCTAAGACTTATTTAATAAGGCCGTACCTATGTTTACTGAAATCGCTAAATTTTTCCTGTATAAATAAAGTACCTAGCTACTAGCATACATAAAGGTACGTACGTAATATAAGAGTACTATTTAGAATACATGTATGGGGATAATAAACAAAAAGTATACTTTGATTAACATTCTACATACCAAACAAGTGGTCAAATGACAACAAATAATTAACAACAATAATATTTGATACTGATAACAAGTATTAATTTTTCTTCACTTGTTGACATTAATGAGTTTAAAAGTACGCTTTACAAGTGCCGTTGCCATAGGCATGTTATAAATTAAGGCAAAAATATTATTAAGACAAAGATACTTTTAAAATCTTTGGGGTAGCTGTTTACAAACATAACATCTTTTCTGAAAAAAAAACTCGTTAACATCAATATAATCTTTACATAGTATAAAACAAAGTCGCTCCCGCTGTCTGTTCCCTTAGATATTTTAAGCTACAAAACGGATTTTTATGCAGTTTTCAGCGATTGATAGAGTAATTCAAGAGAAAGGTTTGCAGGTATAAAACATGCATATTATAGTAGAGAAAAGTCGAGAAATTTAAAGATTTATAATGTGAGGTCATAATTAAAATATTTTTCGCGATCAAACGTATGTTATATGCGGCGAAATTGTGTATCTTAAAAAGATTGATAAAAAAAAATTGTTTGTCTGTAAAATCGGTTTACGGACGATAGTTTTACGTGATAACGTCATAAAAAACACCTAATTGATGAAAAATTGCTTACTTTTATGAATTGAATTATTATCACTGAATTATCATTACTTTGTATAATACAAAGGAGTTAATTGAAAATTAACAATTTTTTCAAAATGAAGTCAGACTGAAAATTATGAAGGAAAAATCAATTAAATATTATTAAGTAAATTGTAAAAGAAAAGCATAAAACACGTTGTCGTAGGTAAGGGCACCAACTATCGATATATCAAAATATCGTTAGTTGATATTTATTTTTGAATATCAAATTCGATATTTTTTAAGAGCTTTATTATATTTTATAATAATTATAATTTATTCCACTTATAGTTATCGACAATTTTTTAAGTAATCGCGTTTTGAGATAAAAATATCGATATATCGAAGTATCGATATTTTTTACTCTGCATCTATCGATATTGCTTGTAAATATCGATACGATATATATCGATATATTTTATACATTTTCCCATTCCTACGTTGCCTAGGATTCAACAATAATATCGTACCTCTCTATCACTTGTATCGCGTTCTCGCTTGCACGCACAGGTTCAAATGTAGGTAACGTGACAAAATGGCCGAACTTTTTCAGACTTGTTGTCGTAGTTCATCAATTTATAAAACGTTATCACGTCAAAAGTCCGCGACGGCATATGTCTATCTCTTAAGGATAACCCACAGGATCCATTTTTATCTTTTACATATTACAAATAAATTATTGGTTATTTACCAAGCTATTTTAAATATTACAGTATTATTCCTTATTCAATTAAATACATTAGATACGTTGTGTATTTCATGTAGATCAAAATTGCCCTATACAGCATATCATAAAAATGAATATCTTAGAAGATATCACAGATTTAAATAGCGTTGGCAGGAGCAACTGGATATTTTACGTCGTACGGTATTGGTATTATTGGTATCTTCTTCTATATTAGATGAAAATAGTATGTTGGTCCTTATCTAAGATAAAAACTCGAAAATTATATATACAATCCGCTTCCAGATTCCAGAATGTCTTATCTATATTTCGCGTCCAGTATTCGTCGTAGTATTATATTTGTCTATGATTTTTCCATAATTAACTACAATGTATGTATAAGAGAAATCAACAGTGATATTACAATTAAATATTTAACGAATTTCATATTGACGGTAAATTAATTTCACAATAAAAACAACACTCCTAATTAAAATTTAAAAAAAACAACAATGAAAGTTCCAAATAATTTGCTATTGTCATAATATTGTTACCCTGCCGAAATTCAAATTAAATCTAAAACTAGCTGTACCCGGACTTCGTTCACGTAAACTCCGTAATACTACTCATAAAAGTTTTCAATGTATGATTTTTAAAGATCCACCATGGACATGAACAAATAGATTACAATGAAGCCTAGAGACTCCTTTTTACTTTCTTTTACTACTATATAGATAGTAAAGGAAGTATTGTAATCGGGTCGAATTTTCGAATTCGAGCTTTCACCGGAAATACATGTTTTGAGGTCCCCTGAGTCCAAAAAAGTGGTTTTTAGAAACATGTCTGTGTGTGTGTCTGTGTGTCTGTGTGTGACAGCCATATCGTATCGAAAGCTTTATCCGAATTTCACCAAACTTGGCATTTAACCTCCCTATTATACCTAGTTGTGCCGCGAAGCTTTTGGTTGAAATAGGCTAACCTAAAGCTCTACTTTACTCTTGGCGTTTTTGAGCTTTTTCAATTTTGTTCGAAAACGGCTCCAACGATTTTCTTTAAACTTTCTATAGTTCTTAGACTCATTAGTGGCAACAACTTTTATTTGAAACTTTTTCCTGGGAAAATTCGAATAAGGGCGGTTCTGGGGTGAAGGTTCGGAATTCGTATACCTATACCTATGTACATATAAGCTGTATAGTGTATACATATTACTTTCTTTTACTATTTAATAGTAAAGGCAGTATTGTAATTGGATCGAATTTTCAAATTCGAGCTTTCAACGGAAATACATGTTTTGAGGTCCCCTGAGTCCAAAATAGTGGTTTTTAGAAACATGTCTGTGTGTGACAGCCATATCTTATCGAAAACTTTATCCGAATTTCACCAAACTTGGAATCTGGCCTCCATATTATACTTAGTTGTGCCGCGAAGCTTTTGGTTGAAATCGGTTAACCGAAAGCTCTACTTTACTCTAGGCGTTTTTGAGCTTTTTCAATTTTTTTCGAAAACGGCTTCAACGATTTTCTTTAAAATTTCTATAGTTTTTAGACTCATTAATGGCTACAACTTTTATTTGAAACTTTTTCCTGAAAAAATTCAAATAAGGGCGGTTCTGGGATGAAGGTTGGGAATTTGTGTATATACATATAGCCCTATAGGTTGTATGCATATAGTACTGTTTATATGTATTGTTACAAAGTGCTTATATTTCTTTTAACTAACAGCGAGTATTTTCATGAATGAAAGTAAAAGAAAGTTGTGTGACGCCTCGCACCAGATATTTATTCATAAAATACATCTTCTATGCAGCAAAATAGAAACTTCTGAAATTTGGTAACGAAATTCGAAATTATGGTTTTTGGTAGCGTTTATATTGATTTAGTATTTTGAATTGATTATACTTTGTTTAGCCCCTAATGTAAAATTTCTTTACTTAATAAACAAAATCAGTCATTTACAACTTTAATTTTGGTTTTTCATGATTTTTTTTTAAATTTTGATTGTTACTTTAACAGTGAAACTGTGAACGTTTTAATTTAAACGAAAAACATTATCACTATACGAGATCAGTTTAAGAAAAAAAAAATTAAGAATTGATAATCTTTTTGATCAACTTTTTTGAATCAAGATTGAATTAAAACGGAATATAAAAAAATTTTGCTATGACGGTTTCTATTAATCAATTAGTAATAATATAGAAATTAGTATGAAATCAAAAGTTTATCAGACTTAAACAAAATACTATCATATAAATATAAATAAATTTTGACTGATGTTACGAGTTATTATCACAAGTATATTAAGAGAGACAACATAATTATTTTGTAAACAAATTGCTTTTTTGTATCAAATTCACGTAATATTCACATTTCCGATTTGATCCCTATGTTCCTGAATGAAATCTTCCATCCGGCACACGAACCTTGTATAAATTTGAATATAAATCGCAATGACGATAACGTTAAAATTCGATGGCAATATTGATGGTTTGGATAAGTGGCTTTTGTGAATATGAGCCTGTTCATGTTCCTACAGGAACACTTCTGCGCCCCCCCCCCCACACACACACATACAACTATTATTTAATCTAGAGGGAACAATTTCAGAGAGAAATCCATAGGTACACACGCACACACTCACATAGGCCATTGTCTGTTTGCCGATCGTCGTCAGTGCTATCAATGTATCCCGGTCCTATCCGTTATTATCCTGTCCGTTCGACCGGTCGTGTTCTCATCCAGAAAATGATTATGTCGACGTTTGCTTTCACGAAAACTGACCATCGTCTTGTTGATGATAGTGGACCTTTGGGAACTACTAAAACAAGATAGCGGTAATCATACTGGAATCTCCCACTCTCATATCCTTATTGTGTCCCCTTTGTCCAATCTTTTTTATTTTCTTTTTCAAATCATCTTTTTTTAGTTTTTTAAATAATGGTCTCTTGGCGAGGAATTAATTTACGCTAATGAATGCGTTTTATGTTCCCGCATTGCATAATTTAAGTTGAATTTGATTACGGTTGGCAATACAGTAACGCAAAATGAAACGAATTTTCCCCATTGGTTAGTCTGGAATGGGAAACAGCAGAGGATGAGTTCAGGTTCATGAGGGCTTTGGGTTGATAGACATTGTCGTTGTAATAAAGCTTGTGATAATAATTATAATATGTTGTTGCATATGTAATTCAAGTCAGTAAATCCCCCCTCATGTCCTATTTAAACTACATAGATTTATATGGATTTGTACGGAACTAAAATACATTGTAAATATTTTGTACAAAAAGAAAAACTATAAATTATGAAAAAAGTTATTAAATTGTTGTTTTTTGACGTAACTGTTACAGTTATCGTGGTTATAATTGAATTCTGCCGTATTATATTATAGTTTTGGGGATACATTGAGGTGACATGACATTGAATCTTAACGAAGTTAAACTCAGGATAAACTTGTATTTATCTTCTAAAAATGACCTATCCTAATTACAGAATTATGAATGTAAAATTAATTATCATATTATGGAATATGCGAAGTAGATACATTTAAATAACACAAATATAAGTAAACCTTATTGTAAATTATTTTGCATGTTTTTTTAAGTTGAAATTATTTAAAATCTCAAACATTTTAAATGTAATTTTTATATAATTCGTTAAGGTTAAATGCAGTTTCTAAATTAACTAAACGTTTCCTACTAAAACAAACTAAATTTACTAAAGTTTTATAGGTCTTTAAGATGTTATATTTATGAGAGATATCAAACATATAGGTATAGTTACCTACCTCATTTTTAGATAAAATATTATTTAAACGGCAGAAATTTTCCTTTCTTACATCTGAAAAATGGTCTCTTAAAAGTTATTCGCTTTTCTTTGGTCTAATGCACGCAATTAGCTTCTCTTGGAGCAAAAAAATCTCGAAACCTTTTAGAAGGGCATTATCAATAAATCAACTTCTAACAAATAAAAAACTATTTGTACACATAACGATTCACTAAATGTTTTTTATTAAGAAGGTTTCTCTTAAATACTAAGGCGTAGCAAAAATAAGGGACCAAATATGTACTTGGACAAAATCTTTTGTGTAAAAGAACAAAAAATTCCACAAACCTGAAAAAAAATTATAACAATTACAAACATCGTTTTAAATATGTTTCCTTTTTTGCTTTCATTATGAAGTCTTCAAATTCATTTTCTTGTAACATTAGGTTAAATAACATTTTTAGTAGATCAAATCTCTTGTCCTCAAATAATCAATTTCCTCAAAATTAAAACTTTTTCAGTCATAAAAGTCTTTTTAATTAACTCGCTCTTAAAAGGTTTTCACTAAAACATCAATTTTATAGCTTTTCTGTAACATGTAAATAAAAATAAATATTTAACTTCTTTTCAAGCTCGTAAAAAGTCCCGAAAAGCTGTTTTAAGTTGTTCTTTTCGAAGCTTTTTTATAGTGCCATATTGTCAAAGTGGAAAGATAAATATTAACAGAATCAACAGCAAAAAATACCGGGTAAATCGGTTTATTCATACACCCTAGAAAAAATCATTACATCCTTTTTTAGGGCAAATATTTTAGACAGTTGGATTTTTTCCAAGTTTTGATTTTCCTAGGTGTGATGTTTGAGTTGTTATTTCATGAATCTCTTTCAAGTTGACTCCATTGATAAATATATTATTAATATATAAAGTGGATATTTGTGTAAATGTCATCACCCGAATATTGAGGAAAAAAATGGGGGTCACAAGTTGGTTCGAATATTAAAATTCGTGCCGCATCATATCGAAATGTGAACAACGCCTGGTTATGCAAATACAAGCACATTCATACATAAGGGTCGGTTCCAACAACACTTCTTCAACTGGTGGGGCCTCAACAACCCCTTTCCGCTTTGCTCCACATCCTCCTTATTTGATGGGGTTTATAAAAGCAACACGCAAAACTAACTTTTAAGATGGTTGTTATATAACGAGAATGGGAACGCAAGTAGTCAGAAAGGAGGGGGTCATGTGCAGATTTGGAAAAGAGCTTTAGAAGTAACTTTAAGCCAGTGAAGGAAATCCTCATTTCTGATTCAACTTCTTAACACTTGGATGCATGAGGAATACATGATTGAGCACTAGACGAGATCGAAATGGAAGGAGGCGGCCGGGTGATAGATGGGGCACAGATAACGGGGACGAATTAAGGGAGTCGCTTGTGCGACATCTATCGCCATTCAGAGCTTACGACCAAGAGAAAAATATACTTGTGTACATCTTCGACAAGCTCAATTTATTCGCGCGCTTATTTATTATTCAAATATTTCCATTTCTTTTCAAAATTTTTCATTTAAAAATCACCTCCAATCTATCATACAACATATCTAATACTAACAATTAAATTTAATTTTTCTGGGTTTTTATCAAATATACACAATTAAAATTTGTTCCTAGCCATCATTTCAATGGTTATATTCTAACAATAAGTTGAAAATACTTTAATTTTTACCATTATTATTTTTTTGTAAAGTTTTGCTACACTAACATTTTTTTCTATTAGAACTTTTGAATTTTAAAGCCTTTCAAATAAATATTGTATGTATTCAAGTTTTAATTAGTTTCATTTAATTAATTACATTTTAATTAATTATTACATTTTAGTTTATAATTGTTTTGTTTGTGAAGTTGATGTGTTAGTTTGTTTGCTGTAAATGGAAAAAGTACTTTTAAATTTCATTAAGTTTTTAATTTAATACCAATTTCTTTTTCTCAGCAATGTTAAGTTAGTTTGTATAAAATAAAACTGTTGTTTTCTATTGTTATAGTGACATTTTAAAATTGTAGTTATACCTATCTTTATAATCTACTTTATAAAATAAGTTTAAAGTTGTTTAGCCATTGTATGCATATCAAAAATGTTAAAACTATGAAATACGATAAATATAGGGATGAAATGTTTGTAAATGTTATTGGTAATGTGATGTTAAGTGAATAAGTCTAAAAGACAAAAAACTGACAATTAAAAAAGACTTTTAATTTATATCCCAATTTAGTAAATATATGCAAGACTTAGATTTTCATCGTGAATATTTTAGAAAAATATTTCAGCAGCGGAAAGTATTAAGTCTTTTTCAATGATATTTTACTATTATTTAATTTTAATGATATCCTATTGTAATTTTATCCGGTCACCCTATGGTTTGTTTTCCAATCATCTTAGGGTAACATTTGACTCAAGTAATCGATGTAATCAAATCATCAATCAACGGTTTTGGGAATGTCATAAAGTTGGTAGGGGAAGCTCAATAAACTCGAGGATCTATAAAGCTGCTTCTGTTCCTATACCAATCTACATAATAATTTAAGACGATAACCAATCAACCAACCAATTTGACAAAAGTGTCTTCAAACGTAAGTTGCGTTTAAGGTTGTTTCATATTTAACTAAACCTATTTACTGATTTCAATGAAACTTAATGGAAAAATAATTAATATTTTTAAAAAAATAACTCTACATTGTTGAGGGTTGAGAAAAATTCTTAGCTAGTAGCATATAACTAAAAAAAATCATACCCAAGGTAAATTTTAACGTGAGTTCTTATAAAAAAATGAAAATATGTGACAAAAAATTCATTGTGAAAAAACAAATTTTAAAAAACGGCAAAATTGCAGAAAAATGACAAAATTATTAAATAATATAATTATATCGAATATATCGCAGTGTATATTTAACAAATAACATATTCTTTAAATGCTATAAAGTTCACATACGTTGAAAGAGCAGACAGGAGAAAAAGAGCGGGAGGGAGAAGGCGCAGTCTCTGATCTAGTAACAATTAACATGAGTGATTTAGAAAATAAGATATATGAGGTATATGAGCGTATATGTTAACAGCTGATGAAGGATAAACCTAATACTTTGTGATTTTTATTTTTTCACATACGAGTACCTGATAATATACCTATATACCTGATAATAACTGGACTATACCACAAGAGTTGTACGTCCATCAGACACATAAATGTTGGTATATTATGCACTATAAATTTATATTACTTTCCATTCTACAAGTCAATCTCAAACAAAATTACTATAATTGGAAATTGCTTAGATGAAAATATTAGGAAAATATGTAATGGAAAAGGTTTAGTAAAGAGGTAATGGTTTGCAGACAATTATTATTATTTTATTTTTTTATTTTTTGGGAGTTTTGAGTCACTGAAGATAGGTCATAGTTTTAGCCATTTTATAGTTTTAATCGTATCTCGACTCCTTGAAGCCCAGAAAATTTTTGTCGGTCATAAATCTTAGGTCATTAATCTTATATCTAAAGATTCAACGAGGATCGAACTCAGTACCACTAACGCATGAAATGGAGATCAACTAATCTTCTCCGCTGCATCATTAAGTGGTCGTTCATACTTCGTAGATTAGATGCTTTTTATCTACAACTAGCTGTACTCGCGACTATGTTCACGTGAGCTTTAATATATTACTCATAAAAATTTTCGATGGAAGATGTTTGAAGACCCACTAGAGACATGAGCAAATAGGTTACAAAGAAGCATTGAAAAGAAGCCTATAGGTAACTTTTTATATCGTAAACATAGTAAAGGTTTGCAACAAAACATAAATATCTGAAAGTGTATCCTAAAAATTGACCCGTATAGTCAGTTATAACCACATTAAATTTCATCATAATCCATTCTCAACTAAAATGTATAGTTTCAGCGTGATTTTTTTTGAACTAGTTCTATGTGCAAAAAGTATCCAAGATAATGACTTGGATAGTCACTTAAATTCTGTTTTAATACTTTTTGCGTAATGCGGGAACAGACAGACACATAAAATTTTTATATGATATACCCTTAGATCCCGCCGCATCATTGCTACACTCATAATGGAACTTAATTATTAATTATAAGTACATCAAATTAAAGCTCTTGTTTTCTGTGCATGATGATATAAAGGTGCATCTACAAGTACCCGCAAATAAGCGAAAATAAATGTTAAAATAAAGTGAGAGAGCGGGCAGAGACATTTTTCTGACAAGAAAGGCAAATAAGCCTTGCGAGTTTTTAAACCCTTTGCCTACCTCAATAGATCGAGACACGCCATCGAGCTAAAACTTGTAGTGCAAACATTCACTGTTCTCGTTTGACAAATGTCGCTGCGCGTTAACACTTCCTCACTTTATCTAATCTTAAACAGCTATTTTCGCTTATTTGCGGACATTTTTGGATTCGCACTCTTTTATCATCATGCACTGAAATAAAAGAGCTTTAGTTAATTTACTATATAAATGATTAAGCTACATACATTATGAATGTAGCAATCATGCGGCGGGGTATTAGGCTAGTAGATTTATGGAATTTATTATATTTATTTTTTTTTGGTGTTTTAAGTCGCTTTAACATCTAAGGTCATACCACGACTGTCTAAACACAGAGAATTTCTGTTGGTCAATTTTATTCTTAGGTCTAAGATCTTAAGTCTAGGATTCAACGGGAATCGAACCCGTACCACTTGACGCATGAAGCGGAGAGAACTACAGCCTCTAACCACTGCGCCAATAGGTGGTCTTTATTTGTTTTGTATATTTATATTTTATAATTTGGTATTGACAGGTTGATATTTATTTGTTAATCTTAATTATTTATAAAATTATATCAATATAATTAGCTCTGTGTCCTAGGGATACTATTGCTCCCACGCTGTTTAGGGTTGGTTGCCACAGATTTGGCTTGTATCAATTATAACAACTATTAGAGTTAGTTTTTTCAAAAGTATTCAATGTACAAATAGGTATAGCTTAGTTATAATTTTACTATTCTCATATCTGTTGTTTATCATTTTTTCATATCATCCCACAAATATAATGCTTTTTATGTACCTTTTTTCCTAAACTAAATTATTTTTTACCAAATCTTGTCTAATAAGCAATTTTTTTGTATTTCGTGTAAGCTTAAAAAATAGAGTGAAGATTTTATAGCGCCCTAAGGTGGCATTTGAATTTAATCTATATATTAATACGTGAAGCAAAAATTTGTGATCCCTTTTTACCGAATATTACACGAACGGAGGAGTATGAAATTTGGCACAATTGAAGTTTATATGAGGAAGTAGCGTATTGAGATAATATTTTATTATAATAATGCTTCAAAATCCCTTAAATTAATGAAAAAGACGTCACACACACTACCATCCGTTTGACACACATGCATACAATACATAGATATTTAAATCTAATTGTCAAACTTCAAAATGTCTTACGTCACTACCAAATGTCCCAAATCTCATTATTTAAATAAAATATTTTGAGAGGAATTTAAATTTTGAAATAATAATTATTGAAATTGAAGGAAACAAATTTAACCGAATATTTGTTTATTGATTGTTTATTCCTCAAATGAATCTTGAAAAATAAGTCAAAGAATTATTTTCCAAACATTGACAAATACAATTCATCAACTGCTGTAGTTAGCTTAGTAGCTAAAGTTTTTGAGGCAGTTACAAGTAAAGTGTACCATTAAGTATATTAAAATATAAAAGAATTATGGTCGAATTTTGACCACTGGGCGACCACTAGTTCAATTAAATAGATAAATATATAGTGGCTGGTTTGAAGGTATGAACCTCTAGAAAATTTGATTTTACAAAAAAAGATATATCTTTTAATATATACTTTTAATTATTTTGTCGTTTCAAATTACGAAAAATACGACTAATTCTTTTACAAATTTTTATTTAATTAATTTGATTAGGTAAAAGACTTAAAATAATACGTTTTTTCAGTTTCTTATATTTTTAAAATTGCAATAAAATTGCGTTTGAAAAAAAAATCATTAGTTAAAATTAGTCGTATTTTTCGCAATTTGAAACGACAAAATAATTAGAAGTAGAAGCATTGCGTCGCAACTGTGTTCTCGTTTACAACAGATGAATGTAGTAAAACTGTATCAACTATCTTCAACAGTGAATACTTCAATTACGTAAAATTACATACACATATGTATGTATCTCTGCATGCACGTATATTCCAGTACATTCTATCACCATAAGATAGTGTCTTTCGGAATAGTTAGTTGACGTGAAATAGCTGCACAATTTACATTGTAAAAGGCAAAGTTGTTATTGTGTTTCACAGTTTTTTGTCGTAAAACTTTTTAGGTTGTATTAAAGCGCAAACTTTGTGCACCATTAAAAAGGTGACTCGTTTAACTAAATACGAACGAAACACACTAAATTTTCTCTTCAAGAAACAATTACATGTCAATTGCACGACATTCTAACTAAATGTTGCTGCTAAAAAATGCAAGCTAAAAAAACCTACCGAGAAGTTTTTAGTATTAAACCAACCAAAAAGCCTATAAGTTTATTTTATAGCATAACATAGGTGTACCTATTATAATCATTGTTTTTCTTGAAAATAATATTTTAAAAAAATATATATTTTGTCGCTATGGAAACCGATTGATTGTCCTTTTTGATTGCTTGATATTGATGAAAACATTGTTTTGCACTTAACAAGTGTCAATTGGGTTAGGAGAGAAAATATGTAAGGGGGATAAGGAAGAAGTGATACATGAAAAGAAATAACATTTATTTTAAGCAAGGAAAATCAATTCGTATCCTAATAAAAGGTGAGAATCGAACAAAATAAGTTTTTCAAATAAAATAGAAAAGTGTTTCCTTATTTTAAATATTAATGCTTACAAATAATAAAAAGTAAGAAAGAAACAATATATTTATATCTTAACGGAAAAAAATTAAAAGATTAGAAATTTTAAAAATAAAATAAGCTATTGAGAGCTGCTTCAAAAAACTTCCATATTTTGATTAAATTATGCTAACTGATATGTCTCTGGGTAATAATTTCCACCGTTAGTAAGATTTAACAGAACTAACCATAAGTCATAAACAACGCAATTAGCAGTAACTAGGTAGACTTAATACATTCCAATATCATGACACCTTACTCCAATTTTTCTTAAATATAAAGTGTGCAATCTAAAAAGGTTATTCGTGTGACATGTCATAAAATATTGACAACTAAAAAATATTTTTTTATAAATCTTTTCACTAGTAGCTTGCGCTAGGTTTTCATTTAGAAAAAACATTATGTCAAACGTTTCTAATGATATAAGTATTTTTTTCCTTATAATATTGTAACGGAATTTTTTTCAAAACTGTATTGAGTTCCACGTTTAGGTTTCTTTTATTCTTTGGAAACCAAACAATCTATTAGTAAGAACCACACATTATTCAATAAACATTAATCACGCTGAATTTATGGATTCACAAAATCTCACAAAATGCGTAGAATCACATTGAATTCCATAGACAGACTGTCCTCTCTTTAAATATTTGACGGGAATGCTCTAGAAGTTTCTTAAGATTTGCTTTTGTTAAAGTCGGAACTTTCTAGATTGTTCGATGTAAATCGATTTTTGATCATTTCAAAACGTTTTTCGATGAGACATCGCATAATAATTATCTTTTCAAGGTGCGTCTCATTTATTCCATCTATCTATCACAATATGTACAAGCACAAAATAATAAGATATAAAACACACAATTTTTATTTGGAACAGTACCTTTTTTAGGATAAAGTCTATTCAATATGGATTTGAAGTTTAGATAAGTAATTGTTAATTATTTAAAAGTTTAGAATAGGTATTATTGTAATACTCTTTTTTCTAATTAATGTTTTCGACAATCAACAATAAACAAATCTTATGTATAAAACAATTTATTTCAATTTAAAATATTTATATATTTAAGACAATTTCATTATTAATTTTATTGGGTGTTAAATTGAAATTCATTATTATTTTCCAGTAATAATTGTAAATTTTTTAATTTAAACTTTGTAGAGAGAGATGTTTATCGTTGCTGTGTAAAATTGGTCTTCTTGAGGAAAATGCTTCAAAATGCTCAATTAGTGCAGAATTTTTTGAGTTTTGTCCTAAAAATGACTAACATAATATTTCTACATGTATAAGAAGAAGATATCAATAAAACAGCCACTACGTACGCCAACGCTTTTTAAATCTCTGATATCTTTTAAGATATTCATTTTAATGATACGCTGTAAAAAGCAATTATGATCTACAAAAATTGCACAACGTATCTAATGTATTTAATTGGATATGGAATAATACTCTATTGTTTAAAATAGCTTGGTAAATAACCAATATTTTTTTTTGTAATATGTAGAAGATAGAAATGGTTCCTGTGGGTCATTCTTAGGAGATAGACATTCACCGTGGCGGACTTTTTTATCAATCTTTTCAAGATACGCAATTTTGCTGTATATTAGTTTGATATTAGTTAGATCTATCTCGTAAGGTTTAGCCAGCCTTTGCAATGCAAGTAAGTACACAAAAATATGTTTGTTATGACATCTAATTACAAATCTTTGAATTTCTTGACTTTTTTCTGCTTTAAAATTGTTTTATACTTACAAACCTTTTTCTTGAATTACTCTACCAATTGCTGAAAACTGCATTAAAATCCGTTTTGTAGTTTAAAAGATCTATTATCTATTATCTATCTTTAAGTTCTATTTACCTTAAAATGGATGTAGTTCAATAACATAAAATTAATTTATCATTTTTAAATACACAAAATATAACATAAAAGAATTTTTTTGTAATACAATAAAATAATATATTTTTTTGTATAAATCATAGAGAAGCTGTTCTTTCCTTGCTTTCGTAAACTACACGCCTCTGCTTTACAATAGTAATTTACATTAATTAGGCTTTAAACGCTGTTTAAGTGTTTTAGAATAATGTTAAAAACGAATTTTGTTTTGAAATTAATATTTTGAACTTGTGTCTAATTTTTATCGGAAACGACTCTTTTTTTTAAATTAATTTTATTTGTTTGGTCGTCACCTGAAGGTACATATTATATTACGATAGTACCAACTTGATAACCACATGAAGAAGGAGATTACATAAACATTAAATTAATGAAAAACTGTTGTTTTTACTAACGATAAAAAACAAAAGATAAAAAGTGTTATTTCACAATTCTTATAATCCATTTGCTATAGATTTGTTCAACTCGAATTTAAAATCAACACGTCATTGATAAAAAAGCGTTTGTTTCAACATTTTTCGTTGAATATTAAAGGATTTCGTATGCAAAACATTATGCCGGCATTTTAAAATTCTTGAATCGAATAATGACGATAACTATCGTTATTCACCAAATGATTTATTCAGAAAATCAAAAGCCCTAAATAAATATTCAGAAAGCACACGCACGTTCGTACAGTATGCGTATACAATACGCATATACACGGCCAGGTTTCGAACAATATTGACAAAGAAAACCGTTCATTTACATTTCTAACATTTACTTATTTAACGAGAAAACTCAGAAATAGGACGAAACAGGAATAATGCTTACTCACTCGCAGGAACAATAGCTGAAATGTTTCTCGTTTCACTGGAAAGCCTCGTCGTTTCGTTCTCGCTCTATCTCTTTATCCATCAAATATTTAAATTACATAGAGATATTTAATCTGCACTGGTAGTAATAATGATAATAACAGTTCCTAGTTACAAGAAACGCACCCGCGTTCGCCCCTCTTATTCTTAATACCTTCGTTCAAATAATAATAATAACAGTAATGATATTCACTGAAATTATTTTTTGAAAAATTAAACTCGGAAAATCCCGTTATCCGGTTACACCGCGTATTTCATTCTCCGCTTTTCTGTATTATAATAAGAGAACGCCATCTTTCCGGGATTCGGCCTCTCGTTGAAATTCAACTTCAAACAGTTTTCAAAGCGCAAAACTTCTTTGATTTAATAAAATATCTCCGCGTATAACATACACAATAGAAGCCGAAGCTATAACTAAAGCCAAAGCTATTATTTATTATTACATCAAAAAACGAAGCAAATACATAGGCATTCTTGTTAACTATTATCATGGTCTCATCCATTTTACAGCATCTTTTCGATTTTCCAATTCAATTATCAGGCTTTTACACAATTGCACATCGCCTAGAATGCGCGTTTGTATTATTTTCTACGTTGATTCCTTTTTAGTGCATATTTTGCTCACTTTATTCGCGGCAAATTGATCTTAGGCAATTTTAAATTCCTTTGCGATGAAAATTAGCTTTTATGGCCACATATAATGGGAGCTTTAAAATAAATGAAAGCCTTCAGATCATAATAATAATAATAAAATATTTAATCACTTGGGGCCTTGAATATTGCCATTTTATTGATAATTGAATAAGGAATGAATGCGCTTTGGAAATACAATTTCAGAACAATATGGGCTTTATGAAAATAGGCTATTAAAATTTTAATGGTTTCCTAAAAATTGATCATTGTACTCATGTTCCATGTATCAACGGATCGTACTTGAACATTTTTATTGGAATTATTTTGTTTCTGAAAATTGACTACACTAACTTTATAATAAATTGATAATATAGGTCTGAAACTTAGAAGGAGAGTATAATTATTTGAGTTTTAATCTTGGTTAGATTTAATGAAACGAATCGATATGTTAACTAGTTATTGATAGGTTATTATATGTCTAATTCCATCAAGCTCTAAGATCATTGAATATATAATTGACACGAGGTCATAATAGAGATGGCCCGAAGTCTAAAGCTTCTACTTATGGATTACCACAGCGTGCTGGCTGTTGTCGGACTAGTTGATGTTTCCGAAAGGTGTCCACAGAATCGAAGCTAAAACGATACTAGGTTCGTTCCTTTTAACCGTAGGAACCTTGCCATACATGAAGGACAACTGATGTTCCACAAAATCTGTGACATTTTCTGGACGGGTGAATTTTCTGGTACATATGACCTTGCGATTATATATTGTACGAATCTGAACCCCCTTGATTTTCAACTAAACTAATAGCAAAACAAATTTAAAAATCGACATGCGTCACTAAGTAAGACCATAACATTTTTAATTGCCACATTATCGTACAAAAAATGTTAAATGGAACAAACCTAATGTATAAACGCTATAAAATATCCAAATGGTGCAGTCTTTGTTTTTGATATCGACGGTCTTTTATAGGTTAGGTGCATCTCCAATGCACAACTATGGCAATGAACTGTTTAAGCATGAATTCTAGTGAGCTAAAAAAATCAGTGTTGTCAATAGTCTCATTAAAGTGGAATACTTTGTAATGGTGGGCGTGGTTACCCACCTTTTATTTACATAAATATATATACAAATACATATGCCAGCGCTGGCCAAGAGCAGATCACATCATAAAGGTATATCATATATTTTTCCCAAGTCAGCTGCGAGAGATAAACTGCATTTTCAGCCGCCAATTTCCAGCCGCCACATCACTCCCCTCCTAGTGACGATGGTCACGATTGTCGTCGGGCCGTGAGACTCTAGGCTGCTGGGGCCGTCGTGGAGCAGAGGCCGCTTGAACGAGCTGCTGGGCTCGAGTCCGTAAGACGACGCGGGACGAGTATGGAGTAGCTCAACCGAAGATCAGGATGCAGTTACTCCACCGTTGAATTCCCTGGTGAGGGGGCCGGATGTATGTGGCGACTGGCGGCGTCCATAATGAGGCGAACTGGCAGGTCCACGCAGAATGACTGGTCCTCGCTGTTGTTGCGTGTTTAGATCACGTCGGGGTCACCAGTATGTAATGGTGGGCGTGGTTACCCACCTTTTATTTACATAAATATATATACAAATACATATGCCAGCGCTGGCCAAGAGCAGATCACATCATAAAGGTATATCATATATTTTTCCCAAGTCAGCTGCGAGAGATAAACTGCATTTTCAGCCGCCAATTTCCAGCCGCCACAACTTTTTCTGTTGTAATACAGAAACGAACCGAAGTATATTCCTACTTTAATCACAAAAATAAAAATATATTCATAGTTTAACCGTGTATTTCATGTGTAGGTACCGAGGATGCACAAAAGCCAAATCTTACGACTAAAAATCTCAAGTAAAACTTCTGTGGAAGTCTATATTCTGTATAGTGTATACTATCCTTTTGGATTTTTCAAGCCAAACTTATTTTAAGGTCCCATAGGTCGGATTGTTTCAACCAATGGATCCGACACTCAGTGTTTGGTTGCCTTGCAGCTAAATCTCTACATTACCCAATATTAGTTCAAACCACATTGCGAAATAAACTGGATTGCATTAGCACTACAAGTGCAATTCAAATACACCAATATTGAAGTTATGTTTGATGTACACCGCAATAGACCGAGTGCTAAAAATGCCTTATTGATCATAAGTGAAGCATTTGGTTTCTATCTTTATTTTGTGGTTTTCGAGACCGTTTTCAGAGACAACTTCTTAAAATTTTTTTTTGATTTCTCAGGCACTTAATGAAAAAGTACTAAGGCGATGATGATGAAGATTTTTTAAATACTTGAAGCTTCCTGAAAATTTTTTTTTGAGATCAACTTATTTTAAGCAAAATTGAGAGAAACAAAATACTTTCCTTGTAAGTTTTTTTAAAGTGAAACTTTTTATACATCGTCTCAAATTTTTTAGCCCGTCTCTAACATGTCGCGTATTATATTCTCGGTAGGGAATCGGCAAGTGTTTGACAGAGCACGGTAAGCCAATTATGGTGGCACCCATTTGCAAAATACATTTTCAACATTATAGTGTATACACGTCGTTAGCTATATACCATGTTGTTTTACCAGGGTTGTTGCGCGAGCTATTATTACATGAATGGCTATTTTCCTCTTCATCACAATGCAACGTTTTAGTATATTATAAGTTGTCATTAATTGTCAATCATATTTGTATTGCTATTTGTGTTTTGATCAGTGTATTGATATAAATGTTGTTGTTCACATATCATGATAGACAAAGATACAGCTAGTGAGAGTAATGCAAAAATATCCGACGGTGAATTGATTTCACGCCGTAAGAGAAAGACTGCCGACAGAGTTCGTGCTTATAGTGACAGGAAAAAGGCTCTTGATGAGTTTATTTAATTTTTATAGGGAATTAATTAGAATTATTAGAACTTACTGCTGATCCATATGTTTATGTACAATGTCGGAACGATAGGTTGTTTAGTATGATGTTTGTGTTAGTGTGTAGTCCTTTCGTCCAGAAAAAATTTCTTCGCCACAACAAACTTTATTTAACACTGATTGAACATGACGAAGTAACTTTACAATAAATAACAACAGGCAGATGATCGATTTAACAATAATCAACAAATTCAATAATGAAAATAACATTCGAGTATTAACATCAATAATGAAAATTCAAAGTTAGTTGCCACGGCGCGCGTTAGGTCAGACAGTGAATTCGTGCCACTGGAATAAATTTCTCGAGAACGGAAAAATTTAAAAATATTTTCATACCCTAAATCAAATATTTCCGCAAATTTTCAGTTACTTAAATGTCTACAGTTCGAAAAAATATTTCACTTGCATCGTGGTTTCGTAAAACCACACAATAATTTTTTTTATTGTTACTTTACTAAATATTAACAAACAAAAATAAGAAATTCAATAAAAAATAAAAATAATTAATAAGACTGCCAAAGCCAACACAGTACACATTATATACATTATGTTATTTGATTTAAAAGGGAATAAGAAACAAGACACAAAAAGCAAGATAAATTCTCTACAAGTTAACATATTTTTTTAAATGATTTTTGCAAATTCCCCAACTTAAAAAATAATTTTCATATGGAATTAAAAAAATGACTATAGTAACTTAAAAAAGTACCGAAACGCGTTCCGTTTCTGAAAAAAGTACCGGAACGTCGTTTCACCGCGTTCCCCCCTGAATACGCAACTGTGCGCATAGTAGCTTATGTTGAAACTAACAAACATTTTTTAAAATTATAATTAAGAATGTCTTTTTCAAGTTCTAGAAATATGTACTGATAAATAAATTTCACACATTTTTTTTTGTTTGTTAACAAAACAAACCAATAGCTCGATGAAGACTAACTAGTTTATTAGGTTATTTCAATATTTTTCAGAATTCAAACAAAAAAAATAAGGATACTTGTTATTCTACGACAAGTTTTTCAGTTTTTCTTCCAACAAAAGATTTATTATACAATTTGAATTTCTCCCATTAGCTCTCTTAAACTTCCTCCATTTTCTGCACCAAAAGTTAGTTATAATTAACTATAAAACAAAGTTTGAAATAAGTAAAAAAGATTTTCAAGTTTAACCATGTTATTAAATTTCTATTAATTAAAAATACTCATCTTAAAACTAACCGAAATTTTTCGAAAGAGTAATTATTCATTTAATATACCATGTTTAAGTCACCATGAACAAGTTTGTAAAGATATAGATATAAAAAAGTAACAAAATATCTTTTATTTTCTTCATTAAAATAATGACGCAACACGAATGAAAAGTCACACCATTACAGTAGCAGTACAATTTTTTATAATCTAAAATGAACACTTTAATTACTCCTCATTTCCCACCCAATTTATCCCAAAAAACTTGATTTTTCCCAAAGCCAAGGCAAGACAAGATGCTATTATGGCCGTTATTGTAACGGTTGAGCTGAATCCAAGTTGGCTATTGCAGTAAACGCAGCCAACTTGGAGCTTTATAACAGATAAATTTAGATGTAAGTGTCTAAAACGGGTAAAAGCTTTTATGAAAACGGAAATAAGTGGTCGCATTTTGTTTCACGATTGTCTTTTGTCGCAATAACTGTTTAGGTGGCGTGTACGTATGATGGCGTTTATTCGATTTACGTTGTTAAATCGATAGAAAGCGGGAAAATTCAACTAATCGCATATTGAAAATTGAACAATTTTAATATAAAAATATCTGCGAAAAGAATTTTTATGAAAAATTTAATGTTCCATTATTCAATTTTTCGATTACTTTGATGATTGAATGGAATATATTTTATACATTGTCAAGATTTCAGTGAGGTTCAGCGTTGAATTTTTATATGGCGTTTTTTTCAAAAGGTTTGAGGCTGGCGTATCATATATACTTTTGCATGTGTTAACACCTTCGTTAAAGCTTTTCTTTTAAAACTCTCATTACGGGAAAGTACAGTTATGAACACCTTAAATAAAAGCCACTTCGATGCATTTGAATCGTTGCATCTTATAACAAGCTGGGATGATAGATAATTAAAATGTTACAGGCGCAAAAAATTGCGATAGAGAAAAAAAAGAAAGAGTTTTTGTGTAATGAGTGAAACTTGGCAGCTTTCAAGCTTTCATTATACACTCGGTGTGTTTGAAAAATGTATCATGAAATCAAATCTCTGTCATTGAAAATATTTTTAATAAATTTTTCTTTTTACATGGATGCATTTATTAATTAAATATTTTCGGGCGTTTTTCAACATTTTTTTTTAAATTTTAACGACAAGCTCACTAAAAAAACGACTCTGAAAACAGGATCGATTAATCATTTTCCTCTTGTTTATATTTTCTCTCGTGCATGACGAGCAATTTTATCGAAATAAATAAACGCAAACAAACTGAAATTTTTGTTTCGAATCTCTGAAATATTGTTCGGTACAACGACAAGTATAAAAAAAATCATCGAAAAAATCAACGCAGTCAACAATAAAGCATAGAGAACCCAATCAGAAAAAAAGGATGGAGAACACATTTTACCGTTTTGTAAAATATTAATTTTTAAACACTTGAAGTTGTTTGAATCATTGACACGCTAGTTTTTTTCTCGAACGTAACACAGTTGTGTGATTCATAATCGAATTGCAAAAGGTTCACCCTCTCTTTTCGCATCCGTCGATTTCAGCGAGCAAGCGTTTTTCTGTACTGCGGAAGTCTCGTTTTGCAAATCAGAGAATAAAATGAAATTTATAGTTAAAGTGGCATTCAAAATTGGTTTTAACGCCCGTTTTTTTCGACGACTGGCAATCAGGAAAAACTAGCAAACGGGAAAACCACTCGTAAATGTGTTTTAGCTCTTTCCAGCAGATATGCTAATGCTTTCCATTAAGTGTATGTCACATACATGCATGAAAGACATCTTTAATATACTTCAGTGTATTATAATTTTTAGTTTCGCAAAGTTGTAATTTTACGATGAATGCTTTCAAATAATTTGAGAGGGATTTTTTATTTTCGGTTGAGTTAATTCAACTCAAAAAATGGCATGCTTTCTTTAATTAATAATTTGCATATGCTCAAAACACGTTGAAACCATATTGAAATATAAGTGTATAGTAAATTTCAAATTGTATAGGATAGAAATGAATATCTAATGGAGAAATTTTTGTTAATTAAAAATCATCAAAAGCAGTGCAATCATCGAATGGCATTAGCTTTTTTAGCGGGTCTCATTTCGAACCGTAACGAATCAGTTTAAAAGCTTATAAGTTATTACATATCAGTAATTCAGCATGTGACGACTCGCAAGAGATCAAAATTTTTCGTCTTAACGAAAATCCGAGAATTGGTGGAATCAGTTATTAATCTATTATAATTGCCCTTATTTCTTATTTGTTATCGAAATCTAATTAGAGCACCTTATTAGTACACTATTGTAATTATAGATCCTATAATCTGTAAACTATGTAATTATCAGTCGCTAATGACCAAGTTGTTGAAGCGACTTTAAATAAAAAAAAAATTAAAAAAAATTATTAATCTAAACTCATCTAAAATTAATCAAACAAGTTTGATGTCAGCCGTGAACATCAAACCGTTATTAAAAATTCAGAATTTACTGACCACGAATGCTCTATTTAAGAATATGCATGAAAATAGTCCTTGAATATTGGTTTAGAATCGCATAATAATATTAATAAATATAATATTTAATAATAATAATAATAATAATAATAATAATAATAATAATAATAATAATAATAATAATAATAATAATAATAATAAATAATATAATGAACGATATAAGATAGATATAAGATTTAAGACCTACAGAATTTTTCTGTGTGTAAGACAGTCGTGATAAGACCATAGATGTTAAAGCGACTATAAACCCAAAGAAAAAAATAATATCAATATTTTTTTTTTTGGTCATGGCAAATAGGTACAAGCTTCGTTTGAATATTTTGTTAAGGTTTTTCATACCTTTTTCTGAAATATGAAATAAGCTGATAGTAGAACCACGCATTAGGTTATCATAGTTTAAATATTTTTATCAGTTTAAATGTATAAAGTAACGAGTTGGCAGGTTATATAATCTCACCTTAACTAACCAAGATAAGAAAATCAATTTTTTTTTTACTTTTATAAACATGACAAATTAAATTTTTACATTATTATCTCACATATTTACATAAGTGAATATAATATTTAAAAGACGAGAGAAAACTATCTTCGTAATCAATGGCACAATCACTCTTATTTCTTCCAATTTTTTGTTGGTTAGCGGGCATTAATGACAATAATAACAATCAATTGGTTTGTTGCTTTATCTGTTCAATGAAAATAAAGCTAAGCGTTCCACTATATGTATCAAATTACTGCAGCACCGTTCTACCAAATCGTTTTTCGATTACTTGATCACTGGGAATGGTGCATATTAATAATTTTATATATATTAAAAATCTTGGGTATTTGGACAATATTTAATTAACGACGTTATGTTTTAAAAAATTGCAAATTTTCGTTGACTTTATTTCGACTTCATCTTGCCTGATTGAAAATTTGCAATTTTTTCAAATACAACGTCGTTAATTAAATTTTGTCCAAATACCAAAGATTTTTAATATATATAATTTAATCATGGATGAGAACATTACAAGTAATAATTTTATATTATAAAGCAGTACTGTTATTTCCTTATAGACACATTGTAGAGGCTAAACCATCTTCAATAAAAACATAAAATTTGTATAAGTATTATACTATTTCTGAGAGTACAATTATTACCAATTAAACAGATTTACTGACTTACAGATAACTGTGTTAACTTATTTTGTTAATTACGTGAACACAATCACGAGTAGCCACTAGCACAGTGTTTGAGAACCTTTTTGTGGGTACATTTTTGTTAATCTTTTTTTAAAAATACGTTAAATACTCGTCAAGGGCCAGTAAACATAAGTGTCATTTAGAAAAGAGGAGGCTGTGGTAACAAGGGTACCCGCAATTTGGAAAAACCGATAATTTGCCACTTGCTATGACTTATGTTAATCATGACAAGTTAAGACACAAATGATTAGTCACAGAATAAAAAGTAATTTTTTTCTTATTTAATTCTAATATTCTTGTCTTTCTTGGTCAAATAAAACAGTAAATTAAAAAACACTTTAAATGTGTTTTGGTGTGTTTAATAAGTTTTATTATCTCCTGTAAACTGATATTTTTGAATTGCCGGGCTTAGACTCGTCATATCTGAATTCAATTATAAACTAAACCCAAATAAACATAAATAATAAATTATGAAAGGTAAAACTTTATGGAAAAGAGATTTTTGATGAAAACTTTTACCTCAATGACGACCGCATGTCTTTCTTTGACATCTTCAAGACATATAATTATTTTCTTTTTCCATTCATTTAAATTTGTCAAATTTTCATTTTTATTCATGAAAAGTTTGTACGAGTTTCTAATTAAATTCATAATTGTTAGGTCGCGCTTCAGTTGGTGCTGATTCGAGTCTCACTTCAAGACATCACAATCAAAACGAATAGAAGTGAACGTTCTGGCTAATTTTGCTACAAGACAGACGTACAATGAAAGCTCAGAAACAATCAAAGCTCGCAAAGAAAAGTACACGACGTACTGCTTAAACTAATCAGGAAAACTTCAAACTTTTCCTTACTTATTCACAGCACATTAATTTAAACTGTCAGAGTTGTTAACTGCAATATTTCAACTTTCATATTGCCCGAACCGCGGAGAAGCCTAAACCGTCTTTTACGACCGACTTCCCACCCCTTATGCTTCCAACATAAAAATATTCAATAATCAAAATCTCGTTTCTAATTAACAATAAATTTCCATTTCAACTAGAAAATTACAAATTTAATCTGGAATTTTTTCATAATTTATCATGAAGGGGAAATGAGAACTTGACGTTCGGGTGGCAAGATTTTATTAATACATGTGTCAAGTCAGATGAAATGAGGCACGCGGAGGGCTCGAATTGCCTTAGTGGAGCGAAACGTGGTCTATAAAAACGGGGTTTAACGCGAAACGGAACTTAAAAATATACTTTGTAACGGTAACTGTTTTCGTTTAAAAATGTAAATTAATATTACAACTTGTGCATTACAAAAGTAGCGTAAAGATTATTTAAAGGCGCTAATTTAAATGCAAATCTACAATGTCTTAATTAAAATATTTAACTTATTATTATTTTTTCCCAGCGATAAAAACCTTTTTTCTTTTAACAAATTTGCATTTTTTTAGCCAAAGCTTTGATAAGCTCTTGAGACTTTTAGATGGAAATTAATTTAAAAATTAAACTCTTTTAGCGTTAATGTGTTATTATATTTATCTATATAATACAAACGAATATGTTTCTAAATATATGAAGCTTCTAAATATCTTTAGAAATGATTTCTAATACCTTTTGTCAAAGTTTGTTAATGTGTATAAGATAAAAGGCTTACCTTCAAAAGTGAAACAATCTAAAAATTTGGTGATAATTAAGTTAAATGTAAGTATCTCATTTTCTCGTTAGATTTATTCTTATTACATTTGTAAATCTGCGACGAGGCCATCAATAAAAATCGAGGTAGATTGAACTCCCAGTGAAACACCCTATATGATAGCACCACACCGCTGCGCCATTGAATAGTGTTGCAAAGGCGAAATGGAAAAATGCCATGTTCCCGAGCCGGAAATCGAATTTCTCGACAACTTTATTTGAACGGACAAAGCATACAACACAAAGTGAACTCGTGTCGATCGAAAAATAAATACTATTTGATGAAAAAAGATTGGACGGGCGACGAATAGGGTACATACGACGCCTTTAAATAGAAACACCGCGCCTTTCTCATTCTATGTATTTCGGGAATGTGTGAAAAGAGCAGAAATGTTCAAACTCCATGTAGGGTATATACATATATACATATGGCTGTATACAGCAAACGAAAAGTAATGACAAAAAATTAATACGTAATTTTTTTGCTATCCACACATAAAATCTAAATTTGTTGAATTGAAAAGAGTATATACAGAGGTTACTTTTGTGAAATAAAATAAAATCTGTCAAAACTAAGTTTGAAAAAGTATGAATGACTGACAGACAGTTTCAAAGAAATTGAACGTTTTTAAATCAACAACCTTTTGGATTGAATCAAGAAAAAAATTGTTAAAAAAATGAGAAAGAAGGAAGTGCAAATCTTTTGTTTGATTGCTGTTTAATCATACACCAAAAACTCTAAAATGTTTATTTGATTTAGCGTTTGGAACCTATTAAAGCTATAACAAATGTTAGTTTTCGCATTCGCACATTAAAAATTTCGTAGAATTTTTAACACTTCTATTAACATAAAACTATGTGAATATTTTATAAAATAACTTTTGTCATTTTTAATTTTTTTTCTATTTTATATGTCAAAAAAATATTGTTTATATTAATTGAATTGTTAATTTGCTACTGACCCAATGGTGGGGAACGAACGATTAATGAGCACCAATGAACACGGAGAATGAATTAAATTTTTTAGATTTGTACCGAAGTCGAATAAAACTACCAGAATTGTCGAGATAATTGACTCGCATTTACTATAGGGTTTTGCGTTGTTTACTTTCAATACCAAACTGGTATATATGTTAAATGAATGAATGATAAATATACAAAAAATAAAAAAATTAAACATATGACAGAATAGTTAGACGCACTTTTTAAATATTTACGTCACATATCTGTCCCACACGTATGTTCCTTGGTTCGTTTGGGACATACGAACACATGGGGTGCTCACTTTCAAGATTAATAGTTATTACCTTGCTCTGACGTCACTGGTTTGTTGTTTCTGACAGAAGCGAGTAGAGGCGTTAAAATCCATTAGCTATCTGCTATCGTTGGTTCTTATCGTTGTTATCATTTTTATCGTTCTTATGATTTTAATTGAAAAATGATGATATATCAAAACACTGCTTTGTTGACTGACGTGGGAATTTAAAATATAAGTATAAAAGTAAGGCATAGCTTCTAGAAAAAATATATCTTCATTATTCAATTAAAATAAAATAACAAAGAAAAATCAAATTAACATTTATTATGTTTATAAAAATTAACTATTGACATAATAAAAGTTTAAATTTTTTGTTAAATGGATTTAATAACCTAAATAAAAACCATATTTTATTAAATATAGTAGTGCCAACCAAATGCAGTCACCAAGTGAAATCCCCCACAAACTAACGATAGCCAATCAATGTTATAGCTAATGGCCTTGAACGCCTCTACTGGCTTCAATCAGAAACAACAAACCAGTGACGTCATTTTCAAAGATCAAAGAAATGCCGCCTAGTCAATTGAGTATACCTTATGTATCTAACAACCTTGATACGAACACAGAACATAAACAACGCACAAGAAACAATTACAGTACAATGTATACATTATTTTCAACAATTATATTTATAGCTAACTTAAGAGCTACTTATTTCTATCTCCTCAAGATCTATAAGAAGGTGTCAAGTATATGTACTTACAATTATTATACATTTACTACTATACATTCATGTGACGTCACAGCCGGGATTCAAATTCAAGCTATTCGAGTGACACGCACAATTATTGCGGTTCGTAGTTTGAGTAACCTTGATGCCAGGCGGTGACTACACTTTTGTATTGTTGAACATTCATAGAATAAATAATCCACAGAAATAAAAACAGCGCATCTGCGAGAGCTAATGATGCCTTATTCAAATATTACTTATATAAGAAGACAGAAAACTCTAAAAAAAATTCGTTGGGGTGTTATTTGTGCACAAATGTAAAGTTTTCAAAGTAAGTTTACGACTCTAAGTTTAAAATACCAAATACACTATTAAAACAAAAACCGAATACGGGAATACCATACTGGTAATTATATATGTTGATTAAAAATTTTGTAATTTATGTCTAGTACCGAAATATTGGAGGTAATACTACCAGTTTATTTTTATTCACTCTTGTACTTTATAATTTAGTCAAAAAATTAGACAGAACATAGAGATTTTATATTCAATCTTGTGTACATTTTATATCAATAACACCGACGAAACGTAGCGTAAAAAGAAAATAAATTGTTGAAATATAAAACTGGTCTTTCCCCTGATAATTGTTTAAAATTATGGAATATTTTTATAATAATCTAAAAAATACCTAAAGCAATAAATTTTTAACCGACTTAAAAAAAAGGAGGAGGTTCTCAATTCGACTGTATTTTTTTATGTTTGTTACCTCAGAATTTTCAACTAGGTGAAGCGATTTTGATGATTTTTTTTAATTTGAAAGCTAGTGCTTCCCGAGTGGTCCCATTTTAATTTTAAGAAAAGCGTTCACTTCTAAGGGGTTGAAAACTAAGGGATGAAATATTAAGTTCTTATTGGATAGTTCGATTTTGATAATTCTTTTTTTTATTGGTAGAACATAATTTTAAATTAATCTCATATCCATTTTTTATAAAAATAAACTCATTAGGGGTTAAAAATTAGGGATGAAATAATACATTTTTTATGGCTAATCCGATTTCGATAGTTTTGTTCTTATTACGTACATCGTACCTTTAAATTATTCACATTCAAATTTTAAGAAAAAAATCCACCCCCTAAGGATGAAAATAGGGGATGAAATAGTGACGTTTAACTGAATCATCGAATTTTTATGATTTTTTTCTACTGAAAAGATTATTCCAGTCAGTTCTTTCATTACATTTTAAAGAAAAAAAATTCAACCCTTAAGAGCAAAAGGGGATAAAGTAGTAACTTTTTATATTTGACGGCGCTGCCTCATATGAGCTGCGCGTTTAGTAGGTTTACCCATATTCAAAGAAATAAAATCAGTCATCAAATTTCAGATCACTAAAATTCGAGAAATAAATAAAAAATGCACTAAAAAGTAAAAAAAAAATTTGGGTATTTTTGCAGTGTCTACAACTTACAAATTATTAGGATGAGATAATGTACAACTATTGTTATTTTTGGAGTTGGTGTCAGTCAAGAAATACGACTATATCGGTAGTTAGCAATAAACGAGAATACTTTATGAAATTTATTTTCAAATGAACTTTTATGCAATGTAATAGTACTGTGACAATATCTAGCGACCTTTAAACTACAAAATACCAATAACCAACTAAACCTTTATTATAAATGAACATTCATTTTTATTTCCTTAGCTGACACCAACTCCAAAAATAACAATAGCTGTACATTATCTCATCCTAATAACTTGTAAGTTGTAAACACTGCAAGGATACGCAATTTTTTTTTTACTTTTTAGTGCATTTTTTATTTATTTTGAGGTCAGTTTTTCATTTTGTTATAATTTTATTTATAAATTAAATAAAAATGGCTTGGCCCGTGAAAAACCACAGGTATAGCTGTATGCACTACAGATGTTGGTTAACAGCCCAGTCAAACTCAACAATAAATTCGCAAAACATGATGTATCTCTGATTTTTTAATATGTTGTATGGACCCATTAGGGCTATGTACTCTCAAGTTTGCAACTCTCAAAAAGTTGTGGAAAAGTTTTTATTGAGGAAAAACTATGAAAATTTTGAACTTGTTTCAGATTCTGCTCGGTATACATATCCTAATCCATGCATTTTTCAACGAAATCTATTTTGAACATTTTTTAAGAACATAATATTTATTAAAAATTAAGTTCAACCGGAGCTCTGCGCGTTACTGGGTCACTGAGTAACGGCACTTTGAAAATAGGCCAGTTTTTTGAAAAATTGAAAATGTTATTTTTAGATTTTTTTTGGATCGAAGTTGCATCGAAACCATTGCTCTTACGAGCAAAACTTATTGAATATAATTTGTAGATAATTTAATTAGCTGTAAATTAAGAGCAGAGCGGGGTCTGTAAGTCTCGTAGTTTTCTTTTGCAAGTCATATTACATAAATAAATAAGGCCACAATATATTTTATATAAAAATCAGCAGAAATATCTAATTTGATTTCATATTTTTAAGTTAACTTGTTGGTACCACTGGCGCATTATATTCGTAAGCGACACTTTTTTAATGCTCTAAAAAGCAATGCCCATATATAGTTGGGACATTCGATGCTAAAAATAATGGCCCATTGTATGCGGTAATTGAAAAACGGTCAGTGTCTGATATGTTTTCTATGTATTTAAGTATCTTTTGATGTACCTAGTGGAAACACATGTTTGGTGCGTGCATTGGTGCGTACTCTTTACGCGACAAGAACATAATGATACAACCGAATACAATATAGCATCTTCATATTAAATAAAGAGATAGAATAATAAATAACTCCGCGTGAATAAAATAAAAAGAAAGATAAGATGAGACTTTAAATGAATTCCAGAATTTCTACGAAATTTCTGATTATAGCCGAAGTAATTTTGGATAGGGATATATATCATGCTTTTAACAGGAATAAATAAAATTACATTTTTAAAAACTACGGTCACCTATTTAAATTGATTCGAACATCCGGCATTGTTCGTCGTTTTTGATTGCTTTGAAGTAAGCCCGACAATCAGTCTTCGCTTATATATATTCTTAAAATTGGAAATAATATTGCGTATAACAATTAATTATATTTAAACTTATAAAAAAATTAAACTTATAACTTTATGTGATTATAGATACACAAACAGTGAAAATTCAGAGTCGCGAAATGACCATGCTGTTTAAGCGACTTAAAACGATAAGAAAAAAATATTTATACGTTTGATTCATACACTCCAAGTTTTAATTTTTGAAACTTTTTATTGGTTCTTTTAAGTAACTATTTCCTTTTTTTATACTATAAAAAGTTAAATATTTTAAAAAATTGAGCTATAAAATCTGACAAAAATAACACTCTTCCATAATTTGATTTTTGAAGTTACAATTTTTTGCAGCATTTAGTGGGTGTGCAAGGTTTATAGTTCTCCTTTACTTTTAAAAATGTTTACGATTGCTTGTAAAGTGCTTTAAAAAGTTTTTCAAAAGGTTCAGACAACTTAAAAATAAAAACTGTGTCTTGTATTTTCTCATCAAATTTTTTAAGTATATTTTTTGCATACTCATTTTTGTTTTTTATTTTTTGCGGAAAAATCTTGGATTTCGCAGACAAAATAATACACTTGACACGAAAGTAGTTGGTTCTTGTTAATGATACAAATTTTTATTTAGTCTCTCTCCATCTTCATTGTGAACTGTTGTGGCATGATTTTTCGCGGCGTGCACGTGAATTTTATTCGAAAAATAACGCGAGCTGGAAGTGAGATTGAGAGCGACGGTGGGATGAAGGACTGTGATGGAAATGAGGAAGAAATGAGGGTGGGTGATGGTCTGTCTCTCTGTGATTTTCCACGTCAAAAGTATGAAAAATGTTCGCGCTTCGAGGCCTCCGGCCGTATTATGCTGAGGCAATGGAGCCAGTTCTCCTTTTTGTATTTATTTTTTGTATTTTCTATCTCGTTAACTGTCATACTCGTATTCTTAGCAAGTCCCATGTCCTTTGGGGCGTTCCATTTCAAACAATGTGCTAAAGATTTGTATTGCAATATGTAAGTACATCATCTTTCCAGCCAAAGGCTTTTTATTTATTTTTTCCTCATTTTTCCTTTCGTAATCTCCATTCAAACTCATCCTTTTATGTTTCACCTTCTCGTTACTTTCATAAAAATTCAAGACGATGACTCGTGAAATTTTCTACCTTTTATAAAAGAATGAAAATTCATCAACTAAAAACATAATTTTTTGAAATCAACAAATTCACGATCTCGTTATAATTTTGCAAATAACGTTAGCATATTTTTGACACGTTTTCTGTCAGCTAGTTCTTCTTAAATTAATTAAGAGCCGCCTACTCAATTCTTTCTCAAATTGAGATCTGGAGTGTGTCACATCCGGAGTGATCCCATCCGGAATCACTCGTGCGTCGTTTTTTGAATAAATCTCGCAATCGAAAAGATGCCACTTTCAATTTATATCATTTAATTTACAAGCAACGAAAAAAGTCAACTTGCGTTACAATTCGAATAAATTATTGATTTGACGAGCTTTAAAGAGATAAGGAAAAAAGAGAGTAAGAGGTAAACAAGAGAAGGAGATTGGTATCTCGTATTTTTTTGACAATTTCTTTTTACAAAAGAAAATAATTGTTTTCTTTTCAATGAACTATGTCAAGTGCTTTTTTCATGAAAAGTTTAAATGAATTCCTACTTGCAAATTGAAAAATACTTTAGCATGAAATTTCTTTCAATTTAAAATTTTGTAAATTTAGAACAAAATTATTTAATATAGCCCTTTAAATGCAAGTTAGTGCTTTCTAAAATATATCAAATTAATAATGCGAATAAATTACATTTAAAAATAATATATTTCTTATTAATTAATAATAATTAATAAATAAAATATTATACCAATAGGTAAACGTAAGTAATACGTTTAATGTAGTTTTGTCGGAGTTAAATCTATACTGATTAATGTGTGGTTTATTTTCGAATCCATTCGAAATCTTTGTATCTCTGACTGCCATGAGAATATAAAAACAAAACTGAATTGTTTGTAGTAATATTTTTGTTCTTCAATATTGTCAAGTAAAAATTGAAGTTCTCTTAACTTCTATTAGATTATGTTGGTGTCTAAAAATTAAAAAATCAAAATGTGAAAATTAGAAATGGCTATAGAATATTAAAAAAATATTTTTATCAATTTTCTTAGCTTATATATGAAATTAAATGATTTTTTTGTGTGGATATAACATGACAATTCAGGATCACGCTCAAATAAAGCTTCAAAAACCAAATACTGAATTAGACGATAGCAAAATGATTCGAATATACCATATATTATAATTATAATTATGTACGATTATGTATACTAGATTGAATCATTCAAACCATTCATACTCTGCAGTTAATTTTTAGTTAGATTAAAACCTTTCACAGACATACGTGGATTAAATGTAGCTATTAAAATATATATATCGATTAGTTTTTTATGTTTGTCATTAAAAGTTAAATTTTGGTTTTTCGATCTGATAACTACCACTTGTTAACCATTATTTACTCTCTTAAATCGAAATAGTGACTTTCGACTACAAATAGTGACTATTCACTATTTTGTAGGCAAAAGTATACCACTATTTGAATTTGGTGGTATACCACTATTTGAATTTGGTGGTATACTTTTCACTACAAAATAGTAAATAGTCACTATTTGTAGTCAAATGTCACTATTTCAATTTAAGAGAGTATTTAAGTCCGAAAGTATTTTCTATAAACCGTTTCCTTAAAAAACAAAAGTCTGTAAATCACATAATAATTACAATATGATCAATAATGTTTTTGCTAGCCCGGGGCTATTTTGTGAGAAAAGGTCCTCTAACATTTGTTGTTCAAACTTAAAATAACCAGTTTCTTTTTAATTGCTTTTATATGATTTTGTTTTTTTGGTATTTACTTGTTTAAGGTGTTACTATAAAAACCAAATTATTAACCATTGTACCAATTTGATACATTCCACTTTCTTAAAAGCACTCTGAAATATTTACATTTTAATACATACAAGAATCTTTTAGAGCTTTATTCCGTTATTGGTTTAACTTCACAAAGTTTAAATTTTTTTACTAGTAAACCATCTTCACGACAATTGATAATTTTTGGTAACGTTTCTGTAACAAAAAAGTTCAATATGAAAAAAACCATTCATAAAGACCAACTATTCAATGGTTTATGGTTTGTTACGTTTCTTAGAACATAAATTTAAACATTTAAATTATGTAATACTCACATTTTTTAAAAACGTTTTTTTATGTTTTGTTTTTCTTTATAATTATACTTAGAAAAGAAACACTGCAATTATTAAGATATGACAACAAATACAACCTCAGTGGATAAACAGCTACTCCCGCAAGCGACTTCTTTTTGTGAAAGCTAGTAAAAGCTACCAAAATCAATAGATGGATGAACTAATAGTAGAGACTTAGGAAAAGCTGAGCTACCATCCGAGAGAAGTCTTTAAAGATACGGACATAAATTCAGAAATTGAAAATCCATTCATGACATTTCAACAAGCGACAACTACAGTATTTCTAACCATTATTAAAATAAACATAAAAATCATCTGAACACGTTTAAAACACCGAGCTAGTGATGAAATTGTTGAAAACCCGAAACCATTGCCTAGTTAATTAAAATTATAGATACCTACACCACATAACTTGATTTTGAATCAATTTTAACAAAATTTGACTTGGAATCAAGTCAATCTTAAATATAATTTTAAGTGAAATACTGACGTCGGATGTTATTTTATTTAAAATGTAGGGCTTAATTAATTTCACAAAATATTCAGATACTTGACTTGATGATTCTAAAACTGGAATATTTAACGATTGTATTAATTCAAATGATTACCTGCTATCTGACTACGAGGTATAGGTGTTACCGAAAATTATTCCAATACATGAAAGTGGGAAACAAAAAAATATTTTCTATTGAATTAATAAAACTAACATTTCGAAGCTCTTTTAACGACTTTTGGTAAAGTATCTAATACTCATCTTGGATGAGGAGAAAGTAATCCTTGAAGCTTTTCTCTCGGAATACCAGTATAGGGATGTCGTCTGATATAATGGCTGATTTCAATAAAGACGGAAATCGATTGATTTCGATTAAGACTAACGCGTAGGTAACACTCTACATATAATTGTAATATAAAAACGTTCCATGTCTTCTTTTTCAAATTAGAGACCATCAAATAACAAATTAATTATGTCACCTGAGCTATGTAGGAGTATCATAATCCAAAAAATCATATAAGTAAAAAGTAGAAGCATCATTTTACAACTGAGCAAAATGAACAAACGAAGAAGACTCGAACCAAATTATTTTAACCTTTTTATTCATTGCTCACTACAGTATGAAAAACGTAATCGGTCTCTAGGTATTATACATATGAATACTATACAGGTTACAAGAATACATAGTTAAGCTTTATAAATATTAATTAACTTGGTTTAACAAAAGTTTACAGTTTACTACATATATAATTGTCTATTCATCCCATTCATTTTTGTTTCTGATACGGATTGGACTCATTTAGATATGAAATCATGAAAAGTGGAAAATATTTGTTAACAATTATTTATTTAAAAACAAAATTAAAACTAAACAGAAAAAATATTAGGTCACTTAGAGATGCGATGGTTAAATTGTCGTCTTATTCACCAGTGGTTCTAGGGTCGAATCCCAAAAGAAGCCACAATTTTTCTTAGTTAGTTTTTGATTTCGGCGGTCTTTAATGACCACAGCAAAAAGTGACCTCAAAAACAGAAAAACAAAAAAAAAAACAAAACCATTACAACTGGATTTCTCAAACCTGTAGTGAGCTTCTTGTTAAGGGTTCCTTTATTCGATGGCAATTTTACCTAAATGTTTGAAACACCAAACTGATTTATTTATTTTAATTCGTTGATGTACAATTTATCCTAAAAATCATTTTACTTTAACAATTTTTCAAATCGCTCGTATCATTTTTACTTGAATCTCTTGTATTCGCATAATGAATCACTAAGAATGAATGTACGTCCTCTTATGTCTACACAGCAAACCAAGTGTTCTCGAACAATAGAGAGAGTTCGATTATCAAACTTTTTAAAAATTTCCAAAATCTTTGGTTCTCGATAATTCTTTTTTCATTATAATATTAAGGAATATGCTATAAGAGACGTAAGCATGCTAAGCTAAAAGTTGGCGATATGATCACTTTTTTAAAGTGAATGCATAAAAAGAATAACAAAGTGTACTTTTTTTAGCTATTATTCGTGCTTTTGATGATACCTTATCGGTTCAATGAAGTAAATTAAACTGATCTTAACGTTTTCAGTAACGTAATTTTAATTTCGAATATTTTATCATTTTCTAAATCTTCAAAACGGTTATAAAAGAAATTGCGTATATCTACTTGTTTTCATCTCGATTAATTAAAGCTACGTAACCCTACAAAAATTAAGATTAACCCTTATGGGACCAATTGTCCTTTTTATCGTAGCAGTGTAACCATTATTTCATTAAAATTTAATTTAATTTCCGAAGACAATATCCTTCTTGAATGATTTTAATTTCAATCTTATCCGAAAATTCAATCAGCTTGTCGTTTATTTTGGCGTCGTAAAAATCTTGTGTGGAAAATAGCGGTCATTGGGACACTATTACAATGATCGTATTTTCATTATTGCTTTTATTTTAGACGCGTCCAAATTAACCTTTTTTATTTTTGCCACTCTTTTAAGGCAAAAGAAATAAAATGCGAAAAATAAACGATTTGACAAAATTAATTTTTATGAAAAGAACAATTTTCCCATGAGATTGCCTTTTCAGGTTTCAGCTATTATCACGTCGTTTTTCTTTTTCTTTACGTAAATGGAAGAATTGTTAATCGTTTATTTTTTTATTGCTCCAAATGGAGAGAATTGTGAAGTTGATGGTTTTGGGAAGGAATGGAGGGAAATATATGAAGATGGGGTTAATGAGAGAAAAGACAAAGCGTCTAAAGCGACTAGGGATGTTTTATCTTCCCACTCCCGTATCTTGGTCGGGAACAACTAACGTTGAGGTTAGAAATGACCTCATTCACCTTTCGTCGGTCATTAAAACGTCACATGCGGCAAAGATAGATTAAAACCTGGAAACTCGCGTGTTTTATAGCCAGAAATAAATTTCAGAATCACGTGTAGCTGCTATATGCACGAAAAGACGGGAGCTGGGAGAATTGGGATACACAGGAGAAACTTGTGTTTCTTGAATGAGTTAAGTTCAGGAAGATTGCAAAAGAAAATCAAGAAAATTTTCAACGAAACGCATCGTAGATGTTAAATTGGAGTTGGACTACGCCATCATTTTTTCCCCAGGTTTTTTTCCGCGAGGGGTGAAACCTTGGCAAAAGCTCTAACATCAGCAAACAGACGAAAAACTAAAAACATATCTCAGGAGTATTCGTTACAGACTCCCGAGTTTTATCTTTTCTTTATTGCTTCTAATAAAGAAAAAGGCCGAGGCCGAGTCTCTTTTTCACGTTTCTTCGTTTTCTAAATGTGTTGTTACTTTAAATAGGATTTTTGTGGTTTATTCGAGATTGCAACGTCTTATTTTCTTTCCGTTGGAAGCGTGATATAACGAGAAAAAACCTCAGAGAATAATTTTCTTCAATTAATAAGATTTTAAATAAAGAATTCTAAGATGGTTGTTGAAGCTTTGAAGCAAGTATCGATGGTTTCAAGATTTTAAAAATCTTTTTTGTGAGCAGCTGTTTGATGCAATATGTCGCGTGGAATGTTGAGAAATCGATCGAAAACCACATATTTCCCGTATTTGAACGACTAGCGGTGTAACGAACATAAAACCAGCACCAAAAAATCAAAGAAAAATGTCATATGCCTTGAAAATTCCTGGGAAGGTATCAAGGCGATGACAACGACGAAGTGGCAAGTGGTAAAGCAACGAGAAAATTATATAAATTTTAACAATTTTATTTTGTAGCAACCCTATTGAGTTTTTCGATTTTCTTTATTTTTATTCCTATCACTGCGCGTTGTTGTCACACAAATAAAATTTATTGTTTCGGGATTAGACGAAATGCAATTTATTTACTTAACAAAGAAAAAATGTTTTCTGATCTCTCTAAATCCTCTCCTTTTGCATTTTCTTTTTTATTCAAATCCGATTTCGAATATTTTAATGCCGTACTTAAAACGTCATTGTGTGTGCGTTTTGCAATAAAATGCATAAGCGTCAAGGAATGAAACGATGATGTTGACGTCAAGGCTTTTTCTCGATTCGCCCAGATTTTCCCGAGTGGAAATAAAATGGAAACCATTTTCTCTGGACAATGGAAATCACGAGCGTTTGTTGTTGGTGTTGTTTGTTGTTCGAAACGTTTCATTGTTCGAAATAGTCACGGATGAGATGCTCCCATTTTTATTTATATGCTCACATATGCATTGTATGCACAAGTGCATACAAAACACGATGGATTTTATGAAAAGCCAAAAAGTTAAATTCGCACCAATTTCATACAAAAAAGTCATATTTAACTTTATCATCAAAAACATTAGAAACTTTCGTTTAAAATCAAAATATAGAAAATGATGTTTTATAATAAAAGAAACTTTATTAAAAGGAAAAAAATGAGATGGGAAATATTTCATGCATTTATATTTTCTCGGCTTATGCGTTAAAGATATTGCCTTCAAACGCTTCAATGGCTCAGTTTAAAATACTTTTACCCTTAGATAATTTGTACTCATTTCAATTTCAAAGGAAAATCGTAACAGCATCATCACAGTTGGGGCATCATTATGGAGACGAGACAACTCAAAGGGATTTTTGCTCGCATCTCTTTAAACTTTTTTTTCTGAATAAATTCAAACTAATGATTCTTTCACACTCAAAGACAATTTACACGATTTAATAAAAGTAATTCTTGATTTCTTAAGATTGTATGATGCAGTGTGTTAACTTCTTTGACGTGGATGTAAATCAACCTTGTCTTTTAACAAGCTAATTGCTCAAATGTCAACCATTTGGATTACTGAACCGACTGAACCTTTTGAACTATAAAGACGCACACTTTACATTTTACTACATTGTCTTTGTCAAAACATTTTTCGTTTTGACGTTTCAATTTGTAAAATACAGTGTAAAAACTGAGAAATTAAAATAAATGGCATTTTTAGTTTATCGGCATTTTTTGGGCAAGTTTTAAGCTGTTGAGCGATACAATATACTCGATATTGTCGTCACTGTACGTCTAAAGCTTATTTTTTCTTCAACCAACTTACCATTTGTAAGGATTGAATAAACTATTGACTTTATTCAATTATATAAAAAAAATTGTGGTAACATTTTCATTTTTTATTTTTGATGTTTTAAGTCGTTTTGGAATTTAAAGTTAAATCACAACTAACTAAGCATAGTAATCTAAAAATTAGAAAAACTAAGGATTAAACAGGAATCGAATCGAGCGTTACTGACGCATGAAAGAGAGATTTGAGTGGGCTACATTTTTTTTAAAGTTCTTTTTGAAGTTATACTTCTTTAGGCGCGTTATGAAAAATTGATGAGAGTGAAATTTTTAGATGGGCGACCATCTTGAGACAAAAATTAACAAAACGAAGTTGGCCGCAAAAACACTCGGTTTCTTGTCGCGCGTAACTTGAATTTTTGTTTTATTTATTTACTTTTTACTTGTTTATTTATTTTTATATTTAAATTAAAAATAATTATATATAAAAATGACACATATTATTAAAAAATAAGTTATTACTTTTCTCGAATTTTGCAGTAGCTGTTAAATACCATTTTTCTAGTTTAGTGGTGAAAATGACGTCTGCATTCCATGCATATTCTTGGTTATCATGAAATCTGGCATTCTGGAATGATTCAACCATCTTATAAAAATAATTTAGCAAAACAAAGGCATGAATAAGATTAAGACATTTACTTTGAAAAGTAGTTACTTACTTCATTTTGCAATTTCTATTGAGCTTCGCTTTCATGGCATGCATGAATTGTTAACCAGAAAAATGATCCTGACAAATTTTATAAACGTCTTTCAGCTTTCTTTGGATTTTATTTTCTTTGCAAACCATAGTTTTTCACAGTATTTCAGCCAATAAATAGTCATAAAAATACAAATTTACAACACATACTCGCAAAAAAACGTGTTTAATACAATATTACTTTTAGGCTATTTAGTAGCGTTCTATTTTATCATCACAAATTAACAAGATGAAGTTGGCCGCAAAAGTACTTGGTTTTTTTATTTAGAAAATATTTATATACACAAATGACACATATTATTAAAAAAATAAATTTTGACTTTTCTCGAATTTTGCAGTAGCTGTGATGAAAATAACGTCTGCATTTCATACATATTCTTAGATATCACGAAATCTGGGTTCTGAAATGATTCAACCATCTTAAAATAATAATTTAGTAAAACAAGATAAGAATAAGATTAAGACATTTACTTTGAAAAGTAGCTACTTATTTTATTGCGCAATTTCTATGAAGCTTTGTTTTCATGACATGCATTAATTGTTAACCAGAAAAATGATCCTGACAAATTTTATAAACGTCTGGCAGTTTCCTTTGGATATTATTTATTGATATAAATTAAAATATTATTCTCTTAATTTTATTTTTAATAATTATAACTTTAAATATATATATTATTATTATTATTAAATATATATTTACAATTTTTTAAAATTGATTATTTGAATGCAATTAATAAAAACAAATATTAATGATGCCAAAGAAGTATAACTTCTCACGCGCGTACATAAGTACACGCAACCACTTTTTTTTTTATTGTACGTGCTCAGCTACTAGACTATATGCATCCTTGTTCAGTACCTACATATACTAACAGTATTTCTACAAAAAAAAATTAACAGCTCTGTAAGAAAGACTTAGATTACAAGTAATAGAAATAATAACATTAGGTATAACAAACATACATTGGGAACTTTTCATTCTAACTTACAAGGAACAGATTATAGTTTTTAATTCCTTATATTTTGTGATAGTTTTATTTCACATAAGATTTCTTACAATCTTTGTGTAGTCTAATTTTGAAATGAAAACATCAAAAATTTTAATAATGTTCTAAATAAATACAATACATACTACCCTTTTTGGACCTAACGATCGGTAGAACGGGGAAAAAGGTCTCATTTGATATATATAGAAAACCCACACACACGGACCGATACATAACTTCCGAGTCAGCTTGTCATGGGACTCAAAAACATGCGGTTTTCCACGCGCTGGTGAATAGACTTCTGAACGTGCCATTGACGGATGAACTCTACACGAAAGAGTTGAATTACATAAAAGGAGTGGCGGCCTTTAATGGATTTTCGACCAACGTTGTGGAGTTTATTCTGAAGAAGGCTGTTTGGAGGAAAAAACTGATGGACGTCACAACCTTAGGATCTGAGGAGGAGAAACAAAACAAATGGGCGAGGCTGACATTTTTCCCTGGGGTATCTAATAAAATTTCAAACATTTTGAAACAATACGATATAAAGGCAGGATACACGACAGCTAAACTAAAGGATATTTTCCTGAGTTGCAAGGATAAAATACCTGATCTTCAAGGATCAGGTATTTATCAAATTGCGTGTATGGAATGCGAGAAAAGCTATATCGGACAAACCAGAAGAAAAATAGGAACTAGATACAAGGAGCACCTGGCAAATATAAAATATTCCAGAACGGAAAAATCTTGTGTAGCGGAACATAATGTTGAAACAGGCCACAAGTTAGCCGAAGTAAAACTTCTGAAAAATGTTCAACAGAACAAGAGATTGGATGCCATCGAAAGCATTGAAATTTATAAAAGAAAAGGGAAAGTTTTAAACTGGGAGAAAGGACCGATTCAGGATTCGGCCTTATTCGGCGTTTTGGGAAAGGGTAAGAAGAGAATGGACGGGAGGATTGCACCCCCGGCTGCAGCGATTGTAAAAGAGAAAGGGATCGAAAGGACCTATAAATTGAGGTCAATTCGGGACTATTTTGTGAATCAGCGCGAAATTGTTCTCGAAGACACTTCAATTTGATCCACTGATGACGAACGCATGGCGTTTGAAATACGTATCTGGAGATACAAAATTAACAATTTGGATTTTTCGGTTTGTGAATTTTTACATTTAATTTTGCTTAAATTCATAACTTGTTTTGTGAATTTTTGTGAATTGTATTTGTGAAATATAATAATTAAGTCCAAAGTCAGCGAAATTTAAATTTTTTTATGTTCTAAATAGTTCAACTATTTAAGAACTTTAATTTGTTTACCAAACGTTTAAAAAAACTCACACAAAATATTTTGATACTGACTGCTTGCATTTTTAGAAAAATTACTGGAGATGCAACGAATATTCGGCTACTATTCGGTATTTGGCCTATTCGGCTGCATTTTTTAATATTCGGTATTCGGCCGAATAGTGTGTACTATTCGGCAAAATACCGAATACTAAATCATAACAAAATAAATGTTAAATTTGAAATTATATTTATTTAAATTACAAATTAAAATTGAAAATCAATCAGGGAGAATTAATTATGATGAATCAAAACAAATTTTTCTGCATTTGAGTAAAGTTTCCTCCAGTAGGAACCTGCTTTGAGTTTAGAAATCCCTACTTATATAGATCTAATGTCCGATCTAGGCGAATACTTTGAAAATAAAAATCAATTTCAGTGGGCGTTAAATTTTTCTTTTTTTTTAATAAAAATAATGCGGCTTGTGGTACGATTTAGTTATAAATGAAACGGCCGAATATTTGGCTATTCGACCGAGAGTGTGACCAAATATTCAGTATTCGGCCAAATCACTATTTGTTGCATCTCTAAAAAAACACAAATTTAACTTTTTCCATTCATTAAGCAACATTTGTTGTAAACGTATTCTATATTTGTTTTTCATGTCAAAATGAATACATCAAAAATATACCTATTAGCAATAAACAACACGAATACTATCAATATTTATTGAAGATGTACTTACTATAAGTAATCCAAAACTTCCAGTTCTTATTTCCATGTTTTCTTCTTTCGTATCATTTTACCTTTAAGTATTGTAAAATCATATTGAAAGTCTTATTACACATCTTAAAAGCGTCAGAATTTCTGGTACCAATCTTGTAATGATAATTTAATGTTGAATTGAATAATCATAACTTTCTTGGGTTTCTAAAGCTCAATGAAGTGTTTCATCAAAATTAAGATAGTAATTTACTTTAAATTGTTGATGTTTTGGTTTAATATACGACATTTAAACTACTTCTATTTCAAATTGAAGGGTTTTAATTTGCGGTTTCATAAATACCAAGTTCGGTTATTTTAAATAAGATTGATGTAGTTACTAAAATCATACAAGCAATATCTATATACTTATAGTTTGAATTTTCTTTTCAATTGTTTTCACTTTCAAATATGTTGACAGAAGTCTGTCAAAGCGAACAAGAAATTGAAGAAACGAAGACAAAAAGAATTCGAATATAGCGAAAAAATTGAAAATCACCGAAACTTTTTAGAGAGAGTGATCATATTGTAACGGGATACTCTAAAACCTGCATTGAACTTTTCGATCAGGGTTCTTTTATTCGATGGAAATTTTACAAAACGTTTAACAAACCAAACTGCCTCACTTATATTAATTCGTTGATAAACGTTTTATCGCAAAAATCACTTTTTTTATCACTTTTCAAATCGCTCGTATCATTATTATTTTAATTACTTGTATTCACTGTTTGAATGAATTAGAGTGAATGTTTGTCTTTATATGAGCAAAAGAATGTGTTCTTGAACATTCAAGAGAGTTCGATTGTCAAACCTTCAAAAAATTCAAAAATTATTAGCTCTCAACAACTCAAATGTCTAGTGTCAGAGTTTCCATATAATGTGATGCTATGGTACTTTGAATTTTTCTTTATTGTCAAAATTGCATTGAAAGTAACACATTTTCTTTCTTTTAAACTCATAATAGAAACGCAACATCTGTTATGTTACAGTTAAAATGTGTTTTTACTTGCTTTTGGTAAATATTTTGGAGAATTATAATTATATAATGTATCAAACATTTTATCATAATAATAATAAAAATAAGAAGAAGAAGAAGAAAAAAATTGTGTGCCGACAGTAAGAAACGTTTTGTATTAATGTTTTGTTAAAATTGCAATGCTATTTTTGTGACCTGGCGGTTAAAGTGATGATCTCACACAGTCTCCCATGTGAGAAGTGTAGGGGACGTATCCCGCAACAGATTTTTTTAAATTTTACATTCTGTATTTTAAACTTTTTGTCGTGAATATTTCATTGAAATCATTGAATATAATATTATATATTAAATAGTTAAGATTACCTATACTTACCAATCTTACGTAATTTTAGAACATTTTGATGTGTAACATCTTTTCGCTCGGTTTCCTGCAATTTGTGAGAGTGATTTCGTGAAAGGGGACGGAAGTGTGTAACCGGAAGCCAGTGAAGCGCGCGCTATTTGATTTGCTTAGTTTTTGAGAAAAATTTTGTGAATGTGGCCGTTTTTGGAACTACGAAGTTTTCTCAGCTGCTCGCAATTAATTTGGAAATATTTTGATAGAAGTTTCATCTTTGCCTTCTTTTCACCAACTCATTCATAGTTTATCATTCCCTTTTATTATTTTTTGTGTCACAATATCTTTAATTACGTATCCCCATTTGTGTAATACTTTAGCAGAATCGATTTTGTCTATATTGTCCATTAATCATACGGATCATACTTGTTTTTACTTCAAATTATACTTTGAAACGTAATAATATGTCAGAAATTGGGGTATTGGCTCGCCACGTGGTCCCAAATGCAAATTTTACAATTTTGAATTTATTTCATATTACAATCTACTTGAACTCGTTGCTGGGCCTAAAAACTTGTAACCATTGGACAGTTTTAAGAAAAATAATATTAATTGTAATTATAAATTTGGGGGGTTATTTACTTGACCTATAATATCATTATACAAGTGATACAAGCAATGAAAGTGAGCCATTTATGTTTGACTTTTAAGTGTAATGTATATCAATTTATCGAATAGTTGGACAATAAATAGATTTTAGATACTAACTCGACACAACTGAAGACACAAAATAATTAAGTTCAGTACTATACAGTATACACAGCTGGTTTAGATATAATCACCAACAATCGAATTTTAAATTTACAATCAAATATTTGAATTAATATAAAAATGTGACGAACAAGTTACAAAAACGACAATGGTGATACTGTCTCAAGACTCAAACTAACTTAGAAAATATTATTTAACACAATGTGCATATTTGATTACAAGTAATTATTGAAGACGGAAAAAAGCTAATAGTGTTCTTGAAACAAGTGGGTTTGTGTGAACAGGTGTAAAAAACAGTTTAAAATAAAAGTGACCTAATGTGAAAGATGTGAAAGACAACTATGACCGCAGTTTAACAAAGACAACAGACGCAAATAACCGTGTAGTTGAGCGTCTTTAAATAAAGTTAAATAAAATAAAAAAATTATTTCATTTAATAAGAATAATAATACTAATTTGACTATAGTTATGCACTTCTGTCTGTTATTTATCTTGGCACATAGAGTAAAGATCAGGTATCTTTATTAGCTTAAATATCCCTGCGTATATTTGTGACCATATTATTACAATGTGTTCTGGAGATATATCCTAGGATATAATAAGTTATCGTCTTAGAATATAATCCTTATTACCAAGGGGAGATGTCAGATGTTGCACATCATATACGACTACTGTAAGGCTGCTCGTTTTTGTTTTTATAACTAAGGTAGGTTTAGGAGAATTGTTGTAATTCACAATGTACAAATATAAACTTAAACTAAAAGTTAAAAAAACTATAAGTTTATAACTTACTTATTATTAAAACTATAGTTAGTTACATTTTAAAATTATTTTCTGTTAAATTACTTTTAACTGGAATAATAAACTATTAATATATTAATTGTTCTTTGTTTAATTGACTTATTAAAAGTGTGTATGTTTTTGTTACAGATTAATCGGATGCAGGATTAAAATAAAATTTGGTAAGCTGCCGTAAACCATCTTTAGCAAAGTCTTTTGTACATATGTAAGCTTAAACAAAGAAATAAAAATTAACGAAGGACTATTTTAGAATTCAATGAATGGGGTGGTAAATAGCCCGCTGGTGTCTATCCATGAGTTCAATTAAGCTCGTATACAAACAAATCACAACGTTTATGAACTGATTGCTCAAAAGCTCCCATTCGGCGCTTTTACGAACCTAAACGCCTCGTTAATCTGATTCCATTTGAAAATAAATTGTGGATTTTAAATCCTATTTACGTTGTCAATTCCAATTAGAATTTATTTGTTATCCAACTTGCACTCGCAACAAATTGCATTCAATTTCAGATTAATTATAAACAATTTCATTGCGAGATGTTTTCTCCGAGAACGAACGAGGGAGATTTTACGAAACCGTCTAATTGGTTCGTATAAGAGTGACGTGGAAAATAAAATGTCTAGTTTCCGTTAAAAGAAGGAAAAATAGAGTGATTCCGGAGTAAGTGACCGGAAGTTGAGCTTTGAAATTCGAGACGCACGCTCTCGAACGCTGAGGTCACTAAGAGTGTCACTCAGAGCTTTATTTACGATGCCCGGAAGGCGCTCGCACATTACATACATACGAAAAGAGTTTTCTATATTCTCATCCCAATGGGATAAATTAAGGGTTGGAAAATTGTCCTCAAGTTTTCAAAATAAACCAAGTTGAATTTATAACAATTTTTCGATAAGGATAAGGCTTTGTACTTGGTCACATGGTCACAAGGTCTTACTTTTAAATAATGATATTTTATTCGTTTTATTTTCCATATAAATGATGTTCAAAGCTTCAAGATGAAAAAAAAATATGAAAAAGCCCTAGGCACGCTTTTTTATGTACCTTTTTATTATTATTGGGTTATTGATTTAACCGTCAGTTAAACCGAGTGACATTTTAATCAAAAAATGTTGATTTCCTTCACTTTCCTATATAAAATAATTGCACAACTGAACGTTTTATAAGCTTTTTTAAAATGCCTGTTATTTGAACGAGTTTTAGCTTCTTTATAATTTCATTGAATTCATTTTCAATTTGTTAGAAATTCATTTTCTCAAAGGGGTAAAATGGCCGCAGGGAACCCAAAAGCCGGAAACACTAACAATATTTGCAAGCTTTATCAACCGGACCGAATCGGACCAAATTCCTGACGTGATTAAGTTATCATTGGCAATGAATAGGGCCCGTTTAAGGCCTTCATTAGGGAGATTTGTTCGTAAATGTATGCGCACCACTGCTCGCATACAAAGAGCATCATTTTAAAAGCAGTGACCGACAGCAACGACAGGAATTGGGAGGAATGCGAAAAGTCAACTTCATCGACAGTACACAGGGACACATAAACAAGCGTCAACCTGAAATTTGTCAGTGACCCAATTACTTCCAAGTCGTACGTACTGGTTTTTATCCTCTTTTAGTTTATTGTACCAATATTATAAGGTTGTAAAGCACTCGGGGACCTTTTCATCCCTAAATGAAAGTAAATGAGTTCGGTATCATTTTTTTCCAATTACTTACCCAAAACATTCATTAACGCAAATTTAATTAAAAGGACATATTTATAAACTATAAATCGCCTCCATTAACAAGTTTTAACTAAGCTTTAGTTAACAAGTTTTCTAAGGGTGAACAATATTCGTGTCCGTAAAATACTTAATTTATTTTATTTACGATTTTTATTCAGAAGAAAAACTTTTGTTCTGTTAGGATAGGCTATATATATGTTACATATTATAGTCGAAGAATAAATTTAAGGTTTTTACTAACTATAACTATAGCTATAAATATTTTATAATAATTTTTAAAAATAATTGTTGTTATGAAAATAATTCAAATGATTGCATTTATCTTCTGAACAAAAAGAGAGTAAATCAATGAAAATTTCATTTCTATGGGCTTGAAAAAAATCAAGATGTGGAAATTTCTTTTACCATACTCTTTTGTCTAAAAAATCGAAATCAAAATAAAATACGCAAGCATAATAATATTATGATAAAACTAGCACACCCGTCCGAAACTTGATTTTATCCAATTATTTTTATTAGGTAATTAGAAATAAAATAATCTCACAGCTGCGACGTGTTTGTTATAAGAAATTGTTCATAAATGGCGCTTCTTGTATTTATTGTATAAGAAGTAGTTGAATTAACTGTCAAAAATATGGCATCCTTATCCTTATAAAAAAATGTTTTTAATTATTTTTTAAATACAAATTTTTTATATATTTTTTAAAATAATTTTCTCCAAAAGTAGGTTTAAAATGATATTTGAGTCATTAATAAGTGTTTAAAGAGAAATTTCCACTCCAGGAAAAAATATTTTTCAGAAATAATTTATGATATGATATATAATATACGGGCATATGATGATACTAGCTGATACCCGCTCGCAGCGCTGAGTGTATTTAAATTTAACTGATTGATTAAAACATTCCCTACGTTCATAGCGAAATATAAAAATTGATCTATTTTGACAGAAAAAAATGATAGATACTTTCAGACTTTAGATTCAAAGAAGTTCATCAAAATTCGTAAAACTACTTTTCAGGAAAGAGATGTTAGCTGTCCCACATCAGCTTCTATACGATTTTTAGTAAAAAAGTAACTGTATTCTTTTAGGACTTGAAAATCTTTCATACCAAATGTCATTTAAAACCGTACAGCTATTTTAGGGGGCATCCATTAATTGCGCGAGGCGTTTTTTGCGATTTTTGAAATCCCACCCCCTCCCCTCTGATAAGATGTCATGAGATTTGGCATATATCATTCCCCCAACCCGCAATCTAATGTGATATATTTCAAAACAAAAAAATACGTGATATTTGCGAGACGTTCTCGTTCCCCAAAGTAAGATTAGATGAGAGTCGGCTCGACCCCATCGGCCCCTGAACATCTCACGTAATTAGTGGATGTTCCCTTAAAAGAATAGATTAGTAGCTATCCTACAGGATCTTTAGCAAAACTTCATTAAAATTCGTTCCGTTAAGTTATTGTTAAATTTTGAATATTTTAGTTTTTAATTTTAATACGTTTATTTCTAATTAATATCTTCGACAATGAACAATGGAAAAATTAAAATATCTTAAACAATTTCACTATTAATTTTATCGGGTGTTAAATTGGAATTCATAAGTATTTATTTTCTAGTAAAAATTGTCAATTTTTTAATTTCAACTTTGTAGAGATTTCTTTCGTTTATGTGTAAAATTGGAAGAAAATGCGTTCAAATTCTATTTCACGAACTTTACCGAAACTTTTTAAATGTACGGTTCCTGTAGGATATAATTGTTTTGCCATCCCATGGGAAACATGCATTATTCAAGCGTTAAAAATAAGCTATATCATTCTTTCCTAAACTACCACATTGCAAACATCATATCAAATTTTAGATCAAATCTTCTTAAGGAAAATGAGTTAAGACTCTATTTCGTAGATTTTAATGAAACTGCTTTTAAATACACGGTTCTTATAGAATACATACTTGTTTTGCTATCCCATGAGAACCGTTAATCATTCCGGTATGAGAAGTAATCTATATCATTTTCTGGCTCCTAAACTACCACATTCCAAAAAAGGAAGTTAATCTTTTGCTCTGTAACAAACAAACAAATATCTATTCCACGGGAACCGTACCTTTTTTCTGGAAAAAAGTATACTATATGTTAAACTGGATTATAATCTATATCTATGCCAAATTTCATCTAGATCCAATCAGTACTTTTTGAGTGAAAGAGCAACAAACATTCATTCTTACAAACTTTCACATTTATAATATTAGTAAGAAGTAAGATGTAAAAGTAAGATGCCGAACGTTCTAAAAACGACCAAAATCGTATGCTGTAATAATGAAAATTCAAATGTCCATTGTTAACATTTTCATAGAACAATCTAGGTTCTAGATTCTTCGTTGTTTTTATCTTTGTTCGTTACAAAACATTAATACAAAAATATTAAAAAAATATAAATTAAATATTGATCTATTCATCCTTTTTTACTTTAATTAGTTTTTTAAATTTTAAACTGTTCTGTTTTAAATCAAACATTACAAACATATAATATAAACACAAGCCTTGAAACAAAGCTTTGTTTTCGGGTATCAGTATACCTTTGTTAAAAGAAGAGACAACTTTCTTCCGTGAGATAGCCAATTGTTTACCAAACAAGTGCTTAAATGTAAAAGATTCATTTTCTTTGTTATTCATAAATAACAACAAAAATAACAACCGTTTGTACGCCTGTCTTGCATGTGCCGCAGATGACAGAAAAATTTCTCAATGTCTTACAGAGTTGAGACTCTGTCTTTTTGCTAAACATCATTTATAATAAACAACGCTTATAATTGCTAATATATCAAAGTATACAATATAATTTGTACTGAATCTAAAATAATTAACTACACGAAATATGTATAGTTGACAGTGGCGTGCAGTCCATGGAAGCTGTGGAAGCGCCGCTTCCCTAATTTCTTTCGAAAATATATGAGTAAATAATTTTTTTTCAAAAATATTTCAAATTTGCGTACATATGTTATATATCCATTATTTATTAGAATTATGGTTAAATAATCAAATTAAGTTTCAAATGTAGCCACTATACACCATAATGATATGGTGAAATGAGATAGACTTATTAAATATTCTGTGGAAGCTGCTTGAGTTGTAGAATCTACTTAACATATAGCGATTTAACGTAATCGCGCATCCGTATGCGGTGTCTAATAGCTCAACTTGCTAAAACGGTTTGCTTGCTTGGATGCTACACACTGAAATACCGCATAGAAAATTCCATAGCTCTATTTAATAGAACATAGTGAAAGCCAAATAAATGTTTAACGAGTGGAACGAGCGTGTCTATATCTGGCAGTGGCATTGTTAAAAACAATATTGTAATACTAGTGCGTTTGTTTTATTTACGTTTTTAAATTATTTTCTAGAAGTTTTAATTTTAAAAATTAAGTCTTTATATCTCCATGGTTTTAGATAACAATTGCATAGTTGAAAATTTTTTCAATAAAATGTTTGGCTCCACACCGTTTAAAGAAAAAGAAATAATTATTAAAAGTAGAATGTCAAAACCTACGTTAAGTATATCTAGCGCTATAAAAAAATTATTTAATATTTTCATTGTAAGAATTGGCTTCTTTCTGTAAAAATTTACCAGGCATTTTCATGGTAAAATTTACAATAATAAAAAATAGCTTTCCTACTCGCAAATTTCACCGCACGCTACTGATAGTTGATGGATTTTAATTTAAAAGAAAATGCATAGTTTGACGAACAAATACTGTAAAAATTGCTAATGTAAACAAAGATTTAATGTCACTAAATATCTATTGTTTCTGAAAGAATTACGAATAGTTTATTTTAGTCAAATTTTGCTTCTTAAAAAGCTGTAGTTATTTGACAGATTATGAAAATAAATATTTATTTGGATTGTTTTTGAATCAACGTAGACTGTAGAGTATGGAGCGTAATCGAAATCCGCAACTAGTGAAAGAGATCAGAAACGTAAGGATGAGAAAAGTGGAAAATATGTTCTTTGAAAATGACAAATGAAATTGCAATGATGAGTTTCAATGAATAAAATAAACACTTGTCGGATTCTGCTAGTAACTTAACAAGAAAATCCAAACAGTGAAGCGAGAGAAATCCACATATTGGGGAGACACTTTTTTCCAACCTCCAATCCTTTCTACTTTTTGATATTTACATTTCCAGTTAACATTTTACATTTTTAGTTATTATATATAAACATAAACTTTAAATGAACTCAATGTACGAGCATTTGAACGTGTTGTTTAATAACTTGAGCTTTCGCTTGCAACGATACACGACTAATTGCTGTAATGGAAAACTATTCGAACTCGCCTCGATTTTTTTCTACTTACTTTTAGAGACACTCATATTTTTGTTAATTTAAAACCTCATTGCTTAAAAAAGTTGCTTTATTTTAAAACTAAAAGATACTACCTAAGTATTTTTTAGAAATGCAAAAACACTTTATGATGATTTTATAACTTTATAAAAACATTTTAAATACAGATCTATGATCTGTTACCTCATTATTTATACCAGATATCCATATTTTATTCAATGATACTTTGATTTGATTTGGAATAAGTATTTGACAATGTTAATCTTTTATGTGTGTATTTTTGAGAACATGAGAAATCAAGTAAAAACTACGGTTTGGAACGATTTCCCAATTCTTAGTTTGGCTCAAGAAAAAATGCTTTTATGTAAATAGAGATTGATTTTTAAACTCAAACCTTTTTTTTCTAATACTTACTTTTTGATAATCGTAAAAGGTAAGAAAACAGTTTTTTTGGAGCGTTCGCATCTTCGTGTTTTTGTTGCGTTCAACTTCTTTTATTTGATGTTTTATTATTTCGATTGGTTTTTCTTCTTTCTTTCATTGCCTGATTGAGAGCTTGTCGATTTTTTTTGTTCTGAGTAACCGCAATGCGAGAGATTTATGTTTTTTTCTTTCCGGTTGAAGAAAACGATGTATTAAAGAACGTTAAATAAGTTCACTGTTCGCCTTAAAAATAAATTTTAACGGAGTCGTAAAGTTGGCAATGTAGTTCAAATCATAACTCACTAGGTGGCAGACAGATGGACAAAATTTCAGCGCTAATAAAATTGTTGTTTCTCAAGCTTTTTGTTTATTTAAAACATAATGTAAAATAATGTCGACTAAAAGTCGACAAGCGAACTTGCTAAAGTTGGTTTGAGTTATTTTTCCCACGAGTTTTGCCATTTTATTAAAAGGAAATTTTAACACGATGACGAAGGAATTTTGTGGTTTTTCTTTTGAAAATTTCAACATTTATCACAAACATAAATTTCGTTTCCGTCGTGCAAATAATTTTCACATAAGTTTCTTCCGTCGCGGAAATAAATAAATATCAAATACAGACACGCCTCGTTTCGCTTACCGTCTCCGCTTTTTTCGTCTTTTTCGACCCCTATTTGAATCGCGAACAACGCCATAAAGTCAACTACTAACGGCAACTTTTTGCCAACCAATTATATCTCTAGCGAAAAGTTTCGTTCAACTTAAAACTTTTCAAAATAATTCTTTCTCGCATCCAAAGTAAAATTTCGTCATTGTTTTAAGACGCAACTGTTAAATCCTGCAGGATTAATTCTTCTATTTGAAACAAAATCCTCCTCTCGCATCGCAATCAGAAACTCATTTAAATTTTTTGTAAATTTCCCGATTAATGTGCTAAACTTAACGAATAAATTCGAAAAAGAAAAACACGTTTAAAGAATAATTTAATCAACCCTCAATTCGCCTTCTATTCTTACTTTAATTTTACCTCAACCTAACAATTCTTTTTACTTTGTTTCAATACAAGAAAAAAAATTGGAATTACAACATAAAGGAGCCTCAAATGCAAATATACTTCTTGAATTATCTCCTTTTATACCTTCCCCTCTTTTTATACATAAGTACATACCCAGTTTTATCTACGGGGCAAATTCAAATAAAAACTATTTGATATTCTTGCGTGGATTTACGAAGAGATTTGCAACGTTCAAAAGTTTTTCCGTTATCAAAGCGAATACGAAACGAAAAATAACAAATGTTTTCTTGAAATATTTCTTTGCAAAGTGTGGATGAGAGACGGAAAGAGAGGTTTTATAAGTTTGTATTAGTTTAAACTAGAAACTTTAATTAAGATTTTATGCTGCAATTTAGTAAAATTTTCAAGATGTAGTCTTCGAAACTATCATTTTATTGGAACTCTTCAGCGTCTGTTTGTTATCTTATACTGTGTGGTTTTAGGAGCCTTATATTTTTATTATAGCTGTAAATGAAAGAAGAATTTGATTTCAATATTAGTTTGGAAAGTAACTTATAAAATATTATGTTTAGTCCTATTTAGGTATACTATTTTTTCCCTGTTTAAAGTGCTTTAACTTCTAATGGTCATTAGCTCTTGTATGGTTTTATTTTGTTTGAAGTGTTTAATGATTAAATTTTGTTTAGCAGATTAATTTTTCTAAGGTAGCTGATTGTGTTGTTCCACGACTTTCGCTCCTTTAATGCCTTTATTTTAAATAGTTTAAAAATATGTTTGTATTATGAAATATTATTTGTTGTTTTAAAGCTTTAATTTTGTAATCAAATATTTACCTATTTACTCTTAATGTTACCACTTAATTGGTTTATTTTTATATAGCAATAGTAAAGTTAAATTTTAAACTAATCGAAGTAACTAACACCGTCTATATTAGGTACAGATCATATGAATTTGAATGATTTGGTTACAACGATTACATAAAAAATTATAAGCAATAATTGTAAATTGGGTTAACATTTTTTATTATACATCTGCCTAGTTTTTATCACTAACTGAATAATAATTTCCCGGGTTCGTATGAGTAAACATCTTCCATTTTTTTGCATCAAATGCAACAGTTGGTGGATAGTGCCAGACAAACATTTCATTATTTATCTTATTTTTCAAAAACTGATTTCTTATAGAATTCTATGTTTTTTGTTTTTTGTTTTGTGTTTTTTTGTTGTTGTTGGTTTTAGGTGTCTAGAAATGTTTCTTCCCTAAATCACCATGACGAATGAGATCTATTGTGCTGTGATCGTCTGTTCTGTCTAGGGAAACATTGGCTAAAGAAAGCCAGCACCTGTTTAGGGGCTGCCATTGGTATCTCGCCAGGCGTCATGTCCGTCTCCTCCGATGTGTTAATTTACATAACATCACCATTATATCGTTGAAACTACTTTATATCTTTAACTGGGAAGTATTTGTAAGGTTATTTTCATCCTGAATATCCTGAATATATCTGAATATAGGTAAAAGCAAGCAATTATTAGAAAAACTATTAGCGTAAGTTGTACCTATGATTTGCATATTCTAGAGTAATTCTTAGCTAAGGGTTTTTAATCCATTCCTCTCTTAGGAAACTTTCAAGTCAATCTTTTTCTTTAAAAAAATCTTATATTTAAGTAGCAAATAAAATAAGCAACCAAAGTTTTTATTTACTCAAATTTGCAAAATCATTTTATTTATTTTTTTTAGTGTATTTATTGTATTTTTATTGTTACTTGTAATTAACCGCGTTCCTAAAACCCGTTCTCAATTCTTTCTAATATAAAACTCTTTTATAGATGATTTATATTCTATAAGCATTTATTTCAATTCTTTTCGTTGAGCAAACAGTAATTGCTTTGGAAATCTCTGATAACGTTTCAAGAAGCCTTAGAGTTCCGTGGAACTCTAGTTGAAGACACTTGTCTTAGGCTAAAATTGGTTTACTCTATCGCGTACCTAAGGAAAATTGTTTAAAAGACGACAATTCGAAAATATAAAGATAAATCAAGAATATTTAAAATAATTAATAATAAGAGTTAAAAATATATAATAAAAAGGCCACTTAGTGGTGCTGTGGTTTGAGCAGTTTGCTTTCTCCACATGCGTCTGTGGTAGGTACTGGGTTCGATCCCCGTCGAATCACTAGATATAAGATCTAAGATTTAAATGACCTACAGAAATTATCTGTGTGTAGACAGTCGTGATATGACCTTAAGTGTTAAAGCAACATAAACATTAAAAAAAATTGATAAGATACATTTTACTAATCCTGCTTAATATGTTCTAAGAATGGTCACTTAAAAAAATACGTCGTGAATGAGAGCAAACATTGAGTTACTTACTATTTTTTTAAATACTCGCGTTGAATTCATTCTATTCTAATTTATTTGAACAATATTTCATAATAATACATTTTTTTTCTCTTTTATTTGATAATTTTAATCTTAATTTCACAGATCGTGGTGAAATTTAAGTTTTCATCAAGGTTGGGGTTTATACAATCAAACTTATTTAACTCATTTAGCAATTTTTGAGATAAAACAACGTCCCTCACTTGACCATTCTTTTTCGTTTTGTACCACAACAGGCTTATAGGGTAGTTTAAGCGACAGAATTATAACTACGCGGTAGTGGAAATACTGAAATTTAAAAAAAAAATTTCCCTACGCCTTTAGAAAATTTCTCTAGCGGGTACTGGACTGTATTACAATCAATGGTTTGAAATTCACTAAAATTAAATGATATATCGTTATTTCCTTATTCTTCACCAAATGAAATTTTTAACTGAAGTTTTGGCCGCCATGTTTGGGCCAATTGTTAATATGTGTACAGAAAACTCACGCCAATAACACCATCTACCGTTAATTTTCAGGTTTTTCTTTTAGAGACTCTAGGGGCTTTCATGTACAAAATTGGTATAGGTACTCTTAAATATGGTTTAACCAGTAAAATACATTTCACAAAAAATACTGCATGCTTACAAATGTATTGAATATATATTTTATATGTATAGGTAGTATAAAAATGTAATAATTTACTACATATATAGACAAAAATCTTGATTAAATTTAAATGAAAATTTGGAATTTTCTTAATCGTTTGTTGTTCTGTGCAGTTGTGTTGTTTGTGCGTTAGGGACATTTTGTACAAACATTTTCTAATATTTTAAACAAGTACGGTTATATCACAAAAATTCCTTCCGTACAAAGTATTTGAGAGAAAAAAATAAGTCAAGTTTTTAAGAACTTGTTTAGAATTTTTTAACAATAAAAAATGTAATTTAATCATATATTGTTATAAAACTCTTGTTTGCCCTTTTGTATACATTAACAATGTGATTTAATTACCAAACAGCCCTCTGATGATAGTGGATACATATTATACAAGGTTTATCTATTATCTATAGATAGCAAGACTCAGTTAAAGTGAACATTGAGTTAAAAACAAAGAAATTCAGTTTTTATGATATTGATTAAAAGAAAAAAAAAACATTATGAGAGGGTCTTCAGAGTGCGTTTTTTTATTTGTGACATTTATAGCTTTTTGTTTCTAACTGGACATCTCTGATGAATGCGATTGGTCATAACTTGCGTTTTTTTTTGTTGTGCATGCATCAGTGCAACCACATTTATTTAATTTATAGCCACCATTGTACATAAAAACTGCTATATTTCAAACAAAACGATCGTCGTTTAACGAGAAGATAGAAAATTTCATTTTCAATAAATATAACGTTAAGCTGGAAATCAAAACTTCCCCTTTTGCTGAAGAATAAATTGTGTTAATCTCTTCAGCATATTCAATTAGCATAACACCAACATATTATTCCATCTGAAATCTATGCAAATTCGCATGGAGCGTATCGTACCGTACGTGTATATCTGTCTAGTATTTCGGAAAAGCCGGGAACGGTGGAAACGAGATGCGATCGCGGCTGGTGCGAAAAACATCTCCGAAGGGAAATGATTCAAATTTAAACCGACGCAATTCATTCGTTAACATTTCCATTTCATCATTATTGTAAAGAAAATAAATTTCTATGGCGAAATTTTAAGTGTATGAATCTCAACATGAACATTTTAATTAATTAAGCTAATTAAATGGCGCAAATATCATGGGAATCGGGAAAAAACAATTGTTCTAAGTAAAATTTTTGAGAAAAATATCTAACAGCTACCCAATCCATCTTGTAGTTTTTATCTTTCGAGACGAATTGGAGCTTCTTTTTTGATATATTACATTAAAAATTTAAAGTTTTCTTTTCACAACCTTTTCTTTTCCATGCTTCTTTTTTATCTGTCACAAGATTAAATTTGACTTCCAAATGATGAAGTATCCGCACCAAGTTTCAATATTGCCGCCAAAACAGCTTCCTTTGCCAACCAATTTTTTCATGAAAAAAAACCAAGGAAAATACAACAAAAGAGAAAAAACGGGAACTTTTGCATAAATCACAAGCGATACGCGTAGAAACAGGCGCAACATATAGCTTTCTTAGGCTTAATCGGCCCTCATTCCTTTAAATCAGCCCTTATTCGTTCGGGACAATGCGTGCAATGTATCAAGTTTATGTCTTTCGAGGCAATCGAATGTGACACATAGAAGCAAACGGAAAAATATCAGTGGCATAAACTTTCAAAAACAGAATGTAGTGAAATAAGATGGTCAAATTTATGAAAAATTGCATTGGATTCGGCGGCATTCCATTTGTAAATTAAATACAGCCATTCCATCCCCAGCTTATGGGGAGGAATAATAAAAAAGCTCAAAGCTTTTCTTAACATCAAGAGAGAAAAAGTTGTCATATTTTTCAGTTCGGTAGAACGGAAAATTTGAATTTCATGAATTTTATTTTTCTGAAACATGTTAAAATTTATTTTCATCTTTGTATAGATGTGAAGACCAAAACGGAAAAACCTTTTTGTGACGTAAAAGCTTTCCATTTCTTGGTTTTTCCTTTCAAAAACAAATGTATTTACGATTTTCAGTAAGACTGTTTTAGTTTCAAGTAAAATAACACAGTAATAAGCGGAATGTTGTGTTTGTTAATACACAAAAATTAAATTTAATACTTAGCTGTGTGACATAAAATGTATCCCAATAATTGATTTAATAATAAAATGTTTTAATCGTTCTTGTAAATTTTTCGTGTCTTTGGTTATAACTTTTGAGAGTTTGGAGTTGAATAATCCTTATTCTCAGTAACTTTTTTATTGAAAACTACATTTACAAGAAGAAAATTTTAATTGGGTACAAAGATTTGTTCGGCGTAGTCAGAACACGCTCCAAACAAGAATTCTATCTGAAATTAAGCCGTATAGAATTTTTAACTTTTGAATGGTTTACTTCTGTAATTGAAATAATGCGCTTTTAAATGCCCTTTATTTCATTGTCTTAATTAACAAGAAAGATATTGTTAATAAAATTAGTGGCACATTTATAAAATTATAAGTTAATGTTATAGAATATATACAGGTTGTTATGAGGATGAATGGAAAGTGTTTGACGGTGGATATGACTAGATCAAATCAGTAATCTTACTATGTATAATATTGTTACGGGATTTTTCTAACCATATTGAGCTTCTCGTTAAGAAATCTAAAATTCGATGGAAAGTTCACAAAAAGTTTAATAAACTAAACTAGTTTATTTATTTTTGCTCGTTGATGAACAATTACTCAACAAAAATCACTTTTCAAATTGCTCATCTCACTATAACTTGAATCATTTGTATCCACAGAATTAATCCATTAGAATCAATTCTTAGACTAGCTTAATGATGTGTCTTAATTGTTTTTATAGGAAAACTTTTATTCTCTCGAATGTTCTAGAGGGTTTAATTGCAGAACCTCCTAAAAACGTCCAAAATCGTTGACTGTCAATAATAAAAACCTCAAATGCCCATTATTAAAATTTGCATACACCAATCTTGAGTGTTACGTTTTTTTTCTATCGCTGTACGTTTTCTCTATCTTTGTTCGTTACAATATGATCTAGTATTGTGGCAGTGGTTAGAGGCATAGTTCTCTCTGCTTCATGGGTCAAGTGGTACGGGTTCGATTCCCGTTGAATCCTAGACTTAAGATCTTAGACCTAAGAATAAAATTGACCAACAGAAATTTTCTGTGTTTAGAGAGTCGTGATATGACCTTCGATGTTAACGCGACTTAAAACACAAAAACAAATGATATAATATGCTACTAATCTGTATAGGTAAAGCTGAGTAAATAGTTTTCACAAAAACGTAAACTTTTCGGATAGTTCTAAATAACAAAAACGTATGATTGTTTGGCTATATTTCTTTAAAATTCTTTAATACCATCATTCAAGATCACAACTAAATCTTCACATTAATGGCAATAACAAAATTATCGTTTTATGTCTTTATTATGTCCTATGTCCTATTAATTTCAACTTATATTTAAAAAAAAAGCAATTATAAAGAAATCAAACTACCCTACAATATGCTTTAACTTTATCTTTTTCTCTTAGTATCATTCGATAATTTAATGACTTAAATTATAATGCATGTTTTAAAAGAAAATCAAAAATAGTTATAAATAATTTAACATTAAACGTTTTGAAATAGTTTTTGCTTTGTCTTAAAAATTTTTAACTTGTCTTCTACCTGCGACTACATGCTAAAATTGTTACTCCTTCCAGAATATTTTTTGTTTATAATTCTAGCTACTAACTCGTTGCATATCAAACTATTTAATCGTATGAAAACATTAAATGCAATATATGAAATATATATATATGCAATATATAAATATATAAAATATTATAGTCGTTAACATTTTTGACTTCAAGAACTGTAGTCGAACAAAAAAGTGGTATTGAAAGATTTTCTAAAGACGGACTAAATAATGGCTTTTAGACTTAAGACAAAGTTTCTTCATCCAAGAGAGAACTAAAAATTAAAAAATTAATGTAGTGTAAAATAATTTTTGAGTATTGAAGTTACTGCTTTAAAGAACTTATACATTTGCTGGGCAACGCCAAAATTTATAATTGGAATACAAAAAATAAGAATACGCGGCAAAAAGAGAAAAATATATACTTTATATACTTAATAAAATAAAGGAAAACAGAGAGTATAAAGCCGTAGAAAAACATAAATTAAATTATCTAATAACTGAAATAAAAAGTGAAATATTTTTCATGAAGCATTTTATTTATACAAAATTCCAAATAGGAAAATACAAAACAAAAAACGCTTTGTTCTATGTGTTGCGTTTTATTTTCTCAGAATTAAATAAATACTTAAATCGTTGATAATAAAAACGAGAACAAATTTTTTACCAAGATAAACCGATTATTTCTCTGTCAAATTTGAATTAAAATGAAATATTAACTCAATTAATGCTGAACGTAGTTAACTCGAGAAAAAGTTCACAACGATTAATAATATCAGAGAAAACAAAAGCTTGTTGTTTCCTTTTACTCGAGGGGTTGTTTTCCATCACATCTCTTGCAATTCTCGTTTTCGTCAAGGTACAAAGGTCCATTCTAGAGAGCTTTTTGTCCACTACGGGGTCCGGTTTTTATTACCTTCCACTCATTCGTCCTTTGTTTCAATTCTACATTTCCCTTTTCCCATTTCTCTTTGCTAAACGCAAAAAAATTACTGTGATATTTTCATGAAAATGACATCCGTTGTGTAAAAGGTAAAATTAACTTTACAATCATTGTCAACAATGACATTAATCTCGACAACGAGATGTTTCTCTAAATCGACTTATGCATCTCGTTTTTCTAAACAACTTTTACATCATAAATCACTTCACTCGACTTGTTTAAACATTTGAAAACGAGGGAGTAAAAACTGAACAGATAAATAAATAGAAGGATTATTGCATCCATGTTCCATACTATACATTCGGACAAACGAAAGTATTGCAGAGAATAAGGGTTGTTAAACACGACTGATAATCGTTATCATTACAACTATATTTACTCTCTGGTATTATTTTACATTATCGATCGTGAGAGACGATGTGATAGTAATGCCATCTAACGACAAAACTGGTAAGGCTTTGAGAGGCGCTGTAAGTTCAAAGCTTTCACGAAAGCTTTAACAACCACTTGTTAAATCGGTTTGAAGCTTTCGGTGTTTAAAACGAACAAAAGAGTTAAATAATGTGACTTATGAACGAGAGATGTCAGCAATAGCTTTTTTATGTTTGGTGTATTCAGATAATTTTAATTGAATTTCACTAATTAAAGCTTTTTATGATTCAGCGCTTATATCATTTTATTTTTTATGCAAAGTTTGGTTATCAAATGAAGTATTCTTATTCAAAGTTTAGTTCAATTTCAAACAGAGAAGTACCTAAACAAAAAGTAAACTTAATAATTATCAGAAAATAAAAAAGCTACACATCATATATGTATATTATATACTTGCTGTTCTATACACTCTCTTAAATCGAAATCGTGACTTTCGACTATCAAATAGTGACTATTCACTATTTAGTAGTGAAAAGTATACCACTATTTGAATTTAGTGGTATACTTTGCACTGCAAAAATAGTGAACAGTCACTATTTCGATTTAAGAGAGCAAATATCGTATGTATAATATATACGGAAGCATGGAGCAAATTTTCATCAAATTTTAATGGAAAAGGCTTTTCTTTTAAGATTTGATTTATTTTTTTCTATAAAATTTTCTACAATATTGGAAAAAATATATAGAAATAATTTATAATTAAAAAGGTAATAACTTTACATCGAATCTAATTATCTTATTTGTTAGAAAGTTTTTAGAACGAGGATAAACATATCCATATATTAATACGTGACACAAACATTTGTGCTACCTTTTTACAAAAATTACACGGACGGAGGAATATAAAATTTGTCATAGTTAAAGTTTGTATGGAGAAGTTGCGTAGAAAATTTATATTTTTCTATAAGAATATTTAAAAATACCTTTAATTAATGAAAAAACACATAACACACACTACCATGCGTTTGACACACATACACACAATACACTCAAATATATATATATATTTAAATTTTATTTGATCAGTTTGACCACAGACTTCAACCATATATAAAAGTATTATTGACGTTTCTTAGTTTGACCACAGACTTCACAACCATATACCAAATTTCATTACTTAAATAAAATATCATGAGAGAAATTTAAATTTTGAAATTATAGTTATTGATAAAATTGAAGGAAACAAATTTAACAGATTATTTGATTATTGAGTAATATTATTTAAAATATTTTTACATAATATATCTATTATTAAATATTTTTATGTATGTCTAATAGAACATATGAATGGTATTTCGCAGAAAGGTATCTGTCCTCCATTGGGTAAGGTTAATTGAAAGTTTTAAACAGGAATATTACAGCCTATTTCATTTTTTTTATCTTTGGCTTTTTAATGAAAATAATTAAAAAGAAAGGTTTTTTTGTTTTACCTTCGAACGTGGAAAACTCACTTGAAATTACTTCTGATTTTCATAGCCATATACCTATAGTTAGGTATATAACATTAGGTTTGTTCGTGGATCTGATACTGAACCGGTTACGGATCAATCCAAGTGGATTTAGGATAATCGCCAAACTCATACACGCTTATGGACTGATTAAGGGTTATTTTCTCGTGAACTAATTTAAAAATGTTCGGAAGTAAGACGAGGGTTAATGAAAACCCACGAAAATTGTTAATTAAATATAAAGTTGAAAGAAAAGGAAAGAGAAACGGGACTTTGGATCTAGCGATTCTCGGGTTTCTTAGGACGAAAAATTTGATTCTCTTACTCATGCGCAGTTTGATCAAAATGTGGCTAGATTTGCTTTCCTTCACTCTGAACTTTAAATTCAGTTAACAATTTTTGTGGGTTCTCGTTAATCTTCGTCTTACTTCCGAACATTTTCAAACTCATTTACGGAAAAATAACCCTTAATTAGTTCATAAGCGTGTATCCGTTTGGCGATTATCCTAAATCCACTTGGATTGATTCGTTATCGGTTCAGTATCAGATCCGCAAACAAACCTATTAACATTATAAAAAAAAATTTTTTGTTATTGCTGATCCAATTATATTTTTGTATATAATATCAATGTGGTGGTAACTAAAATATTTATAATTTCACTTATAACTTGGGAACGAATAGAAATTTAATTTTGAAATTTTCAGAGAATAATTATTTTGGAATAGTTTTACAAAAGATTTATGGAAGAAAAAAATAATTAATATTTTGAAACCTCTTCATCTATTTTCCTCCTTAGTTAAAATGAATATTTTCAACCATTATATAATGGACTTTCCTCAAATGAACCTTGAATTAAACATAAGTCAAGAAATTATTTTGCAAACATTCGCAAACATAATTCATCATCTGTTATAGTTTGCTTAGGAGCTAAAGTTTTTGAGGCAGTTACAAGTTAAGTATACCAATTCATCCAGCTATTCTTATTGGAATGATATTCTTAATTTATTCCTCAAAAAGTGATATTTTTTGTTCGATTCTTAGAGCAGACAAGATATATCTAGCCAGGACCGAAACAGTGAATTTTAATTATACTAAACTCAATCGTTTTACATGTGTTGTCAAAAGTTCTCATAAACCAGAGTCACATAAGGTATTTGGAACAATTCCAATCTCTGGTAACTTGAAATAAGCATTCATAAAACTTAATTCACTGAGTTTGCTTTATTCTGTTATTCAGTTCTCAGTTCAAAAATACGAGGGTCACAAATCACACTTTTATAGAAACTTCTTTATTGAAAGTTGCAATGTAATTTTTTTGCAATTAGAAAAATATACATATAGATATTTTAATTAAAAGCGAAAACTTTACTTATGTGTACACTCGCACGAAAAGCAATTTTTCAATGGTCGTTTTTACATATTTAAGTATTTATTAAAATTATTAAAATGAACAAACAAATTTTGTTTTATGTTAGATTAAAGGAGAGTTAAATTAAATAGGGCCATCGTTTTCTAAAATGCTCAGCTACAAAGGTTATTTTTTGGATACCTAATTTAGTCAATCCAAAAAATGAATTTTAAAGTTACAGACGGAAAAAAAAACAATTCACAAAAATAAGAAACTAAAGGGTTTTGATTGTGACGTATTTTATATAAATATGTTCAAAAATTTGTAGCAAACACAAAAACTGCACTACAGGCTTAATGATAGTTAGAAATGATGTATAATGTTATGCAAATAATTGCAAAAAATCGTATTAACTATTAAATAGGTAACTCAATATTGAGACATTTAAGGAAATTTAGAAAACGATAATATGCTTAGCAACAAAGCTGATTTGACGAAATAGTATATTGTATAGTTAGTGGAAAAAGCATAATATTCCCAAACGACTGTGATAATTACAACTGTGGTAACCCAGGAGTTTGGGAATATGCTTTTCCCACGAATTATACATACTATTTTTTCTTCGATCATTGATTTACGTTTAAAAAATTAATTAAAAAATATTTCATTCAAGATGTAATCAATTAAGTTTAAATAGGTTTCTCTATGTTCATATTGAAATATAGAAGTGATAACCATGGAAATTACTTTATAATAACTTTATCAATAAAAAAATTAAAACCATACTTTGTTTCATTTTATTGTAAGAATCCATTTGTAATATTACCGTACGCTACAACAGTGCGGTCAAGTGCGGTAAGAATATTACCGCACTGCTATTTTCTAATTGCTTAGAAACTGCCCACTATTCTGGAATGTTGAGCTTTGCGCACAGAAAACAGGTCAAAATAGTGTCACTTTTCCCACGATTGGAGAAAAAATTTTTAACAAAATGAAAGAAGAATTTATATTGTACTAAATCCATTATTATTTAAAAATATTACGCACAGATAGTTTGATGATTCTTCTGATGCAGATATCATAGATATTTCTAAGTTGGGTCTATTAACTTATACTCGTACCATCGAATATCAGCAGAGTTGCAAACTATCTTTTCTCTTTATATCTGCCTGATTTTCACTTTACATTGGAAGCAGAGAACAGCTCCTAACGTGGAAAAAGCTCAAAAAATTTGAAGTTATGAAAAAAAATAGCTCTTATAGTTACCTAATGATAAAAAATAAAAATTTTCAAACCAATAGGATTTTTTTAGATTAAAGCAATTTTTTTGAAATTTATTTAACTTTTTAGCTAAATGAATAAAAATTTGCATTAAAAGAATTTTATATAATTATATAATTAGGCTTTCAATTTTTAAGTAATATAACTTTTGCTAAAAATAAATTTAAGGAAAAATATTCAAATCTATTAATCTAAATGATTATATGGTGAAAGTCAATAAAGATATCACCCTATTATCGACAGATCTAACTTCCAACTCTAAGGTCATTGTAACAACCAACCAATAAGTCGCAAAATGACCCTGCAGTTACAGCGACCATAAAAAAAGATTATAAATAAACTTAGAATAATTGTGCAAACATTTTTAACACTATAGAAATTTTGTGAATTTTGGAGAAAAATTAACTTTTAATGTAAATTACATAACAAAAATGAACTATATCTAAGTTTAATGACTTATTTTAAAAATATTTTTTTTTTAAATTGCAATTTATACAATTTTGTGGAATATTTTTGAATACTGTTGAAACTCATTGAAAAAAAAAACATTATCTTTGAACAAAAGTCTTTTTGCTATCAAAAAAGGTACTTTTCTATCGTAAAGCCGAACAAAACGTTAAATATTCAACAATTATAAATATTTCTTGTACAAAATTTTTATCGTGCAAAAAACGTTTTTATTCGAAACAAATGGATCATTTACTGTACGTACGAATGAACGCGAAGTCTTTTAATTACGTCGTTTTGTTAATGCCTCAACTGTAAACACGTGATAGGCGCTCAAACAATATTCCTTTCTCTCAAATATAACAATTTCCATCATTGAAATCATAATCGCGACGACATAAAATAGCGTCTATATTGTGGTTGAAAATGAAAACAAGACGTTCATTTCAGCGAAAACAAACCAAACTTTTCTCAAGACTCATACACATACTGCATTCAAAGAAATGAACAAGTCTAGGTAAAGGAGTCTTGAAGGGTAGTCGAGGACCTGATAATAGTGTGTTCGAATGGGCTCGTGATACAATCTTAATAAAGCTTCACTCGAGCTTTTGCTTATCGGGCTTTAGCACCCTCGTAAAAGCACAAAACTTGCTCTATAAATGTGTATTTGTAATTTCCTACTTCAATTTATAACAAAACTAACACACAGATATCATATGAGCATATATATATATATAGTTATATACTAAATACATGTACATATTTTGTTATGTTTCTCTATAATAAATTTATAATTGAACGAATGAAATACGAGCGCAGCTTAAAAGCTCCTTTGTCTCGCTAATAAAATACATTGTAAGCAAAAATTAAGATGCAATCATATTTCTTCAGTTTTTAATAATATATTCAAAAAAGAGATAAATATATTAATTTTGTGAAGTATTTAATTTAATTTTACCCCGTTTTAAAGTTGCGACAGATAAAATAAGGCGAGGAGTTTAAAATAGGCACGTCTTAAAGATTAGCCCACCTTCGTTGAAGTTAAATTAAACCTGTGTTTTAATATAATTGTAAGAATTATTGCTAATACTAAAAACTACCCTCTCCGCGTTGTCTTGTTGCCCTTAAGGTGGAAGCAGGGTTGAAACGCTCGACTCACACTCTTCGATCTGTTCGATTCCCTCGCGTCGGTTCTTCTTCATGGAAAGCTCATTTATAAATCGTATTTATATAAAATGTATATGTACGTTTTACATTTTACATTTGTTTCAAAAGCTTTTTGCTGAGATAAAATTGAGAAGGGTGGAAAGCTCGTGGTTTTATTATTTACAAATACCACTTCGAGCTCCTGAGCTGCTTTTTCCTACTCCTCCGTTCTCGGCGTTCATTTGGTTGTAGTTTTCTTTAATTTAAATCAATTTGAAACGATTACAATCGTTTATTTTAAATTGTGTTTCTCACTGTGGAAGTGGTGAAGAATAAAAATCTCTAAAAAAATTAAACGTTTTATATTAATATCTTCTTCATTTTCATTAATTTTAATATAACGAGCGTCTTTTGGTCGTATTTTAACACTTTAATTACGTTTTTTCAGTACCGTTCAGTTTCGTGTGCTAATTAAACTGTTTTAGTAAAATAGTCGCGTAAAAATATTCCAGAACGTCTTCAGTCGTGAAGAAGAGTCCAATATGGTCCATAAAAATTGTCTCAAAGAAAGCGAGATGATAGTGAAAGTTAAGAGTTGTTCGTTGCAGAAAGAATGAAATAATTTTGGCAAATTTATTTAACGTAACGCTTGTGATAATTAAACGCTTCTCTCACCTCTCACACTAACAATCGTGTGTTGCCATTTCCATTTTGTGAAATTTAATTGTTACTGTTCCCGAATTTAAAGCAGGACGACTACGTAAAAGGAAGTTGAAGCGACGAAAGTGATTATAATTAAAATAATAGACATTTGTTGGATAAATGGGCACTAAATACGGGCACAATACGAACGAGTGTGAAGTGTACGACCGAACGACGATAATAAAATTTGTCATATTAAATTACAGGCGAAACGACCATTGGTTGAAATATCAGTTGCTCGTCGAAAATAAAATAATTTAAAATTACACAAATTGGTATTAAATCGCCTGAAAAATTCGATTGGTATTAACTCGATAGTCGAGAGTATTCATAGTTACTCTTTTGGTATACTTTTATTCTTTTCCAGAGTAAACGTATGTTTTTGTTACTATCATAAATAAATTAGAGAAACCTAGTAATTGAAACTAATAAAATTGTCTCAATAGAATTTAATTCAGAATTAATTTTCGAAGGGTTAAATTTAAACACATAATTCTGCCGTAGTCATACCATAATTTCACAAGAAGGTAATGTTTGAGAAATTAAAATTATTAGTCCTTAAAGATTTAGCAGTCATTTTATCAACTGATAGAAATATTGGAATTAAATTTATGACTAAAAGAGCACAAATAAGTTTCAATCAAAAATTAAAAAAAATCTCTTCTCAGCTTTAATTTCGTTTACGAAAAAAATGCCATATACCTACATGCCATAAACTGCTGAACGTACATTATACTCAATTAATCATTATACTCAATTAATTTGAAGTTCTCTAATAAGTTCGTTACCTCGAATAATGCAGAGACTCAGTTAATTGAAGATCGGATAAACGAGGGTTTAGTGTTATTATTTATAATTTGATAATAATTTTTCTTTATCAGTAGTTCCTACAAATTCCACGCTTATCGACCAATTCGTCAAAAAAACCAGTTAGTTTACAATAACACCACTACATAGTAAAAACTATTTGATCCAGAGATTCGACATATTCTATAGGTAATATGATTTCCAGTGTTTTTTTCACGCTGAACACAAATCCGGTTTAGTTTTTCTTCAGTACATTTTAGATTTCAGAAATCTCGGGATCAAACTTTGTTGAGTGGCAGTAAAGTTTTCAGCGATTTTCTAAAAATTGAAGGGTTCTGTAAAAATCAACTACGGATTCGTGTTTAGATTAAAAAAATACACGGGTAATCATCCATTGCATTATTGGGCAAGATAATTTTTATGTTATTATGTGATACGATACCTAAGTTATTTTTTCTTTGATGTGACTTTTTTTTAACTATAAAAGCACTAATACCAAAACTCATTTACACTTTTGTTATTGCGAGTGCAAGTAATTAATGCTTCTTGTGAGCGATTAGTGTAAGTGTGTAGCACGAATAGCGTCCATTGTACTGTTTAGCTGCTGCGCCACATAAGTTAATTGTTAGGCGGCTTCTTAGGAGGCAAGCTGCAAATGAAAAACGTAGCAGGTAGCAAGCACGCAAGCAAGTAGCAACTCGCAAAAATAGAGCACGCTTCTATTCGCTGATTACTAATCATTTGTTCTTAATTGCTAATCATTCACACTAATCAATTGCGGTCCTCACATGTTTTTCCCTTATTACTAGTCACCTGCACTGTCACTCGCACTCAGATTAATCAAAGTGTAAATGGGTCTTAATATCTGTTGACCATAACTGTTATGCACCCAGTTCTGTTTTTAGATGGTTTTGATTTAGCATGGTAAAGAAAAAAATTGCTTCCGTTTTTACACGATTTCATTGTATTTAGCGCAATTAAAATACATACTTTATTGACATTTTAGGGAATAATATTTTTATCAACCATAAACTTTAAGGTAAATGCGACTCTCATAATAGATTTTTGTTGTAAAAATCATTTATTTCAACTATTTCTGACTGCGTTGAAGGATATAGAACTGCTCCCTTCTATTCTATTTATATACTTCATGTCTTTTTTACACGGATTTGTCTGGAACGTTTCTAGAGTGTAAAACATTATTAGGTGTATCTTACAAATGCTATAGTGCAAAGACCTTCAGTTTTGTGTTAGAAACATTTTTGCGAATATTGCCATATCTATATATTAATACGTGAAGCAAAAATTTGTGATCCGTTTTTACCGAATATTACACGAACGGAGGAGTATGAAATTTGGCACAATTGAAGTTTATATGAGAAAGTTGCGTATTGAGATAATATTTTTTTATAATAATGCTTCAAAATACCTTAAATTAATGAAAAAAGACGTCACACACACTACCATGCGTTTGACACACACAGACACAATACACACAAATATGTAGATTTTTAAATCTCAATTGTTCAGTTTGACCACAGACTTCAACCATATTCCAAATGTCATTATTTAAACAAAATATTGTGAGAGGAATTTAAATTTTGAAATTTTAATTATTGAAATTGAAGGAAACAAATTTAACCGATTATTTGATTATTGAGTAATATTATTAAAAATATATTTAAAAGATTAAATTATCAGGAACATGGATAAAAAATAAGATACGTATAACTTCAAATACATAACGTGTCAACCATTTTATTTGGTCTTCATCAGGTGTTTCTTGATTATTACATAACGTATAAATAATTCATACTATATTCTTTTGGCAAAATCATTCAAATAAATTACACAAAAAATTAATTTAGGTAGGTAGGTTTTTATCTTTGGCTTTTAAATGAAAAAATCTAAACATAAAGGTACTTTTGTTTTACTTTTTAACGTAGGAAACTCACTTGCAATTACTTCTGATGTTTCGTAGCCATATTTTTTTTGTTTGTCTAAAAAATATTTCAGAATACTGTAATTTGAATTGACATACAACATTACAAAAAGAAAAATATCTGCTGCATGGCGTCACAGTACTTTCTTTTACTTTCATTTATGAAACTCGCTGTTGGTTAAAAGAAATATATAAGCACCTTATAACTATACATAGCAGAACTATATGCATACAAGTATACAACATATATGTATTTATGAATTCCCAACCTTCACCCCAGAACCGTCCTTAATCGAATTTTTCCAAGAAAAAATTTCAAATAAGAGTTTTAGCCATTAGTAAGTCTAAGAACTATCATAAGCCTAAAGAAAATCTTTGCAGCCGTTTTCGAAAAAATTTGAAAAAGCTCAAAAACTCCTAGAATAAAGTGGAGCTTTCGGTTAACCGATTTCAACCAAAAGCCTCACGGCAAAACAAGATATAATATGAAGGAAAATTTCCAAGTTTGGTGAAATTTGGAAAAGCGTTTGATACGATATGGCTGTCACACACAGGCACACACAGACATGTTTCTAAAAACTACTTTTTTGGACTCAGGGGACCTCAAAACATGTATGGTATGAACGAATTGATATTTAGTTTTGAAATTTTTAGAGAATATTCTGAAATAATTTTGTAAAAGATTTATGGGAGAAAAAAATAAATATTTTGAAACCTCTACACCTATTTCCTTCCTTAACTTAAAATAAATATTTTCAATCATTATATGATGCACTTTCTTTAAATGAACCTTGAAGAAAAAATTAGTCAAGAAATTATGTTCTAAACATTCGCAAATGCAATTCATTATCTGCTGTAGTTAGCTTATTAACTCAAGTTTTTGAGGCAGCTACAAGTGAAGTGTACCCTTAGGTATGTAAAAAATGTAACGATTTATGGTCGAATTTCGACCATTGGGCAACCTCTAGTATTGTATTAATATGTATTAATGCTGCTAATTCTGACAATATACATACTACTAACCCTTCAATTTATTTAAAAATAAGTTCACATCAAAAATTAGGTATTACTTACAAATATAAAAAATTTATTGATAATTATATAAAAATTATAATCCAGATTTTAACTAATTCCTCAAAAATAATATTATAGTTTAATTAAACCTTATACATATATAGTTTAGTACCTATTAAATTAGTATTCGTATTATATCTTATCATTTATATAGTAAGTATAGTTTTATATACCTTAAATATGGAGATTTATATAGTTGTTTTACTTGTTATGATAAAAATAAAAATGATGCTTTTATAACCATTTTTCTAAGTAGTAAAATATACTTAGCAGCAAGAAATTGGATTCTATCTCATTTTTTCTATTGCTATTTTCTAAGTTGAATCAATTGAATTTAAAATAGTATATTCATAATTAATCTTTGTGTCTTACTTTTTTCTAGCATTAAATTGAAAAAAAATGCATAAAAAACGAGCAACTTTGGTGTCAAGCACAATAAAAAAATTAATTCTTAATCATGACAAGCTTTATTCCTAATGACATTAAAAGCTCTTCTTAATCTTTACGCCCTTTCATTCACCCTTATTTTTAATATTTCCATTTGGACAGATAAGGCCTTTATTATTATTCATATACACATAAGAAACGGAGCCGTCGAGAAATCTTCTCTCTTTAAATACGACTTTTATCTGCCATTTTCGTTAATAAACTTATCGTTCCACAGTGTGAAAAAAAACGTCGAGGTATAAAACGGGCAAGATTACCGTCGATTTTTATTTTCTTCAAAGCCTACAAGAGTAAGACGACCACCCTTGCGTATCTTGTGGCCCAAATAAACTCACAATACTCATTTCAATCAATATGCGTTGATTTTGAATGTTTGATTGATCAACTATTTTATGATTTTTTTTTATATTTGAAATGTAACGCAAATTGATTTTCACTGAAAGGGCGAGTTATGTCGGGAATGGGGGATGTTAATCTCAAAGTGAGATAACTTATTTGGAAATAGACCGGGATGAAGGAAGGTAGGAATGTTAAAAAAGAGGCGGCTTTAAGTTGAGAGATTCTAATGCCGCCTCTGACACGTTTTACAGACCGTAAAATTGAAAATATCGATATGTGTTTGATGGGAAGAGGCGGGATGTACAGCCAGGAATGCAGGGAGCGAGATAAATTTTTAAAGACGTTAATTTTTGATGATCGAGTTTTACGGAAAAGTTTTTTTTTTTTTTGAAAATCGTGACGTGATTTTCAAATTGAGAAAGTTTTTTCAATTTGTATTTTTTTAAAAAGTTTTGAGAGAAAATTAGTTATGAAAATTTTCATGAATATTTGATTTGCATCGACGGAAAGATAAAAGAAGCAAGTGATGGATTGCAATTGGAGATCCTGGTCTTCGAAAATTTTGGAGTGAGGAATAAATATTTATACAAATGGTGTTTCCAGATAATTCAGTTTGAAATAAACCGAGCGGAATGTTTTAAAATTGTTTTGATAGATATTGATGACGTAATGCTTCCGACATCAAATATCTCTCGTTCTCATCTTTCTTTATACCCTGTTCTCATCTCTCTCTCTCTCCACCTGCCATTTCATCTGCATCTGTATAGTGACAATAATTCTAAATTTCATTTTGAATAACTTTGCCACGAAACGACGATGACGTCGACATCAATATTGACGCTGTAGAGGATATCCGGTCTCCCTTCATTTCCAGAGTAGAAAAAATCATCCCTATCAATCGACTCGTGTCATTTTATTACACGTAAACGATATTTTTTGTCTCTGAGAAAAAACGAGATTTCGTATTCGATTTCAATCAATTCGTTACCAAAAATCAAAAAGTTAATCTTCGCCGAGTTAAGAAGCTAGGAATAAAAAAGTCAAGGCGCGAAAAATTCAATTTACCGATTGAAAGCGTGCACGAGAGAGATTTTATCTAAAGGTCTAACGCAATCTCACAAATACACGTACGAGGGAATTTTTTTTCTCTTCTCTCACGTATTACCAAGACACCAACATTTTATGTACTGATACGACAAGAATTGGTCGCGAGGGTTGAGAGGGAGTTACTGCCAACGGCCTATGGGGGTTGTAACAGGGTAACAAAATACGTATTTAGAGAGTTCGTATATGCATTCATTTTGAGCTTTTATATAACATGAAGAAGATTACACGAAAAGAGGAATGAACGTATGAACGAACGAATTTTATTCGTACGCGAGAAAGTGAAACGTCATTAACTATACTCGCGTCTTTCACATTTTAAGATAAACGAGAAACGGTGCAATCCGCTTTCACTACAACCAAAATTGCTTCGGAAACGGAAATTCTGTGAATCAAGCAAAAAATCAATTCTTCTAAAAAAACTCTGAAGAACCTAAAAAGGAACTTTTGAGCAGCGTCACAAAGGAGCCCATCTAAACTAAAGTTGGATTGACCTAAATTAAGAATAAAAAATCGCCATCTTAACAAAAAATCTTTAAATTGCAAGTTTTTAGCAAAACGAATTACACAAAACCGATTTCGTCCTTTTTTCCCCATTGATCCCGGTTTTAAAAGAAGTTTTGATTCTATTTAAAGCACGTAACTGTCGTAGCAATTGTAACATTCCAGTATTGCCTCCCACCAACAATAAGACTTGGTCTCGGGAGCTTTTGAGAACCGAGAAAATCGGAACATATCACGAACAAAATCGAATGTTTGTTTGCGATCGTTTCCTCGTTTCCCGGCTCTCATTTCCAGTCGGTCTCTTCTTTTGTCTCTCATCCCCCGCTTTGTTGTGCTCATCCTCCAAATCAGGATATGTCCTTGAATACTGATTGCATTTGCAATCTAAAACTTGAAGTCTTAAAGTAGGAGATACGGATGAGGGAGTGTTATTTCAAGTTGTGAGATAGTGACTTTATATTTGATGTTGGCACAACAGAGGTTGTTTTAAATTGATACGAGTATGAGGCCTGGAAATTTGATAAAACTATCAACATTTTAAAACAAAAAGCTGGAAAAAAAATACCAAAAAATCTTGAAAAATAATTTTAGTTTTTAATTCGTAGAAAAATCAGAAAAATTCTCTCTATGAATTTAAAATTCTTTAATTAATTTTATTCATACCGTTGCCAGAATAACTAAATTCCGTTATTGTATAAGAGAAAGAAATACACTAAATAACCGAGTAGTAACAGTGGTGTATAGAACGACAAACATTTATGTAGGTACAGTTGAAAAAATTATTTTAAGCTATTTATCAAATTTTAAGGAGAACGGTGGTTCATTTCATGTATAAACCAGAAAAAAACTTTATTTTTAAGTTACCTTTACACCTTGGTCGTGCAGTATGAGACATGAATTATTACAAACTTTTCGTCTAACGTCATTTGTTGACTTAAAGGACTTAAGTTTCAATACGTAATATTATGTGCATATGTAAGAGCGAGAAAAAACATCATTTTTCATTTATTAATAAAGAATGTAGTATTAATATATTTAAAAAGCTAACGTTTAGCACTCCGGTCTCCGTATTGTTTATACAATATTATATTGCTTCTTTATCTAATACATTCATTACCCCATATTCATACCGGGCAGAAGTTAATGTAGAACTTTATTATTTGAAATTATATTGAAGTTATACTTCATTAGGCGCGTTTTGTAAAAATGATGAGAGTGAAACTTTAGAGGCGCACGCATCAGAGTGACGCAAAATTAACAGGATGACATTGGCCGCAAAACCGCCCGGTTTTATTTTAACTAGGCGCACGTAATTTGAATTTTTGTTTTATTTATTTATTTATTTATTTACTTATTTATTTATTTTTAAATTTACATTAAAATAATTAATTCATTAAATATATTTTTAATATTTTATTTAGAAAATATTTATATATGCAAATGACACATATTATTAATAATAAGTTATTACTTTTCTCGAATTTTGCAGTAGCTGTTATTATACTATTTGGAGTTTAGTGATGAAAATTAAATCTGAATTCCATGCATATTCTTGGTTATCCCGAAATCTGGGATTCTGAAATGATTCAACCATCTTAGAATAATAATTTAGTAAAACAAGGCATGAATAGGATTAAAACATTTACTTAAAGTAGCTACTTAATTAATTTCGCAATTTCTATGGAGCTTCGTTTTCATGGCATGCATGAATTGTTAACCAGAAAAATGATCCTGACAAATTTTATAAACGTTTTCATAAGATACACAAACAGTTGATGACGTCATCGTGCCATAATAATACATATACCTACTTATAAATAGTTAATAAAAAAGTTTTTTTTTAATATTTTAATTTGATAATTTGTTTGTGTACGCAAAAGATGAAATTAAGAGCAAATAACAAGAAACCAAAAACTTTAATAAAAAGTGGTTAATTTTTGTTTTATAGCAATTTTAATTTTTGTATTAGCAATTTTCAAAAAAATCAATTATTTATTAACTAAAAACTATACGCGTGGTGCAATTGCGGATCCTGAAAGAGCATTTAAGGGGCAATTAAAAAAAACTTCAATAAAAATGGTTACTTTAGATTTTATAGTAATTTCAATTTTTTAGTTTGTAAATTTATAAAAAATGAATTGTAAATTAGCTAATAACTACACATTCAGATCAATAACGGATTCGGGAAGAGCATTTAAGGAGCAATTATTTGGTATATAGTTTAATTTAAAAAATAAATGTTCTACGCTAACCTCTTCTGGTTATATTCATAATTTTTGTCCTTATTCTCATTTTATTCATTCTTTGCGAAACAAGTAAGCCATATAAAAGATTTTTTCTAAAAATTTATAAGAATATCATCATCTCTGTTATTGTTAGTAAATTAAAATCATTGGAGATACAGTATTAAGGGGCTTAAAATTGTTAGTTAACAAATGAAATGAAATCCTTTAAGCTTTTCACTGGAACCGTGAAAAGACGTAAATATACATGGATAAAAACGAACCCTATTGAGCTTTACAAGTGGTCGGCAATCGGCATATATGTAGTGTTAAAGCCATTTTTAGATGAACATATCATATGGGTGGCTTTAAAATATTTTGAAAACTAAAAGCTCAGACACACAACGTAATCTGTCGAGGTGATTGCGCGATCGTTGCGGCTGTCAGCGATATAAAATTGATCGCTTCCTATTGTAGTCTAAACTCTTCCATTCTTGAAAACTGATCGCTTCAACTACGTGGTATTTTTGTTGATTTGTACAACTCGATCGCTATTCACCGTAACAGATCGTGTTCTGTGTGAATCTTAAAGTTATCACTGTACCGCTTAAGATTATGTCAATATCATAGAAAAAAAATATCGAATACTTTTTTTTTAAAATAGAAAAGAAAATTGAACGTTATGAAACATTCATCACATCTGATCATAATGATATAAAACTGCATTATAATCTGCTTATCAATTAATTACAGCCTTAAAATATTTGCTTGAGAGTTACAAAGTTACAGAATTCTATGATTTTTGTCACCCAAAATTTGTGTCACTGTGACTCATCTTTATAAAGGTATTTAAGAAGAACCATAAATAAGAGAAAATTTATAATAATTTTACTATAAATCTTGATCACCTTTAGACGTAGAATCAAACAAATAACATAACTTATTCTGAATAGTACCCTTTTGTGTGTGTTTTAAGTCGTTTTAGGTTATCATTCTTATATGTAGGATTCAACGGGGATCAAACCCGCTATTACTGGCGCATGGAGCGTAGGTCAACTGATCTAACCACTGCGCCAATACGGGGGCTGTTAGTACCATTTGATCTAACAGTCCAAAAGCTAGCTACACTTTTGTCGAATTGATCTTAATGTAGCTGGAGAAATGACAGAATGTGTTGTTGTATAATATGAAATCGTTATACAAAATGCTTTAATCTATAAGTGCCAAAAATGCTATGCTATAAAAATAGATTGTGCATATAGGTACATCGTAGTTAGTATTAAACCATTATCATTTTCATTGATTATTATTATTCATTTTAAGTTGATGCCTACGAACATTGTCTTGCAGATCAAATAGAATTAAATTTTGTTTTATCGTATATATTATCGTTATTACTTGTGTTATCGTATTATATAATTTATAATTATTTTTTTGTTGTTTTAATTCAAATTAACTCTTGCAGTTAAAAGGTAAATACGATTCTAGGATTGAAATAATTAATTGTATTTTTCTCTTCAATAAATTTTCTAGTTATGATTATTTTCATATTAATTTATAAAGTTATAATTACTTTATCATTGCATTATATTCTAATTTGGTTTATAAAAAATACGCCAATTTAAAGCTTGTCGAATGAAAAAAATTCTATAAAAATAATGTAAAAGTTCAAATAAAGTCTCATCCTTGGATAGTCCCGTAAAAAATCACAAATCTAAACAACACAAAAAAGCAATCAGAAAAAGCAAATTTATTTATTTTCGGTTTGGTTTCATGTTCAACAACGTGGAATGGGGGAGTGATAGGCCGTTCATGAAGGGCGTGAGAGCTTTTGGGGTGGACGAGTTGCGTTAACACGATGTATCCATTAAGCGTGTCAATAAATTTTATTACAAACCAGCTGTACGACGTCCGATAAATACCAAAATTTTTCCCACACTGGCTAAACTAAAAACACATCCCTCTATCATCCCTTTATTCCACCCGAAAATTTAATTTTTTTAAGAAAAATCAAAATTACAACGTCCATCGAATCCACTCATACAATTCCCGTTTCTAGATTGGGAATAATGTCACGAACGTAATTAATTTCTGGATTACATTCACCTGTGCTCTCTCCCGTGAATCTTGTGATATTGATCCGAAATACTAGGCCTGTCATGTTTCTGTAACTCCCTATGACTCCCGATTACTCCAGACAAGTGGATGAGGCAAATATATGGAGCGAGATTCCACATTTCACATCGCACATTTCCTCACGACGACGAAATAATAACAAAAACGGCTTTGGATTAAAATTATAATTGAAAACGGATTTTTAACACGGCTGTTTTAATCTTATCTTCAACCCTGAATCAGTTGAAAAAATCGTGTTAACGTTAGTTAAATAAACGTTAGTCCGTCGATAATTAGTTCCATAAATCTTAAAGAGAAAATGAAGACGAAATCGAAAACGACAAACTCGTGAATTGTATATAAGAAAATTAGTCTTAAGGGATTGATCTCTCGTCTTGAAATTCTTTTAAAGGTTGATGGTTGAACATTTACCGCAAAGCCACAAGCAACATATCATCCCCCGTTCGGCCTAATCGAATCCCCTCGTGGTCCGATCCGTTCTTTTCTTTCATTGTCGGTCGCAATTTGATTACGGCGCGTTCTTTTCTAGCATTGACTTGCGTTTGCCGTTTCGGGAGCTGTCACGTCTGCAAACTGTTGCCATCGTCCTCGAATCCCATCTCTATCCCCATTGCCACTCCACCCGATGCCGCACCCTTATCACATCGACATCCATCGGACGCCACAACCGCCTATTCACTGTGATTTAGTTGTGCTGTCTAACTTTGTTGTTCCCGTCTTGTGAAATATTTAATCTTGTCTTTCGACTCTTTTGTAAGTTTTTGGGCAAGAGAATAACGATTTTCCCGTTCAGTGCTTGCATGCTACGATTATTCTGTTGCGCTTTCTTCCAGTGAACACTAACATTTTTTAACAAAAAAACTTAACTTACTGTTTCACAGAAGAACTTGGTACAAATATCTTAATAGAATCAAATTATCCCATAAAGTTCTTTCTTTGAAAAATTTATAAATACAGCTATCATATATCAGTTCAAGTAAAATTATATCAACATATTAATCAACAAGAAATTTTAGCCTAGCATTTACATTATTATCAGGTAGCTTAAAATACGGTACAGTCATTGTAACCTGTTTTTTATTTTAAATTATTTTGTCTGATTAGAACTTGATTTTAAAATTTTTTGCATTTTGCAGTTATGGCATAGATGGCGAGCAGCATTAGAAGCACTTAATAAGAATTGTTTTCATAAACATTGAAATGAGATTTTGATATAGGAATATTGTTTTGATAAAATGTGTAACTTTTCAATAAACTATAAGAACCCGTTACGTTTTTTAACTATGACAGATTGAAATTTTGGTTGATCTCGGCTTAAAACTTATTTTTATTGCTATTAATTTGAGTTTTTTTTATAAGTCCAGAGAGCAGGTAAATAAAATAAATTTATTAAAATGTTATAACTGGTAACTAAAAGAAGCAAAAAAATAACTTGAACTTTTTACCTATATATTGAAGGATACAACGGCTTCTATGATTTACTCAAAAGTTATAAATTAGGTACCTACACCAAAAAAATTTCCAATAAAATCGTTGTAAGATTGTATTTTCTTTAAAATAAAATATCACAGTATCCATCATTGTTTGGAATTTCCAATTTTGTTGCAGTCATATGAAAATGGAGACAAAAATAAAGATGCAGCAGTTAAGAAAGTTAAGAAATCTCTATTTACCAAAAATCAATTACACGATTTAATTATTTGAAATCTTAAAATTATTGATTAAAGTTGGAGAACGTAATAAAACTTAGTTGAATAGTGAAATACATTAATACATAATAATTTGATAATTGGTAATTCGTGAAAGAACAACGTTGTGTTGCCCATTTTAAATCCACCAATCAAAATTTCTGAAAAAGTGAAAATGTTGTTCCCTTTAAAAGAATTCTCTAATACGTTTACATTTGTTAATCTGTAAAAGATTTTATATAGAAAAAAAAGATTAATAAATTACCAGATTTAATAACATTTTGTTCATTTAGTGGCGCAGCGGTTAGATCTCTTAAATCTGCCCTCCATACAACAGTGGCATTGCGTTTGATTCCCGTTGAGTCCTAGATATTTCATGACATATGCAGAAGTTTTCTGTGATTTAACAGTCGTGATAAGACCTTAGAGGTTAAAGCGACTTAAAAAAATATCTTATCCAAAACTGTCGTACGTACAACCATTTTTGTCTTTATTAATAAATAAATATTATTAAAAAATGAAAAACCGACTTCAAAATATATAAAAAATCTTAAACAAAAAATGCACTAAAAAGTAACAAAATAATGGCGTATCCTTGCAGTATCTACAACTTACAAATTATTAGGATGATACAATGTACAACTATTGTTATTTTTGGAGTTGGTGTCAGTCTAGAAAAGCAATATTAATGGTAATTTGTAAAAATTTAAAAAGGTTTAGTTGGTAATTGGTATTTTGTAGTTTAAAGGTCGCTAGATATAGTTACAGTTCGAGTATATTGTTTAAAAGTTCATTTGAAAAATAATTTTCATAAGGTATTCTCGTTTTTTGCTAAGTACCAATATAGTCGTATTTCCTTGACTGACACCAACTCCAAAAATAACAATAGTTGTACATTGTATCATCCTAATAATTTGTAAGCTGTAGATACTGCAAGGATACGCCATTATTTTGTTACTTTTTAGTGCATTTTTGTTTAAGAATTTTTATATATTTTGAAGTCGGTTTTTCATTTTTTTATAATATTTATTTATTTCTCGCGTTTTAGTGATCTGAAGGTGAATAACTGATTTTATTTCCTTGAAAATGGTTAACCTTCCAAACGCGCTGCTCATATGAGACAGCGCCGTTTAATATTAAAAGTTACTACATCATTCCTTTTTGCCCTTAAGGGTTGAAATTTTTTGCTTTTAAATGTAATAAGAAAACTAAGTGGATTATTCTTTCCAACAGAAAAAAAATTATAAAAATTCGGTTAAATGTTACTATTTTATCCCCTATTTTCATCCTTAAAGGTGGATTTTTTTCTTTAAATTATAATGTGAACAATTTAAAGGTACGTTGTACGTAATAGAAACAAAATTATCAAAATCGGGTTAGCCAGAAAAAATTTATAATATTATTTCTCTAATTTTTAACCCCTTGTGAGTGGAGTTTTTTTTTTTAAATGGATAGGAGATTAATTTAAGGTTGTGTTCTACAAATAAAAAAAGAATTATCAAAATCAAGCTATCCAATAAGAAGTTAATATTTCATCCCTTAGTTTTCAACCCCTTAGAAGTGGAAGATTTCTCTCAAATTAAAACTAGACCCCACAAAAACCACCAGCTTTCAAATAAAAAAGAATTATCAAAATCGAGCTATCCAATAAGAAGTTAATATTTCATCCCTTAGTTTTCAACCCTTTAGAAGTGAAAGATGTTCCTCAAATTAAAATGGAAACACACGAGAAGCACTAGCTTTCAAATAAAAAACAAATTATCGAAATCGAGCTATCCAATAAGAAGTTAGTATTTTATCCCTTAGTTTTCAACCTCTTAGAAGTGAACAATTTCCTTCAAATTAAAATGGAACCACACGAAAAGTACTGGCTTTCAAATAAAAAAATAATTTTCAAAATCGAGCTATCCAATAAGAAGTTAGTATTTCATCCCTTAGTTTTCAACTCCTTAGAAGTAAACGATTTCCTTCAAATTAAAATGGGACCATTCGGGAAGCACCAGCTTTCAGATAAAAAAAGAATCATCAAAATCGCTTCACCCAGTTGGAAATGCTGAGGTAACAAACATAAAAAAAAATACAGTCGAATTGAGAACCTTCTCCTTTTTTTGAAGTCGGTTAAAAACTAAGAAATCATATTATGCATACAATTCTGAGAGGTACGTGAGTCAATCAGTTGATTTGTAGTTTATTGCTGGCTAATTTATGTAGAAAAAATCAAAAAATAAAGTTTCCAATAATAAAGATATAAAATTTTAAAAATAAAATGATAGAGGTTAACAATCAACAGTATTTATTTTATTTCTGGTTAAATAAATGGTTATCTTTATAGAATGAAATAGTTTTCTTGTACCGATTGTTTGGCAGTTACAATTTCAACGTTTTATTACCCGTTTAAGTTCAATTTCTAAAAGCTGAAATATCTTGATACAGCTTCGGAAAAATGGTAGCATTAATTAAACGGAAACAATTGACAATCACACTCTAAGCCTACCACTAAAAATAATTTATCGCACCAATATTACGTAATGTACAATTTTGTACTTATATTTAATAAATGAGAGAAAATGGCCGTCCAAATTTAATGGCCAATATAATCTATTATGGCGGCCAGCAATAAAATCAATCAGAGAGCCATATTGAACGCTCTTATTGCACCCTGAACGAAATCAAGTGGGGTGACTGAAACAAGCGATTTATAGCTGTACAACAAGAAGCTTGGGAGTGAGGGTTAAAGAGGAAAAGAGGAAGTAAATTTCAAGTGAATGAAAATGATGATCGTCATGACAAAGTGAACATTGCAAGATTGGACATAAAAACAATTTTTCTCCAAAGGGTAGGTTCTCGTTCTCATAAATATTATATAAATAGAACAACAACAGTGTAATTGAAATGACCCCAATGACCCTAAGTCAATCAAATCCCCCAATCCACCTCAAACTGGCCCTCGGAATAGTCATAACTCGATCAAATCAAGGGTGAAACTTGTAGGGGTTGTATAAGAAAATATTATATAAAAACTCTATTTGTAATTGAAAATGGAATGAAACATTTTTATTAAAAAATATACATTGTTAAAGCGTCTTTATAAATTTTCAAGTTCTTGGTTATATATTCGTTTATACTGTTTTATGATAATTGGAAAATAAATAACAGCTTTTTTTGATTACGTTCGTGCGTTGAAATTATCCTCCAACCCCGTTGGTAAGCACAATTCTCTAACATTTTTTCATAATATATGTAAATACCTAAAAAGAATGATGGAAGAGAATAAAAGAAAAATACAATAAAACACTTAAATTATTTGTGTTTGTAAAAATATTCGTGTCTCAAAGTTCTCTGATAAAAATAATTTCTATTTACAGCTTGATTACAAATTGGAATATAATAGACCTTTTTGAGTCTATGAGAAAAAAAGAAAAAAGAACAAAACGATCGTGATTTTAATGTCAATTGTTTGAAAAAACAAAATTATTTATTCATAAAGCTCGGGATTCTCCCGTTACATATTTTTCTTTCATTTTGAAGTAAGCTGCTTTCAAGGTAATTACTAGAAAATGTAATACCCTCATAAAATATTTAATCTTATTATTAAATTCTTATCGATTTTTTTATCCGAAACATTTATCTAAGAATCAAAAAGATATCTGCCTATATAAAGAAGTAGGGGCGTATTGAAAATGATTGAATGGGAATGGATGGGAATCTTAGGCCTAGTCAAACGGGAATACTTACGGGAGCGCAAGGAGGAAAAACGTCAAAAGCTAACCCACAGATTGCGTGTAGAAAGCATTGGTGCGGAAGAACTGAGCCTGTGAGAGTCGTAATATTGAATAGAACGAGGAAAAATAGGAGTTAGGGGTGGAATGGATTTGGTTGTGGAAGATTGGGATTGGGGTAAGAGCTTATCTATTTGTATGTGTAGAAATAAAAGAAACATTTTTTCAATACGTTTATGGGGTACGTAAAGAGAGTCGAGTGATATTTACATAAGTTTAGCGGATGCGTTTTAGTTGGTTGACTTGCTTTAATGCATTAGTGATTAGAGCATGTAAATTGCTAATATATCAAAGGTTACATTTTTAGTTATAATTTAATATAAAAAAATATATTTTTTTTAAATCTGTAAAATTTAAAATTACATAAGTGTATACATATTAAAAGGTGAAAGTTTCAACGTAAGCTTCGTGCGTTTATTTTTCTACGGTTGCGTGTAAATTTTTAAAAGCTGTACTTTTTACTATACCATAAAAACAACCTTTAAAAATTTCAAATTTACGAGCTCGAGCTTAGAAATAGCCTCAATAGAGAATTTATGTGATCGAGAAACAAAAAGGTCTCGGCCGTAAATTCTCTCCATTCAGGTCAAGTATTTGTAACGTAATGGAATCTCAATAGTTTCACACAAATCTGATTTACCTACACATCGACTTATAAATTATAATTATTTACCTCGATCCAATACGGCTGTGATTATAGTTATTGTTTTGTTTGAGGTTAAGTGTTTTGGCACACAATCCGTTTGTTCATAACAATATTATCCCTCTTATTAGCCTTTCTTATCACTTCCCCGCTCGTTCTCATGTCACTCGCTACAATCCACATCTGCACAGGTTCCATGTCCAATAAACTGAACACATTTAGGAAAATAGTCGAACAATAAGAGCGACAGAGCCTTGCATTTGTCAGTCTGTTTGCTAATATTAGCACCGCTTCAAGTATTATTTGTTGGATAACTCTGTTAGCCTAGTTGGCAACTATTGTTCTATGACAAGTGTATTGGCAGTAGTGACTCGGTGTCAGAATGACGATGAAAGAGGGAGGAGGTGATGAAGAGCTTTACAATTGGAAGATAGAAAGTTGAACTTTGTTCCTTCCAATCTCTCCGTCTATTCCTAAACAGACTCGTTTTGGAAAATCTAATTATATGTTTAATACGCCGTGCACAGCTTCATTCCCAAATCAATAAGGGATGATTCGAAGAGTTAACTCAGACAAATTTGTTGAAATAATGAACTTAAACGCGAGAGAATTTATCAAATGATCAGAAAATAGAACGATTTATTGCACTGGTGTTTTTGTTAGGACTGACTACAAAAAAAAACACATACGTACTTATGTCGATTATATTCTTAAATTTTAAGAAGAAATGTAAATATTAAATGAGTTTTTGTTAAGAATTAGTATTCTTATAAATGTGTTTATTAATCAATTATTTAAAATTAATGCGATTAATAATCTCATGAAATACTTTTGTAGTACCTACAATGTTGAAATATACTGATATGTAATACAAGTTTTACATTTCAAATCTCCAAATCACATTTTACAAATTGAATTGAACGTTTTACAAATCAAATTGGACACTTTACTCAAAAGGTGTTTATTATCATAATAATTAAAATTTTATTGATGAAAAGTTTTGAATATCAATGGACCAACATAACACGAAACAAGTTTTCACTCTGTCGTTAGTAAAAATATTTTTTGCATATTTTTTCAAAGGTTAATTGAAAAATTAGCAGAAAAAAATTGCATGTGATATGATTGATTATGGACATGCAAGCATTCACCATACGCAAGAAGTTTGCTAGCTTGTTAAACAAGAAGGCCATGCCGTAATTTTTTCACCACTACATTCATCAATAATGAATCCTATCGAAGAGGTATTTTCAAAAACTTTCATTTTTTGTTAAAGAATTTGTTTATATCTCCAATAAACTTTGGAAAAAAAATTTGTATTTGATATTATATATCTTTGTTCCATTACAACTTCCATCAACAATATTTAATTGCTTTGTGTAATAAACGCTTACCAAAAGGTGTTCAATTTGATTTGTAAAATGTCGAACTTGGAGTGTAAGACCTGTACGATTACAATTACAATAATTCAAATATGTCAATTGCATCATGTATTTAATATACGAATGCCAAAAATTATCATAAGAAACTCGAATTGAACTTTGTATCCATAAATATTTACATTTTATATTTTACATTATATTTTTATTTTACCTATAAGCTGTCAACAAATATTATAACATACATTCAATTATAAGCAATGTGTACTTTATGGCGACATTTTCAAATATAAATATGATACCAACAAAAATGATTTAATACTATTAAAACAAGACCTTTTTGAAATGTAGCTTCATGATCAATAAAACTTTAATTTATGTTTCATTGGTGTTAATAAAATTATTATCATTTTTTGTTGAAGACATTTAATTAAAGTTTTGATCAATTTAAAAAATAAATCCGGGCGTAAAAAACAAAGCAACAGAATGAGAAAATCTAAAAACCTGAAAAGTGTTACTTTTCTCAATAGTTTTCGATATTCAAGGTTTGCCAAAATGTTTATTTTTCAAATAAACAATAAAATTTTCAAATTTAGTTGATTTTTCCTATTAATAACTTTAGTTATCGACATTTAATTACTAAGAACGAATTAATTACTTAATGTCTTTCTTTTTCACCACACAAAAAATGTGTGAAAAGCATAGCATTGAATAAGAATAAACAGTGGTCTACTTAAAAATAATCGTTGATAATTTTTGAAAAATTTTTTATGGAGAAATTACTTTTTGGAATTATTATCGTTTATCAAATTCAACAGTAGTAAGATATTAAAATTCATCACAATAATTACTATGAAAATTTTATTTTGAAAAAGTTTACTTTAGACAACTAAACGTTTTCTTGGTGATCATAAAACTCTAAACTACAATATAATAACGTTATTGAAAGATATTGACAAGCTTCAATAACTTTGAGGCAAATATGAGCATACAAATTAATTTTCTTGCATGTTATTTGGAAAAACTCCACAATTAATTAAGAAATTATAGTCAAAAACCAAAACTGCTTCAGTTAAAATGTTTGCATTACGATTTATAAGTGAAAAAGGAACGATATCAGGATCAATAGAATCGACAAATATAATATCTTTTTTTGTTTAAGTGAAACATTTAACTTTTATTACCTTCGTACACATCTCGAATCACTTTTGGTCAAATTTCACACTTGTTAAACCTTTAGCTCCAGTTTTTTTTTTCTTAAAAAAGTTTACTTTATGATCTGACAAATTTATACTATTCTATCTATCTAAAATACTCCATTGATAATACTTTTGTATACTTAGTTTTATTTATGATCGTCATAGAAAAGTAGAAAGTCGAATTAATTTAATTTTCTCAAAGAAACTGAAATGCATACAAATAGTTAACCGCGAAAAAGTTTTATCTATGCAATTTACGAAATATTTAACTTTTTTTTCTGAAATAGCATAGAAAGTACTCTTGAAAACAGATATGTTTCGTCTAATTAAATAATCTTAAACAAACCACTGAAACGAAATTGAAAAGAATTAAAGAAAGCATCCCCTGATATTGCCACAGGGGTGAAAGGCATTACAAATATAGAATGCGAAATGCATTCTATGTAGTTCCTTCTCTTCAATCCACAAGCACTTGACAAGCCTATCAGCCGTAAATCAATCGACAACGTTTTCATCCCGTCACTCCACCACCCGTTCTAACACTCATCCCACGATCGTTGCCATAATAATAGCCATCGGGCACAACATATGGTGGTCAACGTATGATTGACCATTGACTATCACCAACCACCCACTTCCACCCTCCATTAAGCTTTCATTCTCGTAATATCAGCGCTATCGATATGTTTGTTCTATTCGTTCTCGAATTGATCGATTATTAATAATAGTGGAAGCCGATTGAGATAATTGGATTTATAAATTTATGGAAAACACTTTTTGAGCTTTGAGGTTTTAAAAAAATACTAAGGTTTTTTTGATTTGTATAATTTAGACATTTAATACTTTTGCTTTAAATTATTTCTTCCTGGTTTCCATTCGTTTACGTCTCAGTAACTCCTTCTGGCTCTCTTTATTCGTATGGCTAGCTTCAGATGGTGTCCTATTACAAATCATACACTTGAGCGTCTTACAAATTGAAAACGACATTCGGCAAACGGTTTTCTCGACGAAAATAAATATCGTGGTGACTTTATATTTTAAGTAGTCGGAGGGATGAAATTTAGATAGTTGACCAAATCAAATAACCGCCCCTTTCTAGTGCATCTGGCAAGATTAAATAACATCTGACCAACTTGAGAGTTGTAAGAAGTTTGTTCAAAGCGAACACCATTAGTGGCGAAATCCACCCCCATCAACACCACCTCGTCTAACACCAGCCCGTTTTTCAATCCCCCATTGGCTTCAAACGAAATGAGATCGACCATAGAACACTATGGCGGCAGTACCGGGACTGTATTAAAACAGCAACGTGGCCAAAACCGCAACGTTTTCAGTCCTTAGATCAAAGTAAAAGATTTTTACGATTAGCAAATTTTTAAATTAAATATTTATATGTAGAAAAAATTGGTAATTCTTTTTTCCAAATTGTGAACTTTGTAAAAAAAAAGCGCTTGAGTGAAAAACTGAGCTTTAATAGAATGAAAGAAAGACACAAGAAAACCCAAACGCCTCGCTTTTGATATTTCATTGCATTTCAAAAGAAATAAAGAGAGACATAAAAAGCAATGGTTCGAACCGCAATTTAACAAATTGCTTTTCCATTACTCGGCTGTAAGGATAAAAATAAAAATAAGGAAAAAAAACGAGACGAAGAAGAAAAGCAAACAGATTTAGACGAAGTTTTTTTTACAAGTTTCCTCGTTTTAACGATTTATTTTTGAACGTTCATTTTCTTTGTAAATTTCAGAACAGTCGAAATGTATCTTCAAAACTTACGGTGTCTATGTTTCTTCGTCATCATCACTACAGTGCTGGCCAGCCAGGACGATGATGCCAACGAAGCGCTTGCTGAAGGTAAGTTTGGAAAACTTTCTCTTGATAACTGAAAAAAAATATTGTTGACGCCAAAATTACATTTTGGTATAATCTAGGGCGTAAAACATCTTCATCGAGACTATAAATCCTGGATAATAACACAAAGCACTGAAATAACAAAAAAAGAACAATCGAATTACGAATTGCCGAGGGACTCATAAACCGAAATCAAGTTTGCAACTTTGCAACGTGAAATTTTCACGTCTGCATCTCTCGGCTGCTTTCGCGTTTTTGTATTGAGTGTTTGTATGTAATTTGCAATTTATAGTTTTAATTTTCAACCACATGATACGTTTCCTCAACTCTCGTATTTCATTCGAGCAAATTCCCGGATATTACTCGTTGAATCAGGGAGCTCACAACAACAATAAATTACCACACACAAAAAGGACGGAATTTCCATAATTTTTTCCATAATTTTCTTTTTTCATTTTAAATTCCAATGGTGCTACGAAAGTCATTGATGTCTTGTTTATTCTCTTTGATCCTTGTCTCTTATCATGAATTTATCTTCCTGGAATTCATTCGAGAGATAAAAAGCAACCTTAATCAACACCCAGTCGCATGAAAAGCAACAATGCACAGATGAACTAATTCAATCAGAGATACAGATAAACAGACAAACAGGAAGACAGGAATATTTTATCATTTCACCAATAACTCACTATTACACACTTGAAAGTTTATTAAGCTTCTCTCGTTGATTGAAAAATTCAATAAAAACCTAATTGGAAAATTGATACAATTTTTTAACTTCTTAGCCGTGTTTTGAAAAATACGAACACTTCTCTTACTATCCCGAAAATAAATTTATTCATATCAAAAACCTCAAGGACCTTTTACAAATATCGAACGATTTATTTAATGTTTCCTTTAAGTACAAATTGCATCATTTGAAGATAAAAAAAAAAAACGAGGTCACTCCGATTCCTTCAGAATCTCAAAATCAACAAAATGCACATTTTTCATGACTTTTTTTACAGACCATCGTAAAATAGCGGTTAAACTATAAATTGAGCTTGTTACTTTATTTATATCGGTCGATTTGGCCACTACCGAAAAGTTCCTGAAATATATCAGGTAATAAGCATTATAAATTTTAGGCTATAAGAAAATTTTTATCGAAATTCCCAAATAAAATTTCTCCTTAAATCCCCTAAAATTATTAACAATGCAATTTCCATTACATTGGTTATTTTGTTACAACTTGCAACCCCCTGCTATTTCATTCCTCTCCTTATTACTCCCTTTTCTCCATGTTATGCTATGTTACTTAAGGATACTCCGTGTTATTCTCGGATATTCCCTAGCTGTCCTATGCGTGTGTGTGCGTGAGATCATGTTTACACCCGTAATGGAGCATAAATAATCAGGGCTAAATATTTAATTATTAGAAGGGTGGTGGCGTCAAAGTGATGACGTAACAGGAATGAATCCTGCACAGAGATAAAATTTTGTCCACCCTTAAATACACTTGAATCCTATGTGCAAATTCCCTGTTTTGTTTTCTTCGAACGTTTGCATTTGGGGTAATAACAAAACCGGGTACACGATAGGGAACGGTTCGGCTATTTTGTTCCCGTCTGCGATAAAACACATCGAGGAGTCAAAGGGGAAATGTTAAAGTGACATAATATGAAAATATTACGGGTTCCATTGTTTGGGAACGGGGTACGGCCGGGATTCGGGAATAAAATTGCCTCGTTCATTCGCCGTAAATGGAAAACTTTGTAGGCATAAAACGAGAATTTGCGTGCGGTTACGTGTGTGTGTGTAAATAGAAGTCTGTGATCGTAAAATTGTAATTATTCGCGTTGGGAAACCGGGAATATAATAATGAATGGCACTAATGGATGTTTGAAATTTTCCACAATCAAAAACGGTAAATTTTAAATAATGTATCTCTGTTTACGGTTTCAAAAAAATGGGATTCACTAAAAAAACGTGCACTTCCCTGTAAATAAACACATTCAGAAGTTGCTTGGCTTTTATTTCGGGCTAGATTTCCAACTTTATAACCATCTTCTTATATTTAATTCATCATTCACATGTGAATAAAACTGGGACCCCATTCCGGTTTCTCGATTCAGTTTTCGTAGTTAAAACGGGAGCGATACGACCTGCCTCTCCATTAAAATGAACACATTACGGAGGCATAGGAGTGTTTGGCTGCGTGTTTGGTGTGGTCTCCAGAGAACATGGCAAATACACAGCTCAAAATGTGGCATTAATCGTACAGGAAAGACCCCAACGTTTGTCTCCTGCGGGATTTTATCTACGTACGCGTCTATGTTTGTGTGTGTGTGTGTGGATGCGGTCTCATGACAAAATGGGATATCGTGGTCGCTTTTGTTGGGATGTGCAACAAAATATTAATACTAAAATGACAATTACATCGCAAAAAAGTTTTGGTTCGTTGGACACTATATTTTATAAAAAAATATAAATAAGTTTAATTCGAACATTCGTTTAAAAAAATGTAAGGTTCATTGAATTAGTATTTCTTTGCAGTATAATTAAATAAAGCTTCAAATAAAATTTAAAACATACTTATTATTTATTTATAATATTTATTTTCTTTGCACAATTATTATTTTCAGATTAAATATTAATTATGAAATTATTGTTTATTGACTATTAGATACATATAGAGGAATTCAAGAAAATAATAATAAGAAAAAGCCACTTATTGGCGCAGTGGCAAGAGCATTAGTTCTCTCCACTTCATGCGACAAGTGGTTCTGGGTTCGATCCCCATTGAATCCTAGACTTAATATTCTAGACCTAAGATATACTTGACCAACAGAAAGTTTCTGTGTTTAGACAGTCGTGATATGACCTTAGCTGTTAAAACGACTTAAAACACCCAAAAAAAAAAATAAAAATAAAAAATAATAAGAAATTTAATTCTAAGTTTGTACCTATCTTTCGGTGTTCGTTTACATATATAAAAAAATTGTTTTATTCATTTAAGATCGCGTCAACTATTATGGTCATTAGCGACCGTCGAATCCGAAACCCAAGAAAAAATCTAGGGCTTTCATTGGGATTCGAATCCAGGACCACCGGCGTATAGGGAAACTATCTAGTTAACCACGCCACTAAGGGTGCGTTCGGGTTGGACGCTTTCGCGCTCTGAGCGCAGTGGAAGTGCGCTCGAAGCGTTCGGCTTGGAGCTGTGAGCGCGTTTGCAGAGCGCTCATGGCCGAGTTCCGGGAAACTCCGGTGCGCTCTCAGACGCTCTCGTCACAGAGGTAGGGCAGCAAAAGCGTGACCGCTCATCTGTCAAATTCAAATTTAAAACGAATACAACTTAAATGTAAAGTAACCTAAAAATTTTATTTATTTCTAAAATATTAATGTTAAAGTAAATATTAACTGAATCTTTAGGAAATATATATTAATTTAAATTATTTACAAATATTAATAATAAATTTATAAATAAAATATTCATTTCAAAAATTAAAGTAAATATAGTAAATATTAATTGTGAAATTATTCTTTTATCAGCAGATTCAGATTGTAATAAATTATTTACTATTTGATAAATATTTTCTACATTCGCCATGTTGATGTAAACGCATGTTAACGATGTTATCCAATGCTAAAGAAGTTAAGTGCTAACTGACAGCCAACTGACAGCTAGACGCTCACAAAGTCCAACCCGAACGGTAGTTTGTGAGCGCGGCCAAGCGCTCTGAAGCCAAGACGAACGCTAAAAATTTGTACTCACGAGCAAAAACGCTCAGAGCGCGAAAGCGTCCAACCCGAACGCACCATAAGTGACCTATGAAAAGTTATATTTCATAAGAATCATTCACTTCTTGAAGTTCGTGAAAAGATAATTTTTAAACAATAAATAATTTGGAAATAATTTGTAGTGATAGTTATTTTTTGTAACTAAGAATGAAGTATTTATTGACGACCTTCAATATATTGTAACGTTTTTACGGGTTCGAGGATTTGTGTATAATGACAACAAATTTATTTTTAGCAATTGTTTATGTATTTATCTCACACTTTATTGTCACTTATAAACTACACGTTAACAATGAGTTAATTTTCACAGTCTCTTATTCACTAATTATTGTCAGTCACTATTGCACTGTTTCACTTTATTTCACAATGTTCACTATTTATTTCAAGACTCGTCAAAGATTTATTTCAATACTGACTCGCCTTATGCTTGTCGGGGGTTATATAGGATTTCGGAATCTTTCTAGCATATTCTATTCTATTATTCCTTTGCCAGGAGCCACAACTTTCTAATTTTCTTGGAAACTATTTGTCGCTACCACTTTCTAGTTTTCTTGGAACGGTTAAGTGCATTTCTTCATTGACCTACTATGAGTATTGACAAAAATGTGCTGGGCTGTTAAGGTTTCACCGCAATAGCTTGGTGGTTCTCCTCCCTTTATATAGTATGAGTGAGTCACTTTCGTGTCCCACAGCCAGTCTGGTGAGAAGTACTTGGTCACTTCTTGTTTGGGTGCGTTTCCAGATTCCAGGGAGTTTTTCGATCTTGTTTAGTTTTATATGTACTTTTGTTGACACTTTCTACCTTCTTTTCCATCTTTCCTCAATCTCCTTCTTTTCCCGATCTCTCTCAAGGCGTCTTTGCTTGGTATAGCAGTAGTTTCCACCTCGGTCGTGGCTCTTGAAGCTAGTTTGGCTGCAGCATCCGCCCGCACATTACCAGATATGTCCCGGCAAGACAAGGACCACTTTATTACTTCCAGCTAGCTTAGTAATTAGTTGTGCTTGTGTCATCTGTATAGGTGGGTCGTCGGTACGTTTGTTCAGTAGGTATAGCTTGTAGTACAGATTGTGAATCAGAAAGGGTCAGGTGTTTAGTTCCTTGTCCAACAAGATCAATCGCTTCTAGTGCCTTTAAGATGGCTTAAGCTTCACAAGAGAGTTAAATCTCTATAGTCTTTACCGATTTTGTTTTTTTCCAGATATGATTTATTTTCAGTTATATCTTGGTTCAGAAATATTTTCAATCCTCAAAAATTAAGGATTATTTTTTTAACGATATTATAGATTTTTCTGGTAGTTTTCATTAAAACGTATAAATTGGTTTAGTTATATTGGAGGCAACCTTAATTCAATATATAATAAAAACAATCCCGTGGTTATAATAGGTAAATTACCCCGTAGCAGTTATTTATTTTAGCATTGCTTTTACCCCCGTAACTGAAAAAGGCGATCATTTTTAAGGAACACAAAATAATAGATTTTCGTTCTTAGTAACTTGACCACAGAAACACAAGTTAAAAAAATGAACAGTTTGAACTTTTTTTAAAAATTTTCGAAAATACTGAGCACAAATATGAACAAGGTTTACCGACAGAGGTCTAAACAAGCAATACTCATTAGCTCATATAAATAAATATTTATATACTGTCATTAGTTATAATTAAAATAAAAGTTAAAATTAATTTAAAAGTATGTAAGCAAATTAAATTGAGGATTTTATATTATAAAATTTATCTATTTTTTAGTTGTTAATCATATTAATTCAAACTATATTATGATAAATGATAAATTATAACATCACAATTTTGTTTTATTTTCTTTTTTTTTTGACAATGAGATTAACTAATTAGATTTCCAAATAAATAAGAAATAAAATTAATGAAAAAATTGAGGATATTAAATATTGGCACTATCATTATCTATGTTTTATTATCTCTTTGAAATTATTTTTATATTTACTTAAAGCTTACTGAATTATTGCGCCTTTTAATTCAAAACAAATGTTTTGATTGATATGAAGAAGATTAAAATTTACCTTTTGTTAGATCTCGGCTTCATGCGTCTAGTGACACTGAGTTCGACTTCCATTAAATCTAAGATATTAAGACATTTTATTACTAAGATTTATGATCTACAGGCATTTTCTGTGCTTAGACATTCGTTATATGACTTCGAAGTTAAGGCGACTTAAAACACTACAAAAAAAAAATAAAAGATGAAAATTAAAATTCTTGCGAATAAAGACAAAGAGGAAACGAGATCGACGAGCACATAAGTATTTTAAAGGTTAAGAACCTCAATTTATGTCTCTAGTAAGTGCACATACATACATGCATTTGTTAACGCAATTATTGCCTTAAATATTACTCTTAATTATTTAATTATTATTATCAATTTTACATTATTCTTAATCGTGAACTTGTATTTATGTCTATGATTTTTACTATTTCACCTACGAGAATGTTAGCTTTGAGAGTTCAAATACGATATACTCGTAACGAATTTCATAGAATCCTAGAAATTCTATTTATGAATACCTATTCTATATTTATGATATCATAAGTTTTCCTATTCAATTTCAGTTCAACTTAGATTTCTATGTAAAAACACACGCAAAATTAAAATGCTTTTTATTACAACATTACCATTCTCTGAGACATTTTTCCATGAATATTTTTATTGTTCTTTTTTGAATACCTTTTAACGTACCTTGTATTGTATGTACAAAGAGTTAAATTAATAATGAATTTATTATTGCTTAAGTTAAAACTTTAATGCCTTTTTTGTGGCATTAAATTATTATTCCATGTATAAATTAATAATGATGCTCGTTTCAATTCTCGTTGAATCAAAGATATTTTTAAGCAAAGAATTAAAGAAAGTGTATCTAAATGGATTGTTGTATGTATAGTTTTACCAATAAAATTTCTATTTATATAATTTTTACGTTTTTCAACCTACAAAAACTTACATTTTTAACGAATCATTAGTCACGAAATGTGATTCATAGCTTGGTTTCGGAAGCCAAGAGTTATTAAATAGTTTTTGAATTTACGACAGCTAGAAAAGAAATTGAACAGTTTTAAAACGTAGTAACGGGGTGATAAACCTGTATGTCTATCGGTTAGAACGAAGCAATAACGTAAATGCACTTGAGATCAAGTATCACATTTATCTTCAACTGATGTACGTCGAATTTCAAAAGAAGGATTCATTCGTGGTACATAATATATACATGTATTTCTTCAGTCGGGTTTTTGCCTTCTCCTATTTCCAGTATATCCACTTTCATTGTCATAAAATCAAAATTAAAAGTTTAATATTTTTAATTAAGAAAACCAGGCAAATTTGAATCAAAAGCATATTTCCATTTGAAACTTCAAGAAAAAATTAAATGGTTGATGGGGTGAGTTTTGTATAGCGTTAAGGTATTGGCTAGGGGTAAAATTGTAGCAATCGCAAACTTTCTTGAAAAAAATTAAATATTAAAGCCCCCAAAAACGGAAATTTAACGAACTTAAGAGGTAAAATTAGAATCATAAAAAAATTCCATTTATACTCGTTCCACTTAATTTTTTCCAAGAGAAATACATGAACGTAATCCACTAATTAGCGCCGAGGTAAAATTAAACGCGATTTACGTGGAATGGGTGCCGAAATCGGAGCGAACAGGGAAAAACGTACACTTAATGGCCAGACAATTCATGACGGTTGTTAATGAATTTCGGAAGAACTAAAGGGGATAAAATTTAATCAAAGTCGTGTCATAAATACTTTTTTACTCTAAGAGGGTAAAAAGCGCCTGGCTCTTTCATAAATCGTTTCTTTCAAAACCGAATTGTATTTGACACATTTTTTCTCCAATTCCTTAAAAAAACTAATGTAGGTAATTCATTTTCCTTTTTGCTTTTTCAATTTTAAAAAGATGGTATTTAAATTTATTTTTATTTTCTTTTATGTTGAATTTCTTTTTTATATTAATTAGAATCCTTTTATTCATAAAGCACACAAAGGATCTCAAAAAAAAAATGCCAACGGCGACAATCAAACGAAAGAAAGGGTTGCAAATTTCTTTTTAAAATTAAAAATTCTTTATTATTCGATGCATAAATTTCCTCAACTTAAAAGCTCAACTTCATCATTCCCCAAAACTCTCATCTTTTTAAGCTCCATAAAACTAAGTGTATGCCATAGTGAATGTAACGATAACGATAGTTATTATTATTATTAAAATAAGTAATTTTAAACATAAAATACGAATATCGTTAAATTTTCGTGACCTAAATTTTACACGAGATTTTCGCGAAAGTGCCCCACAATGGCATGGCATATCATATCGTATCGTAATGCGACAAATATAATAATTTAATGTACTGAATTTTATAGTAAAGATAAAGAACGACTCATTTTCAACAAAAAGCCTTCGTTAACCATCAAGACTCCATTTCCTTCGTCTCACTAGAACAATTAAAAACTTCAAGAAAACTCCTCGCAAAGGTTTAAAATACTCTCTCTTTGCATATCTAATCGAATGGAAAAATGAGCTTAAAAATTGAAAATTATTTCATGATATCACATCTGACCAAGAAAAGCGAGATTATTTTTCCAAAGGGCAGTAAATTGCGTCAAAACCTCGATTTTTCATTCCCTTAATTCCCATTTGTATGAAACCTATCTTTATAAATTATAAACCATAAGTAACTGGAGAATAGTAGCAGTTATATCATTCTTAGCCACTCTTCATTCTTGAACGGCGTAAGAGAGGTGGAGAGTTTTAAGGGATGATGATTCAAGAAACGCTTCTAAGAGGGATAGAAGGTCCTAGCTATTCCTCCAATGTCATTATATCCATTAGCTCTTACCAAAAAAAAGATATAATCCAATAAAATTTAAGCATTAACGTGAAAGCTTTCAATGACAAATGGGAATTATAGCAAAGCTTATAAATAACCAGGCTTTTAATATCGCTTTTGTCTTCTTTTGTCTGAAAAAATGAATTTTTGTGAACTATGAAAATTATCATATGAAAATTATTTTGACGTCTCATAATTCTTTCATTCGTCTCTGTTTTAAACCATTAACGATTTGATATCAAGTCATGATTATTTTATATTCAAACACGACTGAAATATTTAAGCACCTCATAATAATTATATATTATATAAGAGGGGCTTTGATGTAGAGGGGAGGCTATTGCCTCATATAACTACCATTCATTTCTCATGTATATTATAAATTATTATTATTCTATAAAGTCACTCTCGTAAAGTTATTTTATGAAAGGAATGAGGTGGTAATGTGGGTAACTTGAATTGTGTCTAAAGTATATCTGAATCGCAAATGTGAGCTTTTAATAGTCGGAGGTTTTTACATGTAAACCTATAACGCCCATCGCACCCCGATTGCAGTTCCTGCAAACAAACAAACATATGTCTGCAACTTTTAATGACTTTCATTTATTAGAGCCGAGGAAGACCGACAAACTGGACATTTAATTATTCACGTTAGTTTATAATTACTGTGTTGTATTTTGTTGTTATGGAAAGAGATATGGCTTGGTTGTAAAAGTCTAATATGAAATTTTTTCTGAGTTATTAGTGCTTTGGGTTAAAAAAAACCTAACATTTTGCATTAAGATTAACATGTTTTGTTCATATATGAAGTTTAAACCTAGAATATTCATAATTCATATAATTTTTTTAATTTTAAAAGTTTTCTATTCTTATTTAAGCGCATTAACATTATAGTATTTTTTCTAAAGTATATCTTTAAACAATACGTAATAAACATTTTTACATTACAGAAGTGGCAAATTTTTTTTTGACTCTGTTCTGTATTGTTGGCTATTTTATGGCTTCATCTTTAGAATCAAGAATAATTCATGATCTTTTTTGATTTCTTGTTATAAATATGTGTGTTCTTGAAAAAAACTGTAATATTTAAGTTCAACTTTTGTTTGGAATAAAGAAGAAGAAAACAAATTATTGATATTCAGGAAAAAGTGAATATTTGGCATAAAAGGATTGTACGAGTAACTTTGTAAGTCTCTTGTCTCTTGGTCAATATTGTCTTGCTCTTTGACTGTTTTCGTGTCTGTGAATTGTCATAGCTGGACGATTGGAACAAACCTATTATAACGTTTCTAAAAGGTGCTCTTAAAATCTATGCTCTTTATTACCAATATATGCAGTCCTTTCGCGTCTTTTTCAAATATACTCTCATCAAATCATTATTGAATATGTCGGTATCAAAAGAGATAAAGGTAATCTTTAACTAACGGTAGGCATTAATCAATTCAATTCTTAAACTAAAAATAAATCAAATAAAATCCATACCCATAACTTTTTAGAAATGCGTCGGAAACACTTAATTTGCTTCTCACTTATTTCTACATTTTTCAAACTAATTATTATATCTATTGGGGAAAATATGTGGCAAAACTAGTCAACGAACTCCTAAAAAAAAAAAAATGCAGAGCGTGTAAGAAATAAGAGAATATTTTTTTTTGAAATTTTATACGAACTAGTTAGGAAACGATATACAAACTATCCACATTCTTAAAAATCACATTGGCCGCGAGATTACCAAAAAGTTCATTATTTCTGCTTTATCACTAACATCGGTGAATTTTAGAAGAAAAATATTCACAGAAAATATAGACAAAAATTCAAAACAATTAAAGCTGTTACAAGTTTGCTTCTGATAATTTTTTATTTCGTTTTTGATTTTAAATTCTATATTTCTTTTGGTTTCTTAGATATATACTTCTACATCATACATGCAAAAATTTGCTACTTATGAGAAATGAAAATTGATTCCTCGTTTTCTATCTGTAGCACGTCAATTTTCCATTTAAATCAAGAAAATAAGTTTTAAAGAAAAAAAAGGTGTTTAAATTACTTAAGGATAGTTTGTATTATTATATCTCTAGCTTATTTAAATTTACAACAATTCAATTTTTTTGGTGAAATTTAAGGTTTTGCAAGAATCTAATATAATCTTATTTCCTTGAACATATTAAAATGCAATTATATACCCAGTGCATGGTTTGTCTTATTAAAGACAGAAACTTATAGATGAAATAAGGTTATTTTTATCTAAAAAATTTTCACGGTGTCAGTAAGGGCTCGTTCAGACGGATCAACTGAACTCAACCGAATATTTTCAATCTTGTAGACTGTAGCAGGGTAAGCGACGCGAGAAGTGAAGTACAAGCAAGTTGAAAGGGAAGCAAATTGAAAGAAAACTGATCAACTAAACTCGTTCAACAAAAGATTGACTGAATCAAACTTTTGTTGAACGAGTTTTGTTAATCAGTTTTCTTTCAATTCTGCGCAATTTGCTTCCCATTCAACTCGCTTGTGCTTCACTTCTCGCGTCGCTTACCCTGCTTCAGTCTACAAGATTGAAAATAGTCGGGCGAGTTTAGTTGATCCGTCTGAACGCGCCCTAAGATATTTACTTACTCACCCAAATAATGTAAGATAACAAAGTGAAACTAAACTTAACCATAAGATGATATAAGGTTTTGAAAATTGGTATGGTGTTGGTATGTTTATAAAAGCAGTTTTGAAAGATAAAAAGTGCGTTGCATTTAAAAAATAAATAAATATTCACCGAATATTATAAAATTTTCAACAAGATTGAGATTTTTAAGTTTACAAGACAACTTTGATAAATATATTTAACTTACTCAAAAATTCGAAGAGAAGAATTATATGTATTATATAATAAAGGAACCATAGAAATAAACCGCCGTTTGATTTAGGCTGTTTGGAAAGAAAAATACATTTTATAGAAAATCAATGAATTTGAGAAATCAAAAGTATTAGTGGGTACTTAAATTTAGGAACTATCGAAAACAAAAGGTATATTTTGTTGACAACCTTTGTAACTAATTAATAACAAAATATTAAAAATAGCTTTAATTTTTATAAAAATACAATGGCAAGAATAATTAAGAAGATAACAGCTTTTGGTTGAAAATCCCTCAATCAATTAGACAAATACTATAAGTAGTTTTCATTAAATCAAAGCTTGTTTGGTCAAGTTTCTCGCCTCTAGCAAATCTCCTTAACTTCTATATCCCACTCTTCTAATAAACATCTCATTTTTCCTTTCCTTATGGACAAAGAGCATTTGTGGATTAGATACAAAACACACTATCTTAAGAATGCTTGAATTAAATTAATGTGTTAAAAATTAGTTGTTTACATTTGAAAAAATTACTTTGTATTTGCTATCTATTCATAAATGGGTCATTCTTAGTTAAGCCGTAAATTCGACTTCCATAACAAAAAATCACCTATTTTAAAAAAATTTACTAAAAAAATGTCATTTTCTCTTAAAACTCGTGTTCATATAAGTGGTCACTGAAATTCGATTCTTAATTTTATTTAATTTAGTCTCAATTTCACCTCAAAGTCGGAAAACATCTCTTCCCTGGCTTGTCCCCGGGCCGATTTCGTTTATTTAGTAGTAATTTTAAGTACTTGGAAATCAAATAAATTATGCATTATAATATAATAATTGAAATCAACTATCGTTATCAAGCAAGTAAAAATTCGTGATATTTTTTTTTCTTAAAAAAAAGTTACTACGTTTGTCCCCCGTATTTTGCGTCTCGTCCCCTGGCATGATTATATTCCTGTAAAATCGGCATTTTTTACTGACTCGGGGGAATTAAGGACCTTAAACAAACGTCATTGGGTATCGAGAGTATATACATAGTTTGTAATCAGCGTTATTCGAAGTAGGTGTGCAGTCATTTTGTCATTTATTTCGTTACTGACACTCTGTGGATACAGTTGAAAACGAGTGAATTGAGTCTCTCCCCTGGTAGGTTTTTTTCTAAAAATAATCATCTAAAAATGTTAATTCATTCGTGTATTTACTTCTCGTTGTGTATAGATTTTAACTTTTCTTGGTTAATTACGTACAATAAATACATTTGTCATTATTTCTATTTTTGTTACTAAAAAGTATCTCCCCTGCTAATATCTCCCCTGTCTTTTAAGGGCCAGGGAAATGACACAATATCCGGGGGAGGTATGAAAACTTAAAACTATAATTGTTTTTATTGTTTAAAAGTTAGCTGTTATAAATGACTGAATAAAATTAATAGTTCAATGAAAAGTTGTTTTCTTTCATAAAATAATGTTAAAACTCTAATCTGTACATCAAGTCTTTCCCTTGGATTGAGTATCTCCCCTGGCATCTTATAAAACGGGATAAAACTAATCAATTGACTGACCGCCTTGCAGGCACGTTTAGAATGACTGTTTTGATCGAACCATTATAAAATTTGATTAAAATTTCAAAAGTTCTGTCGTGCCGCGTTTTATCAATAAGCGATTTACGTCTTAACTAAGAATGACCCAAATATAACTGGAAAAATGCCTTTTAACAGACTGTCTTGATGTTGTAAGTTACTGTCACATATAAGGTTATAAAACGATTATTATTGAAACAGAAAATTTCTGTAAATTATAAATCTGCTAGTGGCTTGGCCCGTGAAAAATCACAGGTATAGCTGTATGTACTACAGATGTTGGCTAATAAAATATTTCCACAACTTTAATGTTTATCGGACGCCAAGATTTGACGACGGATTCTTATAGATAGAATAGAAATAAATCGAAAATGAAAAATACAATTTTTTGAGTTTTTGATTAATTTTGGTAAATCAAATTTTAAAAATTATATTGGAATAAAAAACAACGCGATGATCACAACTAACTTGTTATTTTCTCTTGAAAATTAAGTTGGGATGAGTTTTTTTTTATTTTGGGGCCCCCAAACCCCCGCCAGGGCTGAACTCTCAAGCTCCGCTTCTAAAATAGTTGCGAGGTGTATCCTTTAGTATCCAAGCCATAGAGTATTGTGAGGTATTTTGACACAACATTAGAAATTTACTATTATGCTTATGAGCTCTTCAACTAGGAAGCTACTTCAGACGATCTTTATTAATCTTATCTGCCAAATATTCATTATTTTTAGTCAGTGGACTATCTGTTTTCTCATTTTTTTTATCTTTAACACAGATAAAGTCATTAGGAAACCTTAAAAATTATAGTTCATTTCTTCCGGGCATGTTAGCATAATTAGTGCTAAATATACCAACAGCACATCATATCCTTTGTTTGGCATCATTAATGGCTAAAATAATTGATTAAAATACATTTAAAGTGAAAAATCAAGGATCAATTGGTTAAATAAAATATTGAAACAATTTACTGTTTTGCAAAAGAACTATGTAATAAGAACTATAAACGAACCAACATAGCTAATAGCTTCTGTCAAGTGTCAGAAAGAACAGAGAAAGAACATATCAGTGACGTCAGAGCAAGTCAAAGTGAGCACCCTTTGCCCCTTGACTGCTACTGACCAATGAACACGAATAAAATCGCATATGAATAGAGTCGAGATAGCTGTGTATATAGAAAAATAACATTAGTTTATTTTTCGGAATAAGATCGCATACAATTTAAAATTCTCGAAATTATTCCCTCACACCCAGTATAGAAAATCCTGTGTTGTAAACAAAAGTACAAACTGGTAATTATTTATGTGCATAAATATTTAGGAATCAACAGGCTTCGTTTCATCCGTATCACTGATTCAAGAAGTGAAGATTTTACAAATCTAACCGTTACATCACTAAATGGACTAATTATAATATTATTAAAAAAATTGTTTTTTAGTTTTTTAAGTCGCTTTAACATCTAAGGTCTACGACTGTCATAACTCAGAAAATTTCTGCTGGTCAATTTTTTTAGTCTTTAGTTTATCTTTAGTTAACGGGGATCAGCGGAGAAAGTAATTGCTCCAACCATTGCACCAATACTATTTGAGTCAAATCGTAAAATTAACTTAAGTAAGTACTTTTGATAGCACAAGCATTATCACTGTGGGCAATTATATACCTAATTTAAAAATTAATTGAATGAAGCAGTTAACCATAGCAGGCGAAGTTATTAAAAAAATTATTATACATCTTATACTGAAAACTTTAAAAATGGTGTAAAGTTACGTCAAACTCAATCAGTAAGGTTAAATCCGTTAAATTCAATTGCATCTGTCATATTTTCATAACTTTTTTTATTAGTTAAAAACATTTATGGTTGATTTTGAAATTCTATTTGACCATTTATTAACTGTCACAAGGAGAAGTCCTGGTGCAGCTTTATTTGTCAGAAATCAGAATTTGAAAACACGACCATAACTATTTTTTAATTTGTGTGTAGGACTAAAAATCTTGATATCTCGAAAAAAAATTAAAATAGACATGATTTTACGATGAAGCCACAGAATTAATAAGCAATATTATTATAAATTTTTGCAACTTTGATGTTTCGGTAATTAGCTGAAATTAAAAATTAACCAGAAAAAAGCTTATAATAATCATAGATAAGTAAAACATATGCATATCAAATTGAGTTATTCTCATTTTTTGGTTGAATAAATGAACACCTGTTAATTACGTCAGTAAGCAAAAAGAAAAATAATTCACAAAACAATTCAATGAAAAATCAATCAGAAGTATATAATCAGACAACTTTAGAATTAAAGGAGTAAGATAAGGAAAAATATGATTATAAATAATGACTTCACGAGATTGTGTAGTTTAAAACATATTGAAATGATTTGTTCCCATTTTTCTGTTTAATATAATATTCCAAGTCAATAATAATACTCATTTCCCCCTTCTCCATATCATCCCTTGAGGGGTAAACTTTAATGACATTTCACGTTGACCTTTAACTCTCCCTTTCGGGCCGCTCTGCTTACAGATAGGTTATGCCCCTGAGCGGACATGAAATTGACATGATTTTGACCTCAAATTATTATAACGTTTACCCAAATCTATTTCATATTAAACTATTTAGAGATTTTGACTAATAATTCCTAAAAGAAACATTATTAACTCATCTAATTCTTTTAAAGACTCTTTAATACATCAGTTATAACCAGAATTACGGAAGTACGCCAGTAAATAGTCCCTTAGTCTAGTTAAGCTCTAATTGAGTGACATATCGTGGGAGTGTGAGACTTGTAACAGGGACGAAACGCTTAAACTAAGCCTCGAAACTTGAAAACTTGAAAAGCTCGAACTATGAAAGGTCTAACCTTGGTGACTTAATCCTCAGTTAATTAATAATAAAATGAAATTTCCATTTGGTTTAAAATTAATATTATAATAATACGTGAAGGGAGAAAAATGTGATAACGGCAAGGATTGAGAGTTTGAAAACCTCCTGTCCTACAATTCGTATATTTATATTAATGTTTATGTTTCGGGGAGAGAGTCAAGCATGAAATGGACATGCACAACATTTATATTAGTGGAATTATTTGTAGAGTTGCCAACGACTGGCAGTTGTTGGGACGGAGATTTCTGTTTTTGTCGCGCTATGTGTGGTGCACACAGATAGAGGTCGATGAGACGGTGGCAAACAGTTGGGGTGCAAAGGGGTAGATCGTGACACACCGTGAGCTTATTCCTAGAGAATGGGAGTGGTAAAGACGGGTTGAGTTCTAGGGAAGCGAATGAGGTTGGGATAAAATTTGTACAGTGAGAACTGAGTGAGCTTAATGAACATGCTCTCGAAAACTATTTTTTTTTTGTTATAAAAATAATAAACTTTTATATAATATTTTTTATGTCTTCCACTTTTTTGTATGAAGAGGTTTATTTGCAATTTTTGTTGCAGTCAAATGCATTTTGGTATGCTTATTTTTTCATAAGCATAAATAGTCATATAGTCTTCTCATAAAGACTAAAAATCAGAAAAAAACGGTCATATATAAATAATGCTGAAATTGAATTTTTTCGTTTTAATTTTACATGTGGTACCACAGGTTTTTTTTTTGTCAAATCCAGTTTTAATATTAAAAATATCAAAAGGAAGTAAATTTCAAAACATCCGTGCATAGAATTTTTCTTTCTATCTGGCATTTCATTCAACATATAAATTAAAATTTAAAATTTTTTATGCAATGCTTCAGAGGTCAATGTTGCATCAACCATTAAATACTTTTTAATATTCTTATATGGTTTTTAGATACTTTCATAAATACATAATATAAACTCGCTTTTTTTCCTCAAAAGAACATTTAATTTTAATCGTTTGTAGTTGCATTTAAAACATTTTAAAACATTTTTGCAAGAAATAGAATGAATCTATTACTTTTAAATGTAATGAAAAGAATGAGAAATATAATAGGTAACCGGCGTTTTAGAGAGATTCGAATTGGCTAAAGGAAGCAATGTGATGAAACTGATGTACTATTTCACGCCTTTTTGCTTCATAATGAAAGCTTTTCTTAGAAATCCCGGAAGGTTCTCATTCCATCAAAAACGTACACTCATACAAAATACAATATACATACGTTAAAATTAGCGAAACGAGATTTTCAGCCTTTTTTTAGCTTCGAAGAAAGCATACAATTCCATTTGCATACATTTTCCTATTTACTAAAATGCGTTTCAAACAGCTAGAGCTTTTACGTTTAGATTTAAAAAAATTAATACTGAAAAACAAGAACGTTTACGGACTCTTTATTACAGAACGATGGTTTTTTACTATCCTCGCGAACCATTCTAAAGGTGTAATCTTTTATTTACGAATCGGATACGAGTTTCGGGAGGGTTGGTTGGGCTTTAATCGCACGCTATTGTTGCATTCGGCGGACTGCGAACACTTAGCGTTTTAGTACTAAAAGGTGGGAATATGCGAATTTGCCACCGTCTTTTACGACGACGTTGGGTGTTGATGATGATGATCTTATCGTATAATTAGGAAGAACGAAGAGCAGATAGCAATGAAAAGCAAAATGTATTTTATAACGTATCGAGCTTGTTTAATATTTGATATTCTTCGTTATTTTTAGTTTAACTAAAGACTGTTTTTCATTGTTCGATTTATCAAATGCCGATATTGAAAATCAACTGGGAAGCTTGGAGGAAATAAGGGAACTAAAGGGTTCATATAGGAACTCATTCTCTATAACGTTCTCATTTTCATTCTCAGTCTGTTGTCATGTTTGTCTAACAAAAGCGAACGGATAGTGTACGTGTTTATCTAACCATGTATGCTATTATATCAACAAAAAGCACCTTAAACAGCAGTCGAACGGGCAGTAAATAGGGGGATGAAACGGACTCGGTTAATAACGTCAGATAATATTTACGCTTAAATCAGAAACACAGTTTAAAAAATGAACAAAACTAAAAGCTCATGACGTTAAAAATTCAATTATAAAATAAGAGTGTAACTTTTTTGTGCTTTTTGTGAAAAGCTATATCAAATTATCTCTTGTTTCGGATTTTGTTTCATCGAGTTAATAAATTTAAATGACAAAAACCAGTGGGACTTCTTGTAATTAGCAAAAAAATTCCGATTGGGCTACAAGCATTAGTACTATGTTATTTACAACTTGTGAGATTTAAAAATTTCCACGTGTTATTTTATGGCTTTTAGTCTAAGAGCTGCTTGATTTTTCCAAGAAAATTATAGAAAATATGTTTTGTTTTTAAGTAATACGTTTACTTTCACACATGTGATTATTTTTATAGTTTATTTTATATGGGTGGGTTGTACAATGTTTACACGATAACAGGGCGTTTAACGTGCAGGATAATTGAATTTATCAAACGTCAAAGAAAAACAGTTTCAAAGTTTCAAAAGCTTTAAAGCTTCAACAACAGAACTTCAGTAGGAGCAACAACGAACGACAACATAACAGGAGACGTGATGTTGTAAATATTGTGCTTTTGAACACGTTGGTGTTATGTACCTATGTTTGGTGTAGTTTAAATACGAGTAAATATAAAAGTAAATGTCTTTAATTTGTAGAATGCTCGTACTTTTTGCCAAAGGAATATTTTGACATATTAAAAATGTCGGTTAGTGACACAGTTTTAAACTAAAATTTTTTAATAAAAATGAAACCTTGTCATTTGTTTTACAAATGTTGTCTTTAAAGTAAGGGATTATTATTTTTTATTTCTTCTTTCATTATTGCGTAATTTTAATTATAGAAAAGATCATTTTAATTTTATTTCAATTTTTGTAACCTATTAAAATCCGTACGTGAATTTTTGGTTGTTCAGATAGAAAGAAAAATATTCGAACTCTAAATTTTGTACTCTATTACTTTAGAATTGCCCCAAAACACATTCCATGATTATATCTACGGATTTTTTTGTTTCTTTTTTCATTTAAATAACCGGGGTTTAACCGCTTATAATTGAAAAATTAACCTCACTGTGGTACTATGCATATAGTGGCTTATAGTAGACGCTATCTTTCAAAATGGTGTGACTTATACATAAACGGATAGGCAGTGTAAGTCTATTAAAGTTTCAATTTTTCAACAAAGTTTTAATAAAGTATATGGGATTTCAGGTTACATAACAGTTTTAGGTTTTTAAGACCTTTATTTTAAATTTATTTAACAATTGGTTTTTTATGACGCCAAGTTATATATATTTTCTCTAAGTCTATAAAAACAGTCAGATAGTATTAATATAATTAATATAATAATTTAAGTGTTCTATAAACTGAACTATAATATGTATGTACAATACTTACTATAATAGGTACCTATTTGGGATTGGACTCTAAGTCTACTGACATTTATAGTGCGTTAATTTAGTCAGCCACGCCAATAAGTGACCTTTTTAAAAATGTGTCCATAAAAGAAAAGATTTTTCATACACCATACTTGAAGGCCGGAAAGGTTGTTCAAATATTTAAGATAGGAATTCATAATGTTATCGATATATAAAAGCATTAATATATCTCCAAAGCCAAAACTTTTACTAGTTTTTATCAAACTTTCATCAAATACCTAATTGAATCAATTCAATTTTTTTTATGCTTGATAAAGCTTAGAACAAGTAAAGAAACATAGGTTTATAATTAATATGTAACACATAAATATTAAGTAATTTAATTTAGATATTGTTTTTTTGTATAAATACTAAGAAAATTGTCTCCTTTTCACTTTGAAACCTTGGTATTAAAAATAATGTTCCATTGTTGGCTAATTACCTTTAGACACAAGTCCCTAGCAAAATTTGAAAATATTTTTAGATACTTGTTCATACAAGAGATCTAAATTTTGCTTTTGTATACTACTGTAATACTTAACAGTGCCTCATCTATACCAATAATAAGATTGAAGATTTTTGCTACTTGAATACCTATATAGTAAAAATGTCACCTGCGCGAGCGAACGAAAAACGGAATCATTTTTCCCAACTGAGATTTTTATCTAATCTAAAAAATTTAAGGTGTTTTGTTGAATACTCTTTATTGCCTACATTTTAATATATTTAATACAAAAAAATAAATGCCATTTACATTGTAATTTTCCCCAAAAAAAACAGGGTAATAACAGGGTTTGTCCAGGGTATACTTGAAAACAGCTGAGCCGATTTCAATGGAATTTTCACAAAAAGTTATTAAGTATTGTAACTTACATTATAGGCTACTTTAAATTTTGAATACTTTTTCCTGTCTGTTTGTTTGTTCTTGGCAAACTTGAAAACGGCTGGTCCGATTTGGAGGAGATTTTTACTACAAGTAGTAAATGTTAAAAAAAGTGCTATAAAATACTTTTTATTCCGAAAAAATGTTGATTTTCTGAGAAAAAAAATAAAAAATATTAAAACTGCGCAACGAAAAACATACATCGGCAGGCAGTTGTGATACAATGCACATATATTAACATATCGTAGAGACGACATGATTTTAAACTATGTAATTTGTTATTCTTATAAATTAATGTTTGCAAATTTGAAAATTATAACCATTATAGAAGTATAGCGATAGGTTAAATTCCTAGAAACCATAAATCCATTGTGAATTTACGGGTAGTTAATATATTATTAATAGTTCGGCTGAGTAAACGTTCGAATTATCGAGGGAGGAGAAGGAAATCCTCTGCAGTAAATATTATTTCATTTATAAAAAGAAATATCTTAGTTTAAAAATGAGACCCATAAGAATAAATAACAAAAACAGACAGTTTGACTTAAGTGATCCCGATTAGGAGTTTGACTAAGAGAGGTGAAGCCGTTAGGCAGAGCCCCCAGAACAAAAAAAAAACCAATCGAACTTATTTTTCAAGAGAAAATAACAGCTTGGATATGATAGATGATCGTGTTATGATTGCGTTATGACCGCGATATGATCGCATTGTTTTTTTACCAAAAAACTATATATTCCTAATTTTCAATTTATTTTAGCAAGATCTTTAAGAATTTGTTTTTTAATCTTGGACCTCGGGAAATAGCAGACTTGCCGATAAGACATAATGGCCTTAATACTATATCCTAGAATTATGAATCTAAGGCAACCAAGCCTAATACCTCAGATCTTAAGATAACACATTAAATATTATTGATCTTAAAAAAGATACACTTCCTAAAGGATAGCTACTAATCCATTCTACTAAAATTAATAAATTATTTCATATGACATTTGGTGTGAAAGGTTCTCAAGGCTTAAAATTTTCTTAATATTTTACAATATTCAAAAAAACGTAAAGATAGCTTATATCTGTTACTGGAAAAGTAGTTTAACGGATTTTCATGAACTTTCTATGAAATAAAGGTCTAGAAATACCTAATTATCTTTTTTTTTGTTAAAATAGCTGAATTTCTTATTTTGGGTACTTAAAGTTTTTTATTATTCAATCAGATTAATTTAAATACGCTCAGCGAAGCGGGCGGATATCAGCTAGTATTTTATAAATGTCTTGTGATCAATTTTGAATACATAGTTTACTCGTTTTCTTCTTGTCACAATTGACATTTTTTTCTAACGACAACAAAGAAATTGAAAAAAGGATAATTTGGTCGACGCATTTTACGCCTCACCTGTCCAACGTTATTTTATTCGAAGAGAAAATAAATTACAATTTAAGAGCGAGTGGGAGCCAAAACGTGTAAGTGCATCTCAGCTATTGTGATAAATATTTAAAATATCCCGAAAAAGTTCATTTACGCATTCCACGAGTGTAAGAATCGTAAGTGGTAGTAAATAAGGGTGACCAAAAACGTAAGGGAAGACGCCGCCGTCCATTTGCGTCTTGTGTTTTACGAGAACGACGACAAACGGGCGCAAAACAAAGAAAGACAGTTTTTCCCGGTGCGGTGTGGTTGTTTTCCATTCTCTAATATATTCCCCTTTGTTTTGCGTGTCAAATTATCAGGGGATTGGCACTCAAAATAAGTAAAGTTAGATTGCATTTTTCCCATTTTTCGTCACTCGTTTCCCATTTCCCCGTTTCCTGTTTGATGTTTGATTTTGGATTAAGTCAAAAGCGGGAGATAATATTGTTTTAATACCCAAATGAAATTATAAAAGTTTTCAAGTTTCATTATTCATCTCGTTTATGCCCCACAAATAGATTCATTCAGTGAGAATCATTTTTATATCAAGTCGGATTAGAGCCGTGAATGATGCATACATTCAACTTTGTTTTTCTCTTAAGCTCCTAGCATGATTTATTTGTTAAATGGAAAAATTCACAGAATAAAAGAAATGGTACAAATGAGAAAACAATAGGGGAAACATTTAGCAATTTCCAGAAATTAAATGTCCGTTATATTTTGGACATGTGTCTGCTTCATTTCTGTTCTGTTCCATCCAGCTAAATAGGGAATGGGACTCGTACGAGTTTTGATTTTCAGTTTCGTGGTAAAAACAATGATGACGTAGAAGTATATTTTGTTGCACTTCACATTTGTTACTTGCCAGACATCAAACTCGAGTAATTTCTCGCCAAAAAAAGCAGCAAAACGACCATTACATTCAGACATGCTCCAGAAAGATATTAACGTCAAATTTTGCCCGCACTAGTGAAAAATTTATTCCGAGTGGGAGCTTTTTTAAGACAGGTCCCACTTGTGCCACTGCCAATTATCGAACAAGTCGACCTGATGGTCTCTCGGAAAAACAAAAGCTTACACATTTGTTTGTAGCCCTAAATAATAAATAACCTTTAATTGGAATATCCTGTTTTATAAATAAATATACCGTAATGTTGGTAGCGGGGAGATGAGATTACTAATTGCTTTTAACGATTTTATTCTCTCTCAGGAGTATGAAACGCGGTCAGAAATATTTAAGTGTAAGCGTATTTTTCATATATCCTAGTTTGTATTTTTGTATTGTGTCAAAAATAGCCGTAATTTAATTGGTGTATTCTAATAAGTATGATGGAGACTGAAAATTGTTGATAAACGTTATTCAGACGTTTTTCTCCATTTAAGCTCTTATTGAGTTAAGTTACGTTTTATATTGTTTATACTGTAATTAAATAATTACCGACTATATACAATTTCAATGATTTTAACTTTTAAGGTTGAGGTTTTAAGAGGATGTAAATATTCATATTAACAAAACACTGTATTAAAATCTAGGAGGACCCGAAGTAGGTACCTATATTAAGCTAAAGATCTATACTCTAGTAAAAATAATAATAAATACTCAATAATCTAATTACTAATACTATGAATACTAGTTTTTTAAGGTTTAATCAAGATTACTTCCAAGAAATGTTATCTCATTTAATATTTTTAATTATATATCGGTACATAAAATTGATATTTTAAGGATACATTTTTACTTATAGAATTTTTACTTTTTGTGACTCCTAAAAGCATTAAATAAGAAGGCTTATCAGTCCTTTTTGATTCTTAATTTTTAAAATAGATTTCTATTGATTACAAAAGAATAATATTGGAACGGGATACTTTTAAAAAGTTATTGAGCTTCTCATTAAAGGATATTTTATTCGATACAAATCATATATTTTATGTTAAATAAATCATAGTATTATAATTTTCAACTTGTTGATAAACAATTTATCACAAAAATCATTTTACTTCAACCACTTCTTAAATCGCTCGTATCACTATTCTCCAAACACTTAGAATGAACCCATAGGATAACCCGTGCATCCTTGTATATATGGTAAAATATGTGCTCCAAAAACTTCGATTGCCGAACCTTTTTAAAACTTCTACGGCCTTTGGATTGTCGGTAATGGCAATTTGAATATTCATTGTTAGTATTTTTATCGAACAATATAGGTCCTAGATTTTTATTTACAGTCCAATTAGAAATAGATACTAGAAATATTTTCCTGAAAAAAGTATAATAAAATCTTTTTTATTTTATTAAAAACTTTCGAAAATAAGAATTAAAGGTTTATGAAAATTTTTTGAAAGTTAAAACATTTTAGGAAATTTAAAAATAGAATTTTAGAATATAAGAAGTAGGAATATTCAAAAAAATTTGCAAAACAGTTAAGTTAATATTGAAAAACGTGTTGAAATATTGAAACAAAAATAAGATTTTTAAGGTTTTGTAACATGATGATATTTTTATATGTCTTGCTTAAACCGCTGTGTAAATCTATTTTTAGTATTTCTCATTACTCAATTTCAAATTAAGCAATCGAAAAAACACTTCCGTGTTTAAAACCACAGAAGACTCAATTAAAAATATAGGACGTCACACTGTGATTCCCATTATTCGATCCCCACTGCGTACAGCCGTAAACAATATAAATTATTTCCCCAAAAACCACATCCCCTCACTAATCAACCCCACCCGACATTCACCAAAAACCATCGAAATAAAATAATAATCGAATTTGAACACACACAAAAAAGCATCAAACACCAAAAAGTTCATCATATCAGGCTAACCTCGTTTTCAGATCTTATCACAAATGATTACATTTCAAATGATGAATTTTATAATTTTTTTCTTCCAATACATTACCGAGTTTTAATCGAAATCTCTTTGTTTCGTTGGTTCATTCATATAAATTCACAAAATAAACAAATAAAAATAAAACAAACTGAAAAAATTAGTTTTTTTTTTATTCTATGGAGGTTATTCCAAAGCAGGTGTGAATTTCGTGTCATAAAAGAGGTATTTTTCATAAGCCAACCTTTTTAGCGTAGCTTATTACGGCTTTTGCCTCTTAACTATATTTTTGTTCAGCCAAGTATAATAAAGGTAAATTAATATTTAATTATATAATAAAAAATAATTTTCATAAAATAAAAAATGTCACTAAAGAGGGAAAACCCTTTAAATAAATCTGTAACATATTTTATTTGTCAGCGGAGCTTTTTTTAATTGCTTTGGGGTTGGAAAGCTTTTCTCAAGTACCATGAATAATATGTACAAACACACAGCTTTTCAACAAAAAAAGGAAAAAAATGAACAAAAGGTAAAAGCCGCCCAATTAGCGTTAGCTGAATAAATTTGCACAATTTTTTTGTTAATTATTCACTAATTTATGGTATACATTAGACTTTTGTCGTGCTTGTGTGCATGTTAAGGTGCTAATATTATATAACTTTGTAATATTAATTTAATATTTAAATCGGAATAAAGCTTGTGTAATTCAAAGAACGCTTTGTGGTTATTGTGCTGAATTTAAATTCATTTTTTCCTGAAGTGGTTACTTAATAAATAAATGGGGTAGTAACCAAAAGTAAAAGACCATCTTTTTGTTTGAAAAAAAATGGATGATGAAGGAAATGCTCACTTCATACAGTGGTTGTTAGAGCTTTTATTGGTGATGAGTTTAAAAATTAATGTAACACCAAGGGAATTTAAATAAAAATACGCTGCTCAAATTTCAATTTGTCTAGACTTTTGATTATCATAATCGAGTTCGCAACGAGAATTTCAATGAGTTACATAAGAAGTTGGAGGATGTATTATATATACACGGAGTTTCTTGGCTATTTTTTCAAGTTTTACTCTGTTTTTCGTTCAGATTCGTTAGTTTTGACTAGAAAGATAATGAAGAGGGCTTGTGACCTTTAATTTATTTTTTGATTTGTAAGCTTTGATATATCATGTAGTTGATATGTGAAAGTATTATTGTTAAGAATTTTGCATTAACAAATCTTACGAATTTGATATAATAAGTTTAAAAGTATATTTACATATTATATTCAATATACATTATAGGTGCATATAATTAAAAGTATAAGTTTTTTTTTTTAAATTTTAAATCTTTTTCAAATAATAAAAGCAAATATAACGAACGAGAAATAACTTCGAAACTAAAACAAAATGAAAACATGTTCGTTGGAGATAGTAAACTTGCTTAGAATTTGTTTTAATTTGGAAATTAATCAGTACTCAACACTAAAGCAACACGTGGTAATTCACTTCCTATGTTTTTCTGTGAAGTTCTTAGAAAAATTTCCGCTCTACGGTATCATTTATTTCTCTAAAACGGGTTATTTTAAAAACAAAAATCAAAATTTATTCTTAAGCCTTTTCTACACTTACTGATCGCTATGTGTAATGTGCAATGTATGTCGTCGCCACAAATTTCAAAGTTTCGTTTGTCACAGACAGATGTCAGTCGCGTCGACTGACTTCGCGATCGAAGTCAGTCGATGATGCACAGATGTGAAGCTTAAAAGGCTTAAGTTTTTTTTACGATTGACTTGTTATTATTTGCATAGATCTGGTGGACGTGGCCAATTTTCTTTACTTTGATTTTTCCTAAAATAGTGACCGATTGAATTTTTTCCCGTTTTTCGCCCTATTTTGTATTCAAACAATCTTAAAAATAGTAAAACTAACAACTTTCAGCTATTGTAAAATGAATAAATAAAAAAAAGAAGAAAATTGAAAATTGTTGATAATTACAGGAGTTCATGTATTTTTTAAATCATGTATCTTGAAATGTTGACCTAAAACTTTAGAAAATTACTAAACAATTCATGCCTATTTAAAAATGGTGAGTTTTTATTTTGTTCTCTGACTCCTTTTTTCTTGGGTCCGATTATAAGTGGTTGTGGTAACTTTTATGTTTAGTATAGTGGAACAGTTATGTCAATGAAATCTGTTTTTCACTTGCTATTATTATTTTAGGTGTAATTTTAAATTTTCTTTCTTTGTAAATTTTTATTTATTATTTCAGAGAAAAGCGTCACACTGAAAAATAACATGCGTGCAAGACTGTGAAAAAAAGCTCGTCATGACGTAAAATGAATTAAACATCATATTATTTGTTTACATTGCTATTTTGTAATTTTTTTTTTGTAGGAAAATTTCTACGTTTGCTATCCTACTTATTTTTATTCCGTTTTACGTTTTTGTATTGTATTATGCGTTTGAACTTATACGTTTTATGTCATATAGCATAATAATAATTAAAATTGTGGCTGACACTTGACAAAGCGTTGAGCTTTTATATATTTTTTTTCTGTTAAGTCTTACGGTTGTGTCAATTCTCGACAGATGTTTGTGTGTCGTGTCTAAGTTCTTCGTTAGTTCACGCTCATGTCTCAATAGCCTTAAATAAAACAAGTGACATAATGCTTGCAAAAGCTCGTTTTCCCGCTGCGGTCTCCCACTTTGGTCTATGAAATAATGAAAACTTCTTCTTAGCTGTATTTTTTCTCTATTCTGACACCTTTACTTTATGCTGTCGAGTCACACATATTCTTTTTGTATTTTTTCTTAACTTCTTGAATTAACTTCTGTTTTTATTTTCATTCTTCTATATACTTCTTCTGTCATGATTGAAATATAACTTGAGAATGAAATAATACAAATAAAATGGTTTAAAATGAGAAAAAAATTGCTTTTGTATCCGGATAAACTCAGGTGACAAAATCAAACGGAAAATGGCCTTTGATAGGATGAAGATTTTCGACAACAAAAGAACGTGAGAGTGTAAACTCTTTTGTATTATTGCTTATACGCATGAATGGTTTATTTATATGTTTTGAAGATATAAAGGTGTAAAAAACGAGAGTATTTTATTTTTATATGACACAAATATGTGTGAAAAGCAAGTGTGTTTTGGTGAATGATTACCTCTATAGGTAGGAAAAAAAAATCGGTATGGATACCCTTAAAAATAAAAATTTATACGATGGAAAAATTTTTTTTAAAGAAATACTAATTTTTTGATAAATATTACTCAAAAACCTTAAGGTTAAACTACAATTTGTTAGTTATTATTTGCAATGAGTTTTATATTTTTATGAAATATGAAACAAGAACTTTCTACGGAACGTATTCAATAGTACTTAACAGTTGAAAAAAGTATAACCTTTTTATTATGTGAAGTCTTAATTCAACGTAGACATAAATTAATTTAACGTTTCTATTTGTGTTTTATTACTAATTAACCTGTTTCACAATATAAGAAATATTTCATTTAATAAAACTAATATTTCTCCCATTTTCTTATTTACTTATAGTAAGTTAATGATAACCAACTTACTCCAGACGAGCGACGTCCTATAATTTAATATTTCAAAAAGTACGACGCCAACGTGTAAATTTATTTTGTCAAGACGTATATTTATTCTTGTTACTTTAAATAAATAATTTCTCCAGACCTCAGAAAAAAGCCAGCTCATAAAAAGGTTATTTTCAGTTGATTTTATGTCGGAATTAATGATAGTGTAACCTTTCTTTTACCTTTTCTTCAAGGAAATGTTAATATTTTTTTCGTGGTTCCAGCGTTAGGGATCTCGCTGGAAAATGGAAAAGCTTGATAATTTTTTAGAGGTAGATAAAAGATTTTCAAGAGTTAATTACGGAAGGAATAGAATCAATAGTTAAGGTCAGCCTTGGTGCAAACACGTGTAGATATAAGGGTGAAAGAGGGCTAAATGACCGGGCCTTGTTATTATCGTAAAGGTTAATTCTGTCACTAAGGTAAATCCCTAACGATACTGTTAATATTAAATTATGAAATATTCAAATTTGAATTTGACATTTACTAGGGGGACGCTCAAGTTCGATTCCGTTGTGATATAACGCCTAGGTGTTTTGCAGACCATTGCGGTTTGAGACAATTTCAGTTTAATATGTCGGAATCAGTATATAAGATATAGGCTTATCGTGCAATCAGTTCCAACAATATTTTTCTCTTATCTAAACAAGAATTTACCAAATTTAATTTCGATTATAACGGCGCTGAAACACGAGACTGCTTCTGTTTATTTTCGTTTCTCATTTTTTCATTTAATTAATGGTTTTATTTGTAACACATCTACCTTTTAAATTTAGCTTATTTCTTTTCGATAATTAATTACTTTTTCTTTTCCAAATTAATTACATAGGTAATATTATGATTACAATTTGAATTAGTAAATATTTTCTTTAATGCTTTTGGTGGAAGAACAAAAACGCATTTAATACTAAAAATGAGAAAGAAATATTTTGATATAATAAGGTGGTATCATTTTGTTGAGGAAATTTTAATATTCACACGCAATATAATAAATTAAAAATATAATTTGTGGTCGAAACATTGAAAAACATTTTAAGAAAATTTAGGTGGGCTTTGCGAGACATATAATCGATTTTGATAGTAGGCTATGCAGATAATTTTTTACGTGTAATGGAAATAACATTTATTTTATTAAGTAGTAACTGACAAGTTTAAAAAATAAAATAAATTATTCCTAGGATAGTTGTTTTAAATATGGAAGGTGTTAGCTATTTTAGTTAAATATAGTATAGTGACACTGAAATCAATATATGTATGACTTTAACGTTAACGATAATGGAAGGAAATTAGGAAATAAAAAGTGTTTAATTAATATTTCTAAATTTTTCTTATATTTTGTTGACTAAACTATTCTTACATGTATTCATGATAGAGGGTTATTTTTCCGGATTATTTTTGTTCCCGGGATTCCCGGGAAATATAAAAAAATATTAAATTTGAAGTGCAAATTGTAAAAGTTTTTGGGAAAAATTAAGTAAATGTTTTTGCAAAAAAATAAAATAATTTTAACTCATAATTAAATAAATTCAGTAAGATATAATTTATAATCAATAAAATATAACATTAACATAATTATTTTCATTTACTTGCTTAGAAAGTAACATTTTAGAAACGAGAGGCAATTAAGGAAAAACTCGCTTAAAGATGATTTTCTCTTCAAACAAAAATTGGATGACACAGAAGGTTTGTTCCAATCATCCGGCCATGCTCTCTTAAATCGAAATAGTGACTATAGTGACTATTCACTATTTTTAGGTGCAGAGTATACCACTAAATTCAAATAGTGGTATACTTTTCACTACTAAATAGTGAATAGTCACTATTTGATAGTCGAAAGTCACTATTCCGATTTAAGAGAGTGACGATCACAAACATTACCAACAGATAAAAAGCAAAACAACATTGACCAAGAGACAAGAGTGAGTGAAGAACTGTTTCAGCTTAAAACCGCTCGACCGTATTAGGCCAGAGTTGACCCATGCCCGTATATTTTGTGACAAGTGCTTATATCGACAGTTTTGGCAATGTTTAAGCACTGGTTAACCGGTTTGTAACTCAAGCGAACTTGTCAATTTATGTTCTTCATTCACTTTTGTCTCTTGGTCAATGCTGTTTTGCTCTTTGTCTATTGATCAATGTTTGAACATCACCAGAAAGACAATTGGAACAAACCTAGAGAATACATTTTATATACCAAAATAGGACGTTTTGGCGCCACTGAACCATTGATGTTTTAAATGGGAAACCGAAAGTTGATACAAAAAAACACCCCCACATAGTCATAGGACCACGGTACAATGTAGCGAAATCCTCCGTAAGAAAACGGTCTGCGTCAAAACGTCCCGCACCAAAATGTCACGTACCGATAATATACCCCCACATATAGTTTTGGATGTATAGTCATCAAAGCATCCAATTTCGTTTGCAGATTTGTAGTAATATTTCCAGCATTTATATAATGACATTTTATAATTTTTCCACGTAACATAAATATTCAATTTATTTTTGGTAAGCGATTTTTTGATTTATAAAGTGATGAATGCTGATTTGATAAGTGTGTTAATATGTTGATTATGAAATTTATATTTTTTACGACTATTACAGTTAACTAAACAAAGATTTTGGTATCGGTATCGCAATCGACATCAATCATTTTTTTTTTCGGGAAATGTTTTATTTTTTCCCGGGAAACGGGAAATAAAAATTGAAGATTTTTCCCGGGAATACCTGGGCAGGAATTCCCGGGAATAACCCTCTAGGCATGACGGAGTTTGTAATCTGGATTGTTAAAAAATTTCATTTCGGAAAGGAAACAAGCTCTCAAAATACATATATTATAGTAGTTATTTTAAGCTTTTCTATAATCGCAAAACTTATATTATACTCCCAAAGATAATATGAATTTTTGAATTCATTTCATTCAAAACGTTCATTTAAAAAAAAACAACAAAAAGGCAATATAACTAATAAACAGTAACTTTAATTAAGGGTGATACAAGATTTTTGTATCAGTTAAGAAAAAAAAAAGACTATACATTTCTTACTTGGTTTGTTTAAATGAACTCTTTTAAACTACAATAAGCCAAATTTACAATCTGACCATTATAAAGGATTGAAATAAAAAATATTTTGCGTGTAAATTAAGAGTTAGTCGTAGGCCGTAATCGTAAACTAAAAAAAATCTTTCTGTAAAAAAGCTTTATTGTGTTTTTAATGTTAAATAACTATACCTATATACTTATTTCCGACTTACATCCGTATTGAAAAGAACTATAAGTATTAGTAAAATGATTTATTTTTTTATTTTTATACAACTACTTAGGTCATTTTTATTAAAGGTATTTTTTTTATTTGAAAATTTTTGTATAGTTAAAATAAATGTTAAATATATTTAACGCATATTTTTTAAAATTATAATTTTTCTTGTAAATAGCAACCTTTAAAACCTCATTTTTATACTTTGGTTTGTCAAAGTGTTCATGATTCAAATTAAATTAAATTTTTATTCTGTTACCAAACCAGATCAAAGAAAAGCAAAATCAAAATATTGAGTTAAATTATAAAACCGTGTGGGTGTGTGTTAATTATTAAATTTATTTAAAAATTAAAGAATTTTAAAAGAGCATATAGCATTGTATTATATTTTGATATACTTAGCAATGTTTTTGAATATCTAAATTAATTTTTTTCTCTCTGTTTCAGGTGAGTTTTCCGAATATTGTCAAGCGAATCTATTTAAAAATTAATCGTAAGTATTAAACTGGTTTCATTTATAGGAAAAAGTAACAAAAATGTGTGACAAATAATAAAAATTTAATTCTGTTGAGAATTTTTTAAAATTAGTTATCTATGAAAATGTATTTAACCTATCTCCTACATTTAATTTGTAGACCTGTAATTAGTCAATATTAAAATAGTATGTACAAAAAAAGCATACAAGTCATCATTAATTTAAAAGTGGCCAGACAGTCTTATGAATTTAGTACCAAAATCATTTATCTAGTGAGAATTTGTTGTACAATAGCTAAGTTATCTTATAGTGTACTTAAAATGAAAATTACCATAAACATAATTTCAGAATTCATTTTTAAAACCGTTGAATTCTTAAAAGCCTCTTAAAATATCTTACACGTCTATGTAGATTAGAACCATTTCCATCACTCTAAATCCAGAATCGTGTCACTGCATCATCGAACACCAATTTAGTGGAAATCCAAGACAAAATCTTAAACATTTCCTGATTAAATCACACATAGTAAAGACGTCGTCAGTCACACCATCATTAGCATTTCGTCCCAATTGTAATTTTTGTTCATATTTTAAGATATCGCTGAAGCAGATTGAGTTTCTCGCGCATTTCCTTTCAACAAATATTTAACTTTAATTTGAATATGCCGGGTTTGGGTGGCTTGACGAAACGAAAGATTCCCGTTTTACATATGAGACGTGTGACGACACGATTCGTCCATTAGTTGGAAGACTATGAGATCCAATCAAAAGATGTTTGTTCGCATTTTATTAAGAAAATTTTTCTCTCAACGATTCTATCCTCAATTTAAATCCGTTAGGTGTTTAAATCGTGCATGTTATTCGATCATTAATCAATTTTTAGTGAGCTTTAATACGAAATTCACCCGATCTTTTCACTCGTGTTCCAATTAGAGATGGGTACGTCGGTAGCAATTAGCGAAACCGATGTGAAATGAACCCAAGACAGATTCCACTTTGATTAGTGTCCTTTGTTGACCCGGTTAGGTAATTTCATAGAGAGCTACATATAAATTATTTCTTAAGAAGATTGGTTCCGGCATGAACCGTCAAAAACAAAGCTTGACGACGACGCATAAAGCTCATTCGCTTCATGCGAGCTTTACAAATTTGTCTTTTATCATAATTGTCTTTCCAACATATTGTCTTTCCTATTTATGGCTCCTTATTGTTTTATCAAGAATATAAAGTGACTTTAATATCATTATTGTGTTAACTTAAAAGAATTTTAGCTTCTTCTTTTTTACGTTTACTCGTTTCTTTACTCCTTTTATTTCTGCGAAACCTTATTCCAACCTATGTACCTATGTACCAACGTATTTGGGGTTATAGAAATGTAGTAGAATAAGTTTTAAAATGTCAATTTTAAGACGTTTGAAAACACGCTGTTTGAATGGTTTATCCTTATTTAGTAGGCATAGTATTGCATTTTTCTTGCCTTAACGTAGGTATGTTTAAATTAAAAAAAAAACATAAGGACCAATAAAAGAACATTTGCTAATTCATGGTTACTAGCAAATGGTTAAGATTTAAAAATAAGTTTACAAAATTTGGTATATTATTGTGTTTTTAGACTTAAAGTTTTATTTTTATCAATTATTAACAGCTCTTAACAATTTTTTTAGAGGTGCTTTTAGTGCCACAGCGCCCAGATCATTTGATCTTCACTTCATACGTCACTGTTACAGGGTTCCATTTCCATTGAAAAGGAGATATGTCACAGACACATGACGTACAGAAAGTTTCTGTGTTTATACAATCGTAATATGACATTAAATGTTGAAGTGACTCAAAACATAATAGGTTAATAAAGACACTTTTTATATATTTTTTTTTAATGTTTGTGCTTATAAATTCAACCACTTAAAACATAGTTATCAAATTAAATTAAGTTAGTAGGTATATCATTAATTACTATCAGTTATTTTCGCATATCTTTTCAATCCAGTATATTAACATATATAAAAGAGAAATGTATGCAATATAAAAAAGGGTTAAATTTTATTATGTTTTATGAAAGAAAATTTTGAAACAATTTTCGTTTTGTATTAGAAAAATTTACGTTTGTGCTGGTGCAACAATTCATCTCTTTTTCTCTAGAGGCCGAGCGAATAGCGGAAATATTCGCACGTTCCTTTGCAGATTTGTCTTGCACATTGAATTCAAATTTCTCGAAATACGACTTAACGAATGACATGAACGATGAGGGGTTGTCGCGTAACAAAACGGGAATTTCTTCTTGTCGTTTTGCCTCCTATCAAATTTCAAATCCTCTTCTTTCACACGTTTCATCTGAAATAAAATATTTTATAAATAAACTGTTATGGGAGCAAATTTTCATTTATGTCACGTACATTACGCTTATTTATTACGACATTTACAATCAGTGGATGCGAAACAACATTTAACATTATCAACGCACTTATTCTCAAAAAACATGCGTTCATCCCGAAGAATTTCTCGCCCTGTCTCTCTTTCTCATTCTCACAGAGCTATCCGAACAGGAAAGCTTTGAATTTTTTAAATTGTTCGAATGCGTAATTAATTAATATTGGAAGACTTATGAATGGAAGTATGATCCCGAGGGGGAGAGTATTCGCATACAGAGAGATGAAGACTAAAACCGCCATCACTCATCAGTCTCGCTAACAAGATATGCACACATAATTAAACCAATCTCCCCAAGTTCCCATCAAATCTCACCCTGTCGTGCTTTATATTCCTAATATTTCTGACATAGTTTATATGAAACCAGGATAAATTTTCCAACCTCCTTATCATCTTGACACCAACGAGGTATGAAAGTGTGAAGTGCATTTCTAGTGCACAACCACACCAGATAAATTTTCCAAAAATTAATTATGATTTTTAATGTAATACCTCGAAGAAGTTCGTGAGGAAAAATAATATTATCCTGCGTGCTACTCTGGCCTCTTGTGATTAATCAACTTCAACCGGATTTTGTTTGATTCGTTTATATTCCTAACTTCTTGGAAATGAACTTTTCACCTGCAAAGGAAAAAGGCTATTTATTTAATCCAATCAGAGTCGAATGAAAATTATTAATATTTCCGGAATCGGCTACATTAACAATGAGCGATCATAATTGATGCAAATATTTATAAATGCAAATAAATACGTAATAACGATGCTTGTTATTGAACAAAATTTAATCGAAACAAAGCGGTCGGGAATATTGACCTACAAATTTAAATAGGAAGTTTTTTAAACTATCTTAGTTAATTTATAGCTTGAATGACGCTTTAACTGACCAGGAGGCTTTTATTATGAAACTTAGTTTATTTTAATTTTTTTATTTTATTCTGGGAGTACAATTCTTTAGACGTGTAAAAACAGAGGCGTACATACATATTACCTAGTTCATTCAAATAATAATCATTAACAGTTCAGCATAATGTGTTTTTATCCAACTAGATAATTTTTGTTTCAGCAGTTTCTTAGAGCAATTCAATTAAATTTTCAAGGAATTTGGTAATTTCTTAAAATATTTTATTGCTGCATTAAACGCATTTTTAGTAACGATAGTTTTATTTATTTTAAGAAATATGTTATTTGGATCTCGTATTAGTTGGCCATACCATGACTGTTCAAACACAGAAAATTTTTGTTGGTTATTAACTTATTTTTATCCTAGATTTAAATAATTATAGTTAGGATTCAACGAGAATTGAACCTAGTATTACTTGACACATAGAGCGAAGATCAACTCTAACCACTACGCCAATAAGTGAACCTAAATGTTTATTATTTGACTAAAATTAAGTTATTTGCGTATAGAATTCATATAATATAGTGTAAATAATTTTCTCAAAATGTTAAGCTAAATTAGGAACAAGAGATGTCTGTACTAGGCTTTGATAGGCTTGTTACCAGACTTGTTGAGTTGGTTGGAAATTTTTTCCGGTAAAGAACATCCAATAGTATTAAGTCAACTATACAAAAAACAATAAAAAATTATATAATTAAATTGTCATATTTTTATGTAATGTATAAGTAATAGCCTAAAGATTGATGCAAAGACCTGGTTGTGTCTCTGGACGTTTTGATCACATTTGGAGTTTCAAAATTAACTCTAAATTTGAAAATAAATATATATTTCACTTCAAAGCATCAAAAATTGTTACTGTAGATATATCTACAACAAAAAAAAAACAAATAACTGTTAATCACAAATTCTTACAAAAGACTAATCAACCAAAACAGCTTAATAACGAAAATTTTCTTTTGAATCAGAGAATCCTTCAGTCTGGAATCCAACAAAATTTCGCTTCAATCACGATAACTATCTGAAAGGAAGTAACAAATTTTCCCTGAAACCGATTAGAAAAAGATGCTCAAATACGAATTGATTTTGCAATGTTTTCTCCAAGACTTTTTCACTTCTTAAAAATACAAAAGCCTGAAAAGCTCACGAGAGCGCGAGTGTCCGTCCAATGGATTTCGTGACGAGCTTTTATTTATCTAAGAAATAGCTTTGATTGAAGACGAAGTTTGTTTATCTGTGTGTTCGAGTGAAAAAATATTTGCGCAAATAATTTCGCCGGATTGTAAATATTTTTTTCAATTTTCCCGTTTCACGATCCATTCAACGGTACTAAATTAGACAAAAAGACAGAGCAAAGAATAAGATGTAAACTTAAAACGGTTTTAATATTAATAAAGAGTCTTAAAATTTAAAATACAAAATACAAAAAAAATGTAGAGATAAAACAAGTGTAGATGCAAGTGTAAATATTATTTTTTCTTAAAAGCACGCTTTTTCCGCTTCGTGGACACAATAAAGCCTTTATATAGGTCGCTTTCTGAGTTATGCACGTTGGGAAGTTCGCTTGATTGGCATTGTTTCATTAGGTAGCTGTTGACGTCATCAAGAATGGAAATTTTTCGAGAAGTTTTCACCGAATGGGAGCTCTGCTTAGATGCCTCATGATTTTGATCATCTGTAAGAGTTTCTTTGTAAGATCTCGATATGCAGTCAGGGACGGAAGTAACTCGAGTTTTAACGGCGTGGAGCGAATCATTTACTTTAAACGAGACATGACTGACGCCTTGGTGCGTTGATTGAAGTAAGTCGATTTGCATTTGCATTCGTTGCCGCTCTAAAATTTGGTTTTCGATCGTAGACTCAAGGATAGCACTTTGATTTTCTTGTTCTTTTAACTTATTTGCGTATTCGATGCATTTTTGTTTGAGTTGAGTATTTTTGGAGGTTTCGAGCTCGTTGAGTGACTGAATTTTGGAAATTTTTTCTTTAAGAAGCTGATTTTCTTCAGTAGTTATATGGTAATCACGATCACGACGATCAAGCTCGTTCCTCAAAGAAACAATTTCGTTTTGCAGTGCTTTTTTGGATTGTTCGCTTTTGATTTTCTCAGCATCATATTTTATTTTCAGCGTCTCGTATTTGGATTTGTAGTGCTTGTGTTTAAAAGAATCGTTCTGTGTGGCAAGAAGCTGGTTTTCGATTTCCGAATATCGCTTGCTGAGTTCAAGTTTTTCATTGTCTTTGATTTCAATGAGGTGTTGAAGCTCGTTGTATTGCGCTTTCCAACTATCGTAAAGTTCGGCCATTTCGTTTTGGTGAAAATTATTGTATTCAACATACTTATTTTGCACTTCACAACGTTCTGACTCAACAATATTTTTTAGTTTATTATTTATTTTCTTCAGAGAGACGATTTCATCATCTCGACTTTTCATCATGATCATCAAATGTTCTAATTTATCTTCAAGGGATTTTACTTGTGTAATTAAACCATTTGTGTTTTCCTTCTTGGGAGAAGGAATTGTATCGGTACTAAAATTTGAATCAGCACGCATTATTTGTAATTTATCGTTGAAAATTTTGGTTAGATCTAAAATTTTTTGTTCCAAAGTGACATTTAAATTGCTAAGTTCATTTTTTTCCATGGACAATTGCGACACTATTTTCATTAAATCATCATTTTGTTGTTGTAGCCCTTTGATTTTCTCCGCCACTGTGTCATCCAATTCGTCGTTGTGACAATAATTTTCTTTATTGTTTTGGTTGTCTACATTATTCGATTTTGTTCGTAGTTTGTTCAGTTCAATGCAGTCACGAGCGATAATTCGCTTCAATCGCGTCACTTGTTCGTGCAGCTGTTTATTTGTCATTTCCAAAATTTTCACTTTGTCGTTTTCCACCGCCGTTTCGTTTGATTTAATCGAACTATCGCAAGTCTCGTCTAACTTTTCCGACTTGTCTCGCGTATCGTGGTATAACGTCAATATTTTTGAATAAATCTCATTCAAATTCAGCTTTTTATCATTGCTTTTTTCTGTACCATTTTCTTGTGTTTCCTACTCAAAAAAAAATAAATATAGTTTAAATAATAAATAGTATTTTTAAAACTGAAATGTACCTCATGTTCTTCGTTAACAGGTGATGTTTTAGATTTATTTTTCCGGTTCGAATCATTGTTTTGTTGAGCATCTGCTATATTTTTTGAGTATTTTTTTGTACGTGTCAAATTCTCAATAAAAATACCCATTATTATAAATAAATATTCAGTTCAATTAAAAGTGTGGCTTTTTCAAGATCGCGAAAAAAATTATTTTTTGTTTTAAGAAAGTTCTGTTAGTGATGAAATTTCCAGGATCAACTAAGAACTAATCTAATGTTATTTATAATTTTTTGTAGATATTTGCTTAAAAATGAAGAATATAATTTTTATTCCGTTAAAATAATATTTAAGAAATAGTGACAAACAAAAGAATTTTTTTTATTTATTAATGAGAATTTTATTTTTTTTTACATTAGAATGTAGTAGCAAAAGTACGACCCTTTTTCAATTTCAAAATTGCTATACAACTGTAAAAAATATATACATATTATATAGAGGCAGAATTTTTATTGTTTTAAAAAATGTTGATGTTCTTTGATTATTTTAACAATTACATATTAAGTTAGTTTTTACTACGTAAAAATTGTGTCATTTTACATATTTATATGAATATTAATTTTTTTTTTTGTAGCAAACTCCATTTCTTATTTAAACCATTACAACATTCAGATTTAAGACTAGTCAATTTTTTTAGTTAAGGAAATAATAACTCATATGTGTAATTAAGTCTTAAGAAGTTATGCTTCTGTGTACAAAGAGAAAAACTACAAAGCATCTTATAGACAACTTAAAGAATTTCAAAAATTAAGCGTATATGATAAGTGAGGTATAAAAATAAAACTACATTTAAAATTATGGTCTCAAAATAATATTTCCAACCCCTACAAAAAGAAATTGTAAAAGCACAGGTTCTTTATATTTGCATGTAGATCCATAAACTCAAAACAAGTATTTGGAAAAGTTGATAATTTAGGAGAAGGGCTCACAAAATGCAAAACGTTCAACCTCTTCTTTGAATTATTTAAAGTTGGAAAAGTAAAATCCTTTTAGTGAAGACCATAGTTCTCTTAGAAATAACATTTTTGAATTTCGTGTTTTGTATCTTTTGAGGTTTAGATTCCAGTGAGGATGAGAGTCAATCACAATTATATATTTATATATATTTTTTAAAGGCCTATCAAAAAACACTTTTCTATTCAATTTTTAGATAAATGAAAGGGACTACATTTCTTATGATTTTATTTTTAACCTCTCTTTGAAAATGACTAGGCAAAGATATTAAACGAGAGAAAGAGCAAATTTAGTAAAATTTGATCGGAAAACGATTACGTTGTCAATTAAAATTTAGGTATTTTATGAACACATATTATAGCCTTCTTCATTTTACTAAGGAAATCACTTTGAATATTAATTGGAACGTAGATAAATCATTGTAAAAGAAAATTCATTTTTTATCATACATTTTTCTTGCAAGTTTTTAGCAGTTATTAGCAAGTATTTATAAAAATTTGGAAAAAATTTGAGGATGGTAAAAGTGTGCTTTTCTTTCTTTTTACTTTCTATATGTGAACCACATATCGTATAAAATGTGTTTCGTTTAAAGAGTGCGAAAGCTCTCGTCATCGTCGTTATTATCGTCGTTATTGTTGAAGCCGATTCGCGCTTTTGACCGAACACCCATACATACACGCAGATACTTGGTGTAGGCACATAGAAAGAGACTCGGGGGAAAATAACGTTGTTGATGCGCGCGATGCGAGCCATCGTCGAAAGCCACCGTTGAAAACATGCACACGTTGTGACTCGCGTTTCCAGTAAAGCTCGTGTCAGGAAGTATCGTAGTCCAGTTCGAAACGGAACTCTTCAACGAAATGTTCGTTACTTCAACGGAAAAACGTGGATTTTTCCAAATTCGTACTTGACTATTCAACTCAAAAAATTGTCTTTTTTTTTTCTATATTTCATTACAATTTTAAGCAAATTAATTTGGCATCTAATTAAACTTTATATCATAAAAACATTTTAATTTGTCATGCAAATTTATCGTATTCAAAATTTGAATTGATTATAGGTACATTGTTGTAATGGTAATTTAAATTAATGTGAAAATATTTTTTTATTAATTGTAAGGTTGATTTTAAAGATACTAATGAAAAAAATATCAGAATAAACAGGTCGTTCGTATCAAGATGTGTTGTATATTTCGGTTTATTTTTGTTGTCACATTAATTGTTCAGTGTGGTTTTTTCGACAACGTGTTTGTCACGGGTGAATTTGAAAACAGTTGGACGTTTTATTTGGAGCAGCCGTGTTGCAGCAGCGGAAATGGGCATCATTTACGACATCACAAAGGTTTGTGGCTTTGTTAACGGTTAAAAGCCGTTTTTGCCACGTGCTTTCATACGAGTACATACTTATATCTTAAAATGTTTTTGAAGATCGCGATTTCTATTTTAATATTTTATTGAAAAAAAAAATACCTTATTTAGAGTTCTGCTTTTGATTTTTTTTTGTAGTTTAGAACTATTATTAGTCTTCAAATTATAATCCTTTAACAAGTGACCAAAAACATTTTATTTTAGGAATTTAATTGTCAAGTACCTACTTAATGAATTTTATATGCACGTTTTTCCAAAATCCAACAAAACTTAGTTATTTTCCTTGTCACGACAATACAATTTTTTAGTGTCAAAATCATAGAACTATGATAAAAACCAAATTAGTTTTACTTTAACAAAAATATAGTTAATAAATAATTTTTCCGTAAAAATTCCTTATTTTTTAAATGCCTTCTGACTTTCGCATAAAAAAAGAAAAGTTTTTAATGATAAGTTGGTAGATTAAAAAAAAATAGAAACGAGATAGCTTAGACCAATGGAAACATTAGGGAAGAAAAATTTACACCATACATATCCATTATCAATAAAAATAATTGTTGAAGATTTTTATACCTATAATCTCATGAACTATTACAGTATTCAATTAGATAGAATTTATGACATTTAAATGTTTCATATTTTTATTACAATATTTGAAAAAAAAACTTATTTTACTATTCTAATAAAGAATTCAGGTCTCAATAAATCTTCAGTAAGTAAAACGAAATGAAAAAAAAGAATTTACCCAGCTCACATTTTTTTTATAAAATCTTCTTTAATATTTTGTTGAAAATTTTCTCTAACACCTTGTATAATTGAAACATACTGCCTTTCCATTTTCTGCCCTTTCTAAAACCAATTTACTCGAACCATCTATCCATCAAATCAGTTTCCGATATTTTCAATGTTAAATTTTTTTAGCCTCAATAAAGCGGAGAAAAAAGGAAAAAGGTCAAGAAATCGTTATCCTTTATCACTTACGCGCATTATTTGAAATATTCTTATGCGTGAAAGGCAAAAAGGGATGTTTCTATCTTGTTTGAATATAAACTCTGATAAAAAATCGTGTCTTCATGATTTATAAAAAATACGATAAATTGAATAACTGCGTTCTTTTAGTTAAATAATTATGGAAAATTTGTTACTTTATTCAATAAATTTAATAGGGTTAGTAAAATTTAATTAACTTTGTCATTTTACCACGAATTTATTACCAGAAAGACACATTTGTAACATATGTTAAATGAACCATAAATTATATTTCCCCTTCAGGGGGTTGATATTATATGATTATTTATGGGGTTTACCGAAAAATTGCATTGTATTCATCCCACATAGTCTCTTTAGAAATTATCAAGGAAATCTAGAAATTGACAAACTTTTTCATATTGCAATCCAAACGCGAGACAAGTCTTATGTTTTCTATTTTTTTGTCTGAGAAACAGATGTTGCCTGCGTTCCAATCACAAGCTCAATATAATCTCTCCAAAGACTTATTTCCAATCTAACTTCGGTAGCTTCAATTTCACAGAGACGACAACCAAACAGCCACTTCTGAACAGACTTAAAAGTATTTGATGTATTTGAGATCTAAACCAAAAAGTTACAACAAAACTTACAAGAAAAAAGATACATCCGTGGAGAGTTAATTATTTTTCTTGTATGGAAAAAATTTACCTTTAAAAGTTTTCTTTTCCTGTCGTTTTAACGACGATACAAAGTATCGTATGCTATTGCAAAACCTGACGTGTATTAATTTATTATCGAGCCAAAGACGCGATTTTCTTTTCCAGCTTCAGTTATTTCAAGAGATTTTATGGTTAATGTTCAATTAAATTTCCTATGTTTTGAGGTAAGAACTGCGAAGTAATTACAAAAGAATAAAACGATATGGACGAGTTTTAAGCGCGGCGATATTATCAAAAAGAAATTGTATGATTTCATTAAAAAAATTAAAAGTAACATTATTCGGTCTATTAAAATTAAAGTGTTTGTTAAACATAAAAGAATGTAAATCGTTGTTTGATAACTTCAAATGTTGGTTTTTTGAAAAAATCCATACACTTTTTTTTAAACTATGTACTACTATGTACTATTCTTAAATGAGGAATGGCTTTTCGGAACTGACCACTTTTGTCGCGACGCCTGGTAGTCAAACAGTTTTAGCCTAAATGCGTACTTTACAAGAGTTTATATCAAAGATTATATCATTTTATATCAAAGAGTTCATTAATATGACATTAAAAATCAAATAAAAATTTTTTAACTGAAATGGAAGTTATTAAATCAACTCTTCGTTCAAAAAAATACAATTAGAGTTTTTTGTGTTAATAATGATTGTGATAGTAAATCACATAATTTTAATCAAAGCCCTCATCATAATCTTATTGAGTAGACGAGTTATAACAGCTACTGGGTCTTCTGTTGAATTTTGGTTTATTTGGCATTTATACGTTTTAAAATTGAAAATCTAGAATGTTCCTGAGTTGGAAGATTCTTCCACTGCACGTTCTTGTTGCTTTTCTATTGACATTTTTTGTTAAGGCAAGATAAAACATCAAGTTGTTCCCCAAACTGGTTTGCACGAGCTTTTAACAAATAAAATTTTTCCTGTTTTTAAAACAAGGTTTAAAACAGTTTATATCAGAACTTTGTTAACATAACGCTGTAAAACTGACAACGTCTATGTTTGTATTTTCAATATTTTTACCACTTTCAATTACATGTCTAACTTCAAGATTCTGTGTTTATAACATACCTACTAGCTGATACCCGCCCGCTTCACTGAACACAATTAAATTATACTAATTGTTTAATAGAAACCGTCATAGCAAAAAAAAATGTATATTCCGTTTTAATTCAATTTTGATTTAAAAAAGGTGATCAAAAAGATTATCGAATCTTAATTTTTTTTTAAACCGATTTTGTAAAGTGATGATGTTTTTCGTTTAATGTGTCACTATTAAAGTAACGATAAAAATAAAAAAAATCATAAAAAAACAAAAATTAAAGTCATAAATTACTGATTTGGTTTATTGCGTAAAGAAATTTTGCAGTAGGAGTTAAACAAAGACGTATGATCAATTCTAAATACTAAATCAATAAAAACGCTACCAAAAACCATAATTTTGAATTTCGATACCAAATTTCAAGTTTTTATTTTGCTGCATTAAAGATATATTTTAAGTAGGAATAAAAAAGAGCGTCTAGGGATCTAGCGGATCTTCAAAACTCACACATTGAAAAGTTTGATGAGTAGTATAACGGAGTTTACGTGAACGAAGTCCGGGTACAGCTAGTTAAAGACCAACATATTACTTTTATATAGTATAGAAGAAGATACCAATAAAACAGGCAACACGTACGACGTACAATAGTCAGCCGCTCTGCCAACACTTTTTTTTTAAATTTGTGATATCTTCTAAGATATTAATTTTTATTATATGCTGTAAAGGACAATTTTGATCTACATAAAATGCATAACGCATCTAATGTATTTAATTGGATGAGAAATAATTCTGTATTTTTTAAAATAGCTTGGTAAATAACCAATAGTTTTATTTGTAATATGTGAAAGATAAAAATGGTTCCTGTGGGTTATCCTTAGGAAATAGACATATACCGTTGCGGACTTTTTTATTAATCTTTTTAAGATATATACAATTTCACCGCATTAATTTGATCTATCTCGTAAGGTTTAGCCAGCGTTTGCAACGTAAGCGCACAAAATATGCTTGTTTTGACATCACATTACAAATCTTTGAATTTCCCAACTTTTTTCTACTATCATATGCATATTTTATACTTACAAACCTTCCTCTTGAATCATTCTATCTATTACTGAAAACTGAATTTAAATCCGTTGTGTAGTTTAAAAGATCTAAGGGAAAAGACAGCGGGAGCAACTTTGTTTTATACAATGTAAAGATTATAACTTTTCTTTTAAATAGAACATTGCTTTAAACAGCTCTTTGATTTCACACAATATGTACCCATGTTTTTAGCCCTATCTACTGATCAGTTCTTAGTAAAACAATCAATGGAACTAAAGTAGACTTACTTTATATGTATCAGCATTTAAAACTATAAGCCCGGCTGTCTTGAATTCAACGTGATTTTCATTAATTTTACTACTCGATTATAATCGAGTTATAACTTAAACAGAATTGCAAACCTTTTTTACACCTAATCGTTACTGATCACCTAGTTTTGGAGCTATAAATTTTAAAACCTACTATTAAAAAGCGTTACTTTCTTATTTAGTTATTGTTAATGATTAATATTAATAGAAAATGTAACATCCTTATCTCACAGCCTTTATTTATTTTCTAACATTTATATTAAAAAAGACTTAAAAGAATTTTCATGAAAGTTAGCGACATTGGTTTCTTACGATATACAAGCCTGATCATAATATTTTATACCAGGCACTTTAGATTTGGACATGAAAACCATTATTTTCCTAAAATAATGATGAAAACTCAAACAAAATTAAAAAACATCTCTAAATTACCAGTCATCATCTTACAGCATAAATGATATGATCTTACGAATATATAAAACAAAATAATCTAAATGAAGTAAAAAAATAAGTAAAATTATTTTTAATGTTCCTTGTTTTGTTGTCATACAAAGTAAGCTTTTAAAAGTGTTGCTTTTAAAAATTTTCCTGTGTAAAATGAAATAACATATATTTTCGACAAAAATGTATGTACATACATTATATATATTATATGAAAGCTTTTTAAGCCAATTGTAAGCACATGCTACTAATGTTTAGTGAGTTTATAAGCCTCTAAATTTTAATGGATGTAATCTCTACTAACCAAGTGCCAGAATCTTGATTTTTAAGATGTAATTATTTGACACTTAAGTATGTAGTTTTTTTCTTTTTATAATGTTTCGTTTAATTTTGATAATTTAAACAAAACAAATCAAAGAAAATATTTACCGTCGTAATAAAGTAGAATCAGAAAGATAGGTAAGAAGTGTAATTTCATTACTGCATTACTTTATCATTAAGAGTCAATAATAATTTCGAAACGTCTGTCGTCGTGAATAACTCTGCTAAACTATAAACGAAGAGCGAGCAAACTTTTTCCATCTCTTTATCTCGAGTTGACGTAATTAATATCTTAATTAAATCTTACAAAGTTCAAAAATAAAAGTAGATTTTTTCCCGGTTGTTTTTAGTTAGGGACGAGAACAATTCATTGAAGAAGAAATTCGTTCATTGTCGTTCTTCGAAACGACTCTTCCATTGCATATGTGAGTTTCAAAGTTGAGTTGAATTGTTCGAAACGGTTTAAGCGTTTACCGTTTAAACGGTTTTGAAGTGATGACAATGACTTGTTTTATAAACAGTCTAATTACATTGCGAGACAAATGCATGTGGGAGCAAACCGATAAAAAGGGGATTATATAGTGAGGGCGGAGGGTAGTGTTTCAAACTATAATATGATCTATATAAGCGACTCAACTCATAAATCATTACAGAGGTTAAAGTTCCTTCCATCAAAGTTTCAATTGTCTACATCGTGTGCGTGATTCACTTACGTATGTTTACGACATTGCCATATCGGTAATTTACCGCCATATGCACCGTAAATGTTCCCTTTCACCACTTTTCCCCATATTATCCACCGCACCCTTTACACACGTGAAAACTAAAGAAAAATCTACCCTTCGATGTTTTTCCGAACCGCGATATCAATTACGTGAAAATATTCCCATTCGAGCAACGCGCTTAATACTAAAAGGCGCTAACTACGTCAAAACAATTCCGACAAACAAAACTTGCGAAATTTATGATTTTAATTACTTAAACAAAACAATACCAAACACCTGAATTTCCCATTACAAATCCAGACGTAGTCCCTTTATATTAATAGGATGAATAATATATGAATATTATTTAACTCACGACACACCGTTATCCCATCGATAAAGCTTCACTCTATTGTTTAATGCATTATCGATTTATTAATATACAAAACCCTCGAGTGAAGGGAAAAGAAGGGGACTTAAGAAAATTGTTATTGATAGAAATTTACGAAACCTTTACCGCTAATTATGCATACGTTCAAGTTAGAAACTTCTTAACGACTCCTTCTTGAATCAAAAAACTTCTTTACGCCTTATTCGATTATTGAAATACTTTTTAATACTTAGTGTTGTTTTTTTTTTGTCAGTTACTGTCTAATGAATAATACTCGGTTGATATCTCGGAAATTTAGTTTGGAAAATTTATGAAAGGTCAAGTGAAAAATGAAAATGGACGTTTTGTGAGTATCATAAATCATATTTTAACTATGATTTGTTATTTTAAATACTCCCGCGTTCGCATAAAATGAACGGACGTATAACGGGGCCGTATGTTCTAAATCAAATATATACGATGATGTATTGCGATAATATTTTTTACTTAGAATTTATTACACCATCCAGATTTTTCAAATTTTTAATAATTAAATGTTAAAATTTGAATGTGAATGTTCTATCAATTGTTTACTTTTCTATTTGGTAAAACAAATTTTATAAACAGGTATGAGTATTATTTTATTTCAATATTATTTGAAGATATTTAGAATAGGTACCTAAGGAAACATTTTTCATGCGTCTGATTGATATTTTGTACGAATAAAGTTAGGATCCTTCTGTAAAAGTAAGATTAATTTTATACTCTCATTAAACTTTACAAGTTTATTTAACTTGTGTTTAGAATTTTATTAAATATTTAGTTTTCAGACTTTAATTTCAAAATTTAATTCTTTTCGAAAAGTAGGCGAAACATTGAGGTCCAAATGTAAAACGGAGGAACGATTTTTAAAAGATCTAAGATTTAAATGACCTACAGAAATTTTCTGTGTGTAGACAGTCGTGATATGACCTGAGATATTAAAGCGACTAAAAACAAAAAAAAAAAAAAAATTCCATGGGACAATCTAAAATGTAAACCGAATTTCTCTCAAATCTGTACTAAACTTCTCATTAAGAGTTCTTTGTTTTTCTTGTGTTGTTTAAAGTCGCTTGGAAAATTTAAGGTCATAAACAACTGGTCTAGTTCTAAAGATCCTTGCCACTTGTTTCACTTTCTTGATGTCTTATTCATACATTTTTCCTATACATATTCGCACTCTTTCAGTTCAATTTTGCACAATCATGGTTCACATTCACACATTCACAAACTCCCGGGTCACGTTTTCATATGTACTGTATTATAGTTCGGTGAGAAGGTTAACCTCTCTAAGGGAGTCCACGCTTGCAACCCCTTTTTCTGTATTTAGATTTTTTTTAACTATGTATGTGGCACCAGCCACTTCTATCTCTGACTCTCAGTTTCTAGGCACTCCAGCTGCAGGTTCCTTAAGGATGTATCGTATCCACATCTGCTGCCTTGCGCTGTTGTTTTATTGAACAGGTGGCTGTGGGCTTGTGTATCCCACCCTGCCTGCAGAGGCTTACTTTCAGGTTTCTTAGCAGTCCTTGTCCAAATGGAATTTCTGAGGTGGATACTCTGATGTTAGCGAGCTTCTGTGGTTGGGACTGCCAAAACCGTCTCACAGTTTTATTATTCCTTCCTTACACAGTCTAAGTGTATCCTTAACAGTCAGTGCCTATTCTCGTCTCAGCTATTCATTAGTGGCCTACTTTACTGACAAGTCTGTTAAGACATTACCAGCAATATCCTAATGCCCAGGAATCCATTTTATTTCTATATCCCAAGTTAGCTTTCGTAGCTTATTTTATATCTGTGCCACTGTCTTGTTTCCATTTTTCCTGCTCTCTATGGCCTTTATGTATATGACTGCGAGTCAGAGAAGATGGCTATTTGCTCCTTCACCCGGCCTTTCCCTATATATTTCTAGGCATCTTTTGATCGCTTTCGCCTTACAGGTGATTATGGAGGATCCACCTGGAGTTTTATCTTTGTTGTTATAACTGTGTGAAGATATTGCGAAACCTGATTTTCCATTAAACACTAAACCATCTATGTAAAATTTTTGTGGTCACGATATACGATGATTTCCATTTCTAGATAGAATTTTTGAAAAATTTGTGGGATTGTGTTTTCCAATGAGTGTTTGGATAGGAAGGGATTTATTTTTGGGTTTCAACAATCCCCTGAAGAGCAGCAGACAGTATTGTGTTACCTAGCAGCGATGAGTTAATCTAGAGCTCTTTTAATCAAAAATCACTTTACTTTAATCACTTTGCAAATCCTTTAAACACTTTTACTTGAATCACTTGAATTCACTGAATGAATCACTTAGAATCAATGTGGGTCTTTTGTGTAGGCAAGTAAAATGTTTTTTTTTCTTAGGTTTTTAAAGTCGCTTCAACTTCTAGGGCTATTAGCGACTGCGCATAGTGGTACTATGCCTAGTAATTAATTAGATTGTTGATAAAGATAATAGATGTGAAGTGAAAAAAAAAATTGATTAAGCTGAATAGTGGTAATAACAATGATAATAATAGCAATAGTAGTGACGAGGTATTATATTTTAGATGATAGAATGTAATGCTAAAATTTTAAAATACTAGTGTTTAGCGATCCATTTGTTTGGTGGTTAATTAGAGAGTTTTGTAGAAGGTGGATGTTTTTAAACATTCGAGAGAGTTTGATTGCCGAACCTTGTTAGAACCTCCAAATTCGTTGGCTGTCAATAATGAAAGATTATAATCTCCATTGTCAGAATTTCCACCGAACAGTCAAAATATTCCTTCTTTTCCATTGCTGCTTGTTATCTCTATTATCTATCTTTGTGCGTTACAATAAAAGTTTGTATATGGCTTAAAAAATATACCTAAAATATAATTAAAATTAAAATATAAATATAATTTATAACTAATTATTTACATTCTATATTTTTTAGGCCAGTATTTCCTAAACTTCTTTTTCTACGACTCTTTTTAAACTAAAAATCTTAAGTAACCCTCCAATATAATATAACTACTTATGTAATCAGTTATGAAAACTGTCGGTTGATCTGTAATCAATGTTTCTGATGCCCTCTAAAATTGTTTCACTCATTCTCATCTTAAGAAAAACTGATCTTACCAAGGGGGGAATAAGCAAGATAGAAAATAAATAAAGCAAAGCAATACTATTCAGATATGATGCAGTTTGTTCGTCTTTATGATACGAGTACCAATGTCGTCTTTGTAATACATAATACAATGATGAGATTTGTAGAATATGTTTCAGAAAATCATAATGTAATGATGGTTTGCTACTTAGTAATCAGAATATTTGAACATGAACTTGTTCGTAATGTAAGACAAGAGAACAAGTTCCCGCTAGTGTAGCCCGCAACGTATCAAAATGCATTATTGGAATAACTATTGTCATAGTTAATATTGTATATTTTCATAACTTGTTCATAGCAAAACTAAGGAATATTGATGTAAATTTTCTCAGCTTTTGGAAGACATGGAACTGAAATAATGAGCTCAAATTAATTTTTGGGGGTTGAGAAATGAAGAAATACTGTTCTCATATTATGTAGTAGGATCGTCTGTTGATTTTGGTAATGTTTACTTTAGTCCATTAACATCACTTTTAATGCTGCTAATGCCTCCATTTCCGGTCTCAAATAATATTTATTCGAGTAACTTAACTCGTCCAACCACTCACGTTAAGTCCATCTGGCTTTGTTTCATTTAGTCCATTTCGTTAGTGACCTCTTTCCCGTATCATTTCTCATCCTAAACCAATATAATATGGGCAATGGAACGAGATTATCGAGGAAGATGAGAAAACAGTTCTTGGATTATATTTGCGCCACTCAAAAAATATTTTTTGTTTGACGAGCGGTTTTTAGAAGATATCATTATATTTAATCAATCCATGTTGTTTTCACAACGGGCTTTGATATGTCTGTCTATTTGTTTTTGGGTAGCTTAGAAAAGCGGTGAAAATTCCCATTCCATTTTTAATTACACAAAAAATTGGAACGTTTCTCTAACGTGTCGCGTTTTAAATTAGAAAAAAGCGACTAAAGTAACTAGTTACAAAATCTGTTGGCGTTCGCAAATCTAAAAAGTAATTTTCATTGAAACTCGAGGAATGTTTACGATTGAAACGTGGGTATGTGTTAAGAAAATAATCCAAAGCGTTTCGGTCTCTCACAGAAAACGATGACGATCGTAAATGAATTTACACTATGACTCAAATAGAATCGCAAACATGAACTTTTTTTGATTTTCACAAAAAAATGGTTATATACGTCAAAGCTTCGCGGGCTTACTTCATATAAAGGGACTACGTAAGGCGTATATGTTTCCCAAGCTCTCATTTACCTTTGTGTATGTGTTGCAAATTTTTTATGCGCTTGAAAATTCAAACGCGCGCGTTTTGTAATTGAATCAAAAGCATTCACTACTCTATGTGTGTAAGTTATAACAAGACGTCTAGTAACCTCTTTTTTAAATAGGTTACATTGGTTATTCTCTGTAATTTTTTTACCTTCGACTTTTTTATATTAATTATTTTGTTACCACATTACAAAATTTAACGATATTAGGCTTTTTTACTGATAGATTTTTTTTGATAAATGATCGTAGAAAAACGCGTAAAGTTCAATTTTTAACCATTTTTAAATAGCGAAATATTTAATGTTCAAAAATAATATAAACCTGTTAAATTTTTTAAATAAATTTTCAACGATTCTTTCAAATATTTTAATACTTATACCTAACTAAAATATAAATTTTATGACTTATCGGGAAGGAAAGGATACTTTAACTTTCACAAGATTTATACATATAATGAAAATGCAACTGAGTCATCTTTATTCACTGAATACTTTTTAAGAATCTTATTTCGATCGTTATAATTATCGTTTCAAAGGTCAAATTCAACACTTAAAAAATTATTTTCTGACTGTGTCTGTTGCCAAATTATAGAAAAACCACTTGACAGATTTAAATGTAATTTAGTAGGTATAATGATAATTCACTTTCAGTGTCACTTACAATAATAACTTTCATTGCGAGAAAATGTCTTATTCTTAAGCAAAAATAGAAAAACCAAGAATGAGTAGGGTACTTTGTATTGAAGAAAGAATGCAAAATTCAGTATACTTTAAACAGCTCCGTAATTATTATTTTATTTTATTTAATATTTTGTTTAAAAAGTAGCTGTTTCAACAAAATTTTTAAATAGGTTCTTAATTTTTCTTAACCCCATCAGCCAATTATATATTAAGATTAGTTGTATTTCGACTAGGTTATAAAAATACAAACACACAACTTTGAATTTTTACTGTCACCTTTTTAAATTATCACTTGCATTGCTATCTTTATAACTATAATTTTACAATACAGTAATTTTTTACTACAGGTATGACATTCGTTACATTTTGAGTTGTAATATTACTGGAAATTTCAGTGTTGTTGTTAGGTAAAACCCACAAATAAATACTTTATTATATTCATATTTAAAAATAATTTAGATAGCTACTTAAAAATGAGAACCACAGAATGCAACTTTTTTTTAAAAAGGCAATTTTAAAATATTTTTTTAAATTATATATCTTTAACACCATGGTTGGTTTATCACCACATTTTTAGTCAATATACAGGTATTTTTAATGCTGTTTTTTTTTAACCAAACTATAAACAAATAAAGACTTATCAATTTAGTTTTTAGAACAGTTAAAACAAATATAAAACAAAAAGTGTAAAATCAAATTTAAGTCCATACCTACAATATTTTTAAATTTTTTAAAAGTCTTTTTTATACTATTCTTATATTTTCTAGCTTTCAATTTCTTGCTTTGCATTGAATTTATAAGCTTTTCATGTTTGTAAGTGTCATTGATTTCTTTATATATTTTTTCTTGACTAGGAAAAATGTGAAAAATCAACCAATATTTTATAAAAGAATCGACATTTTTACAGCGTGGAATTCAAATAACAATATAATTTTGTTATATTCAATAGATAGACATCAATTTTCCATCGTCCATTTCACTATGAACGAGATACGACTTCCATTTTAATTCTATAGAAATATTTAATTAAGAACTGTACAGAAAATTGATAACAATTGGATGAAGTACCCTTGGTCCCGTCTCGTCTCGCATCTCATTTTCCCTCCTTTTCATCTCGAATGAAACGAGGATAAAATTCTCCACATTTATATTATAATAATATTTCAGAACCGCGAGAATCCGCACAAAAGACCTCGAGGAATTTTAATCAAACATAATTATAGGTATAATCCATGGGTTATATTAGCTCCTCGTCATTGCCAAGCTATTGCTAAGACCTCCTGTGAACTCACTCCTCATTTTAGACATTCAACATAACGGAGACAGGATAAATATCGGGATAACCGGGATGAGAACAATTTCTAAAAGGTATGATACCAATAAAATGAAACATAGCGTGCGTGGCCTTAATCTAGCCATGGTGCCGAGCCGTTGACGCTGGCTCATCCCTCCAAAAATTCCTAATCATTTTCCAAGCAAATATGATTGGCTTCAGTCAGCCCTGCCGAGCCTTAACTCCCCACAAGTATATATAAAACTCTAATTCGCCTGCATTTTCCACAAGGGATGAACCGGGTTTTCTTATCCTTTTTTTTAAATATCTCACGAAATATTCCTCATATCTTTCCAACTTTCACCCTTGAATAGTTCTTATCTCTTCTATATCTACACAACGATTATTATACAAAGAGCGTTAGTTCCACATAATTTAAGCGTTTAACGCTGCTCGCACGTCATTCATGTAAATTAGTTTTTCCTAAATAACATGTGTGTAGGAAAAAACAAGCCTATAATCGAAAAAGTTATGGAGATTAAAATATCCATATCTCGTCCGAAACACGCGTGTGTGCTTTTATGCGAAAAAATACCTAATAACTCTAACAAATTTCCCAAAAAAAAATATTTTTGTAGATTTTAGATAATATTTTACTTGTTTAAACCAAATGAGCTGCTTAAAGACTTTCCTCGTAGGAGAAAAGGAATTTTCTATTTTTTATGAAGAAAATGAACTTGCGCGTTGATCAATTTCGTGCCATCACAACAGCAAAAATTTACGAGAAACTTTAACGCCCTCTTATGTCACGTAAACACACACATAAATATTAATTAAGCCAAGTAGAAAACAGAAAAAAGAAGAAAATATTTTACAATATTCATATAAGTAGATATGATACGTTTTATACGAGTGCATTATCAAAAATTTATTTGCAATAAAACCCAACCACGCAGGGGATGTGCAAGCTTTCAACGAGGGGATGGTTCAATTATCTTCCCTCTATTGGAGGGTTAAAATCAACAATTTTCGTCAGATAATTTAACTTTTCTTTCGTTATTTTCACTATTTATGATATATATGCCTGATTTCAAACGTGTTCCGTCCTCGTTCCTAAACCACCTCCTGGTCCAATCGCGTGCTTCTTACTTCCTAAATTATTTTTATATTATAATAATTTCTTTAGTTGCGTGACAAAATGGCGCTGTAACAACCAAAAAAAATTCTTACTTCAAATATTTGACTTCTCCTTTTTTGGCATCCTTTTTAACTACACTAACTTTTAACTTTTCCATCTTTAGGTATGAAAAGCACATAAAAACATTTGTCACTCATCATAATATACAAAAGGAAAATCAACCTTTTGTCTTTTTCCCAACTACTTCCATTTATTACGTTTTCTCTAATTTTATTTCTTTGTTGTAAAGCTCTAATTAACTGATATGAAAGGGAGTTTTGACGAGTATATGGGTTGTTTTTCCTATGTAAAAATTATCAGGTTTAAATAGCTTTTAATCCTTTTTATCGTGCAAGACAGCTTATAACAATTATTTTCTCTAAACATAAATGAATTTTGCTACGTTTTAATTATATAGAAATAATTTTATATAAATTTACTAAAAAAAATGATCAAAGGGTATAATGGGCAGTAGTATATAATATATATGTATAGGTAACTTGTCCGGACATAAATAGGCTCCCTATCCTTTAAGTCTGAATACAATGTCTAAGTTTTTCGTTAAACGATTTTTTTGTTATTTTTAAATTTACAATTATTCATAATATTTTTGAGTAAAATGAACTCGACGATGATGATAACTTAAGCTTATTTGGTCTAAAAGAGGAGCTTCTGAATTTCCAGAGACATTAACCTGAGCTTATATTAATACTATAATTGAATTAATGCGACTTTAAGCCGAGATTAGCCGTGAGGATTACCAATGTTAAAACCGAAATAAACCGTTTAAGTAACACCGTAACATTACCGTTTGAGTTGTATATTAATTTTTTAAGGAAATCTTTTCGAAAAGGATGATTTAATGGAAATAAAGTTGGCTATGTAATTAACTCAAATGAAATAATTAAATAATTAACGATGATCGTTTCGATTGACGTCGGTTATCTCATTTTAAATAGAGATATTAAGGTCGTCAAGCTCGTTATTATTAATTTTTTTATCTCTCTGCATTACCTGCGTTCCTGTTTGAGTTTCGTCAATAATTAATTTTGGGATGAGACAGAAAATGGAACGTCTTAGAGAACGAATGAAACGTAACGATACGAAACGAGGAGGATGGAAAATAAAACGAGGTTAAACAGAAGTAATTTATTGATTTATGCCGGAAAATTAATAATATAAAAATAATTACAAATCATTTTTTTTTGTGAAAATTATTTAAGAGAACTCCACCTTAATATCCATGGCTATTAATTATTTTTAGGTTTCCAATAAAACAACGCTTTTTTTAAATTTGAAATTTGTCTCAGTTTATTAATTTTAGAGCTTGAATTTGTATCATCAAGTGAATGAAAATGAGCAAACGATATTTCATGATTTAATAAAACCTCAAAGTTAACGATGAGACAGTTATTTGAAAATAACTAATTCAAAATGTGAAAAATTGATCGATTGTTGGCTTTTAATTTAATAACAATTTGTTTTAGCATATTAACCATATCAGTTTTAACAACGAAATACATTAAAATACAGTAGGACCTCGCTTAACGAGCAATGTTTGGCAGAATGAGTGACGAGGGAGAAGACATAACGACGTCACATGCAGGACCCTGCCTATATATCTTGGCTTTTAGTTATTGTTTCGTTTAACGAGTGTTTCACATTACGAGTAGGATTTGGGAACACATTACGCTCGTTTAGCAAGGTTCCACTGTATTTATTTTGTTTATAAAAATTATACAGTATGAAAATGCAATATTGAACTGTGATATGAATAAAATCATATTGTTGATATGAATCCTGTTATTTTTCTGTCTAATTTTTTTCTATTGATTTATAAGATCTATATTTACTATGGATTCATCAAGTCAAGTAACTGACTAAGCTATGAAATGAATTAAACATAATAATATGACTTTAAAATAATTGTTTTTGGGTTTTTTTATCACTATTGAACTAACTACTTTTTCCCTACTTACAAATACAAATATTAACTAAGTATTTCTTATATATTATTCTTATTACAAATATTAATTGAATGTCTAATAAAGTTTTATTTTTTAAAATGATAATTTAGGAAATCAATGCTTGACTTATCTGGATATTTAATAATATTTAACTTTACGTGGATTTCCAGTCAAATTTAAGTCAAGTAGCTTGAAAATCAAAGCAAATAGCTTAAAAATCAAGTCAATAAGTTTATCTCTTGTTTTTAAAGATTCAAAATTTTTCTGTTTATTATTATTAGCAAGCATTATTATTAGCAACTCTATATTTAAATTACTATTTATTAAATTACTTAAAAGTCAGGAACTGCAGTGGCTCATTGGCCGTAAGTCACCACTGTCTTTGGACGCAAAGCTGATGATATATAAAGCGGTCTTAAAATCTCTCTGGACATATCGTATCCAACTGTGGGAAGCGATCAGCATCCCCAATTTGAAAATAATCCAGAGGTTTCCGTACAAAACTCTCCTATACTAATCACGACGACCTGAAGATGATCACTGTCGGGGAGGAGAGTCCAAGTACAGTGCTCTCTTAAATCGAAATAGTGACTTTCGACTACAAATAGTGACTATTCATTTTTTTGTAGTGAAAAGTATACCACTATTTGAATTTGGTGGTATACTTTTCAGTAGTGAATAGTCACTATTTGTAGTCGAAAGTCACTATTTCGATTTAAGAGAGTCAAAAATATCAAAAGAGATATACTTGATAATACCAATTAAATTATTAGGCTCAAACGCTTCACGTTACTCGAATTGCCATACCGTACTCTCTCAAATCGAAATAGTGACTTTTGACTACAATTAGTGACTATTCACTACTGAAAAGTATACCACCAAATTCAAATAGTGGTATACTTTTCACTACACAATAGTGAGTATTTGTTGTCAAATGTCACTATTTCGATTTAAGAGAGTAAGTGACAACAATATAGACTGAAAAGTTTACTACACAGGGTGTAAATAAGGCCTCACTCTACATAAATCCAATTCGCTTATTGTCCAGGGGCAAAAACCAAAAAACTAAAGCAATATTTAAAAAAAATTTAATGTGGTCGGTTATTTTCTATTTTATAGTTTCAATTCAAAGTTTTACATGGAAGTTAAAACATATCAATCCCATAACAAACATATCAACATATTAAGTTAATTTTTGAGCGCTTAAAAATTTTATTTTACTTAGTTAGTTCCCTGCAACAACAATTGAAATTTGTCAAACAACTTTTAGTTACTTTTCTTTAATTGACCATTTTAAAGATTGAAATGTATGCAATAATGTCGTAGAAACCATAGATAGTATGAGTTTAAAACATCACTTTGTATATCATCAAAAATTTTTTGCCATAAACAAACTTCAGCAATTAATAAGCGTTTACATATTGAAAATTTTAAGATTTTTAAGGCTATTACTTGTGATCAATATGGTTGAAAAAATAAAGTTTAAAAAAAACTATTAAAAAGACTTTCCAAAAGTTACCAGCGCGTTTAAATAGTTATTATAGAAAATTGAACGACAGGAAAATGCTTTTAAAATTAATTACAACAAATTAGAAGAAATAATTTTTGTTGAAGAGCAAAAAACTGATTAAAATATTACTTGTGATCAATATGGTTGAAAAAATAAAGTTTAAAAAAAACTATTAAAAAGACCTTCCAAAAGTTACCAGCGCGTTTAAATAGTTATTATAGAAAATTGCATGGCATTTAATACACAAACTGTATTTGTGTTTGGTCTTGTATGACTTGATTCTACAATAAATAGTATATAGTAATCTTGAATATGTCCATTAATATATATATAATTAGGTCAATGGTACCTAAAAAATTCCAAAACTTTTAACAATGAAAAGTTTTTGAGTAAAAAGTTCTAGAATAACGTTACATTAAAACTGATTTTAAACTTTTAAATTAAAAGAACATTGACTGTTGAACAGGAAAATAAATTATTCGGGGAAAAATGAGAAAAGTTATTAGTTTATTTGAATGTTGTCTTAGAATCTTTACTGAAACTTACTAAGAAAATATTAATTTTCTTCGAATCTTAACATAATTATGCTAAAATAAATTTTGGGAATTTTCAACAACCCCAAAATCATCCCTCTATGAATATATATGAAATATCTCAAACAAATTTGAATAATTACAAAACGAATAACGAAAACGCGAACCATTTGCGTTTGAAAATGTTTAAAATAAAATTTCTTGAGATATTTATGTTTGATATCCGTGTGTATATTGTAAATATAATTGATGACGTCGTTTCTCTCTTGTATATGATATATATTTATAGCTTCCCCATTTAAAATTAACCTATACATAACACTAAATAAAGTTGTGTTGATTTATCGTTAGCGAATGGGTTCCAGGAGCGATCCAAGGGGTTTCCCTGAGAAAAAACGACAAACGCTCTTTGCCTTACTTAGCGAGAGACGAGCTATGAAGGCTTTTGCCTTGTTGACGTTATAGAAATTTATGTTGTTTCACTTCACGTCGGCTGGTCATAAATTACTATTTTCCAAAAAAAAAACTTCATTTGACCATCTGAGAATTTTATTATTTTCCGAAAAAAATCAATTTTTATAGTCTCAGGCCTTTCCAGCCTGACCCTTGGTACTTGGTACTATCCCCGTCCACTTGCATGTTCCATGCGTGTTCAATTTACATATCACGTTTTATTGTTGTGTTTTTCCGTGTTTTTATGTATATCTAAAAAAAATTATCTCACGAAACTATTCAGTTCTTATGAAATTCCAAGTTATTCAAACGTTACGACATTATTTCGGATAGAAAAAAAGAAAAAGAGGAAACAATGCTTACTCTTAGAGATAAATTAGATTGTTTCTTAACTACACACCTGAAACATCTCTCGTGACATCTGTCGGTTAAATTAAACGACAGGAAAATGCTTTTAAAATTAATTACAACAAATTAGAAGAAATAATTTTTGTTGAAGAGCAAAAAACTGATTACATTATCATAATATTCTTTATAACAACATTATTTTAATGTTACAAATAAAACTACAGAGAGAATAACTCGATAAAATTCAAAGATTTTTCTTGAATTTGAAAATCCGTTTTTGAAACAAAACAAATGCAATAAATTGTCTATGGAAGAAGAGGAGCTTTACTGTTTTGTACTTCTTCAATTTAGTTGCAAAATATTTTCATAGCGTAACTTTTGCTTAGCTAGATTTATAAAAATACTATCGTATTTCAAAGACAACCAGTTCTACAAAACCCAAATCACGTCTCAGCTCTTTCGTTAAAATATTTCTTTTTTCAATTCCGAGATTTTTTTTACTTTCGTTATGAATTTATTTCTCAGTGAAAAAGTTTGAACAAATTGATTCTCAAGAAAAATAGGATTTATAGAAAAGCTCACTTGCACAGCAAACAACAAAAGACAAAGCTCAATTATTTTCTTCTCTCGCATTTTCATATTATTAGCATCATCAATAATTAACAGTTTGAAAATTTATTCGGGTGGAAAATTGGACGGGGATAAAACCCGTAGTGTAATTAAATGATTAATTAATAGTTTCGCAACTAAATCGCCGTTCTAATCCAATTCTAGACGAAAAACTTGAGCTATAATTATAACACAGAATTGAACAAAATGATTTGAGAGAAGAATAATAATTTTTACTAAATTAATCGGTTTTAAATATTGCGCAAATGTAAAATCAGTCGCCCTTTAAATAACTTTAAAGAGCATTTATGGAAAAACTTTTATGGAAATAATTCAATTACAACTTTCCACTTGAAACTTTCGTGAAAAGGGCTCGTCGCTGATTTTCTGATTTTCCCATTCCTAGTATTTCATTATCTGAAATCCGAATCTGAACTAACTGGTCCAGCTCTCTTTAATTATTCCATTTTATTTTCGTGAAATTATATTTTAAATTAAGACTAACAAACCGGGCTCTATATTAATTCATTTTAATTTATTAACGAGATTTTAAACCCGTTATATTCAGAGATTTTTTTCCATTTTCTCATCTCTTTCTCTCTTCTTGTGTCTTTCATCCCGTATCTCATCTCATTTAAATGATATTCGAGCTTTTTTCATGTAAAATACGTAAAATTTAGGCGCAAAAACTAATGTGAAAAAAATTTAATTAGAAAGATAAAAAGTTCAGTTAATTTTGATTTTATTTTTAAACATATATTTTAATTTTATTTTACTTGATCAATTTCAGTTATCATTAAAAGTATTTTTCCAGAAAATGTTGTAAAAATTCTTTTTAAAAATTTTAAACTATTTTTTATAACAAAAATAGTCTTTTATTTCAATCATTTTCTTTCATTGTGTATTATGTATACAAAAAATGAATTTATTATTATTCACCTTCACCCATTATGACCGTTTTTCAATTACAAGGCATTATATTACACGGTTTATACTGTTTTGTGCCTCATATCTTTGATGATTTTGATGTTTAATTGGAATAGATTAGTTTGCAAATGCTACAATAGAGTGCATTCGTCTCACTTCAAGTTTTGAGGAAAAATTCTTAAGTTTAGCCAGGTTTAGCAACCTTAACACTTTTATATTGTAATTTATATTGTTTAATAATTATTGTAAATATAAATTAATTCTTACAATTCTTACGTTTTTTTTAAATCAAGTTTTAAAATGAGCTATAAAGAAATAATTTCATTTTCAGATATAATGGCATGATAATGACCAATAATTAATGACAGATGAAAAATACACTTCTATAATGCCAACTCATATTTTTATTTTAACTTGTTGGTACCACTGGCGCATTACATTCGCAGGAGACACTATTTCGAATGCTCTAAGAGGCGACGCGTCGCTGTAGTTGTAACACTCGATGCCACTATAATCCCGCGTTTATGCTATAATAGGTTTGTTCTTCTTGTCAATCTGACAAGAAGAACAAACTGTCTGCAATCTGTATTTTTACATAATCTATTTGGGGGTGCCGCAGTGCTTATGGACAAACCGCCATTGATATTAACAAAAGATTATGAAGACAATATTTAGTTGTTTCATTTTAGAATAGTTTCACACGTTAACGATTGTATATATATAACAGTAAATAGTTTGGAACTGTATAAAAATAAAATAAAGTTTAAAGTTTTCCCAAGCTTTCATTTTTAATTTTTCGCCTTCGTTTATTTTACGTTGTTCTCTCAAGGGGGTTTTCTCACGTCGCCTGAAGGTTGCACCAAACACATCATCAATTTTACCAATGTCAGGAAAGTTACTCTTGTTTTGGACATGTAATGGAAACAGTAAAGGGATGCAAGTGGGATGCGCATGATGTAAAAGGGCTTCCTGTTCCAAACTACAAAGCTTAGTATGCGTGAAATAAAAAAAAATGTAAACGCTAACGTAAATGTAAAACAAACGAAAAATTTGTGGCGCTTTGTTTGTGTTTGCGAATTTTGTGCGCATTTGTGTTGGACGCATTGCGCCTACTTTGATATCTCAACACTCAACCAAGCCGAAACCGGCCTCGAAACCCCCAACATTGCCATTTATTTTTCCGGTCCATTTACAATATTTAAGGGTTTGGTTTGGAGATTAGCGCCACAAAAATTTTCATGTTTTTCACTACATTTGTACGCCCTTTGTTTTGCCTCCACACACGCACATATATATACAAATATGTGTCTGGATTGTGGTCTGTTTGTGGCGTGTTTCCCCTCTTTTAATAATTTTATTTTCTAGTTTTAAATAAATGGATTATAGATGATAGTAAAGCAAAAAGTGTAATTATTTCAACTGGAAAAATTCAACGTAATCGACAAAAAGGGGATGATAATTTTTTCAACCACCTGTTTTTTGCGTTTTCCTTTTATCTCATTCAAACATTTTTACTTTGTTGTTTTTCCGGAGTTTTATAACAATAATAATAATCATAATAAATATTGGTCAAACTACCCTTAAAATATAGCCGAAATACGTTTAATCGTATATTACAAACCCGTCAAATAACCCCTCCTCACTTTATTCGGTTGGTGATGTTGCACCCTAAAAAATTTGCTGTGCAAAGGTAATTCGTTTACAAATAAAAATTCGTTTCGCGCAAAAAATACGTTGACATTGTCGCAATATATGCGTTCAAAGCGTAAAGTTTAGTGAAAAATGGCAAATCGCAAACGTGATAGGGGGTTGAAGGGATATGAGAGGAAGACTTTAGTGTAATTTTCATTAGGTTGGTACGGCCGACCGGTAATTCGAAATGGAAATATATATTTTACTTTGTAACGCAATGCGAGTGTGGGACAATATATTAGGAAATTTTTCCAAGGGCTGATTTTAAAATTGCTTTTCACTTAATGAAGAAATAGAGCGCCTTTTTTTGTTCATAAAAATCCAAATAAATTTAATGAAAATATTAATTTTCGTGAAATTTAAAATAAAAACGAAAAGTTTTTCACGCTTTATAATCCTATAATAAAATAAAGGGTGGACGAGGCGATATTTGTGGTCTATGGCGAAAAGGGTAATGAGAAAGGGTTCAAGGGGGTTGTGCAGTTCTTATCTCCCAAGCGTTCGTGGATTTCACGTAGTATTATTACTGTAGTAATTCCATTTCCAACTGGCTTTTTCCAATTTTCAGCTTTTCGTGTCCTTTATTATACTATATTATTGTTATATGAATATACCCCTGAGCTACCATCATCTACATTCTACATAAACGAACATTGTGAAACAAGATGTTTTTATATGGTACAATTATTCATTGTTAATAAGCTTTGAATATTTTTTTAACAAAAATTTGAAGTTAAATATTTTTTTACTGAAAGCAGGCATCTGTTTTTCAATTTCATAAATTTTTTAAGTGATAAATATTTCATTTTAAAATATATAAATTTCGGGAAGCAAAAGGGCTCTTTCGCAAAATAACTTTCTCTGCGTAGTCATAGGTAATTTATTTTACGAGTTCAACCCCCTTGTTGGTCTGGTCATCGCTGACCGCCATGGCAGAGATATCAAAATGTTGGGAATGTTGCGGTCATGGGCGCTCGTTAGAGGGCGCAACCCCGACACCCGACTACTAATTTATCAAGTCCAGGCGACTCGTACGAACTGTTTTAGTAAACAAGAAAACTGGGAAAAGCATCCACCAATAGCCACAGCACCAACATTCCCAATACTGGAAATTCCCATTGTTCTCCGCGTACATCTTTTCAATTCGGCAGCCTTAAATCATTTGGAACTTGCGCTTAAATTAGGATCGATTAAATATCCATTTTCTCGTAAATTTTCGCTAATTTATGTACTCCCAAATGATTAATTTGAAAAGCCATTCGCCGTTCAGCTTTTGTTTATTCATCACTCAATGAAAAACAAAAAAAATTACATTAAGACCAATAAATTTAGGCGTACTTTTGAAATTTTCTAAAACAACCATAAATCAACCTGGAACCATCGACAATTATTCCGTTTCTCTATTGTCTCGATTGATTGTTGATTGCGAAAGGGGTTGAATTAGTATCGGGGATGAATTGTGCGTATGTTGAGATGAAACCAAGTACCCGTTCCAGCACCCCCTTGAGAGATTTCGCATTGGATGCCGGTGATACATAGCTATTAATAAGCTTACCGAGTGAATAATGTTATTACACACATAGTAAGCGAATTGGGGTTGCCGAATGCATCCGACAACCCCCCCACGTCATGCTCGACAAGATCAGTGCCACCGTTGCACTATTGTTGCTCTTACAACCCTAAAACAAAAGCAATCGAACAAGTTTGGCAAAACAGAAGGAGCAAGTGAGATACCAAGCAAATTAAATCGAGATCTATGAGGCGATGCCACCACCTCACAAACAGATAAATCTTTGTCATTCATGATCTCATCCTTCCCGTTCTATGCTACTCCATAACAACCCTCCGTAATTCCGATAATCTCATTGAAGATTATAAACATCGTATTAAAATGATAATGATTTGGCTAATAACAGGTATTTGTCATGTATTCAATAAAGACATAATTTTCAAACGTGAAAATTTGAAAATCACATTCCTCATTTTTATTTATTCTTCTTTTTCTGAAATATTCAATATAAGTTTGATCTATTTACTTGTAAAACTGTCGAAAATCATTCGACAAATTATAATCATCAAATTTTGTTGCGAATTAAAATACTTTTTAATTTAACTTATGAAATTTGGTTTCAACAACGGAACATTTTATGTAACTGGTCTAATGCGCACTGCATCGCTTTCTGGAGAATGTTTACTAAAGAATAGATTTTAGTTTCTACGTTTCCTTTACCAGTGCGACATAAATCTTATTCCTTACATTTTTCAACAATCGCAACTTTATTTTCCTTTGTTAAAATGTCATTCAACTTGATTTTATTAAACTTAAAATTAAAAATTAAAAAAATGATGCCGATTTAGTAGTGAGAGAAAAATTCACTTCACTCTCTATTCCCTCCTATTCTCTCAACTCTTTTCTACCCTTTTAAAAACCGTTCGTACAGTGAAATGAGAAAAATCTCTTGTTTCTCGTTTCCTTAGCCTAATTTCACGACGTCTTAAATTTAAATTCTGCACATTAACGCAGAAAAAATGGGTATTAAAAGGCAAGTTGCGTAATTTAAACAATACTTTGTTGTGTGTTCAGAACGGAAAAACGGAAACGGAACTTTGCAAAAGTCGTAAAATGAAACACGACACAAATTCATAATGAAGAATTGTTTCTTTGAATAAGTATTTGTTTTAATATGAAAAGAGACTTTGTATTAAATACTAGGTATATACATATAACGATTTAAAAAATGTGAGTTTTGTCGTAGATAATAAAACGTAAAAGCATTTACGATGGTAATTTCAATTGAAAAAAGCTTGCACACACGCTTGTAAATTTATTACGTTTTCGTCAAATGGAAAGTAATTAAAAAAACATATATCGCCATCGATTTAAATATCTCACAGTGGAAAAGCGCAAAATTCAAAAAAAAAAAAGAAATAGCAAAAGCAAAAAAAGCGAAGTGGTAAAGAAGTAATGAATGAGGCGCGCATTTCGTCCATGGGGGATGATTGGGCGCTACAGAGAACATTATTATGGAGATTTTTTTCCTGTGTGCCCCCTAACAACCGGCTCTAACATATTAGCAAATAAATGAAGCTTCGACTCGGGTCAATTAAATAGATAACTTTTAACAGGCGGAAATTCGGGCCATATTTCATTTTATTTTTGTAGAATTTTTCTCGTTTTTAATAATTCCTATCAATCGCATGTTCGATGCGATCGAACGAGAAAATAAATGGAAGTGGTGCTATTTGGATGTTGCATATATGCGAAACTTTAAAGTCACTCAATTTTGTCAATAAATTAGGACGATCAATTTTAATTTTTCAGCATTTATCTTTAACCTTTATTTTTAATAAATAAAATATCTATATTTATATTAATTTGTTGGACGTACATTTACATAAAATATAAAGCACTTATGATTGAGTTAGAAGAATAATGAATTTTTATTAATAATTATTGATAAAAATGAAATTATATAAAACTAAAGGTGAAAAGATAAACCCTTGAAAAGTCTGGATCGTCATTAATTCTTCCTCAAATGTTTGTTTCCTTGTTTTGTAAGCAAATAGCATTTATTGTAAAAGTCATAAATTCATAATAAGTCTGCTTAATTTTAATGAAGTTTGATGCATATTAAAATAGTAAGATTAGTTACAATAAAGGTACATTTTTAAAATTTGAGTAACTGTGGAAAACGTCAAACTTTGAAATTCGATTCGTGTGAAATTATCCTGTGGCCCCAATAGCTTAAAGTGCAGCATGGTTAATGTAAAAATAATTTACGAGACTAAAATCTGTTTACGTAGAAATCGAATTTACCTTAAAAAGTAATATAAACTCGATATTGTCTGACCCAGTGACTATGTTATTGGCTTAGTTGGGTCTATATAAAGGTAATTAAAAATAAAATAAAATAAAATAATACTCAATATTCAATGACTCTTGCACGGATCAGAGACGAGTTTGGTTGTTTTAGTGATAAATTGCAAAATAAATTAATTGCCAAATAATCCGGACTCAAAAATGTAAATTAAAGTACATAGTTTGTGAAGGTGTTAGCAGTGTATTTATTATATAAGTGACAATTATCGTTATTAAGTTGTTTATAAGTTAAAATAAAAATATGTATTAAAAAAAAAAATTAATCTAGAAAACATATCTGTGTCAATGAATGTGATGTAACGTATTAGAGAGAATAAAAGTAAGAGTGTGTGCGTTTGCAAGTACACGGTTGTATGCAGGAGATTTTTGACTCTATTTGCAAACCAAAACAAAAACATGGTCTGTTCCAGTTCAGAAAGTGATAGTGATATTATTAAACGTCACAGACAATCATCATAGAGAGTGCGAGCGAACTCTAACGTCAAAGCTACTCAACCTGTTCGATCATTTGAAACAAATAATCAAAATTAAACAATAATAATGACGAAACTACCAACAACATAACAAAAAACAGTTGCCACTTCCAATCTTTATAACCAATGTCCAAAACATGAACACAATTATAACAGATTTAAAAAATTTGCAAACAGGTACTTTTAAACACATCACGGTTCGCGATAATAAAGTAAAACTGCTATTTGAAAACCCAGAAGGGTATAGAAAGGCAACTAAATATTTATCAAACAAAAAGACGGAATTTCATACATTCCAGTTTAAAAATGAAAAAAACTTTAGAGTAGTGATCCGTGGTCTCTATCATAGTTGCGACACAGTTATTATGATGGAAGAATTGGTGCACTTGGGTTTTGAACCTGCACAGATGCTACCGGTCTACCATCCGGTTACTAAATTGCCCCAGTCATTGTTTTTTCTAGATCTTAAGCCTAACAAAAACAACGAAAATATATATGATCTCAAACGTTTGTATGGAACTGTGGTAAAAGTGGAACCACCTCGGCCACGGCGCTCTGTAGTTCAGTGCCACAATTGCCAACAATATGGACACACCAAAAATTATTGCAGTAAAACTCCGCGCTGCGTTAAATGTGAAGGCACACATGTTACAAAAGACTGCACAATTGGGCCCAACAAAGAACCCATCTGCGTAAACTGCAAGGGAAACCATAAGGCCAACTACCGAGGATGTCCGGTCCACAAACAACTACAAGGCGCAGGCTAATCAAGACCTAAGCCAGCAGAATTACGCAGATACGCAAAACCAATTGAAACATCACCTCCAAAACCCCTAAATTCAGGTATGTCTTACGCACAAGTCGTGGCAATAAACTCATCGAATAACCAAGTAAATGAACCAATAAATGATCTCTCCGTATCGGCTCTTATTGCAAAGTTAGGGGAAAGAATGGATTCCCTTATCCAAATAATCCAACCATTAGTACAAACACTACAACAAATTCTGCCAGCACTCATCAGTAAGCTTATTCCATAAATGAATACCCTTTCCTCATTCAAAGTTTGCACATGGAATGCCAGAGGAATCAATAATAAATATCATGAGCTTTTGATATTCATGAAAACTTACGAAATCGACATACTTTTAGCTACAGAAACAAAACTGTCGCACAAAATTCACACTTTCCTTCCCGGGTATACAATCTATCGATCAGACCATCCAAGTGAAATACGAAAGGGCGGATCCGCAATATACGTAAAAAATAACATAAAACATGACCCCTTACCGTCACTAACCGAAGACAAATTTCAAATTTCTTGCATCCAGATCTATCTAGATCAACAAACCTACCAGATTGTATCATTTTACTCTGCCCCAAACAACCAAATAGGAACAACTGATTTTTTATACATCTTCAACAACATGGGAAAGAATTATTTACTAGGTGGTGACTTTAACAGCAATTATCCACATTTTGGTTCAAACGTCACAAATCCGAGAGGTCAAACTTTATTCGATTTACATATATTTATATATATATATATATATATATATATATATATATATATGTAAATCGATTTATATATATTTTCCATTAGCATTGAAAGTTTTGCACCCAACAGAGCCAACATATTTTCCAGATTCAGCTGCAGCTCCTGACGTTCTCGATTTTTATGTTCCCAAAAATATAGCACACTTTTGTGATGTGCCCTTAGTAAAATACGAGCTGAGCTCCGATCATTATCCACTAATTATGAACATAAACATTGACTGTCCTTATAAGCAAAGACATATCTCTCTCATGCAGCACCCTTTCAATTGGAAATTGTATAAGAGCGCAATCCACATAATAACAGATCTTAATATTCCGCTTAAAACGCCAAACGAAATAGAATCTGCCGTGTCAACCCTTACTAGAAACGTTCAAGCGACTACAATTCTTGCTGGAAATGCGACACAAGAACACCCACAGAGTAAGACACAAAAATACCCAATATCAGAGCATATTAGACAACTTCTGCTAGTCAAAAAGAACGCCAGAAGAAGATGGGAGCAAACAAAATATCCGCCACACAAAAGCGCTTACAACATAGCCACAAGAAATTTGAAACAAGCCATCAAAGACGAACGAGAACATGCGCATAGAATTGAACTGGCAACTATGAATAAACCAAACAGCGGGTTTTGGAGGAAAATAAAAACATCCACAAAAGAAAAAACAAGATCACACCCCCTACAAAAAAACAACGTCTGGTACACAACAACAAAAGAAAAGGCAGATCTTTTTAGTGAAGAATTGCAAAATCAATTTACTCCTTACAGTTGTCAAGATCTGGAACACGAAATGATGTTGGAAGATGTCATAAAACAACCTCTTCTCTTGAGTCCTTTAAACTTACATTTTACACTTACGCAAGTCTATAACGCAATATTGAGAGCACTAAACAAAACCCCTGGACACGACCTAATAACCCAGCCATTGCTCAAAGCTCTACCACGAAAACCCATTGTTCAACTGACACAAATATATAACGCTATTATTCGAACAACCTACTTACCAAAACAGTGGAAAAAAGCAATCATAATAACGATTCCGAAACCGGGTAAATCAAAAAAGGACTCTAAAAACTACAGACCCATTAGCTTACTCACAATATTCTCAAAAGTTTTTGAAAAACTAATATTACCCCACCTTCTCCATTAAACAATAGAGCAAATCCCAAACGAGCAATATGGATTTAGGCAACAGAATTCTTGCCGAGGAGAAGAAGGTCTGCTTAGATTTTATTCTGGATACAGAAAAAGCTTTTGACAAAGTATGGCATACAGGACTGCTTTGTAAACTGAAGCCATTGTTAACAGACACCAACTTCAGAATCGTACAGTCATACCTAGCTGGGCGCACTTTCAGTGTAAGAATTGAAAACACCTACTCCCCTTACAAGGAAATGCGAGCAGGAGTGCCACAGGGAAACGTACTTGGGCCTTTTCTGTACACAATTTATACGCACGATTTCCCCAAAACAAATTCAACAATATTGGCGCAATACGCTGATGATGTCGCCATATTGTGCAAGGGGGACTGCGTTGAAGTAGCAGAAAAATTCAAGAGCATACAGCATTGGTCGACGAGTGGTGTAAAAAATGGAGAATCCGTCTAAATACCGAAAACTCTGGACGGAAGAACAGTACCCAGGGTGGACACGATTAAATACTTGGGTCTAACCATGGACTCCAGACTCACCTGGAACGCACACATCACGGGCCTCACAGCTCGACTACGTATTCGACTTAAGCAACTTAAATGGCTAATTGGCAACAGGAATTTATCCATGCATCTGAAGCGACTCTTATATCTTCAAGTTGTGAGACCTGTTTGGATGTATGGATGTGAGCTTTGGGGTACAGCATCCAAATACCAAATAAATCGTGTACAGGTGACTCAGAATAGGACTTTGAGACTTGTGACAAATGCTCCGTGGTACGTTACAGGTGTCACTTTGCACCACGACTTAGAAATGCCAGAAGTGGAGGCTGTTATCCAAAGCAACTATTATAAGCTTAGCGAAACATTTGCATCTCACCCTAACCCAACTGTACGGGAAAACTTAAATAATCTGCCTCCACCCAGGAATCAAAGAAGGCTCAAGAGAAAGAGGCATGTTGATTAAGTGGAGTATTAAGTGGTGACCTTATTCACGTGACAGGTTAATCTAACTCTAGTCAGCTTCTGCACTGTCTGCCCAACCATAATGCCGACTAGGCAAAAAGTTATAACAAGGAGTAAAAAAAATACTCAATATTTTTAAAAAATTGTAACTTACAATTAGTTTAATTTTATTTTTGAAACATATTTACGTTCCTAGAAATCTAGTTCTTTTAAAGCCTACATTAACAAAAAATATGAATTTAATTGTCCATTTTGTTGTTATGAAAAAAGTTTTTTCTTTCTTTTACAAACTTTTAATCTTATTCTGCACCCACAGAAAAGAAAAGTATCTGACCCAGAGATATATATCTTTATATATATATATATATATATATATATATATATATATATATATATATCTCGATATATATATATTTCGGTTGGTATAGTTTTTACTCTCAGCACAAATCTGTGTTCAGCTTTTCTCCATCACTATTAGAGAAGACAAAATAACCGAACGCCAAAACAACCGCGGACGAAAAAACCGAACGACAAAATAACCATGGACAAAATAATTGCACAACAGAATAAATATAATATCAATTCACTTTGAAAACATAAATAAATCCAAATATATTTATCATGAAAATAATGATATAGATAATAATTATATTATTATATAATAATATAATTTTTAAACAATATACGCGTATTTAATTAATATTAACTTATTATATTTCTTCACCTTCTTTCATCTTCATTCTTCTTCATCTCTTCATTTTTTGTGTGAAAATAATGTTGTGAAAAATACTCTCGGTGGATATTTTTCAGGGTGTTATGTATGTGTATTGTAACATTTTTACGGGTTCGTTGGTTTGTGTATAATGACTACGGATTTATTTTTAACAAATGTTTATTTATTTACACTATTACTTATACACTACAACAATGTTCACTGTCAACAATAGTCACAGTACTGTTTATATTTCACTATATACACAACGTACACTTTATTAACAATTCACTGATCACTTTAACACTAAGCACTTCGAGGAATTTATTTGAATACTCGATGATTTATGTTAATACTCGTCGGAGGTTTATTTGAATACTGAAGTGTTGGCTCACCCTTCGGGATATTTATAGTAAGCGATCACCTGTTTCTAGATTTTTCGATTGGTAATCTTAGCGCCTGTCTTTCTCCCCTCCATTGATTTACCGATGGAGAGAATTCTAGAACACTCGCTCCTCGTCTAATCCTTTGTGCTGTTAATCCGTGGTCATAAAAGAACTTCAGGTGGTCCATCCTTTTGTGCAATTCTTATCGCCGGTGATTGTTTATTCTCGACTTTCAGGCGCCAGACACATGGGTGTCTTGGATTTGTGACAGTATATATATAGCATAATATGTAAATAAAGCAATATTTTGTAAAAAAAAAAATCAAATATTCGATTATTTTGTCCGCGGTTATTATGTCGTCCAATTATTTTGTCCGCGAATATCTTGTCCATGGTTATTTCGTCACCCGGTTATTTTGTCGCGGTTATTTTGTCCTCGGATATTTAGTCGCAACACCTAAAAAACAGTAAGAAACTTTCATAAAATTGATAAGACACTTATCGCTTGTAATTTACCTGCAAAATTAAGTTTTTGGTGTATTTTAAATACTGAGCACAAATCACAAGATTTAGTTTTTCTCCAGCACTTTTTAGGTCTGAATTTCTGTTTCTGAATCAAATACATTTTAGGTGGCATTGAAGTTTTTTACCGATTCATTGAAAATGGAAGAATGCTGGAGAAAAACTGACCACGGATTCATACTCAGCACAAAAAAATAATCGAAAATTGAACTATCGCATCTCTGGGTCAGATTTTTAGTATGACAGTGTTTTTAATGAATTTAATAAAAAACTATTTGTAGTTCTGATTTACTAACCAGGCATTGTTGAAAAAGGACTAAAATGAGTTTAGCTTCTGACATATAGCGATCATTACCTCGATTTTAGAAAACGGAAAACGAATACATTTTGGTCATTTCAGAAATGATGTTTTGTTCATCCTAGAAATGATGTTTTTTTCTAAAAGAAACAATGCCGTGCAACACACTTGTTGTATTAAGTTTGTATCTCAGTTTTAAGTGCTTTTGCGTTAAGAGTTATATGCTTACTGTACTACTACAAGTTTATACTTAAAATAAAATTAGATTTTGGAGTTTGGATCAATTTTTTTTGGTGTAGATTTGTACTTAGTGCTAATAAACAGAAAAGTGGGATACAGTTCTTATAATGAAAAAATCGTATTCTATATTTTTTAACACGAAGAAATTTTTTGGTTCCTTCAAGATCACGTAAAACATTTTTGTTAGATATATTTGAGATACTTAATTTTCAAAGTGATTTTATAAAATTAAATATTTAATGGAATTTTCGTTTCTCTCGTAAAACTTTTATATGCCTTCTAAATATTCTATTGTTACATTTAAATGTTGTAATCATACATCCTAATGAAAGGAATATGTGTGATTAAGATACTCCAAAACTATTAATTTTATTTTATTGTCTGCAGATAAAATTAAAATCCATAAATTTAGTAACTACTGTAAAGTGAGTTGCACACGGATTGGCTATTTTGCAATGTGATAGCAATCTAACCAACGTTTGAAGCTATTAAGTAGCTATTTTTAAACGATTTTCGTTCTTTATCATATTTTAATCCTTTTGTCTAAGATATGTCTGCATCTATCCATTTAATTTTAATAATTATATATATTTTAAATAGTTTAAAGATCTTTAATATACGTCGCAATATTTTATTTTTAATATTTTAACGTGTACCCAGACAATACTTGTATTTTGATTTTAAATTTAGTAAAATGGAAATTAACTTTTATACAAAAATCTTAAGTTTTATAGCTCAAACTTAATTAAAAAGTAATTTGTAACTGGATTTATCATATTTCTACTTCATGAATCGTACTTTCATCTTATGTATAAAATACAAAAAATGAAATAACTAAAAAACATTTCTTTTTGTTTCAGGTTGGTACTGTGTATTCTTTTATCCAAACCCTTTTATGAAGATTTCTTCTTAAACCAAGGAAGTGTAAGTTAAATTTAAGATCTTAAAAAAAGATAAATTACTTAAAGATGACCATATTAGCCCCAATTTTCATAAGGATATTTAGAGAATAATAATAATCATAAAAGAATTCAAAGAAAGTTAAATTCAATCAGACGAGCATTTATTTAAGTAATTATATAGGTAAAACACAGGTCACATTCATGTAAATATCATTAAATAATGTAAAACAAAATAAGCCGCGTTTCAACCTCTGTAAGAGATTGTCCTTGGTTATATTACATGCCATCCCGAGTCAAAATTTTAGACTTATTTTGGCCCTAAAATGGATCTTTTACCCTCATTTCAGCCTACAAAGAGTAAAATGAATCTCATCTCAACCTAAACGATATTCCATCGTCCTCATTTTAACTTACATGAAATTTTTTTTATATTTTGTGAACCTAGTTTCGTCCTAAAAAAGTGTTATCATCATAAAACATAAAACTTGGTTGTAAACCTGCTTTTTTACAAAATTGCAAATATTATTTACTAATAACCCAAATTTTTGATCTCTCTTTTTCCTATACTTGGATGCTAATATAATATTATGTAGCCTCTACTAGCATAGAATTTATTGTGTATCAGGATATGATCCATTACTGGTTTGATCCTTAATCCTGTCCAGTCTTGTTTATTTTACTCAGCTTTAATCTCTTGTAGTCAACCGTTCGAGTCAGTTCGAGTGGCTACAACTTCCGTTAGTCATTACACAACAATTGAATAAACTTATTTCACTACCTATTTGATTTATTTTTCAATATTGTCTATATCAAAAGGCCTAAAAGTGTAAACGTAAAAAACTTAAAGGTGAAAAAACCGAGTTAAAAAGAAAAAGTGTGAAGAAATTTGCTTTAATTTATTATCTTGAAAGTAATCAGAGAGATGTTATACAATTAAATAAAATTTCTAAAGAAATGCGCATATGGTTGGGAATATTGTGGATTATAATAAAAAAGAAATCTTGGAAAAAAATGATGGTAATGGTGACAATAAAAGAGGTGGTAAACGAGGACAAGGAAATTAAAAATTATGAAGTGACATTTGTAATATTCTTATTACTTTCAAATTTATCGCTAATATTAATGAAACTTGTATATTTAATGAATATAAAAAAAAACAAAATATTAAAATAAAAATGATATTCTGTTTGAAAAAAAACCCTACCAATAAAACTATAAAATAGAGTGACAAAGAAAGAGCGTACAAAAGAGAGAGAGAGAGAGAGAGTAAATAAAAAAAATTTTGAACCTCATTTGAACCTAAACATTATATTTTGTCCGATAAATGCCACTTGTAGGTTCAAATGAGGGTCAAATTTCAAATGCAAATGGTCCTCTTTTCAATCTACTTGAACCTCTGAATAGCCTAGATTTTGAGGGCAAAAATAGGTCTAAGATTTCGACTCGGGATTACTTAAATCCCGAATTTAGTACGAGTCGGTTTTTAACGGAAAAGAAATGATCGAAAATTATCGCGTAATTTTCGGGCTAATGTGGCATTTAAAAATATGTTTATCTTACGATTAGATAAAAAAGTTTAACCATTTTTTTATATTATAGAAACACATTTTTCATGGAGTTTTTATAAAAACTAGAACCGTAGCTTTATTTCATGAATTTAAATGAAAGTTATCTTTTTAGATTGGATTGAAAATAGCACCTGCAGAATAAAAATACGACATTTTTATTCTTGGTTAATAGACCACGGTAGAAGTCTATTTTAAAAGGTATTGAAAGATAAATTGACAGAATTAACATTTTGTACAGAGGTAAATATTTAAAAGTGAAAATATTTTTTTCGGCCAGTTTCTGTCAGAAAATTTCATATTTACATAAGTCAATATCTATTATTTTAAACTTTTTTTGAAATCTTTTACGGTCTTTTATAAAATATGCCAAAATATTAATCTTCTCTTGATATTTTAACATTTATTTAAAATTAGTTATCAATCTAATCACGAGTTTCTTATGAATTTTAATCTTGCATTTTTAGCATCAGTATTAAATCCTTCCCAATTAAAGAAGTTATAAAATATTTAAAAAAATAATCAGTGAATTATGATCAAAATATACGATTGTAACATTCTATAACAGAAACTGATGCTACGTAAAAGTATTTTCTAATCACAAATTTTTTAACACTTTTCAAATGGATTTTAAAGTTTAAACAATTACAACGTATTTAACGTGCTTCAGAAATTTTGAATAAAATTTGAATGGAATTGAAACATCTTTTAATACCAGTTGGAACTTTATAGTCCAAATTGTTGTTGTTGATGAAAATTGAGTGTATTATTGTAGTCCTATAACTGAAATTCAGAGTTCTCACCTGAAAAAAAAAATTTATCAAAGCTTAGCGTTAAGAGTTTAGATGATATTTCTGTTTTTGCGATTGTAAAGAGGTAATGAAAATTATTGTTAAAACCATCAAAATTAACAATAAATTTCATTTATTAAAAAACTTATTACAAAATTTAAATGTGAAAAGATATATTATACTTCTATTCAAAATTATTTTTACTTGGTATCTGTATATTATCTTTCTTCTAGTCCGTGAGTAGAAAATCTAAAAACCATTTTTATCTATTAACAACCACTTTTCTTTTTAAATATGGTATATTTAGGGAGGTTTGAAGATATTGAAATCGAAAAAAAATATTATTAATTGACATCCTTCTTGATACTCAAAGGGTCACAACAGAATAGTTATCGAGCCATCCAGAATCACTGCTTATAATTGAAATTGGGATATCTTTGGTTCAAAAAAGTACCTTGAAGAAAATACATAAATTAATTCATAATTTCGTTTTCGATACTCTTTTTACTTTGGTAATAAAAAAATTATTTATGATATTTTTTGATTAGATCTAGTAGGTACTGAAAAAGTTTCTATATGAAACAACAAAAAAATATTTCCAAAGAATGTAAAAACTCCATGTTAAATTAAAAAGAAAAGTATCCTTATGATGGAGGGATAAGCGGAATTCTTTTTTCTATATCATAATACGTTATTCAGATTAAAACACCCAACTTAGTAAAACTGGTAATCCTACTTTTAACATGAGTGTCAAATATTATTAAAATAATTCGCAATCAAAAATAGACCAAGTTAAAAAAAAAAAAACACAAGTTTGTTTTATTAGTTGATGATTAAGTTATCATATTAAACCAAATATTTATAATATATATATATATAATATTCATATTACATATTATATATAAATATTATATTATATTAATTACATGAAAAACTATCTTCGTTGCTAATAAGTAAAAAAAAAATAATAAACTCAAGGAGTTATATAGATATGCTTATATCTTATTTATCTTAAGTTTCTTTTTTACTCTTCTTTTGCCATTTGAAACACTTTTTTTATTATATTATAGTTTTTTTTTTATTTATTTTTTATAGTTTCAAATTTCAAGGATAAAAACTTAAATCGATTGATTCTGAATAAGCAAAACGATACTTTTTCAATCGAAAATTTGCTCTTTGAAACTGATATTTTTGATAAAATATCAAGAAACTTAAGTGCGAGCATATTGAATTTCTTACAAAATAGAAAATGATTTTGTGTTTAAAGAAAATATCTTTGCCAATTTCTAAGAGAAATAGATTTTATAAACCTATTGTTCATCATATGAGTTTGAAATTAGGAAAACTAATTTATTAATAAAAGTTTTTATTTCTTAAAAATAAAACATTTATAAGAAAAATATTTAGATTTTATATTGTAAAGTAAAAATATCTTCATGGAGGTAGGCAGAAATATCTATTTTAAGGGCTTTAGTTCTACAAGCAAGTAGATAATAATATTGTGTAAAAGGAAAAATTTTTCATGGGATCATTGTTAAAAAATTTTATTTTACGCTGGATGAGGGCAAAAATGTGATTCCTGAGTGATCTTGACAGTGATAAATGATCACATAAAACACATACATGTCCGTTACACACCTTTAATATGCCCATACTCTTTCAAACTCAACCCTCTTATTCCCATCAGCTTAAGATGTCGATCTGCCAAATCCTATTCCATATACCTATGCTTAAAAAACGTATGAAAATATTTTTTTTTCAATTTCCTTATAATTTAATTCATTACAAACCATTACATAACACTAATGCAAAAAGTAATTTGTTAATAATTTGCGATCAATTAAATCATTTTATTGGTAAAATTGCGGGACATTAGTTGAGAGCTTTCATCAACGAACCATCTGAAGGGATGAGGTTTGGTCTCTCATGCTATTATTACTTATATTATTTTTGCTTTGATAAATTATCGTTTCACTGCAAGCGGTTAAATTACGTAAAATATTTGTGTTCGGTTATCAACCGTTAACAGTACACTTTAAATGGATGCCCAACTGTTGTTTTTTAGTTATTTTCAGTTATAAATATTGATGCGGTATTGTGTACAATATCTTTCCATGTAAGTGAAGTTAAAATATATAGATATGTACCATAATATGCATTAGTAAATAAAAATTTCATCGGTTGCAAATAGGTTAACTGTTTTCCTCTTTATTATTGTCAAATAATTATTATTTTTCAATTCTACGCCAAAAAAATTAAAATAGCGTTGTAATTCAATTTGGTTGAATTTTCGACTTTAATTAAAGCGTTTGAAGAATTTGTGAATAGGTTTAAATGTATTCTGTTTTAGATAAATTATATGAGCCTACTAGTTAAATGAACAATTTTGTTTTCTGCTTTGGAAATATAAATTCCCAAACATTGATACTGTTTTTAATTAACTTTAATTAAAACGTTACACAATAAAGTTGATAGTTATTGAAAATTATAAGTACCTAATAGAAATCAAAAACCAAATATCAAATTATTTGTTAGGATAAAAAGCTTGGTTAGTTAATTTTTTCTTTGATTGAATTAGAGTAAAAACTAATATTTATAAAAGTAAAAAATTGATGTTTTTTGGATTTAAATTTATTGAATATAGTCAATTATAATTTTATAATGAAAACTAAATATGTAATTTTGGTTATCACTCATGTAGAGAACCCCTGACGGTTAAACACCTACTATTCGAAATTCGAAATTTTGGAACAACACAAGTGAAGATTATACTGAACCCGGAGGGCCCTGCCTTTGGCTACTCTTAGAGGGCTATCAAAGAGAACAATAATTACTTGTAATCAATATAGCAAGATGCCGTGAAATAGCCAAGTACTTAGAGCGACACAAAACAAACCATACTGAAAAAAATGGAAATCGAAAAATTATGATTTTAAAATTTAAGGTATTTTTAATATATATGTTTCATTATGTTTTTTTTAGTTAAAAAAATATTTGCATTCCAAAATATAAAAATAACTTTTGATATTCCTTTCATCCCTGGTATGGACTCTTTATACTAAGAGTAAAGTATATCTCTTATGAAAAAAAAGTTCAGAATCTAATCAAATTGAGATAATGAATTAATAATTTTAGAAAAGTCGCCATTGCACTTTTGGTTTTTAATGTACTGAGTACACTAAGTGTGTGTTGGCCTGTAACCCTCTACCACAGGAGAATTTAATATTCGAATAGATTTTACGAAATCCGTTGGTTTTCTGGAACATTGTTGCAGAATTTTGCAAGTGGACACTATTTTTTTACAACGAACTTTGATAATTATAATTATTATTATCATTATATTTATATATATTATATTATATTATAATTATAATTGAGATTCCTTCTGGAAACCTATGACATGGAAGACTTCCTAAGAGGTCTTCAACCCTTTTTGAAGAAATCTGTTTTTAAAAAATACGGCATTATATTCTTGTCCGTTCAAATAATTATTATTCAATTAGGTCTTAATTTTTAGGGTATGGATTGACAAATGTGAAGTCTTTCTCAAGTAAAGTAAATTTTGTATAAATTGTACTTCGTTAAAATTAAAACTTTTTGTCTTTGTGTAAAAATTTATTTTTTATTTTATTTCTTCTGTTATTTTCAGTATTTATGTTTACGCTTCCCACAAAAGCTGTTATAATTCCCATTATTTGGAATAACGAATTAATTTGATTTAATATTAACATTAAAATTATCTCTATGTGAATTTTTCTACGATTTTTGTAAATAGAAATGTTAACAATATAATTAATCAAATAATGAGCTCGAAAATCTCAAATATTTGAAAAATGAACACAAAAACAATAATAATAAAATGAACATTCAATCATTAACACATTGCGTTTCCATTGAAATAAAATTCTATTGCATTGTTACAGTTGTTTTTTGTATGAATTCAAATTCACAATAAAAACCAGTCAAATATTTTTTTGAAATAAATTTAATAAAAAAAGACTAAAACAATATGCAAATATCTTCTTTTTTAATGTATTAACGCACATATTTAAATTAAATGTTCGATAAAAATAAAGCAGAGCAATTCTCCAATATGAAATTTTATTGTCATTATTAAAACATTATCATATATCAGCCATTTACTTCTCCATCCTTCTCCATCGGTCTCCCGGCTCATTTCGGTGAATTTTTACGCTTATCCCCAGATTGCACGAGCTTTTCTACATTTTCAATAGAGCGCAAATAAATAATTTCCATATCATTTCTTTTTTCCCTAATATATATTTTCATTGAATTTTCACTGTTATTTTGTTACCTTTCATGCCATCGAAGCTTCACCTCCTCCCAACGCGTTTTATACCGATGCCAAATGCGGTCAGTTTCGAATAGAACCTAATAAAAGAGTCAGAGAAATATAGATTTTATCAGGAAAAAAAAACTTTGAGTGTATATGAGAAAAAATACATCAAATGATACTGATGTGGATGTGGGGTAGAGAAGGGCTGTAGGTGAGCGGAAGTTGAGGTTTTTTGGACGATTAGGGGTTGAAGAGTATGGAGAGTTGCAACAAATCTAATAATAGATTTTGTATTATTATCCACTTCACTCTATGTATTGATCGCTATACAATTGCAAATTTAATTTCGTCAGGCATTAGTTTGAAAGAGTGTTTTAGCGTGTGTGTCTGAAATTGTGTATTTGAATAAGAGTGAGTTTGTGAATGTGTGGATGTAGTATGGTCTTGTTTCGAGCCTCTCTATACATTTACAATTGCACATGGTCACTCAATTATCACCTCGATAAAACCAATTTTTAATAAGTTTAATTAAACGAGGTAGGATTTTCACCTAAGTTCTAAAAGTTGAAGTGCAATAAACTAATCATTTCACTTCTATAGACTAAAAAATAAACATTGTATAGGTACCTTATCTCAAAAAAAAATTAAATACTCAAAAGAAAGTTAAAAGGCATAAATGATTAAGACTACGTTAATTTTAAAGTACCAAGTCTACTGGAAAGTGAAAGAATATAAGAAACGAAAAAAAGCTTTTTACTATGTTTTGTTTTTATGAATTTAAAATACTTTAAAGTTTTACGACAAGTACTGGGAGGTTTAAGATTCACCCGTATATTAAAAGAAAATAGCTTAAGGGGCTTGGAAAACCCAAATTACGACGTAAATAGGGTATATAATACTTGTTAGATATATAGATGGTATACTATAGGTAGGTATAGCATATAGAGGCATAACGTTCATTTTATTGAAATTGAAATATAGTGTCTTTTTATATGTTCACGTATATCCAATCCTTTTTACTTCATATCACTTTTATGAGTAATATTAACAAGAAAAAAGACAAGACGAATAGAAGTTGAAAAGTCTATATAATAGTAACAACAACAACAAAAATAATAGTAATAATAATAAAATTGTCGTGACGAATAGAGAGCAGAGAAGGAAGCAGGGGGTGGAAAAGCTATTTTCAACCACCTGCACTAACTTATACTATACGGGAGAGAGTACAAGTTTTGTGACTCTCGAGAAAATATAAAAACAAATTAAAAAGAAATAACAAAACTTTTTAAAACCGTCCAACAATAGATGCTGTCGCGGCCGTAACGGGATTAAATGGGAATGGGATGCCAAGTACGGGACACATCGCCCTCAATCTTTCAAACAGGAATGGTTAAAAATATATGTTTTATGTGTTGAATTTGTTCTCATATGTTCGATTGTACGTAGTTATACATATCTGGGGAATTTTGGAAAGAACTAGAATTTTCTGAGTAATTCTTTATAATCTAAATTCTATCTCAAAACTTTAAATTGATCATGGTTTAGTTATCGTTTTCGCCACATTTTAATATAAATTTGACATTTAAAGACAAATACCTTTTATGAAGAAATATCCAAACTACTTTCATCTAAAATACTCGATTTTTAACAGTTTAGGTATCTATTAGGTTTTTTTTAGTTATCTTTAAGAATTTATGAAAGTAAAATTAGTTTTTGTCTCAAACGATTTGAGCTAAGGGCTCTTGTAGTTGTTGAAAAATGCTTATAACGGCCAACATAGTTAATGTTGGCTTTTTTCTCATGTATTTTCATTCGTCTTTTAGTACCACGGAAGTGTAAAAGATGATCTACGTTGTTATATCTTCAGACTTCAATGCCTTTGCTTGAGAAACTTCTAGTGAAATGATCTTAAAGGGCTATCTGAGAAATTAAAAACATAGTAATAAGATTGGTAGGTTCAGAGTTCAGACAATCAAAGAATGTTTATTTAGTTGTCTAGTAAGTATAGAATGTGGAGGAGAGGAATACAATGTCTGTAGTATCATAAAAGTAGACTCAAAATAGCTAGAAAAAAAGATAGCGCTGCTAAAGTAGAGGGCCATTTTAAAGAAAGCGTCAGAACTCAGAAGACGCATAAACCAAGGTAATCAAGGTGATCGACAAATCAGAAAACTTAATTTTATTAGAACAGTTCAGTTCAGACTTCAGATTATCCACTCCCCTACATTAGTGCCTCTTTATTTCTTGCTTTTTGGAGCCTCTTATTAAGTCAAACAGTCATATAAAAACAAAATTCGTGTTCCTCATCTCTACCCTTGCTATGTGTTTATGTTGGTATATTGAGCGACAACATTTTGAAAGCTTATTACAAAAAGTATTTTACTATTAATATCAATTCAATTTTACATATAAATATATTTCTTCTTATTTTGCTAAAAAAATACCCCTTTTTCTTTTAAAATACATACCATATACACAGTATGAATTATAAATGAGAGGAGATTTTTCAAAATTGTTTTTTGTAGATTTAAACTACTTAGCAGATTTAGAAACGCATAACAGTCTTTGGTAATTTTAGGTATATTTTAGTCATTTCCATGTTGCAAACTGGAATACCAACATAATTTAAGCGGGTGTGAATTTTAATGATTGACGAAATCTATATAAATAAAATGATAGATGTTTTCCAATGATGGCTTTTAAATCAAAAACTACTGGATAGATTTCAATCAATTTTTTTTATTTTACTTCTTATATATTTGGGCCTTATTTAAAAAAAGAATTATTACGATATCTTCATTGAAAACAAAGTAATTAAAGTTTTAAAAATTGCGATTATTCTAAGCAGACGGCGTATGGTTTCGATGTTCTTTAGTTGCTTTGATAGAGTGGGACAAACGGTGTTATGTCTGCGCATAGAAAATGTTTCTCCTTCCACTACTTAATAGTTATTTCATATTTAAGCGTAAGCGGTACAACACTACGACAACATCCAGTTAAGCGAGATATTAGAATAAATAAAATATACTGAAGTATTTTGAAATCTATTGTTTTCTATTTTTGCTATTATTACTATATTTTTGTAGTTTTTTTTAATTTTCTTTTAGCATTTTTTTATATTTTACTTTAAGTACAAATTCAAAATACATTTTTTTAGTTATAACCATTACAACAATCAAATTACATTTCAACACTCCATTTTATTATTGCATTTATTTTTTAAACAGAAAGAGAAAATTAGCGCGAAACATTTTTTTTAATGAAATTATATGCTAACAATTGTTCCTTCAGAATCCGCAATTTATCCAAGTGTATAGTTATTAATGTATTAATATTTAACTTTTCAAAAATATGCAAACTAAAAATTAAAATCGCTGTAAAATAAAGAGTCACTTTTTTAAAGTTGTTTTTTTATTGCTCCTTAAATGCTCTTTCCGGATTCGTATTTGCTCTAGGTGTGTAGTTTATAGTTTAATAATAATACACTTTTAAAAATTTTCCAAACTCAAAAATTAAAATCGCTATAAAATCCAAAATAAATTTTTAATTTAAGTTTTTGTTTTTTTAAGCTCAATGTCTGCTCTTTTCATTACGCAAATAATTGTTCAAATTTTTGCAATATTTTTAATAATTAATTATTTTTAATTATTTATGCATGTATTGTTGTTCTATGACGTCATCAATTGCCGTTGGATCTTATAAACATGAATAGTTTAAAAACTACGGATCCTAAAAAAGCATTTAAAGAACAATTAAAAAAAAAAATAAAAACAGTGATTATTTTGGATTACTTATACCTACAGCAATTTTTATTTTTGAGTTTACAAATTTTTGAAAAATAATTATTAATTAACTATTAATATATAATATATAATTATTAATAACTATACACTAGGAGCAATTTATGGCATATAGTTAAAAATGTTCTACGCTAGGCTATTTTTTTATATATTTTGCTTTCAATTGTTTTAATGCTTTTCCTCTGTAAATTAAATTTGTTTTTATCATAATAATCTACGCAGACAACGTCGCGGGTATCAGCTAGTTAGTTATAATTATGTACCTCTAACAATAAGTAATTTATAATTGTAGGTACATATTTTTTGGGTGGTTTAAGTCGCTTTAACATCTAAGGTCATACAATGACTATCTACTCATAAAAATGTTTTCTAGGTCATATAAATCTTAGATCTAGGGATTTGACGGGGATCGAACCCAGTACCACTGGCGCATGTAGCGGAGAGAGCAAACTGCTCTAACCATTGCGCCAAAGTGGACAATTATTGTACATATTTTAGTTCAGATTTCTAATAAAAACGAAATAATGTACCTACTTGATTTCGAAATGACTATTAATAAATGCCACAAAGAAATGTTAACGTCAGTAATAACAAATTAATACTCCGAAATAATGAAACTAATTGTGTTCCTTCATATTAACACTTAGTAACTCTTTAGGAAAAATACGCCTATGGTAGAGATCACAGTATTCAGCCTTGATTATCAGGCAGTTAAAATAATATTGCTTTCTTTTTTAAAAGTTTAAGCAATAAAGTCAACTAACTGAAAGTTTTCACTACTATTGAGCTAGGGTATTAAAATTTCTGAAATAAATTTTTTAACTTTTAACAACAAAGAAAACTACTTAGTAACAGCATTTTTAACGTAAGTAAAATCGCGGAGTACTGCTAGTCTTGTACAAAAACGGTATGCTCTTCTTGTTTGGTAATGATTTTCATTGTACGAACCAAAATAAAAGTTTATTTCATAACAATAATTAATTTAATTTTTAACTCAATTTAAAATTAATAAATTGTTTAATGTTACGTTGTTAAAAATAGTAAAAAATAAGTATGTTCTCAAATGCAATATGAAGAATTTTTTAGAGTAAAGAAGGTTTTATCTCAAAAAGTTAAAGAACAGTTGTTAGTAAAATCTTGAGAATTTAAAAAAAAAACTTGTTTGAATAATTTATATGGTTAAAGTTTTTTCAAGTAACCTATCAAATTCTTTTTTTAAAAAAAAAAAAATCATTTGTTTCCTTAATCCGAAATTATTTTCAGAAATTTAGTCGTAGCAAAAGAATTCTTAACTTTAAACTTTTAACAAGTTACTTACGACAGTTTTTCGTCAAAATTTTTTTTTGTCTTTATTTTAGTGGTATTGGAATTGGGATAGACAGATGACGGGATGTATATTCGTGTCTATAGGGATTTTTAGCGTATATTTATCTCATTCCATTGCACTAAACCGTGCTGCACCCGACTACACTCTGTACTCCCAGTTGCTCTCTGTAATTCTGTGTTATAGCCGGCTTCACTCCCTGTCAAACCCCCGTTTTGAGTTTAGGACGTCTCAAGCGAGTGACAAACGCGTCACCCTCTCCCGAATACCTCATTGCCGATCGCAAGTTCCTCTGGGACGCCCGTCATTCCAGAGACATTTTGTGTGACATTGCAAGCCACCATTTGTTCGATAACTCTTCCTCTTATTTTATTATTTACAGGAAAATCTATTAAATTTTTTCGTCAAACCCCTTTTTCCTCGAACAATTTTGTACGTTTCAAATATTTCATACTTGCAGACACATATTTTTTTTATAATAATATTTGAAAAGTTTTAATTTTATTAGAGCTTTTCGAGGAACTTTGTCGAAATTGAATCGGTGAGTGGAAAGTTTTTGCGGTAAATTCAAATTTTATGTAACAATTTAATCAGAGGAAATAAATGATGTTGTTCTTTGGAGAAAAGGCGTTTTGTTTTCATAAAAAACAACCTTTTTTTGAGTGTCTTTATTGCAAACCATTTAGTTCGCCCACATCCTACCGAATGTGTCAGGTAGTTTGTTTTATATTTCGACTTCATTTCCTAAGAGTCTCTGGAATCTATTTCACAATTGACCGGGAATAAGGGAAAAAGACATGTGATCGTTTCTGCTCTATCCCTTTTTTTATTAAGTTGTAACGAATTTTTGTAATTTTGTGGCTTTTTCTCGATCAAAACGTTTGATAGCGATGAGACCATTATTCGTCTTTGTAAAGAAGTTAGTTTTATACGTGCAATTTTTATTATATATTTATGTTCTCGCCTCGTTTATTTTTATATAGACATAGACATAAGAGTCTATTGTGTACGTTTATGGGAATATAACACTTAAATATTGTTATTGCAACGGCCATAATTTTGATTTTATGCGTCTCCGCATCGTAATATTTTTCTCAAGTAAAAACTTTCATTGTCTCGTCTCGGCGAACATCAACAAGTTATTCCCACAGGATATATCCATCACATTTTTGTTGGTAATAATTAAAAAAACAGCGCATTTTATTCTCAATGGTATAAATTCTCAAAGATAGATCACTCCCTTTGGAAAATCCTTGGAAAACTTTCGGGTGCTTGATAATTAGCTGAGACCGTGTTAGCTGCCTACGACTGTCAAAGCGAGAGTTTGTTTCAGTTGCGGTTCGATAAACGACAAACTACCGGAAAATCACGCCAAGTATAATTGAGAAAAGGCCTATTTACCACCAGGTAAATTAAGAAGCTTCTTTTGATGCGAGACCTTGTTCGTGATTGGGGATAATTATGTCAGTTCCAACTGCGCGTAGTACGATTTAGAACGGAGTTGTCGTTAAATGTGTTGATGATGGACCGGATTTGTGTGCAGTTTGTTTGCTTTAAGAGACGTTAACCGAAACCCTTCTCTTTCAAGACCATACGGTACAGCATTTGATATATCCGAGCGATTAGAGCCGACACATAAAATGTAATTAATTATTTGCAACCGGCTGTAATTACACCCCTGATAAATTAATAAAATTATTTCACATATCAGAAACATATGTGCGCATTGTTGTACTCGTTATTACTTAAAGGCATACACATAAACACTCAACAAGACTATTTTAGTCACTAAAACAAAGCCGTTTTTTAATCATCCCTTTTTAGCATTCCTGGAACATCAAATTAATCATTTACCCCTATCAAATTAATAAATCCATCAAATTCGAGTCCCATCAAAGTGACATTCCACTTTGAGATACATAAGAATGGTTTTATCTATGTATAGGTCCATCCGATATCAGCGTCTCTCACTTTGGCAAACCGCTATGGGATTTACCTTAATATCACTGAAAAGAGACAGAGCTAGAAAGAGGTCTCGGACAGATTTTCCCCTATTAACTAAACAGCATACAGCATCCAGAGGGTTCCCTTCGATATGAGTACTTGAGTAGATTGACAACAATATGATGGGTGATATTGATTTCAATGTCATTTGTTGACAAAGACGATGATGCTCTCTATCAGATTTCAAAGACACAAAATACACAACCCTCTAAACACCCCCATATCTACAATCACACATCTACTTCAACTGAATATGTGCGACTCATACTATTTACAACTACAACAACTATTATTTTCCCCACATTTATATTATGTTACGAGGTTGGGGTTAGATTCAGTTACCATTTGCTGAAGAGATGAACGACATGACTAAGAATGATGGATGGTTTTTAAAAGGGTAGAAAAATGAATCAATAATGAAAAATGAACAGCTATGAGATTCAGTTTAAACGAGTTAATCAGTTATTAAAATATCTGTCTAGTTTTAATTTTTTAAGTTATTATCCATGTTTTTATAGTTAGAATTTTAGATATCACGTTCATACACGTATTTGTGAATAACTTACACACGTTGGCAAATCCTATTTTAGTCCCATTCTTTGTTTGTATATCTAAAAATAGTTAGTGTATCATAGCGTAAAAATAAACGTGAAATAATAACTACTTAAGAGATGAATTATTCATTGACAACTTTTTCTCAAGGAGATCAGCATTTTTGATCCCAATCGCTTTTAAATACCTATACTTCAATTTATGTTATTTTAAACTGCTAACAGAAGGTTAAGAAACAGAGGAGTGTTTTGTAACGAAGAAAGATAGAGACAACGAACAGCGATAGAAAAGACTGAAACATTTGAGAGTTCGAATGTCAATAATGGGAATTCAAATTTCCATTATCGACAACTCAGTAGCCATGCAAATTTTAAAAAGGTTCGGCAATCAAAGTTTCTGGACTGTTCGAGAACACATGGTTTGCCTACATAAGGACGCACATTCACTCTAAGGAATACATTCTATGAATTCAAGTGGTTCAAGTAACAATGTTACAAGCGATTTAAAAAGTGATTAAAGTAAAGTGATTTTTGTAGTAAATTGTTTATCAACAAATTAAAATAAATACGATTATCTGGTTTATTAAATGTTTTGTAAACTTTCCATTGAATAATAGAATCCTGAACGAGAAGTTTAATACAGGTTTGAGAAATTTCATTAAAGTAGTTAAGTCATTTAACAAAAATTTAGGATACTGAACATTTTTTTTTAAATGATCAGAAAATAAAAGTTTGTTTTCCTTTTGCTTTAGATATGTTCTTAAACATTTATATGAACAACTTTAAACTATTGAGCAAATTGACATGTTGAAATTTGAAAATAACCTGACCTACATTTGAACACAACTTATTTATTAATTTATCTTATCTCGATAGAAGAATCATATTTATAACAATTTTATTATGAAAAATTTGTTTTATAGAAATTATGTTGGATTGCTGATCATTAAAATCCACTTTTATAGAGTTCTCTAATGATGTATTATACTATACAACCTGCACGACTGTATACATATTTACATGTAGGTACGAACAGTACATATCCTACAATTTACGATACTCTTATGTCTTAATATACTAACCAGCATCTTGCTAACGTAAACAAGAAATAATACTTAATGTAAATCAAAAACTACCTTACTTTAAAATAATTTAGAAGCACACATAGACTTAAATTTTTAATGGCAGCTCCATCATTTTATTTCTTTAATATGTATGAATAGAGTATGTATCAATGAATTAATACATTGCTTTTTAAGAACATCTACATATTTACTAATCCTTAAAACGGAATTATATTATAATAATAAGAGATGTTGTGTAACCTCAATTTTTCAAAAGGATTAAACTTTTTTTATTGTTTAATTTTTAATAAAAAAAGCTTTACTACATTTGTTCTTTGGTTTGTTATCCTAGTTTAGTTATATTATAATTTTTGCTTTTAAAACTACACAAGATTACAAAACGTTTTTTCGAATCAAGTTTTTTGAACTAGACTTATAAGATTGCTGAAATAAAAAACCTATTTAATAAGGAGTTCTTGAAATTTTGATGAAGTATTATTTACACAATGTAGAAAAATTGACCTGAAATTTGAAAACGGGCCTGTTTATAATTATTTAAACAGTAGCACAAAGCATAGAGTATGTTTAAAGTCTTTTTTGTTTAAGAACCTTCCATTACATGTAGTTTTGTCTTTTGGTTACATGAATGAAGCAATAAAATTTCTCACCTTTAATATTAATTTCGTAAGATTTTGCCACATTTTACATATATAGATGAACATCTTTCAACAATTGATGTTTGAAAAATGATAATCCGAAAACATAATCCAGAATTTTTATCTAAAATGTGTTGAAAAATTATCAAAAATCATCGTTCTTGGATCTTTTTTAGCTACACATCCTATAATGGAAACCATTTGAACGGCGCGGCGCGAAGCTCACTTTACGTATATTGTAACAAAATATCAATCATACTAACCATAAATATTTAGGAGTATTTTTTATATTTATAAATCAAAAATTATACCTCATAACTATTATGTAACTATGTCCTATCAGTATTCTATACATTTTTTAGTCTTTAAAGTTCATTGACTATTAAATATTGATATCGAATTCTAAATAGATTTATTTCTTTTTTAAATTGAAATACAAAACTTTTTTGGTTTTAGTACAAAATTAAATGAATTATTACAAATAAACAGAACAAATAAAACATCGATGATGAATTTTGATTGAAACGAAACTAAAAATTGAAATTTAATTAAACCCAAAATTATTAGATACACGTGCACGGTTTTCAAAAGATATTATATCGTTTTTTTTTAATTTATCAAAAAAAAAAATTCAACTATAATTTTTAAATTAAATTTTGCTGAATAACTAAATTTCCATACAACAAACAGTAATTGCTTTTGAATGAAAACAAATACTATAAGTACCAATAATACAACATACATTAAAATCAAGAGGTGAATATCTAGGTAAAGAGGGATGATATGGGGATGGTTTATGTTAAAATCATAACCACCTTGATTTGCACATTTAAATTAAATATTAGTATATTTATCGAAGGCAATTATTTGCTGATTGTAAAGTGATTAAAATTAAAATGATGTCAGAGTACGACCCCTAATCATACCCCATTCTCACCGCATGATCTCATTCCAACATATGACTTATTATTTATTACATTACACATACATACAAATTTTAAATGATAATTATTAAATTTATTTAATGTAATTTTCATAATTGAATATTTCATTTGATTTTCCTGCCTCTTTTTGCGTTTTATCGTTTTGTTTTATTTACATGCAAAAGCTTGTCTTTTCTTCGTTACTTTTCATTTTTATTGATTGCATGATTAAGAAAAGGGATATATGTATAGTATCTACAAACAGAACGATAAATAATGTTAGAAATTGTTAAAACTCATGCGATACACAATATTGAGTAAAGAGAAAACCAATGCGAGAAACAAAAAAGTAGAACCGAGATAGCGATAACGCTTATATAACATGAAAAACACGTGCTGACAAAATCAAATAACACGAATCATAACGAAGTCCATAAGTAAATTGTATTTTACATTTTAATATTTAATGTTTTATATTATAGAAATATAAGTTCTCATTACAAATTCATTCTAGTTTTTCTTCTTTGAAATTGACGACCAGGAAATAGTACAAGTATGACGATAAAGATTGCGGAATTAGAGCAGAGCTTGAGTAAGGGGTTTGGGGATTTCATTTCATTTAAAAAAAAAATTTGCATACGAACTTATTTTAAATTTAAGTTTTCGTTTTTTTATAAATTGAAGGATCGAAATTGTTATGACATTTTTATGTTAATGAACCAAAACTTATCTAATTATTAGTTGAAGTTGGTAACCTAAAGTTTGTGGTATGCCAAAGAGGGCTACAGTAAACCACAGAGTCATAATTAAAAAGTCGGTTAGCTTTTATAAAATTTTTAGAAAAAAAAAAACTAATTAAGAAAGAATTTACAAGTTCATATACATGTTCATATAAAATTATCTTTATCTTTTTTATTATATTTAATTTTACGGTGCTGGAGACTAAAATAAAATAAGGCTTAATATTATTATAGATTTGTTATAATATATTTTCATTATGTTTTTGTTTTTTGGTTTTATACTATTAATTTAAATATCACTAGAAATATATAATCATATTTCACAGATTTCTATTAACCCTTATGTCAATACCCGGGTACCTGGGTACCCTTTTGCATTTTCTTACTCACATATCTTTTGTTTCTAACGGAAAATGACCAAATCCTTTTAGATCCTCGTTATTTGAATCTAACAACATCGATTCGTACATGTTAAAACATTTAAATATGAAAAAAAATATATAAATTTAAGATTTAAAGTTTAACCCCCCATTGCCCAATACCCGGGGTACCCGGGTACCCATATGTAAAAATTTAGTGTGTCTACAAAATTGCGGAGTAATAAATAATTAAACTTGTCTCAAGGGATACAAAATAATACCCAATATATAAACAAACGATTTTATTTAATTTTATTATTAAAAAGTTGATGATTTAGCGGTTTAAATTTGACCTTTCAATGGGTATAAATTGTCTGCGTCGCATATCCACCATACTTTGATTCCATACTTTGCTGGCTTCGATGGCATATACTGGGTGCATTTCGTTCTCCCTCTGTATGGGTAGACTTGCTCATTGACTGTCAAACACTCTGTCGGCTTATAAAGTGCTGATAAATTGACATTCACCATTGTCCAGATATCGCGGAACGGCGCTGCCTTATCTTCTTTTATTCGAACGTCGTATTGGCAGTATCAAACCATTACAGTACAAAACCGAGTTAATCTTACAATGCCCTAAAATCTATTGATACCCATAGCCGCTCGGTATAATGGATTTGAAGTTGATTTAGACATATCTAATGTATGGTCCAGTATTGGAATTATTCGCACCTGTCATAACTAAAACTCCCAAGAATGCGTAGAACTCTTGAATAGTTATATTTTTCCACGACATTTTTTTTCCTAGGATTTTCTTTACTGTACAAATTGCATACAGCAATTGCCTTTTTGTTGGTGGTACGAATAATTATGTCGACCATTTCAACCAGACTGTTGTCGATTGTGTCGATTCGCCACTAATTGTAACTGTTGTGTCTAACTCAGCCTCACTCTCACGATTTTCCATTAAACACAGACATATTATATAAATTACAGAAATATTAAAAGATTATCTACATTATATTTGAATATAGAAATTGTAATGCTAGAAAAAATAATAGTAATTAAGTACCAGATTCTTCGCAGTCTGAGGCTTCTGAATGCTCTCTGTTAGGTGGTAGTCCTCGTCGTCACTATCTGCGGCATTATCCTCGACAGCGGAATCTTCTCCCAATAATTCATTCAAATATCTATGTTTTTCATCAACCGTCAGTTTGTTAAATTATAAATTTTTTAATTATATAGTGTAATAAGCATTTAATTGTATAAAGTTGATCCATTCAAATAACTACTATTTATATGAAAAACTTGAACGTACTTTGAAAACTCAGTTGGTGATAAATTTTCCATTAGGTATTTATAACAATTTTCTCACAAATTTCAGGCAGAAAAATACACACCATGCTTACAAAATATTCACAAATATTCATTTTTACTTTAAATCAAGTCCAGTTTGAAAATGACCATTACTTCTAATTGTTATTGCTAATTTTCTATCTTTTCATCCCTCCCAAGGTTATTATTTCTTTAGAAATAGAGTTTTTCAGATGATCGATAATTCTTTGGAAAATCCCTAATGAGATGAATTGAAATATCAAAGTTTTCAGGAGTTTAAATTCTTATATGGAAAGAATAATCCATGTGGGTACCCAGGTACCCCGGCTATTGAACAACGTTGTAACGACTGGGTATTGACATAAGGGTTAAAACGCAAAGATGCTCCCAAAATTCAAGCACTTCCATGAATTATTATTCATAAGTAATCTATTATTATTTAATAGTAGTCTTATGAACAAACTTATGACACACAAAGTTATGACAATTTTATCAGTGTTCTAGATATTATCAACTTTTATAATTGTTTACTTACATACTCTAATAACTAACTTATTAAAAATGACGTCGATATTATAGCATTTATATCCCAAATTCAAATACAATATATGTAACTATGCAATAGAACGGTAGGGAATTGAGTTAAAAGGTTTTTACTTTAAATAAGTGGAAGGGATGCAAAAATACCACATAAAATTAATCAAACATGTAACTAGCAAAATGTGATTTTCAAATCTTAAAAGTTTGATCGTGGGTTATGAAACAGGATTCAGCATGCGCTACACCCTATATCATTCATCTACTTAAGGATGTTCCGAATATATTACGAAACGTATTTAAAGTTTTAATGAGAATTAACAGAAAAATAAATTATATAATCAAAAACACAATCAAAAATTTTTGAGGATTAAGGATAATTCTGAACTTAGATACAAGTAAAAAAAATAATACCACAAAAGTTAAATTTTAGCATGGGTTTTAACGGAAAATTGGAAATACCCGACAGAAAAAAAAAACAATGTGAAACAACAAACGTATGATACCGATTAAACTGTGTGGGGAAAATACATTAAAAAATTTAATAACTTTTTCTGCCTGAAGATATCGTGATGTATAATTGATAAATATTTTTTTTTAAATACTATAAAGTTCACACACGACGAGAGAGAAAAGAAGAGAAAAGGAACGAGTGGAAGTAGCAAAGCTTGGACTATAATCTTGTAACAATTAACGTAAACGACGTCAAAATTAATATCTGAATGAACGTATATATGAACAACTAATAAGGAAAAACTTTACGTTTCCACTTAAACAAGAATAAGAAAAACTGCAACATCTTTTAAACGAAAATGCAGTAAATACAGTTTTCACAATTTTCTTAAAGCTGAGTATTAAAGTCAGGTAGTGTTACTGTACTGGTTCCGTTAGTTATTTTCTTATATTAAAATACATTTTTAAATTGAAACTATTTATACATCGTCTCAAATTTTTTGACCTGTCCTTAGCATGTCGCTAAATGTGTATTACATTCTCGGCAGGGAATCAGCAAGTGTTCGGCAGAGTTCGTATACACATTGTTAGCCATATACCATGTCGTTTTACCAGGGTTGTTGCGCGAATTATTACTTAATGTAATAAGCTATTTTCCTCTCCATGACAACGTTTTAGTATATTATAAGTTGTCATTAATTGTCAATCATATTTGTATTGGTATTTGTGTTTTGATCAGTGTATTGATATAAATGTTATTGTTCACTTGATCGTGATAGACAAAGATAATGTCTTTTAGTTTATTTTTATTTAAAAATATTTAATTATTTATTTAAGATTCATATTCAAATATTAATTTCCTTTTTTGTTAAATTACGGCGGCCACAGCTTGCGTCTGGATTTGGTTTACTTTAATTATTCATTTTTTCAATATTGTGCTTCAAGAGTTATGGTCGCCGACATTGAATTTAATTTAATTTTTTAAAAAAGGAAGAAAAGAATGTAAGTTAATTATAATATACCTCATATTTTGTAATATCACATATTTTTTTTAGAAAATAAAATTTTTCAGTTATTCTTCATTAAAAGAATACGATATTTATTTGTCCAATTCGAAGATTTAAAATTTAATTTCAGCGCTGCAACAGATACAGAGCTAGTGAGAATAGTGCGAAAATAATCGACGGTGAATTAAATTTACGCCATAAGAGAAAGACTGTCGACAGAGTTCGTGCTTATAGAGACAGGAAAAATGCTTTTGAGTTTATTTAATTTTTGTAGTGAATTTATTAGAATTATTAAAACTTTCTGCTGGTGTATAATATGCTTATGGATGTCGGAGTGTTAAGTTGTTCAGTGTGATGTTTGTGTTAGTGTGTAACCCTTTTGTACAGAAACGATTTCCTCGCCTTAACAAACTTTATTTAAACATGATTAAACATGAAATTCTTAAAGTAACTTAAAATAGATAACAACAGACAGATGATCGATTTAACAATAATCAACAAATTCATTAATGAAAATAACATTCGAGTATTAACATCAATAATGGAAATTCAAAATTAGTTGCAATGGCGCGCGTCAAGTCAGATAGTGAAAAACGTGCCACATCCCTTTCTTTCTATTCTATTTTCATACCCTAAATCGAATAATTTTCCGAAAATTTTCAGTTACTTACTTAAATGCCTTATATCCGAAAAAAAGTTTCACTTGCATCGTAGTTTCGTAAAACCAAACAATAATTTTTTTTTGTTTTCTTTCTAATCAATTCATTAAAATTAGAGAAGCATAATATGTCGTTTCAGAACAGTTTTTAAGAAAATTGTGTAAAAATGATTAAAAGTCCATTCAAAAAATTTGTCTTTAAGGCAAATACTTATTCTTTCTTCGTTCATTACACGATTACTACTATAAAAAGGAACTTCAAATTCCGTTCTCTTGATTAAACGTTAACTTTTTAACGATGTTTCTCTGGCACACCCTGTAGTAACGAAATTCAAAATAGAAAAAGAGCAATTGCACTCTACCTATATTGATCCTACGCAAACCGTTTTGAACTCTCTTCAAAAAAGTGTATACGTTTTAATGCTAAACATTACAAAATTAAAACAAAAGCATACCTTTGAAGCGAAATCTGTCCTGCCTAAAATATTCTGTGGTTAAATTGAATGGTACGAATGAAAATTAATGGTGTTGATGCGCCATCTATAGTACGCCACTTGGAGTTTTTAAGAATCATCCACATTTAAAATATTATAAAAAAATGAAAAACCGACTTCAAAATATATAAAAATTCTTAAACAAGAAATGAACTAAAAAGTAACAAAATAATGGCGTATCTTTGCAGTATCTACAACTTACAAATTATTAGGATGATACAATGTACAACTATTGTTATTTTTGGAGTTGGTGTCAGCCAAGGAAATACGACTATATTGGTACTTAGCAAAAAACGAGAATACCTTATGAAAATTATTTTTCAAATGAACTTTTAAACAATTTACTCGAACTGTAACAATATCTAGCGACCTTTAAACTACAAAATATCAATACCAACTAAACCTTTTTACAATTTTTACAAATTACCATTAATATTTATTTTCTTGGTTGACACCAACTCCAAAAATAACAATAGTTGTACATTGTATCATCCTAATAATTTGTAAGTTGTAGATACTGCAAGGATACGCCATTATTTTGTTACTTTTTAGTGCATTTCTTGTTTAAGAATTTTTGTATATTTTGAAGTCGGTTTTCATTTTTTTATAATATTTATTTATTTCTCGCGTTTTAGTGATCTGAAGTTTGATAACTGATTTTATTTTCTTGAAAATGGTTAACCTTCCAAACGCGCTGCTCATATGAGGCCGCGCCGTTTAATATTAAAAGTTACTACATCATCCCTTTTTGCCCTTAAGGGTTGAAATTTTTTGCTTTAAAATGTAATAGCAAAACTAAGTGGATTATTCTTTCCAACAGAAAAAAAATTATCAAAATTCGGTTAAATGTCACTATTTCATCCCCTATTTTTATCCTTAAGGGGTGGATTTTTTTCTTCAAATTGAAATGTGAACAATTTAAAGGTACGTTGTACGTAATAGAAATAAAATTTTCAAAATCGGGTTAGCCAGAAAAAAATTATAATATTATTTCATGTCTAATTTTTAACCCCTTATGAGTGGAGTTTTTTTTTTTTTAAATGGTTAGGGGATTAATTTAAGGTTGTGTTCTACAAATAAAAAAAGAATAATCAAAATTGAGCTATCCAGTAAAAAGTTAATATTTCATTCCTTAGTTTTCAACCCTTTAAAAGTGGAAGATTTCCCTCAAATTAAAACTGGACCCCAGGAAAAGCACCAGCTTTCAAATAAAAAAAAAATTATCAAAATCGAGCTATCCAATGAGAAGTTAATATTTCATCCCATAGTTTTCAACCCTTTAGAAGTGAAAGATGTTCCTCAAATTAAAATGGAAACACACGAGAAGCACTAGCTTTCAAATAAAAAAAGAATTATCGAAATCGAGCTATCCAATAAGAAGTTAGTATTTCATCCCTTAGTTTTCAACCCCTTAGAGGTGAACGATTTCCTTCAAACTAAAATGGGACCATTCGGGAAGCACCAGCTTTCAAATAAAAAAAGAATCATCAAAATCGCTTTTTGAAGTCGGTTAAAAATACTAATATTTAATTGGAATGAAACACTTTTTTAGATGCTTAGTATTTTTTTTAAATTTTAATTAATTTAAAGCATATAAAACCTTAATTTACAAGAAAATATAAAAGTTCTTAAATTGATTTACTTGCAAAAGAACTCAAACATAATGAACTACTAAATTTTGTAGTTCTGTAGACCCAAATAACATTTTTTATGCATGTTTATTTCTAAAGTAAGTAATCTAATTGTTGATTTTTTTTGCAAACCCGATAACTGCTACAATAACTTCTAATTTGTTTAAAGTATATGCAAATCTAATAATTTTTTTTAATTATACAACCAAAACCTAAATATAGTAAATCAACAACCACAAACCCATTAAATATTGAGTTTCCCTCGAGTTCAAACTTGATACCTCGAGATGACGCTTGAATCATCAATCGCCCTTTCCGATACGTTCAATTCAAATTTTCCGCCAGCAACCCCAGTGAAAGCCCTTCAACATTAATTATATACTCACATGCATGTTCCCGTCGACTATGTCCTATCCCTTTCCGTTGATGTCCGTGCCATCTCCCGATGTGTCGCAACCCATTTTGAGATAAATTCAATAAAGCTTCAATAATCTGTTATATTGACAAATATGGGGCATTACACGTTTTGTAAACATATAGTACAACAATTCTAAACTCCTACCAATTGCTCGTGGTCTATCCGCCTGTCCCATTCCAGTCATCCTTTTTCCCTTTCCGGATAATCCGCTTCATTTTATTCGTATACAATCTATATGTAAGTATTTATAATTTACAATATGTCTGACTATTGATGAAAATGGATTTAGATTACGGTCAATATTTACACACTGTTACATTGTAAAACGAACCATCATCGTAATAAAAAAGACTATAACTTTTTTCTACTCAATTAGAAACTTTACGACTATTTTCATGTTTTGTGAGATTTAAATCCTGAATTATTAAACTTTTTTGTCTATTTATTTTTATATTAAAGTTTCACTTGTAAAAGCGTAATATAATTTAGTTCTTAGTTGCTGATTGCTACTTCAAAGGAAGTCATTTAAAAATCAAAGAGACCAGTTATATTTTAGGATAAAAGGAATTTTTTATGTAGAATAGTTTTGTAATACAACTTGTGACTGACTCTTGAAATCTAGGATCAAGTAAATTCCTTGAAAATTCCTCCCTCTTCATTTAGTTTTAATGGGTGTAGAAGTAACGTGTCCTTTTATTTTCCGTTTTCTCCCTGTGCAAATTGTTCTCGAAGTTGGCACAAAATTGTTGTGGACAGGTACTGACCACACCAGTTCTTCTCACATCCTATCCGAGAGGTCCTGGAGTCATCGTACTTGAACCTTCTGATTTTGCTCCTCTCAAACTCTAGCAAAACTATTTTACGACGCGCTACATATAATCGTAAATCCCTCAAACCCGATCGTAAACTCTGGGACTCAACAACTAACATCCCAACGGTGTCTTTTTTAGCATTTATTTCTTCTACTAAAAAGATGAAGCATTGCAGCTATTTCATTATTCACCTGTCTTTTCTGACAATACACAAATTGCAGTTCACAAGTTTTACATAAAAATAATGATTTTAAAAAAACCTAAGGGTAGGTTTAATTGAGAAATTGAAAAAATATCGCGGTAAACTCTTGAACTGCGGCATTGACGCCGACAAGTTCGTTTTATTATAAAGTTATTACCAGTGTTTCATTTCATATCACGCACTGTAGCTATGTCTCCGCATACCTTTTACCGCAGTAGTACAAGCGATTCCTATTTTCAACCCTTTTCAAGTTCTTTCCATTTCTCTCATTCACCCCATATCCTTGGCACAATCGACCGAGCGCTTGAAAAATCATGTTGTAATCGAATAATGCACTTTTTCATAAAATTTTCCATTAAAAATAACATGTAAATGTGTCGAAAATTTTCCATTTTCATCTTTAATCAAAATCTAAATCTAATTTAATGCAAATTAAATCAAACTCAAACACTGTCAACAAAAGAGGCTCAAGATAAAATTATTGTTTGCACCTTTTCAAACAAAATTAAATTAGGAAAAAATTGAAAGCTTAAAAGCCCGTTTCGAACGAGCGCTGTTTAAAAATTGTTAAAAATGGTGAAGGTTTTCCTTAAAAATTCTATTGAACGCGAAACGACAATCAGTTCACTAATGGTGTGAAATTATCTCACTCATATGTAGCTAAGTACTTAAAATATGGAAAAAATTGTAACGCTCTCGTTGAACATAGCAAATGTATGTATGTTTCGTTGCGATAACGTAAACGGGAACGCGCGTCATGCCGTCCCCTACGTTAATTTCCTATAGCGAAGACAATGGCTTTTAATTTCCTATGATTGTCATCGTCGTCTCGCTTTTTCCCATTTTTGAAAATTATTCATTAATTTTTTTTAAAATCATTGTGTAATATATATTAATTAAATATAAGAGATTTTAACGAGACTTTTTACAATAAGAACTTTAGGAAATTAAAGCTTTATAGAATAAAGTGCTTTCTAATCAAAGAGCATTCAGTTAACAAACGGCAAGTTTTAACTTAGAAAGCATCCAAATGCTATTATTAATTTATTTCGGACGTAGCAAATGTTTTTTACGTGTATTTGAAAAAGGTTTTAATGTAAAAATATTAATTTAAAACAAAATTCTTCTTGTTTTGAACAAGATATTATAAGGCAAACGATACGTTTATTAATTTTTTTTCAAATTTATAACAAGCTGTTTTCCAGTCTGTAAGCTGTGCGTCAACAAAAATCTTTTAAATTGGTTTTAGTTATTTATAACGAAAATAAATTTAAGAATTCAATAAATTTTGAGTTAATTCACAGCTTAGTTGTTTTTTCTCTAAAAATCATACTTATCATAAAAATCTGAAAGATGTTGTTGAATACTCGTAAAAATGTTGCATGAATGTATTATAGTTTACGTTCTCTCTTATTTCTCTGACATATTCCCATTTCAATTTGAATACACCTGTCCTTGAATTTACGCGGTACTTTTGTACACGGGTTTGAAAAAAAATTTCTACAATAATTTTTTATTTCTATTAAGTACTTATATTGTAATTTTTTATAAATGATATATTATATCATTATCTAAAATCATAAAATGTTAATATGTCAATATGTCAAATCAAAAGTTTTTAAATATTAATATTAAGGCAAATTAAGGCAACTTGAGATAATGTTTTCTTATTATGAGGCCAAAGTGCTAAAGAAATAAAACTTAAATCTATTCAGTAGGTTTTGTGTGAAGCACAACTACATATGGATTATGGATGAAACGGACTATCGTTTGTATATTAAATCTTTCATAAATTTGTTTTGTACGTAATTTTAATATTCTGTGTAAATTAGGGATTCATTGAACGCTTATTACCTTTATTTTGCGGCGGTTATTTTTTTTAAATTTATTTGAAAACGTTTTGTACATTTATTGTACTAATATAAGTAGGTATGTATATATTAGTTTGGCTCTTGTACATAAATCACAGTAAAATCATGAGGCTAGGTAGCTGTCCACTGACAGTCCTAACTAAAAATATAATGGGTTATTTTAATATAATATTATTGTTTTAAAATGATAATATATAATATAATATAATCAAGTCTCTTATAAGGTCTCTTTAAAATTATCATAACACAAGCACAGCCACTTTTATTTTTATCACAGATATATTAGAATAGTTAAGGGTTTACTTGCTGGTTTAGTTGGTTTCCTAATCTTGGTCTTTTTAGCCGTCTTCTATTTGCCGGAGGGGGCGGATTTGCTGCTATCGTGGCTATTGTGTTATTTGGATGGTCAATCACACTTTCTATATGTCTGAAGTAGATGTCTCCCATCATTTCGTCGATAAGTGGCATGTTTAAGTCTTTGTGGAAGGCCTTTTCTCTGATATACCATGGAGCTCTTGCGATTGTCCTCAGGACTCTGTTTTGAAATGTTTGAATTTTAGCCCTTTGAGACTTAGGCCGCGTTCAGACGGATCAACTCAACTCGCCCGACTATTTTCAATCTTGTAGACTGTAGCAGGGTAAGCGACGCGAGAAGTGAAGTACAAGCGAGTTGAAAGGGAAGCAAATTGAGCAGAATTGAAAGAAAACTGATCAACAAAACTCGTTCAACAAAAGTATGATTCAGTCAATCTTTTGTTGAACGAGTTTAGTTGATCAGTTCTCTTTCAATTTGCTTCCCTTTCAACTCGCTTGTACTTCACTTCTCGCGTCGCTTACCCTGCTACAGCCTACAAGATTGAAAATAGTCGGGCGAGTTGAGTTGATCTGTCTGAACGCGGCCTTAGAAGCTATTCCTCATATTTCTGTTCCATATAGCCATTTCGGTCTTGTAACTGATGTGTATATAAGTCGTTTTAGTTTGAGCGTTATGGGGGACTGGCTTCGGACGAGAAAATACAAGTGCTTGTAGGACTCTCTTAGTTTTACACGGTTAATTTTTGTAAAAAAATAATCAATAGATGAGAACCAAAGTCTCCTAACGCATATCGCATAACGTATAAGAAAATTCTTATTTTTTTGTATTCTAACGTATATCTTCACTATTACATAATCTTACGCGTATATATGTATCTTTATCCTATCTTCAGCTGTTTGAAAATTAAATAACGGATTTCAATTTTTATTTTATTTTTAAATGTCATTTTAGCAGCTATATGATTGACAATACAACCATTAGCAACAGTAGAATTGGAAATTCAAGAAAAAATTGCAGTTACAGTGGAATTAAATGTTAGAAGCATTGACACAATTAAGTGACAGTTTAGCTATCAAACTACTAGCTGGGTTAAATATTCCTCGTGATTCAATTCTACCCTTTACATTACATATATAACTTAGATTTCTATCGAGTGTGTAACTAAAGAGAGACAAGTATTTATTATAATTTTTTAACTTTCTATTCTTTGAGATAAACGATGTATTGTTGACATATAATTGGTCAAATTTTTAATATTGGAAATATAAATATTAGTTTGTAGTTGTCATCGTTGATTTTATGAAAAAAAACGCTCTGAGATAATCTATTAACGTTAAAATTAAGTATACTTGGATAAAATTAAAACTATATTTTTTGTCTACTTAATCAAATGTCTAGAACAAGTTTATTTATTTTATGTATTGCAAAACAAAATACAAAATTAACAAAAATGTAAGACTTATGTTACTTACTTGCTTATGTAAGTTAGGTTGTAAATCAATCGCTTAGGAAAACTCTTATATATTAAATTTGGTATGGACTCTTATACTATATATTATTCTATATTGCTGTTTAATTCTAATGAAAAAAAAAACTTTATGTTTTATTATTATATGATAATTGAATAATTGATAAATAGGTATCATTATTAATGTTAACATCCAAAATTTGTTTGTCAAGCTACATATTTGTATTTTTCGTGAGGTACCTACCTACCTACCTTTGTTTAGTGTTATTTTAATTTTAAAACAAAAATCAATTTAACCTCTTTTACTTCTTATTGTCTTTTTAGCTAGTTAAACATTATCTACAGCTTAGAAAGAACTATGTTAAAGAGCAGCAGATGACTTCAATAACTCTCCTGATGGCCATTTAAATTAAAATCTAAATTGGCACGTTCCGTTCTTATTGAAAAATGCGATGGATTAATTATTTTGCCCGAGCTATAAAATAGATTATTGGCAATATTATTGCCTTTGTTTCACCTCTCCGCCACATCACCGGCCGTTTTACCATTAGCTCACCTGTCTCTGAACTATTCCACGACTATTTCAGCCACAACTTCCCATTCAGAACCGATATTTAATAGTGAGTGGACGAGATTTATAGTCCCACGTTCAGAACAAATATAATTTAATCGAATTAATTTAAAACCAAATTGGCACGTACGAAAATAAATTAGATTTAATGATTAACGATAGAATGGGATACGCGGGTGGTACGGAGGTGGTGGAGGGTGATTGTGAAAACGAGAGGGATCAATAAATAAATTGACAAAATACAATAATATATTTGTATCAACAATATATGTGTAGGTGAAATAAAATTAAATTTATGAGTAAAAAATTCAAAACTAAACTCTAATTTTCCATTTTCAATCTGAACGAATCTCTTCTGTTGAGCCGTAAAAATGTATATTAAAAAATTTGTTGTAGGTTTATTTGTGTCTTTTTTTGCAAACGTATCCAAAAAACGACGACGTCGAGGGTTTTTAGAGGAATGAAGTACAGGGGTGCTTCTAATAATCAGAATATAGACGCGAAATAGAATGGGTGGCTCGGGTTAATTTATCAAATGATGACCAGTCAGTGTAATAATCCTATAATAATGCTGAAAATGTTATTTTTCCGGGTACACAAATGCTCATATACACATACGAGAAGAACGGGAAATTTTTCGGGATTGGTGTATGTATATGTCTGTGGCGTAGTTTTTCATTTATTATTTTCATTTGTTTTTTAATCTTGTTTCTAGTTTCCGATTTAGCCACATTTTCTTTTTTATGCATTGTAATTTTTAATTTTCATTTTTAAATTTAATTTCAACCTACATTTTCTTTGTTTTAATTAAAACAAATCGATTTACGTTCAATTCTTAATTACATCTAATTACTAACGTGTTTAGTTTTCTCGAAAATATATGAACTATGAATGTTTGAAATGGTCTTCCATGCCCAATCAAATTACTTTCTAGACCAATAAAATTTAATAAACACTCTTTCAAACTAAACATGTAATGTCTAATAAAAAGCATAATGGAATGAGTCCAATTTTTTTCCAAGCAGAGGAAAAATATGTTTTACATTTCGTTAATTGTTTTTAATCACCGCCATTATGACTAGTTCATAATTGGTCCGAATTATTTTATGAGGCACATTGGTACGATTAAGTTAATTATAAACGTTATAATGTAAGCAATTAATGAAAATGAACGAATTTACGTGCTTTGAAGCTATTTAATAATTGATTATTCAAAAATAAACATCGCTACCATACGACAAATTGGGTTTTCTTGTCGACGAAAACTTGAAAAACGTTCTAATCGTTCTTTTTTGTCTAGACAAAATGGCCTCGTTGGAAAAATTAATCAGAGCTTAATTGAGTAACCGAAACGGAGAAAGGGTAATTTGAGTGTTTTGAACTTAAGTATAGTGCAAAAAATAAAGATAATAACAGATTTTAGAGGTTTTTATATCAACCAACAAAACTAATTTTAGTTAGAAACGATAACGAATATAAAAAAGGAGTAACAGAGCAAGAACCTTGGTTATAGACTCTTTGTTTGTTATTTTCTAACAGTTTACTTTTTTACTTATTTTTTTCAGTTAAATATTTCTAGCAAAACAAAAATACAGTCGAATTGAGAACCTCCTCCTTTTTTTGAAGTCCGTTAAAAATAAAATAAATGCCCATAGTTTAATTTTAAAAGCTTAAGCTACAAGAAAATAATATAATATTGGTAATGTTTTGGCATATGGTTTCAATTTGGTATTTAAACTTCAGTTTCATTAAAAATAAAGATTTTGAAAATGATGAATTGAAGAGTTTGTTTGTTTGGTTAAACGGGCTAATCTCAGGAACTACTAGTTCGAATTGAAAAATTCTTTTAGTGTTGGATAGCCTAATTATCGGGGGAGGTTTAAGGCTATATAACGTCACGTTACGACTAATAGGAGCAGAGCATCGATGGAAAATGTTGCAAAAATCAGGAAAATTTTTTCCTTTTGAGAGCGTTCGTGGCCTGCCCTGCGTTAACGGTTAAAGTTATGCAAAAATCATGTGCAGCAAAATTGTTCCTCTTAATGTTCTACAAAAAAATCCGCAACGACGTATGTCTATCTTTTAAGGTTAGACCACTATAACCTTTTAATGGTTATTAAGGTTGTTTCAAAAATAATTCATTATTTGAGAAATTGTTTTTAGAAACATATTATTAATACTTACCCAAATTAATATGGTTTTTAATCAAATTTAGTGTGATAATAAATGACAATCTGAGGCATTTAATAGAATACTTTTTAATACGGAAAAATGTCTCATTTACCCGGGAAATTTAAAAACGGGTTGGAGAAAAAAATTATACATACCTAAACTCTATTTTTAGTTGAAAATGAATTTTGGTGATATTTAAGTATGATGATAACTAACTATGTGAATCATTATCTAGAATACGTTTTATTTCGGGAAAATATCTCATTTCATCGAGAAAATAGAGAAAAACTGATTCGAAGAAAAATCATGCTGAAACTAAACATTTTTATCTGATTACAATATATTTATAGTAATAACTCATAAGGTCCTCAAAGCAAAATCATAATCATAATTTCTTTTTATATAGTCCACTTTTTATCCAGGAAAAATGTATGTTCCCGTAGGTTAGATACGTTTTTTTTTCACAAAACAAAAGATTACCATAACTTCTTGCATTATGGTGGTTTAAGAGTCAGTGAATGATATGGCTGCTTTCAATGTAAGAATATTGTATTTATGTTAGTATATTTAGAATATATACGGTTCCCGTAGGATAGGCTAAAATAGTATTCTTCAGGAACTATTTATTTCAAAGGAGGTTTCTAAAAGTTCATGAATAAGAGTCTTAAAAATTTTCCTCAGGAAAGCTTGATCTCTTTTTTATCCAGGGAAAATTTTCTACTCCCGTGGGATAGATATGTTTTTGTTTTTCACAGCGTAAAAGATGGATTTGATTTTTTACAATATGGTAGTTGAGAGGTGAGATAATAATAAAGATTATTTCTTATGCCAGAATAATGCACGGTGCTCAAAGGATAGCATGACAATTGTATCCTGTAGGAACCGTGTGTTAAAAAAAAGTTCGTGAAATATCGTTTTAACACATTTTCTCTTTAGAATTAAAATAAAATTACACTTTTCACTTGAAGATATAATTTTTAATTTAACATCCGAAAAATAATAATGACATTTTTTAAATATTTGAATTTCTGTATTGTTCATTGTCGAATAAATTAATTAGAAACAGGTGAACGTATTAAAATAATACAACTACAATTTCTAAATCATTAACAATTACTGAACGGAACGAAGTTTAATGAAGTTTTGTTAAAGAAGGGCGGTTCCTGTAGTATAGCTCCTAATCGTTTCTACTAAAATGGCTGAACTGTTTTAAATGACATTTGACAAAATCTTATAGAACCCATAAGATAGTTACTATCTCTTCCTAGAAGAGTAGTTTAAAGGATTTTGATGAACTTACTTAGTATCTAAAGTCTGGAAGTATCTATCATCTTTCCCTATCAAAATTTTATAGATTAATTTTTATACCTTGCTATGAAGGTATGGAATCTATTAATCTATGAAATAAATTTAGATACTCTCAACAAAGCGAGCGGATATTAACTTTATCAATCGTTTTCAAATTTTGACCTTAAGTGCAAATCACAATCATTTTTACACCGGCTACGTATAATGTTTTCATTATTATTCCTATATAATAATTTCTCTGCATTGAATAGTTAACTACAATATAATTTAACATTAACTTAGCCACAGCAACGCGTGCCTGGGCTGCTATTTTTTTTATAAAATTCACTGATTTAGATAACAGGTTAACGTTTTTGAAGGGAAACCTCTATATAGACGGAGTCTTAGGATTTTTTCCATCCCGAAAAAGTGTCACTTCAGTTTGGCGAATGGCGAGAAGCGAGCAGCGGCGAAGGGAGAGAACCTAGCCAAAGGGATTGTTTCTGACAATGGGCGTTTGAATCTTAATTATTGACAAACAACGGTTTTGGAAGTTTTTAGAAGGTTCAGCAATTGAACTTTTTATAAGGACTCAGATATAATTTTTCTTCTAACGGATTCATTCTCCGAATACGTAAATGATTCAATTAATAGTTATACGAGCGAATGAAAGAGGTTGGAGTAAAATGATTTTTGTACTGAATCAAAGAACTAAAATATAGCAGTTCAGTTCAGCAGTTAATAAAGCAGTTCGGTTTATCAAACATTTTGTAAAATTTCCATCGAATAGATGATCCCTTAACGAGAAACTTAGATTTGAGAAATACCATTGCAATATTTTAATAACTTTCCACATTTTGCAGTAACTAACTATTTATTGTTCAAATATTGGTGTAAGAACAGTATTCGAACCCTTTACACGTCTGCGTGAGTGCGAAATAACGGTATAAAATTTCTGTTGTAAAATAATTAATGTATATATTCTTAATTGAACTTGTACCATTTAAATTGAACACCACGTTTAGTATGATTTTTACACCATACCTTAATGTTGAAAACCGAGGCCATGTTATTTTTTTCAATGCATCTTTTTCTTCTATAGTCTGCGAATTGCAAAAATTAAAAATGTATCCCATCCTTACGTAATTAGACAGTATTATAAATTATTATCAAGAGTTTCTCCTTATAATCCTAAGATTGTTGTGATTGATGGAAACTTATCAGAAACTACTATTATCTTTAAAATTTTAATTTTATTTACTTATTTAATTGCACAAATATTAATAAAATATAAAAATTAGTTTCAAATTATCGTTGTTTTTATTTAAAATTGTAAACGCTTAGCTACTAGGCAATATGCGCCCTCGAAATTATTTTTAATGTTATATCAAAATTATTGTTTTTACCTCCAACATAAGAAAAACCCGAAACTATTTCGAAAAGAGGTTTTCCTATTAATTGGTCAAATTAAAAGCGATTTAGATGCATTGAAGAAAGCATTTTCATTTCAATACGTAACCTTGATGATTTCGATAAAATCGTTGGGGTGAGAAAAGCCGACGCGTGAAAGACGACAATTTATAGGTTACTTTAATGTCTAGAAAGAAAGCGGTTGGCCGACTTATATGAGTTTGTAAACACTCTGGAATGGGCGATTACTGAAAGATGAAATGAGGTTGAAGCGAAAGGGTGGCAGAGAAAACTTCTTTTTCAAAATGACGCACACAAACATATAATATAGAGTATAGGTGTACGTAGCACACCTAAGGGCGACGGGTGCATAGTATAAGAAGAGACATTCATTAAATAAGTTTGTTAAATTAAAATTCTTTAGTTTTATCGTCGACGTAAATTTGAAATAAAAGAAGAGTAAAATGAAAGGTGTTTTTTTTTTTCGCTCCACAATTTTCCGCTGCTTCGTCGCGATTTGAATTTTTTTCCATTCTATTCGTTTTTTTATTCGTTTGTAGGGGTGTATTGTCAGCGTCTACGATTTTTCAGTTTAAAAACGTTTTAAATACGACAAAGATATTTCGAACTTGAGTTTTATGAGGAAATATTTTAAGAAAATTCCTTCCTCGCCCTTGCTTTCACATTTTATTTTATTTTATTTTTTCTCTTTTTGTTTTTAAATGGTATATGTAGAGGCACCCCATACTGAGCTACAATAATAAGCACGCAACGTTAATTTCCCGCTTTCTGAAGTTTATAATTTTTACTATATGGCAAACATCGCTACGACATCGGTTAAAATCCGATAATAAGAAAGTCATCTAGCTCTAGTTTAGTTCGTGTTTCAGGTCACATGAACAATGACTTTTTGCGGAAAATTTACTTAGAAGCAATTAAAGGAAAAAAACGGAAAAAAACGGAAATATAAGAATTTATACAGACGAACAAGATCTGACAGGCAGAAAAACTTTGACAAATATATTCTTAAAAGAAATCTAACATTATAATTTGTTGCGGTTTCTATTAATTTTTCTTTGCTTATTTCAGATTTGCAAAACTTAAAGTTTTTCACGTTATGATTCAAAAAAAATTATTTGTATTTTCTTTCAAAGTAAAGAATGTGGCGTTTAAAACTTTATGTCTTACTGGCAAAGTAAATTCTTAATAGCTGAGACATGATTACGTGAGATATTATTTTTTCTAAAAACGCATGCTATAACATTGAATTACAATTTGGAAAAAATAATGAGACTCATTGAATATTGCGAATTGCATAACTTAAATTTTAAATTTTTTAATTATTTATCAATGTTTTTAAAAATATGATTTTATATCTTCATTTTCACAGACAACACAATTTTTAGCTCGTTTATTTAACGTTATGGCTTACAAAAGAAAGGCAAAATATATACTTTTTCACCTGACTTGCTATCAAAAACTGTACCACAAGAGAAATTTTAATCTCGTCCCATTTCTCCCCTAAAAATCCCTTTTTTTATTATAATAACATAAATTGGCCTCGAGGTAGAACGACGATAATTTCGAAACTTATTCAATCCCCCTTTAAATGAACCGTTTTACACGAAAAGTTTTATCAATAAAACATCTTTTATTAAAATTTCCTACAATTTCAATTACATTTCTCTACAACTCAAATTGAAAAATCGTCAATTCGCCTGATTGATAAAACGCATTTGCCCACAAACTTCCGCTTGCATTCCTTTCGTCACATCTCCCCACTTTGTATTTCTCTTTATATTAAAAACCAATGTGTAAATTAAAGCGACCGAGCAAAAGTTTGTTCAATAATTCAATAATGGGAACTCAATGGAAAAAACGAAGGGGAAAGAGGACTTTTGAAATGAAAACACGTGTTGGAAAAAAGGAGTTTTTCTTGTTTTTCTTACTTTGCATAGTGATGGTTGTTGTGTTATAAAAACGCAAAGATAGTGGAAATTATGAGGGCTATGGGGGTTGATAATGGGTGGTTACAACGCGCCACCTTTGTTATCATCATCGTGGTGTAACAAACAATTAGAACCGTGTTAACGAGAGATCGCTAATGAGACATTTGCCGTCGTTGTCGTAGATCGTACAACATCAACTGTTTTTACTGAGGAAATGTTTTATGGAACTAAGCGAGATGAGGGACTTTACCAACCAAAAACATCGTAACAAGTATCCTTTAATGGGGAATTGAAGAACATCCTCGAAACGACCCTATCTTACGAATATCCGAAGTACAATCTCAAACACTTCTTGCTTAATCTTAAAAAAAAAGTTGCAATCCAATCTATTTAACATTTACACGGTAGGTTCTTCTCTTTTCATCTAACCGGAATTTTTTTTTGAAAAATGAGAATTATATTTTCTTTATTTCTTTTGATTATTATTGGGTTATAGTGAACTCAATAGACGTAAAGAGTCAGTAATAAACTATAACTTATGGCGCCACGTCTTCAGTGCTTTTACAATGATAAATGAGAGTAATTTTTTTCTTGAACAATCCGAGCTTTCTTCGTAGGCGTATAAAGCATGTATACCTCTTAGTTTTTCTTGAGCATAACAGTGGCAATCATAATTTGTCTTTCTTATAGAAAAATTTTAAGATGTCGTCAAATTTAACCTCACTTCTTGATTGTAAAAAAAGTGGTGAATAATGAATTTTCATCGTGTTTAGAAAACAAAAAAAAAACTTCGTCAAAATCATTTATGAAGTTAATATAACCATAGTTATAAAAGAAATAAAATAGGTATTATATTTAAATTGATAATAAATATTAAAAAAAGGATAATGAAGGTTAGGTAAGTAGTTTTATACTTATGAACACAGCATACATTTGTCGAAGCTAATTTGATAATATTAGTATGATGATTATTATATGTTTTAATTATATTTTTATACTTACGTATAAATTCGTAATATTCTATTTTGAATTTGAAAAAATTGTCAGAACATTTTCATGTTTTTTCTTTCATTTACTTTCATCTGCTTTCATTTTATCTACTTTCAGATAGAAAAAGTATTACACTCTATATAATATTATATCGATTTAAACTTTAATTTAGAGCTTAGGCAGAATAACCCGATCCGGCTCACACACTTATCTACTTAACTGCTGCTACCATCAGAATACATTTAATAACCAAAAGCCATAAACCATATACATTTTGTTTGTTCGCTAATCTTGTAAATTACTTTGGTTATCTTATATATTTGATCTTGTTAAATATAAAGGCCTTCAATAGCTCATCGCTTTGCAAAACAGAAGTTTCCAAAAGGTGGTTTCTTGGTTCCCTAGAGATTAAAGTTGTATGATTAATTGCTGTAACAAACAATTTGAAAATCTCCATTCCAACATATGATTAAAATATAGTGTGTTTAATTGTGTCTTGTATTTAATTTCTAGTAAAGTAAAATAATTTTTGATAGTGCTGTCATTCATGCATAAAGACATAATAAAGTATTGCAAGCTCTAAAATTAATCAGAGTGTTGCCTTCTTGTTATATTCTTGGACTTGAAGATCAATAATAGTTTTTCCGCTTTTTAAGCTAAAATACTACTTTTTTAACCCAAGCAGTTTTACAAAAAAGCTTTTTTTAGTGAAGTGAAATAACTTCTTCTAGAACTATAAAAATTAATTAAACTTTTATTTTAAAATTTCTCAAAATATCAACTCACTCTATATAGTTATAAACTCACAGTTACAAAAAAAACAATGGGTACATTGAAGATGGACATTTATAATTGCCCAGTGAGGGTAAATATTTTAAGAGGTATTAAAAGCTTACTTAATTTTTATTTTGCTCTGTCTTTCATATAGGATTATTAGTATTACATCGAACTCTGTTTTACTCACAAAAAATGATAAAATTGTAAAATTCCATTTGTGAAGTGTGTGCAGATATTAATTGTTATAAAACTTCAAAATGTACAGTAAACTGCATAAAGTCTGCCCAAGTTGGCTTTTATCTTTGGCTTATCTTCTTATTTAGTGCTATGTTTATTACTGTTCTACACTTTGAGATTTTTTTCAATATTATAAAAGGTGTCCCCTCCCCGCTTGTTTGTTTGTCAGGACGATTATTCTGAACTCTAGTCGTGTTCCAGTCTATCAAGTTTTTAATAATTCGTTGCATATAATAAAATCGCATATTGTCACACAAGACAAATATCTCATTCTTCTATCGAGTGTATTGTAGGTCTATAAATGACCCGAACTTATATTGATATATAACTACACTTCAAGGTATATTAACTCCTTATTTATCCAACAGCCTTAATTTTATTTTCTTATAAAACAAAGTCAAGTGGCGCAAGACGTTTGAGGTCGCTGGATTAATATCAAAAGTAATATTATATCTACTACACACATTGTCCACAGGATATCTCATTACATTGGTTATTTCAAAGTTAACTTTTATCCTACAAAATTGATTCCCCAAAGCAGCTTTCTTCTTCTCTTAACAATTTTCATAAGATTTTCTCTTCGTCGGAATGTTTTCGTCTCATTCCATTTACACCCCTTTTTACTCACTGTTCTTCTTTTCCCAACCCAAGTAGTTTTAATATAAATAGCACGGTACAGATAATAAGTGATATTCTCGTATCGAACATTTCCCTTGACATCTCTTTCATTAATAATTTGCTGCGAAACCTTACGGTTTGAAGTAATTTTTATAGTTATCGACAGTTAACAACAATTTATAATAAATTTGTTATCAATATAAACACGAATAAGAGATCTTATCTATAATTTATTGATAAGACTATTCTTAAATATTCTTATTAACTTAAATCGCTTCAATTTTTTTGAGCTCAACAATAAATTGTTATAATAATTATTATTTATGTTTTTTTGATGTATGAAGTTGCTTTAACATCTAAGGTAATATCACGACTTTCTAAACACAGAAAATGTTGGTCAATTTTTTCTGTTCTTGGATCTGAAGTCTAGAATTCAACGGCGATCGAACCCAGTACCACTTGTTGCATGAACTGGAGTGCAACTGTCTTAACCGCTGCGCCAATAAATGAACCTTATTATAACTACTTTACATTTTATTAACTATTAGTCTTGTTTCTTATAGAAATTCTGGCAAATTTTCACCAAAATAGACAATTTTTATCTGTAGTCGACTATTTATTTACTATCAAGGCATACTAATTAAAATTACAATCGTTTACGATTATAAATACCTACTTTAAATTTGATAACAAATGCGTGACAATTATTCAAACGAGAAGTTCATTAGCATAAAACACGCTACAACTGCAACTGATATTTCTTTAAAGTAAAAACAAAACCCGCCTAGTTTTCCACAATTTTTATCCAGAAACACGCGTGTTACAACATTGTAAAACTGGCCACTACCTCTCACCCTTACCTATATCAAAAGCTTCCAAGTCAATCGCCATTAGAAAAACACCATATTTTCTTTATTCACGATAATCTAAACCATGTTTTTTTCTTTCCCATTTTCTCCACAAATATCTGAACGGTAATTATTTTTTTTTCTCTGTTTCTGATCATTTAAGGGAGGTTATTCACGTAATCATACTATTTATTCAACCCTTATTTAAATTGCGACTTATTCATAATCTGTTTTCCTTGTCGTTTTGATATCTCGCTTTGGCATTTTTCATAAAAACTATCTCAATTATAGAGTTCTTAACACTTAATTAATGTAGTTATGGATCGTGAAACAGAAAGTGGATCACAGGGAACTGAGGAGAACAAAGAGAATGGAGGCTTGAAAGTCATTGAAATGAAAAACTTTTCTACATTTCTAAAATTGGAAACGTTAATTTAAAAAAAAATAATGAGGTTATTATTAGTTTTAATAATTTTCTTAAGGATAATTATTGGATTATTTAGCAGAAATGTGAAGTATCGTTTATATTTAGCTTTTTAAAAACTTTAATAAATAAATAGAAAACAAATGGACCTTGTCATAGCGGACGTAAATATTCCCGTATCCCATTCCATCTCTCGCGCGTCAAAACTATCCCATGTTCCAAATACAATTAAAAATTAATTAAACAAACTTGAATTACGTTGTGGTAATTTTTGTGTGGTAATTTTCTCGTGTTCGAATAAATTAAAATTTCCCATTATTTGGATTATGCTGGTACTCTAAGCTCAACAAATTCCTGTAGTTATTCCTCTTTGCGTCGCTCGCTCTTCGCTCGCCAAACTCTGAATGATGCAGTCCATTCAGGCGGGAAAATTTTCTCGTGGTGATGCAAAAGGTGGCGGGGCATTCGATCAACTAGTTTTTGAATTCATAAATTACTTTTTGCAATTGTTATACAAAAGTTAATTAGAGTTTCACAGGAATAGAATTGAATTTGTTGTTTTTTCTCTGTTGCAGATCATGTGCGAGAGTTTGGTTGCGGGATGATGTACTACAGGACGTTTTATATAGATAGCAAGCGCGATACGCTTTACGTCGGAGCAATGTAAGTCTATATACTTATTATAGTATTTAATAAACAGTCACTACCCTTAAATTCGTTCAGGTAAAATTTGTTAATCAAAGTAAACACAATTTTGTTTTAAAACTAATACTATCTAAAATAAATATTGAAGCATCAACTACTATGGTCATTGACAACCGTTGAATTCGAAAACCCATGAAAAAAATCTTGAATCACTTAAATTTGAGGGAACACTCAAGTGTGGCGATCACTGTTGGCTATTGTGATTTTCATTTCATATAACTCTTCCATTACAAAATAAAACTTACGCTCAAGTAAACACTTACTTCAAATATTTTTGCAGTTTTCATGGACCAAATCCATGACATGAGTTGAGTACACCTAAGCTCAATCTGTAACTATAAAAACTTATATCAAGGCTGGAACTCTCTCAAGTAGAGGATAATTGGGATATACTTTGGGTAATCTACTGCAAACATCTAATAATCATGTGCTTGAGGAAGCTCCAGTCTTCCCTGTTTTCATAGTTACAATTTGAGCATATATTCAACTCATGTCATGCATTTGGTTTATGAAAATTGTCAAAATATTTGAGGCATATGTTCACTAGAGTGTTTGCTTTGTTTTGTAATGGAAGGGTTTGAATGAAATGAAAATATATAATATAATAACGTCTCGTTACAAAGTTAATAATTAATGTTAACCTATGTTAAGTTCTTATTATATCACTAGCTGATACCCGCCCGCTTTGCTGAGCGTATCTAAATTAATCTGATTGAATAACAAAAAACTTTACCCAAAATAAGAAATTCAGCTATTTTAACAAAAAAAGATAATTAGGTATTTCTAAACCTTTATTTCATTGAAAGTTCATGAAAATCCGTCAAACTACTTTTCCAGGAACAGATATGAGCTATATTATAGGTAGGATATTTACGTTTTTTTTTTTAATGTTGTAAAATATTAAGAAAATTTTAAGCCTTGAGAACCTTTCACACCAAATGTCATATAAAATCATTTATTAATTTTAGTAAAATTGATTAGTAGCTATCCCTTAGGAAGTTACCTTTTTTAGGATAAATAATATTTAATGTGTTATCTTAAGATCTGAGGTATTAGGTTTGGTTGCCTTAGATTCATAATTCTAGGATATAGTATTAAGGCCATTATGTCTTATCGGCAAGTCTGCTATTTCCCGGGGTCCAAGATTAGACAACAAATTCATATAAATCTTGCTAAAATAAATTGAAAATTAAGAATATAGTTTTTTTACTTTCTTTTACTACTATATAGATAGTAAAGGAAGTATTGTAATCGGGTCGAATTTTCGAGTTCGAGCTTTCACCGGAAATACATGTTTTGAGGTCCCCTGAATCCAAAAATGTGGTTTTTAAAAAAATGTTTGTGTGTGTGTGTGTTAGTGTCTGTGTGTGACAGCCATATCATATCGAAAGCTTTATCCGAATTTCACCAAACTTGGAATCTGGCCTCCATATTATATCTAGTTGTGCCGCGAAACTTTTGGTTGAAATCGGTTGTCCGAAAACTCTACTTTACTCTTGACGTTTTTGAGCTTTTTCAATTTTTTTCGAAAACGGCTCCAACGATTTTCTTTAAACTTTCTATAGTTTTTAGACTCCTTAGTGGCTACAACTTTTATTTGAAACTTTTTCCTGGGAAAATTCGAATAAGGGCGGTTCTGGGGTGAAGGTTGAGAATTCGTATATTCGTATAGCCCTATAGGTTGTATGTGTTACCGGCCAAACCCGATTTCAGGACAAACTAGTTTTGCCTAGGCTAAACTAGTTCTTCCTATACGCGATAGGATTAACTAGTATAGCTTAGGCAAAACTAGTTTGTCCTAAGCCAGATAGGATAAACCAGTATAGGCTAGGACAAACAAGTTGATCCTGATATTATTACGCACACTCTAGGATAAACTGGTATAGTCTAGTCTGAACATTATAATATATCTAGAAAGTCAAATTTAAACCTAAGCTTAAATGTAAACGTAAATCTTTTTTTTTTGGATGAATTGATTTTATGCTGTACGAATCAATCGATTATTGTAAGGAAAAATCATAGTTTGTATGAAAAAACCACTTATTAGATGATAACATTTTATTTTGGAAGAATTAGCCTTTTTTTGGATTAAATAATTTATTTTGTATGAAATAACCGAATTTAGGATTGTTTAATTTAATTTGTATTTATCCAGCTATTTATTGTAAAACTTAATCCATTTATTGTATGTTGAGTTTTGTAAACTTGTAATTGAATATTGGATGAATAAATTTTAAGCCTTTTGGGAACTCCCGCGTGTAGTACAAGACCTGACATATTTGCTCAATTACATTTGACTATGCTAAATTTTTTTGGTTAGACTAGGCCGTAATAGTTTATCCTAGAGTGTGCGTATTTATATCAGAATCAAATAGTTTGGCCTAGCCTACACTGGTTTATCCTATCTGGCTTAGGACAAATTAGTTTGCCTAGGCTATACTAGTTAATCCTATCGCGTATAGGAAGAACTAGTTTAGCCTAGGCAAAACTAGTTTGTCCTGAAATCGGGTTTGGCCGGTAACATATGCATGTAGTACTGTTTATATGTATTGTTACAAAGTGCTTATATTTCTTTTAACTAACAGCGAGTATTTTAATTAATGAAAGTAAAAGAAAGTAGTGTGACGCCTCGCACCAGATATTTTTTGGTAAAAAAACAACGCGATGGTCATATCTAAGTAGCTTTCTTGAAAAATAAGTTGGGCTGGATTTCTTTTTGTTCTGGGGGCTCTGCCTAACGGCTTTACCTTTCTTACTCAAACTCCTAATCGGGATCTCTTAAGTCGAACTGTCTGTTTCTGTTATTTATTCTTATGGGTTTCATTTTTGAACTAAGATATTTCTTTTTATGAATGAAATCATATTTAATGCAGAGGATTTCCTTCTCCTCCTTCAACAATTCGAACGTTTACTCAGCCGAACTATTAATAATATATTAACTACCCGTAAATTTACAATGGATTTATGGTTTCTAGGAATTTAACCTATCGCTATACGTCTATCATGGTTATAATTTTCAAATTTGCAAACATTAATTTATAAGAATAACAAATTACATAGTTTAAAATCATATCGTCTTTACGATATGATATGGTATATGTACATTGTATCAAAGCTGCCTGCCGATGTATGTTTTTCGTTGCGCAGTTTTTATAGTTTTTATTTTTTTTCTCAGAAAATCAGAAAAAGTTTTTTCGGAATAAAAAAAATTTTATAGCACTTTTTGTAATATTTACTACTTGTAGTAAAAATCTCGCCCAAATCGGACCAGCCGTTTTCAAGTTCGCCAAGAACAAACAAACAGACAGCGAAAAGTATTCAAAATTTAAAGTAGCTTATAATGTAAGTTACAATATTTAATAACTTTTTGTGAAAATTACATTGAAATTGGCTCAGCTGTTTTCAAGTTTACCCTGGACAAACCCTGTTACACCCCTACCCCGCTTTACGGCCTAGATACGTTCCACAAAATTTGGCCGCAAAGCAAAAAGCCGTATAAGGAATCAATTATTGCGCTTGGCGCAAGATTGGCAACATGTAGATATATCGACACCGAAAAATAATTTTTTTTGCCGTTATAGCGAAACATTTTAGGCCGTTAATCGAAAACGTGCCTTAATTGAAGATGGCCGTTATAGCGAAATGCCGTATAAAGAGCGGCCGTATAGCGAGGTATGGGAGTATTACCCTGTTTTTTTGGGGAAAATTACAATGTAAATGGCATTTATTTTTTTGTATTAAATATATGAATATGTAGGCAATAAAGAGTATTCAACAAAACACCTTAAAGTTTTTAAATTAAATAAAAATCTCAGCTGGGAAAAATGATTCCGTTTTTTGTTCGCTCGCGCAGATGAGATGGAACATTTTTGTTATATAAGTATTCAAGTAGTAAAAAGCTTCAATCTTATTATTGGTATAGATAACTGAAACAATTCTTTTTAACAACAAAATTTTTACAGATAAGTATGGAAAATGTGGTTAAAATGATAAAAGAATGGAATGATATGAACAAAGAATATGAAAAAAAGAAAGAAAAATCAAAAAAGGGTACTTCACTCTCCATATTGCATGCATATATCTTGAGAGACAGTTTTGTAAAAAATTCTTAGATAGTCAAATAAGACAGGTACTTATTAGAACTTTTATATTTTTTATATCTGAACCTATTTCAGATTAAAACACAAAATCGAGTTTGAAACGTATGTTGGTAAAAATTAAAGTTTTTTTTTTTAATTAGGTATTTGGGAAAATATTAAAGCTGCCAAAATAATTTAAACATTTAAGATATAGTGAAAACTATGCTAGGCAGTTTTAATATTATTATGTTTTTCTCAAAACGTTTTAAAAGGTATGGAATCGAGTTGTAACTTATCTCTCAAAGATATGCATAATGCAAGCATGTTAGTAGTAACAATCACTGACAGCATTAGCACAGCGAAAATTTCCGTTTCATCTGTAAAATATGACGCTTAGTCAAAGAGAATATGTTTTCCATTGCAAATCCTTTCGATTTTCCCGGCCCTAAATCGAAACAAAACGGATGTGAGATAGGCGCATCGCACGGGTAAAATGATGGGAAATTATTCCTCGGACGATGTGAGGGCGTTTTCATCGTACACGCAGACAAGTTCGTACAGAAAATCTCCCTCGATAGACCAACCATTGGCGCAAATTTCGAGATTAGATTGCAATTATGGTAATGTAGCACACTCAGCCAAATGAAAACTATTTGCAGAACGCAATTCCGTTTGCAGTTCTAATTAATAACCTTAACAAAACAGAAATATTTTCTCAAAAAAGGAATTGAAGTTCATTAAAATCGAATCAATTTCTCTTTTTTTTTCTAATAAATTTAACAAGCAATTAAATACATTAAATAATTCATTTGATCGTTTCGTTCGTTTCGACGAGTTAATAATAATAGCAATAATAATAATACTAACGGGACCAATCGTGAAAGAAACGTAGGGAAAAGGCGAACATGAGAAGAAAATCCCGACAACTTTCCAACAGAATTCAACTAATTATTATATGAAGGAAAAAGTTTTCAATACGTTTTTCTCAAAAGGAGAAGCGAGGCACGAAACGAAAAAGGAGATCTCGTTTCGCTATATAATATTCAGGTGATTATGAACTTGATCGGGAAAGTTAACTTTTAATTACTTACCTTCCATTTTTATATATATTATACATAAATGTCTGCTTGAAGAATTGAGACTTTTTTTCTCACTTTATCCACTTTTTTTTCTTCAGAAAAACATATTTGTAAATCTAATCCATTTAGCTTCGTCATTCGGAAAGAGATTTCAACGATCAACAAGACGTGCAACTTCTTCTATCTCACCTCCAATTCCATTTGTACACCACCTGGTTGGGTCCTGTTTCCTCTCTCATTCAAGAGTTAAACTTTCCTTCAAAAACGATACCCTTCGTTTCATTTTTCACGGTTTAATATCTAAAATCAAGATGAGTCTCAACTCCCGGTTTTAATAGAATTAACAACACATATTACGCATTGCGTTTTTCCAGCTTTTCAGTCGCCCTTTTAGTATATGTCTATCTATCACAATATATAATAGAGAACAATAAAAATAAAAGACGTGCCTGAAACACTGTCTATTCAATTATCCTTGAAAAAAATTCAAAGAAACATAGAGAAGTAAGCTTTTCCTAATTTCTTCTCTCATTTTTGCGTCTGTTCGTTAAATTAACGAATCTGAAATGATAGACAATGATAAAATTAATAATATACGAGCACAATTCTCAACTGAAGGGTCTACGCATTCAGGAAACCCCTCATCTGCACGATTTGTATCGATGGGATGAGAGGATAGGCGAAAGGGATTTTATTGTGAATCAGGTATAATGGAGGGACAGGTTGCGATGCTTTTCCGATTCCTGTTTCCCTTTATATTTTTTCTTTATTGTGTTTCAACAAAGCATATCTAACTGAACTTGAAGAGAAAAATGTTGACCTTTGCTTTTAATAACTCCATACTTTTGTAAATATTTGAAAAAATTAAACTCAGTTTATACTACATTACCAAGTTCTAACAGTTCTACCTATGCTTAAATGAAACATTTAAATATACTTGATATCAGTTCCAATGATTAAATATTAATAGTTCTCGACTTCAGCGATTATGAGATACATATGGGTACACATATGAAGAGAATTCACAACTGTTATTATAAAAACAGATGTGGTTTGATGTAGGTAATCAAAAATCAAATCATCATCAAAATCAAATGAAATAAATTTCAATCATAAAACTTTAAATAGCCAAAAAATTAATTTTGTTTTGCATTTATAACAAATTTTATATGAGCATTAAGGACGATTAGGACAATTTAATCGCTAGGTAAAAATAAAGACCACTAATTATATTATAACATTATATTATATTCACCATCAAGTTGTTACGGCTCTTTTCTGATTTTAAATTTCTTATTTTTAATCTTATTTTCTGCAAGTATATTCAAATTTTCAGAACATCCTTACGTATCTAATTATTATCTTAGTTATAAATATCAAGAAAATTCTTTTGATTTTATGGCTAATTTTCTCGTGCTGTGGATACACGCGTCCATACATGTAATATCGGAGGATATTTTAATTTGTAATCCAAATATTTGTTGAACATACTTTGACTGTGCACATTATTATCATGAATAACCTTCCCATTTAAAATAGGTGGGATCTTTAATTCAGAAAATTACATTCATTTCGGACCACAGAAAATGATTTTTGTTCCAGTAAAGTTGTTCCACTCATATTCGTTTTGTGCACGTTGGTTGTTTCGCTTTAACACCTCTTTTCTCAATGTAGAAAAGCAAATATTTAACACTTTCTGTAATTACAAGCCAGCTTTATTAACAAAACTCGCCAGTTCAGAAAGTTTAATTAATTGTGGATATGTGTATGAATAGTGAACGAGGCAGAGGGACCATTAAGAAAATAGAAGTAAAAGAGAGAGAAACAAAGATAGGATAAATAGAGTCGTAAGGTGTATATTTATGACTATATTTAAAGGTAATCTGAACAATTTTATCTTTAAATCGAAAACTTATAATAATTTTTAAATCTCATCTTTATTTTCAGACAAAAAAGTTTTTTTTTGTGTAAAATTATGGTTAAATATAGGTTTTGCCATTTATAATCAGAAGGATAAATTTGTACAAAGAATAGGAACAAATATAGTTAATTTAACTATAGGCACTCATTTCAAATTCAATTATAATCCAAAAATTGTTACTCGGCGTCCCATCAAAAATTCAATTTGTGTCGAAAACTCAAAATCCCAATTTTACTCATTTCATATATGTAGGTATATGCTTCTCTCTTAATATTTTCATTAATATTATTGCGTGTATAAATTATTAAACTTGACATTTTATGCTTAACAAACTTCACATCGAGACGATTTGTAACGTTTCGTTGATTCAAATCAAGGGGCTTTTGTGTGTACGTAATAAATGCTAGTTTCTAATAACAATTTCTTAAGATCATAAGGGATGATTTTTGGAAGTTAGGGAGAGACCATAACTGCACTGAACCATGAGGGATGAAAATTTCAACCCCATTAATATATATAGAGAAAACCACGTTTTGTATACTTATTATTACTATTATTATTGTTAGTATTAATGTATTAATATAAAATAGATTAGTATTTACTAGAATGGGAATTTTAATAAACAAGCACGCAACGTTCATTACATAAATCCCGTATAAATCCGGGAATAATGAAATATTCTAAATCTAGAAACATTAATAAATGCTATGCACTGGATTTAAAGCTTGAGAGTATCAAAACTTGAAACCTTGAGCACCAAAAAGCTTGACAACGACGAACCAGGAGAGATTTTACGTTTTGACGAATGATTTGAATCCAAATTAAAATAATTCTGAACATTTTGGTTTTTTATACGACTTAAACTTTAAACTCGTAAATTATTTCACAAATAATTAGGTACTTCTGTTAAATAAAAGTTTTTTATAAATGAAATTTTGATTGATTTTCTAAAAAATGAAAACATGATACAGTTTTAAATTGAAATCGTATAGAATAAAGTAATACTGCCGCTATTACAAAAGCGCCACTTCATGTGTACGTATAATAGTATGTACAATTCCATTTAGAATTAAGTGATAGACTAGTCAAGAGAAAGCTACGACTTAGTCAAAAAATAACTCTCAAAATTACTGGATGTAGTTATTATTAAGTTAAATTATATTAAGTTTAACTAGTTATTGAATTTGCAGAATTTTATCTGGATATATCAGCTTTTCACACGGTTCCTGTTGGATACAATTCTTATGCTATCCAATGGGAACGGTGCATTATTTCGGCATAAGAAGCAATCGATATCATATCAAGCGGATTGTATATTGTATCAAAATTTGATCTCAATAGGTTCGTTTGCGGATGTGATAATGTATTGGTAACGAATCAGTTTAGGACCGATTTAGGATCATCGCCAAGCGCATGCAAGTTTATGAGCCGAGTTGGCCGAGTTACGGTCCGATATTCGCGGTTCACTCGAAATGCGTTCGTTACCGATTCATAATTGGTTCTAGCGATCTTCAGATTTTTGATAGGATGAAAATTAGATTTTCTTACTCATGCGCAATTTGCTAAATTGTGGCTAATTCATAATCCAGTTTTGCTGTCATACTGCGTTCACACGAGTCAATTTTAGTAGCCCGTTTTTAGTCAATAAAAAAAAATTTGAATGAAAAACCTCGTGTGAGAACCGTAATCAACTTTTTAGTAGATCAAAAAAAATTTGAACGAGTCATCACACTAGGTTTTCCATTCCACTTTTGATCGATTAACTAAAATCGGTTAGCTAAAGTTGACTCGTGTGAACGAAGCATCAACGTTCAACAATTTTCGTGGGTTCTCTTTAATCCTCGTCTTACTTTCGAACATTTTTAAACTCGTTTACGGGAAAATAACCCTTAATCAGCTCATAAGTGTGTAAGCGTTTGGCGATTACCTATCTAACCACTTAGATTAATTCTTTACCATTTCCGGATCAGTACCATCAGTACCGCGAACGTACCTTATAGGTGTAGAATTTTTCGAGTTTTTGTCCAAATAATGACCAACATAAGATTTTTACATAATAAAGAAGAAGATACCAATAAAACAGACCAACATTTTTCTTTTTAAATCTGTGATATCTTTTAAGATATTCATTTTGATGATATGTGTATAGGGCAATTATGATTTACATGAAATTCACAACGTATCTATTGTATTTAATTGGATAAAGAATAATAAAGTATTGTTTAAAATAGCTTGATAAATAACCAATAGTTTTTTTGTAATACGTAATATATAAAAATGGTTCCTGTGGGTTATCCTTAGGAGATAGACATATACCGTCGCGGACTTTTTTTTCAATCTTCAAAAGATACACAACTTTGCTGCATATATGTATGGTCTATCTCATAAGGTTTAGCCAGCGTTTTCAATTTAAGTGCACAAAAATAAGTTAATTATAACCTCACATTATAAATCTTTAAATTTCCCAACTTTTCTTACTATAATATGCATGTATTATACCTGCAAACCTTTCTCTTGAATCACTCTATAAATTGTTGAAAATTTCATCAAAATTTATTGTGTAGTTTAGCAGATCTAAGGTAACAGACAGCGGGAACGACTTTGTTTTATACTATGTAAAGATAATATCTTTTATGCAGCAAAATAAAAACTTTCAAAATTTGGTAGCAAAATTCAAAATTATGGTTTTTGATAGCGTTTCTATTGATTTAGTATTTCGAATTGATCATACGCCTTTGTTAAGCTACTAATGTAATAAACAAAAGCAGTCATTTACGACTTTATTTGTTTTATGATGTTTAAAATTTTTTTTGGTACTTTAACATTGAAAATGTGAACGTTTTACATTAAACGAAAAACATTATCACTATACGAAAACGGTTTAAGAAAAAAGAAAATTAAAAAATTAAGAATTGATAATCTTTTTGATCAACTTTTTTGAATCAAGATTGAATTAAAACGGAATATAAAAAAAAATTTGCTATGACGGTTTTTATTAATCAATTAGTCTAATTTAATTGTGTCCAGTGAAGCGGGCGGGTATCAGCTAGTTTATAATAAATGAGTATTAATTACTCGAAACAAAAGAATTTTTTTTGGTTATTTATAGTCGCTTGGAACGTCTATGGTCATCAGCGACTTATCTAGTTCAATAATTCCCACTTTTCACTGACTCATTCATGTTGAAGCACAGTTGCATTCACTCTTGATCACAAAAGAATTAGATTGTGTCATTTAGCCCACTTAACTATGATTTTTTTAAGAACAGCTTAAAATAAATTATATAATGAATTTAGAACATACCTAAATGCTTATCAGATAAATTTCAACAATGTAGCTTTACGTAAAGACATTTCCAGTTTCAAACTAAATTATTATTGTTATTAAATGTATTTTGTACGAGTTGGTGAGAGTAAGTGTGATAGTCCAAACACACAAAGTTAACCGAAGGAATCAACAGCGCGCAAATAATTATGTTTCCAGCTATATATCTGGGCAAATTTTACGGGAGATGCTTAGTTTTTGTCGGGGGTGCGAGAATGGTGAAATGTCAGTGGCAAACATTTCTCTAACTTAACAATGTTTTGCTCGCACTAAACACACATACATACATACACATCTCCGTTCTTCGCTAGGTTAAGTAACCACTCGACGGCATACAAATGACATAAATATATACTCCCCCGCTTTGGGGTGAGATGGACGGGATAGATTTAAACTTACATAATAAGAGCATAGGATTATGTAATCATATTAGCTTAAGATTGTACTGTACAAGTTTAACCAACAACATCAACTTGAAAAGTTTCAAACCAAAACGCATAAATCAAACCTGATCAATTTGAGGATTAATTATACTTGGTATGATGAAAAGTAAGGAGTAAATTTTTAATTTATTCGGAAAATTACTTTCATTTTAAACAACTACTAACAAGTAGGTATTTAATCCCTTACGGCATTGTTTAATTAACTCGTGCGATAATGTAATCGGAAGAAAATAGTCACAGTAACTCCGCGATACGGTCCAGGGATTTTTCTAGTCGAACCTGGGACCAATAAAATTACAAATCCTAAGGGCTTACCGTATTTTTTACTGTCTCATTTTAATTTTTAATTTTTTTTTTTTCAGGGATCGAGTTTACCGATTAAATCTAAGCAACATTAGCCAGTCGTATTGCGAGGTATGTAAAAAAAAATTAAACAAATCCCTACCTTATAATCGAATAGCTTCTCTTTTTTAATTAAAAAAATCTTCAATTTTTTTTCCATTCTCACTTCTTTTATCCAAACTGTGGATAAAAACTGAACAGAAATAGTGAAAAACTTTTCCACTCTTTTTTTTTACCCTTTCCCATTCCCGAAAAACGTGGCCTTACCGGCGATAAATCTTCAACGATCTTAATAACATTGTCTTTTGCAACGAACTCGACCCCCCGCTCTCTACCCCGCATTTTCCCGTTCTCGTGTCAGCCTTAATGTCTAAGAAAATGTAGTGCCTACAACCGAAAACTTATCTTCTCAATTTCAGAAAGCAAAGAGAAAGTTTCGGGGTCCTGCATTACCTGGCTGTTTTATCCTGTCTTGATTCCTTCATTCACGCGTGTGTTTTGCCATCGCACTTACCAGAAAGCATGATTGTTAAATTTGTTATTCATACAAAATGAAAGTTTTGAGACGAGCGCTGAAATAAGCAAATTAATTTTACAGCGCTCTGGAGAAGATTGCAAAATTGTGCTGTTAAATCTTCCAAAAGCCGTTCTCAATTCAATTAAATAAACAGGCTTAAAAAATTTTAAGATTTTCTTACAGTCTTAAAAATTAATTGCACATTCTTTAAGCTTTGTGTGGCCGAAATTTCATTGTATAACATTTTACAATAGCGTCAAAAGCTCCATTAAGAACCAAATTTCCCAGTGTGATGCATTCATTTTCCAATTCTCCCCCTTTTAACATCCGAATTCTATTCTACCCCACACTTTTGATGGTGCACGTAAATTAAATGTGTCTCAAAACTAATTACAACAGTTTATTTCACCTACAGAAACAAATGAAACGCATTATTCCAAAGTTAACTACGACGATACAGCCACATTAATTTTCGTTACACAAACGTACAAACATACTACACGAGTATAGACGCTCTTTTGACATTCAAAAAAAATAATTACTATTTTATTACTTTTTTTGTATGTTTCATACAAGTTTCACATTTTTTTTTTCGTTTCAATAAGGTTTTACCATTTTTTTCAATATTTTTTTTAAATAACAAAAATATCAACTGATTACAACTTCTATTACATTCGGATCGGGTTGTTAGTAATAGACCTGAAAAATAATAAGAAGAATTAGATTTTCAATTTCTATAAATATGAAAAAGTTATAATAATTTGAGCAAGTATTTGCATCAAAAATTATAAAATGCACTACGTTAACATATGTAATGTGCCTTTCATTCTGAGAATTCTGTTCAAATTTAAGTAAAATTATTTGTTTACCTTGCATTTTTATTTGTGCTTTTTGCCCTTAAAAACGACCAAATTGAGTTGAAATATATTTTATTATAAGGTTTACAATTTAGAAAAAATTTTTTAAGAAACTAGTGCGGTCAAAAACTTTCATCAGAACGGAGTTCTTTACGTAATTTTCAAGTCTTAACGTGGTTAATATGTATAGAATAAGTTTTTTTGTCTTTTTTTCTCTATTTTTCTTTTCCCCTCTCTCACTTGCCACATTTCATTTCACCTATCACTGTTGGCAAGCAGTGAACTTAAGAAGATAGATAGAGAAAGACAGGGAAATAATTTTTTCGTTACGCGATGGTTTCTGACAATTTACTCTAAACCTTCGTTTCCATAAAAATTATAGAAAATCGTGATAACGATCTTGATGAAGATCAAACTGAGGATCTTTAGGTTTTGATTTATCTACGATATAATAAACCACGACCTACTAATTTAGTTATGCGTTTAAACAAGATTATACCAAGAGGAAAAGTTACACTCTAAAGATTTTTCACTTAAATTTAATCATGAAATTGCACTTCTAACCAAATTTTAAGATTCTAAGTCAATAGTTACTCTATAGCTTTTAGTGTCTCAAACTATATGACATGGAAGGCAGTATCTTTGATAAGTTTGACTTACAAAATTTAATTTTTCACTCGTTCAAAAAGCCTTCAATTTTAAAATATAATATGAATTTAACCTGATAGCTTTATTTATTTCTAAAAAATTGCTTTGACAAGTGGGCGGACAACAAAGTAATTCTGTTATTTATTTTTAATTTTAAAATAGGGAAGCTTAAAAAATTAAATGTTTCAAAAAACGTACATATATGTTAAGTATATATTGTACTTCCTAGTTATTTAACGTACTTTATGAATTAAATCTCAACAAAATAGGAACTTTTACAAATAAAAAATTGAGTTTTCCACCATTAACGTTAAGATTTTGTTTTTAATTGTTCAATTCACAGTTCTGTTCATTTCACGATTAAATTGAAAGACAATATAGAATAAAATCTTGGCTATAAGTTATCCAAAGTTGTTCACCTATTTTAGTCTTAGTTTTAAAATATAACTTGTAACATGAATAATTCATTGCATATTGAAGAAAAAAAATTTGTGGACAAATTTTTTTCCTATTTTTTTTTTTTTTTGACTATTTGACTGAGAAATATATTAAAATGAAAATTCATAACTAAGAGTTGTTATTGTTAAAAATTTTTTAGTTTCTAGTCAAAATAAGTCCAAACGGTAAATTTTAGCAATCTTAATTTTTTTAAGATACAGAATATTTTAAACAAGAAGCATGTACAAAAAGTTTCAAGCTCCTACTCGTTCCTATACGTTTTTTTCAAACTTTGATATTAAAGTTCTTTTGACTTACAAACACTACATTTGTTGTATTAATTTGATATAAGAAATTTGTGCTTCATAATGTTATTAAATTTTATATTATTTATGTGCTATATATTCAATTCAAGGCTCGTTTTGACGACCAAAGCTTTCAACCGCCGTCAGAGCCTCCAAGCCGCCTACGTTTATCCCGATGAATCTTAATCTCATATAAAATTCAATACACCAACAGCTTACTTATAACGATTTTTTCTACTTGACTTTAACAAATGTTCTGTTTATTTTATTTGTAAAAATGAGCATAGGACGTCTGGTTACTTTCCCTTTTTTGTAACAAAAAATTGAAAGCATGTAATTTCTTAAATTTTGTAAATTTTTTTTCGTGAAGAAAAAAAATCGAGAAAGGTTTTTACATTTTTTGTTCAAAACTACAGAATCAAGAATGGTTACCATTACCTATATATTTTTTATGTTGTAACTTGTAAAATAAGAGTTTCAAAAAAATTTAAACTGAAGAAAAATATTTTTCTTAAATTAATAGGATTTCTTAAAACCAAAAACTATTTGAGCAAAAAAATTTCTGTCCAAAAATAAAAAAAGTAACTTTTAACTTAGCCCTAACTTTTATATTGGAAATGGGCTTGAAAATTGAAGTTAGTGACCTATTTGAACGACTTTTGATGTTCAAATTGAAATATAATGTTCAAAATGATTGAAACTTATTGAAAAATTTTAAATCAAAAATATTCAAAGGGAGTATAAAACTGAACATTGAACTACCTGATGGAAAAATGAAAAAAATATATATTGCTTGAAGTGAAAATCTTCAAATGAAATTATTTTTTTCAACATTCTCTTTCAATATTTTACATTACATATTATATATAAAGAAAAGGAAGTATGACTTGTTAAATAAAAGTATAAAATTTTTACTCATTTTTTTCCTTAGAATTATGGAAACCTTGACACTTTCTTCAAAATTCAATTTATATTATCTTATGAAAGATATAAAAGAATAAATTTAAGGAAGGTAAGGAAGATAAAAGAAATTTAAAGGACATTTAAAGAAATCAAAAGCTTCAGTATTATGATAGTTTGAAAAACGAGTTTTACCCATTTGCTGACACATTGTTCTTTTCTTCGACAACCTGGTTTTCCACATCCAGTTCCGTCATCCTCGTCATGGCTATATGGACAAACATCAAGTCCACATGGAATCTTTTTCGGGGTTTGGGTCTTTACATCTTTACTTCCATATGGACAATCAGGACTATCACAAGCCTTCCCAGGACGACATTTGCTATAAAAAATTGTATAAAGTCTAAAATTTTTGAATCGCACATTGACCTTACAGAGCCTCAAGAGCGATTGCCACTGGACAATCGGGATTCTTGCACATTTCCCGTGGAGGTGTCGGCGGCCTCCACGGTGGTGTAATTTTAGGCAGTTCAGTCACTGTGTTGATGTCACATCGTCGAACTCCTCGGCATGGTTCACCTTCAATTGGCTTAGGTTTTTCTCCCTTACATTCTGAACCTCCACAACAAGGTCGGCTATTTAACTCCTGAATTTCCCGTGCTTGCCATGCCAGAGGTTCAATTCCGATTTCTAAGAACTTTTGCACCCCGGGACAGTCTGCATTCCCACAAAGACGTCGAGATATTTCACTTCTGGTTACGTGTGGATCAAGATCATAAGTTATGTTTGCAGTCATCTTTAGTTGTGTTTTCCCGGGATTTTTCAATAAAAATGGAAGCTTCAGTTGATTATTTTTGTTATATATTTGTATATTTTTTTTTAATTTTCAAATTTTGATATATTTAAAATTTTAAAAAATTACTGTTTATTAATATAACATATTTTATTTTCCAGAGAGACGCCCTGAATTTGGAACCTAGCAACGTCGCTAATTGTGTTTCCAAAGGCAAATCAGAGGTAAGAAAACGATTTCGATTTCTTTCGAAAAATTCTCTTTTCACAATTTTATCGCAACTCAATCATTGCTTATTGATTGAATTAAAATATAGCGGAAATTAAATTCGCTTAGGAAAAATTATTATTGAACGGAAATTAAATTTAAAATTTTTCCAAGCTGCAACGACGTTACACTGCATTGACACTAAAAAATAGCAAAAAGCTTTTCAATCAAAATTTTTAAATTTCCATAATCGATTTTCATAAAAATATATCTATACTATATTCACATAATAAAAAGGCAAAAAAAAATGAAACATGGACTAATAGAAAAAATTCACATAGATAACTCAATATTTGTAGTGCGGGAGCTTGAAACCTGCAGCTCAGTTAATAAATGCGTTTACGTTTGCAAAAGTCACGCTATGAACAAACGGCAAAATTATCTGTTTGCCAATTCCCGTCTAGACGCCCACCCCTCATCTCTCAACCCTTCTTCTGTAGTTCAATATCAGCCGTCGGTATTGTTTTGAATTAATATTTATAAAAGCAACCCTTTGAAAGTAACTTCAGAACGTTTAGACCATTCTTGATCGGAAATCCCAACGACAGAGAAATGCTAATAATACAATAGATAGTCTTAAAGATAAATTCTAACTAACAGTTCTCAAACTTTTAAGAAATTTTTTTCTTAGTCACCTGATACAACAAATAATATCATTTTGTGCTCTTGTAATTAATAAATGTGAAAACGTTTAAAAGTATCAGAAGTTTAAGTGATTACCTTTAACCGTGGGTTAGTTTTTAACATAAAACCATGAAAATTTGAAGAAATCTTTTAAATAAATATGGTCTTTAGAAAGAAAACCTTCCCATACCTTGATACCGTTTTATATTCCATTTATTCGCGTCTAGATTTGTTCGTCCGAAAATAGAACCCGAAATCTCACAAAACTCGACAATAGTATTCTCCATTTTTCCTCTCCCTCATCGCCCCCATTATGTTTCTTTTCTTGCACCAAGTTTGTGTTTTGTCATAAAATCTTTTATGGAACGGTAATTGTTACAAAATAAGGGAATAAAAATGGAGGACAGCAGCAAAGGCAAAGAAAGAGAGACATAAGGTTCTGGCTACAACACCTGAGACTTTTATGGGATTTGTTTGGCGTGTTTAGGGTGGGACGAGATTGTTACGGGGAACACATAACATCAATTCCCGATGGAATCATAAAGTGAAATTGATTTGGAAATGAAATGAAATTTAAGTTTTGAACAAGCACAAATTTTCTCTTCATTTATTCGTGCGTAACAATTGGGAATGAACTAAAAAATATTACGAATCGGTTTTGGGAATTCTTCGAAGCTATGGGGTGAGGTTTCGATGAAAATCAACAAATTGGTTGCATGTTTCCTTATAATTTTTACGTAAGAGATATTATCATGTCAAAGCGATATAAAAACTTTTTTAAGGGGCCAAATTATTTACTCACATCATTATCTTATTAACGAGGTGAACGTCTGGGATGAGTCAGGGTAATTTCATTCTACTTTTTTTTTGGGGAAAAATTAGTCACCGCCACCCTAACACAAAGAATAAAACAAATTTATGATACATGCAATTGAAAATGATATTTGAGGATTTTTACGGGGCATGTAAGGTTAAATCCCCTAGGAGTGATTGAAATAAACAAAAAATTACATGGGCATACTTTATGATTCTTTTCATAATGAATTAAAATTTTCGAAATGATAATTTGGCTTCCTAAATCTTCACTAATATAAGCTTATAGAGAAATAATTTATGAAGATTAATTTTTACGCTTAGTTTTCTGCAAAACATATACATACATATTATGTATAGTTATATAATCGTATACTATTTATATACATAAATTTTTTTTTTTTAATTTCAAAAAAGTTTATAAAGATATAGAAACATTTTTCTTATCTATCTGTTTAAATAAAATCGTAAGCTCTGTCTGTTAAGAAATTTGGAATGCCTTTATCAACACATTGATAAAATCAACTTTCCATTGACACTGCAAAACACTATCAAAAAAATGCAAAATACAGTTGTTGACTTATTCATTACCTTCAAAAATTTAGGATTATGTCGTTAACTATACTATTAACTTTTTTATTACGTTTGATTTCACTTTATAAATAGGTTTGGTTAGGCTAGAAATAATCTTAAGCGGCCGTAAAATAATTTTAGCTGAGCTAGTAAAAATCAAATAATGCATAATATCTGGAAGGGTGAAGAGATTTTTATTAATTGCATCAAAATTTTACATTTGGATACCAACGTTCCAACCAGTAATCACTATACAGAATGTATATTGTGCACTGATATAATATAAATTGTGCATATTTTATACACAGTAAAAAATTTGTTTCCAAAAACTCCACAACCAAACTCATGTTTGGTGTTTTGATTGTTATATTTGTTAAAAATATATTTCAAACTATAAGCAAATTATTAAAAAAATCTCTCAACTGTAAAGACCATTTTTTTAATAATATTTATTTACTAAGTAAATAATATGTACAACGTTGCATTATTCATAATTTCTTAATTATTGTTCATAATTTCTTCAGGTACTACAAAAACAAAAATGTTTTATTTGTTTTTGTTTTTATACAACGTAAATAAAATAATGAACGCATATATCGAAAAGTTTGAGTCTGATTGAGTAATAAATAATATCCTTTTAACAGAGAAATTTCTTAATGATTACGACAATAGATATCAACAGTAAAATTGATAATTATAGCAAAATATATTAGAATAACTAAACAAAATTTTGATACGGAATTTTATAAAATAATTGAAGCATAAATACAGAAACTTGAGATCCACCACTAAAGCTAACCCTTCACATATCTTACTTCCACTTCCGTATTTTATCAAACGCTGTTGAAGCTGTTTTCAACCTCTACTCAAATTTAAAGATACATAACTTGAAATGCTTTGAAATAATTGAAATTCAAATATTTCGAAATAATTTATAAATTAAATCCAACCATTTAAGACCTTTAGGGTAGTTAAGAAGTAGTGGAAGAGGTTTCAAAATACTTTAGAAACAGTCTTCACAGTCTTGAAAGTTTCATCTGTGAATATGAAAGCTAAATGTTTTAACAAGTTTTGGTTTTGATTGTTCTGTATTTATTATCGAATAATTTAGGTTTATATATGAATGTCTTCAAAAAATATAAACCATTGGTAAATAATTCTATTGAAATGAAACAAAAAATTCAAAAGATTTCTGTAAGTGTTTTAAGTGTAATAGAAACGTTATTGTTATATAGTACTTGAGAAGGATTAAGATTTAATTTAGAAATTAATTTTCTATGAAACAAACTATTATATTATAAATCAATAGACTTATTTTGTAGCTTTATGGGCTTTATGTTTTAATCTCGCGAGCTTTATGCATAATTTTCAGGAATTAAGAAGTAGTTTTTTTATCACATATATCAATTTAACACTAAAATTACTAAGAAAACCTACACAAATAAAATGAGAAAATAGAGGTAATAATTCTATTTATTTTAAGAAAGTATTCCTTTTGATATCCCCGAACTCTTCATGGGAGTTTCCTCGCCTTTTGAAGCCAAGAAGCAAATAGACGAAGCAGCTAATGACCATTTTGCGTGCCACCAAACTAATTACGAGTGTTCGAAAGTGAAATCCCAATTTTTCTTTGGGATCTCTCCAAATTGCCTTTCAACAAATGCGGCAATCTCATTGGAAAAGTTAAAGTTTTCAATTAGAGAGAAAATACTCTCCAACAAATAGACATAATTTCTAACGTAAAATATCAGAATTTCAAATCCCCGTACTCCAACGGTAGGCACACGTATTTTATTTTTCACCCCGTTCCCATCATGTGTAATTTAATTTATCACTCGTAGGGTTGTTTATTGAACATGCACAACCCCTGTATCAAATAGAAAATACAACCCTTAGCGTGTAATATGAAACTCGTTGACGATATGGAGCGATAACGAAACGGGACAGAGGTTTATGGAGAGGAAAAAATTGTATATAAATGTTGGAATGTAAAATGTACCTACGAAGTTTTTTTTTTCATTAATTAACAAATGTGTGTAAGTACCCGGGATAAATAGGGTAAAACGGCTTTGTGTGCGTCAATTTTCTTTGCTTTTGATTCACGAGAATACGACGGAAAATAATTTGCCTTTTTTTTCCAGTTTGTTGAAAAGAGGATTTTTTTGATTTATTATACTCTCAAATAATGCCGTGAATGGATTTGAATAAAATTACATCATTTTTGTTTTCAGCATTTTGATTGCCGAAATCACATTCGAGTGATTCAACCAATGGGTGACGGAAGCCGATTATATATGTGCGGAACGAACGCTCACAATCCTAAAGATTGGGTCGTATATGTAAGTATTTTATAATGATTTTAATTAAAGTTAAAGGTGTCACATCTTACCTTAGAAGTAATATTTCAAATTCAAACTGATAAAATTGATTCTAAAAAGTATTTTTATTCCATTTATGTTTGCAACAATTCATATGAACAAATTAATGACTCTTTTTTCAAAGAGAAAATGACCAGAAAAATTTTAAAACAGTTCAACAGAGAAAAATTATTTCTGCAAAAACTGGTATGATACAATTTTAATTTCAATGGGGATTCTAAAACTGAACGTTTGTTTAAAATAAATTTACTACCCACGAAACCAATTCTAGCCAAATCAAAAATTTGAATATTTTAGTTAAATTTTTACCTATTTTTAGAAGAACGTTAGACTGAAAACTTTCTGAAGAGTTTTAAATCTTATAATTATATTTATTTCTTCGCAACATCTTAACTCAATTTTCGCAGAAACTTTATCGGGAAACTTTTCTCGAATTTCGCTCAACTGCCAGTTTAGTAGTAAACTAACAGTTAACCGAGTTAAAGAGATCATTACTTTCAGTTCCGAAGTAAGTTATGTATGAAGGTTTTAAATTGACTCAATTGGTTCGGTTATTGGTTATCGGCTCAGAGGTTTCGAGTTCACATCTCATAAATTTAGTTCGCTTATTTTTCTAATATCGTATGGCTTATATAGATAGAGATCACTGATTTTAGTACCTATATGTATGAAATTAATTTATTCACTTCAATCAAGAAAGTTTTATTCAAGACAAATTGTTTGCAACGGATAAAATAACATTACATTTTTAACAAAACAAAGGTTCCATATCTAACCAATTGAAAGTATTAACTATAAATGTATACTATATACCTACATTATTACATGTTAATATTGACAAAGTTAAAGGTTATGATTTTGATAAAGCCTTACATCTCTCTTTTATATATTCTTACGAAATGCTGAAAAATAAAAGATTGTAATGCTTTTGCGATTCAAACAACTATAATGTCACAGAAAAGAAAAAAAACTTTAATTAAAACATGGACATAAAAATTATTTTTGAATTTGAAACTTTTTTGTTGAGTTGCAAAGTTGGTGTAAATTACAAATGCTATCACTGGTAAATAAAACTACATCTTTGTTCCAGATGAGAAAAAAAGTATACAGTTACGATAAAAAAGTTTCCATAATTATATACTGCGCAAAATTTTTATCGTAACTATATAGTTCTATATTCATCTAGAAGAGTCTTACACTTCTCAATTCTATGTAACCGTTTTGAAGACTTTTTCGTCCGTTTTTAAGACTGAAAAAAAACCTCTATTTTGGCGATCCCTTCTATTTAAACCAATTTTTGTTCAAATACGTATGCAATTATTGTAGTAAAGTTCCATGATAACTTGGTATTATTTGTTTGGAAAAAAGTATCACAAGTACATCAGATCATCGAGCAATCGCTGATACACCGTAGTGCGTAACCAACGGCACACTGCACTAGGATTTAAATATACATACATACATACGTATGTCCCATCAAATATATGGTGAAACAAAGAAGTGAAGCTCACTACAGCAGGCTAATAGAGCACTCAAATCTTTTAATGAATCCACTTCTGAATTGCCCTACCAGCAAAAGACTAAAGCGGTAAAGAACTCCAAATAGGTATTCAAAATTTACAATTAACAAGGCGTTCCAACGATAATTCTGCCATTTTGAGTTCAAGAACTTCAAACATACTATTAGATTATTATAGATTTTTTTTAGCTGATTGCTAATTTGATAATTAAAAAAAAAAGCATATTGGAGCTTAATTTTCCTGAACGAACTGAAATAATCCGCAACCCACTTTTTTTAGGAATTGGCATACAAAAAATAAAATTTGAATATATATTAATATAAGAAAGTCAAATACGTCCAAATATTTTTATCGCATAAAAGCACTAAGAGTAAAACAACAAAAATAGTTAATCTAATTTTTATTTTTTTCAAAAATTTAGAGATTGTTATTTCAATTCTTATAGAGTGATTCATAGAATTCTATGCTAGAAGTTTCCATTAAATTGTCTCCTATAAAAAACCACGTATTCATACAGCATACATTCATACAATATAAATGTATCATATATATGAATACAGCCATACCTCTTTTTGCGTCGTTTCGTTTTGCGATTTTTCAAAGTTGCATCGCTGCTGAATTAGTAATAATTTTCAATTTGCGTCGTTAGATTTTCGAAGTTGCGTTGTTTTGGGTTCGAGTTTTGTATGTTAAAATGCGTGCTATAGAAAATCATAATTCACTTTGCGTTGTTTCAATTTGCGTCGTGTTTTTTTGAAACGTAACCACGACGTAAAGTGCGGTATGGGTGTATTGCTTATTTAGTTCTTAATGGGTCGGTGACAATTGGGCGGGTACAACTGGGCGGGTGACATTTGGGTGGGTGACAAATGGGTGGGTGACAATTGGGCGGGCGCAGGTTGACCTAGGTCATTCATTTTTGTCCATTCATTCATAAAATTGTTTTCATCACATTTTGTGAGTTTTATCTTCGTTGAAATTTCTTACAAAATTAAATTGCTTGTTGTTTGCCTTCTTATGGCGCGTTTTTTGGAAACTGAGCGCGGTGGCCGAAAACTGCTTTACGATGGTTATGCTTATGTAAAAGAAGCAGAGAATACATTAAAAACACACTGGAAATGTGAAAAGCAACGAATTTGCAAAGCTCGCTTGCATACAATTTTGAATCCAAAAATGTGATGAAAACAATTTTATGAATGAATGGACAAAAATGAATGACCTAGGTCAACTTGCGCCCGCCCAATTGTCACCCGCCCAGTTGTTACCCACCCAAATGTCACCCGCCCAGTTGTACCCGCCCAATTGTCACCCGCAAGGTGTCACCCGCCCAATTTTCCGGATCCCGTTGTTAATATATAACACTAAAGTTAGTTATTAGAATAGAATGTTGTAAAAAACCTTATTCTAAATTTAAACTTCCTTGTTTGAATCTAATTGTATAGTACGTTTTACGGTGCAGTTTTTATATTTCTTATTTCTAGCTTTTTGACAATTAAGAAATAGCAAAACCTTTTAACAATTCTTAATAGTTTTTAAAATATAATTTTTTAAATATTTCGATTTTTATTCTGAGTTTGACTGCTCTATTTAAATGGGACACAATATTAGCAGTAAAAGCAATTAGTAAAAGCAATAGACTACTTGATATGTAAGTGATTAATTTTCGTTGTATTTCAATATTGCTTCATTGTTTTAAATAAAAAACACATAATTTTCAAATTGTTCAATAACAGTTTAATAGATAAAAAATCTATTGCACATAAATGATGCATAAAATGCAAAATTTATGCATTTTCTACTGACATTTTACAGCCCTTAGGTATTAATCCAACATCCGCTCCCGCCCTCCCTGTCCTATTTGCACACTCTTTTCAGTCGTAACCGTCGTTTTAAATATATTATAAATAAATAAATAAAGAGAATTCTCCTCCTATCTCCCTTCGACCCGATTTTAGCTTGCATACACTCATAATATTACAGTAAACTTGTTCAGCGACCTACTAGTACTAGCACTTCAAATATATTCAAATTGAAAAACATACCCTTATAATATTTAAGACGCAAGGGTTGATGTCGGTGTTGGACGGCGCATTTTATGAGTATAAATAAACTAAGAAATGTTATAATGTTTGGAAGAACGAGTAAATGGAATGGTTGCGAAAGGAAGGCAAGTTTTATTTGAGTGTATGCTGGACGTTTATATCAAAAAGTTGGGGGATGTGAGATGCTTTGCATGAGTGGGCTTCATACACACTCAGATATGAGACTAACGGGACTTGATTCACGTGTGTGTGTGCTCTTGGGGGTGAAAATTATAAGGGATGCGATATCATTTCGCACGCTTGGGGTGTTTGTGATAAGACATGTCGGATGATGATGGTGTTGGACCGTTCGAGCATTCATACAAGTTGCATATATAGCACGTATAAATAGGCATATAGACCAAGAGAGATACGGTAGCTTGAACGCACCGGCGCAGCCCCATAGCGGAAATCAGGGGTGCAATGGGGTTAAAAAGCCCCATTTTCGTCGGCTCATCGATATGTGGCTGCTCTTATCGCATGCATGCAGAGAGCTGCAAATGCATTTGAAATAGACTCGACTAAATGATGAAATAAGGCCGTTTTTCTCTTACGCTAATTTTTGTTTAGGGGAATGCAATTCAAGAGGAAAACGGTACGTTAAGTATTTGCTAGCGTTAATAAGTCAGTATATATTACAAGCTTTATATTAAAATGCAAAACATAATTTGTCTCAATATTTAAAAATTGAGACTCTGCTCTTATGCATGAAATAGTAAAAATAAAGTTAATTAAAACATATTTTCTAAAACACCACAAACTAATTGGGTTCAAAACTTCTTTTTATGATTTTTTTCCTTGTTAATAAAAGTATCTTTTTTAGCTAAACTATTTAAAACTTTAGTAGTTATTAAGAGAACTGGATAAGTTTCATGTCTAAAATGTTATTTTTAACAAGTTGTTTGAGAAAAATTTTAATTAACTCTAAAATAAAAAGTCAAGGATAAAAAATACAGTATGAATTTTAAACTTACTGTTTTAAAATCCCGTTACCACATTTAATAAATATTAAATCATCTTGAGATTTGGGAAGAGAATCATCAGGGTTTTTCATGGGGATGGAAGCTGATGGTTTGGTGAGTTTTCTCATCTCAACTATATGTCAAAATAATCTACGAGTTAAGTACTTGGGGATGCGAACGACGAGGAAGGGAGCAGAAAACAGATTAAGCCACTAGTTGAAATGAAGAAACCTTCATCACACACATATACATACATTCGTCATTCTCCCCATCTTCTCAACTTGGAGAAAATCCTGTCTTTATTTCAAGAATTAGAAGATCGTGTTTCTGTTTAAACGGACGCCTTGACGTCTTCCGTCACTTGACTTTATTTAGATAAATATCACATGGTAATAATGAACTAAGGGTAGAGAAACGAATGAGAAATTAAATTTATTTCTCCCGCATTTCTTTCAATATTTTTCTTAATTTAATTCGGAAAGAAGGAAACAGATAACATTGCTTGTTTCGATTAAAGCATGCATTTTTAACTTATTTAAAATATAAGCTGCATCTGCACTGCAGAATACTTATTATCTTTTTATGTACATATATTTGTTTCGTATGCAAGCGATTGAATAATTCATATGCCGTATAAATTATTATTTAATAAAATTTAAACTGAAAATGTTAATTTTCTGTTCGTTTTTCTTCGTTTCATTGCGGTTGAAACAAAATGTTTAATAAATACAATGCATAAAAATTTAAATTACTGCTTGTGAGAATTTTCTTTGAGGAGTCGTTATTTAATGAAATGACTACGGCGTACATCAGGGAGTCGTATTCCATATTAAAAAGCGATGTTTTCTTTGCGTGCTAACTTAGTCTCTAAACGTAAAGAAAATGAGAACGGTTCGTACGATTATTCAAAAATCAAGTTTTAAAAATAACAATGAAATATATGCTTTGGTTGTTTCATGCATTGGAACAATGACTCATATAATTTAATATTTAATTGGCACAATAAGCTACTGTATTCAATCATGGGGATTTAACAGAATTTGTTTTACTTAGTTGTGATATCACTTAGTTTTCAGTTTCTGTAAGTTTAAAGGAAAACAATTGATTTGAGGCATATATGAAATAAGTCTTTATTAAAATAATAAATTTCTATAATAAACATTGAAACGAGATTATATATATTATATAGAATCAGAATTCACGATAGAAATTTGGAATTTTTGAGCTTTCTTTTTCTGGTTTCCATGTAAACTCTCTGGGTTCCAGTTTTTGCATATAGCAAGCAGTAATTTTTATTATGAGACTTTTATCATTCAATACCCGGTAAAGCTGTATTAAAGGTTTTCTTCCTTATCATCGGGCCTACATAAATATCATAAGAATAATTAGGGAAATGGTTTTACCGGTTTTACCTTTGCCAGGGCTGCCAGTGGAAAAATTTAAACGAAAATAAAATTAATCCTCTTCTTAAAGGTTTTCAATTTAAATGGTACATCAATAAAATTTTATTTTAAAATCTTTTTTATAAAAATCAATTTGTAAAATTCTTTAACTGTTATCACATGGTAATTCCTCTTTATCAAAATCGTAAACTAATTGAAAATCATCCATTTGACGGAGAAAGAGCAATACTTTGTCGATTAAACGTTGTACGCTATCCAGACGTTTCTTATTTATTAGAGCTTAATAAGATAAAATTGCATATTTTTTCTTATATTTAACAATTAAGATTTTAAATCAAATACATAAATAAATTCTTAGTAAATTCTTATTTCAATTTTGTTCTATATAAATTATTAATTGTGATCGCAAATCTCATTTTAAAAACTCGTTAAATTTGTATTTTCTGATGAATATAGGCTTTGATCGTTTCATTTATTGAAATTTCGGTACTTATGTATTATATTATATTGAGCGTGTGAGACTTTTTAATTTGTGATGCTTATGTATCCATCCATCCATTGCGTTTATATTCAACGTATTAAACGCAAAAAAATCTCTTTATAACGAGCCAACTAAAACGGGAATAAATGCGAACGATTTAAAAACTCTCTGTTGAATTGTTCAATTTATTTTTATTGTTATTAAAGGCAGGTAATTCCGACAATGAGGGAGCGAACTGGTTTTAATGGCATTCACCATCTGCAACACAATTGCACTGCACTTTTTTGCACTGATTTCGCATAATAGAATAAACTTTATAACTCTCTGATTCTCTCTCTTTTCCAGTCAAACTTGACGCATTTGCCGCGTCATGAATACTTTCCGGGAATCGGGATGGGTATCGCCAAATGCCCATATGACCCCGCCGATAACTCAACAGCCGTATGGGTCGAACATGGTAATCCTGGTGAACTTCCCGGTCTTTACTCGGGAACGAATGCTGAATTCACCAAAGCCGATACGGTCATCTTTCGCACGGATTTGCACAACTTGACGACTGGCCGGCGAGAATTCAGCTTTAAACGCACATTGAAATACGACTCAAAATGGCTTGATAGTAAGTCTTTTAAATATCTAAATTATAATTATTCCCAAAAAGCTCATATCGTTTCCTTAAAATATATACCTTCATTATTTATTCTCCTCAAGGAAAATTGTGTATTAAATATTTAATATTCAGCGTCAGAGAACAAACAGGTAGTCACAAATTGTTCAACTGTATTTAATAAACCTTGTAAAAGAACGGTCTTCATTGCAATAAGAGGGCGGGTAGGAGTTTACGTCACTACATACGGGGGCTGAAAAATGAGCAGTTGGAGGGTGGCAAACTACTGAAGAGGATTTTCCTCTAGCTTTACACATAACAAAATAAATAGTGCTGCAAAGAGAAATTTTTTCAGTTCAATGTTTTCATTTTTTTTCATGCCTTCGGCTTCTTTGGGTTATTTTCTCTTGTTTATTAAAATCGACCAAAAAATATTTTTAAAAACAAATATTTGAGAAGGAAAATATTAAACAACACTTTGTCTTTGATAGAAAATTTTCTCTTGAATTATAATTTGAGTTTTGCAGCAGAAAAATGTTTTCTCGGTTTTTTTCCCGTTTGTCCTATCCCATTTTTTCTATGTACGCATTATAATAATTCACCAGAAACAATTCCCATATAAGACGCAAGATATTACTTTTTTACCGGGACTTCTTTTTCGGGTGGTTGTAATTTTATGGGATGAGATATTAAGATGTAATATAAGAAGTGATATATTCGTTCTTTTTTTCCTTTTAAAGAGCCAAATTTCGTTGGATCGTACGATATAGACGAGTATGTCCTGTTTTTCTTCCGGGAAACGGCCGTTGAGTATATCAACTGCGGGAAGAGTGTTTATTCACGAGTGGCGCGTGTGTGTAAAAAAGATACTGGAGGAAAAAATATTTTGAATCAAAACTGGGCCACATATCTCAAGGCCAGATTGAATTGCTCTATTCCCGGAGAGTTTCCTTTTTATTTCAATGAAATACGTGAGTATAGATACGAATAAACAGGATAAGTGGGAAAATAAATTTTTGTACTTTTAGAGAGTATTTATAAGATTGCTGGAGATGACACGCGGTTTTATGGAACTTTTACTACATCAGCAAATGGGTTGATGGGTTCGGCTATATGCTCCTTTACTAAAGAAGATATTCAGAATGCTTTCGCTGGAAAGTTTAAGGAACAAGCTTCGTCCAGCTCAGCTTGGCTTCCCGTTCTCAGTAGCAAGGTCCCAGAGCCACGGCCGGGAACTTGTGTCAACGACACTGAAACTCTTCCCGACACCGTGCTCAATTTCATCCGCTCGCATCCTCTAATGGACGGCGCCGTAGCACACGAAAAAGACAAACCAGTTTTTTATAAGCGTGATATTTTATTCACGAAACTCGTCGTCGACAAACTCGAAATCGATACAATTCGTACGAAGATAAACTATACGGTTTATTACGCTGGAACAAGTAAGGAATTCAATGAATATGTAAATCGTAGAATTTTATCACTTTGTGCAATTTTCCAGACGATGGCCGGGTGTATAAGATCATTCAATGGTTCGGGCCGAATGGCGATTCGCATTCGCTGCTGCATGACGTGTTCGACGTAACACCTGGCGAGCCAATTCAAGTGATGGAAATCTCTCGAGAGCACGACTCGCTTTACGTTGCTTCCGACTATCGTATCAAACAAGTCGATTTGGTCATGTGTAATAGACGATACGATAGTTGTTTACGATGCGTACATGATCCATATTGTGGATGGGACAAAGACTCCAACTCTTGCAAAGCTTACTCCCCAGGGTGCGCAACTTACCATCATACGAAACTTTCAAGCTCTACATAATTTTTAACATGTTCCGTTTTTAGATTATTGCAAGACGTGTCGAATACCTCGGTATCAATTTGTGATAGTAGCGTGCTGAAAAAGAAAATGGTTGTCAACTGGGGGCAGAGTCTTCACTTGGGATGCTTCCTGAAAATACCGGCCGTTCTTGCTTCACAGACTATCACCTGGTACCACTATTCTCAAGAAAAGGGGCGCTATCGAATTGTTTTTCGACCAGATAAATACATCCAAACCTCAGAGCACGGATTGGTCATAATTGCAATGACTGAGGCTGATGCTGGTCGTTATGATTGCTTGATGGGAGGATCATTACTTTGTTCATACAATATCACTGTTGACACACATCGATGCTCACCACCATCCAAGAGTAACGAGTACCAGAAAATTTATTCGGATTGGTGCCACGAATTTGAGAAATATAAATCAGCGATGAAATCGTGGGAACGAAAACAAGCGGTAACTAACAATTTATAAATTTTTATAATATTTTTAGTGATAACCCAAACACATTTAACAAACTTACCTTACAAAAAATATAATACATTTTAATTGTAATGTAAGTTGCATATACTGTAGATCTCGATTTGTAGTCTCAAATTATATAGCTTTTGTAAATAACAATGCTTAATATCTTAATAGTGTTTAAAATTATTTGCGTATGTTGGACTCAGTAACATAGCATAAAATAGATACAGGCTAAAGCTTTTACATTCCAATTGGAATACTTTTCAAATCAATTTGGACATTTTATTAAATATTTATTAAATATAGTAGCCAAAGATTATTGATGAGATCCATAGTAAAACAAAGATTTTATAACACATGAATTTAATTTATAAATATTATTTTCGACAGCTGTTGATGATTTTATGTACATATTCGTAAAACATTTATAAAAATTTATATAAATGACAGTGGCAATTGACTGATTTATTATATCTTGTATATTTGAACATTTTGTTGAAAATATTCTTCATCCCATATTTTTTAATCGATATTCATTGCCTTTCATCAATAATATTTAGCTACTATTTACCTATAATAAACACCTACAGAATCATGTGTCTAATTTGATTTGTAAAATGTCCAATTGAAAGTGTAAGCCCTGTATTATTCAATTTTAAGTCCGATAAATATCTACTTTGAAAAAAAAATGTTTTTCATTTTTTTCTCATAGTTAAATGGATATATTAAACATTAAAGAATACATGCATCAGATAAGGAAGCAGTTTATTGAGAGTATATACACTGCCGGCCAAAAGTTTGAGACCATATAGATTTAAGCCAAAAAAAGGAAATATTTTTAAAAATTCAAAGACAAATACAGTAAAAATGTTTATTAATATTATAGTTATAACCTTTAAACATACTTAGTATAGAAAATAAACATAAAAAATTATTTTATAAAAAAAAATGAACTAATTACTCAAACTGTTTTTTCATCAAAAAATCCTCCCTTGCACTTTATTACTTTTTCTACTAGCCTCGGCATTCTACCTATTAATTTATTTATGGTTTCTTGAGAAATTTTGTTCCAGCTTTCTTGTAGTAGTCTCCACAAGTCTGCAAGTGAAGAGGGACACTCCTCTCGGACATTCCTATCAAGCTCGTCCCACAAAAGCTCGATTGGATTGAGATCCGGACTTTGCGGTGGCCATTTCATGATTTTTAAAACTCCTTCTGCTTCTTTTTGCAATAAATAATTTTTACATAGCTTGAAAGTATGCTTTGGATCGTTATCTTGCTGGAAAATGAACCCATTGCCAATTAAACTTAAGCCTGATGGTACAGCATTTTTTTCGAGAATTGTTTTATATTCCTCTTTCTTCAAAATTCCATCAATTTTAACCAAATTTCCAATTCCATGGCCTGAGAAACAACCCCAGACCATTATTGAACCACCACCGTGCTTAACAGTTGGCACTACACAATCTGGTAACATCTTTTCTTCGGTGCTACGCCAAACGTAAATTCGTCGATTTGAGCCAAATACTTGGAATTTTGACTCATCAGTCCAAAGAACTTTTTTAAAATCATCTTCTGTCCAATCTCGATGGAATAGGGCCCACTGCATCCTTTTTTTCTTATTTTGCGGCCTTAGTAAAGGTTTCCGAACGGCAACACGACCAAACAGTTTAGCGTTCCTCAACCGTCTTTTCACTGTGGTAAGCATAACTGGTTTATTTAAAGATTTGTTCACTTCAGCACGAATTTTTGGTGCTGTTAAGCGTCTATTCCTTTTGCTGGTAATAACGATAAACTGATCCTCACTAGAAGTAGTAGCTCTCGGTCTTCCTGAACGTGGAAAATCTTGAAAACTACCCGTTTCCTTAAACCGAATAATTGTGCGCTGAATACAAGTCTTCGAAAGTTTAAGTTGAGACGCAATTTCACGTTCGGATTTGCCTTCATTATGTAAAGTAACAATGGCGGATCGAGTTTCGATATTTATTTCTCGTACTTTTCCCATTTTTAAAACGTTTTAACTATAGAAACTCCAAGTTAAGACTAAATTTAATTATTCGTACAAAATGGTACATAACTTAAAAAAAAAAATTAAAATAACCTGTTTTAGAAAGTCTAAATAATAACAAAGAATAGCCAGTGCAAAATTAAAGAAGAATAGAATTAAAGAACAATTAATACGGAGCTACTTTAAATATAATGATGACCCTTCCACTGGCCAGACACCCTGCGGTCTTGGATGTTTTTAAACAGAACCGATTAATTCTATTTGTACCTGAGAAACATACCTACAAAAGTCTCTTTAGATGTTCATCAGTAATTTAAAAATATGTATGGACAACAATTTTTATTTTATTACCGAAACTTTGAATACAATAAGTGATAGCATAAATATATTACAACTGGTCTCAAACTTTTGGCCGGCAGTGTATATGGGATTTAAACATTGGAAAATATTTGAATGCTACGAGTATGTCTTCGTTTAGTAGATGAAGCATATCAATTTTTTTGTTCCTACTTACACTGGAACTTACCAATTTTTTACGAACAGCACGTTACTGTATTATTTAAACTAATTTACGGTTGATTTTTTTTAACTCTCAACCTTTTTTTAATTACTTTTAACTAACATTATTTTTTTCTTTCAGCAATGTAGCAGTAGTAAGAATGTGAGTAACCAAAATAGTCATCCCAACGAAATCTACCATCCTTTGGTGTGATAACATAATAGCACAACTACAAATTAATTCAAACTAAACGTGAAAATGCTTTTTTCACAATTCTTGTAAATATTTAATACATTACTTAAACGACGTAGTTTGCATCACAAGAAACCAATGGTCGAGTAAATCTTGCAACCAATTCTAAATCTATATAAAACAAACTAAAACGCGAATTTCGATTCATATTATAGTATAGGGTGATAAAAAAAATTATCATTAGATTAGCAACTAACCAAAATGTAATTAAATCATTCATTGATTATTTTTCTTTTCGATTGAGGAGACAATCAAAACTGTGTAAATCCAAGATGAAGCAAACGAAAGCTAGATTTTGATTCTTTTTTAGTATAGTTTTTCGTCGACATCATCTTCATATTCACAAAAATTTTCCCTAGTCATTTTGAACTGATCTTTCAACAGGAAAAAGGAACATTGTATAAAAAATGAAGTGTTAACATTCACATTAAGTAAACAATATTGTTACATAGATATATAAAAATAATTTAAAAATTTCATTTTAAACCTAGACTTATATATATAAAGATTTTAGCATTTTAACAAATTAACATTTTTAACAGTAAATCTGTGATATAAGTGTTGTAAAAACGTGGGAATATTTTATTAAAATACTAATGTATAACAAAAATTATTTTGACTTTAAAGAAAAGAGTTCTTTTTCAAATTTGAAAATAATTGCCGTCTGTTTTAATTTAGTAAAACTATATATCGTTTGAATATTCAGTAACCAAAATGAAACAAATTTAAATTGCTAAATATGTAAATGTATAAATTGTACAGTGTAAATTTAAAATAATGCCAACAATTATTATTGTATCAATACAAGAAAAAATTATGGAAAATATTTGCATATTAAATTAATTGAATATTGCAATATATTATTATAAATATATAAATGAATAAATATAATTATTAAAATAATTATTATCCTTAATTAAATACTATATATAAAATATAAACAGTCTGGCTTTAGTACGAGCATTGTTAATTTTTTTCAAATGCTTTTAGTCGATTTTTTTGTCTTGTATTTTATATAAATGAAGCAATAGAAATACTTACATCGTAATATTTATAATAACATAAAATAAAACGTTATTTCATGAATATTTTTGTTTGAATTTTATTATTTTGTCCTTAAATTTTCCAAAACTATCCTTTTTTTTTTATTTAAGGTCGCATCAACTAGTATGGTCATTAACGACCGTCGAATCCGACAACCCAGAAAAAAATCTTGGGCTATCATTGGGATTCGAACCCATGACCACTGGCATATAAGGCAACAGTCTAGTCCACCACGCAACTAATTGACCTTTAAAACTATCCTTATATTAATAAAACTTACATAAAGCCAAAAAAGTAATTTTATTTCACTACAGGTAAACAAACTGATTAGTGACACTCAGAAAGTTTCTGATAAAATCTCACGTTGATGATAAAACGTCGTAATCCGTTCTATAAGTTCGGGGTTACATATTTACCCACCCAAATCTTTGTCACAATTACCATAGTTAAAAACATTAAAAGTATATTCTCCTAGTATTCAGCTAACTAATCATTCAACATTCATAAAATACAAAGGTATCGTAACACTTTAAAATTAATTAAAAACAAGCCTCTTATAGGCATAGAGATTAGAGCTCTTATATATCTCCGTTCTATGGATCAGTGTTCGGCTTGATTTCCATTAAATCCTAAATTTTTATAGAATCCGTAGATTATAAAAGATTTACTGTTCTTAGAAAATTGTGATATGGTCTAAAATTGCATTTTACTTTTATTTTAACTTTGAACATGCTAATTTCTGATTCCTTCAATCTCTAAAAATTCAATGTAGTTTTTGATTTTAACTTGTTGGTAGACTTTAATGCAGCTTTTTGTTATATTTGGTGAAATTATCTAAAAGTATTAACTTTGTATTAATATTTAATTTATAGCAACATTTTTACACTCTTCTCATTTGCAGAACAATGTAGGTAAATGTAAAGAGTAAATAATGGAAAACCTTTTTTGCAAGCCAACGACTAAGAAACTAACCATTTCAAAAAAACTTCTATTTGGTGATAAGAAAAATCGTTATTTTTGAAAGTATTAAACGCCACCTTATGCCTTATGAAAATGTTAAAATTATTTTTGACCTTTAATAATGAATGAATATTAACCTTACCCAGTTAATTTTGGAACATATTTGATTTCTGAGAAAATATTAAATTAATATTAGTTTAAAAAAGTTGATTCCTGAAGGCGTTCATATCTAATAGTAAGTTATATAAAATTGAAGTTATCAATAATTTGTTGTTATATTGTTAATTGGTGGTATAGGTACTCGCGGTACTCGTATGTAGTTAAAATCTTTTAAAGAATTAAAGCTTAAAAATTACTATAATTAATAATTTTCTTGGAAATTTGAACCAAATAACCTCTGACGTTGACTTCTGATGTTTATTTATTTTCCAACTTCTTCAGGCTACTTTTGAGATTACATCCTCGTTGAACTTCACCGGTTCACAATACTTGGTCAACAAAATGTTGCAAATTTTAAAAATTTAACATCGGAGTTATTTGGTCCAAGTTCCGAAGAAAATTATTTATTAGGGAAAGTCAGCCCAAAACGGGTAAGCTAGGCGCGAAGGTAAAAAAAAATAAAATTTGTATTATATGGTAGGTTGGTTTACTTTATAATATCGTATAATAATTAAAATTTGAAATAAAACACGACTTGACCACATTATACCTATGTCCAATATTTGTTTATTTTAAAAAATCACAAAGTTATCGAAAATCCCGTTTTGCCCTATACATAAGCCTAAAACGGGTAACTACATAGGGCAAAACGGGTTAACGTCTTTTTATTTGCTGTAATGAGTCATGAATCATTTTTTTTTATTTTATATAAAATTAACGTATTAATATTACTCATTTACGGAGTATTTAATTAATGAGTTTCAATATTTATAGGCTTTCAGTCGATAGAGATTAACAATAATTTATAACACTAATAGTTTAAGAGCTAGCAACGTTTTCGAAAAAAAATTTTAGGTCGGCCAGTTTTTATATATGCTATCTCTCGCACTATCCCGGGTAACATACGGTCTGTCTGGTTGTCGGGAGGGGTTGCGTTTATTAGTGAGCATTGCACCTGTACAGGTAAAATATTGAAATTTTCAGAAAAAAGAAAAAGTTTCAGATGAAATTTGTAGAAAATAACATTTTACATAAAAATGTCCCGTGACTAATTTTCGTAAAGTGGCTAGTTTGCCCGCTACAAGCTTGAAAAGGCTGGCTTGACGTGACGTCATTTGAGTAGCCGACCGTACAGAGATACAGCCGTTGTGCCGACATATATACAATGAGTTTTACAAGCTTGTAGCGGGCAAACTAGCAACTTTACGAAAATTAGTCACTGGATATTTTTTATGTAAAATGTATTTTCTACAAATTTCATCTGAAACTTTTTTTTATTTTTGTTTTTGTTTATGTCATTTTTTAACTACGTGGTCATCAATGACGGTATTTAAATTTGAATTTCTAGATTTTTTCGTATAATTCTATTTTTTGAGGACGGTTATTGTTTTGTTGATCCCTTCCTGTGTGTTCAGGTATTTTGATATGGAGTTTGGGAGGTTTATTGATTTTCTTTGAGAGCGTTATGTCCCACACTGAAGCAAAATATGTTTCACTGACTGCTCTTGTTGGTAATATGAACATTTTGCCTTTTCTTTTTTTGTTATTAAGTGGCTGTGCGTTAAGTTCGTATGTCCTATACGCAGTCGTGTTATCACCGATTGGTCTCTCCTTGTTACTGGGATGGGGAGCTTCTCTATGGATGTCTTGCGGATCTCATGTAGGTGCGTTAATTTGTTTTTCCATTTGCTGTCCCAATATTCTGAAGTTGTTTTGTTAATTGTTTTTTTTTAATTTCGTCTTTTGCTGTCTTAAGTGTGGGGTCTATTGTTTCCTCGGTCGTGGCCTCTTTCGCTTCTATATCTGCCCGCTCATTCCCGTCTATTCCTTGGTGACTAGGAATCCATATGAGTGGCACTTTCACCCCGCAGTCTTCGAGTTAATTAAACTGGATTTGGAGTCAGTGAAGATTACGGAATTTTGAGGTGGGTTGTCTGCTTGGATGAGGTCCAGGGCCTTCGAAATGGCAGTTGCTTCATACTTGAATATCGAATAGTGATTTCAAAACCTGAAACGCTTAACTATGTTGTCGGATACCCGGCACAGCCCGTTTTTGTTCCAATAATTGACCCATCGGTGTAATAAATTTTTTCTTGGTTGTATTTATTTAAAGTTTCCAAGAAGAGGCTTTTATATAACAGTTGGGGTGTGTCTCCTTTGAGATTTTTGGCCATTTTTAGATTGACGGCTGGCCTAAATCGTTCCCATGGGGGCTTTTTACTTTCCCTTCGGAATATTTGTAGTTCTCGCAATTCCAACTCTAATTCCTTGCTGTACTCTGCGGCTCTTATTTGAACTGGTTTTGGAAGATTTTTATGGGTTCGATACAGGTAGTCTGTGCTTGGTTTTTTATTGAGGCGAATACAGGCTGGGTTTTTTAAATCCTCATTAACGCAGATGGTAACACTGGCAACCAGTTTTTTTCTTCTTAGATCAAGTGGGATCTCCTCAGCTTCTACTAGGATACTACTGGTGGGACTCGTTCTGAAGGCTCCTATGCATAGCCTTAGAGCATTATTTTGGATTATGTTCAGTTTTCTAAGGTTGGTTTTTGTCGCAGAATCATATAGTATACACCCATAATCCAATTTTGTGCGAATCATAGTCCTGTATATGTCAAGTAAGCATATTTTATCGGCTTCTTATTGCACTGAGGCTAGCACTTTTATGAGGTTTAGTCTTTTGTAGCAGTCTTTTATTATTGATTCAATATGTGGTTTCCAGGTGTGTTTTTTATCTAGTACCATACTCAATAATTTTACTGTACTAGACGTTTTTAGTTGATGGCCGTCGAGGTTAAGCAATACATTGTCTGGTGATTTGTATTTTCGAGAGAAAATTGTGATTTCCGATTTTGTTTTAGAAAATTTGAATCCTGTTTTATCCGACCACTCTTGTAATTTGTCCATGGTTTTTTGAAGTAGCTTAGTGGATGTACACTGCCGGCCAAAAGTTTGAGACCAGTTGTAATATATTTATGCTATCACTTATTGTATTCAAAGTTTCGGTAATAAAATAAAAATTGTTGTCCATACATATTTTTAAATTACTGGTGAACATCTAAAGAGACTTTTGTAGGTATGTTTTTCAGGTACAAATAGAATTAATGGGTTCTGTTTAAAAACATCCAAAACCGCAGGGTGTCTGGCCAGTGGAAGAGTCATCATTATATTTAAAGTAGCTCTGTATTAATTGTTCTTTAATTCTATTCTTCTTTAATTTTGCACTGGCTATTCTTTGTTATTATTTAGACTTTCTAAAACAGGTTATTTTAAATTTTTTTTTAAGTTATGTACCATTTTGTACGAATAATTTAATTTAGTCTTAACTTGGGGTTTCTATAGTTAAAACGTTTTAAAAATGGGAAAAGTACGAGAAATAAATATCGAAACTCGATCTGCCATTGTTACTTTACATAATGAAGGCAAATCCGAACGTGAAATTGCGTCTCAACTTAAACTTTCGAAGACTTGTATTCATCGCACAATTATTCGGTTTAAGGAAACGGGTAGTTTTCAAGATTTTCCACGTTCAGGAAGACCGAGAGCTACTGCTTCTAGTGAGGATCAGTTTATCGTTATTACCAGCAAAAAGGATAGACGCTTAACAGCACCAAAAATTCGTGCTGAAGTGAACAAATCTTTAAATAAACCAGTTTCGCTTACCATAGTGAAAAGACGGTTGAGGAACGCTAAACTGTTTGGTTGTGTTGCCGTTCGGAAACCTTTACTAAGACCGCAAAATAAGAAAAAAAGGATGCAGTGGGCCCTATTCCATCGAGATTGGACAGAAGATGATTTTAAAAAAGTTCATTGGACTGATGAGTCAAAATTCCAAGTATTTGGCTCAAATCGACGAATTTACGTTCGGCGTAGCACCGAAGAAAAGATGTTACCAGATTGTGTAGTGCCAACTGTTAAGCACGGTGGTGGTTCAATAATGGTCTAGGGTTGTTTCTCAGGCCATGGAATTAGAAATTTGGTTAAAATTGATGGAATTTTGAAGAAAGAGGAATATAAAACAATTCTCGAAAAAAATGCTGTACCATCAGGCTTAAGTTTAATTGGCAATGGGTTCATTTTCCAGCAAGATAACGATCCAAAGCATACTTCCAAGCTATGTAAAAATGATTTATTACAAAAAGAAGCAGAAGGAGTTTTAAAAATCATGAAATGGCCACCGCAAAGTCCGGATCTCAATCCAATCGAGTTTTTGTGGGACGAGCTTGATAGGAATGTCCGAGAGGAGTGTCCCTCTTCACTTGCAGACTTGTGGAGACTACTACAAGAAAGCTGGAACAACATTTCTCAAGAAACCATAAATAAGTTAATAAGTAGAATGCCGAGGCTAGTAGAAAAAGTAATAAAGTGCAAGGGAGGATTTTTTGATGAAAAAACAGTTTGAGTAATTAGTTCATTTTTTTTTATAGAATACTTTTTTATGTTTATTTTCTATACTAAGTATGTTTAAAGGTTATAACTATAATATTAATAAACATTTTTACTGTATTTGTCTTTGAATTTTTAAAAATATTTCCTTTTTTTGGCTTAAATCTATATGGTCTCAAACTTTTGGCCGGCAGTGTATCTTCGTTTGTACTTCTACATGTTATTGTCAAATCATCCGCAAATAGGTAGAATTTTACAGGGTTGATTTTGTTGGAGAAGACGTTGTTGATACTTACTAGAAATAGGAGAACACTCAGAACTGATCCTTGAGGGAGCCCGTTCTCAAGTTTTACTGGATTCGAAAGGGTGTCGTTGAGTCTTACTTTTATTTCTTTTTCTTTTTTCTGAAAATTTCAATATTTTACCTGTTATAGGTGCAATGCGCACTAATAAACGCATCCCCTTCCGACAGCCAGACAGCCCGTATGATGTCCGGGATAGTGCGAGAGATAACATATATAAAACTGTCCGACCTAAAATTCTTTTTTTTTTCTCTCGTACTATAATTTCATCTCTATTTTATCAGACTTTTAGAGTTACCTATTGTTATAAAAATCAAATATGTTAATATTGTAGTATAGAACAATAATTATTAAAGTTAGATATCAAATAAAAAATACAAATTGGTAGTAAATTGAAGCTAAAATGCTTCAGAACCTCATTCTTGGCACAAATCACAATAATATGTCCTATGCCAGAATAAGAATGACAGGTTTCATGAGCTCATTCTCTACAATCTCTACATTCGATCCAGTTTTCTTTAGGAGGATCTTCATACAGATCACCACAAACGAGGCATAGGTATATAAATTTTCGGTTTTTTTCTGTGTATTTTCATGTTAAATTGTTTATTTCTATCTACCCGTTTTGCCCGAGACGCTATTTTCTTTATATAGTAGAAAAAAACTCAAAATAGCAGATAAAGTAGGGAAAGTGTTCATGTAATTTCAAACTTATATTAAACTAAAATAAAACGATGATACGAACAAAACGAAAATTATAACGATTTTCGACTAATCAGGACATACTTTACTTGAATTTTTTAGTATAATTAGCAAAAGACTTTTATTTTAAATTCCTATGTTGGTAAACAATTTCGGCGCTCAAGCTTAGCTGATCAAAGCTCGTCAGGATTAGACAAATCTCCACGCACGCGCACAAAATTCTAATGCTTCATACAGAAGCGTAAGACTGCTTACCCGTTTTGGGCTTACTTCCCTTATATTATTTTAAGCATGAATGAGATGCATAATATGGATTAAAAAATCCTTTTTTAAACTTACAATTAGTACTCTGTTAATTAAAACTTCAGAGGTGACCATGCTGTTGTGTGGATTTGAAAAGTTCAAAAAACAATGGTCACTTTAAAATAGAAATTTGTTTATTTGAATTAAAAAATATGAAAAATTTACTTTTTACCAACTACAAAATCAACATGTGATTCATATCGGCATAAACACTTAATAAGTCATTGAATAGATTAACTTATTTTTACCTTTCTATTTTTTGATACACTTGACACTAAGTCGACTGTATGACTGATGCGTTTCCCATAAGTTTTTCTAAAGTATTTTGGAAAGATGTACCTACTGATAAAGCTTCGTCGTAAGCATTTTTGGAAATATTTCCAAGTTCTTCAGCAAAACCTAAAATAAAAATTAGGTAAGCTTTTACATAGTGAAAACCCTTAAAACAATTTTTCAACATCAAGACAAAAGTTTACATCAAAATATAGTAATTTTGATGTAAGTTGCAAAAGAGTATAAATTTTGTTTTTAAAATTGGATTGTGGGACGCTCTAAACCAGCTTACATAAATATTAACACTGAAATTTTTCATTTTTTAAAGTAGGTAGTTTACAAATAAATTGAATTTTGATCAAGTTTTTGAGTGATCTAGCAAAATCAAGGCATAATTACATGAAACGTGTAATTCTGAAATTTGGAGTAAGTGACATACCTACATATGTTTGGTACAAGATATTTAAAACAAAATTTTGTAAAAATCGCAACAATTTAACATGTACGTTATAATAAGAGGTGCAAAACAGTTATTAATGCAATAGCTTTTTGTGAACAAAATAACACAGTGAGCAGCTTAGAAAGCTGTAAAGAATGACACCTGACCATGTACATGTACTTAAAAATGTATTTTTTTATATTTTCTAATAGTTCACTTCTAAAAATGAATTTTTCGTAGAATATAACTTACGATTAACATTAAGATGAATTGTGGCTAATAAACGATCAGTTTCAATCGCTACATTTGTAACACCAACATTCAAATCTTTTTTAATTTCATCTGTGCGTTCTTCAAAACGTTTTGGTATGGCTTCAAGCGTTGTTAGCGATTGATTCAACTTATTACTGGTTTCAACAATTAATTTGTTTAAGTCAGTTTCTCCAATATTATGCATCTTTAAATAAATTTAGTTAAATATATCAGAATGTAAAAGACCATAATTAAAAATCTTACTTGGCTTATAAAAGTATCCACAATACTATTTATTTCAGAAATTGCCTTTTTAGCAGTGTGATTCATTGAATATAAAAAATTGGAATGATCAGTTATTATAATATTTTCATTATCAGTTGGCTTTATATTAGAATTTATAGGTTCTGTGTCACGTTTTTGAAGAGTTTTAGTATTCTGCGAATAAAAAATATATATTATAGATACTCGTTATCACATGATTTTTAAAAGATGCTTTGTTAAGGTTTCATACATTATAAGTGATCGTTTTCTTCATTTCTTCAAGAATTAATTTAATCTAAAAATACAAATAAAATAATAAATTGAATCTTTTATGGAAATATTTTAAAATTTACTTCGTCGACGGCACTAGAAACAGCTACATCTTCATCCGTCTAAAAAAAATCATTCGTTTTATATAATTTATACGCAACAGTGGTAGTAAAAAAGGAATAAGTAGATTCATACTTACTGTGTTTGTATCTTGAATGATTGTTACCTGAAAAATAAAAAAGTGTTTAAAATTTACTACAATAATATTATTAAGTTTTAAGTAACTGCTAATTGAATAACGCTATCAATGGCATTCATCATAGTCAAAACTTCATTTTCGACAGAACTATTCAACGAAGGGTTTTCTAAGATATTATCCGTTTCCACAAAAGTATATTGTGAAACATCTCGTTTGTTCCGATTTAAGTTCTGAAAATAAAAGACAGATTTTTAAAAGAATCTTACAAAAAAATTTAAGAATCTATCTTACAAAAACGGTTTCAATTGCTGCTTGATGGCTCTTCATACTTTTTAAAAGTTTTTGGCAATTTTCTCTTGATAACTAAAAACATAAAATTTTTCTTCTTTTCTTTAATGTTATAGCTACAACTTACATCTATGTTGTATGCAGCTTTATAGGCATCTTGAAAAACTTTGTATGCTTTAGCTTCTAGTTCTGGTGTTATTTTCATATAATCAAGGAAGCTGTCATCGAAGTTTATCGTTTTTGGATCAAAATTATTTTCAACAGTAGTATTCTGTAATCACAATAAAAAAATGAAAAATTGTATTTTAAGCTTCAACTGGCATTTGGCTTTTATTACCTGCATTGTGGTATAAATCAATAATCGTAAATTATAATCCTAAAAAAGTAAATAATTATAATTTTAGTAAGATTGTATTTTTCTACTATTTGATTTTTTTAAATACTTACAATGTTGTAAACAAAATCAATACAGTTTTCTGCATTTTTTATATTTGAATTAGGCATACTGATAACATCATTTGATGATGAAACAGAGCGTCTTGAGCGGCCATTATCAAATAAAAGTCTAAGGTTATTTAGCAATACAGTGCGTTTATTTCTTTTAGATGTTTCTGTTAGACGGTTTATTTCATCTAAAACTTTTTGATTTTCTTCCAAAGCCTTAGTTATCTGAAAAATTGGTAAAGTGTTAATTAGTCTTCCAAAATATACTAGCAAGAGAGCCTATACTCCTTATAAAAGTTAACCTCCAGGTCCTAGCCATAGTAATATTTTATATGGCAGATTCTATTAATCAGTATAATCAAATAAATTTAAAAAAGAATATAAACATTAACACTAACAAAAGACGGACAAGTACAAGAATGAGTTGCAAACTGTGGGTTTCGTATTAAATCAATAGTCTTGATTTGCTTATGTTGGGATCGCTGGTTGTGTTATTGTAAATTTAACTTTCTACTACTTATTTTTGTTTTTGTTTCTTAATTATGTTTAATTCTATAGGTTTTCAGGGTTTTAAACTATGTAGCATAAATACTTATAACCAATACTAAATTTAAGTCTAGACCCGTGGCGTCTCTGCTTTGGGCGACACAATTTAAGGGGCGGTAAAAACTTAGAGACGACAACATATTGAAGGCGCAAAAGGATAATAATGAATTGAAAATATTGTAGATTGAGACTCGTTTCTTTTTGTACTGTTAGACATTTTTGGTTAAGTTTTAATGACTAACTTATGTTATAAATAATGAACAGTGCATATTTATTTAGCGAACTTCTATTTAATTAACCTTGACATGATGGTCGATGGATGATTACAGCGACAACGGGCATGGTTCTTTTTAACTTGTTTTATATTTAGAAAGCTTAATTATTAAATTTACTGTGTAGTTTTAACAATAAATTTTAACAATAAACATAGGCTACTTTAACAAAAAACAAAGTTCTGAAAAATAGTACATCTTAGCTGAATCTGTCCATTAGCACTTTTTTCTATTTTGTAGCTGAAGGGACTTTGGAGTCTGATTTGCTGGTGAAATTAGACATAGATGATCTGGACAGCAGAGTGGTTCTTATAAATCTGTCTCGAGATTAAGCTCCACAGGCCTTTCTTAAGGCTTTCGTGGCGGGTTGTACACAGCGTTCGGCTGCGTGTGAACTAGGAGTTTCTTGAAAGTAATGTTCCAGTCAGGGATTGAGTCACTTTCGATATGTGATTTAATCTCCTCGTCACTAATTTCTGCCATTAATGAGGGAGAAAATAACTCAGTCAATCCAGTTGATCATTCCTGCGCATTCTTGTGCATTGAAGTTGATTTTTGGCAGCATGAATTTTCGCATGGATTCCCTTCTTGCATCTACCTGCCTTGCCTAAGAATTCTTCGAATTCTTTTTTTATGTGTTTCTTGTCATCTTACGTCATGACTAACAGTAAGTGTTGAAGATGGGCAAAAAAACCAGTACGTTCGTTCACAAGGTCGATAACATGAAGCAAAAGTTTTGGAAAATACCTGGTAGATTGTATTGCTTGGTAAACAAGTTTCGGGCCGTCTGTAAAGAGTTGACTTCTTTCGATCGTAAACCACATTGGCATGTATGCTTTCAATATAAACAAAACTACTTCTTCAAGTTCAGGTGTGGGACCTTTTTCATTTATGTACAATCTGAGTATTCTTTTTGCTTTTGTCAACCACCTCGAATGTGATATGTGCCCAGGATCTCGAACAGCTAAATCGTCTTTACAGGATCCTGATTTTATTGGAACGGAAGTATCATATAGATATTGCTGATCTTTATATTAAGCGCGTTTCTGTCTATTTCTGGGATCTGACAATCAATACTCTGGAAGTTAACCACCGACAGTTTTTCACAGTCACCTAACTTTTCACCGATTGCCACTTCAGAAGTACTAGGCCCCGTTGTCTTGCCATCTAGGGGCAAGAACAAATGACAGAACGACAGCTTATTGAAATGGAAGAGCTAAATTATGCACGAGAGAAAACTGAGAGAAGTGCAGAAAACATTGACTGAACTTAAAAACCAATACGGCTATTAAAATTAAATATTAATTAATTGTTTATCATATAGGTACCAAAAAATGCGTGAAAATGTGACTTTTTCAATATTTTGGCAGATTATGAGGCTTTTACGCGATCGAAAGATATCAGCTGATCTAAACCAAATAAAAACAAACATGTTTTAGGCTCTATTTCCCGACGTTTAATAAGTATATTACTATTACATAACAAAACCAACTAGAAAAACAAATTTAAAAAAATAATCTCAATAATGCCGTTTTCCATATTTTTAAAACTTTAGGGTCTGTGCGCAACCGGAAGATGTGAACCGATTTTGTTATTGTTTTTTTTTTCATTTGTTTGTCTTCCTAATTCGCAACTTTCCCGCGCTATTAACACTTTGAAAAAAATAATGACTTTTTCGGCCCACCCTACTAGACAAGGCTTTCATAAATATATTTTTTTATAAATTCGTTGTAGAATCCTAGTTTTTTTATGTCTATACTTTGGAACATTCATAAATATTTTATATCAATGCATATGTTTGTTTTTTAATCACTACGCAAAGACAAAAAAAAATGATTTTAGCGCAGCAATATTTTATATCCTAGAAAAATGCATTTTATTCATTAATAGCTTTTTTTTTTGGTTTATTTAAGGTCGCATTGACTACTATGATCATTAGCGACCGTCGAATCCAAAAACCCAGAAAAAACATCTTAGACTTTCACTGGGATTCGAACCCAAGACCACTGGCGTATAAGGCAACTATCTAGTTCACCACGCCACTAAGTGACCTTAATAGCTTTTACTTTTAGACAATTTTAATAAAACTATGTATGATTTTTAAAATCTTTCAGAAATTGATTATTTTTTATTATGAATAAGTATTCTTTGAAATATTTTAATACCTTTTCTTGCGTTTTCTTGATTATGTCTTCAATTTCTTTCATTTTGTCCCATGCTGGTTTGTAACGTTGGTCGGTAAAAATTATATCTTTCTTCAACGCAATTGTTGCGTTGTTTATTGTATCTTGTAGTGAATTTAAGTCCTAAAATTATAATTTTATAAGATTCAATTTTTTAAATCAATTTTTTTAAGCTAGCCATACTTCATTTTTGTCAGCATTTCGTTTTTTTCTGGAAGCTGAGTTTGTATTTATTGAATGCTTAAATTCATCAGTTACAATACTTTGGCTTTCCTCTAAGACTTTGTTGATCTAATAAACAAGATACATCAACTAAGTGATTTACGTATACATTTTTTTTTTTTTTGATTTTACTCGTTCTTGCATTTCTTTTATCTTCTCTTGAATGTTTTTAAAACTATCAATAGCTGATTGTAGGCTTTGATCAATAGTAACACTTTCAGAATCCTCCTCAGAATTAGTACGATTGCTTTTTTTCTGGTCTATTGAATTTAAATCCTGGTTATACAAAAGAAAAACGTAATTTTACTTCTTTTATAATAAATACATTTTTCAAATATATTACCGTTACTTCACTTTGAATAACACTTCGCTTAGTTTTTGTAGCATTCTAAAAACTCAAACATTTATTTATGTTAAATAAAACCTTTTCTACATGCAACGATAAGCAAAAATATAATGACCTTACAAGTTAAGTAAAAACTTGAATTTATAATATTTTTCAAAAAATGATTTGAATTGGTACTTTGGTAGAAAATTTAACACGTAAACATCCTAATAGAATTATTGATGTCATTATGTGTATTGTATTTACGACAGTCGATATAATAACCGGAAGATATTTTTATAAATAATTAGGAACTTATCTAACAGATTCATTGTTTTTAATTTTTAAGTTATGATTTCCAAAATTACCTGTTTAGCTTCAAGAGAATCTACTTTATTTGCCATTCGTTCATATAAGTTATCAATATCCTCATTAGATAGCTGTTAAAAAGAAGTATCATTAATTAAATAACGATCATAATATGTATCTAAATCATGCTTACGTCAACATTATATATTCGTTTGTAAATTTCCCTCATAATTCGATAACTAACAATTTCAAAATCAGGTACATCAATTAAATTTTCGATTTCAAATGATGAAATATCATCAATATTTTGTAACTTTTTTTATCATGAAAAAAATTAATTTGTATTATTTATTGGGTATCATAAAGCAAAGTCTTGTATTATTAGTAAATAATTAACTTTTAAAAATCTTAAAAAAAACGTTACAGGGGAAAAGATTTGTAACTTTCAATTTTAATACCTTAAATAAATAATATGGAATATTTTAAAGCTCTTGGTAACAAAAATAATTGCTAAAGTTTTTCCAGTTCTACGAGTGTACCAAATAGTTCCTTTTTCTTTTAAGACGAAAAAAGTCACTTAACATGAAAAATAATTAACGTTTTGAAAACTTTAGTTCCAAAAATCAAATTTTTTTTTAACAAAAATGTTTAAGCACTCTTTTAATGTATTTTATATATGTATTTAATATATTGTATTAATGGCTTCCTATCAGTATAATACAGTACCTACGGAAGCTATAGGGTGGTGCCTTTGTGATGTAAAATACAAGAGGAGATTTAATAAAATAAATATGTATAGAGTTTAATATCGTCTATTAAAAAAGTTTTCCGCAATCACAAAATTTCATCATCTCAAACTTTTTCTTTAGATTTTCTAGAATTTTAAATAAAGTTATTATTTATCACAAGAATATTGTGTGTAAAATTTTTTAAAATTTTCAACTGTTATGTGTTTATAAACCACTGTTAGTTTTATTATGTGTGGTTTTTGCACCGCCCTAATTAAACATTATGTTATATTTTGTTAATTAAATAGTTTCAAATGAATTTTTTGTTATTTAATAAGCTTTATTTTTTTTAAATTATAGTTGTATTTGCATGCCTTTTTTATGGTAGTCAAAAATCAAATAAAAAAAACAAACCGTTACTGATTTTTTCTGCAAAAAACATTACGGTTAGTTATTTAAACAATTTTTTATGTAATTTTAGATTACTTACCAATACATTTTGAATCATAGACACATATTCGGTTGCCTAAAATCATACAATAAAATTTAATAACAATAAGATTCCATATATAATACTGTAGAGCCATGAAAATTAGAACAAAATTAACTCCAAAGAAAACTGTCAAAATAAATTCCTAGCTGTAATTTATTAATGCATTTTTGCGCTTTATATTTGCAATTTTTCAGGGAATGAATCTTATTTTAAGACTTAACTTTTTAGTTTTAAGCTTTGGAGTCGACTTATTTGCTACTTTGGCACTAAAATAATTTCAAAAACTTACAAGGCTGATAATAAAATCGAAACATTTTGTGGCAGGTTCAATAAGAATATTGTTTTCTGTGTCACTGATTTGGTTAGTTGAACGTTTTGTACGTTGATTTTTACCAAGATTAGAATATTCCTAGATATAAAAATTTTTAAAAATATTAAAAATAAAATAATGCTCTTAATTCTTACCATGTTGAAGAATTCAAATTTTTTAAACACATTTTTCTTCTAAAATTTAAAACAAATTTGATTATTTTTAAAAATTTAGTAGAATCTTAATATTTTATTGGGTATCTTACACTATTCATAATATTTTCTAGTTCATTAAATTTTCTAACCACAGCAGAGTCCATATTTTCAACTGCACTTTCATATAAATCAACATTTTTCTGAATTTCGTCGGAAATATTTTCAATTTCATTCAAGACCTTAAAATTATTATAAATTAATACAACTACTTAAAAAACTAATGTTTAAAATGTATACGGTGTCGAAGGGCTCATAATTCGTATCTGGTTCCCATTCTGGAGAATATAAGTTTGGACGATTTGGAAAACCAAAATTATTCTTAAAGCAATGAATTTAGTTACTGCATAATTTATTGTCGATAATTTTTAAAATTATACTTACTTGAATCAAACAAATTACAAAAATGCAAAAAACTCTCTTCATGATGTGTGCTTTGCTGAAATTTGTAACTTGAACTATTTTTGTTTTGCTGATAAAAATATGTATTTTCAAATAATCATTGAGAGAAGCAAATGTTTTTCTTATTTATTTGTAGATATAAATGATTTTAAAATATATTAGCAAATTATAACTGAACTTATCACTTTCGTATTTTATCAAATTGAAAAGTATTTTTCTTCAAAATATTGATAAACTTTACTTACTTAGTTCTTATTATTATTTTTTTAATTCAGTGCCAACAATTATGAATATTTGGGTTTTTAATTTAATGCATTGGAGTTTTAACAAATCGTGAACCAGTTTAATTTCATAATCATCCTTAGGTATTTGACCTTTCATCTCTGTAATTTTGACTAAGACTGAAGATAACCTTTTGGATACTTTTTTCAAAATAAACAAAATAATATTTTATAAGTCAGTTGTAGATACATGTGTGAAAGATATTAAAATTTTCGAAATTTCCACATGACGTGATAACAAAGGTTTTCATGGACATTTTTTAAAAAAATATTTTTTTTACATAAACAGTACTTATACTTACTTGGATTAAAGTATCATATATTTGGACTTCTTATTAGCTTTGTAATTAATATTTTCTTGTTGATCATTTCGTTATTGTAGTTGCGTTATGTAAATGTATGGTTTTTGTAAGATAGTTGTAAATAGAAATATTTATTTTTTGGTTTTCTAACATGAACCAAACAATAAATCAACTTGGTTTCATACATAGAATTAATTTTTCGCCAAAAACTGCACATACTGGAGATACGCTTTAAAATCAAATGGAAATATGGTCGTATGGCAGATAAGTATAATGGGTGTGAGACTTCTTTATTGGTCTTTAATTTTTGTATGGAAATTTTTCTGTAATGAAGCATTGTGGCATGATTCCATATTCTATAAACATGTCTTCACAGGTTTTAGCGAGAGACTGTTAAGAGCTATTTATCATTTAAACTATTTAAAAATCTTGAAAGAGTGAAATAGTTAAAGGATACAACAACATGTTTCATAGGTATATATATTAAGAGGCGTCTAGTATCAACGTGACCAATGTGTACCCTGACTTATTTTTCAGAAACCGCGAAAAACTGTAGTGACTTCAGATTAACTAAAATAAAATTAATTTTTGAACAGGACTTTCTATACTGACATTTGCTACATTCTGACAAAACATTATAAGCAGCCGTCATGTATTATAATTACCGAAAAAATAAAAAAAAAGGATTGACTTTGGTCATTTTGATTCAAATTTCAATGGATTGTGGTTGTTTTAATATATAAAAAAAACTATAAGTCCGAAATTTAAAATAATTTCTCATTTTTATTATAAATTAACAAAGAAGAAAAACTATAACCACAGATTAGGAGTGTAAAAATCTTATTATATAGATGATATAGAATTTATTGGAAATTCCTCTAGGTGATCCTCAGAACTGCATAGACTCTCTTCTTTGCATGGAAATGAGGATACATCAATGAGCTGCAGGGGCTTGACATAGTAATTTAGTCGAGGATTTTTAAACCATTTTACACCAAATGTACACCTCATGTTCCCACTTTCCAATTGGGTTGGTTGAATCCTCCCCAATTTTTTATTTTGTTTTGTTTTACTTCAAAATGCTTTTCCGGTTGACACATTATAGTGAACGTCACCTTTAATTAAAATTACTCCAGCTTTTTTTTTTGATCGACGTAAAACAAGTCGTTTACATTGACTTAATTTGAAATGCCAGCTTTTAGGTAGCTTAATAATAAGAGTCCACTTCTTGTTTCCAGTCATAAAAGTGGAAATTATGCCTATCCTATCCATAATGCTATACCAAAATCCAGAAAATACCTATTTAAAAATACACACAAAAAATTTGGCTTTATCAAAACCCGCCACATGGAGTACAGACCGTTGGTAGACTACGTGGTACAACTTGCTCGCTTCCTATTGGGCCAAGCGTACATTGGTTTCTTTGATAGAAACATGCCAAAAACGTTGGTTGTTTTAAAACGGAATCGAGACTTTGAGAATTTTTTTATAGGAGAAAAAGGCAATTTTGTTTTGAAAAATTTATACTATATAATATAATATATAATATATATATACAATATATATAATACTATATACTGATCTAGTGCAAAAAAAAAAATAAATAGCAAAAAAAGTAAACTATATCCGATCGCACGCTCTTCAGCATCGCCAATTTAAGACATATCTTACTGAATTAGATTCTGAGTACGGCGACATTGTTTATTTTATCAATGTTAGATGGTTGAGTCGCGGAAAATGTTTAAAGCGATTTTTTGAGTTACGGGAAAAAATCAATTATTTTATGACCGAGGAGAATATGCCTATTCCCGAATTAACAAATGAAGAATGGTTGCAAGACTTATGTTTCTTGGTAGGCATTACGGAAAAATTGAATCAGTTAAATATAGAGTTGCAGAATCAGAATAATTTAATTGCCGATGCTTGCAATTTGATTAAAGCGTTCCAGATGAAATTATTATTGTTTGAGAGCCAAATTAAAAATAATAATGCACAACATTTTCCATTGTTGAAAGAATGGCCAAATAATAATTTTTCAAAATATTCTGATGAAATAAGAAAACTTATAGATGCCTTTAATTGTCGTTTTAAAGAACTAGTCAATTATGAGAAAGCATTTGAGATGTTCAGTTCTCCATTTGGTGTTGATGCTTCCACTGATTCAGAAACCTTACAAATGGAATTAATCGACCTACAATGCAATGTTGAACTAAAAAATATATATCCCACGATTCCAAAAATTGAATTTTATACTAAGTACATTACAGCAACAAAATTTCCTAATAAAAGATGTTTTGCCCAAAAAATTATTAGTGCCTTTGGATCTACATACGTTTGCGAAGCTTTTTTTTCAAAAATGAAATATAATAAAAATAAAAATAGGGCGTCAATAACAGACGTAAATTTGGAAAACCAGTTAAGGTGTGCAACTTCAACTATTGAAATAGATTTAGAAAAATTAAGCAAGGGAAAAGAAACTCAAATCTCACACTGAAAGAAGTGGTCATGATAATTGGTTTTATTTAAATTTGTTTGTGTCTTGACTAATTTTGATTGTTAAAATTGTTAAACATGTTGATTACTATAAAAATACATTTTTTGTTTGTTCAATGTGTGTGTTCTTTTCACATCTGGCTATAGTATTGTTTTCTTCACATTTACCTGATTGTACTTTCAGATTACCTCTGCATTAAAATTATTTATAATACTTACGAAAAAAGAATTAAGTATGAAATTTGTTGTGATAAAAAAAATGAAATTATTTTTGTATAATGTCTGTATGTGCGGCCCTTGAAAAATTTTAGGTCGTCAATGCGGCCTGGGGTGCAATTTGGGTTGGCCAGGGCTGCTTTAACAGATTCAGAAGTCCGTCTAGTGACGCAACCTATAAAAAAAAAACTGCAACTAAAAATATGTTTCCAATTGACTTGATTTCGGGCAAATGGTTTTTTTTTTTCTACTACGCGGAGTACCTATGTGTACTTTATAAATTTTAATATGGGTATAATTGCTATTTTTACAAGTTAAGCCCAACCGTAACCGTCTAACAGTATCAATACCATATAAACAAACCTCTAACTCAGTTGTTAATTTTGCTTAGTTTTACAACAGATGCCACTATCTTCTTCAATAAAAAAAAATATAAAAATTTTCACTCTAATTGTAAATCCATCTAAATCTTTAAATTCGGTCAGTAATAAGCTATAATATAATTATTATCTAAAAATGAAATTAGAACTATCTTTAATATATTGTGTCCAATTTAGCATTTTATGTAGGACCCTATGTTAATTATTGTAGAGTATTAAAGCTGGCATTATTCATTAATCGCTATTTAAATAATCACAACAATCAGCAATAAGTTTAATAAAAGTAACATGTTTAAGAAATAAAATTGATTGTGGTTTATGTTTTATGGTGTTTATGTTTTAAATAATATTTGCCGTCTTTATATTGTATGATTTGTAATGCTTATGTATCGATAACGACCTTTATCGTAACAAAACAATACCTATAATTGGCGAATACGATAAAAAAAGATGATGCAATCGCCTTAGTGGCATTTTAACATTTTTAATGTATTAATTTTAACTTTAGAAAAATTAAACTTAACTAAAATCTAATTATCTGGTAACATTATAATTTGTAGTTTTAAAAATATTATTTAATAACAACTTCACTTTTCTTATAAAGCTATACGGAATGTAAAATGTAAGTACTTATTGTTTTTTTTTAAATTTTATTTTAAAGAACTAAGATATGGTATCAATTATTATCATTAATTGAATACTTATTTAATATTAGTAGTTCAAACTAAGCTAAATATTAATCAACAGTTAATACTTGAGCATAAAATATCATATAGTTTTTTAGAATATTAATTTCATAAGAGGTTTTTAAGTATTTTTGATACATAGGTATTATTATAAACTATTTATTTTTCCCAATCATATATAAATACTGTCCTAATATCTTTTCTAAGCAGCATTTCAATAATATTTTTATTAATGAATCAATTAAATTATATAGGTACATTGAAATTATTTAAATAAGAAAGTGTATTTATCGTGAATATATTATATAACACCAATTATTAGATATATTCATTTTTTTTTTCTTTTTGTTATTATTAACATTTTCTATAACCATTCGTTCAACCTACAGCGACAGTATTAGAGCATCTAATGTGTTTAGATTTCGTTTGCTTTTGATGTTCTCAACTGTACCTACCTGCCTATTACACCTGTGGCTTAGTGAGGTCATTTTAACCTACCTGCCTCTACCTGTGACTGCTACAGGTAGAGATCGGATTCTCAAAAGAACACCGAAATTTTATCAATCGCATTCCTGGCATATTTTACGTCAAAACTATGATTTATAAACATGCAACACATGCTTGAAAAATTAGCATTGTTTAAGCTTCAAGAAGATTTTATGCTTAGAAATAAATACGGTTTTTTGTTAAGATGATTAATCCGATTAAAAAGAATTTTATTTATTTGTAGATACAAGTGGATTGTATTTACGGCCACTGAAGATGAAGCGAAGAACTGGCGAAAATTGGGCGTTTTTGGTCGTTAGTTTTTTTTTTGGCTCTCTCCAAAATTTTCTGCAAATCAAACTTGTTTCATTCATTTGTACTGAAGAACTGGCTTGTTCAGAATTTTTACGTATCGATACCTGGTCGGAGTAAGAAGTCAAGAAGGAGGAAAGTCGTCATCGGGCCCCAACCGAGAAAATCGGTGGCTCCACCAGGTGCTTATGGCGTAGAACTATACAAAGAACGTGATAGTGTCTGGTCGATTCGCTGTATGTGTGTGTGTGTGTGTAAAATGGATGGCGACGTAGCCGCACGCTTCTCGGACTCGGGCCACCAAAGAAATCACATCCTCTGAGTAAAATACTCAATTAATTTCCACATATAAATATAAATTTATCCTAAAAATATTCGTGAAACAAAGTGCCTTGATAACCGGTGGATTTTTAAGTGAAAACTTACAAAATGATCTTTTCCATACGTTCTCGTTGTAATCCGGTGTTTTAGTGCTTAATTTTAACGCAGTGCTAGTGATTTGTGATTTTCCATAAGTTTTTGATTGTTGTGATTGCTGTTTATTGTGCTTTTTGTGGGAAGGAAACGATTTTGAATAGGTAATTTTTGATTGTTGTACATTTCTTTTTATTTCAATAATAAAGCTGTTTTTATAATTATTAAGATTTTTTTCTTCTAATATTTTAAAACTAGTTTCAAATTTCTAAATCTAAAAAGAGGCAAATATTTCAGAATAATCCGTTAGATTAGGTATGGACATTATGTAGACGTAAATAGCTCTCATCGTATCTTTCTAGCTATCGATTGGCGTGTTATGTTGAAAATGCAAAAGGTAAAACAGGTTTTGCCGTAATAATAATGTATGCGAGAGCAAATGAGAATAGAGTTGAGCTATATGTATGTGTCTTTCTATAATACACTGAATGAAAGTGCCTAGCCTCGGTGTTTCTCTCAAATAAACAGGATGGAATGTCTTTTTTCTATCGGCTTCTTCGATCGCCTCGACTCAATAATACGTAAGCGACAACAAAAATATTCTCACACACGCAAATTCCTAACTTGCTCAACTTGCCATTTACGTGCCATTTGCCCCAATCGAGCTAATTTCAAGAAATCGCTTGTTTTACTCAACGCTTTCTTCTGGGTCAAAATTGACACGTAATCAATGCTCCAACAAGATAAAACTAAATATTCTGGTTTCGTATAAAAAACAACCACAAAATCAAAAAAAAAAAATGAACCTTTGAACGATAGACATGAAACTAATTATGGTTATCGTTTCGTTTCGTTGAGAACTTTGTCGTTTTTCATATGACGTAACACGTTCGTCTTCTTGTCTTCTCCAGTTCGTTCGTTGTCGTGGGAAGATTTTTATTCTTTTTAATAGAGCGTGTTCGGGTTTCATGTTCTATCTAGCATTGATATCTCTATTCTACATAATATATAAATCCCTAGAAACAGCGAGTAGATTCAAGTTTTTTTCCTGAAATCATCTCAAACAGAAGTAAACTTTTTTGACACCTCGAAAATATTTTTAAATATTTAAATTGGGTCTTGAAAAGATTGGTTGGGGCTGCATTGACCTTCGATCAACCAGATTTATCATAATTATGTTACTTGGAATTTTTAAGGGAAAGAAAAAGATAAATATTTTAGCCTGAAGGTGCATTTAAATTGATTTGAATATTTGTTGAAGTACGGAAATTGATTTCATTAAAAGTTATAAATTAAGATTTTTGTCGTAGAAACTTTTACACTTCATGAATATTTAACAATAAGGGAAGGTAATTGTATGGTTTTTAAGGTTTTATCTAATGCATGTTGAATGTAATATGAATAAAATCAAGTTAAGTAAAGAAACTATAGCTAATTTGAAAAAGTTAACAGTAATTTATTTGAAGTTAATCCTTTCGTATGGCAACTAAAATCAAATTGGCTAAAAGAAACCAAGGTTCTAATCGCTTAATACTAAAAGAAAATAATTGAATTTAATAAAGGAGTTTAGTAAGACATTTATTAGAAAGAATTCATTAAATCAAGTTCAAGCAATTAGGGTCGCATGTCAACCACAACGTTTTTAATGCTAGATAATATACATTATTCAATTTTACGGTTCAGTTTTTGAAAGAAAATCCGACAATTTAATCATCAAGTCCGACTGAAATTTGCAGATAACGACAGTCGAGAGTCAGTCTTTGACGCAGTTTCTTGAATTGTACAACGCGGAAATCCGTGGTATTTATGTAATTGTGGTAAGAAAACGAGAGACTATGAAGATATAAAAAATGTATATATAATTGTTGATATAACGAAGACATTTTTTCAACAAAATAATAAGTTTTTTCTGTTGTTTTTGCGTAAATAATCTCCAGCAAAAAGAAAAAAGTTGATTGGCTAAAAAAAAGAAAATTCGAAAAGAAAAAGTTTGAAAAATTATAAATTCTATTTGGTCAAGGAAATTGCAGATCTGTTTACAATCTATGTAACTCAATATACGACATTAATTATTTATTTTCTGATTCTTATATTTACGTCTTCGTCCTATGCCATTTTATAATGAGATCATCTTTCTGTGAAGGTTTCCAGAGCTATGAAGAAAATAAAATCAATCGACTGAATTTTCAATGAAACTGAAATCGCTTGTTTTATTTTTAATACTCAGGTAGATATTAACTGTCGCTTTTAAAACCAAGCAGTTAATTCCAATGTAAAAATCTGAAACTGAAATAAATTTATAAAATTAAATCAGGTTGTTGGGCTCGCCTCATCCATTATGAAATATTTTAATTACATCAGAATAAATGAATACTAATAAAACGCATAATGTAAAATAATAGCTATGTAAACACTAGTTTTCTATAAAGTAATACTGTTAAATGTTAACGTAATGCCTATGATAATAATCACATAATGTTTCAGTGAAGAAAGTAAAGAAATGCTTTGAATATTTGGAGCAAATTCCTTTGAAGTTTTAATATTCTTAAGATTATTTATTATTTTAATTAATGGATAAGAATTTGTTCAACTGAAATTTTCATTTTCTGAATTTTTATAATGCTAAGTACATAACTACTAATTTGAGTTATAAAAAGAATGATTCAAATTTTTTTTTAATGAGTGACGAAGCAAAAGGCGCTTAAAGATCAACAAGTCGGTAATCTAAGAAAAATTGCACACGAAAAGAATTGACAATGTCTTATTTGCACATTTTCTTAAACACAATTTTCAATTGGAGCAAAGAAAAATGTGACTTAATGAGCTCTTATTTAAAAACTTCATAAATTATAATTGCTCTATTGACATTATTGCTATTTTTATATCGTAGCAATGTGATAGCTTGCTTACAATTATCATTATAAAACTATTGATTGACAGTTTCAACACATTTACTTTGGGTTCACAGTTTTATGTTAGTAAGTACAAACTACACAATACTAACGATAAACGTGTAACCAGTTTATAGTTCTTCTTTTTAAATACTCTCAAAGTTAGGAAGATCTTAAAAGTCTCGAGTTTTATTTCTTTTACCAAGCTATTCAAATGTTTATAGGTAAGCTTTACGCATTTAAGTCTTAAGAATTACTGAAACCGTCATACGAAAGAGAAAAAATATATGTATACACAATTGGTATAGGTACTTATAAGACTGAAGGTAGTCTCAATTATAGAAATTGGGGATTTACTATCATACTTTAATTGATTTTCTAGCTACTTGACTTAAACTTGTTTTAAAATCAAGTCAAATAGTATTATTGAAATATCAAATCAGGTCAAGCATATAATTTTTAATTTATTTCATTTCAAAGTTTAATTACTAAGCTCAATTTATTGTACAAAAAGTCCAAATACTTGACGTAATGAATAGAAGTTCTAATAGAAGTTCAAATTGTAATCGATTGTAATCTGGTTGAATGGTCGAATTTTCGATATCGAGTTTTCATTGGAAATACAAGTTTTGAGGCCCTCTGAGTCCAAAAAAATGGTTTTTAGAAAAATTTATCTGTGTGTATCTAACAGCAATATCGTATCGAAAGCTTTATCCGTATTTCACAAATTATAAAATAAATAAAATATTTATTGCTCATAAAATATGTACAAAACAAATATATTTTGATATATTTGAATTTTGATGTGTGATGTATCTTTCATAAACCATCCAATGAGCGTTCGTAAATCCTGAACTAGGATCATTTATTTTTTGGCTAGGACAATATATTGTAAGTTTAAGTTTTTGGTGGGGAAAAGTTATCGGCAATGTTTAAAAAACCCCGAATATTGTGTCTACCTTTAGTTTAGTAAGACATGTTTTGTCCTTTTATGTTTGTATATCCTATATTTTTTGTTTAGGTTATCAAGAATGTAGTTATTAATGCCTTTAATTAGCTGGCTTGTACTATTTTTACAATTTTCAAAGAATTTTTGTGTCAAGGCCAGGATATATAAATCTAGTGGTAACACCTTTAATTCCTCATGTAGGTCATGGATTCTATATTTTACCGGGTAGTTTCCTATCATTCTTAGTAACTTGTTTTGTGTTCTCTGTAGAGTTTGATACTTCGTTTTGCTTACCGAACTCCAGACTGGGCATGCGTACCTATATTAAGACATGTCTGAGCGTTGTTTTATATATTATCATTTTGTTGCTAAGTAGCAGACAATTTGGATCACAAAACTATAAAATTTGCCTTCACATTTCATTTAGTTGTTCTGCGAAGCTTTTGGTTTACAAATGATATTTAACAGCAATAGCAGAATGTTTTATTTAATTAAGGAAATGTATAATTTAATTTATCAATAATTGTCAGGTTAAATTTGCTAAATACATATAAACGTAAGTAAATTGATACTTGTTATACATTTAAGTAATTTGAAATATTGAATTGCAAATATGATTTTAATTTTCATATTAATACACCACTTTTACTTATTGTTCTTGTTGTAAAGGATCAGATTGTATAAATTTCTTGCAAAATAAAAAAAAAATATTAAGTATTACATATTTGGTGGGTGCAATATATTTTTTTAACAGTTTAACTGTATTTCAATATTTATCTGAGAAAATATCTGTGGTAACTTTCATTCTGTGTTCTTCATTCAAACTAGTGTTAGTCATGTAATTTAGTTGGTGAGTGTAAAAATCATATTGGCGAGGAAAATTCGAAAGAATTTTCACGACATAAATGGATTAAAAAATAAATAAAAAATAAGTCCTAGATTCCATCCTGAAGATAACAAGCATTAAGGGAACGTATTGTAAGCAAAGTAAAAATAATAGAAATCAGAGTATTTTCCTTCTTTAAAATTCGAACAAGTGACTCATCATAATATGGTGTCTGCACTCACCGTTACAATCATTTCAGTTTGGAAGACTTTTTTAGAAACCTGAAACGTTTGAACTTTTTTTTTAAATTTAAAACTTACTGTTTCAGTTTTATCGATCGTATACAATCTAAGATTAACATGTTTCAACGCAAAACAATTTGTTAATTTGCTTAAAAGAATACAATGATGTCATTGAACAAAGCTTTGAGATGAGATCACGTTCAAACTTGTTTAACTTATTTACCAGCACGTTTCCAATGCAAATATATAATAGTAAAAAGAAAATTGTATTGAAAACAACGTAACACTTTTCAACACAAACGTTTTAATTATATGATGATTGTAAAACAAATGGCTTATAGATGAATCTACTTTTGAAATATTTTGAAAAATTATTTTCATTAAGATTTAAGTTGCTGTTGAATTTTTATGAAAATGTCTATCCCTTATCTCGCTCTACGAACATTATTTTGAATTTTAATTTATCCGAATTACATAAAAAATTAAGCTGATGTCGTTGATTTTTTACTGTTTATATTTGTATGTTTATCAAAATAAGGAAATGAGCTACTTGTAACTATTTGCCTTGCTATTTAGCATCAATTGACATTATTTATTTAAGCAAAATTGATAATTTTTGATAATTGCAACCAATTTAGTTATTTTGACTTACCTACATTTGGTATTTCAGGTCAAAACGTATCTACTTAAGCAACATTATTTTCTATTAACTATTACCTATTTTCTAATAACTATTACCTTTCCTGAAAATATGGTAAATATACTTAATTGGTTTGTTATCTGAATACCCAAATTTAAATAAATAATTAAATAAATTTAAAAAATAAATGGTGTGTATTTTACAATAGCGACACTTTCTTAAATCGAAATAGTGACTTTAGTGACTATTCACTATTTTTGCAGTGCAGAGTATACCACTAAATTCAAATAGTGGTATACTTTTCACTACAAAATAGTGAATAGTCACTATTTGATAGTCGAAAGTCCCTATTTCGATTATAGAGAGCAGTAGTCGACAGTAAAAAAAAGGTTAAAAATTTTTGTTTTAAAGTGTTGATCATAATTTTAGGAATTAAGTAGGTAACTTTTCGTTTGATTTCATTTCTGATCTATTATACGTTGCATTGTATGTAGACTTAAACTACGACAAACGTAAGAACGAGACGGTTAGCATAAAGAACCATTCACCAAAAAATATCGCAATAAATTTTCAAACATGTTATTAAAACCTGGTTCTGTTAGGATACTGGTTCTTTATTAACGCCATTTATTAATATTGTTATATTTACTTATTATTTACGAAACTTTAATATTGTAGCCATTTTAGCTCATAATTTTAAAAAGAATACATGGGTATAGAAAATATCTTTTTATAGTTTTTACTGCATTTTAAGTAAGCAAATATTTTTTACTAGATTGAGACCATTAAAATAAGCTTAAATCCTCTTCTAAAAGATGCCGGCTATTATATTTTTAAGTTATTGATTATTTTTTAAAGGTCTTAGTAAACACTAAACATTTCTCAAGTATTATGAAGTATGGCAGTTTAATTTTTGATATTAATTTTATGCTTAGCTATAAACTATAAAACTATTACTTATAATGAAAAAAATATTACTTTTAGTGAAAAGTAAACACACTTTATTTGAATTAATATAGTTTTATAAACAATGAGTTTAATAACTTTCTTGTAACCATTGGCATCCGTTCTACCTATGTTCTATACAATAAAATTATTTCATATTGGAGCTACAGTAGGGTAATATAATTTAATAGGTAGATATAAGGTGTAGATAGGTATAAATTAAAGTCTTATTATATTTTAAAAATCTATTTTTGGCAAGCCAGTTGATGAGCCACTGGATGATTTAATTTACGCTTCCTTAGTTGACTCATGAGGTTGTAAGCTATTTAGTTTGTTACAATGACAAATGCAGTTTGTTTATGTATTTTTCGTTTCGAGGTTAAATTTTTTTATCATTAGTTTGTTAGGTCTTATCAGATACAAAAAAATATTAAAGGTACCAGAAGCGTCTGTCTTATTGTATTAGAATTTTGGAATGAAATCTTTAAAATATCGATATTGAAGCTAAGAGTTATCAAGTCGAGTAGGTGGATATTTTTTAAATTGAATTCTGATTGACATTTTGACTAGTAAAGAAAATAGCTTGCAAACTTAATACTTGACTTGATATTAGCTTCGTTTTCACTGTGACCTGGGTTGGATTTGAACTACTTTTGAACTGTTGAGTATGCGAAGAGCAGAATTTTGAATTTGAAATTCAAATCAGCTGTTCGATGCAATGAATTAAGTATGGAGCATATAGAAGAAGAACAATGTTCTAGATAGTTCTAGGACTTGTTTTTAACTGCAGAAAGCAGTTCAAATACAAGAATTTGAACTACTGTAAGAACAAAGCTAATATTTAACTCAAGTTTGGCTTGATTGAAAGCCAAGTTTAGGTCAAGTAGTTTGAAAGTTATAGCAAGTAGTGAATTCATAATTTTAAAGTTTAAGTTTATCATGTTAAGGTGTAAAATTTAGATTATATTGTCATTAATTCAATATTAATTATATTTGAATAACACCACTTTTATATGTATTTCTGTTTTAAAAATGTAGTATAATAAGAAAAAAGTATAAAAATATTATTATATTTTTAAACATAAATTTGCTGATCTTGCAAAGTCATAAAGACGTTTTATTTTTCCAAAACCTTCAAAGCATTCAGTTTAAAATCTCGTGTGAAAACATTAAAAATAACATATTTTAACCGGGAAATTGCTCACCTTTCCATTAATTTTAAATGTCACATATTTTTTGCTGAGTAAAAATATGTACAATGACCTTACAGTAGAATAATATTTTTTGGGTACACATATTGGTACAAAAATATCATTTTTCTGTAAACAAATCTATTTCTTTTAAAAATCAATTGTATATTTAAAAAACACCTGATTTAAGTTACAAATTTTATTAGAGTAGGTAACCTTAAAAAAGAAAAGCGAGCCGAATCTAAATTTATTAGTTCGATACAAAAATATTTTAATACTATTTTTTTTATTATATTTCAATAAAATACGTCAAAAAACTTATTGTTTGAAACGATTTAATAAACCGAATATGAATAGTTTTTTTTTTCATTTGCACCATTGATAGTTACAAGAAGAAAAACAGTTAATTTTTGTATCAAATAATAAAAATAAATAAATCGACTGAAATATTTATAAAATATAGATATATGAGCACATCTACCAATATTAAAGCTATTATTGTGAGTTTGTAACTGAAACGGTAAATTTTCGTTTCAGTTTTTTTATCTCTTGTTATTGTAAGTATTAATTTGTACAGATCGCGGCTTCATATGACTTTTGTAAACCGAGAAGATTTTTTTTTTCGTTTTTCAAATCCATTTATGGAAGGAAATCTTTTCTTTTGGATTTACGAAATGTATAGATAGAGCTACGTGAATAGAGAAATATTACAATATTCGTGTTTGTGCTAGAAAAGCGTTCACGTTCAGGTTTATTTAAAATGTGGATTGGAAATAAATATAAATTATATGTTATTATAATAAAGAAAAAGAATTTTTAAAATATATTACTACCACTAACGAAGGTAGTCGAAGCCTCCACTTTGTATGTCTACATCGATAATACATTATATTATATTAATGTAATTGGACGTTATTTAAACTTGACTAAACCGAAATACATGGAAAAATTATAATACAAATTAAATATATCATTATTATAGTCGTTATTGGTCGTTCCACCCTTTTGACAAATTGTTATGGCCTCCAATTTTTTACTTTCAGTGAAAATAGATTATAAACTTTATTTAACAATAGATATATAAATAAATAATTTCTATTTGAAAAAATGCTCTAAATATTTTATTTATTGGTTTCAAGTGAACGGAATTTTGACCATGAATATGGACTGATTGATTTTTTTTTCTAAACAATATAATGAATCAACTTTTACTTGAAACAAAAATGTGGTTTGGCGCATATTTCTGAATTGTAATTGATTTAAAAGTAACTAAAATAATTTCCATTAATCTTTACTTTTTAAAAATTATCTCTAGAACTAGAGCCTTAACTATTTGTTTCTAATTTAAATAATTCCAAAGTAAAGTCTTAATGATTGTTTAAAAATGAAATCGTTTATGTCAACGACAATATAGTATGAGAAATATACTTTTAGATGCTTACTTATATCTATCAGATAGATTGTTCATTGAAAGTATTTAAAAATTTGTAACAAAACGGAGCATTTTGAATTGGAGTTAAATAAACTTCTATTCTATGCTAAAATGAAAATATTCAATTTAGCTCTTATTATATAAATAGATACTTAATATTTAGTGCAAATAATTAAGAAATTAGTGTACTGTACTTTTAAATAATGCCACTGAGATGCAAAAGCCTTGTTTCTATCTGGATTTAAATTATAACAAAGCATTTAAAGTTTTAAAAATTCTAAAATTGTAGTGGATCTCGATAAAATTAAACCAAAGTAGTTTTAAAGTTTAGCTTACAGTGGTTTTGAAGGGTTTCTTTAACAAGTTTTAATTTAAATTTTTTCTTAAGAAATTAAAATTACAAACTCATAATTTTGATGAGTTGTTTAATAGCGCTACAATAGAAGTCATCAAGCTCGCAATAAAAATGTTATCTTTCTTGAATTTGAAACCCACAATAACTCCGGAATTTTAAATCTTAAATTCAATTTCAATTCTCGAAAGCTCAACGATACGTGTAAATTATGATTAAATTAGGGTGGAGTAAAAAGTACTAAAATTAGTAGGTAATAAAAACTATTAAAAAGTACTAAAATTGGCGCCATTCATAGTATTTGCAGTAGTAGGTACTCTGCATTAAATGACTACCTTCAGTTTATAGCAGACCTTCACTGGCCACCAATAACACTACGGTGACTAAATAGACATATTTTTGAAGTTTGAACACTATGTGAATTATTCTTCCTTGAGAAATACAAACAGATGCATCCTTATCTACGACTAATAATAAACCATATTCGTATCCGATTAGAATAAGTGCTTTTTGTTTTTAACAATCATTTTTGGGGTCTAGTTTTCGTTCTAAAAAATACTAACATATTATGATAGTCATGTTATAGGTATGGTTATGGATAATAAAATGACTGATGGTGAGTTTGGAGTGCAATTCTCTTGTTATCATAATATAAAAAAATTAATTTGTGTTAACCTTTAAATACGAACGAGTTTGCTTTTAAAATTACAAAATATACACTGTCTTCTTAATATTTTTTACAGACATATTTTCCTCTACACGTTAACTCTAGATCTTCTGTAGCTGACAATGAGTGTGAATCCATAAGACTAGGCGTCCACTAGGCAGACTGGCTGTCGCGGCCTAAGTTTAAATCATTGTCTATATAACTACTGCAAAAATAACTATATTACTACAGGAGCTTCAGAATGTGAATATTAGGCTTCTGTATTTAGTCTTAAAAACAGTTTCTTCCTTACTTATACTTCATAAAATAGGAGCAAATTTAGTTTAAGGGTAGAAAAAGATATCAGTCTATGAATTATGATAAACTAGCATGTACGTACAGAGCCAGGGCTTTAGAGCATTCATAAATTAGAATCATATGAAAAAAGGATTTTAAATAACTATTTACCCATTGAATCTATATATCTCTTGACACACCATAGAAAAGGCAAAAAAAAACAGTGAATAACAATTAATATAATAATAATAATGGGACCACTTATTGGCGCAGTGGCTAGAGCAGTAGTTCTCTCCACTTCATCCGTCAAGTGGTTCTGGGTTCGATTCCCGTTGAATCCTAGACTTAAGATTCTAGACCTAAGATATAATTGACCAACAGAAAGTTTTTGTGTTTAGACAGTCGTGATATGACCTTAGCTGTTAAAGCGACTTAAAACACCAAAAAATAAATAAATAAATATAATGAAAATAGCATTAACAGAATGTTTTAACACAGTTTTAAACTGTTATCATGATATATACAGAGTTTTGTTTTCAAATACACCCATCCGCATGGTTTTCAACTTATGTTTTATATGATCTCAAATTCGTTTTAAATGAAAACTTACGCCCATTCTCAGCTAATATTTTTTAATAAGTAAGTGATGTTTAGTTTGTAAAATCAAAACCAAATTACAATAATCATCGTTGAAGGCGTTAAAACTAAAAGGAAACTAATAATAGTTGTTGCTTCACAATACATAAACATTATATGTTTAAAAATTTTGCACTAGACTTGCAACCAACAGACAAGCATTGTAAGAATGAAAAAGGCAATGAATCGCAACTTATAATAGTTTCTAAAAAGAAAGCAAAAAGTATTCGTTTCCTGAAATTCATACCAAGCCTTGTTGTGTCTAGCAGATGATTCTTTTCTTTTATTTTAATTCTAAATTCAAAACAAGCTAATCTTACATTCCAGAATTTCTCAAACTCTTAAAATAGGATAAGTATAAAATGAAATTATTTGGTGTAACAGTGTTATTATTGTCTACCTGTCGATCTTAATTTGGCAGTTTTTATGACTTCCTGAATGGCATAAAACGATTAAAAGAAAGAAAATTCTATTTTTTTTACATCATATTTCCAAAAGAGATTTGTAATTTTTAACGTTGCAATTATTAATGATTTTAAGGTTAATCCAGCTTAGGACAGTCTGTTTAGTTAAAAATTCAACTACTTAAGTTAAAATTGTTTCATTTATGGTATAATTTTTTTGATCAGGACGTAAAATTTTTAAGATTTTCTGTAAGTCTTTGAGTTTATTATTAAAGTTAATATTTCATAGTTTTGTTGATCTGGACAAAAAATAGAAATAATCATTTTCCTGATTGCAATCCACCAAATCAAAACCAGTTATTTTTGGCATTTATCGATCTATAAACGCAACAAAGCAAGTAATTAAACGCTTCAATTTTCAAACTAAAATTTCCACTATTTGCTTTTACAATCAAGTCATATTATTTCTAAAGTCATTTTTTATTCAGTTCGATTTGGAAATTTTCAAATAAATTCATGTAATTTAATTTTGTTGAAGGAAGAATGCATTTAATAGACAGTTGTTATTAAAAAAATTCAATGTGAATGAAGCGGAAACTACCAAAACTGAGAAAATTTGGCACAATAACCAAAAATATGATGCCCTCCAGTTCAGTTAAATGTTGTCTTGGATATTTTGCGAGTATGTGACCCCGTTACCAACGGCACATACCTACGTATGCGAGAACCGGATACGGATGGATGGAATTGGGAGGCACAAATTTTCATATTATTTGGTGATTATGAAATGCGTGTGGGTTTTTATTTAATAGTTCTCGATTTTTCTTACATATTTTTGTAGTAGATAAAAAAATGATTGAAAATATAATTATTTTTAATTTCAAAGAAAAACTTTTGAAATTAAAAATATTTGCTTAAAAAACTAATAAATCAAAGTATTTTTATATGGGTTTGTCATGTGTTTGACTTTTTTACGAAACCATATGGGTTTTAATAACTCTTATATTCATTTTTACAGTTTTATCACATTTGGAAATTTGTCTGATGTAGAACAAAACTAAATGATTAAAAATTTCAAAATTAAACAATTAATCGTTTTTATTAGTAAATTTGTTACGTGGTTTGGTTTGTATCAATTGATGCTTACTAAAAAAATATTTTTTTTTAGTCAGGTCATCGCTAAAATTAAAAATCTACTTGCGCTTCATGATATCTTATTTATGCAATCAAAAATCATATAAATCGTAATAAATCTGATGATAATTGTATACCTTTTTTATCTTTGATTACATAATACAGATAAAGTTCATACTATATTTAATTACATTTATTGGAATGTAAATATTTAATAATGTAAATATAATATAATATAATATTATATAATATGAATTATATTATATATTATAATTATATATTATAATAAGAATTATATATATTAAATAATAAGAATTATATTATTTTTGAGATAATCAAAAATTACGGAAAAATCAATATTTGTTAGATTTGTTTAATCATTTTTTCACAAAATTTAAACCCTAAATTTTAAAATACTGGCTAGTTAGTTATGCAGTATTTTGCAGAAGCTTCGGACACAATATAGGTTTGCAGTTAGGATCAGCACAATCTGGCACTGTAAGTTTTATAACTAACTAAAACACCAGCAGAACTACGCTCAGCTTAAGCCTATAAATATGTTTATATTTTAATTTATTTTAAAGGTCTAAGTTCATCAAATCTATAAGGACTTAGATATTTAATCTTAATATAATATGATTTAAGCTTAATCAACATCAAGTTTAAATCAAATCTCTGACAATGCTCGAATTCGATTCAATCGAATCAATTCTTCGATATTAAATTTATGGCTCGAATGAACATAGGTATGAGTTCTATAAAATGCCAGTCTTATAAAAGTTTGTCTCTTAATGAAAGATATGAATAATAAGCTAAAGAACTCTTAAGTATTTTTAATGTTATAATTTCCCTTAAAAATTCATATATGAGTATCTCGTATGCATACGTACCAAGGTATCCACTCTCAAGTTTTCCAAATATCAAACTTTTGTAAACATTTTGTTTCTTGTAGCCTGAAGACAATATTGAGTAATTCGGTAAACGTGAAGTTTCTTTGAACAGAACTTTTATTTCAAAATTGATAACTAGGTATACGAAACGTAATTATTCTACTTACCACAACATTAACTTAAACGAAAACAGATAACAAGGATATAAAATAATATTGTTTTCAAACTAGTAAAAAAAGGATTTAAACTTAAAAATGATCTTGAAAAAATGTGAATTAACATTTTTGATGCAGTATCTTAAATATTTCTAGTGTTTTCACTGTCAAATGAGTAGAGATCCACAGGTTGACTTGTTCTAAATGTGACTTTGAAATCAAGTCAAACTTAAATCAAATAGTGGTTGCTTTCCATTTATTAACACAGAGCGACTCTGCGTTACATTGTGAAACACTGCCAAACATTGTGTAAGAGCGTTAAATGGAACAGAAGTTATCTCCGTGAGTTCATTTTGGTTTTTTTAATACCAACCTGAAGAACCTGAATAATTAATTATCATAGTCCATCATACGCAGAGACGGCAGAGAAAAGAATTCTTCTCTTTTGTGTTGGTAATCCTTGGTAAAACACGGTGAAACATTGTCAAACACGACTTTTTCGAGTGTCGCGCAGTGTACAGCCGTGTTTGACATTGTCGTTGATGGAAAGTACATAGTCGAACACTGCGTTACACGGTGTCCCTTTTTGGTGTAAATGGAAAGCAACCAGTAATGTTTAATGTCAAATCAGGTTAGCCGTTGACTTTGCATGCTATTTCATTTACAAAAAGGTCAAACCTAAATTATTGCAAAAAATATCCAGCCACTTGACTTGATGAATTCTTACAAAAGAAGTATTTAAATAGGTGTCAAAAATAATTCAATGGCATTATTTCAGATTGATTAAATCTCAGTCTTTGGTCCATTCAAACCTTGAGTTGTTGATGAACTTAAAAAATTATAATTTGTTATATATTTCTAAAAATCATATATATTTTATATATAACTGTCGACTGTTTGCTGTAGAATAACACGGTAGCATAACAATATGATTTTCTCAAAGTAAAGAAATTAAAAAAAATATATTTTTTGTTAAACGTATTAAATTTACCATCATTTAATCAATAAAACTACCACTGTTATTACGACTGATATAGGTTTCCTTAGTTAACGGCGGCAAATTTAAACAGCAAAAACCAACTATAAAGAAATTAATGTTAAACTACTTTAATTATTTTTCAATTTATTTGTTTTTAATTTATTCATTTCAAAGCGTAAATTTCTCTAATTTCTAAGTACTTTTTTGAGTTCTTCAAACACGTTACGCTTAAATCGTTTATTCTCATTCCACGGTATTTTTTTTCTTTGCTGATTAATCCAAGATAATTAAAATAATTTATATTAAATACCACAGTTAATTATTGCACGATAATTATATTAAGAGAAAAATGTTATTTAATTATTTATTTTAAATTTTTTTAAAGTCATTATTAATATACCATCATGTACTATCACTTTTCTAAACAACATATTTTCTTTTTCGATTTTAATATAATTAACTGCATGATCGTGAGGAGTTTTAGCCTTGGAGTTTTGATAAACATTTATCAGTATATACAATTAACACGATTATTATGAAAACGTTAAATTTTTCTTTTCTTATTCGTTTCAGATTGTACGAAGAACGTTGCGTTGGAAAGAGTGAAAGACACATTGACTGCGAGGAAAAAACGGGGTGAAAAGTGCGTTTCTTGTTTAGATACGTGAATAAAAAAAGATAGTCTCGATGAAAATGTCGTCTGATGAATCAACTCCGATTTGTCGGTGTCGCGTTTTGTGGTTAGGAAGTGCGGTGCCACAAGCGAGTAAAGATGGTCTGCAGGGGGTGCAAGAGCCCCTTCGGGAATTGTATCCCGAACAGGGGGCAGCCGGAGCACGAGGACTCGATTCATGGCTTTCAGTATGGTCTAATGGAGTTTTACTGGAAAATGTCGATGAAAACAACAAGAAAATAACACGGTTTTTCCCAATCGAGAGTTTGCATTATTGTGCTGCTGTTAGGTGAGTTGATTTACTCTACATTAAAACACTAAGACTTTTACATCGATACGATTACATGATGATCATTTATTTTTTTAGTCATTTTATTAAAGAATATATTTTTATAACTTGAAAAGAAAAATAAAAAAATGCTAATAAAATAATTTAATCATATTCTTAATAAAAACACCTTTATTGATTTTATTTCAATTGATTTATACAGTTTAAAAATTGCAGATAGACTTTAAATTTATTGGAATGTCTGTTACTTTCTTTCACTGAAATGTATAATTATGCTTAAATCATACATAACGAGAGTCCATAAATTGCATAATATAATAACTGAGCAAAGATAATAAGATGAACGTGCGAGAATAAATAGATTGTAGCCAATTAAAACCTCTTAAAATACTATGAAATGAAATGAATTGAATTTCTTCTTGATAGATTTTAAAAACAAATGCCATGTTTGATACACGCGTATTGTTTCAGAACGGAAAAATAAATCATGGCAAAAAAGTACTTACCTATATATTTATTTGAGAAAGTGGAAAAATCAATATTCTTCTCAAAATAGAAATAAAGAGTAGTTCAGTTTTAAACAAAAAGAAAGTAAAAGATGATTTATTTAAATTCTTAAATATTTTCATAGTAATACAAGATGAAAATTATCTAAACGTACAATTAAAGGAAACGTCTGGAGATAAAATTCCAAGTAAGAGACGAGTTTTATAGAAATCTATGAAAGAAAATATTTTAGTTGTTTGAAGAACAGCAAGATTTTATATTAGTCTTAAAAATTAGAACCGTGAACAAATTCCAATTGATTACGAAAAAATATAATAATGAAATAACGTTATAGCCGTTATTACTTAACCAAACACTTAAATCATATAATATAACTTCAACGATTTACAATCAATTTGTACAACATAAATAATTCTGGTCTATTTCCATCAGTTAAGATTGATATCGCAACATTGAAATTGTTTCACCTGTTCGCATTCGTATCGTAACGACCTCCAAGCATGATTAATTTTATTTAGCTCCAACATCAGTTTTTCAAATCTTTTTCACTGTAATTAGTCAATATTTTCTTGATTTTTTTCCCATAGTGAAACCGTAAAAAACATAGCGGAACCAAAATTTGATCTTTTTATTCTCAGCGAATCAAGAATCAAAAATGAAAGACGTAAGAATCGGAAATTATTTTCGTTAAATCGTTCAGATGACCCGAATGTTTTCTCTTGAATTATTTTCAATTTAAATATTGTGCTTTAGGGGGTTTTGCTGGAATGCAGTTATGCTTAAGCCTTTTTGACCAACACCTCTCACAAGTTCCTGGTAAACTTTCAGAAGACCTTTAAACTAAAGCAAATATAACATCAATAAAATTGATTTAATATTCAATGGCGTAAATTAAGCTTTTAGAGTTTTAATTATCTTGAGGTGAATTTTAAAATTTAATTCTATTATTTTGTACTTATTTTAAAATGTTAGTTGTGGGTTTCAAATCAATCAAAGACTTATAGTTTTATTATAAACTTATAATAGACCGTGATCAAAAAATGTACTGAAAGTTTGTCGGAGTAAATCCAGTCTTAAAATAATTCTAAAACTGCATTTGGAGTACCTACTAGATAATAAGGAAGAATTTTAAAAACCTTAATTTTAATTTAATGCTGGAATAAGCATAATTAGTGAAGTGGCTATAACTGACTATGGTTTCACCTAAATATTTCTACTAAAACCACCAGTAAACGAATAAAAATATTGCTCGCCTAATTTGAATAAAAATTATAATATTTAAAATACTTATTATTTTAAAATTATGGAATACATTAAATTTTTACAACCAAATATAAAAGTTCCAACTGTCATTTAATAGATTTACCTTAAAATTGTGATTTAAAGAATATTTTTAATTCATTCAATTTATGCATATTAAATAAAGTTTTTTTAAATTTCCCAAAATAGATCATAATAGATTTAACTAAATAAGGTAACATTCCTTCTGTTAACTAATGTTGTACAATATTGTCATTTTTAATTAATGGCATTGAATTAACTATAAAATAAAATTACAATAATATGAATAATAATTTAAATATCTATACATGGCAAAAGGGAAATTAAATTTGAAATTATTGCATTTTTGTTGAAAAGATTTAGACTAATATCAATAAGGAGATATTTATGTTTTGTTCATTTCAATAGTTCTTAATGTAACGTCTTTGCCACCAAAATATGGCTATAGAAATATCAAAATAGATTTTTCTTTTAAAAGTTAGTTTAAATTATTTTATTTCTAAATACACATAAAATACGTAAATAAGTATGCTGGCTTCACCTACTGCCGCAGTGGTTAAAACAGTAGTTCTCTCCAGTTCATGCGTCAAGTGGTACGGGTCGATCCCCGTTGAATCCTAGACTTAAGATCTTAGACCTAAGATTTTAGACCTAAGATTAAAATTGTCCAACAGAAATTTTCTGTGTTTAGACAGTTGTGATATGATAAAACACCAAAAAAAAAGTGTGCTGGAGTCTTGACCATTAACGATACATACATTAAAGAAAGTACCTAGTACTCTTACGAAAATGTGTTGGTCTGCTAAAGAAGATTTTTTTTTAAATTAATCTTGAAAAAAATTATTTCTGATGGGATTTATAAATTCACAAGGGAGGGTTTTTCAAAATCTTTCTCTATACGTCTCAAAAAGAAAATTAAAGATTGGTATTTTAGATCTACGTTTTCAACAATCAACTTGAACAAATTCATTCTTAGTAGTTATTTGCTAAGCTATAGAGGTGGCTACACATGACTTCGTTCACGTAAAATTAACCCAAGAAAATAAATGGATTCTGCTTTCATTAAATAAGCATTATTTTAACTAAAAGTATACTGGTATACTGTGCGGAACCCATAAAAATGAAACTTCCAAAATAAAAGTGTGTATGTACGAAATATTAAAACTTTTTAAAACTCCACTTTTTCAATTTTTACAAATGTTCATCTCAAAACACTTGGTTGACTCCTAATTTTATATATTCGAAATAAAATTTTCTAATAATAAGTAATAACAGCTCTAAATGACAATTTGCTTTTTAGCTTTTGTATAACAAACAATGTATTTCAGAAGTCTATTTTTACAATTTAATCAACTTTTTGCATTACGGAGTTAATCAATGTGTGCACTGAGCGGCTCTAATGAGAATAAATTAAATACGTTGAGGGGCAGGCTTTGGAATTTATGGACTATTGGTTGGGAACCACTAATCTAAAATGATAAGTTTTCTTAAACAAACGTGTGCTTGAATTTTTGTTGTTGCCACATTTTTTGTGAACGATGTCCCGGGAGCCTACGAGATTGTTTTTAAAATATTTACATAATTTTTTTTCTTAAATCACTTCGTGTTACCTTGATTCTTTTGGGATTCACTAGAAAAAAATCTGAAAAAGGTCAAGAGTGCCTCAAACATAAGTCACGAGATCGATTTCATATTCTTCCTTTTCCATTCACTAAACGTTTCTTTCTTTTCATTTAACCTTTTGATTTATATAGCAATTTATATAAATAAATCAAATAATTTGATATCTCTAAACAAATTCAATTTTAACGCTCACTTCTTCATGCAACTTTCTCACTCTTCATATTTTTTAAATTAAGAGGAAAAAGTTGCTTAGGGTCAAATTTTTTTCATTCAAATATTTCCCATGAATTTCTAAAAATTTCAATATTTTCCAAAATTGATAATGTACCATAATGATTTGTTTTTTAAAGAAAAAGTGAAAAGATTCGTTAAAAAAGACACCTGTAATTATTGGAGGAAATGTTATAAGAAAAAAAGAATTTCTTAGGCTCATCATAAATATTGTAATGAATATTTTTTTAATTCTTAAAATGGACATTATATGCTAAGGTATTTCAGGTTTTCAGGTGAGGCAATAAGGAGGAGAAATACCAACTCTCCTCTCAATTAAAAAATGAGAAATATTTTCTTGAAAATGTCAAGGTTTTGCATAAAACGGTTCATTTAACATTTAATCCCGTCAAAATAATAAATAATATAAACAATATGGAAAGCCGAAAATATTTTATTAAATCTATATTTTACTAGCGCAATTTCAATTATTTAAAATTTTTTTCACTTACGTGTAATTTTTTTAAAGAACTTGAAACAACAATGATTTTTTACTAAAAACGATGTTAATTTCAAGAGATTTCAATGCAAGAGTAAATACGAAACCTGAACTATCCTAAATACGAGTTAAACAACAGTTCACATTGAAATTGTTAACGCGTAGTTTTAAAAATTCTCCGTATAAATAAATGCATTCAAAGCATCAATCGTATTTGTTTTCCGTTATGTTTCTCATTTTTAATAATTATTTTTTTTTCTTCTCCACACATTCCATTCAAGTTAATTAAAACTTACATTCAAATGAAAAATAAAGGGCTATAAAAAGCATGACAAGCGGTAAATAGATTAATATAGACAATTTCCATAAAAAAATTAAAATGCTTATTTTACAAAATTTTCTCATCCCCCTCCCATTTTTAAAAATGTATAATTTTATTAAAAAAAAAAAAACTATATTCTTCACAGAAAACCTTAAATTTAAATCTCTTTAATATATCAAGAAATTATCAAGGCAAAATTGGCACGAAGATTTATTTCCCTTGGATGTGATGATTGTGATTAGAATACCTAATTTACAAAGAAATTATTCATTATAAGTGAATACAGTCAGTGCAATAAATCAGAAATGAGTTGAAAAGTAAAACCTTGATTGTATGTTAAGTAACGATATTATAGCTTAATTGGATTTTAAATAATCATAACTATTCGTTTCCATTAGTAAACGTTCTACAATAAATCAAAACCAACAAAAACTAACTAACAAAATTCATAATTTTATTTCACGGAGATTTGAGAATTTCAACAGTAAATAAGTATTGTAAATCAAATGATTGTGTAAGCCTACATCTTGTAAAAACTGATATTAAAAATTGCTATTTTTAAATTAAAGTTTTATTGTTAATTTCTAGTTGCGTCTTTTTGTTTAACAAAATTAAAGTTATGTTTAAAGTTAACAAAATTTACACAGTAAGTGTAAGGAAACAAACTTCTGAATATTAAGAGAGAAACACCAAAACAACGTTACTACAAAAAAAAAACAAATTTTCCAGAAAGTTATCATAGATATCAAGCAAAGAAAATGCACTTAGTATATCGACAATAAAAATAATTATACTTAATAAATTAGTCAGTGAGGCCATTTCTTTGGGGATTTTCATGAAATTTTTTAAAATTATTTTCAGTCTTGAACGAATTAAAAAACTTAAAAACCAGAAGCCCTTTATATTTAAATGTAGATTGATAATTGCAAAAATATAATTTTAGAAAGTTGATATGTTAAGAAGAAAGTCTTAAAATGTAAAAGCATCAAACCCTTTTTTAACTGCTAAGGGGTTTTTTCGTAAAATCTTTCCTTAATGGTATAATCCTTTCAGAAAAACACTTTAAGCTTCCAGCATCAGTAAATGTCAGTAAGTCAATCAGCTTACTCTTTTATACATAGAAATTTTTCATGTTTCTCTAGATTTAATAAAGATACTGAATAAAAATAAGTATTAAATTTACATAAATATATGTACGTGGGTCAATAATTTTTGAACCTGACCGAAGTTAAAAAATAAAAAAAAATTGATTTTCGATTTTGATTTGATTTTTTTTTAATTCGTAAAAATTATTTTAGTTGTAAGTATTACTGAACTACAGTATCACCAAATTTTAAAATACAATATTTACAATAATTTACAATAAATACAATACAAATATAAATATAAGTTACAAGAGAGTGAAACCAATAATTTACTGTAATTATTGGTTTACATGGTGATACATGGTGATACATTTACAAATTTTCTAACATTATTTACTAGCTAATCCCCGCTCGCTTCACTAAGTGTATCTAAATTTAACTGATTCATTAAAAGATTCCCTACCTTCATAGCGAAATATTAAAAATCATCTATTTTGACGGAAAAATATGATAGATACTTTCAGACTATAGATCCAAAGAAAGTTCATCAACATCCGTAAAACTACTTTTCAGGAAAGATATGTTAGCTGTCTCACTTCTTCTATAAAATTTTAAGTAAAAAGTACCTGTATTCCTTTAGGACTTGAAAATGTTTCATACCAAATGTCATTTCAAACCGTTCAGCTATTTTATGAGGCATCCATTAATTACGCGAGGCGTTTTTGGTGATTTTGGGAATTCCAACCCCTCCCTTCTAGTAAAATGTCATGAGATTTGGCATAACCCTTTCCCCCAACCCATTTGCAAAACCATTATAAATATTATTGTGGAATATTTGGCCATATTTAAGTGAAGTAACATGTTTTACTTAATTTTTCTTTAATATTATTGCAAAAAAAAACTTGATATTTACCGAGACCCCTCCCCTCTTTCCCTTCGGCCCCTGAATGACTCATGTAATTAATGGACACCCTTTAAAAGGATATATTTAGTATATATAGTATAGAATAGATTGTAGAGCCATCTTATAGGAACTGTACCTTTTTTGGAATAAATGATATTCAACATGTTAAGATCTGAAGTATCTTTAACAAAACTTTATTAAAATTTGTTCCGTTAAGTAATTATTACATTTTTGAAATTTTTAGTTTATTATTTTATTAAGTATGTTTATTTCTAATTAATATCTTCGACAGTGAACAATAAAGAAATTCAAATATCTTAAAAATGTCACTATTAATTTTATCGGATGTTAAATTAAAATTCATATTTTAACTTTTTAGAGAACTTCTTTCGTTACTGTGTAAAAATTGTTTGGCCTTCTTGAGAAAAATGCGATAAATTTTATTTCACAAACTTTACCGAAACTTCTTTTAAATATACGGTTTCTGTAGGATATAATTGTTTTGCTATCCCATGGGAATCATGCATTAATCTAGCCTTAAAAGTAAGCTATATCATTCTCCCCCAAACTACCACATTGCAAAAATCATATTTATATTTTTCTCCGTGATAAACAAAAACATATCTATCTCTAGGGAATTGTAAATTTTTTCTGAGTAAAAAGTAGATCACGTCTTTTTAAGAAAAATGAGGTAAGACTCTATTTCGTGGACTGCTTTTAAATACACGGTTCCTATAGAATACAATTCTTTTGCTATCTCATGCGAACCGTTCATTATTCTGGTATAAAAAGTAACCTATGTATACCATTTTCTGATCCTCAAACTATCACATTGCAAAAAAGTAAGTAAATCTTTTCCTCTGTAAAAAACAAAAAAAATGCCACCGGAACCGTACATTTTTTTTCTGGATAAAAAGTATTCTATATGTTACACCGGATTATACCCAATATCTATGCCAAATTTCATCCAGATTCATTTAGTACTTTTCGCGTGAAAGAGCAACAAACATCCATCCATCCATCCATCCATACATCCATTTTTACAAACTTTTGCGTTGATAATATTAGTAAGGATGAAGAGGAAATATTTCTAAGAAATGTTTCTAAATTTGTATGTTGGGGGTTATCTTTGAAATTAATCATTTGATGGTCTTAAAATATTTTTTTTGCTTCTTGAGAGATAAATTATTTCAAATAGATGCATCTTTAAATTATATTTATCCTATAAAATTTAATGGTTCCTGAAAGATAGCCATAGTAAAGATAAATTTCTTAATGCTTTTATAAAGGAACGAAAAAACAGATCGAAGGAATTTTTTTATATAGCCAGTTTATATGTCGAAGTTTTTGAATGTTGATATTTATCCCGGAAAAAATTGATTATTTTTAAAGGATAACTATTAATATGCAAGAAATACTTATTTGTTGGTTTTCTTACATCAAACGAATATTAATTGAATCAGTGCAATTTGAATAGTTTAAATTTCTGGTTCAAAGATTTCAAGTACTATTTTTGATCTTGAAAAAGTACATGTTCCCTGCCAAATAGCTCGAAAGGAGAAAAATTTTTTATTGTTCTTCTTATAAGTACTTACTTCCAGTAGTTTGTTGTAAAATTTTTTATTTTTTCTAAAGGCTTCCTTTTTAAGCAACTTGACCTTCATTATAGCAAAAAGCCAATTTAATTAAAACGACATGAGACTTCACAAGAAAAATATACAACCAACTCTAACGTAAAGAAATATCAAAATATTAATTATTCAATCAATCTCAAATAATTACAAATAGTATCGTAAAAAATGATCGGAACAAGTTAATATGACTCAACAAAGAACAACGGTTACTAATGGGGTTCAACGGGGTGCAAAACCTTTTCAAATTGACCGACTTATTCGCATCAACCTATTACGAAACATCGCCATATAAAAATTTTTTAATAATGAAGCTTAAAATGCGTACACACACATTAATCAAAGTCTTGTAAAAAAAATTTAATTAATTTTTTTTCTTTTCATCTTACCTACTCATAGTCTTGAGTTTTATTCTCTTTGTAATATTCTTTTAAATTTGAATCTTTAACTTGATCAAAGGTTAAAATAATTACTTCTAATATTAATAACGAAATGTCTCCCATTCAAGATGTAAAATCTTCTATCATAACTATTACGTACTACGTATAAGCTAAACTCATATTTTCGTCAGTTACCTAAGTATATGTTCTTTACCAATTTGATTTAAAAACTATTATAATTAAAAAGACTGTGCTTTTAATATCACCATTAAAAACTGTTTTTGTGTAGATTATGTCAGTTGGTTGATTAAAAAAAAAACAGTTTATTTTTTAATATACTACATGTATGTAGCCAAGTTCAATATAAATAAATAAAACCAATTTATTAGAGGTCAAAGGAAGTCGCTTAAAAATCAACTAGCTAAACTTCTCATTAAGGTAAAATCCCTCTTAGCAACAGAACAAATGCATTATATGCCGAACAAAACCGCTTTATGTTCAGCCGAGTCTCTTCTCAGACGTTTTTATAATGAAATGAAAATAAATGTTAAAATATACAATAATTATTGTCTTGAACAACATAATTCAGCATTGTGAGAACCAAATAATGTGAAATTTATAATATAATAATCACAACAAAATAACAAAATTCTTTTTCAAGTGCATTATATAATTAGAGGATATGCACTTTTATTCTCATTTTATTCACATCAGCCATCATGTTATACATAAATTCATGCAATTAGTCGATGAATCATAAGAATTTTTGATGAATTTTTCTTCGGATTTTTTGACGTTTTTACGCTATATTAAACCATGAAACTCCTACACATTTAACATAAAAGTTTTATGTAAATCAAGGCTAAATTTATTTTAAAAAAATTTTACGCCGCATAATATAAATATGGAAAAATACTATTTAATATTTTTTTTTAAATATCTTATGAAACTTTTATTTAAGAATTAATTCGATAATCATATAAACAGTAGTCTTAAAGCAAACTTAATTTAAACCTCAAAACATTTTAATTAAATATTTTTTTTGATTTCAGATATGTTTTGGTTCCCGAAAAAAACACTTTACATTCACCAACTCCCAGATTTTTACCCTTGGATTCTCCTTTTGCTCGAGCACCTAATCCCCTACATCCGCCATTATTCGCCGCCATATTACGTCGTACCACAGGAATCAAAGTGCTAGAGTGCCATGCTTTTATTTGTAAGCGTGAAATGGCGGCTAACGCTTTGGTGCGTTGCTGCTTTCATGCCTACGCTGACAGTTCGTACGCAAAACATATTGAATCTGGAGGTGTTGGATCGACAGTTTCACCTAGTGCTAGTGGAATGCTTGGGCCAGCTAACTCACATTTAAGTGCATCAGGAACGTCAATATATGGTACTTTAGGTAGTAGTCGAAACAATTTACAAAAAATCGACCACGAAGATTGGAAAAACGCGAACTCAAAAGTGGAAGGCTGGAAATTGTCAAGAAGTAACGCAGGAAGCACAATGACCATGAACAGTGTTGGGAAGATTGACGATGTTAGTATCTATAATGGAGACGAAAACCATAAAGTTTGGGCTGGAAGTCAAGATAACATCGATGGAGTTTACGATATTTATTCAACGTCAACAATTACACGACCGTCACGACCGAGGCAAATTGCTCAACCTATCGAAGTGCCACCGCCACCCAAAGAGAAAGGCAAAAAACGGAACAAAAAACTTCTGGGAGGATCCAAAGAGGATTTATATCCCTTGATGAACGGTAAATCAAAATCTGAAACCAACCTCAAGCAACAGGTTCGCTCTCCTGGCAAAGCTTCTTCCGTGGCCGGTGGAACTATACTCAAACACCCCCCACGTCCCATGTCGACTCTCATGCGCCCTATTGGACCACCTCCGCCCCATCCAATGTATATAATGCAACCTCATATTCATCCAACCGCCACTCTACCAAATCCCAAATTTTTTAAACATGGAAACACATTTTCACATCGGAACAAAAAAATGATAATGACACCTCGACCTGTTCCACCCCCATTTGTACCGATGGCTCCCATTATAATTCAAAACCACACAATGCAAAAAACCAGTAAGAAGAACAAAAATAAACACATGGTACAACACCACGCCATGGAAGAGCCCATCTACATGCCGAGCAATCGAGCCTTATCGCCTGTCGCTAGCTACCAACCTGTTAACTTTCCACACGAAGCCTACTTAATGCAACACTATGCCACTATGGAAAACCAAAAGTACCATCCTTCAATGGGGACAAAAAAGAAAGAAAAGAACGGTGTACTGCCCCAGCAACAGCTTAAAATGAATAAAAAACTAGCTCAAAGCATGAACTGTTTAGATGATCCAAATCTTATAGCAGCAGCAGCAGCAACTTCATCGCCTATAACGACAAACGGAAATGGTGGAGAAAGCCCATTTAACACAGGTATCTACAAAAAGAAAGGCCATCTCAACGAACGAGCGTTCTCATATTCTATTCGACAAGAGCACAGATCCCGGAGTTACGGATCGTTGGCCAATCTCAAATTTGCAACACCTATTTCGAATGGTAACGGAGATGTAAGTATTCCGAAAAAAACTCCTTCAACTTAACAATAATTCTTTACTGTTGAAATAATTACAGATTGAAGATCACGAAGACATGAAAAAAGAACGAGAAATCATGCAAATGGTTCGAGATTTAGACTTAAGTGGAGACGAGTTAGAACGAATTGAAGTCCCTAAAGATATGTACGACCCAGCGCAGGTAAATGGAGGAAGTTTGCACCGGCCACGGTCACATTTGCAACTTTCAACGGCGGTGATGACAAATGGAAGGTCTCATCGAAGGTAAAGGCAGACGACAAGACACATCGAACAATTTAATGGTACGTAAAATATTCATTATTGTAAGTATAATAGATTTTTAACGTAGGTGGTTTTTATGGTGGGAATTTAGGCCGAGTTACATATAATTAACATATTTCAATAGCTTAAACTTTTCCACTGTTTTTAAAGTAGCATCTAAAAGAAGCCTTGCAGAAGGTCAAATTTTATTTGAGGGTATTTCCTTAAATGATTATTTAATATTATATTTAGAGGAATAAAGAGCTAATGGGCTCATTTTTTCAATCATCGGTATCGTTATAAAAACATTTTTATTTAGCAATAATTATTTAGTCTCATTGTCACTTAATATAGAAAACCAAACTTAGTTTTTCGACCCTTATTTATTTTAATTTTATTTTTCGTATTAAAAACTTATCTGTCCAAGATATATTTCATTAAATATAATATTATTTGCTTAGGAATTTTTTTTTTTTTTAATTACTTATAAATATGTTTGCTAAATCAAGTTATTCTCTATTTTTCGTATCAATCATTCCGTTTGTACCTACTATTTACAATTAAACCCTCGTAATCCAGCAAGTAAACTCTTTATCGAGTACAATACATTATTTTCCGTTATTTTAATCGTAAATATTCCAATGTGAAAATTGAATGAACAAAACGATGCGCTGAATGTTAACTGTGTACAGTGTACACGTGGGCATTTCAGGCATTCCTTCTATTTATTTCCGGTAATCGATGTCCATAAAAGTAAAAAAAGAGAAAATTTAATTACAAAACCGATTTGGATTGGTTTGGTTTGCTTTGCTCGGTTTTCAATCGTTTTGGTTCAGTAGTATCCGCATTACTTCATTTTGTTTTCATAGTACTACGAAGCCTTTTTCTCATTTTGAAAAATTGCATTTGCTTAGCAAGTAATTGACGAACTTGAAAAATGAAATTTTTCCGCATCAGTGTTTCGCTGATTGCCCCTATATTCAACTGATGTGAATGTAGGAGATTTTAACGCATGCATAATTTTAATAAAGATAATAATAGGCGTTTTTGTTATCATTGCGTTGAAACTTTCATTATTTCGTTCCAATTATGATTAGGTACCGAGCTACGTTCTGTTTAAATGTAAAATTTGATGTTTTTATTTGTTCGTTTGATTTGATTTTGGTTTGATTATATGAATATCTTTAATGATAACGGTTAAAACACAATGGAACAAAGGGGGAAATTTCGGAACTACCAACAATCGGAAATGTTTTATTGTTGAATTTTTTTCAAAGTTTTGAATACTTGTTGTACAAACGAAGCTATTGTTTTACCAATTTTCACCATTCAACCATACGCAAAATTTTGCCATAGTTTTTTTTTACGAAACTAGTATTGTTTCGATAAAAATCCAGGTCGTAATGATGTTAGAAAAACAAAATGTGCAAAATTGTAAAACTTGGCTAACTAAAAATAGCTTACCTAATTCTATTACATACTACATATACATATCAATCTCTAAGCAATACCCCAGCTCTTAAAAATTAATAATTGCTTAACTTTTTATTTTTTGCACTGTTAGTATGTGCAAAAACGTCATTTTTAGTTCCCCTTCTCTCTAGAGTTGGAAACTAATTTTCAGAAAAAAGTTTTTGATTTTTTAAATCTTTCAACAACTGTCTATAAAAATAGTCTTGTCTTTGAGTCTTGATCTAAAAAAGAAATTTATATTCTACTATATGTTATCATATCGGTCCTAAGTTACAAAAGCATTCTTGCGCTAGTTTCACATACACTTTGGGTATTTTTTAGATCTTCTGCAAATTATGAAACCCGAATGAAATTAATAAATTAACGTAATTTCTATGATTCATACTCATCGGTGTTTTGAAGTCTTTCTTTACTCTGCTGAAACCCCCAGAAGACAAATTATTACCTATAGGCCCCTTTTTGTGAGAAAGTTAATCTTCACTTGAATACTTATAATTGATATTATATTAACTAAACAAGTTCTGACTCATGTGTTGTTGTTGACTCGATATAAACGGATTAATGCAAAAATGAAGCATTCCGTCGTTTATGAAAGAATCATATGGAATATTAATCGTGTTTGGAGGAATATTTTAACAGTGTGTTGACACTTAGATGTTCAGAAATTGAAGTTGATTGCAAAAATTTTAATTTAGTTTTCATACGCTTAACAGTTAGAATTCAATTATATTTCAAAGTATTTCAAAATTCCTGTTTCTGTTACTGAGATTTTTTTTCTTCTACCTCAAATTATTTATTTATGTTTTTTGCTAATTTTGCGTAACACGACGTAATGTTATCATTTCGTTCGTAACGATAGTAGATTTGTTCTATGTAACATTAACAAGATGTATACATTTGTACGTTAATGCAACGATAAAAGAACTATATGTTCTTACTTTGTGACGTATGTCAACCCTTAGACTAGTTTTTGGCGTTTTTAAACGATACCCAACGATTCTTGCTTGAGTGCAAGTATTGGTATGTACAGGTTCAGATTCGTACATCATAAAATCACGAGGTCATCTGGTTTATCTGGTTACCCGTCCAGAAAACGTCATAGATTATGTCGAACGCCATTTTTCAGTTCATGTACAAAAATATAAGCTTTGTCTGTTAAATGGAACGAACGTAGTATATCATTCGTTCGTAAAGATGGCTATTTACCTTTGAATTCACAGTTGATAGACACAGTTAAAGGGTTTTGTATTAAATCATATGAAATTCATTTATTAGTAAAAGCACAAAATGTAGATAGAAAACGGAAGTTATACTCAGTGTTGACACCTATGATTTCGTCGGCCTTTTTTGACGGCCATATTTGTTCCATCTGAGACGTTCATTTATTTCTAGCAAGCAGCAAAACTATGAAAATGGAATATCTTTTCTGTTATACAATATTGAAATAAACTTAAATACAAAACTACTACAATCACAGCAATTCAAGCTTACGAATGGCAATCATGTTTTAATACATAATAAACTTCAGATAATCGAGTGCTAAAAAACGACCACGACCACGAGTGAAATTAGCTATATGTTATTGTTGCTTAGAGATTGTGAAAAGTAAAACTTTATAAAACGCCCAATTGACAACATGCGCCACTGATCTTACTGATCTTTCACTCTTTCTCTGTATTCTCTTTTGGAAGCGCATAAGTTTTACTTGTACTTAGACCTTGTTATCAATTTTGGGTGATTAAGAACTTAATTCAAGAAACATAAGCTTATTTGTGTTTCCCGTCCGTAGCCATACCTAATACTCTTTAACACTATAAAAATGTATATATATATATATATATATATATATATATATATACTATAAATTAAAAGTAACTCTTAAAGATCGATTTAATTTAAAGAAACTTTAAAACTTTTTTATCATCGTAACCTGAAATCAAAGATCTTCAAAACGTATCTCCATTTATAATCCACTACGGTGACACCTGATATTTAAAAAAACTAATTATGTATATATTTATTTCTACAACTTATTACGGTTAATGTAATTTGGAATGTAAAATTTACAAAAGTATAGTATTTTTTCTCCTTTTCGACATCCCATACAAGTATAATGAAAAGACGTACGTAGGTACGTCTACGTCAATACTTCTTTTGCGATTTTCCCCAATTTAATTTAACTTTTTACAATCGTTTTATGGTCTAAAAATATATATCCATATGATTAACAAGATATTGTTGAACTCTCTTAATTTAATAAATATATTTAAGGCTCAAAAACAATAAAAACGTCGTAATGATTCGATTAATAAAGACCAATTGTAAGTTTTAAGTTACTTAATATTACGAATATAATATTAACCAGAAATAGAAAAACGACATTGGAATGGAAGCGTTGTGCCAAAATACACTAAAAATTCCTTTTTCAGATTTCTTAGATTGTGTAATTCGGTATTATCTAAGTTATGTTATTATATGAATATAGTAGGTACCTATATTTGTTTAATGAGAAAAGGACTTTTCGATGCCTCAGCCAAGCATATTTTTAAGTTAAGTTTACTCACTACCTTATTTAATATTTGATTTTTATTTATTGATTTATTGAGTTTCACAATTCTTGTTATGAACCTACTTATATACCTACTAAAATATTTGCAATATAACCTTTAAGACGAAACATTTTTTTTTTAATAATACACCTAGTTTAATAATTTATTAACTTCCGCAAAATATAAACGACCAACAACACGTATGTATTATATGTTTCCTTCAGTGATTTCAACGATAGAATAGGAAGTTAACTCGAATAACTTGAACAATTTTGTATGAAGTTCAAGTTCAATAGCCTTCAGGTGTGTTTTTCTAATTATTCATAAAAAAACCTTAAGATTTCAATCATATCATTATTTAAAATTCAAATATTTAAACAGTGAATCAACAAAGAGAAGATACACTAAAAACCAAGTGAATAAATTGAAATTTTCCTAATTTTGATTACGTAAGATCAATTTTTTTAGACTGAAAGAAATTTTTCTTGGTATTTAGACGTAGCAAGTAGCGAGATGATTAATTAAATTGGTCCAAACGAGCCATTTGAGTCTAATAACGGACAAGTTTGATCAAAATTAAAGAGAAGAAGAGGTAAAAAAACCTCACCGAAATTCAAGAACAAGATTATTATTTGGTATATTCAATGTATCTCATAATAATTATGATCTCGTTCTAATAACGGAACATGTAATTTTTTCGTCTTATGTTACTTCTAAAAAAAACGGGCATATTTGCATGCTAAATATGGTTCGGTTAACGTTAATTATATTTCTAAAAATGCTAAATAGGTTCATAAATATCGTGGTGCAATGTTTAAGGAAGAAATATTTTTGAACGTCAAATTTTTAAACGTTTTCTAAATTTGAAATATTGTTATTTTTTATGTTTTATTATTCGAATCACGAGTTGAGTTATTCAAAATATTTTCTTCGTTTTTAATTGTCGGCATAGTTGTATTTTTCTATGAATGCATTGAATGAGTCAAGGCAGTATGACCTGAAACCTAAAGACCTACTAATTTGTTAGATAAATATTTGATGTTTTTCAAAACTTCGAGTGTACAACAAGTAAAGTGCATTAAATCTTTTTGCAAAGACTAATTAATAATAATTACATTTAAACATAAAAACTTTGACCCCAGCATTTTTTCTCAAAGTTTCTTTTACCACATGAATGAAACACCTAGGTACATAAAGTAAATAAAACCCGTTATTTATTTTACTGATAAATTGTAAAAGAAAATGTTTAATGGCTGTCATAAATAATTTCGATTGAAGTTATCGCTTCCAGTTAAGATTATTTTTTAGAACACTTTTTGCTTATTTTATTTAGGCTGTAGAAAAAAACAATTTGATATTCTGTTATTGTAATGTTATATCAATAATTCAAAAATCTTGGAATTTGAGTAAACGATTACCTACCTATGTTTATAAGAAAATGACAAAAAATGGCTGTTTGGTTAAATCACTATGATAATAAAGCATATACCAATTATAATATCAAAAAAATTATTTTAGTGATGTTTGGTTAATTAGTTTCAGTTTTTTGCATTATATTGCTCATCAATAAGTTAAAAGTATTAGAATGACGTTGGCTACCCAATACCCATTTTGATGTAATTTGTATTTTTTTTTAGATTTTAAGAAAATTATTTAAATAGCTTTTTTTCTTTGTGGAACAATTTTTATGCAGTTCTAAAGTTTTTTACATGGATGTTGAATGAAATAAAGTTCTAGACGTAAATCAATCTATTATATTTTGTTCTGTGCTTGATCTCAAATAAGTATCATTTAAAAATACTCAAAACTAAGTTAAGGATAGACATGCCACAAAGTAAGTATACTTACAGTTCTTTTATCCTAGAACCTACGGGTATCTATTAGTTTTTTTTCCAAAAGATATGTATATTCTTAAACCACTGCTTTTGAAAATTTCAAATTGAAAGCTTTTTCAGAGCAAAAACGTTTGATAACTATGTTATTATTAAACGTCTTTTATTTTATGAAAAAGTATAAAGAAGAGAAGATATGCTATAATAAGATAAAGAAAAAAGATACTAGATACCACAGAAAATTCCCACTTTTCCATGAATTTGGATAACGACTTACGAAACATCGTATAAATAACAGCTACCTATATTTAGAATATGCTGGCCGTAATAAATTTGCATTCTTTCCGATAAAAAACCCGTTAGACACGCAAATAAGTCAACGGAGACGCATCAACGACAAAACAAATCAACCAATTGGTCATCACTCGTATTAACATATGTAAATATGTATGTTCAAGTTCTTTGAGCTAGGAATTATTTTTGTTTGTGTGTTTTATGGACAAAACTATGTGTTTGTGTTTATTTTAAAGCTATCAATCGCAGCTACAAACTTGGTTAAGAATATAGAAGACAGCATACGGAATACGGATACATTCCTCTGAAAAAAGGGGCCCGACTTTCTAGACGTGGGCTTAAATGAGGTTTCGTACATAAATTAAAATTGACGCAGCGGCCACAGCTTGGCTATAAGCAAGAACGACAATAATTATCGTTGTCATGAATGGATTTTTTGGAGTTCTAGGAACTCTAAAATTCTAGGTGGGAAAAAAAACGATTTGATATTTTGAATTCAATATTTGAATTAATTGAAGAAATATTATGTGTTTATTACGTGATTGCCGAAAGCTATTGCACATCATTTGATTTCTTTCTCTTTACTGAGATCTATCATACAAGAAACGAGAGTGAATGCAACGTAATTTTGTAAAAATACCTAACTATATCCACTTATAGTATTTAAAAAAATCATTGTTTTCTTCTTTAAAGGACAAATCGAAAACTTGACTGAACACAATGAAGGTCAGTAGAAATACAAACCTCGTGTTCAATTCTTGTAATGAAACCAGATTTTAAAAAAAATTTAATGTTTTTTTTTTTAAATTACCCCCCTTATTGCGAACAGTTCATGTTCATCCATTTTTTTTACTAAAATAATCGAATATCATGAAACAAAAATTAAAAACTCATAACAAGAAAGTCTACTTTTAAAAACGAATAAATCTAAAATTTATGCTCAAATCTATTCAATTTAATCCCTCTAATTTAAAATTAGAAACCCGTTTTTTTAAATTACGCCGTACAAACTTGTATTAATAAATCTCATTGAATTTATCGAGCAATGAACTTTTATTTACCGGGCTTATTTGAAAAGATTATAATTAATTATCTTATGATTTCTTATCCTTATAATGATTTAATTTTTAGTTAATTTTTTAAAATGTCTTAGGAATATAAAATAGGTATTTTATGGTATTTACGTTTCTGGAAGTTAGAATTTGGAGGTTAAAATCAAGACAGATATACATCAGGGTGATTGAGAGCGATAATAGCTTCTTGCGGTTATTACTATCTGTTATAAGAACGTTTTCACTTAACCACAGCTTACATAATTACAAATCTATGTTTTTGTAGTAACTTTGTTCTCTTATTTATTTATCTTTTATTTGGTGCTCAAAAAATAAACTTACAACTCAAACCCAAACTAAAATTTTAATTTAACTTTCATAAATAATGGGTTCAAATTTTAATATATAAACAAATTTTATCATTTTAAGTACTTGATTATATCTAATTATATTACACTTTGTTCAGACTTTAACTTGGTTTATAAAAAACTATAAATTAAGTTTTTAAGTGAAACTTCTATATAGACGGGGTCTTAGGATTTTTACCCCCTGTCACTTAGATACGAGAAAGGCTAAAAAAAACGTGACCGATTTCTACGGAAATCGGTGTTGTTATAAGAGTCATACGTCTCAAACAGCCCCCTACCACTTAAACTTATCAGAGTTATTATAATTATTATATAAAAATACTTATCATAATTATTCTCATATAATAACAATAATAATGAAAACATTTTAAAAAGTTTCCTTTTAATAACTTGCTTGACGTTTAAAAAAATTATTTCTAACCTCCGACTTCCATAAATTCTTCGGTCTTCGTTCAACTCGTTTGCAACTATATTGCAACTAATTTACTGCAAATCCAGTAAAAATGGTCACATTTTTGTAACATGGAGATGTAGGGGGCTGATTTTTGACATCGCGAATGAGTGTCACGACAGCTTGGTGAGAACCATCAGCGGCGTGGGAGAGAAAGGCTGGCGCGGCGGAGAGAGGGCAACTAGGCATTAGATGAATATACTCATGGGGCGGACCCTTTTATCATGAAGGCGGATCTTCTGAATTTTAGTCTGACGCTTCAAACACAGATGACAGCGCAATGTTCAACTTGGTTTAAATTACATTCATGCATTATGCGCTGCCACTGTGATAAAATTACTGCTAGTGCCTCTATGAACAAAGGAAACTTGACTGACTTGACTTTTAGCACGTGGCTGGGATTCGTTTGGGATCAAAAAAGTAAAGCGGAAATCTTATTTATAATTAAATAATTGTTTGATAAAATAAAAGGATGCGATTTAAATATACGCCAAAAAAAGTGAAAATCATATTATAAAACATTATATTGGACATCAATGTATGGAAAAAACTGCAACAATGGTTATTTAAAAACATTAAAATTTAATTTACAGCTATATAACGTAAAATTATTTTAAATATGAGCAACATCTTAATATTATAATGCATAATAACACACAAATCATAATTTGCAATGAACCTGCGAAAAAAAAACCTATATATATACTTGGACACATAGTAGAAGTGAAACTTCAACGGACAAGTGGAAAAACAAATCGCAACCAAATTTTAACTTGAAGTTTTACGGGCAGGTTTTCAAATTGGACAAGTACATTTACAATCTGATGATCCAATTTTGATATAGGGCAAGTGGAAAAACGAATTGCAACAAAATGTACACATTGACAATAATGTGGTTGCTCAATTTGAAAACCTGCCCTTAAAACTTCAAGTTAAAATTTGGTTGCGATTTGTTTTTCCAATTGTCCGTTGCGATTCGTTTTTCCACTTGTCCGTTGAAGTTTCACTTCTACTATGTATCCAAGCACACATATCGTTTTTTTTTACTATCTATACATACGTCATACAGTGGAAAGTGGTTTTAACACAACTAAAAGGACTAAATACCTATGCCTCAAAAACAAGTTTCATATTAAAATATACATGGAATCATAACACATTTAGTTGTTAAATCACATAATAATTTCGTATTAAACGAATTTCATTTTAACCGTTTTTATTATAAGCATTTCTCTCGTATATTATGTAGGTGAATATGTAACATGATATTACATGAGAAAAAAGAAGATACAGCAAAATATGTAATTTCTTGTTTCGTTATAGAGAGCTGCCTTCTCTTTGATTTAGTATACGTAATCGATGAAAAATTTTCGTTTTTAAACGTTAAACTTAATTAAGCTGAGACAATTTTTGTAGAAAATAACAACTCGACAATGTTATTATAACATTTTTGATTCGAAACAAAACATGCACTAACCATTTTTTGGTTATTTTATTTACCTACTTTAATTTTAATTATTTTTCGCCAAAAGTTATCATAGTCAGAATACTCAAGAAAAAGGAAGCCCCTCAACCTCACCTCCACCCAATTCTCACACCCGAGCACTGAGAATATTTAGTATATTGTTCCAAAAGTTTCCTATCGTTTTCTAGAAAACTGCACCTTTTTCCACTCATTGTCCTTTTTTGTGCTCCATTAACAGAATTTATTACTCTTTTATATCTCTGAAACTTTGATTTAGATTAATCCTTTCATATACAATTGTCGAATAATAATGTTGAAAATCATTCGAAAAGATATATTCAATAAAAGTATATTATAATTAAGATATTTTTAAAATATGTTACAAAGGTTTTTAATATGTTACTTTAAAACAAAACCAAAAACAATTCAAATGAAGCAAAAGGGTTTTATTAAAAAATAGCATAGCGACATTTTTTCTAGCATGTTTATGTAGTTTAAGTTTTCTGTCAAAGGTTTTTTTTTTTCATAAATTAAAACTTAAAATATGACAACGTAGATTTGATTTTAGATATCAAATGAGTTATAAATTCATTACCACATCATTATTAAAATTTAATATAAATATGTTATTAACTTTCTATAGAAATTTTGCCATAACTCATCATGAGAAATTAAGTACTTCCTTATTTTGATATTGAAGTACTAGAAGATGTAAAAAAAAGTAATGCTAGAGGATGAAAATATGAATAATCAATTCTTTTTATCTAATTGTAAATCAAAAAAATCTTGAGTATCAAAAAATAAACCTCATTGCACAAAAATGTATTTTATTTTATTTTTGAATTGTGCCTCTATTGTGGTGCATGGTTTGGTCCTGAGTCTCATTTCATTTTAAAGTTGTTTGTAAGATATTAAAATGAAAAGATTAACTTCTTACATTTTTATGATTTTATCGCAAAAACAATTTACAAAATTTGAATTATCACCTTTAAAAATGTTGATAATAATTTTTAAGAGCTTGTTCCCTTCATCAAACCAGCTATCTTTCAAAAATTACCAAACATTTCTTAATAACCCATCAAAACTTAAACATTTCTTCCGTTTTCTCACCAAAATTAACATAGCAACAGCTACATTTTGAATTTATTTGCATAATAATCATAAAGTTAGAAGAATAGCACAGCTTTTCCTCTATTGTTATTCAAAGTATTCCATTACAGTTACCTTTTAGTTTGTTATATGTTTTAACTGATTGTAATTTGAATTGTTTCAGCTACTACTCATCGTAAATATCTACAATGCTACGTTATACTCAGTGTTGACAAAATGAAACCACCTCAATATGAAATGAAACAACAAGTGCCAATTGCTTTACCGTTTTACTCAAGTCTGCCATTCGCGGTCATTGCCAGTCGGCTTAAATTTCGTAACACATAGACGAGTCGGAGACTATCTGCTTTTACTAGCTGAAAAGTTGAAAGTTAAGAGCCAAAATCAATTTTATTGAGGACTTGGAAAAAGCAATGACGAATTGGAAAAGAAATGGCTACACGGGACGGAAGTGGCAACAAAACGTACCTACATTAGAAAATCGAGCGATGTGTTTGTGCTTCAACGTCTTCCTTTCATTATTTTTAAATTAATTGTATACATATATATATTATATAAATATAAATAATAATGAACATAATTTAAGAAGAAAAATATGTACAATTTTTCTTTATCAACAAGAACTAAGACTTAATTATAATAATCTATCCGATTATTACTCGATTTTCTTAGTCAAATTTAGTCAATTTAATGAATTGAAAATTAAAAAAAGTAAATACCTACCTAAATACTCAGATCAATTCGTATTTATTGAGGTAACGCAGCTGGAAGATTTGGTAAAAAGGCCAAGAATTCGAAAATGAACGAACATCTGTAATGAAATTAGAAATGTTTTTGCCATGTAATCTCGTGTTCGATTTATTTCAATTAAGTTCAATAAAACGATCTTCGAGTTCTTGTTTTTTTTTGCTGTGTTTTAAAAAGGTTGTAATTTCTTATTAAGAGATATCTTATTTGTTAATTAACATAAAATATTTGCAAAATTGAAAAGTACATATTTAATTTTATATTTCAAAGATAAACTTGTATTTGAAGTTACATGGGTGTATACATTTTTTCGTAGCAATGATTTTTTTTTTTTGGGTAACTATAAAATTTTATCTGTACTTTGTAATGAACATGTGTTATCATTATTTGGAAAAAGTTTTATTAAACGGGATTTTTTTACATCAAAGTTATAAAAGTTTTTAATTAAATCACAAAAACTCAAAAACCTGAAAAAAATTAACATTATATCAATTTCTTTTCGTTCAAAAACCGTAACGTTGATGGCATAAAATTGAATATTTATACTACTATTTATATAGAAAATTTGTAATCAGCAAACTTTAAAAATTCATTAATGACAATAAATGACTTTTCTGAAATTTTTACTATGGATACTATAATATAAAGATATTATAAAGATGTAAATCTCTTAAGGAAGATTTCAAAATCTGGTTAATTGTTGAGATTAGTTACCGCAGCGCTGTTAGTTGCCAGTATAGACCTTTTATAAACTGAGTGTAGTCATTTAAGGTTGTTCCCAATGCAGGATATAGGTATAAGTATATTTTGAATAATACAAAAAATTTTTTCCAAGTGAACAGTTGTCGTATATGATATACTGGATTATTATTATTCCCAATCATTATTAATCCCAATGCTACACGTCCAGGACGTCTCATACTTTTCACCAAACTTTTAGCGCGTTTTTTCGATTATCTGGACTTATAAAAAGCCCCATAATTCAAATAGCTTAAGACTTAATCAAGTTTCAATCAGGCTTGGGTTGTTCTAAACATAATTCAACTCATTTACAAACGTTAACGATCATTAAAACGTATTTATTAGTTTTGGCAGGCTGAACATAATATATCTGGTTGTAGAAATCTAGAAACTTTAATTCTAAAAACTGAAGACTTTTTTTACTCCCGTTTGAGTTTCCCGTCAGCCATTTTATACAAAAGAAAATTTTCAAATTTTTTGTTTTAACTTGATTGTATTTTCACAATCTGTTCATTGAGAATTTAGTAAAAAGGATTAATGATAATATACAAAATTTATAAAGTAGCATCACATTATTGTGTGAAAGCGTATACCTAATACCTATACAAAATTATATTGTATACATGTGTGCTACAGTTTATTATCAGCTGCTGGGTTAACAATCTTCAAATGCTATAAGCCTATGTCCATAACGGTTCCAATTAGCATATATTTGACTGGTACTAATTTTAATTCCCTTAATAACAGACCTCCTACCTAGTATTATTTTTTGTTTTTAGTTTTTACTGTAACAAACTTAAAAAGTCGGATCAGTAAGGGTTTTTAGGTCAGATTATTAAACAGCGTAGTTGATTAGATTGTCACTCTTCTATACGCCAGCGGTCTTGGGGTCAAATCTCAATGAAAGCCCAATATTATTTTTAGGAGTTTTCGAATCGCCGGTGCTATTATTCATCACAGCAGATGATGCGACCTTAAATAATCAAAAAATAAGTCGTCTTTTATGATTATGAAGCTTCACAAGATAATTTTTTAATGTTAGCAATATAAATTTCCATTAAAATAATTTTTTGTTGTTATTTAAGGTCGCATCAACTACTATGATTATAAGTGACAGACGAATCGGGAAACTTTGGCTTTCCAAAAAAAATCGAGCTTAGGATTACTGACGTGTTTGGCCGACAATCTACTCAACACGTCATTAAGGGATCTTCTAAAAATGCTGATAGAATGAACATTTCGGCACCTTTATAACAGTACTACACAAACTTTTCAATTTTAAATAAGTCATTCACAACAAAATACATGTATAGCTATTAACTTTGGTTATGATAAGATTTCGATACCAACGACTTATGAACAAAAGAAGAAACAATATCACCCTAAGTTTTGAAAAAAATATTTCTAACTATGTATATTTTTTAGATTTGAATCAGTTTAAACTTTTTTTTTCTTAGGTGAATGACTAGAGTCTTATGTTTTTAAAGCTGAGTCTTAACAACCTGGTTATTGCTTTTTAATTCTGAATGATAGCGATAAAGAAATTACTGAAATGGTTTATTAAAATGTTTATACGTAACTATTCAATCAATTATAATATTCGATCAATATTTTTAGATTTTGAGGTAAATACTAAATATTTTTCCAGAAAATTTTATGTAGTTATTCATAGCTTCCTTTACTCGATGTTCAGTCAATTTACGTGATCCAATCAGATCACCATCACATTTTGTGCTTGTTTGAAATGCATATATTCGTTCTGTTGCCTTATTTAACGAAAATTATAAAAAAATTCAGTAATCGTACAGTTAATAAAAAGTAGTGTCCGTATAAAACGTTTGAATCTTCTACAAAATTTTTATTTTTGAAAAAATAATATAACTCATAACATAAACATTGCTGGGGATTCATTTAACAGTAGGCATAGTAAGCAAATGTTTAAGGCATCGGATATTTGAGGGACATTAGTTTATAATAAAAGTACTTATTATTTTTCGAAAATATTGTATTTTCTTTTTTGAATCAGTTATATTTTCTATTTACGGGTAGATTAAAGAACTATAAAATGATACTTGCAGTATTTTACCCGAAATAAACGAAAGCGTTCACCGTCCTTAGGTATTTTAAACAATACCTAAACAGTAAAATCCTTATTTCGGCCTTGTATAAAAATTTCAATTTTGTTTAGAGGATTTTTACTTTATTATATGTAGGTGAAAATAGAAGATTTAAAAATCACAATAATTCATCAACACAATTAAAATGATATTAAAGTTTTGTAATAACCGTCAATAAAATAATTTTAGCTACTCAAAATAGATACTCCTAATAATTAGCTTTAACAAATCCTTACAATTATACGTACTGTAGTTAGAAGTGAATTTATGCATAATTATAATCATTGTAGAATAAATTTTTAAACTATGTAGACATACCTATGTTACTGCACAGTTACTGTACAGTTATGCAATTTGTTTCATACTAATGTTTAAGACTTCTCACAGTTGTAACATTATAAAATCACTGGCTAAAGTCATTTTCCAAAGACCCAACTATTAGTCTACGTTTCAAATTAATAAAAATTAAAAGAAGTTCCCCTTTACAAAACTACAAGTATAAAATATACAAAAACAAATTCAATCGTATATTTGAGATTAAAACCTAATAAAATATGTAATAATATAAATGGTAAACATTTTTGTACATATTATAATGATTGATAAAATATTTTTTAACTAAATAACTGTAATTTTTTTAATTATAATACTCTTAAATTGATTATTAAATAACTGGAACTGGAATATATCAAAAATATTACAAAAATTATAAAAATAAATCATAAAATAAGATAAATTTTTAAATTTGTAAATATTTTTAAAATAAATATCTTTAACATTTATAAAAGGGAAAGACAAAAAAACAAATGTATATCATTTAATAATGGTGTAGGATTTTCTTTTAACACAAAAAAGAATATTATTCAACCAAATATGAACAAAATTCTATTTTATTTGTAAAACAAATTTTGGATTTATTAAGAATGAAAAGAACAAAATATTTAATAACCTTTCTTAAATTTTGGCGTATTCAAACAAGTTTTTATCATTTTATATTATTAAGTGCCATTATATCGTTATTTATCCCAAAAAGAATCAAATAATGGAATCATTTACAAAGAATTTTATCAACATATACCTATAACTTAATTTGAATTAATTTTTTATTATATTTGTCTAATCTTACATTTTTAAAACAAAAAAATCATAATGTCAAAGAAGCGTTTTGATTTCTTATACTGAACGTATACAAATATAATCTTTAATATTAAGATACTAAATGTTAACCATATTATCAAAAAATATGTAAATAATAATAAAAATATTACTTAAAATTGAGAAAAAAATGATATTATGTTTCTATAATGTTCTATAATGCATTTATATTTTAATAAAAAGTTATTCAAATAGTATTATGTATTTTATTTTTAATGTCTTATACAATGCAGTATAAAGCAAAACCTTAAGGTTTCATATTAAAAGAAAAATAGATAACTAACGTTTTTAAATTTATTTTTGATAATCCCATATTATCAATGTGTGGGGATAGTTAAGATTGTATAATTTTTTTTTTTTTGCTGTCTTATGTTGCTTTTAGCATCTCACAATAAGATCACAACTATATCAACATTACTTTAACATCTATATCACAAATATCTAAACACAGAAAGTTTCTGTAAATCACACATCTAGAAATGTCTAAAACTCACCGAGAATTAACGCATAAAGCGGAGTTCTAAGAAATCTTATCACTGAGCCACTAGGTGGACCAATGGTTTATTTTTTTAAATTGTTTATTTATAGTTGCTTAAACGGCTTCGGTCATTAATAAGTAATGGTTTATTATTAAGTGCTATTTTTGAATAGGTATGATCTAAATTCCATACATTTTTCGACATTCTTAACTTATTTAAGCGAAAATTAAAATGTACAACAAAATAGCGTGAGTTATTATAGATTTGCTACGGCCCTACTTATTATAAAATATGAATTTCCATAATATAATAAATACCTTAATTATTGCTTCTAATAAGATAATAAAAACTTGTAAAAAATTCAAATTTAAATAAATTATGCAATTCGTGGATTGTACGGTAGTTATTATAGTTCAGAACTGGTAAAAATATAATTTTCTATTCAGGTCTGTAATCACTGATTATAAAAAAGCTTTTTAAACTTGTTATGTTGTTGTAATTATTTTAATAAATTTTCTTAGAAATTGTTAACTTTAAACTACGACAAAAAAAATGTTTTCAAAATCTATATCATTTTATGACAATGAAATTCTATTTAACATTAGGTTTGTTCTATACGTTGATGCTCAAACATTGCCAGAAAGGCAAAGAGCAAGGTACATTAACCAAGAGACAAGAGTGAGTGAAGAAATGTTTCAGCTTACAACCGCTTAGCCGCAGTAGGTCGAGAGTCGACCTACGTACGTACGTTTTCGTGACAATCGCGTATATCGACACTGATTTGGAGGTGTTTACGCACTGATTAACCGGTTTGTAACTCGAGCGAACTTGTCACCGTATGCTCTTCACTCACTATTGTCTCTTGGTCAATGTTGTTTTGCTCTTTGTCTGTTTGTCAGTGTTTGAACATCATCGGAAGGACAACTGGAACAAACCTAAATCATTAATTGCAAATATATTAATAAGCAATTAGGAGTTAAACTTCTAAAAAATAAAATATCAGTACACTTAGTGATAGGACTTTAAATATTAAAGTAACTAAAATGCAAAAAAATCAACAGTTGAGTTAATATTTAAAATTAATAGTTTATTTAATTGCTAGTTTAGTTAAAAAGGATCAATGATAAAGAAAGAACAATACCAATCCAAAAACAGTTCATCATATTTAATTTTCTAAAAGCTTTCAACCGTTTTTATTTTTAAAGAAACTAATTTATAGTAAAAAGTAAACCTTTTATCAACACGATATTTTGATTTTTGTATTTAGTTAGGATCTATAATATTTCTAATTGAAAGTGATTCAAATTAAAGTTTGACAAAAATATATTTTGGAAACTAAAAGCCATAAATGCTGGCGCTGAAATCGTTTCATTAATCTATATCACCTTGATTGAAGAATTCGAACACAATCAACATTGAGTAATTAAGAATTTTAGTATTAAATATATGACATTTTTAATAAGTTTTATTTTTTAAAAGATCTTTTATATTATTTTTAATCACAGTTTGAGAAATATGAAGCCTTATTAACCACACGATTTTAGTATCTATCTTAATTTAATTAGCAATTTCTCTTAACAATAACTAAAAAATTTCACCCATAAATCAGCAAACTTAAATTTTAGGGGGTAACATTTTTTTATTTTTAAAACATATCAACGAAGTGGTATGTAACTATTTAAATGTTTATAATTAATACCCGTTCCAAGTGTTTAGAAGGCGTTTCAGAAATGACGAAATCATTACTAATATTGTCTTCATGTGATTTATGTAAGCAATAAAACCAATAATTAGTTTTTATGAATGTTTAATTATTATCAGTGCTATTATATTCTTAGATAATAAATATGCTTTATAATTTGAATTGCAAACTGATTGAAATTCAAGTTAATTATAATGTCAAATTGATTTCTTAATATTACTTGTTGGTTATTACCGTTATTACAATATAATATGTATAGGTATTATGTATCTCTATTTTATCTACATTCTAGCTATTACTATATATGTTATTATTATATTATATCCATTCAAGTTTAGAAAGTTGACAAAAGGTTTATACTAATAAAAACTAAAATACTCTCAAATTATAGTTAATATGCATAGTTAATATAACCTTTTAAAGATAATAGTTATTTATGTATAAACTCAATATAATTGTTTATTCAGATTTTAAAATGTCCCAAATAATCAGAACATCAAAATTTGTCGAAAATCGTGCCGTTTATTAGATACATATTTTAGACATATAAGGTTTTAAGCACTATAGGATCTTTCTTTCTTATTTTTGCACTATGGAATACTTAAACTTAAGGAAATTCTAAAGTACTCGTATATACCTACGGCTAATATTTATAAATATGCTCTCAATCGATAAATTTTATAGAGCATCTGTTCAATCAGTTTCAATCTTAATAATATTTAAAAGCTATAATATTCTTATTAGATAATAAAACTCCATTGAAAAATTTTAGTTATAACAATACAACAAATATGGTTACAACAATAATACAATTTACAAAAATGTATTCAAATTAAGCTTTAATTTTGAACTAAGTTTCCTGTACATACCAATTCAAAACTATGTTAATTTCATTTTTTTTTATATTACAATAAGTTATAAAACAAATATGATCTACAGATACAGCAAATACATAGAAATTTGGTAGGAATTATCGTTCAAATGAATGCCAATCTTATTTTTGTGGTCCTGTTACAAAATAATTGTAAATTTGATGCTGATTTTCAAAAATTAAAGGAAGTGTTAAGTGACTGTCCTTAGAAAAACTTTAATTTACCTACACCAACACAAATATTTTAAACCTAATTTTTATTAGATATTTTAAATTGGTACCTGGAACATTTGAGGAGTTATTACGGAAAATAATGTTATTCTAAGCATCGATAGCCATCCCATGTTTATAACTAAACTTCAAATTACTTAAAATAAGTGTACAGGGTGTTATGATAAATGAAGCTGCTTCGTAGTTAAATCCAATAAACTGTTTTCTTCAATATGTGTAATTTTTTAATAAAAAAGTATGATTAATAGCTAAATTTTTTTTATTTTTATCTTGCCACACGCTATAGTAGCTTAAAATAAAGGTCACAGTAGTATTAATAACAAAAACGGCCGTTTTATGGCTACCTAAAATTTTGACTCTATTTACCTCTTTCTATTATTTATTAAAGCAAAAATAACGATAATACTTCAATTATTGCGGAAAATAGACGTTTTTGGTACATAAACAGCCCGAAAATCATAACATAGTTATTAATTAATTAATTATAAACATTATAATGTGAATAAACAATGGGAGTATCGTAACAGTTTTAATTTGGTCCTGAAATAATTAACTTTGAGAACCAATTATTGGCGCAGTGGTTAGAACACACGCTCATACACATCTTACTTTTGACGTCGCTTATGTTAATTGTCGCTAAATCAGGGTTCATACCGTCTCTATTCCGCTCGTCTTCATATTTTTTTTCTCTCGTCATATGTGAACATTTGAGTGTTTGAAGAATCTCTTATTTATTAATCACACATCGCAATTTGCTCTTACAGAAAACATTATTATATTCTTCAACTATTTTGTCATTTTCAAATACAGTACACAGTAATAGAACACAGCGCTATTATTGTAAATTAGTTTTTTCATAGTGATTTTTTTTTCGTTCTGATATTTCCATAAAAACAAATGTTCAAATTTAACTTCTGGGGTATGGTTTCTTTTAGTTATATCTCGGTTCAGAATTAACCTCGACCCTCAAAAATTCAGAATTGCATTTATAACGATGTTATTAATATTCCTGTTAATTTTTATTACCATCTGTAAAAAAGTTTAGTTATATCGGAAACAACCTGAAGTCCTCTTAAACATAATAATAAAAATAATATTTTATATTTTTAAAAATTATACATATCCTATTGAGATATGCTCAAAAATTTTATGATTAGGTATTAAATTAAATAAAAGAATAATTTACATGTACATAGATAAGTTTATCAATAAAATGAAACTATTATATATGAAAGTTGAAAAAATATTGCATAATTTATTGAAGGGTTGGAAGGATTGGAAAACTTGAATATTATGTATAAAACATGCTCGCAAAGCAAAAAAATGAAAAAAAAAATGAAGGATATATTGCTAATAAAATATGTTTTTATAAATCTTGATTTATATCCTGTGAAGTTTTATCGATTACAATCAAATAAATACGGATAAAATTGAGTCGTGTTTCCAATCCGAATATGCCCAATGTTCATTTTTTTCTTCGTACCCGTTTCACTTTAGCTTGTTCTTGCGCCTTTTTCCTTGTTTTTTATTTAAGCCCTCGTTCATATTGTTGATGTTGGAGAATTAATGTATTATATCCGGATTGTTTATAAAGTCTTCGGCTGGATTGTCTGTTGTATTATTTTTTGCAGCATACCTACCTATATATTGTTGTTGATGTAGGTGCGATAAAATTGCAACCGGAGTTCGCTTACGCCATCCACACTAAGTCAGCCGACTTTCATTGTTATTTCGCTCAGATAAATCGAACATAATAAAATAGGTCGACTTCTAGGTAATAAATCGATTTCTCTTTGTTATTTTTTATTAAAACATACATGTGAACATAATATGTAGAGTACAATATGATTTATGTGTGGCATATTAGACAATATTAATGTCGCATAATGTCGACTCCATTAAATCAATTGATTTCTCATTGCCAATTCAATTTATTTGATTAACTTTAAAAAATGTTTCTATTTATGTAAGTACTCACTATTTTTTTTAATCATAATGTTGAAATTAAATATAACATTGGTCCATTATTAAAAGAAAATTCAATCAATAAAGTAACTAGTTTCAGATCAAAAATAATAAATAACACATGATTTTTTTATGATCTTAATAATTTAGAGATACAAATAACTATATAGAAAAAAAATTTAATTATATTCTTTATATGGCGATGGAAAATCGAGATATTTCATGTTGCAAGCAGAAATAAGTCAAGAAATTGAATTATGAATAAGTGAAAGCATATAAATGTTGATTTATTTATGAATTATGGATATATTTGTCTTAGCTGAATTTGTAAGCGATAATGTTTGAATTTATAACATATTTTTTATCGAATGAAACTATAAGTTATGTATATAAATCAAATAACTTGGTAAAAATTTTTTTTTAAGTTTAAAAATTACGTTGACATAGGAAGAGCTGTGTTGAGATAAAGAAAATTGTATCTATAAAATATAGAAAATGTGAATCTCTATTGTCGATATGTCGAGCAGTTATCATGTCGTTTCTTTTTTATGGTAAATCATTTTACTGGTATGAAAATTCATACAGATTCGTAAGAATAGAATACCTTTTTTAGAAATTTTTGTTAAATTGAATATGCTGTTTTTTTTAACTTTACTCATGGTTTAATATTTCCTATGTCTATTTTATTAAGAATTGGACATTACTATAGGTACATACCAGCATGCGGTTAAGCTTTTTTCATATTTCTTGTTTTTTTTTTCTTAGACGATTAATTGTTATGAAAATTTGCCATAAAATATTCGTATAAAAATTGTATGCCTTACAAAGGCCGTAGAGGTATAAGTACTTATGGTGAATTTGCATCCGGAAGATATTTAAACGATACTTGGAGGATTTGTAGGTATAAATAAAATTATAAGATCCTGAAAATTTTAGGTTCCTAACGAAATTGGTTTTTGAGAAAAATTTTGTAAAAATCGGAAAAAAAATTTTTCTCAGAAACGCGCGAATTGATTGATCTAAATTTTGGATATGTTTTAGAGGCTGATAATAGGCTGAGGCTGATAATAGATAGAGGCTTTTGGGAAAAACGCTTTATCGGTTTATAAGATCTTTGAAAATATGGTATTTTTATTTAATGTCAATTTTTAACCATAATATAATTTTGGCACAATTTTGAAACTATTTTTTTTTAAATCCTCATCCATATTCTATAAAAAAAAAATAAAAATCAACCGCGCTATACCCAAATGTTGACTTCATTTACCTAAATGTATAAAGCTGTTATTAAATTTTGCATTGCATAGTTCACCTATTTGGAATTTATTCAAAATATTTATTTTATTTTTTTAAAACAACAATAATGATGATATGAATTTATATAGTCTTGACTTAACCAAACATTTAAATTTTTAAATATTTTTGTAAAATAATTACCTACAACCTATGCTACAACATTGTTTCCATTATTCAAAAAAAAAAAATAAGAGGCTCTGAAAAAATCGATTGTCTACCCAAGTCATTTTTGAAAAGTACCTACTCTTTTTATTTGAGTTTTTAAAATTGGGGTTTTCAGAAAATACTGAAAAATGGAACTTTTCAATACCTAATCAATAATCTTAATTTCAATAATTTTAAAATAAGCTTTATATTTAAGCAACAAAGAAAATTCCACGATCTTATCACGTCATCTCAGAATTTTGAAAGTTATATACTTAATATAAGTGAGCATTCATTCAATAGACTATTATGTATTTATATAGGTAGTTGAATCAAGAATAAAAATCCTGATTGATTAAATTCTTTATAAATTCAACTTTTACAAAAGTTTGGGGGTATTATTAATTCAATTTTAGCTAGAATCGAATTAAAATAATTTTTTGATATCTAGATGTATTTAAAACACTAAAAAAAAATAAATGAAAATATTTTCTGATTTGCTTGGATCAACTTACTTCTTACACTTGTAAATGTTACTCAATTGCAAAAATAACATCTAAAACCTTAATATACATTTGAGGTTTAATCTATATTTTCATCGTAAATTTCCTTTCTCTGCATGATATAATTTTAAATCGATTTTCTCTAATGATAGAAATGTTGTATGAGTTTAATTAAGTTGAAATTCAACAACAAATTAAAATTTTGTACTACAAAATAACTGGTTTATTTACCATTTCTTTCAGCACTTAAACTTTTTTCTATTAATTAAATATTCTTTTGGTAAACAATTTTTACAAAATTATTATTATTTGATTGTATACATCTATATCTATAGGTCAAGTGTCAACCATAGTTAAAATTAATAAATAATAAGTCATAAACGTTTAATTAAAAATTATTTAAAAATATTAAACAATAATAGCGACAGACGAAACCACAGAAGCTGCGTCAATAAAATTTCAAATCACCCTACGCAAGATCGAGGAATGAACTAAAAGTGGAAAATAAAAATCAACACATCCAAGTCAGTGCATAACACCTTCACACTGCGCCGTGAAACATGACCCCTCCCCCCGTAATATTAAATGATTCAGAACTTCCCCAGAGAGATATGTATTAAGAAATATTTAGGAATGTAGGTATTTGGATAGCAGATTGACTTGGGCTCACCATATCGAACAAATTAGAGGCCAGTTAAACCAGCGGACGGGGAAATTTTTAACCATTACCCCAAAATATTTTTACGTAAGCCGATATTACCCCCTCGTTTTGAAAAGGAGGCAATCAATGTAAACGTAAATTTAACATTATTTATTGAATTAATAAAATAAAAAAGTTGCATGAAAATAGTAAGTATGTAATAGACAAATAAAATAAAATTGCCATAATAGAACAAACAAAACAAACATTAAAGAGTAATTAAATTATGAAAACTTTCCCCTTCAGGTTTTGGAGAAATGATGTTGCTTCTTATTTGACACAATGACTTCAAAATTGGGACAAGACAATTGTATTGGCTTCTCGGAAAAAATCTCAGTTACTTATCTATCGAGAACAAACGCTTGGTATATAAATCAGTTTTATAGCCAATTTAGACTTACTGGATCCAACTATGGGGAACAGCTTCCAACTCCCATATTGACATCCTCCAAAGATTCCAGGCGAGAACTTTACGACAAATTATTAATGCTACCTGCTATGTAAACAACATCAAAACACACCAAGACATAAAAATTCCAACATTAAAGGAGGAGATATGAGAATTAGCGATAAATATTTGAAAAGATTGGATAAACATCCAAAAAACTTGGCATTGAACTTGCTGGATAATAGCGAAGCGCTGGTACGGTTAAAGAGATGGGATCCAATTGGTCTACCTGATAGATTCTAATAGAGAAATCATCAATATGGAGTAGACCATAAGGATTATTCCTTTCATGAGCTAATCACGACCAGAAGCACTAATTGCACCGCTGTGCTGATCGTACAGCATAATTTTGAAAAAAAAATATCAAACTACTTAAAAAATTACTAAAATTATTAAGTACCTATATTATTCTAAGACATAAATCTAAACGAGTCGAGGCCAAATATTGAGTTCCTACATCGATCGAGAAAGAGCAAATAAAATTTTGATGTTTTCCATGAATTCCGAAATAAATCATGTTTGCGTCTTTAATGTATTGAGGCAATAAATTATCATATATTTGTCACTTAATCTGTCACTGTCTCCATTTCAAACGTTTGTCGCCTCTAAATTAAACAAATATATTCTTTCATAAAACATTAAGTTTCTTATTTATTTACAAAAAAAAAACTTTATCACTCTTTTCCTAAATTTAAATATTTCCTATTTTATATAAAATATTTATGGTAGATTCACTAATTTTTTAATAAAAAAAATTATTTGTGGAATTTAATATTATCGAGAATATACTTAAACATAAGACGAATGTGGATTGATATTCGTTAAGCTATCTTAAAACCACGTCAAAGACTAGTTTCTTACATGTAATATCCATCCAGATATTTGTTATTACGTAAATCCTTCGATAAGAATTGTCCGTGTGCGTCTTATGCTTTTATTAAATGATCCATTTCACATCTTTTATTAATGTAATAGCGAGCGATGATCAAAGAGCATGAAATGCACAAAACCGCCAACTAATGGATCCTTTAATGTGTTGGTTATTTGATATAAAATAATTTATTATCGCAACGACTTACCGAAAAGTTTAAAAAGAAAAATGTATATGCGTTCGAATGGTGAAGCAATTGGTAAAAGAGGAACGAGAAGAATGAAGACACCGAGACCGTGTTGCAACTTGAGTTTGGGTATTGGCTCGTATGTGGTTTTTGGTTAATTGTATTCCAAGCACATGATTGTGTACGATTATTTTTGACGAGGAATGCTAAATGAAGAAACATACAGCAGCTGGAATGACGTGTGTATCTGCCTTGTAAAAATATTGCCTTACATTACATTATATGCATATGGAAAGCAACGGGCCAAAACGAAGCTTCAGATATCAGGAAATACTTTGCAATAATTAATTTGACATAAAAATGATTTCTTCCCATTCTTACTTCTTTTCAACCTCAACATCTTATATTCCAAATTTTAAAGCATAAATCAATATCAACACTACCTCAAAGATTTAAAAATTAAAGCTTTATTTCTATGAAAATAATATCTATAACGAGCGACTTGATGACTTCGTTAATATGAGCTTCAAAACATTGCTCAAAGCTTTTCAATATGCTATGTTTGAAGACCCGTCAGAAAAATGAACAAACAGTTACAAGGAACCCTATAGACTTTGGGGAGGGTGTTTGAAGTCGCTTTAAATAACTAAGGCCTATGCGGTCTAAGGCCATATGAAGACTATCTAAACAGAGAAAATTTCTGTGAATCATAAAGCTGATATCTTGGATTTAACAGGAATCGAACCCAATACGACTGACACATGGAGCGGAGATCAGCTTATCTAACCGTTGCGCCACTAGTGGACCTGTAATTTTTTTGTTCCGTAAATATTATATTTATTTCATGCAACAAAATTAAAACTTTATAAATTATCAATCTTTATATCTATAGTGCTCTATCGTATAAATATGAATACAAGTATAAAGTATTTGTATTTTTTCCATAACTACACCATATGAATTTTAGTTTACACACCTGATATTGCAACTCAAAATTTAACGAATTTCATATCATTGGTATATAAATGTAACAATGAAAACATACTCCTAATGACAATTTAAAAAGGGGACAGTGAAAATTCCAAATTGCATGTTTTTATCTTCAATATTTACTGACTTCATAAGGTAAAGAAAAATTACATATTTTGGCTTAAAGGCCTTACAAGTTATTGTTATCAATACCATGATCAACTAAAAATATGTAATTTCAATCCAAATTTTTATTCCATTCAGTTTTTATATTTTTTCTTGCAAATACGACTTTTTTCCACTGAAAAAAGAATAGTCAGTTATCATCAATCCAAATTTCAAAATCAGTCAAGTGGTTTCCGCTTGATGTAGTAGCAGACCCACAGATAAACAATATTTTTAAAAATGGTTAAATTAGCTATTGTATCGATAGTAATAAAACTTATATTCTATAGTTACCTACAAGCGTACAATATTGTTCTTTAATTTCTTAACACAATATTTTATTTGAACTTTACTTGACACACTTGATAAAAAATGCGAATTAGAACTAAACTAAAATTATGCCTTATGGATAAGTCTCAAACCAAAAAACGTATTTAAACTTAAAATATTATTAATAACAAATACTTATATGTAAATCATAAATCCATCACATTTTGAAATTATGCAGTTACTTACTTGATTATTGTAGAATAAATCTAAACACCTTAAAGCTATATTATAGAAGTATTTGAAAAGCGGATCTATTGAAATGTTCAATATAAAAAGAAAAATTCTCACGACCTTCCCATGCATTTAGATCGATTGATGTCCCACCCAAATTCAGCCTTAATCCGCATAAACGTTTTAAGACACCTCTGTATTTTCGAATATGATATAAGCATATTATTCATCAACATAACCCCAACAACATTTGGGTAACATATAATTAAATTAACCTTTCTGTGTTTCCTCATAATCCACCCAAATTAATAAAAAATCTCGATTCGTTAAAGTATTTATCTTTGCCTTGTAAAGCGACTATAATGTTTCAAATTTATATTTTAGATAGATAAAAATAACGTTATAATTTTAGCTAGTGACTTATGGAAAATTTTATTATTTTTTACTATTATTAGAAAACACTGAATAAACTAAGCATAACAGAAAATTTAGTTAATAATTAATTAAGACAATAAATAAAATTTAAAAAAATTGTTGAATCCATTAACATTTTTTCATGCTTAATATGTTTTAGTTTTATTTCGCTTTGTGTGTGTTAGCTAGTGCAACTCACATCATAATTGGCAGCATCCTTAGCATAGAGAGGAACCTATAAGAAGGGATAAGAAAATATCCATTTAATGGAAAATTTATATTTTTTTACTCGTTGATAAACATTTTACCAAAAAAAAAAAAAACTTTAATCACTTTTCAAATCGTTCGTATCACTATTACTTGAATCACTTGACTCGTAGAATGAATTCCTTAAAATCACTTTTATTTCCTGGTGCGTCGTTCTTATATAGGCAAACTATATGTTCTCGAACAGTCCAGAAATTTCGATTACCGAACCTTCTAAATACTTCCAATACCGTTAGCTTTTAATAATGGAAGGTTCAAATGTGCATTGTCAGAATTTCCATAGAACAATCTCGAATGTTCCATTATTTTTCATGTTGTTCGCTGTGTGTCTTTGTTCGTTACAATATGGATGTTAAGAATAAGCCGAGTTGATTGTGTCAAAAATTAAAAATTGTTATAAATATACAGAAAAGAACTACAGTAAAAATGTTGAAATTTGACGTATCTAGGATATATCATGCAACACTCAGAGACATAGCCTATTCTATTGCTATGATGAACAAACGTGGGAGAGCTTAGCATAGAAAGGAGACAAATATCGTGTCATATACCTAAATGTAGACCAGTAATCCTACGTCAACAGTATAGTGCTTTTTAGAATGACAGTCAATAAAATTATGATACTGAACATGATTGGTAACGTCCGCTAGCGGATATGGATCTAAAGGTAAAAGCAGAAGAAGACCTGTAGTAAGGCCATCTACATATTTCCTATTTTAGTAAACACCTTTAATACACAGACATTGTCTTCTTATTTTTCGCTTCCTGATTACATAAGTACATACATATTGAAAACTTTAGCTAAATAATAACAACACAAATACGATATAATATATTAAAACACTCCTACAATTGTTACTCTAACTAAGTTATCTTAATTTTTAGCTTATTATTTTCAAAAAGAAGAAGCTAGTTTCAAGTTTATGATACCAATATAAGAATAAAGAAATAAAGATTTTTTGTTGTCATTATGACAACATTATGTCATTATAATTATGTTAGTTAAATAGCAGGGCTTTTCTAAAATAAAATACAATTTAAGATAAACTAGTTGGACTTTTTGACTATATAGTCTAAAATAAGAAATAAACGTATTTTAGTTATAGGTACCTTTGAAGTATTTATAACTACATATAGATAAATAAATGACATTCATCTCAAAGTTGTTTCACATTATGAAATGTTAACATTTTTATTTGAAAATTTTTTATAAGAGGGTTACTATTGAGAGGGGGCGGGTAGTAATTTGTATCAAGTTTATTAAATGAATCGAATTTTAATTTATTGTTTCTTCAATAAATAGCAGCTTATTGATTTTATGGTAGTGCATCAAGATATATTAGCTTCTAGTTGGTCGTTTTTTCGCAAAAAAGTTCCACAATCTTTCTCCGGATCCGCTCTCCTCTTCAGTTGGGTGATGCGCCGTCTTTGGTAAGTACTACTAGCAGATATGACAGACGGACAAGAAAACATGATCCAACGGGCAAAACAAGTGAAAAAACCAGAATGTCGTTTGTCTATCCGTGATTCGCATACTGGCCGCGCTGTAGCAGCACCACCACCACCATCATATTATTACCACCGTCACATCATTTGACCATCACCACCCATCACTTTTCCTTCTTTTTCCAGTCCGTCATTTATCGCATCTGTGTGGTGTGCTCGTATTATTTGTTCGAACGATTATGGTTGATTATGG